>JAGIQG010000015.1:60810900-62250407 GCA_024679065.1 Sphyrna mokarran
AAGCTGACCAAGCAAGAAGTAGAAGCCAAATTCTGCAATCTGTCATTATCACAAAACACTGTAAGTTGAGTGGCTGTTTTTTGCCAACACAATGACATTGTTCCCATCTATAGAACGCCTTGAATGTATAAAGTAGGTATAACCCATTAGGTCTAATTGATCTATGTGAGTGTTTATGCTCCATAGGAGCTTCATCTCACCCTTATGACATTATCCCTCTCTTCATTTTCCCCAGTAATTATTTATTTTTTCCTTTGAATGCATCTGGATTCTGTGCTGTGGTGATGTCCTGATGACATGAAGCTTAGCCGGGAAGGCCACTTCTATTAATAAAGTGCCATTTCTCTCTGATTTAGCTCTTGAACCTGTACAAGTATATTGAGAATAAATTGGATCTGGAAGAACTGAGAGTTACGCTGGTACCTCTGATGAATGGGAAGTTGGCTGTTTGTCAGCTGGTAAAGCAGGCCTTAAAGGAGCTTGGGGAAGTGACGCAACTCCTAAAGAAACTCGATGTCAAATTACAGGTTGGTTGTAACTATAATGAGTAATATTAAACAGGTACTTCACGTAATAATTCAAAATGTTAAGACATTGAGTGTAGCTGCATCATACGGGCTGGGCCACAACCATTTCAGTTGGTGTTTAGTTAGCTGATGTAAGCTGGGCACGGTAATTGTTAGTAAGTGCTATAATTGTTGATTTTCCACTTCGAGTCCAAGGTGCCATCAGCAACCATTCCTGTTCTTGATCACTGTGCTGTAAGACTTAAAACTGTAAATCCACTTCCTCCACAGTTGAATTATAGAATAGAATCGCTATAGTGCAGAAGGAGGCCATTGGTCCTTCGTGTCTGCACCAACTCTCTGACAGAGCATTTTACCCAGGCCCAACCCTCCTTCTCCCTGCCCAATCCCAGTAACTCCCATGTATTAACCCTTTAAACCTCCTAACCAATACATCTTGGGACAATAACATACCAGTCCACCTAACCTGCATGTCTTTGGACTGTGGGAGGAAACCAGAGCACCTGGAGGAAACCCACACAGACGTGGACAGAATGTGCCAACTCCAAAAAGATAATCACCTAACACTGGAATTGAACTGAGTCCCTGGTGCTGTGAGGCAGCAGTGCTAACCACTGTGCCATTAGGCTGCTGGTTCATACAAGACGTAGTGCTGAACAGCACCTGCAGCCTGGTAGAATATCATCTTTGCATTGACATTAACTTTAGCAGAGGAAAGTTGTTGAAAGTAGCATACAGCCAAAACAGGTGCAGATTTGCAAGTTTTTTGGCACCGAGTGGGACAGGTTTATATATCTGGAAATCTCAACAAACAGGCCTTTAGCTAATAATAAAGTCAGAAGTATTCAACTTTCTGTGGAGAGAGAAATAGAGTTAACATTTCGGTTAAACTACAGTGTGTGAACTGACACCTCTTTGAAATGTAACAGATTTTAAGCAAGAGGGGAAGGAAGAAAAGGAAAAGCCTATGATAGGATTAAAAATAGAAGAGAATAAATGAAAGCATGGATGATAGCACAACATAAAAAAAGATGGTAATAGAATAATTAACAATTCAAAAGATGTGTCTAGAATAGATGTAAACATGGAAGGCAGAATTATCAACAGCAGCTGTTCAAAAGGAAACAAACAAAAAATCTGGGAGCAAAGACTATAATGAAAAACTTCTGAACTCAACATAGAGTTCAGAAGGCAATAAAGATCAGATGCTTAATTTGGAACAGTGCAGGTGGCCGAGGATAGAAAAGTTAGAATAAAGGGAAAGTTAGAGTGTTGATCTGAACATGTGCAGTGCTGAAACTCTAATCCTTGCTTTGCAGGTGATAGTTAATCTGGGCCTTATCTACAAGGTTCAGCAGCACAGTGGAGTCATTTTCCAATTTATAGCACTTGTGAAACGACGACACCACATGTTCCCAGATATCTTAGCAGCTGGAGGGAGATATGACAATCTGGTGAGTTCTTTTGGTTCTTAATTTAATTACCTGTTGTTATATCAGTTTCTCTTACAGGCAGTACTCCGAAAGTTAGTGGCTCGTGCTAAAAAATAAACATGTTAGATTTTAATCTGGTATTGTGGGACTTCTTACTGTGTTTGTTTACTCCAGTCCAATGCCGACATCTCCACATCAAGTCTCTTTTCATCCAGTTTCAGGAATAGTTTGCTGCATAAGCACACTTTTGTCTATATGGTAAAAGCAATTGTATCCTTTTTGAGTACTAGCAAATAGTGGATTCAGTCAGTCATGGGCACCCTCTGTAATAAAACTGTATTGCTTTTGGAGATTTTGCTGCTGTACTTGGTTTGCACAGTAAGAAGTCTCACACCAGGTTACTCCACTTAGTTTGATTAGGGAATACAATCGGAATAAATGAGTTGCAACAAAAAGCATCTTACACATGGCTCAGTATTTTGATAAAGTCTTACATAAGAGACTAGTGTGCAAAATTTTAAAGCACATGGAATTGGGAGTTATATATTGGAATGGATTGAGAATTGGTTTGAAGACAAGAAGCAAAGATTAAATGGGTCTTTTCCAGAGTGTCAGGCAGTGACTTCAGGAACCACGGATCAGTGGTTGGATCCTGGCAATTCACAGTATATAGCAATGATTAGGATGAGGGAATTAAACTTAATATTTTTAAAATTTCTGACTATATGAAACTTAGTGGGAATGTGAGTGGTGAAGAGGATGGAAAGAGGCTTCAAAGTGATTTAGACAAGTTGAATGAGTGAGCAAATATAGATGCAGTATAATGTGGATAAACATGAAGTTATCCACTTTGGTTGAGAACTAGAATGGCAGAGTATTATTTGAATGATGATAGATTAGAAAATGTTGAATTACAAAAGACCTTGGTGTCCTTGTACATCAGTCACTGAATGCAACCTTGCAGGTACAAGCAAGCATTAGGAAGACTTATGACTTCATTGTGAGACAATTTGAATACAGGAGCAAAGATGCCCTACTGCAGCTGTACAACCTTTGGTGAAACCACACCTGGTGTATTATTTAGTATCCTTATCTAAGAAAGTGGACAGTGATAGCCTTTTTCCTAGGATGGAGAAAGCTAGCACGAGGGGACACAGCTTTAAATTAAGGGGTATGAGTTATAGGACGGATATCAGAGGTAGGTTCTTTACTCAAAGAGTGATTAGGGAGTGGAATGCCCTGCCTGCAGCTATTGTAGATGCGCCAAGTTTGGTGGCGTTTAAGAGGTTAATTGATAAGTATATGGAAGAGAAGGGAATGGTTTAGTTTGGAGGGGCATTGCTTTTTATTTTGGTCGGCACAACATCGAAGGCCGAAGGGCCTGTTCTGTGCTGTGATGTTCTATGTTCTATGTTCTAAAGGATATATTTGCCATAGAGGAAGTGCAGCGAAAGTTCACCATACAGATTCTTGGCGTAGCAGGATTGTTGGATGAGGAGAGTGAGAGAGATTGGGTTGCCTAGGCCTGTAATCACTGGAGTTTAAAGTATATAATATTCTGACAGGGCTAGGCAAACTGGATGCAGGGATGTTGCTTTGGGCTAGGGGCTCTAGAAGAAGGGATCACAGTCTCAGGATTTGGGATAGAGTGTTGGGCCCTTTAGGAATAAGATGAGGCTGTTATCAAGGCTATTGAGAGCAGGATTATGGTATTGAGATGGAGGAACAGCCATGATCATATTGAATGGTGAAGCAGGCTTGGGAGAGGCCAAATGGGCTACTTATGTTCCTATTTTTTATGTTTCTCACGCTGGTCCATATTGTTAAATATTTTTCCGTTCTCTTAGTGTACACACACAAGCACATACACTGTATGTTCTGCTCTGTTATTCTAATGTACCATCCCTTGATTGGGTACATTTCCTCAAAGCAGTGTAGTTGTTCATGTGTCAAGCTAAATACTGAATGTTGTTTGTTTATTTGAGCATGGAGGATATTATGGCTGACTTTCACTCTGCTCATCTGCCATTCACAAAATGCACTTCCCAGCAGTGCTAATTTGGTAAATATTTCTTTTCTTTAGACTTGAGGCACTGAGATTAATTTGGAACTCCTGATGCAGTCCTACATAAGCTGGGCAATCTTAGCATAGATTGTGGATTGAAGATGCTCTGCATGCTTAATTCCACACTTCAGTTGCACCAACATTCTCTCTTACTCATGCTGCAACTTTCATGTCTCAGTGTGCATCCTTGCACAGGAGGAATGCACACTGGGGTAAAAGTTGAAACTTCCCTCATTGAGTTTGCTGTAACTGGTGTCCATCTTCATGTTATTCCTGCACACAGTTCTATAAACTATCATTATTGTAAGTGATTGTTCAGATGCAGGATGACTTCCTTGCTGATAAATGAATTGGCACTGATCTATCTCTGAAATATCTCCTGCCAATGTGACACATGCCTGTTCTATGTGACCGGTAGCATTGTTAACTTCTCCAGATTCAATCCCTAATCAAAAAATGAGTACTATCAGGTTGTTATGATGAAAACCTAAAAACCCCTATTCTTCTGGGTAATCTGATCTTGTTAAAGTCCCAAGCATAGTTAATTTTAGGTACTGGAGAGGCTATGGCTTCTGCTCCCTCTGACACCTCCTGTAAATAACATATGTGGAAACTATGTGAGAATGGTCTTTGTTTCCACACAGGAAGAGGCAATCTCTCTAACCTTACCCATATAGGGTAATCACTTGAGTAAGGGACAGGAGGCAGCATGGCTACTATGAACCCATAATCCCTTAGCGTAGAAAAGCAAGACAGTGAACTACTTTGTGGTTGCACAGCACAGAAGTTTATTGAAGCTCTGTTTACGCTGATCACGTATGATTCTCCAATATGATTTGTACACTCATTTGTACTATAGTAGAAAGGTATCTGGCATTTA
Source organism: Sphyrna mokarran (assembly GCA_024679065.1). Lineage (NCBI taxonomy): Eukaryota > Metazoa > Chordata > Chondrichthyes > Carcharhiniformes > Carcharhinidae > Sphyrna > Sphyrna mokarran. The sequence continues at coordinate 60,815,806 of JAGIQG010000015.1, forward strand.
AACTGACGAGGGAAGGAAACCAACAGAATTTCAACTTTGTTCGCATTGCTGTTTAATCTAGTTTCAGAGTAAGCATTGGAAGCATCTTTCTCCTTCTCTACCATGGGTTTAGATGTGAAATACAGTTGCTGCTAATCACAGCTGCCAGTTCCTTTCTCTCCTGATTTGCTGCAAGTAAAGAGAGGCAGTTGGTTTGATATTTTGCCTAAATTACTATCATTTATATGTAAGACAGCAGGTAACAGCTTCAACAGTGGATGGTATCACTGCCAATCCTGACCTTACTCAGTGATGCTTGTGCATCCATTTCCATCAAGGCTGATTGAAATGGGATGTTTGCAAGATTTGTTGCTTCTCATTCCCCACTTGCTTATTTATTGGTAGAAGGCTACCCTGGCTGCGATCAGCTACATTAGCCTAAATCAGAAATCGGACAAGAGGAAAGCCCACACTATAGGATCCACACCACGTATTGCATTTATACCATGCACCATAAGCTGAACTGCCTAACACAGGTTGTACATCTAATTTGTTCTTTTAAAGAATTATAAAAATGTTGTTCTTCCTCAGATCCTCGAGTTCCAGAGACCACAATTTGTAGGACCAATGTCCTCTGCCGTAGGAGTCAGTCTTGCCTTGGATAAAATCACCACGTTTTGTAACACATCTGAACAGGTGAGTTACCTGTAGTTAGTGCTTTATTTTGCCATCTTGCACTTTGTATCTTGTTTGTATCTTCATATATTATATATCTTCTAAAGAAGAGAAATATTCCATGACCGGGTGTGGGATGGGAGTTGGAGAGATGAGCTCCAGTGCAGACACATGCTCCTTTGACTTGTAGCAGTGACATTTTTGTGAACCGAATGTTGATAATTCCACAACCTACTGTTCTCTGTTGCAGTCTGTTCTCTGTCATTTTGAGACACTGGTGGTTGCCATTGGGAAGATGTCGCTGGACAGAGCCATCAGCATCATTCAGAACTTGTGGAAATCCGGCATTAAAACTGAGTTGCTGCACAATGTCTCCCAGGTAATACTCGCAGAAGATTTAGGATGCTGGTATAACTTGGGCTGGAACTTGATTGGAAGCTGACCTACAGGACAGCTTGATTTAGGAAGATTGGGGAGGCAGAAATACTTTGGTTATTTGCCACCATGATTTCTTAACTTGTTTATATAATAATGGATGCAGTTGGTGCACTTTTCAGACAACAAGGTAGAGATTACAGAGAAATCTATGATGACAGTACTCCATTCCTCAGGTTTGGCTGTAGTGCCGAAGGCACTGGTAGCCGATGGGCAACTTGACCTCATTCTTCATATGTAAACAGTTAGAGTAAAAAAAACAGAGGCTTCACAACTAAACTGGATTGTCTTTATCTGACAGCCATACATATAAATGGATAGTGGCCACTGGATAATGACAGCAGTGGGAATACAAATGGATTTCTTTATCCATCAATATTAACTCAGCTGAGATCAGCCAACTCAGCACTGAGAGGTAATTCAATTTATGCTTATCCTGCTGTATGGTTCAATTTAAAAAAAAGGTAAAATTGCCGCAGCTCCAGATAACTATTGGCTGTTCTGAGGAGGAAAACTGACTGGTGGTCATTTAATCTGAGGATTACCACACCTCAGGCAAGGGGCAAGGTTGAGAAAGCAGATCTTCATGAATAACCTCAGCTGGTACAGGAATTGAACCTGCGCTGTTGGAGTCGTTCTGCATCACTGATGGGCCTTCCAGCCAATTGAGGATTAGGGGACACAGATTAAAGATTTTGGACAAGAGATGCAGAGGTAATGAGAGCAAGATCGTGAATGGCAATGACCTGGTACTTGCTGGCCATGAGTGGTAGAAGCGAAAACAATCAGTGATTCCAAAAGGAATTTGGATAAGCACTGGAAGGAAATAAGCTTTCAGGGATCAAGCAGGGGAATGGAAGTGATTGAATTGCTCCACTGGGCACCAGCTTAGAACAGAAGGACTGAATTGTCTCTTTGTGTGCTATAAATGATTATAACTGTCTATGCTTAACATGAATTGAAGTTGTGTCTCTGATTCTCAGTGTTATTTTAGATAACATGTTTGTTTTTTTTTGTTAGGAAGAAGTTCAGGAGCATTGTGAGCAGACTGGGATCAGTTATTCAGTCCTTGTGTCTGATAAAGAGAGTAAACATGTGAAGGTAACAAACTGTTCAACTTGTAAGATCTATCTCAGTGTTAAAACCCCCTCTTACCCTTTGCTTTGTAAGTAAATATGTCCCACTGGATCTCCAATGGCATTGCTCACTGAATGCACAGCTAATATAGAAAAGTGTTACTGCACTCAAGTACAATGTATTATTCTGTTGTGGTGGATCAGCATTTGTTGAAGATCACAAAGTCTAATTGCTATTACATAAACCATTATATGGCCATTGTATTCAATTGTCAATAATTTTATGGATTGAAAAATGCTTGTAATTTGAGGTTGTCATTAAGAACCGCCCAACGATTGCTCTGTATCAATTGCTGTGATATTTGCACTGGACAGTACCTTTGCTTGAGTTTGTGCTTTCAGAGGGGAAGAATGGAGTGTGACAGGGACAGGAAAATAATTGAATTAGCAAGGATGAAATATAAGCTAGCCAGCCCAAGACCTTTACAGTGCTGCCCCTCTAACTCTCCCAATTGTGACCCCTGAGACCATTCCAGGTCAGACCCGATCCCGACTGCCCCCCCATCCCCGGAACCCCGATATCCAACCTGATTCCACCCCCTCCCCCCCACCCCTCCCAAAATTGTCAGGGTGCCCATGTGCGCTTAAACTACTGGGGACCCCAATTACCTCCCTCTTCACTCCAGGGAGTCTTGCACTAATTCGCCGAATATAGGGAACTACTCTAAACCCCGCCAGAGTGAAATATTCCTGGCAGTGTGGGAGACGCTATCGAGCCCAGAGAATTCAGTCCCAGGCCCGATAATGACATTTAAGTTACATTTAAAACAGATTAAAATCACTTACTTGGTCTTCCTGCTGGTTTCCAGTGCTATTGTGACTCTCTGGCAGTGGGAGACGCGAGAATCCCATGAAATGGCTGACACGTGCATTTCCCAATCTGATGTGCCAAAAAACTAGCGCATTGCAATTAGAGATCAGGCCCATGATGTATGCTCAGTCTTGAAATGTGATAAAGGTGCATTAATAGTTCTCACAGGTTAATTCAATCAGAAAGCTATCCTTCAAATAAAGCCAGTTATTTTTGCTGGGAATATTTTGCAACTGTCTTCTCATCAACAGGTTTACTGTAATCTTGTTACCCTGTTTTGATAAACTTTGATTATAGTACACTGATGGTTAAATGACAAACAGCTCTGAGAATAATATTTCATAGAACATTACAGCACAGAACAGGCCCTTCGGCCTTCGATGTTGTGCCGACCAAAATAAAAAGCAATGCCCCTCCAAACTAAACCATTCCCTTCTCTTCCATATACTTATCAATTAACCTCTTAAACGCCACCAAACTTGGCGCATCTACAACAGCTGCAGGCAGGGCATTCCACTCCCTAATCACTCTTTGAGTAAAGAACCTACCTCTGATATCCGTCCTATAACTCATACCCCTTAATTTAAAGCTGTGTCCCCTCGTGCTAGCTTTCTCCATCCTAGGAAAAAGGCTATCACTGTCCACCCTATCTAAACCTCTAATCATCTTATATGCTTCAATAAGATCCCCTCTTAGCCGCCTCCTTTCTAACGAAAACAACCTCAAATCCTTCAACCTCTCTTCATAGGACCTGCCCTCCATACCAGGCAACATCCTGGTAAACCTCCTCTGTACCCTCTCCAATGCCTCCACATCTTTCTTATAATGTGGGGACCAGAACTGCACACAATACTCCAAGTGCGGCCGCACTAGAGTTTTGTACAGTTGCAACATGATGCTGCGGCTCCTAAATTCAATCCCCCTACCAATAAAAGCTAAGACTCCATATGCCTTCTTAACAACTTTATCCACTTGACTGCCTACTTTCAGGGATCTATTGACACATACACCAAGATCCTTCTGTTCCTCAACACTATTAAGAGCCCTACCATTAGCCCTATACTCTACACATTTATTGTTCCTGCCAAAGTGCATTACCTCACACTTTTCCACATTAAACTCCATTTGCCACCTCTCGGCCCAGCTCTGCAACTTGTCCAAGTCACTCTGTAAACTAAAACACCCCTCTTCACTATCTACCACTCCACCGACTTTAGTGTCATCTGCAAATTTACTGATCCATCCCTCAATACCCTCATCCAGATCATTTATAAAAATTACAAACAGCAGGGGCCCCAAAACAGACCCCTGAGGCACACCTGCAGGGTTATAAAAATTTCCTGCAGGGTTATAAAAATTTGAACCACATCAATGTTTCTCTTGGGCTAAGTTCTATGATTAATGTGCTGTTGATGCACTGAGTCAATTCCAGCCATTGCTATTTCTTATTTTCCCCGGCATGATGTTAATGTGTAATCAGGAAGGAATGGAATGGGGATTGTATGACTGGGGAGAGGAAGATGCTATGTGTGGTCAAGAGGTGGGGCTGAACACTTAGAATCTTCAATCCAGCCTGCCAACAAACTGTGTGGTTGAACACAAGAAATCGGAGCAGAAGTAGACTTTAGAGCACTCTGCTATTCACTGTCAGCTACCTGAAAACATCCCATTTATCTGCTCTCTGCTTTCTACCTGTTAACTAACTACGCTAATTTATTACCCCCAACTCTTGAGCTCCTATTTTGCCTACTGATCTTTTGTGTTATCATCTTATCAACTGCCTTATCTTTTATCTCACTAGTTACATCTTCAAAAAGCTCCAATAAATTTGTTCAACTGAATTACCCATTATTAATACCATGTTGACTTGTTCAAATCGTGCTGAGTGTTTTGAAATACAGTTAAAACTTTCCTGAACAATTGATGTTAGGTTAACTTCTCCCTCATTTCTTGAAAAACTGTGTATCATCTGCTAACTTCTAATCTATTCCCGAATCTAAAGAATTTTGAAAAATTGTAGGTAGCACATTATTATCTCATCTAAAATTCTAGGATGTAGGAGTGGCATAGTGGTAGCACTGCTGCCTCACAGTGGCAGGGACCCGGGTTCGATTCCGGCTTGGGTCACTGTCTGTGGAGTTTGCATGTTCTTCTCCTGTCTGTATGGGTTTCCTCCAAATGCTCTGGATTCCTCCCACAGTCTTAAAGATGTGCTGGCTAGGTGCATTGATCTGAACACGTGCTGAAGTGTGGCGACTAGGAGAATTTCATAGTAACTTCATTGCAATATTAATGTAAGCCTTGCTTATGAGTAATAAACTTTACATTACATCCCAAGGATTTGTTGGATTTTAGCCCCTTGATAACTGTCTTAGTTCTGATGTGAAACTTATGTCTTCTACTGTGAAGACAGACCTAAAATATTTATTCAGTTCTTCTGCCATTTCCTCATTCCCCATGATAATTTATCCTATTTCTGTTTTTAAGGGTCACATGTTTACTTTAGTTAATCTCTTTTTATATCCTTATGAAAGTTTGTACAGTCTTATTTTTATATTTTTGGCTAGTTTATATTCATCTTCTATTTGTTTTCCTTTTATCAACATTTTGGTGGCCCTTTGCTGATTTCTAAAAATACTTTCAATCCTCAGACTTGTTTCTGCAACATTGTTAGCTCCATTAATCCATTAATTTCTTGTTTAAAGCTCTGTCCAATGCTATAACTGCTGTTGGAGAGGGATGGAGGGCACAAACTACTCTCTCAACATTTTCTGACCCTTTGCTTTTCCTGATTTCCATCCACACTGATTTAACTTCATGACTCTCCAAGGCCATATCCTTTCTCACTTACATTCTGTCTCTGTGGAGTTTATACGTTCACCCTGTCTGCACGGGTTTCCTCTAGGTGCTCCAGTTTCCCCCCACAGTCCAAAGATGTGTAGGTTAGGTGGATTGGTCATGCTTAATTGCCCCTTAGTGTCACAAGATGTGTAGGTAGAGGGATTAGTGGGGTAAATAAATGGGGTTACAGGGATAGGGCTGGTAAAATGCTCTGTTGGAGAGCGTGTGCAGCCTTGTTGGGCCAATTGGACTCCTTCTGCACGGTAGAGAATCTATGATTCTATTCTATAATCCTTTGTTATCAGGGCCATTTCTCCTCCTCTGTCATTTTGTCTGTCTTTCCAAAATATTATGTACCCTGGATTATTTATATTCCAACCATGATCATCTTGTAACCATGTCTCTGTCATGGTGATTAGATTGAAATTATTTACCTATCTACAGCACTAGTTTCTCCATCTTATTGCAAATGTTTTGTGCATTTAGATAAAGAACATTTAATTTTTTTTCTGTTTTCTACTATGACCATGTTTGCAGAATCAGTTCTTGTTGATCTCTCTTTGCCTTCTGCTTGTTTTTACTCACGTTGCTACACTATTCTGATGCCTTAATTTTTCTCTTTGAACTTGAATCCTCCCCACCTCTGTTCGCTTAAAACCCTGTGCACAGTCCTGGTTATATGACTGGCTGGGAGCCTTGTCCCAGCATAGTTTAAATAGAGTCCATCCCTCTCACTCTCCCTGAATACTAATGCCACTGGCCCATGAATTAAAACCTCTTCTTCCACACCATTGTTTGAATCACATATTTAATTCCCTAATCTAATTGATTGAGAGATGATGAATTAAGGCCCTGTGTGTAGTCAGGGAAGGGTGTGGTGATAGGGGAGAGGAGGATACCCTCTGTGTTTAGTTAGAGAGGAGGGGGGAGTGTGGTTGGACAAGGTGATGAGAGATCCTGTCTGTGCATGTGGAAGCGTTGAAAAAAATAACCACTTCCACTTCCTCCAGTAATTAGGGAGGAATTCCCAGTTGCATGGGTACCACGAGGCAAAATAGGTTCCTTTAGGTGGTGTTAATTTTTGTTTGCTTCTTTCAGGTGAGATCATTTGAAAAAGACAAACAGACCGAAAAACGGATTCTGGAAGTAGAGGTGGTGGAATACCTGCAAAAAATCAGAGCCAAAATGTCTGAGGAAAAGGGCAATAGGTGAGAGTTTTACTGTAGAGAATGAATGATTCTGAATGACAGGGACTTGATATCTGATATCTGGTCATTAGAGAGCACTCGCCAGTAGAGCTAATGGTGAGACCTGAGAACAGGGCTGTGTCCACTGGAGTGGAGAAGGTCAGATCGGATGGTGTTCTGAAATACAGGAGAGTAAACAACAAAGGATCATTGCCATTGATTTGCGTATCAGAACTAAGGAAAATGGGATCTGGATTAATACTGGAAACGCAAGAACAAAACAAAGAAATAAACTTTGCCACTATTTTCATTGCTAGCTGAGTTTGTTGCTATGAGACTGGATTATCCACAATGGGATATTAAGTCGGACTGAACTGCAATGTTGTATGGCATTAGATAAACACTTGGAGTAAAAATATTGGAATGTTCCAATGAGGATTTTGTACTGTGCGGTTGGCAATATCAAAATTTCTGCCTTGATTCTGTGAAAGGCATGGAATTGAAGGTGATGTCTAGAGTTAGTATGGAGTTTGACAGTACTACATTTTGGGGAATCTGGGTTCAGGTTTTTGGGGCAGTGCTTTTGTTAACTTGGAAGTGTTGTAAATTGCAGGAGGAAAACAATAGACTTCAAGGGGACATGAACCAGGTGGCATGGGTGGAAATATGACAGATAAAATAGACATAGGGGTGTATATGCACTATTTGTTAAAGGAGGCAGGATAAGTTAATAAAGCATATAGAATCTTGGGCTTAGGCATGGAATACAAACATAAGGAAACTATGTAAATCCTCTGTTTTGGAGTACTGTGTTCAATACTGAGCACCACACTTTAGGAAGAAGGTGAAGGCATTAGACAGTGCAGAAAAGATGTGTGAAATTCATTCCAAGGATGTAGAACTTCAGTTAAATTGAAAAGGCTGGGGCTTTTCTCCTTGGAGAAGGGAAAGTTGAGAGAAGATTTGATAGAGATGTTCCAGTAGTCTAACCAGAGAGAAACTATTCATTTGGTGGAGCTGTTGAAAACCAAAGGAGACAGATTCAAGGTAATCGACAGAAGAACTTTGTGTGCAGTGAGTTGTTTAGGATTTGAAATGCGCTGTATGAAACTATAGTGGAGGTAGTTCAATTATTTTCAAAACAGAATTGGATTAGCAACTGAAGAGAAAATATTATAGGGCTACAGGGAAAGCAGAAGAGTGGGACTAACAGCTGCTCTTGCAGAGAGCAGGCATGGACACAATGGGCACAATAATCTCCTGTGCTATAACTATTCAATGATTCTATTTCCTGATTTCTTCAAACTGGAAATGTAGAAGCCCTTTATTTTCTCTTTTTGTTTTAGTTTGCAAATCAGGCCATTGAATTGAAACTCTACATGTCTAAAGCTGAGTTTCAACAGTTAGATGAGGGAAGAGATCTTTGTATAATGTAGAGAAGAAGGATATATAAGTAAACAGTTTTCTTAAGATTGGAGGATTTAATTTCTTAGTTCTGGCTAATGCAAATGTTTAAAAAGGAAACAAAAATTCTGTGAGAGCTTGCTTTTCCTAGGTTGCTTTCTATTAACTATCTGTCTTCCCTCTATTTCCTTTTTAGCAAAGAAATTCCAGAAAGCCCTGTCTCACAGAACCTAAAAGGATCACTCTTCAGTTCTACAGGTACCACAAATCTCCCTTCATCAAATGATGTCACAGTTTTAATACGTGTAGAATTAGAGTTCTACAGCACACAAAGCAATCTTTTGGCCCATTGGACAATGCTTCATTCTGTTTTCATGGTATGACAGTTGATAGTGTAATAGTCTCTCTCTGGGAAATGGGGCCAGTTGGTTGAATAATGGGAATGTATGAATAACAATATGGATGATTGAATCCCCATGTTTGGAGTCATTGTTTTATGATTGAGCCCAATTCCATTTCATATCTTTAGATTTTGTAATTTTTTCTCCAGTCTTTTGAGTCAATTTCAGAAATAAAAACCCATGCTTGATAGGAACAAGGGTAGATAGTTTAGCCTGTTAGTGTGCTGCAGTTAGATCATGGCTGATTGTCTACCTCAACACCATTTGCCCACGCTATCTCCAGTATCCAAAACAGAAAACCGATTAGTGCGTGGGACCTTGGGCAACACCTGTGCTATTTGCCTTGTTCTGTTAGACTGGTTGGCACTCACCCTTCCCTTTCTGCTCCATAGTCCTGACCCGCGGTGTGATCACCTTTCTGAATGTTCTGTCCACATAGCCTTATGGATGCGCCACAGTGAATCCTGCTGCCACTTGAGTTCTGAAATCTGGAGCAGGTGACACTCCTTGCCAGTGTGATTATTTTGGTCACTGATTTGTCCATGACTCCCCACATATTACAGGAAATGTCTGTCTACCATGTCCTAATTTTATTTTGCTTACATTAATTTTATTTTATTTTGGTTTATTTGCATTAATTTTATTTCACTTCAATTTAATGAACTGTACCATTATTGATAAATGTCACTAGGACTGATAAATTTGCGAGTTGCGATAAATTTTACTGAAAGCACTTCTTTCCTGTATGCACTGAATTTTCATGTGAACCTACCAGGCAGTTCCCTAGTTAACAAGGTAGTCTAATTTAATTGAAGGATGTGAGTTTGATATTAGAATTTGACTCTTAAGCTAGGTTAAACCTTAAAAAGACTTACCATGTGAACCTAATTTGCTACTCACTTGTTCTCTATCTCATTCAGGTATAGTATCCTGACCATGTACCTCTCAGTAGAGGCAGAAATACTTCCACTTATCTTTGAAGGAACCCTTTTCAAAAGGATTCTATTCAAAAGTGAATAGAATTCAGATTTGCAGATGACACAAAATAGGTGGGACAGCAAGTTGCAGTGAAGAAATAAGAACCTTACAAATGGATGTAGATAGGTTAAGAGAGTGGACCAAAATGCGACAGTTGGAGTTTAACATGGATAAGTATGAGGCAATGCATTTTGATTGATTTATTATTACTACATGTATTAGTTTATAGTGAAAAGTATTGTTTCTTGCGTGCTATACAAAACATACTGTTCACAGAGAAGAAAATGAGAGAGTGCAAAATGTAATGTTACAGTCATAGGTGGGGTGTAGAGAAAAACAACTTAATGTGAGGTAGGTCTGTTCAAAAGTCTGATGGCAGCAGGGAAGAAGTTATTTCTTGATTTGGTTGGTACGTGACCTCAGACTTTTTCTCGACGGAAGAAGGTGGAAGAGAGTATGTTTGGGGTGCGTGATTGTGAGAGGAGATTAAATTGAGATACACAAAATGATACAAGTTATGGATAAAGTAGACTTGGAACAAATACTTCCTCTTGTGGGGCATTCTAGGATGAGAGGTCATAAGTCTTTGGATAAGGGGTAGCAAACTTAAAACAGAATTGAGAAACTACTTCTCTCAAAGGATGGTGAATCTGTGGAATTCACTACCCCAAAATGCGCTGGATGCTGGGATAGTGAATAAATTTAAGGAGGAGTTAGTTTTTTTAAATTGCTAATGGGTTGTAGCGAGAAGGCAGGAAAATATAAGAGATGAGAAGCATATTAATCATGATCGAATGGTGAAGCAGAATTGATGGGTCAAATAGCCCTAATCTGCTCCTTTATCTCATGAACTTGCCATGAGCACCCAGAAGAAATTAATTTAATGAGTTAAAGTCAAGGCTTTGAGAGACAATGTTTCAGTGTAATTTGTCACCATGATGTGACATTTGATGACTTCTAAAACTTGTAGGAATACGTATTTAGCAAAGGCTACGATGTAAGTATGTTAAGTAACTACTCTTGGTGTTCCTGTATCTTCACTGACACTATCAAAATATAAAGTTTTCTTTCAAAAAAAAAAAGAAAATTAATTGTGGCTCTTCTTGTAAGTCCATTTTTTTTATTTTCCATGATTGTGGGTTTTGGAAAGTTCAATCTTTATAACACATCCCCAATGTCTTTTTGTAAACTGTTCGTATTGCTCGCACAGCTTGTTTTGCCACCTATTTTTGAGTTGTCTGCAAATTTGGCTACAGTACATTTGCTTCCTTCCTCCAAGTCAGTAATATTGTGGCCCCAGCACTGACTCTATGGAACACCACTGGTTACAGGTTGTCAACCTGAAAAAGAACCCCTTATCTCCACAGAGACTGCCAGATCTGCTGAGCATTTCCAGCCTGTTTTTAATTTGTTCATCTCGTTTTTAAAAATAATACAATTCTGGTTTACATAATTTAGTAGGTTAGTTAATCTCAATAACTCTTAATTTGCTTCAGCAAAATATCAAATACACAGCAGTGAAAACACAGAAAATTTCATTTTGCTCTTTCTTCATGCATCGTTCAAGAAAGGGGATTCTTCATTGTTAAATGCATTTAGGATGGGAAAGTTTTTTTGACCTCTTGGAATCAAGGGATATAGGAAGTAAAGGCCAATCATCAATTGTATCCATAATGAACACGGAATAAGCACAAGCTGCTGTATTGTCCACCCCACATATTTCAGAGTTTCCATTATAAATTACATTGTAAGAAATGATAACAGGAATATAGGATTTTAAAATAGAGATTGAACTGTTTCCGCATCCTGATCTAATAATCTCCTGCTCTGTAACAATGCTTTCTCTCAAACCAGTATATTAAATAATGATAACATCTCATTAGTATGTATAATCTTATTTGCTCATTTAATCACTTTTACATCCCTGGTTATCAGCTTTCTGACATTTTAACCGTTTTACATTTATCCCCCAGGGCCTTTTGAATCACACGGAGGTTCCTTAGTGCCAAATCTTAATCTAATTTCTCCTGAGAAGCTGTCATCCAGCACTAAACGGCGATATGAGGAAAAGGTAAGCAGCCACCTCTCCTGTGTGCCAGTTCTTTATATCGAGCCTAAACCAAACTGTGGCTGATGTGAGGTTGTTAGGTGCTGAGATTGGAAAGAAAGCAACTCTTTGCCAAATAATTTTGGTAAGTCAGAATAGGTCACTCCAGATTTGAAAGATTGGTCATCAGGAGCCAGTGACAGCGAATCTGAACTGAAATCTTAACTCTCGCTCTGGCTGAACTCTTTTTGATTTCCGTTAGTGGTAATTTATTTATTTACTTTATTTAAATATTCGTTTCCATGTCTTAATATTTTCCCATTGACTCAAGCTCAAAATGGATTTGCTGCCCTGAGATATGGAGAATGGATAATTGGTCCTTTTGCAAGTATTTTCAAACTCCCTTCCCTCCACCTCAAAAACACATGCCAACAAGATTATTCCCAGGACATGCTCCCACAGTCTCCTCAGGAAACGTTTGCATTTTAAGTTTGAAGTGGCATTATACTACTTCTCCCTGTAATTATATTGAATGTCAAAGGGAGACCATTTCATTTTGAGGTTAGCAACATATTACCTTAAGTGAGAAATTAAAATCCCCTGAAACTTCAATTTCATTTTCACTGGGAGCAGTTGGACTGATAAGTGGTAAATAATATTTGCACCATACAAATGCCAGGCATTGAGCATCTCCAACAAAAGTATGCATCACATTTCCCCATTATATTTAATGGCATTACCTTACTATCACCTTCTGAGGATTACCATTGACTAGAAACTTCCAGCCATGTAACTGTGACTGTAAGGTCAGTTCGGAGGCTAGGAATTCTGTGGCGAGAAACTCATCTCTATGCTGTCCAAAGCCTTTCTACAATGTACAAAGCACAAGTCAGGATTGTGATGAAATACTCTTTACTTCTCTGGATGAATGAAGTTCCAAGAACATTCAGGAAATTCAATACTATTCAGGCCAAGGCAACCTGCTTTGACTGCAGTGTGTACTACCTGTGGGACATACGCAGCAGCTCACCAATTGGCATTCCCTCCAAACCTGTGACATCTACCAACTAAAAGAACAAGGGAAACAGATGCATAAGAACACCTTCAAGTTCACACCGTCTTGAATCTGTTGCTGTTCTCTCACTATCGTTAGGTCAAAATCTCCCTCACTCACTACACCAAATTGATTGCAGTACAACCTTCACAAGGGCATTGGAGATGGGCAAAGAACCCTGGCATTATCAGCAGGACAAATATTTGGTTCATGATCTAAACATATAGATCTTTTGAAATCTCATGGGAAAGTTATTGGAAGATAATGCTCCCATTGTATCCATTCTAATTTAATGTTAGCAGACTGAATTCTTGCCTCTTCTATGAATTGTTTCCATTTGATAAATTGGACAGTAAATGCTGGTCTAGCCAACAGTGCCCACGTTCCATGAATTAATAAATAAAAAGCTGTCCTCACACATATAAGTATTAAAATATGAATGCAACTGCATTGACAAATATGTGCACTACGCATGTAGTTGATCAAAACCTAATGATTGTCAGAACTGATTAGACAAGGATGAGTGCCTTTAGGAGAGGAGCAAATGCCATGTTGTTAATGTGCTACATCACATGCTCCTGTCTTTAAGTAATTCTGAATATCAGCTCTTTTCTTTCAGATCCTCTCAAAACTTCAAACCTTTATCAATAATCTGCAGCAGAAAAGCAGCGAGATTGAAGTTTTAGCGGTGAGTCACTGAATGACTGTTACACCATGCTGGTATTGGGTAGCATTTACAACAATCTAAAGCTGTGTTGGAGAGTTTTGGGCCGAGGATTCCATCCAGCAGTTGACCTGAGATGATGACTGTGAGAGAGAACTATTATCTCTTGGCACAGTCGTTAGACCTGCTATCTCACAGCGCCAGGGGCTGGTTTCGATTCCCAGTTTGGATCACAGTCTGTGTGGAATTTGCTCATTCTCCCTGTATCTGTGTGGAATTCAGGTGCTCTGGTTTCCTTCCATAGTCCAAAATTGTGCCTTAGTGCCAGGGATATTAGCTAGAGTAAATGCCTAGGATTATGGGATAGGGCCTGGGTGGGATTTTAGTTGGTGCAGACTCAATGAGCTAAATGGCTGTCTCCTGCGCTGTAGATTCTATGAACATTCAGCATCTGAAGGAAGACAGTGAGACAAAGGAATGAGGAGAATAAAGAATGACCCATTTCTTTGTGTGTCCCCTTTTCTTCCCAGATGCTGCTAGAATAGTTGTGGGAGCACTGTAGCCAGGTATTTCCTATTGTGCAAAGTATCAAAGTATTTGATAATTTGTCACGTTCACATTAAAGTCCCAGTCTATCATATCATAGGTTTGCAACAGGTAGGATCTATAACTTCCAGGACTCCCTTGCTCAGATTAATCTATATTGTTAAGAGGGGTTGATGGAAGAAGTTGAGAGAGGGATGAGAAATTCACATTGGTTCTGTAAACAGATGTGTGATTTAATTTGCAGGTTGATGTAACAAAGGAAATTCTGATCAGCTTTTTATCACTGGAGGTAGGATGTAATCTACACAATACTTTGTAAATGACTGTTGTTTCAAAAACAGTTTTGAAGAAGATGTGCAGCTACTGCTGTGTTCTTTCAGTGTTTATATAATCTGAACATCTGCCCATTACCAATTTTTCCCACATCTCCACTGTCCTGTAATACTTCCGGGTAAGAAGCTGGTTTGTCTGTAACTATTCCACTCACTCACTCGCTCCTCAAAACTGTGCGTTAGTTGACTAATTGAAACATGACTGATATCACTGCCCAGACTGATTCCACCTTTCTTCACACACCCAAGGGCACCCTGATTACATTCTATTTTTTCCAAGCCTGGAGCCAAAGTGGCCAGTGCAACACCCTAATCATCATCTAGTTCGAGGTCAACATTCTGCCTGATCTAACTCTAGAACTTCTGGTCTGTATGGTTCAACTAGAGCTTAAATGGACCAGTTAAATGCTTAAATAGAGGTTAAATGGCTGGTCAGGCCTGATTCCCGGTTTCTGTGTCATGCTCGCTATACAGACCCATGTGTTGTTCAGTAGAAAATTTAATAATGTGCTATCATAAAATTGTTACTTCATGGCAGACCGTTCAGCCCATTGTGCCCATACTATTGGACAGCTTTAACTTTCACCAAGTACATTGGTATGAAATGAATGGTTGGTTGGACTTTCCAATCTGATTTTCTATTTCTGCTTTCCCAGTATGGTGGAGATGAGCAAACATTCAATGCCAGCGTGCAACAGTTACTCTCACGGTCTACTAAACAGCGTTACCTGAAATCCATTTGTGACCAAATCCATCATTTCAAGTTGATCAAGAGGTAATATAGGAATACACTGAGTGCAGGAATGTGGGAAGATATTCCTCATGGAAATTTCTGGGTGCTGAATTTGAGGCGTTAGATAAATGGATGCTGTAAAGGGTTTTGGAATGTTCCTCGCTGTTGTAATGAAGAGTTGGGGTGGTTTCTGGGTGCTGTAGTGATGTTTTGAGGAAGCTGTGGCATGCTATAAGGGGAAGTTCCTAATTGTTGTAATGCAGTATTCAGGAAGTTCCTGGAAGCTGCAGTGGGATTTTGGGGAAAGTAAGAGAGTTTACTCAGGGTGTAACTTTGATTTCATAATTGAGCTTTTGTCAAAGCTTCCACGTGTGGAATATAGCAATCAATACTCAGTTTATGATGCTGACACCATGGGTTAGTAGATACTGAGTGAAGCTCCTTCTACTCTGTTCTGTCAGGACAGCTGCAGAATATACACTGTGAAACCAACTGCTGCAGAATATACACTGTGATCTTGTGTAATGAGCCAGGGTTAGTTAGAAAACTTGTAGTAAAAGATCCTCTGGGAGAAGAAAGTGATCTTGGTCCATTTAAATTCTATATTAAATTGAAGGACAATTCACTCAAGTTCAGAACAAGAATCTTGAGAGGCAAACTTATGCAAGGACCCAGGTTTGATTCTGGCCTTGGGTGACTTGGGAGTTTTCATGTTCTCCATGTGTCTGCATGTATTTTCTCTGGGTGCCCTAGTTTCTTCCCACAGACAGCTGTTAGTTGTTTTTCCCACAGGCCAAAGATGAACAAATTAGGTGAAATGGCCATGCTAAATTGTTTCTCAGTATCCAAAGATGTATAGGTTAGGTGGATTAGCCTTGATAAACGTATAGGGTTATGGGGAAGGACGCAGGGATGGGGTCTGTGTAAGATGCTGTTTTGGAGAGCCAATGCAGACTCAGTGGGCTAGATGGTCTCCTTGTGCACTGTAGGTATTCTATGGTACTAATGAACTGGAATACAATTACATCTCACTACAATAGAATAGGGATTGATTAGATTACATCTGGAGTAGTAGGCACAGTTTTGGTCTCCATATTTAAGGAAAGATAGACTTGCTTAGGAAGCCTGATGGCAAAGATTTATTAGGTAGATTCTCATGATGAGAAAGAGGGTTGTTCTATGAGAGGCTGAGAAATTAGGCATATGTTCTTTGGAGTTTAAAAGAACTAAGAGTGCAATTTCATTAGAAGATAGAAAATTCTGAATGGGGCTTGACAGGGTTAGACACAGCGGTTGGAGAACGTAGGACACAGGTGCAGTCTTAGGATAATGGATCGACCATTTAGGATTGGGATGAGGAGGATTGTGAATGTTTGGAATTGTCTACCCCAGCAGATGTGGATGCTCCATAGCTGAGTATATTTAAAAGCTGAAAAAGTCAGATTTTGTTCATGCAGGGAAAGAAGGGAGGAAAAGTAGAGTTGAGGCAGGAGATTAGTTAAGGGCTGTATGTTTTATTCCAACCCCTAGTCTTTCAATTGATTTTCTGATCTTATTGAAGCTCTTCCTATACTTGTACCATTAAACCCTCCGAGGGTCGACACAGTACAGGTTAGATAGAGAATAAACCCTTCCCTTCATTGTTCCATCAGATTCTCAGAGCAGATACAGCTTGGGGATAGATACAGAATAAAATTCCATCTACATCACTGAAACAAGATTCCTGACCCAGAGCATTAATAAAGTGCTATCTATTTTCAGTGATATTCCTATACAGCCTTTTGTGGATCTTTTGAGAGCCTGTGTTGAGCTAGTTGTGGATTTTTGACAAGCTGATGTGTACTAATGGCTGGGTTGAAACTGCATGGCTGATGAACGTATTTCCTGGTAGGAACCTATGTCTGCAGCAATTAATCAGCAACCTAAAAATAGGCTGTAGATTTCCTGTATGCTACAACTAGCTCTAGCTCTGCAATCTGTAATTCAGTTAGCTAATTTGTTGCATTTCTTTGTTTACAGAGTGTCCTTGCTGATTCTGTACAGTTACAGAGATGACTACTACAGGATTCTGTTCTAATGAGGCTTCCTGTTCGAGGTTTGTGCAGAAGAACTGTACCAACCAGAGGAATTGCGTCAGGATGTCATAAGATGGACATCAGCACTTGGAATATCTGAATTAATATAAGTTCTTCTTTCCAGAGTGCTGTGTAGTGATATCCTCTTATAATAGTGTGTTACATCATGTGCAAATCTAGTCAGCTCTCTTCCAGATTGTGTTCTCAGTCCTGCATTTTCAGTTCATTTCTCCAACACTGCCTCCTCCAACACAGTTAAGGGCTCCATTTCTATGAAGACCATAGTACTTCCTGTGTGGCTGCTGGCAGGCTTCACAGCGCTGCATTCTTTGCAAGCATTGGAGTCTGAAATAGGTGTGGGACTTCTCATGTCAAAAGTGCTGTGTACTTTCCTGACTCTGGTATGGTGTCTGCAACCCTGCCAATCACACCATTTATCGCTTTATCAAGGCAAAGATTTACAGATTGTATATGTCAGTGAAAAGTTGCTCTGTAGATTAGCAGTGTCCCCTTTGTTCAAATGAAACTCATTCTGTAATAGCTCACTGGGAGGCATAGTACTTCACTGATCTTAGCTGTGAGACATTTGAGTTCTGAACAGGCACTATCATCCTGTGTTTGTTACTGCTCTTGGAGATTGCAGTGTTGTGCCACTCTTTCTTGCTGCATCTTTCCACTCATCATTTTGTCTTGGATGACATGTCGTCTGATTGAGTTGAGTTGAATGAAAATTACATACGTTTGAGTGGAGGGCAAGTACCTTTCTTTAAAATTTATTTATTAGTGTCACAAGTGGGCTTACATTAACACTGCAGTGAAGTTACTGTGAAAATCCCCTAAGCTCCAAATCCATCGATCCATTTGAGTGCTTCCCACCATTGATGGTGCTGTCAGTTTGATTCTGGGCATCAAAAGTGAATTTTTTAACGCGCTCTACTGAATTGAAGGGTTCATTGGTTTTCAGTGCAGTTTAACCTACTCTGCTATTTTAACCTGCAGAAGAAGAATTTTTCAAATCATGGAAAATTATTTTAAATTAGGGTATTCCAAAACAATTTTGATGGCAGGCCATCCCATAAGCAGGCACTTGAGCGTTCAGCTATTTGATTATTGTTGAGTAGCTCAGTTGTATTGACAAATGTTAGTAATTTGCAAGATCAGATTATCACTGCTCTTTTTCTCAGTTATTCACTTTAAGGGTCCATTTCTCAGCTCCTTTATACACATTGCCGAGTGCATACTTGCATCACTGCCATAAGCCAGACTGAAGCCAAATTTGTAGAATTGTTAGAATGGCCCCTATTTAGACAAAAGTATTGAAGAAAATAAATACTTGGAGAGCTATTAGTGTTCAGTTTTGGAAATAAATTATGAACACTGTAAAATTGTATTTTTACTGTGAACTTTCGCTAGTGCTGGAGAGTACTATACACAATCACAGTGATAAGGAAATGAACGCTGCAACTTTGTGGGGGCTTTCCCCAAACTCCTTGTGCAACGTTTTGCAGTGGATCATTGGAATGTGAGTCCTTACAAGTATAGGAGGTCATTTGGTCCATTAATTCCATGATAGCTTTCCTAAGAATAATGCAGTCAGTCCCAATCTATCCCTGTTACTCTGCAGGTTTATTTCCCTCAAGTGCCTATCCAATTTCTTTTTGAAATCATTGTATTTCCACCAACATTGCAGGCAGGTCATTGCCATTCAATGCATTAAATCTTTGTTCCCTTAGGTCTTGGAAACAGTGTTTCCATCTACCGAATATAAGCCAGTACACCTCTATCAAATCTGCTAGTGTCTTCAAAGGAAATCAAAGCAATCTTTAAGGAATTTTGTGTTTATATTTGAAATTTAAATAATTTCAATGCTGTGAATTTAAGTTGTTAATACTAGGGATTTGAAGAAAAGGAATAAATAATTTCTCTGCATTTGTGTGATTATTCTCTGCACACTAAATTTCATCAATTACCTGTCTTTCATCATAAGATCAGCAATGGGTATAATTGGTGAAGACTGAACAATGTTTAGTGCCATTGACTCCTCAGGTCCTGAAGCAGTTGTACGTCCAGATTTAGTAAGCCCTGATACTATCCAGGCTTGGCTGACAAGTGGCAAGTAGAATTTGTGCCACAAAAGTCTGAGGCAATGAGGGAATCCAACCATCTCTCAATGATGTTCAATTGGCAACACCTCCCAGACCCAAGACCACTATAATCTAGAATGACAAGAGCAGCAGATAACCTGGGAACACCATCACCATTTTGACTTGGAAATATTTTGCCATTCCTTCACTCATTGAGTCAAAATCCTGGAAGTCTCTTCCCAAGTGCTTACTAGCAACACCCACATCCCATGAATGAATTAAATAAGCCATGTTGGCTTCTATTATTAAACACCAGATATCAAAGTTTCTAGTTGCCAAGTATAGATGTGTGAAGAAGCGGGAAAGGCAGAAGATCTTACCTGATCCCAGTGTGTAATTACGTCTAGCCCAGCGTGATGATGCATGGTAGATTATTAAAATCTTACCAACTTGATCTGTTTTGTGTATAGATGCACTGCCCTAATAGTCTCTGGATTATTATCTGAACCATGAACAACAGGTACTGAGTAAATAAAAATCAATACATTGAACAAGAGGCTCAAGAGAGCACTAATACAAAGGAATGTGTGTGTATTGTTGAGCTGGTCTTCACCAGAATAGCGCCAGTGCCAGAAGTGTAGCAAATTGTATAACCAGAGGTGTTGAGAGGACTTCAAACTAAACAGTGAAGAGGGTTCACATGAGATTTGGCAAGTTAGAGACCAGACAAAACAGTAGTGCCTTGTAGTGATCTGAGTAATAAGAATCAAGGTCTGACATGAAGGAAGAGTACAGTAAGAAGTCTGACAACAATAGGTTTAAGTCAAACCGATTTATTTGATAGTGAACTTGCAAGTTTTTGCGGTTTTCTTCTTTGTCAGGTGAATGGAGAGTTCTGGCCTCAGGTGAATGGACAGTATTGTCTGAGGCCAGAACTCTCCGTTCACCTGACAAAGAGGGAAACCTTGAAAGCTCATGCATTTACTATCAAATAAATCGGTTTGATAGTGCTGTTGTCAGACTTCTTACTGTGTTTACCCCAGTCCAACGCTGGCATCTCCACATCATGAAGAAAGAGTATACAGAGTTCAGCAGCATTAAAGTCAGAGTAGGTAAAATGGTACAAAGATCAAATTAAAGGCAAGAAGTAAACAATAGGAAAAACATTACTCTTGAATTCTGGAGAAGTACCAGAGGATTGGAAACTGCTAATTTTAATTGATATCCCATTCAAAGGGAGGAGACAAAAAGCAGGTGACTTAAAACTGATTATCCTAACACCTATTGTTGGAAAAATGTTGGAATCAATTATTAAGAAAGCAATAACAGCACATTTGGAAAATCATAATCTAATCAAGCTTCTTAAAAGGGATATCATGTTTGACTAATTAATTATAGTTTTTTGAGAAACCTCAATCCATTCTGGTTGAGGCTAAGCCAGTACCTGTATTGTATTTGGACTTGCAGAAAATGTTCAAAAGGTATCACAATAGGTAAAATCATGAGCCCAAATTGGCTAATGGGCAGGAAACAGCAAGTGGGATAAGGGTTGTTGACATGTAACCAGAGGGGTTCTACAGAAATCAGTGCTGGAATTGCAACTGTTTGGGGGAGAAAGTGAATGTACTGTGGTCAAATTTGCAGATGACACAAAAATAAGTCCAAGGGCAAGCTGGGAGACAGATACCATTAACAAAGAGATATTGATAGGAAAGTGGGCAAAAAGTTGGCAAATGGAATATAATGTGGAAAATGTGAAGTTGTTCATTTTAGAAAGGAGAACAAAAGACCAGTATTATTTAAGTAGAGAAAATCTGCAGAAAGTTACACCACAGAAGGACCTGGGGTATTTGTGTTTGAAACAGAAAGCTAGACACAAATGCAACAGATATTCAGCAAGGCTAACGGAATTTTGGCCTTTGAAACAGAAAACGGAAGCCAGCATAGCAAATCCTATGGAGCCTGCTCCAGCATTCAATTTGATCGTCAAATTCAATACCTTTTAGCCTTAAGGCTTACCCAATACCCTTTAGCTTTAGCCTTAAGAGTTGCATCTAATTTCTTGAAATCACACAACATTTTCACTTCAACTGCTTTCTGAGGTAGTGATTCTACACACTCTCCATGCTCTGAGTGAATATGAATTTGAATATTTAAAGGTATTTGATATTTCAGAAAAACAAAAGAAAAATGAGGTGGAGTACCTAAGATCAGTATCATAATGAGAAATTATCTTGGTTCAGAAGATCAAGATGTGAATCAGTTTAGGTGGAGATAAATAGAAAAAGAAGTGACTGATGGGTTAGCATATAAGCCCCCTAAGAATAGCTATGCTGCAGGACAAGGTACATCAAGAAAGAATAGAGGCTTAACATAGAAGTACTGCAATAATCACGGGGTACCTCCAAGTAGCGAGATTACGGCAGAGTGGCCTGAAGCATGCGCAGTGCGAGCAATGGCGGCGGACGGACGGTTTTTAACTCGGGTCAGTTCAGGGTAAAGAGCGGTGCGCAAGACAGCGATGAATATGGCTGAAGAGGTTTCATAAACATGTTGTTTAAATCTAAACCCGGGAAAATAATTTCCTGTTGGTACCAAATTGGAGGCGCAACTTTTCGTGTTGATCCTGGGCGGCCAATCTGTCAGCGGCATTGTCTATCAGTGTGCGCATGCGTGGCCGGCATTTTTGTGAGGGGCGATGTGCAGCAGGGCGCAGGCGTGGCGCCATGCTTGTTGTGGGCAGCAGGGCTGCCCTTGTGATGTATAGGATCTGAACCCCTTGCAGTCCATATTGTGTAGGTACATCCATCCTGCTGGTAGGGAGGGAATTCCAGGAGTTTGTCCCAAGAACTGCAACGGAATGGTGATATATTCCCAAGATATGGAGATGCCAGCATGAGGTAAACACAATAAGTGTCACAACACCAGGTTAAAGTCTAACAGGTTTATTTGGTAACACAAGTCACTAAATTTTGGAGCACTGCTCCTTCATCAGGTGAGTAGGGAGTTCTGTTCACAAATATAAAGACACAAACTCAATTTACAAAATAACTGTTGGCATGCGAGTCTTTATAGGTAATCAAGTCTTACAGGTACAGTGTAAGTGGAGAGAACAGTAAGCACAGGTTAAAGAGATGTATATTGTCTCCAGCCAGGACAGTTAGTGAGATTTTTGCAAGCCCAGGCAAGCCATGGGGGTTACAGATAGTGTGACGTGAACCCAAGATCCCGGTTGAGGCCGTCCTCATGTGTGTGTAACTTGGCTATCAGTCTCTGCTCAGCGACTCTGAGCTGTTGTGTGTCGTAAAGGCTGCTTTGGAGAATATGTAATTGCCATGGATGGTTGTAAAAACCCATCTGCTTCACCCTATTAAACTGCCATCCATACCCAGTCTGGCCTACATGTGAATCCAGACCAACACAGCGATGTGGGTGACTCTTAGTTGCCCCTCTGAAATGGTTGAGCAAGTCACTCCGTTTCGGGGCAATTAGGAGATCAGCAATGCGCACTGAGGCTTTGCCAGCAGTGTCCACATCTCAGGAAAGGATAAAGAATATTCCACAGAAAGCGATGGGTGATTTGAAATGAATTGAAAGTAGGTTAGGAGGTGTTCGTATCATTCAGAGCTGCTTTTCAATAGATCCTCCTGTTTAAAATAAAAACACATCAGTCTGACCTTGGAATATCATAATGCTGTTTTTAAACATTCCTTTATTAAAGAATCAGTCATTTAGAATTGTGAAACAGACAGAAATTAAATGTTCCAGTTCTCCTGGAAACCTCCTGTGTCTGGCACCAGTGTCCTGAACAAGGTTATTAACATTCTCTGGGTTAAAGATTTCCCCTGGTTCTGTTATGTCCTTTGTCACAGTCTGTACCAGGAAATTTCTATTGAAAGGTTGTTAAGAAATTCCAGTGAATTCCAGCCAGAGTTATTTAAGAGATACTTAGATAGGCACATGAGCAGAATAGGGATGGAGGGATATAGAAGACTGATTTAAAATAGAGATCATGAGCCTTGGGAGTTCCTTGGGAATTGCGTAAATTGTGAATGATATTGATGTATTTTTGTTTTATCCTACAGGTACTTTATCCACAGGTACAGGTGGAGAGAGTGCGGAAGAGGTTTACCAGGATGCTGCCTGATTATGGAAGGTCTGAGTTACGAGGAGAGGTTAGGCAACTTGGACTGTTTTCCTTAGAAAGACGTAGACTTAGAGGAGATCTGATAGAGGTGCTCAAGATTATGAGGGGTATAGATAGAGTAAACAGGGTTAAGCTCTTTTCCTAGGATGGACTCGAATAGCACGAGGGGTCATGGGCTTAGGGTGAGGGGGTAAGGTATAATTTGGATGCTAGAGGGAGCTTTATCACACGGAGGGTGGGGGGGGGGGAATGGAATGCGCTGCCAAATGGTGGAGGCAGGTATTCTGGAGTTATTTAATACTTAGATAGGCACATGAACAGAATGGGAATGGAGGGGTATAGAAAACTGATTTAAAATATGGATCATGAGCCTTGGGAGTCCCTGGGAAGTGTGTAAATAGATGATGATATTGATGTATTTGTTTTTATCCTACAGGTGCTTTGGTCCACCTTGTTGTCTAACGAGGGGCATACACGCGATGGGTCGTGAGAGGGCTGCTCTTGGATTTTTTTCGAGAGTATCCTAGTGCTTCACGTCGTAAATGTATGCTTGACCTGGACCATTTGATGGGCAACACGACAGCTCAGTGACTATCGCTGTGCTGTGCAGATACATGGATTTGGGCCTGTGTCTGTGGGAGTTTGCGCATTCTCCCCATGCTTGCGTGGGTTTTCTCCGGGTGCTCCGGTTTCCTCCCATATCCCAAAGATGTGCTCGTAGGCTAATTGGCAAAACAAATTCTCCCTAAATTGTCTCAAATTTGGTTTTTAATCTATTAGATCTATAAACATGGATGGGGATCGCGGGTAGAGGTGGGAACATCGGGATGGTGGTGCGGGCTCGTTGGAATGAAGGGCCTGTTTCCTGTGCTGTTTTGTTCTTTGTACTTTGGTCCACCTTGTTGTCCAACAAGAGGCATACACGCGATTGGTCATGAGAGGGCTGCTCTTGGATTTTTCGGGAGTATCCTAGTGCTTCATGTCGTTAGTGTATGCTTGACCTGGACCAGTTGTTGATGGGAAAAATGACAGCTTAGTGACTATTGCTGTGCTGTGCAGATACATGGATTTGGGCCTGTGTCTGTGGGAGTTTGCACATTCTCCCCGTGCTTGCATGGATTTTTTCCGAGTGCTCCGGTTTCCTCCCACACCCCAAAGATGTGATCTTAGGCTGATTGGCGAAACAAATTCTCCCTAAATTGTCTCGCAAATTTGGTTCCAATGCAGATTTCTATAAACACAGACAGGGATCATAGGTGGAAGTGGGAACATTGAGGTGGTGGTACGGGCTCGTTGGGCCGAAGGGGCTATTTCCTGTGCTGTTTTGTTCTTTGTTCTTTGTACCTTAATTCTTACATCAATTGGATAATCAAATTGTCAAAATATGCCTGAAGGAAAAGTTCATATAATGTATCCTAGAATAATACATTCTGGAACTTATGAGGGATCTGTTAATGTGTAATCAGACTGGATTAATTAAACAACTTCATAATAAAGGATCCACTAAATAAGGGTGATCAAAATTTGATAGAAATTTACATACAATTTGTAAGTAATGTGGGCCCATAACTAGTGTCTTAAAAGCAATTAGCAGGATATAGCTGCAATAGACTGGCTTTAAATGTTAAACTAGGATGCTGGAGAAGCAGTGGCAAAGATTTATACATATATTTCAGAACTCTCAACAAAGTTATACTCCACTGTGGAAGAAAGGCCACCAAAAGAACACATAATCTGTAATGAACCAAGAAAGTTAAGGTTGGTATCAAATTGATTGTAGATAGAGGGTGGTGGGGGCAGGCACTTTGGAATTATTTAAGAGATATTTAGATGGGCACATGAACAGAATGGGAATAGAGGAATATAGAAAACTGATTTAAAATAGGGATCATGAGCTTTGGGAATTCCCTGAGAAGTGTGTAAATGGTTAATGACATTGATGTATTTGTTTTTAATCCTACAGGTACTTCGGTCTGCCTTGTCTAACGAGGGGCACACACGTGATGGGTCGTGAGAGGG
Source organism: Sphyrna mokarran (assembly GCA_024679065.1). Taxonomy (NCBI): domain Eukaryota; kingdom Metazoa; phylum Chordata; class Chondrichthyes; order Carcharhiniformes; family Carcharhinidae; genus Sphyrna; species Sphyrna mokarran. Next base: position 60,841,354 of record JAGIQG010000015.1, read on the forward strand.
CTGCTCTGGGATTTTTCGAGAGTATCCTAGTGCTTCATGTCGTTAGTGTACGCTTGACCTGGACCACTTGATGGGCAGCACGACAGCTCAGTGACTGTCGCTGTGCGGTGTAGATACGTGGATTTAGGCCTGTGTCTGTGGCAGTTTGCGCATTCTCCCCGTGCTTGCATCGGTTTTCTCCGGGTGCTCCGATTTCCTCCCACATCCCAAAGATGTGCTCTTAGGCTGACTGGCAGAACAAATTCTCACTAAATTGTCTCAAATTTGGTTCTAATGTGTAGATCTATAATCATAGACAGGGATCATGGGTAGAAGTGGGAACATCAAGGTGGCGGCACGGGCTCGAAGGGCCTGTTTCCCACGTTGCTTTGCTCTCTGTTCTTTGTTAATACTACCAGTGAAGGCTGGGTCAGCTGCCTTCCTGATTACATATTATATCGGTATCCTGACTTTTTATGATTTATATACAAACAAACCCAGATTCCTCTGCACCACAGCATTCTGTATTCTGTCTATTTAAATATTTTTTTCTAGCAGTGTGGATAACCTCACCATCAAGCACTAATTTTTTTTACTCACTGACTTAAACTATCTCTTTTTGCAGATTGTTTCCTCTTCACAACTTGCTTTCCCATCTATTGTGTATTATTTCTGTTCCTTCATCTAAGTTCAAATACAGTTGAGGTCCCAACTCGTGATTCCTGTGGCATGTCTAATTTACCGACTTGAAAAATAACCCATTTAGTAATTTGCTGTTTCCTGTTAGTCACTTCCAGAATTAATCTCATACTACACTGGATTATGAAAATTGCCTTTTGCTTAGTAGGTAGTGTTCCCAGAGTTGATTAACAAGAGGAACAGTAACTCTTCATTTTTGAATTCAGTAAATCATGAATGCCAACAGACAATTAATTTCAATATCGTTAATTTAAACTTAAGTTGCAGTAATATGTTGAACTGATGATTTAAGCTTACAGTAATTTTTCTCTATAGATAACAGGAAAACTTGGCTGCTACTATTCAGAACAGTTTTGTAATGGTTGCCACACACACAAATACATGAATGCTTTAAACATGAATTATAGGGATCCAAGGTGAAGTAACCAATTGAACACAAAATTGGCTTGATGAAAGACAGGGTGGTTGTAGAGGGTTGTTTTTCAAATTGGCGGCCTGTGATCAGTGGTGTGCTTCAGAGATCGACGCTGGGTCCATTGTTATTTGTTAGTTATATTAATGATTTGGATGAGAATTTATGGGGTATGGTTAATAAGTTTGCAGATGATACCGAAATTGGTGATATAGTAGACAGTGAAGGAAGTTATCTAGGATTGCAATAGGATCAGTTGGGCCAGTTGGGCTAATAAATGGCAGATGGAGTTTAACTTAGATAAATGTGACATGATGCATTTTGGTAGATCGATTCAGGGCAGGACCTACTCAGTTAATGGTCGGGCGTTGGAGAGAGTTATAGAACAAAGATCAAGGAGTACAAGTTCATAGTTCCTGGAAAGTGGAGTTACAGGTGGACAGAGTGGTGAAGGTGGTATTCGGCATGCTTGATTTCATTGGTCAGGACACTGAATACAGGAGTTGGAATGTCTTGTAACTATACAAGAATCAGTAAGGCCACACTTGGAATACAGTCTACAGATCTGGTCACCCTATTATAGAAAGTATATCATTAAATTAGAAAGCGTGCGCAGAAGACTTACTAGGGTGCTACTGAGACTTGATCGTTTAAATTATAAGGAGTGGCTGTATAGACTGGGACTGTTTCCCCCCCTGGAGTGTAGAAGGCTTAGGGGTGATCTTATAAAGGTCTGTAAAATAATAAGGGGCATAAAGAAGGTAGATAGTCAACATCTTTTCCCAAAGATAGAGGAGTCTAAAACTAGAGGGCGTAGGTTTAAAATGAGAGATACAAAAGCATCCAGAGGGCAATTTTCCACTCAGTGTGGTGATGTGTCTGGAATGAGCTGCCAGGGACAGTAGTAGAGACGGGTACAATTTTGTCTTTTAAAAAGCATTTAGACAGTTAGATGGGTAAGATGGGTATAGAGGGATATGGACCAAATGTCAGTAATTGGGATTAGCTTAGTGGTAAAAACAGATTGGCATGGACAAGTTGGGCCAAAGGCCCTGTTTCCATGCCACAACCTCAATGACAAGATGAACAACAGCTATGTTTTAATATAATACTCTTATTTGGCTGTAATGAAATGAAGGAGCATATGCAGAGGACTGTGGAGATATCACAGTACAAAAGCAAAATTCTGCAGATCTGAAAGCCTGAAACAGAAGTATTTTAGAGCTTTCAAGGTTACCCTCTTCATCAGGTTGGACCCTAGTCCAACGCTGACATCTCTACAGCATCAGTGGAAACAGAAATGGAGTTAAATGATTTAGGTTGGTGACTTTTCACCAGAGATTACTGTTTTTGGGCAGTGGCACAATTGTGTTAGGATGTATACTGTAAATCCCAAGTACAATTGTGGGAAGTTGCTTTTCCAGCTACAAATCTGCACTTGGTGGCCTGCTCAGAATAGCACAAACTAAGGCCCAAGATAGGGGTCTCTTTCCTATTCCACTGCAACACAACCCAAGGAATGAATCAGTGCGAAGACAAATGGCTGATTTAGCTTAAATAAATCAAAAACTGGATGACGAGGAAAGAGCAAGGATTATTTCACAGTTCCATATTCATTTCAGTGACTCTTCCAGTTATTGATGATGTGGTTCAATGCTTCTTAGCTAGTGCCTTCTTCAGGATCCTCAGAATGATGTCTTTATTGTTCATCACATTGTAGCAATTCAGATCAATCAGCTTGTCAAAATCATTTGGGGTGTATGTAAAGTTCAGGGTGTTGTAAGGTGAATGCTCTGCTTCAAGGATAAAACTCGAATTAATTTTATCTTCCTCAGATGTACGTTCAACCCCTACAATAGACACAGACAGCAGTGAGTGACAAAGCAGTGCTCCAACTACTTCTGATAACTTGTATTTACAAATTAGTGATCGACATACATTCCAAAAATACTTCTGGGAGAAGATAATAAAGACTGAGCAGCAGTTGAAGGGTTTTTATGGGTAATGTGGGTGGGGTGCTTTTAACAATTTTTTGTGGCACTTAAGAGTCAAGGAGATTGTTGGAAAAATCAAAGCAGGAGCAACATGGATATGTTTCAATGAAGGCAGGGTGAAATAAAGATGATAGGCAATCCATCATTAGGACAAAAAAGGAAGGTGAGAATAGCACCGCAGCTGGAGAAGACAGATTGAATTTTGAGCTTTTCAGTTTTAAAAGACTAGCTGGGGAACCACCTATGGTAAGACAGGCAGCCTTTAGGCCTGGGAATGGAGGAAAAGAGCTCAGAGGAAATCAGCTTCAAGGGATGTAGGCAGTTAATCTTTCAGATTAAAAAAAATGAACATGTTCATCACTTCTCTTCAATTCTTTATATTGAAAGTATTTCTTGCTGCTCTGTGTACTGGACACAATCCCTCACCTGGAGATTTGTAATCCCTGAATGTGGCATTTGTGAGAGGGAAATGAACTACGATGGGAACTCTGGGATTTTTTTCATCCATAAAGACATAGCATTCCTGTAGGCTGTTCTGCAGTATATCTACCACATCGATTCTTGGGAAAGGGATATTATGTTCTGTACAGAATTCCTCAGTCTTCTTCAGAACCTGATTGGAAGTGGGGGAGAGAGACAGAAAAGAGGAAAAGAAAATTTTAGTTACTGGGTAAAAAATTTCTATGATCTTTTCTAACCTCTAGATGGCTGACAGAAATCTTCTGATTTTCCTATGAGTTTACAGCTGACTGATTCTTCCTGTCTCCACTAGTTAGTGTAACAATGGTATTGAACCATGGAAGGTGATCATTCTATGATTTGATACAACTTTTTATGACATTTTACACACAATTTAAACCTTGTTGATCTGTGATTTATCAGTTTTCTTTCAGCCCTTCCATGTATCTTTGGACAAGATCAGAGCAACCTATACTTTTAAACAAAATTTAATGTCATGCTCTCAACAACAAAGTACTGATTATTGATCAGTAACATGAACCTTTCCAAAGGTTTGACTGTTACCCACTTTAACTGTGCAGTATTTGTCTTTATTCCTTCATTGGTATAGAGCCAAGGGCATTTTAAGTAAAATTTAGCTAATACCATACACTTTGGAATTCTATGGAACAGTGACTGTTGCCAGACACTATAAAGAGATGTGTATAAATAACTGGTAGGGATGAAACATGAGATAATTAAGGGATGCCTGAGCAAGGTAGTGATCATTAAGAGCAATACAAAATACTACATCAAATATTATTGTTAAGTCTTGGATAAGGAGGATGTTTTGTAATAAGAATGGATTTCCAAGTTATTCTATGATACAGAAGGTGAAAATAGATAAAGGACAACGTTGGAGATGTATGGTTTCCAAAGTATCTCCCTTACTATATTTTAAATTTATTCTAGTATTTATTGCTCATCTCTTGTTTCCATGCAGTGTGGGACTGCAGTTAGACCAAGCAGGCTGAATAGCAATGTCAACCAGATAGGTTTTTATGAGCATCTGGCAACTTTCACTGTTGTTTTATAGCTCCATTCGATTCAGTTTCATAACTTGCTCCAGTATAATTTAAACTCATGACCTGGAAGTTGTTTGTTCACTACCATCACCTCTATATTGGCCTACATGGTACAGGGCAATAAGTAGCACAGTACATAGATTGAGAGGTACATTGAAATGGAAATAATAACACAGTACCTAGATAGAGAATCACACAACCATGTTGTCACTGTACAAATCCTTCTCACCTTGAATGGTGCTCCCTGACTAAAACTAAAAGACAGGATGACATCGATCTTTCTCTGTGAGCGTAGGGCAAGAGGAAATGCTGAATTAATGGAGAATCCAGCATCAACCAAGTATAGCTGGTTCGTCATTGGAGTCAGATGGTTTGGAGAGGTGTCCAGATGTTCAACTAAAGATTGTTTGGAAAAGGCATTAATTAAAAGGACTGGCAATTAACAAGAACAGAGAAAACGTTTACTCCATTCATAAAAATGATGCCAACATGTCAAAATTTCCTGCCTCAGACAATACGGACCAGCAGTTCGGTATGGATTTTCAAAAAGGGTAACTAAGTATATCAGGGAGAAAGTTAAGTGATCTCATGTGGGGAGGATTGTTCAACATTTCAGCAGAAGTGAAGTTGATCCTATCTAAAGGCATAATGCAAAACTTACAATCGTAATATCAATGGGCATAAATAACTACCGAAATGAATTATAGAGTCATTTGTGGCACATCAGGAAGCCTTTAATCCATCAAATCTAAACTCGCTCCCACAGAGCAATCCAGTCAGCTCTATTCCCTTGTTTGGTGCCTGTAACTCTGCAAGTTTATTTCTTTCTAGTATCAAAGAACAAAACAGCACGGGAAACAGGCCCTTCGGCTCAACGAGCCCGCGCCGCCACCTCGATGTTCCCACTTCTACACACGATCCCTGTTTATAGATCTATGGATTAAAAACCAAATTTGAGACAATTTAGGGAGAATTTGTTTTGCCAATTAGCCTAAGAGCACATCTTTGGGATGTGGGAGGAAACCGGAGCTCCAGGAGAAAACCCACGCAAGCACGGGGAGAATGCGCAAACTCCCACAGACACAGGCCCAAATCCATGTATCTGCACAGCACAGCGATAGTCACTGAGCTGTCGTGTTGCCCATCAAATGGTCCAGGTCAAGCGTACACTAACGATGTGAAGCACTAGGATACTCTCGAAAAAGGTCCAAGAGCAGTCCTCTCACGACCCATCGTGTGTATGTCCCTCGTTAGACAACAAGGTGGACCAAAGCACCTGTAGGATAAAAACAAGTACATCAATATCATCATCTATTTAAACACTTCCCAGGGACTCCCAAGGCTCATGATCCCTATTTTAAATCAGTTTTCTATACCCTCCATTCCCATTCTGTTCATGTGCCCATCTAAGTATTTCTTAAATAACTCCAGAGTACCTGCCTCCACCACTTTACTTGGCAGTGCATTCCATACCCCCACCACCCTCTGTGTGAAAAAACGCCCTCTAGCATCCAAATTATACCTTACCCCCCTCACCCTAAGCCCGTGACCCCTCGTGCTATTTGAGTCCATCCTAGGAAAAAGCTTAACCCTGTTTACTCTATCTATCCCCTTCAAAATCTTGTACACCTCTATCAGATCTCCTCTAAGTCTACGTCTTTCTAAGGAAAACAGTCCCAATTTGCTTAATCTCTCCTCGTAACTCAGACCTTCCATACCAGGCAGCATCCTGGTAAACCTCCTCTGCACTCTGTCCAGAGTCTCCACGTCCTTCCGGTAGTAAGGCGACCAGAACTGGACACAGTATTCCAAATGAGGTCTAACCAGCGTTTTATACAACTGCAACATTAAAGGCCAGCTCTTGTACTCTATACCCCTTCCTATAAAGGCTAACATACCATATGCTTTCTTCACAACCTTCTCCACTTGCTCTGCCCCTTCAGAGACTTGTTCACCTACACCCCCAGGTCCCTCTGCGTTTCTATACTCTTAATAGGTCCACCGAATTTCCTTTTGAAATCATTGATGTTTATACGTCTGTGTAAGCAGCAACATTCGGGTTATTATCGCTGTGTAAAAACGTTCTTCCTCACATTCCATGTGCATCTCTCACCCAAGATTTTTGATGTGTCCCTGGTGCTCGCAACATCAGCTAACGAGAACAGTATTTCCTTGCCTACCTTTTCTAAGCCTGTCATATTCTTGTACACCTCTATCAATTCTCCTTTCAATCTCTTTCACTCTAAGAACAAAAACTCCCACCTTTTCAACCTAACCTTGTAGCCAAAACCACCCTCATATCACTCGGTATGTTCTGCCATCTCAAAACATTGGCACACATAAGGAGGAAAACTATCAGAATGGTAATGTCACTGGACCAGTCATCCAGAGAATCAGGCTAAGCCCTGGAGATATGGATTCAAATCTCACTACAGAAGTTGGTGAAATTTAAATTCAATTAATAAAGCTGGAATTAAAAGCTCGTCGCAGTGATGGTGACCATGACTGTTGTAAAAGTTTATCTGGTTTACTAAATGTCCTTTAGGGAAGGAAATCTGTTGTTCTTATCTGATCTTGGCCATGTGACTCCAGACCATAGCAAAGTGCTCAAGTTTTAAATTCCCCCTGAAATGGCCCATCAAGCCACTTAATTGTATCAAACCCAGTAGAAAGTTAATTAAACAGGCATCAAGTTAGGCACTGGAAACTTCCAGTCCTGTACACTCTGCAAAGTCCTCCTTATTAAAGTCTGGGGCTTTTTGCTAAAATTGGCAGAGCTGTCTCAAGACAGCTTTAGTCGGAAAATGCTTTAGTCGGAGTAGAGAAGGAGGTAGAAGGGGGGGAGGAGTGGCATTATTGGTCAAAGACTGTATCACGGTGATAGAAAAGAAGTTTGATGAGGACTTGTCTGTTGAGGTAGTATGGGCTGAGATTAGAAACAGGAGAGGAGAGGTCACCCTGTTGGGAGTCTTTTACAGACCTCCTAATAGTTCTAGAGAGGTTGAGGAAAGGATTGCAAAGTCAATTCTGATTAGGAGTGAAAGTAGTAGGGTAATTGTGATGGGGGACTTTAACTTTGCTAATATTGATTGGAATAGCTATAGCTCTAGCTCGTTAGAGGGGTCAGTTTTCGTACAGAGTGTGCAGGAAGGTTTTTTGACTCAGTATGTAGATAGGCCAACTAGAGGTGAGGCTACATTGGATTTGGTGCTGGGCAATGAGCCAGACCAGGTGTTAGGCTTGGAAGTTAGTGAACATTTTGGTGATAGTGACCACAATTCGGTTACGTTCACCTTAGTGATGGATAGGGATAGGCGTGAGGCTGGGGGCAGTAGTTATAGCTGGGGGAAGGGTAATTATGAGGCCATCAGGAGAGAATTAGGGTGCATAGATTGGACTAGGAAACTACAGGGACTGGGAACATCTGGAATGTGGTGCTTATTCAAGGAGCAGCTGCTGCGAGTCCTTGATAAGTATGTCCCTGTCAGGCAGGGAGGAAATGGTCGAGTAAGAGAGCCTTGGTGTACGAAAAAAGTTGATTTGCTGGTTAAGAAGAAAAAGGAGGCTTATGTCAGGATGAGGCTTGAAGGCTCAGTTAGTGCAATGGATAGCTATAGATTAGCCAGGAAGGAGCTAAAAAGTGAATTGAGGAGAGCTAAGAGGGGACACGAGAAGATGTTGGCTGATAGGATTAAGGAGAATCCTAAAGCTTTCTTTCGATATGTTAAGAATAGAAGATTGGTTAGGGCAAGATTAGGGCCAGTCATAGACAGCAGTGGGAAGTTGTGCGTGGAGCCTGAAGAGATTGGTGAGGCACTGAATAAATATTTCTCTTCGGTATTCACGCAGAGTGCTGGAAATGTAGCTATGGAGAACACTGAGGTACAGGGTTGCAAATTGGTAAGTATTGTAGTAGATAGGGAGGATGTGTTAGAAATTCTCGAGGGTTTGAAGTTGGATAAGTCCCCTGGGCCGGACGGGATTTACCCTAGGATTCTCTGGGAGGCAAGAGAGGAGATGGCAGAGCCTCTGGCGCTGATCTTCAGGTCCTCGTTGGTTACGGGTGTGGTTCCGGAGGACTGGAGGATAGCGAATGTGGTCCCATTGTTTAAGAAGGGGAAGAGAGACCTTCCAGGGAATTATAGGCCAGTGAGTCTTACTTCTGTTGTGGGCAAGGTATTGGAGAGAATTATTAGGGATAGGATTTATAGTTATTTAGAGAGAAATGAATTGATTGGGGATAGTCAGCATGGTTTTGTGAAGGGTAGGTCGTGCCTTACTAACCTCATTGAGTTTTTTGAAAAAGTGACCAAAGAGGTGGATGGGGGTAAGGCGGTTGATGTGGTATATATGGACTTTAGTAAGGCGTTTGATAAGGTGGCCCATGGTAGACTTCTACAGAAAATGAAGATGTGTGGAATAGAGGGTGATTTAGCTAATTGGATTAGGAATTGGCTGGCAAATAGAAGACAGAGGGTGGTGGTTGATGGGAGATATTCATCGTGGAGTTCGGTGACAAGTGGTGTACCTCAGGGGTCTGTTTTGGGGCCCTGCTGTTTGTAATTTTTATAAATGATCTGGATGAGGGTATTGAAGGATGGATTAGTAAATTTGCAGATGACACTAAAGTCGGTGGAGTGGTAGATAGTGAAGAGGGGTGTTATAGTTTGCAGAGGGACTTGGACAAGTTGCAGAGCTGGGCCGAGAGGTGGCAAATGGAGTTTAATGTGGAAAAGTGTGAGGTAATGCACTTTGGCAGGAACAATAAATGTGTAGAGTATAGGGCTAATGGTAGGGCTCTTAATAGTGTTGAGGAACAGAAGGATCTTGGTGTATGTGTCAATAGATCCCTGAAAGTAGGCAGTCAAGTGGATAAAGTTGTTAAGAAGGCATATGGAGTCTTAGCTTTTATTGGCAGGGGGATTGAATTTAGGAGCCGCAGCATCATGTTGCAACTGTACAAAACTCTAGTGCGGCCGCACTTGGAGTATTGTGTGCAGTTCTGGTCGCCACATTATAAGAAAGATGTGGAGGCATTGGAGAGGGTACAGAGGAGGTTTACCAGGATGTTGCCTGGTATGGAGGGCAGGTCTTATGAGGAGAGGCTGAGGGATTTGAGGTTGTTTTCGTTAGAAAGGAGGCGGCTAAGAGGAGACCTTATCGAAACATAAGATGATTAGAGGTTTAGATAGGGTGGACAGTGATAGCCTTTTTCCTAGGATGGAGAAAGCTAGCGCGAGGGGACACAGCTTTAAATTAAGGGGTATGAGTTATAGGACGGATATCAGAGGTAGGTTCTTTACTCAAAGAGTGATTAGGGAATGGAATGCCCTGCCTGCAGCTGTCGTAGATGCGCCAAGTTTGGTGGCGTTTAAGAGGTTAATTGATAAGTATATGGAAGAGAAGGGAATGGTTTAGTTTGGAGGGGCATTGCTTTTTATTTTGGTCGGCACAACATCGAAGGCCGAAGGGCCTGTTCTGTGCTGTAATGTTCTATGTTCTACGTTCTAAGACCAGGCATACAGTAGCCTGATGTAATCATACTCACCACCACCATCACTGGGTATTTCCTGTCCCATTGCTAGGATAGACCCACTGGAATTGGATGGCACAGTGCAATATAGTCATGATGGAGATGCCCAGGGAGTTCTCAACATAGACTCTAGATCTGAGGAGGTCTCATGGCATCACATGAAGAAGGGCATGCTTAATTGATATTGTACTGCACTCCACCAGGTGAACCACTATTAGACCTGAGATTATCATTGACCAGAAACTGAAATAGACTATCAATATAAATATTGAGGCTACAAGAGCAGGTGGAAGAATAGGAATTCTGTGGCAAGTGATTTATCCTCTGACTTCCAAAATCCCAACAACAGGGCACAGATCAGGAATGAGATGGAATACTTTCCACTTGCCTGGATGAGTACAGCTTCAAGAAGCTCCACTCCAAAACAGCCCACTTGATTGGCATCCCATTCACCACCTTTACCATTAATCTCCTCCAGCACTGATGCACAGTGGCAGTAGTGTGTACCAACTACAAAGTACATTGCGTTGGCTCATAAAGATTCCTTCCACAACAGCTTTCAAACTCTAATTCTACCATCCAAAAGCACCATCAGATACACCAGCGCGTTTTCCTCCAAGTCACACACCATCCTGACTTGGAACTATATTGTTGATCTTTTACTGTTATTGGGATAAAATTCTGAAAGTCCCTTCCTAACACAAAGTACATGCACCTACACCACATGTTTCAAGAAGGTGGATGAACACTTTCTCCAGGGTAATAGGGCGGCAACAAATGGTGGCCAAGCCAGTGACACCCACATCCTATTCCTGCACACTCCAGTATTGGGTGCCAATTTGGATTCCTCAACCCTTCTACAAAACACATCACCAATCACGTCTCCATATTAAATTCATCCGTTACTTGTCTGCCCATTCTGCTAGCCTGAAATATCCTGTTCAGGCAAGTTGAATCATCCTCACTATTTGCCATTTCCCAGGACTGACTCTTAGAAAACATCATCTATATCATGGAAAAATAACAAGCTATCATAACCTTAAGCTACTTCTGTATCCAATTATCACTGATCCTCTTATTCCATAAGTTTCAACTTTATTAATCAATGTGATGCCTTGTCACTTTCTTCAAATCCACACAGATACCAACCATCTCATGCCTCTCATCAACCTTTTATTTAGCCAAAAATAATTCCATTAGATTTGTCAATTATGATTTGCCTTTTACAAATCCCTGCTGGCTATGCCTTATTAACTCAAACCTCTTCAAGTGCCTGTTGACATTTTCCCAATTATGGAGCTCAGAACATTACCCACCACTGGTTAATTAACCAGCTTGCAGTTGCTAAGACTTGCTCAGGTCACATTTTCCAATTTTCAATGTTCTCAAGGGAAGATTGCAAGATTAGGATTGGCTCTCTATTATCTCCATTTCCACCTCCTTTATTAATCTGGCATGCAAGCCACCCAGACCAGGTGACTTATCTACCCTAGGGACAGCTAGCCTCTCCAGTGTTTTCTTTCTTTCAATTTTCACACAATTACCTCCACTATCTCTGCTTCTTCCAATATTTTGCCAGATTCCCCTTCTTTAGTAAGCAATAATACAAAGAATTCATTTAGTTCTCTAGCCTTGCCCTGCACCCCATAGCACAAATCACCCTCTTTGTACCTAATCAAACACACTCTTCCTACCCACTTATTATTACATGTTGGAAGAAGACTTTTTGGGTTTTTGTTAACAGCCATTCTATTTTCATATTCTCTCTCTGACAGTCTGATCGTCCTTTTTTGTTCACCATAATCTCCTTCTCATCATCCAATGACTGTGTTTTTGTCTTTGTTGAAATATACCAGCCTGTATCTGAAGCATTCCTTCCTGAAGATTCACCCATTGTTCTGTTGCAGTTTTTTCTGTCAGTCGCTGGTTGTATTTTGTTCTGGCTGGGTCCCTTCTTATCACACGGAAATTAGCCATCTTCCAGTTTAGTCAGGAATTCTATATATTAGATTGTTTCTTACTCTTCTCCATTATTGATCTAAATGATATTATCATTCCTCCCCAAATGTCCTGCCACATAATTGTGGGCCATGTTCACCTCCTGCATCCTTCCCTCTCTCCCTCTTTCATCCACCCTATCTCTCCCTCCCTCACTCTCTCCATCTCTCCCTCCTTCACCTTCCCCACTTCTCCCTCCTCACAATATTCCAGCCTACTTGTGTTTTGCAAAAGTTCATCAAACCTGCCTTAATATTTGCACTCTGTGTCTTTTTACAAAAGTGTTCTCAACTGGTTCTGCCATCTTCAAAAGTTTACGTACAGAAATGCCCAGATCTCTCCTCTTCATTTCTATTCTTCTCTCCTCTGGTGAGCAGGGATAAGCACCAAAGATATATTAAAAAGAGAAAGCTAATTGAAAAGTAAAAACCATGGGAATAAGGAATGAGCCAGCTATGGGTTGTTATGAGTACCTGATCTGTGATATCACAGACTGACTAATGTTCTTCCAAATGGTTAATAGTATCATGCACTTAGCATGTATCAATACTGGAATATTCATACAAAACATTTCATAAACATGCAGACACCAAACTAGTCAGGCAGATAGAAAGAAAGATGAAGTACTTAGCCCACGCATGAAATAGTGATTATCCTCATACATCCTATGCAGAAAGATGCCACGTAGAAAGTTGCAGATCTCTGACCCTGTCAGGCGTGACACAAATAAATTCTTTACGATACTGTCCAGCAAGCTAGCTGGAAAGATTGTCCGCAATTGAGGCTCAGGTTGACTTATTAGTGAAGACTTGTCTGTAATAGCAAAATATCAGCACATCAATTTCAGATCAGGACAACAAAATCAGTTTTATCGTACATAGTGGTACAAACCACTTCAGAAAATGTAACTATAACGTATAGGGCATTAAAAGCTGACTTAAAGTAAAGTTAAAATTTATTTATTAGTCACAAGTAAGGCTTACATTAACATCGCAATGAAGCTACTATGAGATTTCACTAGTTGTCACACTCCAGCACCTATTTGGGCCAATGCAACTAACCTGCACATCTTTCAGAATGTGGGAGGAAACTGGAGCACTTGGAGAAAACTCATGCAGACATGGGGAGAATGTGCAAACTCCAAACAGACAGTGACACAAGCTGGGAATTGAACCTGGGTCCCTGGCCCAGTGAAGCAGCAGTGACTTGGAAATATATTGTTGATATTTCGCAGTCACTGGGTGAAAATCCTGGAATTCCTTTCCTAATGGCTTTGTGGGTCAAAGAACATGGACTGCAGTGATTCAAGAAGACAACTCACTCTCACTTTTTCAAGGCAACCTGGGATGGGCCATGCCCATACTCCACGAATGAATAAAAAAAAAAATCATAAATAATCAGTAAAAGCTTGCAAGTTACAAATGAATTGAAAGGCTCAAATGATGATGACCGTTACAAGCTGTGTTTCATTGACTCTGAGCTTAGTGACATCTCTATTGTCCATACAGCCAGTATGAGCCTTTAAGGATATTGACATGTGAATAATGAAGTTAAAACTGTGATATTAAGTGTATTTATATACACTTAATTTATATTTATATACACTTAATGTATATTTATACATTATATTTATAATATACATTATATATTTATAATATACAATTATATTTATATACAGTTAATGTAAAATGCACTGAGGCATACAAAGAAGCAATCAGCAAATAAAACCAGGCTACAAATCAGGACTGGTGGCCATACGAAAAGTTTGGTCAAAAAAAAAGTAAAGTTTAAAGAGCGTCTTAAAAGAGTGGAGATTTAGGGTAGGAATTCCAGCATTGAGGAGTTCAGCAGCTAAAGACACGGCCACCAATAATGGAGCAATGAAAATGAGAATGTCCAAGAATTGAATCAGAGTTGGTTCCAGAGTTATTATGAGTTACATAGATGATTTGGAGTTGGAGACCAAGTGTAGTGTGTCAAAATTTGCAGATGACGCTAAGATGAGTGGCAGAGCAAAATGTGCAGAGGATGCTGGAAGTCTGCAAAGGGACACAGTCTAATTGAGTGGGCAGGGGTCTGGTGGATAGTGTACAATGTTGTTAAATGTGAAGGTAGCCTACCATTTTGGTCGGAATAGCAGCAAAATGGACTATTACTTAAATAGCAAAAATCTGCAGCATGCTGCTGTGCAGAAGGACCTGAATGTCCTTGTGCATGAATCACAAGAAGTTGGTTTGCAGATGCAGCAGGTAATTAAGAAGGCAAATGTAATTTTGTTCTTCATTGCTCGAGGGATGGAATTTAAAAATAGTGAGGTTATGTTGTAGCTGTATGAGGTCATACCTGGAGTACGGTGTACAGTTTTGATCTCCTTACTTGAGAAAGAATATACTGGCAGTGCAGGGACTGCAGAAGAGATTCACTAGATTGACTTTGGAGTTGAGAGGATTGCTTTATGAGGACAGACTGAATAGACTAGGGCCATAGTCATTGGACTTCAAAAGATTGAGGGGAGAGCTTATAGAAATATATATTATGAAGAGAACAGATACGATAGAAGCTGGGAAGTTGTTTCCACTGGTGGGTGAAACTAGAACTAGGGGACATGGCCTTAAAATAAGGGGGAGCAGATTTAAGACTGAGTTGAGGAGGAATTTTTTCCACAGAGAGTTGTGAATTTGTGGAATTCTCTGTCCAGTGAAGCAGTTTTGGTTACCTCACTGAATGTGTTTAAGACTAGATACATTTTTGAACAGTAAAGGAATTAAGAGTTATGGTGAATGAGTCTACAAAAAGATTAGCCATGATCTTATTGAATGGTGGAGCAGGTTTGAGGGGACAGGTGGCCTACTCCTGCTCCTAATTCTCATGTTCTTATGGAGCAATGCACAGATCCTGGAGCATTGTAGGGTTGGAAGATATCCCAGAGATCGAGATACATGAATCCATGGTTTAAAAACAAGGATTAGATTTTAAAATCAAGTGTTGCTGGACAAGGAACCAATCCAGTGAGTACAGATGTGTGGGTGAGACACAGAGTTCTAGATGAACTGAAGATTCCCAAAGGTGCAACACAGGACAAGGTCCAGGAGAAAATGGGAATGTGAAATTTAGAAATAGCAAAGAGGTGAAAGCAGGGTTCTGCTGTAGATGGGCTGAGGCAGTAGTGAAGGCAAGTGATATTACAGAGATGGGTGCAAGCAATCTTAATGATAGAAAGCCTATGTGGCTGGAAATTCAACTCAGAATCAAAAAATATATCATGGTTGCAGCATGTAGATAAAAGAGAAGGTGATGGACAGATGCTTCGGAACCCCAGAAGTAATACTGCAGGAGCAGGGAATATTCTGGCTATGGTTAGATAGATAAGAATGGAATTGACAGCAGTCCCACCAATTGGATGATGACAGCGAGGCATTGAAAGATGATATGGAAATTATGTCAAAGGTAGCAGACAGGTTGAGATGGACAAGAAAGAAAGTTTATCTTTGTCACATTCACAGATGATGTCTTTTGTATTTGATCAGAGCTGCTTCAGGATATTGGAGAAATGAGAGGTACTTCACAAGGACACAGGAATTGGAGGTGTTTTTTGTTTGAGACACGAGATAAGGATAGTAGATATCGAGGGAAGGGACAGAGTGTGAATTGTTAACAATATTAGCTAAGGCAAATGAGGCAGTTGGGAAGCTCAGTGATCAACAGTTTAATGGAAATTGAACTGAGAGAGTAGCAGGATGAGCCTTAAGAGGGCTTGGGGAAGAGAGGGGAGGAAAATGCAATTACAGAGCCAGGGTAGGGGTGAATGTTCAGTTTGTTGAGATGGAGGTAGCAGTTTCAATCTTAGAAACATAAAAGTCCATGAGGTATTTGCATTTGTCATGGGCTGGTTAGAATCATAGGCTCACCAAGTGTCTAAATTCACTAAACACCCTTTCCTTGCATCCCCGAAAATTTCTAATGCTCCAATTATATTTGGAGGGGAGAGTAAAGGAGAGTGAGGGAGTAGAGGGCAAGGGTTGCAGTGGGCAAGATAAACCAGAGTTTATCTTTGAATTCTAGGCTAATCTTGAAAAAAATGAGCAAATTTGGCAGAGGGGAGCAGGATTTGCTGGTGCCCCTTGTGATCCAACCAAATCTGGTGGCGACTGTCCAAAACAGCTGGCAGTTATTAACACTCAAGTCTGAGCCCACTGGTTTGTAATGCTGCCTCACCACACCAGTGACCCAGGAGTTTGCACATTCTTCCTCTGTGTGGGTTCCTCCAGAAGATCTGATTTCCCCCCCACAATAAGAAGTCTCACAACACCAGGTTAGAGTCCAACCAGTTTATTTGATAATAATCTCACAAGCTTTCAGGAATGGTGTTCCTTCGTCAAGTGTGTAGAAGGTTCTGATCAGAGAAGGGCATATAAAATCACACACAGTTTACAGAATACTGATTAGAATCTGAGTCTTTACAGCTAACCTGCTATTCAAGTCTTAAAGATGCAGACAATGTGAGTGGAGATAGCATTAGGCATAGGTTAAAGAGATGTGTATTGTCTCCAGACAGGACAGTAAGCACGATTTTACAAGCCCAGGCAAGTTATGGCGGTTACAGATAGTGTGGCAAGAACCCCAGATCCCAGTTGAAGCTGTCCTCATGTGTGTGGAGCTTGACTATCAGTCTCTGCTCAGCGACTCTGCACTGTCGTCGTGTGTCGTGAAGACCACCTTGGAGAATGCTTACCGAAGATCAGAGACCGAATGCCTGTGACCGCTGAAGTGTTCCCCAACACAAAGGGAACAGTCTTGCCTGGTGATTGTCAAGCAATGTTCATTCATCCATTGTCATAAGCATCTGCCTGGTCTCCCCAATGTACCATGCTTCAGGACATCCTTTCCTGCAGTGCATTAGGTTGATCGATGATTTGAGCACCATATCCTGTTCTAACACGGGTATCTTTCAATGTCTGGAGGTGTCTGTTGTGATCCTCCTCATCTGAGCAGAGGGCTTGTCCATAGGGGATGGTTTCTTTAACGTGTTTAGGCTGGAAGCTGGAGAAGTGGAACATCATGAGATTATGTGTGGGCTTGTGATACAGTGAGGTGCTGAGGTGATCATCCTTGATGAAGATGCATGTGTCCAAGAATGCCACCGATTCCAGAGAATAGTCCGTGGTGAGTCTGATGCTGGATGGAACTTGTTGATGTCATCATGTAGTTGTTTAATGATTGTTCAGAGATGAGTCCAAAGGAAGAAAATGTCATTGATGACATGCTAGTGTATAGCATCTGTTGAATGTCCTGTGTGGTGAAGAAGTCTTATTTGAGCCTGTGCATGAAGATGTTGGCATATTGAGGTGCGAATTTGGTCCCCATGGCTGTTCCGTGTGGCTGGATGAAGAACTGGTTGTTGAAGGTGAAGAAGGTGGACAGTGATAGCCTTTTTCCTAGGATGGAGAAAGCTAGCACGAGGGGACACAGCTTTAAATTAAGGGGTATGAGTTATAGGACGGATATCAGAGGTAGGTTCTTTACTCAAAGAGTGATTAGGGAGTGGAATGCCCTGCCTGCAGCTGTTGTAGATGCGCCAAGTTTGGTGGCGTTTAAGAGGTTAATTGATAAGTATATGGAAGAGAAGGGAATGGTTTAGTTTGGAGGGGCATTGCTTTTATTTTGGTCGGCACAACATCGAAGGCCGAAGGGCCTGTTCTGTGCTGTATTGTTCTATGTTCTATGTTCTATATTGTGGTCCAGGATGAAGTGGATGAGTTGTAAAATTGTATCTGGAAACTGGCAGTTGTCAGTGGAGTACTGAGGCAGTTGTAGCAATACCATCATTGTGGGGGATGTTGGTGTAGAGCGCCGAGACATCCATTCTGACGAGGAGTATTCCTGGTTCAACTGCTCCACGTGTGCTGAGTTTCTGTAGGAAATCTGTACTGTCACGACAAAAGCTGGGGGTTCTTTATACAGTGGGTTTCTGGATGCCCTCGACGTAGTCGGCGGGGTTCTTGGACAGGGTCCCATTGCCTGATGCAATGGGACGGCTAGGTGTGTATGCCTTATGTATCTTTGGAAGGCAGTAGAGATCTCCAATATGAGCAGTATATGGGATGAGAGCGTGGAGGGTGCTCTGAAGGTCCGGATCAAAGGTCTTGATCAAAGTGTTGAGTTGACGGGTACATTCTTTGGTCACATCTGTGGGTAACTGTCTGTAATGTTCCTCATTGTTTAGTTGACAGTACACTTCTGTGCAGTAATCCGTTCTGCTCAGGATTCTGTTCCCCCCACAGTCCAGAGTTGTGCAGGTTAGGTGGATTTGCCTCCTTCTGCATCATAGAGGTTCTATGATTCTTAGGGAGTTGAAGATGGTGGGGGGAGATGGTGGTGGGTTAGAGGCTATGGCAGCATAAATGACCAAGGTGAGACAGAGTAAGAGTTTTACTGAGGAAAAGGGATATCAACAGATATCCAATTCAATCATAAGTCTCCTCATTTATAAGTCTCTGTCAAAGAAAGACTATTGGCATGTTAGTGATTAATTTTGTACAAATGACAAGGCTGGGATGAGAATTATTGGCTTTTGTTATAACACGAGGAGACAGATTAGCATGTGGTCAGAGGGCTGACAACTACAACAATAATTTCAGCAACAATAATGACAAATTAGCTGTAAGAGCAATTGTGACAATGATAGACAAGTATGCTGAGATTTTTGGTCAAATTATAATCAAAATACAGATGCAGGTTATAAAGTTGTTGCAAGCTGTGATCCAGCCTGTGGACTGTGACCTGGCACTTCCTGTGCTATAAGAAGTCTCACAAAGCCAGGTTAAAGTCCAACAGGTTTATTTGTGATTACTCCAGTGCTGTATTGTGCTTACCCCAGTCCAACCCCGGCATCTCCACATCATAACTTCCTGTGTTGACCAAATAAGGATAAGCTAGACACAGTGAAGCCATATCCATATCTGGGTTCAGATTATGTAATCTATACGCCATTTAAACTAAGTACTATGGAGTTGTTTGTGGGTAATTCCATTGGTCTAATCGAACAATGTGATCAGCTGAGTGCCAGGGAACTTTCTGAAGGTTGGGTCAGTTTGAAAATAAAGAAATGTGTATCAGCTCTTTGTCTTCAGCAAGAATTCAGAGAACAACCATTGCAAGTGTACCTTGAAAGAAATATTCAAAGAAGACAAAGAATCACATGGAAGAATCTAAACCAGGAACGGATTTGGTCACTTTGTTCTGAACCGGGTGATATTCACTTTGGTTAAAGAGTTAAAGTTATATAAGTTAGAGTTTTGGTTAAAAAGTTAAAGTTAAGAGTTGAAGTGTAAGAATTCAAATGTTGCAATTGTTGTGAGTTTGAGTTTTGGTAAGTAAAGTGGTAAATAAAGAAAATTAAAGTCAACTTAATGTCTTTATTCACTATTAGAGATTAAAACACATTTGTTTGTAGAACAGATACCTGTTGCCCTGACAGCATCACGTAAGCTCAGCAGCCAAGTGGAAGTGCCAACCCACTCCCTCAGGATCTCTTCCAGATTTGCTGCAAAAGCACTACCCCAATGGCCTGTGCAGAAGAGAGGACAGTCATTTTCATTGTTTCCTTTCTCTAAGTTGCTTTAAATCCTCCAGCTCTATCTGAGGGTGACGAGGTCTCCCCCCTGCACTGAGGGGGAGATGAACCCCCATCCTGAAGAGACAGAACAAATCCCAACCTCCTGCCTAGGGTGTCCCAAGAATCCATACCCTTCCCAAATGCAGATCTTCCTCCACAACAGTGTAGTAGGCCACCAAATCCACTCTTAAGTGAGACAGAATCCTTTTGGCTGAGGATGCAGACTTCCCACTGTTCTAAGAGTACAAGCAGTGGTGCAGTGCACCCTCCAGAGACTCAGCCAAGCAACCATTCTTCATTGGTGAGATTGTCTATATGTACACCTAAATTTCACCCATACATAACTCTGGGACACCACCTCCAATTTTATCACCCCTAATCCTGCCTTAAACAGCTAAAACAACACAAATCAAATCAACATTAACCTAATACAAAGCAATATAAGTACAAACCAATTTGCCATGGCAAATCCGGTCCATTAAACACAGGGGAGATGACGTTGTAATGATAATGTCACAGGACTAGTCATCCAGAGGCCCAGCCTAACTCGCTGGGGGTATGGGGTGGGGTAGGGTGGGGTGAGGTGGGTTTGGGAGGGGAGGGGGCATGTGGAATGGGTTCGAATCCCACCATGGCAGCTGGTGGAATTTAAATTGAATAAATAAAATTAGAATTGAACGCTAGTCTCAGTAAGTATGAAACTATCATTGGTTATTATAAAAACCTAGCTGGTTCATTCATTTCTTTAAAGTAAGAAATCTGTTGGGCTGGCCTGCATGTGACTGTTAACTGCCCTCTGAAATCACTCAGTTCAAGGGCAATTAAAGATTGGCAACAAATGCTGTCCTGAATTGTCAATAATGCTGCCATCCCATGAAAGAATAAAGAAAAACAGAAAAATGCAGATGATACCATAACAGATAATAAGGAAACAACAGACTTGTTAAATTAATACTTTGCACTGTTTTCATGATAAAGATGTTCAATCTGGAACCTAAAACGTCAAGAATAAAAATATATTGGAATGAATATAGGAAAGAAAATGTTAATGGAGAAATTAATGGGGCTAAAACAGACGAATCTCTAGGCGCTGGACTATTTCCAGGCCAGGGTATTAAAAGGAATAACTGGAAAAATTGTAGCTGCTTTTGCCATAATATTCCAAAATTCTTTTGCCTTTGTGTTGGAATATTGTAAATGTATATTATTAGAGGTGCGAGGGAGAAAAAAAGCAACTATAGATTTGTCAGTTTAATGGGCTGAAGCAGTTGACTAACCTAGCTCTGTTCCTGTGAGATCGCTTCTCAGCCTTTTGGCTAACATCAAATATTATTTGTTATCCTGCACTTGATAGAAGTCAATGAGGTTACACTGAGGCTTCAATTGAAGCCATCTTTTAAAACTCCATCTACTTTTGGCTAAAAGAAAGCACAGATCAAGGACTGGAGGAGGTGCAATCCAGCTCCTATCAGCTTGGATCATGTAGATCAAACCTAAGACAGAAAATGGGAAACCTTACTTATCTGCTTGGATCTGTAATGTCTCTCTTGTTGGGATTTTGATTGGACTTTGATTGATACAACTTCTGTCCCTGTGTTTCTTATTAACAAACTATATAGCACATACTTCCTAGAGCAATCATGACCTGAAAGATAACTCTTACCGTTTAAGAAGCTGAGTCTCAGCTCTGGACATTGCTGTATCAGGTATCCCATGAAAAATCTGCTTCCAAAATGTTGAATGGGGATATAAGCTCCATATTTTGGAAGTCCAACTTCGTAAGGAGTGTACTCAAACCATTCTGCAAAAGACAGAAGATTCTGCTTCATGTTAGCTTCTGATCTTCTTAACAAAGTTATTATATCAGATAGCATTCCATAATAAATGGAAGGAAGATATTCATGCAGTTCTGAAGCCCCAGTAGCTATTGTTGCTTGGCAGCTATCAAGATGAGGTGCGAGTGCTTAGAAATAGCACTCTGTCCACTTTGGTCATTCAGCATAATCCAGCCTCCAGACATTAACGGCAGAGTAACAGTAACTCTATTCCATAACCAAAGAGTTGTAAATCTTTGGAATTCTCTATCCAAGGGATTTGGGAAGCTCAGTCATTGAGTGTGTTTAAAGCAGCGATTGATACATTTCTGATTAACAATAATATAAAGGTTATGGGGATAGTGAGTGTATGGGGATAGGAAATGCCCAAACAAGCATGATCATATTGAATGGCAGAACAGGCTCGATGGACTGAGTGGCCTACTCCTGTTCCTATGTTTCAAAAACCCTGTCACCTTATGGTAGGTACATCAGAAATTATGCTGGAATCTTCTCAATGTTATTCAAGCGCTGTCAAGACATTCTTTTTCTGATGATATGATGGGATAGGCAAGTGTATTGTGATATAATCCACCTGCAGAGAAAGCTGACAATGTGCAGTGCATCAGCTGCAAACCAGAAAAGATACATAGCTAATAACAATGTTCTCTCTGACAAAAGCATCAGCTCCACGTGATGCTGGGAAAATTTTGCAGTGAGTTGCTTTATAATCCAACTCAATTGGCTTTGCACTTCCAGGTATGACCCCTGGGAACAGCAGCCAATGGTAGGAACACGTTGGCAAATTGGCCTGGTGCAATTTTCTCCAATTTTGATGCCCCTCCTCAACTCCAAAGCCTCATCAAAACACCCACCGCCTGATTCCCTGCTCCGTAAGGACTGTACCTCCAAAATCTCTAGCGCTGAGGTCCGACCTCACGTTAAGACTGGCGTAGATGGGATATGGGTTTTGTCCCCTTTTCACAGCTTTCTGCTGGTCTGACAGCTTAGTTTTATCCTCCTAACAACAAAAGTATTACTTTAAGCATTTCATACACATTCACTGATTGGATATTTAAAACATCAACTATACTCATTGGGTAAAAAGCAACAAACGTTTTAGTCAATGTTATCTTTTGGGGAGCATTTGATATATGACAGAGAGAGTGACACAAGCCTAGCAACAGTTGGAGATCACAATCACAATCAATGTGAGTTCAAGTAAGTTCTTGAGGATGAATTTTTTAAACCCAGACGATAATAAAACAAGGATCCTTTGATTTATGTCATCAGTTGACATTGTCAATGGCCTTTACATAGATCATTGAAAAATGTAAACTTGTGTGCTAAGGATAAGTATATTGTACTCAGAATTAAGCAAAACTTTACCATAAAAGGTACAGTTTGATTAAAGTCGTCTGAAAGCCATTTTTGTTTGGTTCAACAGGCACAAGCAGTGCATACCTACATTTAAGTCTGTCCTATCTGTCAGCAATATTTCATTTGTAAATTACCTTTTCATGCTCAAGTTTCAAAGTGAAGTGACCAAATTATTAACTAACTTCAGAGTCACTCGTGTGAACAGTAAGAAGGTTGCTTGCCAAAGCCTAACAAAAGCACAGTTTTGGTGATCTTTGAGCTTGGATAAGAAGGTGTTTCTGGAGTTTAACCTCTTAGGGCACAGGTAGGTTTCCATTTTTTTCCAGGCTGGGGCTATTTTACCCATTAGTGCACTGAAAGAATCTGTGGAGGACAGCAAGCGATGGGACTCAAAGATGTCCAGATGGTTTCAGAAACCAGTTGCAGAAACCAGGCTTACTCACCACCAATTTTTTCACCTAGAGCTTTATCTAGAAGTGTCATAGGAATACCATGAGGCTGATGCTACTTCTAGGAAGTTATTTACCAGGCCAATGTTAGCAAGAGGCTGCTTTTTCTAACCCACCTTGGCTACAGGTTCTGAACCATGTACACAAACTGTCTGATCTTCATGTGCACTAGTACCATTAGCTATATGAAATGAAAAAGCCCATTTCTGGTGTGATCCTGTAATGAAAGTAACTCCATAAATCAACAAAATTTCCAGATATTGATAGGAACTACTAACTACAACAGTGAGGCTTGAACCATATCACATTGGGTCTACCTGCCCAGGCCACATTATCATTAGTAAAATACTGAAAATGCCTGCAATTCACCTCAAAAAGTATCAATTCATTCAGAAATTCCTGTCAGAACTTGATGGAACAAAGCTACACCATGTACAAAAAGGAAAAGGTTGATCATATCTTAGCTGACTTTATGTAAACACAGTAGAACTGGTCCTATAACAGCAGCATTCTGGGGTCACTCTGACAGTCAAATGATTATGGATTAAGCTCCCACCCTAACAGTGCTGTGGGTGTACCTCCACCATATGGACTACAATAGTTCAGGAAGGCAATTCATTACCATCTTCTCAAGATCAGTTAGGCATTGGCAATAACTGTTAGCCTAGCCTGCGACATGCACGTTCTATAAATGAACTTTTTAAAACAATTATTATTTTTTATTCATTCACAGGACACGGGTGTTGCTGGCTGGCCAGCATTTATTGCCCATCCTTTGTTGCCACCGGAGGGTAATTGAGACTCAACCACATTGCTATGGCTCTGGAGTAATACTTAGGCCAGACTCAATAAGGACGGCCGATTTCCTTCCCCAAAGGACTTTACTGAACCAGATGGGTTTTTCTGACAATCGAAATGGTTTAATAGTCATCAGTAAATTCTAAATTCCATCTACCATGACAGGATTTGAACCCAGGTCCCCAGACATTAGCTGAGTTTCTGGATTAATAGTCTAGCAAATGGGGGGGGTGAAACTGAACGAACTGATTCTTGAAATAATGAGGGCATCCAGGGCGGCAATGTGTGCCTCTAATGCTATATTTCACAGGTTTCCTTCCACCTCCTTGCTTTTGGTCTCCTCCCACTCCCTTGGCATTGTCCAAAGAGGCTCTGTGCCTTGTTCCTCCTGCAGGTTCAAGCTTCACTGCTGCACAATGTGACGCAAAGAGCAGTGCACCATAGCCAACATTCCTTCTAAGCTGGGTGGGTGTGCATTCACATAGCAATCAAGTCCTCTGAGATGAGAAACAACCTTAAAGGGACTAAGCAGTGCATTAAATCACTATGAAGGAAAATTTGTGGGGAATACTGACTACAATCTGGAGATGCGGGCTGGTGCCTAATGAAGGGTACCTCCAGATCTGCCCAGACAGCTGAGGTACATCTTCAACACGCTGATGACTTGTTCAATGAGTCTGATATTTATTATGCTCCATCCTTTGGTTTTCTGAAGGTGTCATCGGCCAAGTTTTAAGTGGGTATCCTTTGTCTTTGAGCTGCCAACTGGTAAATCTACTTTGGAAATGTGAAGAGTGTGGAGGACAGAAACATAATGGAGGATAAGGGTAAGATCATGGCATGCATAGAGGACAGGTGAAGGCAGAGAATGGAGATAAAGGGCTCTTTTTCAGGATGGTAGCCGGTGACTAATGGTGTGCCTCAGGGCTCAGTGCTGAGATCACAATTTTTCAAAACATACATTAATGATTTGGAAGAAGGAACTGTAGGCACTGTTGCTAAGTTGCAGATAATACAAAGATATGTAGCGGGACAGATAGCATTGAGGAAGCAGGGGGGCTGCAGAAGGAGTTGGACAGGTTAGCAGAGTGGGCAAAGAAGTGACAGATGGAATACAATGTGGAAGAGTATGAGGTTATGTATTTGGGAAGGAGGAATGGAAGCATAGACTATTTTCTAAATGGGAAAATGCTTAGGAAATCAGAAACACAAAGGGACTTGGGAGTCATTATTCAAAATTCATGCAGGTTCAGTCGGCAGTTCGGAAGGCAAACGCAATGTTAGCATTCATGTTGAGAGGGTTAGAACACAAGAGAAGGGATGTACGTCTGAGGCTGTATAAGTCTGAAGTCAGACCCCATTTGGAATATGGTGAGCAGTTTTGGGTCCTGTATCTCAGGAAGGATGTGCTGGTCTTGGAAAGGGTCGAGAGGAGGTTCACAAGAATGATCCCTGGAATGAAGAGCTTGTCATATAAGGAATGGTTGAGGACTCTGGGACTATACTGGTTAAAGTTTAGAAGGATGAGAGGGGATCCTATTGAAATTTACAGGTGGCTTGGACATGCAGAGGATGTTTCCACTCGTAGGAAAAACTAGAACCAGAAGACACAACCTCAAGTTAAAGGAACAATCCTTTAAAACAGAGACGAGGAGGAATTTCTTCAGCCAGAGAGTAGTGAATCTGTGGAACTCTTTGCTGCAGAAGGCAGTGGGGGCCAGATCATTGAGTGTCTCTAAGACAGAGATAGATAGATTCTTGATTAATAAGGGGAGCAGGGGTTATGGAGAAAAGGGAAATGGGGATGAGAAAAATATCAGCCATGATTGAACGGCAGAGCAGATTCGATGGGCCCCATGGCCTAATTCTGCTCCTATGTCTTATGGAGAAATCCTGCGCATAAGGATAATTTTCTGGCTGGATACCAGCGGACATTGATGGAGTAGAAACATGTGCAGTTGATGAATACTCCAGGTAATCTAGAGAGCGTCTCAATTATCACACGTTTATAGCACTGACACCCATGCCAGCGTTGGATAAGCACAGTAAGAAGTCTTACAACACCAGGTTAAAGTCCAATATATTTATTTGGCAACACGAGCTTTCAGAATGTTCTCCTTCAGCCATGTGAGGAGTTCTGTTCACAAACAGGGCATATACAGAAACAAATTCAATTTACAAGATAATCATGGGAATGTGAGTCTTTACAGGTAATCAAGTCTTAAAGATACAGACAATGTGAGTGGAGAGAGAGTTAAGCACAGGCTAAAGAGATGTGTATTGTCTCCAGCCAGGACTGTTGGTGAGATTTTGAAAGCCCAGGCAAGTCATGGGGTTAACAAATAGCATGACAGGAACTTAAGATCCCAGTTGAGGCCGTCCCCATGTGTGCAGAACTTGGCTATCACTCTCTGCTCAGCGACTTTGCATTGTCGTGTGTCATGAAAGCCATCTTGGAGAATGCTTACCCGAAGATCAGAGGCCGAATGCCTGTGACTCCTGAAGCGTTTCCCAACAGGAAGAGAACAATCCGGCCTGGTAATTGTCAAGCAGTATTCATCTGTTGTTGTAGTATCTGCATGGTCTCCCCAGTGTACCATGCCTCAGGACATCCTTTCCTGCAGCATATCAGTAGATAATGTTGGCCGAGTCACAAGATATATAGTATGAAACTGATGGATGGTGTTCTCATGTGAGATGATAGCATCCATGTCAATGATCCCGCATGTCTTGCAGAGGTTGCTGTGGCAGGGTTGTGTGGTGTCGTGGTCACTGTTCTCCTGAAGGTTGGGTAGTTTGTGCGGACAATGGTCTGTTTGAGGTTGTTTGAAGGCAAGAAATGGGGTATGAAAATGGACTTGGCAAGATGTTCACCTTCATCAATGACATGTTGAAGGCTGGAGAAGATAATGTAGCTTCTCTGCTCCGGGGATGTACTGACAATGAAGGGTACTCCGCTTTGTCCCATCTTGTGAGGAGGTTGGTGGGTTTTTCACTGTGGCACGTCGGAACTATCAATTGAAGAGTTGAGTGCCATATCTTATGAGGGTGTTTTTCAGCATTTATAGGTTTCTGTTGTGGTCTTCCTCATCTGAGCAGATCCTGTATATACGGAGGGCTTGCCCTTAAGGGATGACTTCTTTAACATGTTTAGGATGGAAGCTGGAGAAGTGAAGCATTGTGAGGTTATCTGTAGGCTTGCGATAAAGAAAAGCGTTGAAGTGACTGTCCTTGATGAAGATGTGTATGTCCAAGAATGCAACCGATTCCGGAGGGTAGTCCATGGTGAGTCTGATGGTGGAATGGAACTTGTTGATGTCATTATAGTTATTTCAATGATTGGTCGCCACGAGTCCAAAGAAACAAAACGTCATCAATGAATCTGGTGTATAGCATCAGGTCCTGTGCAGTGAAGAGATCTTATTTGAATGTGTGCATGAAGATGTTGGCATATTGAGGTGCGAATTTGATCCCCATGGTTGTTCTGTGTGTTTGGATGAAGAACTGGTTGTTGAAGGTGAAGACATTGTGGTCCAGGATGAAACGGATAAGTTGTAGAATTGCAACTGGAGGTTGGCAGTTATCGGCATCGAGTACTGAGGCAGCTGGAACAAAGCCATCATCGTGGGGGATGCTGGTGTAGAGTGCTGAGACATCCATTGAGTGCTCCTGGTCCAACTGCTCCATGTGTGCTGAATTTCTGTAGCAAGTCTATAGTGTTGTGACAGAAGCTGGGGTTCTTTGTACAATGGATTTTGATGTAGCCGGAGAGGTTCTTAATCAGGGTCTCATTGTCTAATATGATGGGACAGCCAGTTGTGTTGGCCTTGTGTATCTTTGGGAGGCACTAGAGATCTCCAAGGCAGGGAGTTTGTGGGATGAGAGCACGGAGGGTGCTCTAAAGGTCTGGATCAAAGGTCTTGATCAGTCTGTTGAGTCGACGGGTGTGTTCTTTAGTCGGATCTGCTGGTAACTGTCTGTAGTGTTTCTCATTCAGTTGTCGGTACATTTCTTTGCAGTAATCCATTCTGTTCAGTATAAGAGTGTCCCCTCCTTTGTCTGCTGGTTTGATGACAATGTTACAGTTGGTCTTGAAACAGATGGTATTGTGTTGTGGTTGGTTAATGTTCAGGGCTGTCTTGTGAGTGTGGCTGATGAATCTGGCATTGATGCATCTCCTGACAGCTTGGGCATACATGTCAAGTTAAGGGCAGCAGCCTTCTGGAGGAGTCCAATCCAACTCTTTCCTCTTCGATTGCTGCACCGCAGATCTCTCTGTCAGCTGTTCCAGTTCATTGGCTGTTTCATTGTGTTCACTGTTGGCCTCTTGGGGTTTGTGGAAGAACTCCCGCAGCCTCATTTGTCTGATGAATTCCTCTGTATCTGTTGCGAAACTGATGGAGTCCATTTTGGTGGTGGGGCAGAAATTGAGCCTTTGGCTCAGACCTTCAATTTCATCTGGTTGAAGTGTGTAGCTCGACAAGTTGACAATGGACTGTAATGGTACTGTTTTCTACTGTGGGAGGATTAATTTCTGCTTGTAATGATGCCGAGTTTCTCAACTGTCCTGTACGTGGTGTGCAAATAGATGGCGTAGCCCTGTTGTCTTGTCTGCTTGGCATTGTTTTGCAGCCGGTCTGCATCCTGATCGCAAGTTGAGAAAATGGATCCTATCTTGGTTTCAAGGATGCGGTGTTTGCTTAGAGCTGGTATGAGGTAGTTGAGGAATCTGAGAGAGGTGTGATAGCAAAGTCTCTCTATGTAGTCTGTGTTGTAGGTTGCCCTGTTTGTGAACACAACTCCTCACTTACCTGAAGAAGGAGCGAGGTTCCGAAAGCTTGTGCTACCAAATAAACCTGTTGGACTTTAACCTGGTGTTGTGAGGCTTCTTACTGTGTTTACCCCAGTCCAACGCCAGCATCTCCACATCATGACTACCTTCAACAGCGCAACTGCCGGTTCCAAGTGGAGAGGATCTCCAAGAAGATTGTGTATATCGACACAGACATCAAGTTTCTACAAAGATGCACGAAAGCAAACAAGATACTGAAAGGACTACAGATCACAAACCCACTCAAATCAACTCATGACTCAGACTACGCTGAGAAACTTTGCCGTCTAACCTCTCTCACACTTCTCAATACACCTCATGTACAAATTCATCAGACAAATGAGGCTGCGGGAGTTCTTCCACAAACCCAAGAGACCAACAGCGAACACAATGAGACAGCCAATGAACCAACAGAGAGATCTGCAGTGCAGTGACCGAAGAGGAAAGAGTTGAATTGGACTCCTCCAAAAGGCTGCTGCCCTCCACAGCAAATGCTGCATCTGAAAACCAAGATAAGTCCATAGTCTCAACTTGCGCTCCGGACACAGACCAGCTGTGAAACTCTGCCAAGTAGATGAAACAACGGAAATACACAGTCTATACACACACCAAGAACAGGAGACTCAGTATCATTACCAGCACCAACTAAGCCTCCCCCGATACCAGAGTAGAAAACAGTACCACTGCAGGGATGTCCATTTACAACTTATTGCGTTACACATTTCAACCAGACAAAATCAAAGTTCTCAGCCGAGGGCTCAATTTCTGCTCCACCAGCAAAATGGACTTCATCAGTTTCATAATGGATGCAGAGGAATTCATCAGGCAAACGAGGGTGCGGGAGTTACATAAACATAAAGGACATAAAAACTAGAAATATGAAAAGGCCTACAGGCCCCTTGAGTCTGCTCCACCATTCAATAAGATCATGGCTGATCTTTTTGCAGACTCAGCTCCACTTACCGCTTTACTTTTCAAAGATTTATCTATCCTTGCCTTAAAAACACTCAATGAGGTAGCCTCCTGCTTCACTGGGCAGGGAATTCCACAGATTCACAATCTTTTGTGTGAAGAAGTTCCTCCTCAACTCAGTCTTAAATCTGCTTCCCTTTATTTTGAGACTATGCTCCCTAGTTCTGGTTTCACCTGTCAGTGGAAACAGCTTCCCTGCTTCTATCTTATCTATTCCCTTCATAATTTTAATGTTTCTATAAGATCTCCCCTCATTCTTCTGAATTCCAATGAGTATAACCCCGGTCTAGTCAGTCTCTCCTCATGAGCTAACTCTCTCAATTCTGGAAGCAACCTAGTGAATCTCCTCTGCACCCCTCCACTGCCAGTATATCCTTTCTCAAGTAGGGAGACTAAAATTGTACACAGTATTCCAGGTGTACTTCACCAGCACCTTATAGAGCTGCAACATAACTTGTTTTTAAACTCCATCCCTCTACAATGAAGGACAAAATTCCATTTGCCGTAATTATCTGGTGCACCTGCAAACCAATTCCTTTGTTCTTCCATAAAACCAAGAGGCCAACAGTGAACACAATGATGTAGCAAATGAACCAGAACAGCCAACAGAAGGATCTGTGGTACAGCAACAAAGGGGAAAGAGTCGAATTGGATTCGTCCGAAAGGCCACTGCCCTCAACTCGACATGTATGCCCAAGCTGTCAGGAGGTGCACCAATGCCAGAATCATTAGCCACACTCACAAGACAGCCCTGAACATTACCCAACTACAATGCAATGCCATCCACGCTCAAGAACAACTGCAACATTGTCATCAAACCAGCAAACAAAGGAGGGGCCACTCTTATACTGAACAGAATGGATTACTGCAAAGAAGTGCACCGACAACTGAATAACGAGGACAGTTACCTGCAGATCCGACTGAAGAACACACCTGTCAACTCAGCAGACTGATCAAGACCATTGATTCAGACCTTCAGAGAACCCTCAGTGCTCTCATCCCACGTATCTCTATTGCCTCCCAAGATACATAAGGTAAACACCCTCCAGCCATCGCATCAGGCAATGGGACCCTGTGTGAGAACCTCTCCGACTATATCGAGGGCATTCTGAAACCCATTGTACAAAGAACCCCCAGCTTCTGTCATAACATTACGGACTTCCTACAGAAACTCAGCACACATGGAGCAGTTGAACCAGGAGCACTCCTCATCACAATGGAGGTCTCGGCACTCTATGTGTCCTCCATGATGATGGCATTGCTGCAACTGCCTTGGTGCTCAACGCTGACAACTGCCAGTCTCCAGATGCAGTTCTACAACTCATCCACTTCATCCTGGACCACAATGTCTTCACCTTCAACAACCAATTCTTCATCCAGGCACATGGAACAGCCACGGGGACCAAATTTGCATCCCAATATGCCAACATCTTTATGCACACGCTCGAACAAGACTTCTTCACCGCACAAGATCCTCAACCGATGCTATACACTAGATATATTGATTACATTTTCTTCCTTTGGACTCATGGCAAATAATCATTGAAACAACTATGATGACATCAACAAGTTCTACCCCACCATCAGACTCACCATGGACTACTCTCCAGAGTTGTTTGCGTTCTTGGACACACACATCTCCATCACGGACAGGCACTTCAGCACTTCATTGTACCACAAGCCCCATAGATAACCTCACGATGTTCCACTTCTCCAGCTTCCACTCTAAATACATTAAAGAAGTCACCCCCTATGGACAAGCCTCCCATGTACACAGGATCTGCTCAGATGAGGAGGATTGCAACTGACACCTACAGATGCCTAAAGACACCCTCATAGGAATAGGATATGGTGCTCGACTCATTAATCGACAGTTCTGATGTGCCACAGCAAAAAACCTCACTAAGGCATTGCGTTGTGGCTCAGAAGACAAACACAGGACATGGTGGACAGAATACCTTTCAACGTCCAATACCTCCCCAGAGTGGAGAAGCTACGACATCTTCTCCAGAGCCTTCAACATATCATTGATGAAGACGAACATCTCACCAAGTCTATCCCCATACTCCCACATCTTGCTTTCAAACAACTGCACAACCTCAAACAGACCACTGTCTGCAACAAATTAAGACCAACCGCAACATTGTCATCAAACCAGCAGACAAAGGAGGCGCCACCGTCATACTGAACAGAACGGACTACTGTGAAGAAGTGTACCGGCAACTAAACAATGTGAAACACTACAGACAGTTACCAGCAGATCCGACCAAAGAACACACTCGTCAACTCAACACTCTGATCAAAACCTTTGATCCGGACCTTCAGAACACCCTCCAGGCTCTCATTCCACGTACTCCCCACATTGGAAATCTCCACTGCCTCCCAAAGATACACAAGGCAAACACACCCGGCCGTCCCATCGTATCGGGCAATGGGACCCTGTGTGAGAACCTCTCCGGCTATATCGAGGACATCCTGAAACCCATTGTACAAAGAACCCCCAGCTTTTGTCTCGACACTACGGACTTCCTACAGAAACTCAGCACACATGGAGCAGTTGAACCAGGGACACTCCTGGTCACAATGGATGTCTCGGCGCTCTACACCAACATCCCCCACGACGATGGTATTGCTGCAACTGCCTCAGTACTCAATGCCACCAACTGCCAGTTTCCAGATGCAATTTTACAACTCATCCGCTTCATCTTGGACCACAATGTCTTCACCTTCAACAATCAGCTTTTCATCCAGACACATGGAACAGCCATGGGGACCAAATTTGCACCTCAGTATGCCAACATCTTTATGCACAGGTTCGAACAAGACTTCTTCACCACACGAGATCTTCAACCAAGGTTATATACTAGGTACATTGATGACATCTTTTTCCTTTGGACTCATGGTGAAGAATCATTGAAACAACTGTATGATGATATCAACAAGTTCCATCCCACCATCAGACTCACCATGGACTATTCTCCAGAATCAGTTGCATTCTTCGACACACGCATCTCCATCAAGGACAGTCACCTCAGCACCTCATTGTACTGCAAACCGACAGACAACCTCACAATGCTCCACTTCTCCAGCTTCCACCCTAGACATGTTAAAGAAGCCATTCCTTATAGAACATAGAACATTACAGCGCAGAACAGGCCCTATGGCCTTCAACGTTGCGCCGACCAATTATGAAAAAAGCAATGACCCTCCAAACTAAACCATTCCCTTCTCTTCCATAAACTTATCAACTAACTTCTTAAACGCCACCAAACTTGGCGCATCTACAACTGCCGCAGGCAGGGCATTCCACTCCCTAACCACCTCTGGGTAAAGAACCTACCTCTGATATCCGTCCTATAACTATCACCCCTTAATTTAAAGCTGTGTCCCCTCGTGCTAGCTTTCTCCATCCTAGGAAAAGGCTATCACTGTCCACCCTATCTAAACCTCTAATCATCTTATATGTTTCGATAAGGTCCCCTCTTAGCCGCATCCTTTCTAACGAAAACAACCTCAAATCCCTCAGCCTCTCTTCATAAGACCTGCCCTCCATACCAGGCAACATCCTGGTAAACCTCCTCTGTACCCTCTCCAAGGCCTCCACATCTTTCTTATAATGCGGGGACCAGAACTGCACACAATACTCCAAGTGCGGCCGCACTAGAGTTTTGTACAGTTGCAACATGACGTTGCGGCTCCGAAATTCACTCCCCCTACCAATAAAAGCTAAGACTCCATATGCCTTCTTAACAACCTTATCGACTTGACTGCCTACTTTCAGGGATCTATACACAAATACACCAAGATCCCTCTGTTCATCAACACTATTAAGAATCCTACCATTAGCCCTATACTCTACACATTTATTATTCCTGCCAAAGTGCATTACCTCACCCTTTTCCACATTAAACTCCATTTGCCACCTCTCGGCCCAGCTCTGCAACTTGTCTAAGTCCCTCTGCAAACTATAACACCCCTCTTCACTATCTACCACTCCACCGACTTTAGTGTCATCCGCAAATTTACTAATCCATCATTCAATACCCTCATCCAGATCATTTATAAAAATTACAAACAGCAGGGGCCCCAAAACAGACCCCTGAGGTACACCACTTGTAACCGAACTCCACGATGAATATCTCCCATCAACCACCACCCTCTGTCTTCTATCCGCTAGCCAATTCCTAATCCAATTAGCTAAATCACCCTCTATCCCATACATCTGCATTTTCTGCAGAAGTCTTCCATGGGCCACCTTATCAAACGCCTTACTAAAGTCCATATAAACCACATCAACCGCCTTACCCCCATCCACCTCTTTAGTCACTTTTTCAAAAAACTCAATGAGGTTAGTAAGGCACGACCTACCCTTCACAAAACCATGCTGACTATCCCCAATCAATTCATTTCTCTCTAAATAACTATAAATCCTATCCCTAATAATTCTCTCCAATACTTTGCCCACAACAGAAGTAAGACTCACTGGCCTATAATTCCCTGGAAATCTCTTCCCCTTCTTGAACAATGGGACCACATTCGCTATCCTCCAGTCCTCCGGAACCACACCCGTAACCAACGACGACCTGAAGATCAGAGCCAGAGGCTCTGCAATTTCCTCTC
Organism: Sphyrna mokarran; assembly: GCA_024679065.1. Taxonomy (NCBI): domain Eukaryota; kingdom Metazoa; phylum Chordata; class Chondrichthyes; order Carcharhiniformes; family Carcharhinidae; genus Sphyrna; species Sphyrna mokarran. Next base: position 60,875,971 of record JAGIQG010000015.1, read on the forward strand.
TTGCCTCCCAGAGAATCCTAGGGTAAATCCCGTCCGGCCCAGGGGACTTATCTAACTTCAAACCCTCAAGAATATCTAGCACATCCTCCCTATCTACTTCAATACTTTCCAGTTTGTAACCCTGTACCTCAGTGTTCTCCACAACTACATTTACATCACCCTGCGTGAATACCGAAAGGAAATATTCGTTCATTGCCTCTCCAATCTCTTCAGGCTCCACGCACAACTTCCCACTGCTGTCTATGACTGGCCCTAATCTTGCCCTATGGACAAGCCCTCCGTATACACAGAATTTGCTCAGATGAGGAGGATCGTGACAGACACCTCCAGACGCTGAAGGATGCCCTCATGAGAACAGGATATGGCGCTCGACTCATCGATCGACAGTTCCGACGTGCCACAGCGATAAACCGCACTGACCTCCTCAGAAGACGAACATGGGACACGGTGGACAGAGTACCCTTTGTTGTCCGGTACTTCCCCGGAACGGAGAAGCTACGACATCTTCTCCGGAGTCTTCAACGTATCGTTGATGACGATGAACATCTCGCTAGGGCCATCCCCACCCCCCCACTGCTTGCATTCAGACAACCGCACAACCTCAAACAGATCATTGTTCGCAGCAAACTACACAACCTTCAGGAGAACAGTAACCACAATACCACGCAACCCTGCCACAGCAACCTCTGCAAGACATGCCAGATCATCGACATGGACGACATCATCAAACGTGAGGATACCATTCACCAGGTACACTGTACATACTCTTGCAACTCGGCCAACGTTGCCTACCTAATACGTTGCAAGAAAGGATGTCCCGAAGCATGGTACATTGGGGAGACCATGAAGACACTACGACAGCGGACGAATGAGCATCGCCAGGCCAAACAGTTGGCCAATCACCAGGCAAAACAGTTCCCTTCCTGTGGGTGAACACTTCAGCAGTCGAGGGCATTTGGCCGCCGACCTGCGGGTAAATGTTCTTCAAGGGGGCCTTTGTGACACACGACAGCGCAGAGTCGCTGAGCAGAGACTGATAGCCAAGTTCCACACACGTGAGGACGGTCTTAACAGGGATCTTGGCTTCATGTCACACTATCTGTAACCCCCGTAACTTGCCTGGATTAGCAAAAAACCTCACTTACTGTGCTGTCTGGAGAAAATACACAATTCTCTAACCAATGCTCAGGATTCCTTCACACACATTGTTAGCCACTTTAACACTTGAATAGCAGGTTAGATGTAAGGATTCGCATTCTAATCAGCAATCTGCGACTGTCTGTGCTGATATGAGTGCTATTGCAGACCAGAACACTGCATTTGCCTGACGAAGGCCATAGTGTCAAAAGCTCGCGAATTTACTATCAAATAAATTGGTTGGATTTAAAATTGGTGTTGTGAAACTTTACTGCAACAAACTATCCAGCCTTCAGGAGAACAGTGACCACAACACCACACAACCCTGCCACAGCAACCTCTGGAAGACATGCCTGATCATCGACTGGATGCCATCATCTCGCACGAGAATACCATCCACTAAGTACACGGTACGTACTCTTGCGATTCCACCAATGTTATCTACCTGATATGCTGCAGGAAAAGACGTCCCAAGGCATGGTACATTGGGGGGACCATACAGACGGTATGACAACAGATAAATGAACACTGCTCAACAATTATCAGGCAGAAGTGTTTCCTTCCAGTAGAGGAACACTTCCACAGTCAGGGGCATTCAGTCTCTGATCTTCAGGTAAGCATTCTCCAAGGCAGCCTTCACGACACACGACAGTGCAGAATCGCTGAGCAGAAACTGATATCCAACTTCTGCACATGAAGACAGCCTCAACCAGGATCTTGGATTCACATCACACTATCTATAACCCCCATAATTTGCCTGGACTTGTAAAATCTTACTGAATGTCCTGGCTGGAGACAATACACACCTCTTTAACCAATGCTTGGCCCTCTCTCCACTCACACTATTTGTACCTTTGAGTCTTGATTACCTGTAAAGACTCGCATTCCAACCATTATCTTGTAAATTGAGTTTGTATATATATATATGCCCTGTTTGTGAACACAACTCCTCATTTTCCTGAAGAAGGGGCGAGACTCCGAAAGCTTGTGCTGCCAAATAAACCTGTTGGATTTTAACCTGATGTTGTGAGACATCTTACTGCACTGTAATTGAACAGATTACAGAACAGAAACCTGAGTGACTGATAATCCAGATTGATGTCACCACTGGGAATGCTAACATAATCTGGCAAACAAACTGACTGTTGCCTGCCTTATGCATTTGTCTGCTGCTGATTGTGAAGTTCCGCAAATGTCTTCAGCAGATCGCTAGACAAATGCATAAATAAAACGGTTGAAGGCAGCGATGCCCTTGACAGGATCTCATCTGCATCTGTGCGGATGGCAAAAGATCTTGTTAAGGCAAGCTTCAAATACCCACCAGCATCTGAAACGCCACAATCAACCTCTTGAGACATCAATATTCTGACAAGTTGAAAAAGTTTAACCTCTGTTTGCACACCTTTCTACTGGTTCCTCCTCCCCTTGGAGCTACATGTCTGAGCACATAGCTGTTGCCGCTGATCACCTTGCAGGTCTAACGCAACACAGCATTACAGGTGCCCACGCTGATCTGATATAACATAGCTCCAAAGTGCAAGCAGACATTCAAACTGTAGATGAATCCCAGAAGTGTAAATGAAACCTCTAACGTGTGTGTGAGCGGCACAGCAGCACAGTGGTTAGCACGGCTGCCTCACAGCTCCAAAGACCTGCGTTTGATTCCGGTTTCAGTGACTGTCATGCAGAGTCTGCAGGTTCTCCTTGTGTCTATGAGGATTTCCTCGGATGCTCTGATTTCATCCCACAGTCCGAAAGACAAGCTGGTTAGGTACATCGACCATGCTAAATTCTCCCTCAGTGTACCTGAACAGGCACCAGGGTATGGTGACTAAGGGATTTTCACAGTAACTTCATTGCAGTGTTCATGTAAGCCTACTTGTGACACTAATGAATAAATAAAAATAAAATAATTTCCAAAGTTTTACACCAATATCTCAGGAATAGTGTGAACAAACCCAGTCACACAAGAAGACAACTATAAGTATTGACTGACTGAGGCAGAGAAGTGGTGTCGAACATCATGTTTCTCAGATAAAATTTTATGTCAAGGTCCCATCTGTCCTTAGACAAGATGGAAATAAAATTAATTTGCAATTTGATCTAGTTTTTATGTAGTTTTTGTTTAAGATAACTTGCTGGTTTCAGCTGGCTGTTCCGCTTCATGACAACATGACAATGTATTTCAAAATTACGTGGCTGGCTATAAAGTAGATTTTCACACAGTACAGAATGATGGCAGGGTAATGAGCCATAGCTAATTGGCAGAACCGAAGTTTCTTTTTTATTAGCATCACAAGTAGGCTTACATTAACACCGCAATGAAATTATTGTGAAAATCTCCGAGTTGTCACATCCCAGTGCCTGTTTTGGGTACACTGAGGCTGAATGTACCTAACCAGCATGTTTTTCACACAGTGGGAGAGAGCTGGAGCACCTGGAGGAAACCCACACAGACACGGGGAGAATGAACACACTCCACACAGTCACCCAAGCCGGGAATTGAACACAGGCCCTAGTGCTGTGAGGCAGCACTGCTAACCACTATGTCATATGATAATGGCAGAAGAGCTGGAGCCTTGGGGGACAATGGTTGCTTACAGGTTGAGGATACTGAAAAAAGAGGACTTACGTTTTCTTTAAGCACTATCAGTGAGGCATCTGGAAACCACTTTATGTATTCTCTCCCTAGTTATATTGCCCATTGAGGTTCAAAATGGGAAGTGAATAATTGAACAGATCAGGTTCTCACCGCCACAGATGACACAGGTGCGGTACTGTGGATTAATAGTCTTTTACATTTATTCTTTGGATGAAGACATCATTGGTAAGGCCAGCATTTAAAGCTATCTTTAACTACCCTTGAGAAGGTGCATGCTTGAATCATAACAGTACTTGAGATTTAGGTACATCCACGGTGCTGTTAGGGAGGGAGTAACAGAGTTGTGATGTTATACAGAGAAGGTTATCCATCACAATACCTTTCCAAAGAGAAATGATTCAATGATGAGCCCCCACAGATCTGTCAATGATACGTTGTGCCCTGATCGACTCTTGTCTATCAAAGCATTGATGTAATACCCCAAGCGATCCTTGGACAGGGCGCTGGTCTTGCTCTTGATCACTTGATTCTTGGCATTCTCAATTGGCTCTTTCATATCTTTGAGAGACCAATCGGCATCGTGATACAGCGTAGACATACACCTGGTGAAAAATTTCAGTTGCTTAAAAGATTTTCTGACAAGGGCTTGTTGGCGAGGTTTATACATTGTGAGACAGGACATTCACTAAAAGGGGTTATTGTGTTACCTCTTGCAATATTTATCAAAACATAAGTCCAGTTGTTGATGTGCGCATCAGCTCCAATCTTGGGAACATGTTCACATCTAATGTGCTGCTATTTTATTTGTGGTCATTGCTCTCCATAAAGATATTTATTCCTATCTCCCACACCTTCCAACCCATCCAGCCAATATTCACTCTTCCTCCATTTCCATTGGGTAATTTCCCACAGGGAAAGATAATTAACATTTCACCTGGAGTGACTGTGAACATGAATTTAAAAACGAACCGCTGACCATTTGACCGAGATTATAGACTTACCCAGTTCAAAGTGACTTCAAGCTGGTCTGGAAACACAGTCCCAACAGGTCCAGATGTGGGATCCCACCCTGTCCAGGGCCCATGACCAAACCCCCTTAACAATGGCGACCTAACTGTAAAATAAATTTATGATTTATCTACAAAAAAAACTGAATGACGGGCACTAAAATTTTGAAGTGTCCTTCATTTATCTTCCACTGCATCCTGATGCTGCTCTTAACTAGGAAAACCTCTCATTAGTCCCTTGGCTTCCCACATCCTGAACAAGATGGGCTACCCACTTTCTGGACATGAACTGGAAACTCTAGGAAACTTGCACTGTTACAATTGTGAAGTTATGTTGTGGGACAGTGTCTTTAATTTGAGGTAAAATGGAGAGATTCTGTGACCTGTTCTCAAGTGGTTTGATTGTTAAGAGATGAACATGGGTCCATATGGTGCAAGATGTTTGCATTTAGAAACAATGGCAGTAGCTTAGGAGCTAATAATAGATAGACTGCGAGTCTCCAATGTCCTAGGAAACTGCTGAGAATGTCAGTTGTACTGTAACTGTCTATTTACTTCTCAAATAAAAAACAAGTTGGGGCTGAAGGACAGCTGATCAGCATTTGTATCTGGATACATGATTCATGTGATTCATATTGCTATAAAGATGGGTTTTAAGAGGGCAAAGGTTCAAGATACCCTGAACAATCACAAATAAGGTTAGTCTGCCAGTATCAGTGAGGAGGAGAGCAGCTATGGGCAATCAGACATTTGGTTCACTACAAACAGAATGTGTATGGAGTTCATGCTAGCGATAAAAAGACCAAATTCATAAGACTTTAAATGAAGCTGGAAGAATCACCCAGCTTGAGCTGGATGAAGAATTGCTGTGGGGGAAAAAAAAACTTTGCTGTGAATAATAGTTCTGAGATTAAAAGTTCCCAGGCTGAGGATGGAAATGAACAAAAAATAAATCCTTGGGAGCTAAGCATTGTCTTAGACCGATTCTAAGAGAGTTGGACATATATTTAATGGACGGTGTAAATCTGTGATGTGTGCCTTTGGTTGTGATAAAAGAGAAAAGAAAATTTTTGGTTTATGGTTTAAAGTATAAATAAGTTGCCTACAAAGATAGTGTTTGGTCAATTGTGATTAAAATATTTTTTTTCAGTAAAAGTCTTAAAACGTGAAATCTTGCATTATTCTTTCACAGCTTTAACTGGAATATTGAAATTTATTGATCTCCATGATGATCATAATAACATTGAATGGCTGTTTTCTGTGTAACCTTTGATATACCTGCCTTGGATGTGTTTGATAGGACAATGTAGAGGGAGCTATGCTGCACCTGCCTTTGGAATGATTAATGGAGACAGTGTAGAGAAAGCTTTACCTGTGCTACATTAGATTTACATCAGTCAGAGGCATGAGTAAAGGTAAGTAGAGATACTGCAGCTTTCACAGAAGGCAAAAGCTGTGGGGATCCAGATCCTGGCCAGGTAGATACATTTCAAGTTCATCTTTCAAATTTTCTTCTGAACCTAAAAGGGCAGGAGTATTTTTCCAATCTGACTGCCTATCTGGCCCAGCTATTTTTCTGGCTATCTAAGGTCTGGCCCAGCTGTCAATCGAGCAGTTTAATGGTCTGCTCAGATGTCAGTCTGACTGTCTAATGATCTGGTTGAGTTGTCAGTCTGGCTGTTAAATGTTCCAGTCAAGCTGTAAGGCAGAAAACTATAAGATTTTATGAAATGAGGCCATGTCCTGGAGATTGGGAGAGTCACTGGCAACGGCGGGTGTTTCAGCTGATTATTCCCTGGCTTGCAGCCTCACCATTATAACTGTACAAACTGAGAAAATGTTCATAGAACATAGAACACTACAGCACAGAACAGGCCCTTCGGCCTTCGATGTTGCACCGACCAATTATGAAAAAAGCAATGACCCTCCAAACTAAACCATTCCCTTCTCTTCCATAAACATATCAACTAACCTCTTAAACACCACCAAACGTGGCACATCTACAACTGCCGCAGGCAGGGCATTCCACTCCCTAACCACCCTCTGGGTAAAGAACCTACCTCTGATATCCGTCCTATAACTATCACCCCTTAATTTAAAGCTGTGTCCCCCCGTGCTAGCTTTCTCCATCCTAGGAAAAAGGCTATCACTGTCCACCCTATCTAAACCTCTAATCATCTTATATGTTTCAATAAGGTCTCCTCTTAGCCGCCTCCTTTCTAACGAAAACAACCTCAATCCCTCAGCCTCTCTTCATAAGACCTGCCCTCCATACCAGGCAACATCCTGGTAAACCTCCTCTGTACCCTCTCCAATGCCTCCACATCTTTCTTATAATGTGGGGACAAGAACTGCACACAATACTCCAAGTGCGGCCGCACTAGAGTTTTGTACAGTTTGCAACATGACGTTGCGGCTCCGAAATTCAATCCCCCTACCAATAAAAGCTAAGACTCCGTATGCCTTCTTAACAACCTTATCGACTTGACTGCCTACTTTCAGGGATCTATGCACATACACACCAAGATCCCTCTGTTCATCAACACTATTAAGAATCCTACCATTCGCCCTATACTCTACACATTTATTATTCCTGCCAAAGTGCATTACCTCACACTTTTCCACATTAAACTCCATTTGCCACCTCTCAGCCCAGCTCTGCAACTTGTCCAAGTCTCTCTGCAAATTATAACACCCCTCTTCACTATCTACCACTCCACTGACTTTAGTGTCATCCGCAAACTTACTAATCCATCCTTCAATACCCTCATCCAGATCATTTATAAAAATTACAAACAGCAGGGGCCCCAAAACAGACCCCTGCGGTACACCACTTGTCACCGAACTCCACGATGAATATCTCCCATCAACCACCACCCTCTGTCTTCTATCTGCTAGCCAATTCCTAATCCAATTAGCTAAATCACCCTCAATCCCATACATCTGCATTTTCTGCAGAATCCTTCCATGGGACACCTTATCAAACGCCTTACTAAAGTCCATATATACCACATCAACCGCCTTACCCCCATCCACCTCTTTGGTCACTTTTTCAAAAACCTCAATAAGGTTAGTAAGGCACGACCTACCCTTCACAAAACCATGCTGACTATCCCCAATCAATTCATTTCTCTCTAAATAACTATAAATCCTATCCCTAATAATTCTCTCCAATACTTTACCCACAACAGAAGTAAGACTCACTGGCCTATAATTCCCTGGCAAGTCTCTCTTCCCCTTGTTGAACAATGGGACCACATTCGCTATCCTCCAGTCTTCCAGAACTATACCCGTAACCAATGACGACCTGAAGATCAGAGCCAGAGGCTCTGCAATCGCCTCTCTTGCCTCCCAGAGAATCCTAGGGTAAATCCCGTCCGGCCCAGGGGACTTATCAAACTTCAAACCCTCAAGAATATCTAGCACATCCTCCCTATCTACTTCAATACTTTCCAGTTTGCAACCCTGTACCTCAGTGTTCTCCACAACTACATTTACATCTCCCTGTGTGAATACCAAAGAGAAATATTTGTTCAGTGCCTCTCCAATCTCTTCAGGCTACATGCACAACTTCCCACTGCTGTCTATGACTGGCCCTAATCTTGCCCTAACCAATCTTCTATTCTTAACATATCTAAAGAAAGCTTTAGGATTCTCCTTAATCCTATCAGCCAAAGTCTTCTCATGTCCCCTCTTAGCTCTCCTCAACTCACTCTTTAGCTCCCTCCTGGCTAATCTATAGCTATCCATTGCACTAACTGAGCCTTCAAGCCTCATCCTGACGTAAGGCTCCTTTTTCCTTTTAACCAGCAAATCAACTTTTTTCATACACCAAGGTTCCCTTACTCAACCATTTCCTCCTTGCCTGACAGGGACATACTTATCAAGGACTCGCAGCAGCTGCTCCTTGAATAAGCTCCACATTTCAGATGTTCCCAGTCCCTGTAGTTTCCTAGTCCAACCTATGCACCCTAATTCCCTCCTTATGGCCTCATAATTACCCTTCCCCCAGCTATAACTACTGCCCCCAGCTTCATGCCTAGTTCAATTCCTGGGCACATAGATTATGCAAACCGTTCATCAGAAACATATTAGCAATTCAACTCAGACATGTACTCACCAGGTTGATCCCGATACTCCAATCATGTAGGTTACGCAGTTTAGGATTTGTAATTTCTGCAGCCCCAGTAGAACACCATAAAGGGATGTCATTGCTCGTATTCCACCCCCTGAGGCAATGAGTGCTACAGCTGGCACCTATAAATTACAGACACAATCAGTGTGCCAGAAAGGGATGTCATTGTCTGTGTTTCACATCCTTCTCAAAAGTTGGTATCCAGCACAAAAGGAGGCCATTTGGCCCATTTTGTTTGTGCTGGCTCTTCTAAACAGCTATCTAATCAATCCCTATTCTATACTTGCTTGGGGACCTATAAATTACTCACACAGTACCTGTAAAACCAGGACATTGAAGAAGAAACTGGGGTAACTATATTTTCTTTATTTGAATGAGAGGAGCCAGATCAAATGAAAGCATTAGATGCTTCCCGTGAAAAACACAGAATAAATAAACAAGATAACGTGTTGAGTCCTCGCAAATTACTGATTAGGCCCCAGCCGGAGTCATGAGTCCATCTTAGGCATCACATTTCAGAAAGGAAGTCAAAGCCTTGGAGAGAATGCAGAGAAAACTTATTAAAATAGTATCCAAGATGCAGAAATTTGGTTATGTAGAGAGACTGGTACAGCTAAACTTGGTCAAAGAGGGCAATGGGGTCTTATAACTCTGAGAGACGGCTAGAAAGAAACAGTGCTTTTCTTTCACAAAATAAAGCAAAACATAAACCACAAGCCTGTGGTGAACACAACTGGGACAATAACTCAGGAGCCTGCTTTATGCAGGGCTCAGTGCACGAGCTCCACCTGGATGGCTAATTACCAATTCTCTAGGGGACTCGCATTCGACAAGTCCTACAAAAAGGTCAAGCAGTGATTCCCCTTGCAATTATGGGGTGTTTTGACAGACTGAAATATAAAGATTTCCATTGTGTGGAAGGTCAGCAGACAGAGAATATGGGTTTAAGAACATTAGCAAACAATCCAGTGGGAGATGAAGTTTTGTTTTATTCTATATGTTTATGATCTCAAATGCAGCAACTAAACAGGTGTATGTGGCACTTTGTTTAAGAAAAGTAAAGGCACGGATTTCACATCGGATCATTGGCGGGGCAGCCTCAGATTTGTCCGCCTCCCATGCCCTCAAAACTTCAATAATCCAGGCACCATGTTTAAAGGTAACCCCTGTACACAGATAGCACACAGAATGGAGAGAGACTGCCGGTGAGTGAAGTATAGAGGGATCTAGGTTTTCTAGTATATGAGTCAAAAGAAGCTAGCAGGCAGGTCTAACAAATAATTGCTCCGGTTTTCTCCCACATTTTGAAAGACGTGCTGGTTAGGTGCATTCTCCCGAACAGGTGCTGGATAGTGACAATTAGGGGAATTTTATAATAACTTCATTGCAGTGTTAATGTAAGCCTTACTTGTGACTAATAAATAAAACTTATTGCAAAGCAGTTGGTGTTTAAAAAATAGGAAGGTTTTGTTGCAATTGTACAAGGTGTTGGTGAGGCCTCACCTGGAATATTAGGTACTGTTTTGCTCCCCTTACCTAAAAGAAAGGTACAGTGGTAATAATAGTTTTGATGTTTTGAGGATATGGTAACATTGTAGGCAGTCCAAAAACGATTCACCAGGCTAATTGCTGGGATGAGAGGGTTGTTCTACCAAGAGAGACTAAATAGTCTGTGTCAATATTCCTTAAAGTTTAGAAGAGGGAGAGGAGACCCTCCTCAAACATGCAAGATTCTGAGGGGTTTAGATGGTGACACATTTTCATGAGTGGGAGAGTCTCGAACAAAGGGACATAGCTACAAGATAAAAGGCCAGTCATTCAAAACTGAGGTGCAGAAAAGTTTTTTCTCACAGAGGGTGGTGAATTTCTGGAATTCTCTGACCTATAATGTGAAGATGCCGGTGTTGGACTGGGATAAACACACTAAGAAGTCTCACAACACCAGATTAAAGTCCAACAGGTTTATTTGGTAGCAAACGCCACTAGCTTTTGGAACTCTGTTCCTTCGTCAGGTGAGTGGAGAGTCCTGATCACAAACAGGGCATATAAATGTGCACACACATGTACGGAATACTGATTAGAATGCAAGTCTTTGCATTCACGGTCACGGGCATTCGGCCTCTGGTCTTTGGCTAAACATTCTTCAAGGCAGCCTTCACGATATATGACATCGCAGAGTTGCTGAACACAAACTGACAGCCAAGTTCCGCACCCGTGAGGATGGCCTCAACCAGAATCTTGGGTTCAAGTCGCACTATCTGTAACCCCCATGACTTGCTTGAACTTGCAACATCTCACTTACTGTCCTGTCTGGAGACAATATATATCTCTGTAACCTATGCTTAATGCTATCTCTACTCACATTGTCTGCATTTTTAAGACTTGATTAGGTCTAAAGACTCACATTCTAATCAGTATTCTGTAAACTGTGTGTGCCTCTATATGCCCTGTTTGTGATCAGAACTCTCCACTCACCTGACAAAGGAACAGTGTTCCAAAAGCTCGTGGCGTTTACTACCAAATAGACCTGTTGGACTTTAACCTGGTGTTGAGAGACTTCTAACTGTATTCTCTGACCCAAACAGTGGTGGATGTGGAATCATTAGAAGTATTTAAAGTGGAGGTGGATAAATATTTGATTGATTGAAGAATAATGGATTATGTGGAAATGGCATAGAAAAGAAGTTGAGGCCGACTCAGATCAGCCGTGATCATATTGAATGGTAGGACAGGCTTGAAGGGTCTGTTGGCCTATTCCTGCTTCCATTTTTTTGTGTTCTTAGTGTCTGCTGGACACAGGATAGGTTCCCCATGATGTCCTTTGCCTGCATGCTGGGTAAAAGCCTGTAAACGGGGTGATAAATTCACTATATGAGGTAATGGCAGCTGCAGTCCTGCTCTCTTACATGGCTGAGATGTGGACTATGTACAGCAGGAAACCCAAAATCCTGGAGAAATATCACCAGCACCGCCTCAGAAATATCCTGCAAATCCATTGGCAGGATAGGCTCATCAACACCAGTGTTCTCGCTCAGGCCGACACCCCCAGCATCGAAGTATTGACCACACTCAATCAGCTTGCTGGGCGGATCACATCGTCTGCATTCCTAACACAAGACTCCTGAAACAAACACTCTACTCGGGATTTTGACATGGCAGCAGGGCAAAGGAAACACTTCAAGGATACCCTCATAGCCTCCTTAAAAAAGTGCACCATCCCCACCAGCACCTGGGAATCCTTGGCCTACAACCACCTGAAATGGAGGAAAGATCTGGGAAGGAGCTGACCACCTCTAGTTTCATTGCTGAGAACTCGCAGAAGCCAGTGAAAGGAGTGCTTGGCAACCTGGGTACCCTACCCATCCGCTCCTCCAACCACTGTCTGTACACCTGTGTCGGGATCCTTAGTCGCTTGGAAACTGATTTCTATTGTGGAAGCCTTGACTATGAGGGAGTACATTAGAAGGTCAGCACCAATGCTGCCCAAAAGAGCCATCCATTGCTCCATTGAATGATTTTCTCCATCCTGCAAGGTTTAATCACATGACTGCTTCAGGTGAACCTTCACAAGCAGAGGAGGGTGGCACTGCCACATACCAAGATCCTGGACCTGCCAGGTCTCAGCCCTCCAGATGACACCTGCTGAGGTCATAGAATCATGTAATTCCTACAGTATAGAAGGAGGCCATTCAGCCCATCGAGTCTACACCAACTCTCCAGAAGAGCATCGTATCCAGGCTCAAATCCCATCCTACCTCCGTAACTCCAAGGCTAATCCTCCTAACCTACACATCGTTGGACACTAAGGAATCTTTTAGCATGGCCAGTCTCCCTTGGACTGTGGGGAAAAAACAAGAGCACATGGAGGGAGCCCACATTCAAACTCCACACAATCAACCAAGGCTGGAATTGGACCTTGGTCCCTGTGCTGCAAAGCAGCAGTGCTAACCACTCCAAACATCACAACAGGACATAGCAATCAGCAAATTGTCTTTTCCTCTGCTGTGGATGTTGGAGATGCACTAAGATATTGTAGCAGGATAAGAAAAGTCAAGAGGATTCAGTTGCAAAGCATGGCACAGATGTTAATCATTTGTACACAATATCACTATTGCAAATAAACTCCCACCAATGTTATTCTGCCTACAGCTCTTTGCTATGAGCTGTGTTTCTTTCAGTCTGAAGTGAAAGTTTGGTTCCTGTACAAAATAAAGGCAGGTGCCTCAGTCCAGAGCCTCCACCCTGTGCTGAGTGCAACCTGCCCAAGCACACTGATGGTGCCTCTTCACAGTCACTGAACACACCAGTCATGCTTGCATATCAATAGCATTTCTCATTATGACCAGAATGTTCAGGGCTGGAGTCACCCAGTTCTGTTACTCCCTCTATGCACTCTCTGCATCTTTGAGGTATTGACTACCACCACCCCCCCTCCTACCCCCCACCCCGTACCATCAGCATCTGTCTCTGGTGACACTGTGGGTCTGAAGGATTCAGTTCACAAAGGATGTCATAGGATCCGGAAAAGTTATTTTCTCCACTACATCTCCATGATTTTCCCTGTTCACTGAGCACAAGTGATCTGCCATCAGTCAGATAGGAGTCAGACAGTGCACAAGCTCTGTGAGGATCTATGGATTGTCCCCACTGTAAGACATCATTATCCTCCTGGAATATAGGGATTATGGTACTTCCATGGCAGGAGCCTTATTACAGAGAGTGTGTATGCTGCAACTGCATGTCCAGTGCTCACACCAGGTGCAATGGCTACAGATCTTGTTCAAGAAGGCTCCAAATACCCACCAGCATCTGAAACAACACAATGAATCTCTTGAAACACCAATATTCAGTGCTCACAGACGTCATATGATGATTACGGGGTGTCCTCACTGTGCATTGCCATCACGTTCCACAGATTAGCAATGAGTGTATCCCAGTGTATCTGCCTCGTCTGCACATTGTCAGTCTCATGGCCAGCATCCTCATCTTCGAGGACCTCATCATCCCCATTCTCCATCAATGCCCTCATCAGAGGAGAAGTGCCGCTTCTCCTTCTGCTCCTATCCACATTGTAGCACCTGATTGTACAGGACATAGCAGGTGAGGAGAACTAATGACACCGTGGGCTATATTGCAGCGCTCCACCAGACCAGTATAGGCACCGGAACATCATCTTCAGCATCTCTATGGTTTGCTTCACCAAAGTGCGAGTTGTAGCCATCAGCCTTGTTGTACTCCCTCTCTGCGACCTCTGCACAGAAGTCATTAGTCACATCCTTAGTGGATAGTCCTTGTCCCCTAGGAGCCAAGATCACTTTATGTACACTGGCAAAGGTTGCCCTCCAGGTCCTCTTCGTGCTAAATTCTGCAGCAAGTGGCAGTTGTGACCAATCGGTTCCCTGGACGTGCTCAGTCCTTGTTGAGAAAGGTTGTCAGGCGTACAAACCATAGAAAATTTCAGCTCAGAAACAGGCCTTCTGGCCCTTCTTGTCTGTACCAAACTATTTTTTGCCTAGTCCCACTGACCTGCACTTGAACCATATCCCTCCACACCCCTATCATCCATGAACCTGTCCAAGCTTTTCTTAAATGTTAAAAGTGACCCCGCATCTGTAGGGATGACAAGCATTATCTTTAGACCCAAGGTCTAGTGAGGTGTCTACGAGTGATCACTCTCTATGTCTCAGCCTCTGTTCCTAACAGCACTGTGGGAGTACCTACACTACCTGGACTGCAGCGCTTCAAGATGGTGGCTTACCACCACTTTCTCAAGGGCAATTAGGGACGGGTAATAAATGCTGGTCTAGCTAACAAAACCCATATCTCATGAATGAGTAAATAAAGTCAGCCACCCTCAGTTAAGTGTCAGAAGAATAGGTTGGACTGATCTGTGAGTCGAGTGAACTGCGAAGATAATGCAGAACATCAAAAGGATATAAATTAGTTGGTGGAATGCATGAACAAATAGCAGATGAGATTTAATGCAGAGAAGAGGGATGTGATTCACTTTGAAAGAATACAGCGAAAAATATAAAGGGTACAATTCTGAAGGGACTGCAGGAACAGGGGGACCTGGGTATATGTGCATAGATCATTGAAGACAGCAAGACAGGTTGAGAAAGCAGTTCAGTAACCTCAGCTTTATAAGCAGGAGCACAGCTTACAAAAGCAAGGAAGTTATGTTAAATTTTCAACTGCATCCAGTTCTGGTCAGCACAAGTTGAGAAGAATGTGAAATCAAGTACAGATTGCAGAGGAGATGATGGTTTATTGTCACTGGACTAGTAATCCAAAGACCAGAGTAATGCTCTGGAGACCTGAGATTAAATACTGCTACTGCAGGTGGTAAAATTTGAATTCAACAAAAATATCTGGAATTAAAGGTCCAATGATGACCATGAAACAAACAAAATCTGCCAATTTTTACCCGGTCTAGCCCAAATGTGATTTCAGACCTAGTAATATGATTAACTCTTAACTGTCCTCTGAAATGGCATGCAAAGCCATTCAGTTCAGAGATACTAACTGGCTCAAACTCAAATGCCCACATCCCAGAAATGTATAAAGGAAAATAAAGTATTCAAAAGAATCATCCAGTAATGTGAAAGAATGGGAAAATTGAGACTTTTGGCTTTGGAGAAGTGAAGGTTGAGAGGAGATTTGATAAATTTATTCAAAAAATCAGCGGGGGTCTGAACAGAATAAATAGGGAGACATTGTTCCTATTTGAGGAAGGATCAAGAACCAGAGGCACAAATTTAAGATCATTATCAAATGCAATTGCAACATGAGGAGAAATCTATTAGTGCAGCCAGTGGTTAGGATCTGGAATACGCTGATTGAGAGCATATTAGAAACTAGGTAAATCGTGACATTCGTAAAGGAATTGGATCATTATCTGTAAGGCTAAGGGACAAGACATGGAGATCAACCAGGTGAATTGCTCCTGCAGAGGGCTAGCACAGACAAAGCAGGCTGAATGGCCTTCTGTCCTGTAACCATTTTATAACTTTCTCATTAAGATATCTGTAATAAAACAATTTGAATTGTTCCATGCATATTAATTATCCAATGTGTTTAAGAGGTTAGATGATCATGACCAAATCCCTAGTAGGCATGGATCTGAACATGCTGTATCTCCTCAATTGGTAATCTCAGTTTGAGAAGCTTTAGAATATCTGCTATTTAAAATGGAGATGAGCAGATTTTTTTGTTTAGCTCTGAGGGTTGAAATTCTTTGGAACTCTTTCTGAAAAAGTTATGGAAGCAGAGTCTTTTTGCATGCTTTCAAAGCAAATGTAGATTGATTTTTGGTAAACAAGGCAACGATAGGTTATTGAGGGTAGGTGGGATGCAGATTTGAGGTTACTATCAGATCAGCCATGAACTTATTAAATAGCACAGCCGGCTTAAGGGGCCAAATGGCCTACTCCTGCTCCTTATTCATATGTATGAAAAATGGAAGATATCACCCAAATGCAATAGCAATGCACTTCTGGGCTAATACGTTGTTGGAGAAGGGTAGATAACGCTACACCTGCATTTGGGAGTTGAGCATCAATAATAAGAGACTTATTATGGTTAAACAAGGTGAATCCATCCATTTCACTTCATAGTATATACTGAAGTGTGGGGTCCCCAATAGCTACTTAGACATAAAGGGGGGAATTTTCCAGAGCCCGTTTACTACAGTGCAAACCCTGTTATGGCTAGAAACTCTTGTGAGAGGTTCATATTGGGATTTGCACCAGGGAGATCTCAATGATATCTGCCCTGCCCCTCCCACAAACAACATAATGCGGTTCATACCCAGTGAGCGCTTGAACCTGATTACCATGAATTTGAATAAATTTAAATATTCTTAAACCGCATAATGTCACTGCTTCCAGGGACATCAGAACCCCCGCCAGCATAATGTCATACCGGCAGGAATCATTACTGCCCTCTGGCAGTCGAGATGACCATGCTAGGGGCACAGAGACCACTGCAGCTCAGTATGCGCATGCACATTGCAGGGCAGTGTCCTGACAGAGGCAGGTTCGCACTGCCAAGGGACTGGGTCCTCAAGGGAACCCCATTGGGGACCTCCTAGTGTGTGGGAGAGGGGGTTGTGTCTGCACTGTGGAGGGAGAGTGGGATGGGGCTCTGAGTCACCGTGGTACCAGCAATGATGAGGGTTGAACATTCATTAAGTGTTGGGGACAAGTTTGCCCTCTGTGTTTGTCTACCGGAGCCCTGATGTCGATTGGAGTGAAGTCTTTAAGTTTAATTTGAGATTGAGGTGCCATTTCTCAGTGAAGCTGGTCTTGCCGGTATCTTTAAGCCTCACCCCCAAGAATGATGGCGCAAAACACACACCCCCCACCCCCACCTTTTTTTTTGGTAAAAATGTGTCCAAAGATCTGGAGAGAAAACTGACTGTTTCTCTAGAGAGGAACAGATTGGTTTTCAGTCAGAACTTGACTCTTCACCATTTCTTAGGGAAACTCTGCCCAAAATGTTGGTGTTTTTACAATTGCAGTTTGACACGGGCACATGTCACAGTTTTCCACGGCTTTCAAATAAGTTTTTAAACACTAGAAAGTGCTTATACAACTACAAGAGCAAAATTACTAACATACTGAGAGCTGCAACCTAAATGCAGTTCTGTTACAGTTATTTAAACATCAGAAAACACGACTTCTTTCTTTCTCCCTGCTCCCAAATGAAGGTTGTATATTCCTGTTCATTGCACTCTTTACTTTGTTTCATACTTGATTGCTCTCTGGAGTCTTCTTTAGGTTTAGGACCTGCTTCAGGGCTCGTGCACCAATTTTCTTTCTCTTTGAAAGGAATTCCTTCTCTGGCTCAGAAATGTCAAAACTCAGGCGCACATCCATATCTTTATAGCTGTGGAACAAGGACTTTACAATCAAACACTAGCTGTTTGCAATAAGAAAGGTGTCGCTGTAAGGAATTGGTCAGTCAGACTGTCTGGAAATCATCTGATCATTTGTTTTGAATTATTTTCATAATGACAGAACCTTCAGTCTGTTCATATTAAATGAGGATATATAAATGTCACTTCAGGTCATAGAACTTTTGAGTTTGGACTGACCTGAAAAAATGTGATTAAAGGGCATTCCTGTGTATACTTCAGAGGGTTTTAATAGTTTTTAACAAGAAACGAACATCAGTGAATATATACAGGTTGAATCACAGAATAGCTAAAGCACAAGAGAAGGCTATTCGACCCATCTTGGCCATGCCAGCCTGAAGACATCCAGGTGCTCTTTCTAATCCTACATTTCTGCAACCAGCCCATATCCCTGTAGCTTACAGCACTTTAGATGCAGATCCAGGTACTTTTTAAGATGGTATAGTGTCTTTGCCTCCACCATCAACTTGAGCAGCGAATTCCAGATATCCATCACCCTCTATGTAAAATAGTTCTTCCTCTTGTCCCCACTGTACCTAATGAGTGCCACTTATCTTGAATCCATGTCCCCTGGTTCTAGAATTCTCCACAAGTGAAACAATTTTGTCCTGTCCACACTATCTCTTCCCCTTGTAACTTTGTACACCTCTGTCAAGTCACTCCTCAGCCTTCTTTGTTCCAAAGAAAATAACTCTAGTCTATTTCATCTCTTCCATAGCTCCATTTTCTTAACCCTGACAACATTCTTGTAAACTTCCTCTGTACTCTTTCAAGGACAATTATGTCCTTGCTGTAATGTAGTAATCAGAACTGCACACAATACTCCAGTTGTTTTATACAATTTCAACATTATATCCTTACTTTTATACTCTATGTCTCTACCAGTGAAGGAGAACATTCCATATGCCTTCTTTACAACCTTGTTTACTTGAACTGCTGCCTTTAGAGACCTGTATATTCGTATACAAAGATCTCTCGCTTTATCTACTCTGCTTAGTATATTCCCGTTTATTGTGCATTCCTTCTAACTTCTGACCTCCCTAGGTGCATGACCTCACACTTCTCTATGTTAAAATCTATCTGTCACTTTACCACCCACTGCACCAACCCATCTATATTGTTTTAGAGGTTATACTATCCTGTACATCATAACTTGGCCAATCTTTGTCATCTGCAAATTTTCCAAGCGTGCCCCTCATGTTCACATCCATATCTTTAATCTATAGCATAAATAGCAAGGGTCCCAACACCGAGACCTGTGGAACACCACTTGTGGACAACTGGGAATACTGATCAGCCAATTCCAGGCCCAGATTTTGAAGGCTTACAGATCATTGAAGAAAGAACCGTGGGTTACTAGGGATGTTGAGGACTTGGTCAGGAAGAAGCAGGAGGCGTACGTTAGATCCAGGCAATTGGGGACAGAGGCAGCGCTGGAAAGATATAGAGAGTGTAGACTGGATCTTAAAAGGGGTGTCAGAAAGGCAAAAAGGGGCCACGAAATGGCTTTGGCAGGTAGGATTAAGGAAAATCCTAAGGCATTTTACTCCTATGTAAGGAGCAAAAGGATGGTTAGAGGGAAGATTGGACCTCTCAGAGACAGAGGAGCGGATCTGTGCTTAGAGCCTGAGGGGATGGGGGAGATCCTGAATGAATACTTTGCGTCGGTATTCACGCGGGAGAGGGGCCTTATATCTGATGCCGGCTTTGAGGATTTTGAGGACCCGTTAAAGGAAATAATCATTACGAGGGAAGAAGTGTTGGGGCTTTTAGGTAGCATAAAGACTTATAAAGCTCCGGGGCCTGATGGTATTTATCCCAGGCTGCTAAGGGAGGTGAGGGATGACATTGCTGGGCCTCTGACGCAAATCTTTGTCTCTTCTTTGGACACAGGTGAGGTCCCAGAGGACTGGAGGATTGCAAATGTAGTACCGTTGTTTAAAAAGGGTCAGAGGGATAACCCAGGGAACTATAGGCCGGTGAGCTTGACTTCAGTTATAGGTAAGCTAATGGAGAGGATTCTCAGGGACAGGATGTATGAGCATCTGGAGCGCTGCGATCTGATCAGGGATACGCAGCATGGCTTCATTAAGGGGAGGTCGTGCCTTACGAATCTAGTGGAATTTTTTGAAGAGGTGACAAAAACGGTTGATGAAGGACAAGCCGTTGATGTCGTCTACATGGATTTCAGTAAGGCGTTTGACAAGGTTCCCCGTGGTAGGCTGATAAAAAAGGTGAAGGCGCATGGGATACAGGGCCAGGTATGTAGATGGGTTGAGAACTGGCTTGGGAGGAGGAGACAGCGGGTATTAGTGGAAGGCTCTTTTTCCAACTGGAGGTCAGTCACTAGTGGTGTGCCACAGGGCTCAGTACTAGGACCTCTTCTATTTGTGATTTATATAAATGACTTGGAAGAGGGGGTAGGTGGTGTGATCAGCAAATTTGCTGATGACACTAAGATACTTGGATTGGCGGGGACTGAGGAGCAGTGCCAGGCAATACAACAGGACATTGATAGGCTGGTAGATTGGGCAGATAGATGGCAAATGGAATTTAATCCGGATAAATGCGAGGTGATGCATTTTGGCCGGAATAATGTAGAGGGGAGTTATAGGATAAAAGGTAAAACTATCCGGAGTATAGAGACGCAGAGAGACCTGGGGGTGCAGGTTCACAAGTCTCTGAAGGTGTCAGTACAGGTGGAGAATGTGATAAAGAAAGCGTATGGTATGTTAGCCTTCATAGGAAGGGGTATAGAATACAAGAGTAGGAGTCTGATGTTGCAAGTGTATAGAACGTTGGTTAGGCCTCACTTGGAGTACTGCGTCCAGTTCTGGTCGCCGTACTACCGGAAGGATGTGGAGGCCTTGGAGAGAGTGCAGAGGAGATTTACCAGGATGCTGCCTGGTATGGAAGGGCTGTCTTACGAGGAAAGATTGAACGCACTGGGGTTGTTTTCCCTTGAAAGATGTCGGCTGAGAGGGGATCTATTAGAGGTATATAAGATTATGAGGGGTATAGATAGAGTAAATGGTGGTAAGCTTTTTCCACCATTAGATTCGGATAGAACGAGGGGTCACGGCCTTAGGGTGAGGGGGGCTATGTATAAGACTAATATTAGAGGGCATTTTTTCACACAAAGGGTAGTGGGGGTGTGGAATGCACTACCGAGTAAGGTGGTGGGAGCAGGCACGCTAGGGTTGTTTAAGGGTCTCTTGGACAGCCACATGAGCGGTCTGCAGATAGAGGGATATATGAGGACTGTTTAAATACTTTAATTGTTTCCACAGGCTATTCGGTCCACCTTGTTGACCAACAAGGTGCATGCATTCGGCAGGTCGTGCGAGGGCTGCTCCTGGAGGTTACTTCAGGAGTGGCCTAGTGCTTCACGTCGTTAGTGTATGCTTAAACTGGACCATCAGATGGGCAACATGACAGCTCAGAGACTATCGCTGTTGCTGTGCAGACACATGGATTTGGGCCTGTGTCTGCGGGAGTTTGCGCGTTCTCCCCGTGGTTGCGTGGGTTTTCTCCGGGTGCTCCGGTTTCCTCCCACATCCCAAAAATGTGCTCTTAGGCTGATTGGGTAACAAATTGTCCCTATATTGGTCTCTATATGTCATTAAGATGTTAGGACGGCGGCGTGGGCTCGTTGGGCCGAAGGGCCTGTTTCCCGTGCTGTGTTGTTCTTCTAAAGAAAAGAATTTGGGGGTATGAAGTTTAACAGTTGGGGAAAGAATGAGCTACAGCAGAACCTTTAATACAATAAACATGCAGGGGGAAAGTCAAGCAAGGAGAATGGAGAGTTACAGGCACAAGAAAGCAAACTTCAGGGCAAATGGACAAATTGCAATAGTAGAAAAGAGACTAGGGGGTTGATTTGAACCGATAGTGATGGAGGAAAATGGATAGGAGTGGAGCTCCAATAGGGAGCAGCAAATCCACCAGCATTCACTTTCTGTCACAGCCAAAGGTTCAAATCAGCCCTTGAAAGCAAGA
The DNA here is from genome assembly GCA_024679065.1 of Sphyrna mokarran. NCBI lineage: Eukaryota > Metazoa > Chordata > Chondrichthyes > Carcharhiniformes > Carcharhinidae > Sphyrna > Sphyrna mokarran. The sequence continues at coordinate 60,897,768 of JAGIQG010000015.1, forward strand.
AAAACTTTCACCCATCAGGTATAATCTTCTTCTAGTGGCCTTTCGAGAAGAGTGTGAGGGAAGGGTTTCCCTAGGTACGTAAGCAGTATTCAAAAGCTGGATAAAACTGAGTTTTTATACATATGATATTATTGAAAAAGGAGACGTGTTATTGAAGCTTTTTGTCTTGTAGTCATCAGGATAGTTCATAGAAAGCCAATAGTAAAGAGAACAACAATTTATACTGTAGAAGAGAATGCTGATTGGTTGGCAAGTGAATTCCAATTGATAGAGACATTGTCACAGAGAATACACCAGTAAACCATTAACTGCCAAGCTTTGCTTCAAATTCAAACCACACAGGTCAGTAGATTGCTATTGGAAATTCTTGCAGACTGTCCTGCTAAGTGCAAGACAAAAACATCATGTCTCTTTGTTCAGCAATACTCAAGGTCTATACTAAAAAATGGCTACTTGTTTACTGTATTAGATACATATATATAAAATTAAAAGAACATAAATCAGCGATCAATCAAAATAAACTTACCATTTTTCTGCCTGCAGCCTTAGGTCAACAACCTGTTTCTAAGAGAGATAAGGCAGAGGCAAAGTTATTTGTGCTATTCAAGAAGAATGCCAAAGCAGCTGTGGTAGATAACCAAACAGCACAAATATATTCCTCCGTCTTTTACTTATTCTAATATTCTCATTTCTTTCTATCTCTCTTAATACTAGCATGGTCTTGGATCTGTGGGTTCTTTTTCTTATATTTTTTTTTTTTACAGTAAGTGAACGTGGAGTCAATAACTGCTCACCCGGTTGTTCCTCAGCTTGAAGAACATTTACCCGCAGGTCGGAGGCCAAATGCCCACGACTGCTGAAGTGTTCGCCCACAGGAAGGGAACCGTTTTGCCTGGTGATTGTTGAGCGATGCTCATTCATCCGCTGTCGTAGTGTCCGCATGGTCTCCCCAACGTACCATGCTTCGGGACATCCTTTCTTGCAACATATTAGGTAGACAACGTCGGCCGAGTTGCAAGAGTATGTACCGTGTACTTGGTGTATGGTATCCTCACGTTTGATGATGTTGTCCATGTCTATGATCTGGCATGTCTTGCAGAGGTTGCTGTGGCAGGGTTGTGTGGTATTGTGGTTACTGTTCTCCTGAAGGTTGTGTAGTTTGCTGCGAACAATGATCTGTTTGAGGTTGTGCGGTTGTCTGAAAGCAAGAAGTGGGGGGGTGGGGATGGCCCTAGCGAGATGTTCATCGTCATCAATGATATGTTGAAGACTCCGGAGAAGATGTCGTAGCTTCTCCGCTCCGGGGAAGTACTGGACAACAAAGGGTACTCTGTCCACCGTATCCCATGTTAGTCTTCTGAGGAGGTCAGTGCGGTTTATAGTTGTGGCACGTCGGAACTGTCGATCGATGAGTCAAGCGCCATGTCCTGTTCTCACGAGGGCATCCTTCAGTGTCTGGAGGTGTCTGTCATGATCCTCCTCATCTGAGCAAATTCTGTGTATACGGAGGGCTTGTCCATAGGGAATGGCTTCTTTAATGTGTCTAGGGTGGAAGCTGGAGAAGTGGAGCATTGTGAGGTTGTCTGTGGGTTTATCATCATGCATTTGTTTCAACCAAGGTTATATATTAGATACACTGATGATATCTTTTTCCTTTGGACTCATGGTGAACAATCATTGAAACGACTGTATGATGATATCAACAAGTTCCATCCCACCATCAGACTCACCATGGACTATTCTCCAGAATCAGTTGCATTCTTCGACACACACATCTCCATCAAGGACGGTCACCTCAGCACCTCACTGTACCGCAAACTGACAGACAACCTCACAATGCTCCGCTTCTCCAGCTTCCACCCTAGACACATTAAAGAAGCCATTCCCTATGGACAAGCCCTCCGTATACACAGAATTTGCTCAGATGAGGAGGATTGTGACAGACACCTTCAGACGCTGAAGGATGCCCTCGTGAGAACAGGATATGGCGCTCGGGTCATCGATCGACAGTTCCGACGTGCCACAGCGATAAACTGCACTGACCTCCTCAGAAGACGAACATGGGACACGGTGGGCAGAGTACCCTTTGTTGTCCAGTAATTCCCCGGAGCGGAGAAGCTACGACATCTTCTCCGGAGTCTTCAACATATCGTTGATGACGATGAACATCTCACTAGGGCCATCCCCACCCCCCCACTTCTTGCTTTCAGACAACTGCACAACCTCAAACAGATCATTGTTCGCAGAAAACTACCCAACCTTCAGGAGAACAGTGACCACAATACCACACAACCCTGCCACAGCAATCTCTGCAAGACATGCCAGATCATCGACATGGACGACATCATCAAACGTGAGGATACCATTCACCAGGTATACGGTACATACTCTTGCAACTCGGCCAACGTTGTCTACCTAATACGTTGCAAGAAAGGATGTCCCGAAGCATGGTACATTGGGGAGACCATGCAGACACTATGACAGCGGATGAATGAGCATTGCTCAACAATCACCAGGCAAAACAGTTCCCTTCCTGTGGACGAACACTTCAGCAGTCATGGGCATTCGGCCTCCGACTGCCGGTAAATGATCTTCAAGGAGGTCTTCATGACACACGACAGCGCAGAGTCGCTGAGCAGAGACTGATAGCCAAGTTCCACACACATGAGGACGGTCTTAACAGGGATCTTGGCTTCATGGCACACTATCTGTAACCCCCGTAACTTGCCTGGGTTAGCAAAAAACCTCACTTACTGTGCTGTCTGGAGAAAATACACAATTCTCTAACCAATGCTCAGGATTCCCTTCACACACATTGTTAGCCACTTTAACACTTGAATAGCAGGTTAGATGTAAGGATTCGCATTCTAATCAGCAATCTGTGACTGTCTGTGCTGATGTGTGCTATTGCAGACCAGAACACTGCATTTGCCTGACGAAGACACAGAGTGTTGGAAGCTCGCAATTTTACTATCAAATAAATCGGTTGGATTTAAAATTGGTGTTGCTAAATTCTTACTAAGAAAAGGGAGCACAGATAATATCTAAGCTAGGGGACACCCTGCCTCATGAATCATGTACCACCTGAAAATAGAGATATCTGTTTAATTTAAATCTATATGCAGACAAAATTGGAATCTAAACAATGTTCTGCATACAGGACCATCAGTGTCACAGCTGTAAACTGACAGAGCATTGCTTCACGCATTTCCCCAGTTAGTTCTCTCCCACAACATGTTTGAAGAATTAATGGCCATGCCACACCCGGGTCTTTTGAGATTATTTTGTGCAAGCTTCACTACAACCAGTTTCCTCAAGGTGGACAACTGTCACGGAACTGTCTTGGAGATGTCTCAGGGAGTTGCAGCCCTCTACAAATTTCATGCAATTAGGATGCATTTCATTTCTTTTCTTCCCATCACCGCAACATTGTTGGTTACACAACATATGGCAATTTGAAAACCTTACGGGGCAGACAGAGGACAAGAGAGCTAAGTTATTCCGTTTCTTTGCTCTTTCCTGCTAAGGAATGCTTGTTGGCTCCTCCACATTTCTCTCAGAGACAGAGAATTGAGAACTCACTGTATTGGGAAAATAGAAAAAAATCAATGTAAAGAGCCACAGAATTGTTACAGCGCAGATGAAGGCCCATCATGTCTTGTCCCCTCTCTGCCCTGTAAGATTTCCAAATTGCCATATGTCACATACCCAACAATGTTGTGGGAATGGGAAAAAATTAAGTGAAATTCATCCCAATCACATGCAATTTGTAGAGGGCTGCAGCTCCAAGACAATCCCGTGACAGTTGCCCACCTTGAGGGAACCTGTTATAGTGAAGCTTGCACAAAATAACCTCAGAAGATTTGGGTATAGCATGATCATTAATTCTTCCAACATGTGGTGGGAGAGAACTAACTGGGGAAACACGTGAAGCAATGCTCTGTCAGTTTACAGCTCTATAAGCTCCTTTGTACATTGACAGTCACATATGCAGAACATTGTTTAAATTCCAATTTTGTCTGCATATAGATTTAAATTAAACAGATATCTCTGGTTCCAGGTGATACATGATTCATGAGGCAGGCTGTCCCCTAGCTTAGACATTATCAGCCCATCATGTCTGCACTAGTTCTCTAAATGAGCATTATGTCTTAATGTCAGTCTCTGTACCCTTGAACATATTTTTCAATGCTCCGTTTTCCTCCCGCAGTCTGAAAGAAGTGCATTTGCCATGTTGAATTCTCCCTCTGTGTACCCGAACAGATGCCACAGTGTGATAACTAGGGGATTTACACGTTGCAGTAACTTCATTGCAGTGTTAGTGTAAGCCTACTTGTGACACTAATAAATAAACTTCATGTTTTAAACCTGCTTCCATCATATTTCCAGGCAGTGCATTCCAGATTCAAGCCATTTGCTGTACGAACAAGTTTTTTTTCTCACATTATAATTGTTTCTTTTAAATCTATGCCTTCTTGTTCTCAATCCTTATACGAGCAGGAACATTTTCTCTCTACCTACTCATGATTGTGAACATTTTAATCAAATTTCCTCTTAATCTTCTTTGCTCCAGGGAGAAGAGACCCAACCTCTCCAATCCTCATAACTGAAATTACCCAATCCTGGGACCATTCTTGTAAACCTCTTCTGCACTCTCTCTAATGCATTCAGTGTGGTGCCCAGAACTGCATACAATACTCCAACAGAGGGCTAACTAGTGTCCTATACATGTTCAGCATGACCTCCATGCTCTTGTACCTGAAAATCCTTGACGAGCTGATGCCAAATCCGTGATAAGCTGATAAAGTCCAAAACTGGTCTTAGTTTTGCTGCTGATTTAAAAAAATGTCCTAATTCAGCTCACCTTGGACTGAAAATACCTTTTATTTAAAATAAACAGATAAAGGATGCAGTGATCCATTTTCATCCCTCCCTATCATTTCAGTCTGATAGTCCAGGATGCTGTATGCTTTATAAACTGCTCTCTCCGCCTGTCTTGCCATCTTCTTTGACTCTGTGGAAATGCACTGTATTACTGTACAAAGCGACATCATCACCGCCTTCTAATCATGAGATTGTTGAGTTCATTTTAACTAGTCAGTTGCAAATGGTCATTGCAGCCAACAACTAGTTAAGAAAAGCTCAACATGCTCATCCGCCGTTACATATACTAGTGATCAAAGGGGCTCAGTGCACTTTGAGTCAGAAGGCTCAACATTCAGTTTTTCAACAAGTGTGAAACTGAAGTCAAGGCCACTGTGTTAAAGATTAGGTAACCTTTCAATCACTTGACTTCTTATACCCACACTTCACCTACCAGGCTTTGCAGAGTTGAAGTGCTCATTCACAGTTCCCCTCACTCGGGGTCACTTTTAACCTGGGACAACCAGCAGTGGATCCCATCTCCTGCACTAGAATCGGGAATGCCCTGCCTGCTGCAGTTGTAGATGCGCCAAGTTTGGGGGCGTTTAAGAGGTCCGTGGATAGGTTTATGGATGAAAAGAGAATGGTTTCGGTTAGACAGTCATTGCTTTTTCTTAATTGGTCGGCGCAACATCAAGGGCCGAAGGGCCTGTTCTGCGCTGTAATGTCCTATGTTCTATGCCAACTCTTTGAATTTACATTGGCGGCTATGGAATTTAAAAATAAACTTAAGTAAATATCGCTGAATCAGTTACCGCTCTCAAGCTGAACCTATGGGGAGAGATGGAAATGGAGCACTGCATCCTCTTCTGTTTATTTTAAATAAAGATTATTTGCAGTTCAAGGAGAACAGCAATAGGACATTTTTTTTAAATCAGCAACAAAACTGAAATTGGTTTTGGACTATATCAGCTTGTTAAGGATTTGGCATCAGCTCATCAATGATTTTCAGTAACCAAACGATTGTGGGACTAGGGAATGTTGCAAGAACTCTACCTGGATGCAAAGACAGTGTTGATCTTAGCAGTTATGAGTAAGCTGCCCATTTAGACTGAAAACAGATAGAAATGTCTTAATGGTAGCTAACCCAAGAGGAGGAGCTAGCTTGAACACTGCTTACCTTGCCAAGTGGCATCTCCACATCAACCTTCTTTCCAATAGGAAGCTTATACAGAGACACGGACCCTGAACCGACTACATTGGTTTCCTTCAGCGTTTCAACATACATATCATCCTGTGACAAATGGAGAGGTGTTATTAAAAGTACTTTTCATACATTGAAGCGACAAGTGCACCATTGATCTGCTTCACTTTTGTTCTGTGGAAAACCTCCCTCCCATCACATATTCCTGCCTGAAAGAAAAGTCCCATCCCATTTTCCTCAAGCTATTGATCATTTGCTGGCGTGGTCATGGACCACGGACAGTCAGTATCTGATGTAAGAGTTGGTCAGTAAAGATCATCAGGCTGAGGAGGAGAAGATCAGAAAGGAGGGTGAGGGGGGTAAGGTATAATTTGGATGCTAGAGGGAGTTTTTTCACACAGAGGGTGGTGGGGGTATGGAATGCGCTGCCAAGTAAAGTGGTGGAGGCAGGTACTCTGGAGTTATTTAAGAAATACTTAGATGGGCACATGAACAGAATGGGAATGGAGGGGTATAGAAAACTGATTTAAAATAGGGATCATGAGCCTTGGGAGTCCCTGGGAAGTGTGTAAATAGATGATGATATTGATGTACTTGTTTTTATCCTACAGGTGCTTTGATCCACCTTGTTGTCTAACGAGAGGCATACACGTGATGGGTCGTGAGAGGGCTGCTTTTGGATTTTTTTCGAGAGTATCCTAGTGCTTCACGTCGTTAGTGTACGCTTGACCTGGACCATTTGATGGGCAACACGACAGCTCAGTGACTATCGCTGTGCTGTGCAGATACATGGATTTGGGCCTGTGTTTGTGGGAGTTTGCGCATTCTCCCCGTGTTCACGTGGGTTTTCTCCGGGTTCTCCGGTTTCCTCCCACATCCCAAAGATGTGCTCTTAGGCTAATTGGCAAAACAAATTCTCCCTAAATTGTCTCAAATTTCGTTTTTAATCCATAGATCTATAAACATGGACAGGGATCACGGGTAGAGGTGGGAACATCGGGGTAGCAGCGCGGGCTCGTTGGGCCAAAGGGCCTGTTTCCCGTGCTGTTTTGTTCTTTGTTCTTTTTTGAGAAGCATAATTGAGGAAATTTATCTCGTTCTCAGATGATATTTACTATGTGTCCCTTTCCATCACAAGAAGTGATCTTTCTCACTACAGCCACTGGATGCCAAAGTAAATGAAACACTCCACTGCCATCATGGCTAACTCATCATAAAGAGAGATCAAACCTGCTCTATTTGGGTCAAATGTTTATTGCATCAGCTGTTTGTGCGATCAGGCAAGCTCTATTCTTCTTATACTGAGTAAGTGAACTATCAAATCAAAATAGCTTTCCGATAGTGAGAGTAGCTTTCCAACTGAGAGAGGCCTTCAGCCCTTAGAAAATCATAGAGCAGTACAGCAAATTAGGAGGTTATTCAGCCCATTATATTTATGCTGGCTCTTCTGAAAGATTCAATTAACCCCACTTCCCTGTTCTTTATCCACAGTACTGCAAATTTTACCTTTTTAATTATTTATCCAATTCCATTTTGAAAGTTCATTAAGAATCTCACCACAAAAATCAGGCAGTATGTTCCTATTCATAAATACCTATTATGTAATTATATGTATTTTTATAAAAGGTCTAATTGCATTTCCCTTGCTTTGGTCCTCTCCAGTATGCTTACTAATTTAGTATATTAACCATGCTCTCTGTCTCTACAAGAAAGCTCCTTTTGAATCATTATTCAGCCCATCATCTTACTTCCTTCCTCCTTTCTAAAGGAAAGGACCCCAAGCCCTTCTTTACTTCTATATTTCTTCCAGAGCTTCTACATTTTTTTGTAACATGGGAATGGGAACAGTACATGGCACATGAAGTGATCAAGTGACAAGGCTCGATATAAATGTAACTAACATAGGGCAGAATATTCCATTCTGCAGGCTAAATTTTGTCAGTCTAATTTTTCCACCCAATTTTCTATTTCATAGAATTCTACGGTGCAGAATGAGGCCATTCGGCCCATTAAGTCTATAGCAACCACAATTCCACCCAGCCCCTATCCCCACAATCCCATGCATTTATCCTAGCTACTCCCCCTGCACTAAGGGGCAATTGACATCTGCACATCTTTGGACTGTGGGAAGAAACCAGAGCACCCGGAGGAAACCATGTAGACATGGGAAGAACGTATAAACTCCGCATAGACAGTCATCGAAGTCATTTTCTTCCTGGACATCCAGGAATGGCTGGAGATCCTCCTTCTGAAGTAGGAGCAGACATTCCTCCCACCTGATCACACCTGCCTGGGAGGAGCTTACCAGGAAGATCAACATCCATGGCCAACAAAAAAGGACCATCCTGCGAGCAGTAAAAGAATGAATGATCTGATAAGCTCTACAAGGTAGGCAAAACTTCTACTCACACATTTGCAAAGACAACAGGCAGTCTAAGGATTACAGCCCAACAGGGACGTCACACCCAAATAGCAGGTGGGATATCAGTGCTATATGTCTGCCAGACACTCACCATCTCATGTAAGATGCTGGACAATTTACATCTTAATTCTTTACTGGGTAAGGCTCAGCACATACAACAAGCACACACACGCTCCTGAACTGCTTTTTCATCCACAATGCTCAGTCAATCTATCTGTTTATTCGCAGAAAAAGATCACCCACAACAGTCAATGACTAATTCTTCACTCTATTCCAGCTACCAGCAATAAAAGGTAGATAAAGACTATCAGCAAGTGTCACAACCTCCAGAGTGCTTCCGATGACAAGGCAGAGAAAGCATGTCCCTGCTTTCAGCTGCAGTGCAGATACGTGCAACTCAGTGGGTCCAAGTTCTCGAATAGACTCAGGTCACAACCTGGTGATCACTCCAGTGACACATGTCCACAAAAGGCAGGGGCAGTGGCAGTTTCTGACACTCAAAGAACTGCTGGAGTCCAGGCCCTGCTAAATCTGATGATGAGCCTCTGCAGTCAGCCCTGAGAGAAACATTGGAAGTGCAAAATAGGCAGGGAGACATCAGACAGAGTTATCAGGCACCATCACCTGACTGGAATGAAGGATGGAGGGGACCATCACATTCTGTCTGATATTGTTACTCTGGCATGTAAACATGGCTAGTGACTGCTGTGGTGACTCAGATCCAGAAGTTTCTGCCAGATGTGCACATGGACTGGGATTGCATCACTTTAAGCATGGGTGTGCTAGGCAGGAGGGGATAGGCCACCTTGACTTGTCTCCAGCTGCCCCTTTTCCTGATGGAGTCAAGGAGTGACTCTTGGGCACACACATGGCGGAGACAGCCAGACAACATAAGGACATCCATTCAGGACACTCCAAGCGTGTTTTACTGCTCCAAATCCCCTATGCCCACAACCTCATCAACTTCAGTCAGGCTGAGGGAGAGATGCACATCCCTAAGCAAGCCAAGGCCCACCAGGCCTTAGGCCCCCCAGAGGATATCCAAAATCATCTCAGACAACAAAGCATAGCAATATGCTTTCACTTCTTCTGCAGATGTCAAGGCTGCAATTGGATTAGGGTTAGAAAAATTAAGAAGTGTTTAATGTACAATGGTGGCATGGGTGTTCATGTACTGTCTACAATCTTTATTATTGTAAATAAAGTTTGCATTTATTCCTCATCAAGTCTCAGGTAGTGAATGGCTAACAGATGTGATGCAAGGTCCCATGTTCATTCAAGATTACAAATAAGCCGTTCCCATAGTTACCTCCCTATATGGTCCCTCAGTTCCATTAAGTCTCATTCAATCTCATCACTACGAAATGCCTTCTGTTCCACATTTGCGACATGAACAAAGGCACATCTTACGGCTGGACAATATACAAGTTACTCTTGTACCTCAGGCAGACATTCTTTGACCTCGTGAGAATTGGTCACCAAGGTTAATGATTATGCTGATGATGACACATTGAAGGTCTAATTTGTAGATGTTACACTCCTCTCTCCCAGGTTATTCTGGAAGATTCTACATTGCAGGTTACTCAATCACATCCTTCATTTCCACTGTTAATGGCCACAGCAAGTTGTGGTAGTGGAAAGAAGGGGTGTCACCCTAGGTGCCTCTTGTGCATTTTGAGGGGTTCAGGTAACATTAAGATATTAAACTAAAGGAGGATAGATCAAAATACTTAATCAACAGCAGGGAAATTTTGGAATCCATATACAGAAACTTCTACGCGCTAATGGATAGAAGTACAAAAACAAAATAAAGTTGATGGAATATTATCCATTAATATTAGAGAGTTAAAATATAAAACGTCAGAAATTATGTTACAGCTATACAGAACTCTGGCCACTGGTTGGACCTTATCTGGAGTACTACATTCAGTTCCAGGTACCATGATTAGGAAATTATATTTCCTTAAATGTAGAAGACTAAGAAGTGATATAACTGAATGCTTAAAATGATTTAATAAATTGGTAGAGATATCTAAGTAGATATTCAAATAATGGCATGGATATGTGGTCAACACCTTATCTCAAAGTCAAAAATGACACCAAGTTTGTGAACATCTGATTCAGCCTCAGACAAAGTCACAGGTGAGTATCGAGTCAGTAGCTCAGGAGCAGAGTTTGTGGTGAAGATGGAAGACAATCCCTTTGATCTTCCAATATTCAGTTGCAGGAAGTGTCTTCTGATCCTGTACTGGATTTAGACAGTCTGACTATTTACAGACTTACAGGGGTCGAGAGAAATGGTGGAAGATAGCATCAGAGTACTCATAGACAATGATGTTGTGATTTTGGATGATGTCACTGATAGGCAGCATGTACACGAGAAAGGAAAAGGCAAAGAACAGTTCTTGAGGAACACTAGAACAGTGAGGGAGCGGAAAGGGAAACCACTGTGGCGATTCCCTGGCCAAGCTTGGAGAGAATACAGCAGACCAGGTCAGAGCAATCCCATTTAGCTGGATGAGATGGAGAGGTGTTGGAGAAACATGGTGGGGTCAAACGTGTCAAAGACTGCAGAAAAGTCGAGAAAATCACATAACACAGAAAATAAAACAGTACAGCACAGTACAGGTCCTTTGGCCCTCGATGTTGTGCCAAGCTAAGTCCAAACGCAAGATCAAGCTATTCCACTCCCTATCATTCTGGTGTGCTCTATGTGTCCAATAACCGCCTGAAAGTTCCTAAAGTGTCTGACTCCACTATCACAGAAGGCAGTGTATTCCATAACCTAACCACTCTCTGAGTAAAGAAGCTACCTTGGACATTCCTCCTATATCTCCCACCATGAATCTTATAGTTAGGCCCCCTAGTAACAGTTACATCCACCTGAAGAAATAGTCTCTGGACACCCACTCTATCTATCCCTCTCGTCATCTTATAAACCTCTACTAAGTCGCCTCTCATCTTTCTCTGCTCTAAAGAGAAAAGCCCCAGTTCCCTCAACCTTTTCTCATAAGATCTACCTTCAAATCAGGCAACATCCTGGTAAATCTCCTCTGCACTCTCTCCAATGCTTCCACATCCTCATAAAGAGGTGACCAGAACTGCATACAGTATTCCAAATGTGGTCTCACCAAGGTCTGATATAGTTGCAGCATTAGCCCACAGCTCTTAAACTTAAAACCCCTGTTAATAAGCGCTAAATTTGTCATTTGTGGCTTTGATAAAAGCTGTTTTAGTACCATGACATGAATGAAAACATGATTGAAGGGATTCAAAGATGGAGTTCCAAAGAAGAAACTTGGGGTTTGAGCAACATGTTGAAGGATTTTGGAGAGGAAATACATTGGAGATGAACAATATTTAAGGCTGGTCAAAGGCTGGTTTTTAAGGACTGAGATGATGATAGCAGTTTTGAATACGAGGGACACAGTATTTGAGAATAACAATATCAGTTAAGAAGGCAACCAGGAAGGGAAGCTGGTTGATGGCAGTTTAGTTGGAACAGGGTCAAGGGAGTAGGCAACACAGTGCATTGTAGCTTCAAAGTGTGCTAACTACAGGAGCAACTCACCTGTTTGAATGTCGGAAATCTCTTCCCAAATTCACAACCTTAACCACCAGCATCAGTAAAGGGCAACAGCGGAATGCAAACACTGGCACCTCCAGCTTCCATACCATCCTGACCAGGTCATGCATCACCATTCCTTCATCTTCATATGTTCAAAATCCTAAAACTCCTTAACAGCAATGAAAATGCCCTTACCATAAGGTCAGTGCCACACCCAGCACAAAGGAAGATGGTTCTGGTTATTTGGGATCAACCGTCTCAATCTTGGAACATCACTGCAGGAGTTCCTCAGAGTATTGATCTCAGACCTTATCAATGCTTTACCAATAACCTTCCTTTCACCATAAGATCAGTGGGCATATTCCTAGATGACTGCACAATGTTCAGCACCATATGTGACTCATACTGTGGTGAGACAGCAGTCCATGTCCAAATGCAGCAAAACTTGAACAATAACCAAGCTTGGACTGATAAGTGACAAGTAACATTCACACCACTCAAGGAGCAGGCAATGGATACCCCCAACAAGAGAGATTCTTCCCATCTCCTCACGGCATTCAATAGCATTACTATCACTGAATTCCATCCCCGCTCCCCAATTAAAGCATCAAAGGGGAGGGTTACCAGTGACCACAACCAGAACTAGACCAGCCACATATACACTATAGATACAAGGACAGGTTATAAGCTGGAAACTCTGTGTCGAATAACCCACCTCCTGACTCCCCAAAATCCGTTCACCATCTATAAGGCACAAGTCAGGAGTGTGATGGAATACACTCCACTTGTCTGGATGAGTGCAGACAAAAGGCTTGATGCCATCCAGGACAAGGCAGCCCACTTGATTGGTTCTCATGCCCACCACATTAAACATTGACACTCTATATCATCAGTACACAGCAGCAGCTGTGTGTACCATTTACAAGATGCACTGCAGGAACTCACCAAGGCTCCTTAGCAGCACCTTTCAAACCCGTGACCTTCACCATCTAGAAGAACAAGGGCAGCAGACACACGGGAACCCCACTACTTGCAAGTTTCCCTCCAAACCACACACCATCCTGACTTGGAAACATATCGCCATTTCCTCCCTGCTGCTGGGTGAAATCCTGGAATTCCCTCCTAACAGCACTGTGGATGTACCTACACTCAGGAACTGCAGCAGTTTGAGAAGACAGCTCATCATCTCGTTCTCAAGGGCAATTAGGGCTGAGCAATAAATGCTGGTCTTAGCTTGTGATGCCCACAGTAAAAGAATAAAAGAAAACTACAATCGATCAAACTGGCATCTTACCACAGAGGGATGATTGATGAACACTAAAGACCCAGCACCCCGAGAATGAATTCAAAACAGACAACGGGATTGGCCATTTTGACTGGAGATTTGGGAGAATGAGAATCTCGGCACATTTTGAAATGGTTACAAATTTCCATTTTGATTGTGGAAGGTGATTCAAAATCACATTTCTTAAGTCATTCAAAATGATCCTAACTGATTGAGAAGAGGCAATAGACATTGTAAATACAACTTATTGGTAATTGTGGACAGCACAGTGGGTGTCCCTGCAGCCTCACAGCACCAGGGACCCAGGTTCAATTCCAGCTTTGTGTGACAGTCTGTGTGGAGTTTGCTTGTTCTCCCTGTGCTTGCATGTGTTTCCTCCAGGGTGCTCCAGTGTCCTTCCACACTCCAAAACAGTGAATTGGCCATGTAAAATTGCCTTTTAGGGCCCGAGTTTACCATTTTTATTCTCAGTGCTGAATCTAGCCATAATGCAGATCTGACTTAGAAATCTATTTTCAGGCACCCCCATATGCACTTAGCCTGAAAAATAAATTGCGGGTCTGAATTGCAGTGTGGGCAGGGCCTAGTGTGCCCAAAATGACTGGAGCTCTGAACTGCACATGCGTAGTTAGAAAAAATTCGAAGAAGTGCACCCATGTCTGATCGCTCCTGGGCCACAGAAAGTGGAGAAACCAGCCTGGGAGTGAAAAGTGGGAGTGGCGGTCCCCACAGATATCACTGCCCCTCCTTATCAACCCCTCCCACTACCCAGACCGACTGCCATCCCTGCTCCTTCCCCCCAACCGATCGCCCACAGAATGGCAACGGACTCCCCTGCCGCACACCCCCGCGCCCCCATTACTGATCCATCTGACCTCCCCACCAGAGATCCATCTGGCCCTCCCCACCAGTGAGCAATAAGGCCTCCCTCCCATCCCCTCAGGGATACATCTTATCCACCTTCTTCCTCCCCCCACTTAGAGAATGGTCTGGCCTCACTCATCCCTCTACACCTTTAAGAAGAACATTTGATCCACCTTTTCTTCCCTCATCATTAGACAACGATCAGCCTCTGCCCCCCACAATTGCCAGACAACGATCAGCCCTCCCACCACACCCCCCATTCACCAGACAACAATCGGCCCTTCCCCAGAGATAACAGGTTGTGCTGGTTAAGTTGATTGGCCATGCTTAAAAATTGCCCTTAGTGTCCTGAGGTGTATAGGTTAGAGGGATATAGGGATAGGGCATGGGTAGGATTTTAGTTGGTGCAGACTCGATGGGCCGAATGCCCTCCTTCTGCACTGTAGGGCTTCCATGAGTTCTATGAAATACATCTGACCCGCTTCCTCCTTCTCCCCTCCCCGAACCAGGGAACAATCTGACCTCATCCCTCCCCCTCACAGCCAGAGAATGATCTGACCCACCTCCCTCCTCCTCCCCACCACTGATCTGAGTCAGAGAACCGTTGGAAGTTCTAAACGTGCCTCTTCAGCAGCTGGCAAGCCCATTTCAGACTTTTATTCAGCAAGTCCATTTCGGCGTGGCTCCAGTTCGGCGAACATGTTGGTAAAGGGGGAAATGCTGATAAAGTGGGCGGGGGATCATTAATCAATTTAAATACATGCAAATACATTTAAATCGCCATCGCTCCTGTTTGGGGCGAGAAGCGGATCGCCTCCATCTCTGGGTTTTGGTAAAGTGGCAATCTACGCGGATGTGGGCACGAATCGCATTAATGGCCTCACACCCGACTTTACCACATTTTTGCGCCCGGAAGCGGGTGCGATGCAACGTTGAAATCCAGCCATTAGGGCTTGATTTTATCGATTTCATTCTAAGTGCTGAAGCTGGATGTAATATAGATTTTACTAAGAAATCTGCTTCCAGGTGCCCCCATATGAACTCAGCCTGAAAAAAAAATCGTGGACCTGTGGGCTGGGCTTAGCGCACCTGAAACGATTGGAGCTCTCAACGGAGCATGTGCAGTTGGAAAAAAATTTGAAAAAGTGCCCCCATGTTAGATCATTCCTGGGCCGCAGAAAGCAGAGAAAGCGTCCTGGGACTGAAAAGCAGGAGCGATAGCCCCATAGACATCACTGTGCCCCTTATCCACCCACCCATCCTGTTACCCAGACCGATCACAATCCTCAGCCCCTTCCCCCCGCCAACAAATCACTGACAGAGTGGCAGCAGACACCCCCCTTGCTCCTCCTTACCAGAGATCCATTTGCCCTCTCCCCCACCAGAGATCCATCTGGCCCCCCTACCACCAGAGATCTATCTGGCCCCCCACCCCAGAGATCCATTGCCCCCGCCCACCTCCTCCCCCCACTGATTGCCCGCAGAATGGCAGCGTACCCCCTATTCCCACCTCGTCCCCCTCTACAGAGATCCATTTGTCTTCCCCCCCCCCCAACAATGAACAATCAGGCCCCCTTCCCTCCTCCCCACTAGAGATATATCTTACCCACTTCCCTCCTCTCCCCCACTGCAGACAGTGATCTGGCCTCACTCACTCTCCACCATCCCAGAGGAACATCTGACTCATCTCCACCCCCCCCGCACCAACCAGAGAATGATCTGACTCGCCTCCCTCTTCCCCGCCACTGATCTGAGTCAGAGAGCCACTGGAAGCTCTGAATGTGCTCTTCAGCAGCTGGAGCGCCTGATTTAGATTTTTATTTAGCAGGTCCATTATGGCGCGACTTTGGATCAGCAAACACGGTGGTAAACAGGGAAATGCTGATAAAGTTGGGCGGGCAGCTCATTAATTCAATTGAAATGCTTTTAAATCACCGTTGCGCCCGTTTCGGACACAAATCAGATTGCCACCATTCCTGGGTTTCGGTGAAGAGGCAATCTGCGCGGACATGGGTGCGTATTAATGACCTTACACCTGATTTTACTAAATTAGGCGTGACGCAATGGTAAAATCAGGCCCTTTGTGTCAGGGGAATAGCAGGTTATAGGGATGGGGCCTAGGTGGGCTTGATAGACCAAATGGCCTCCTTCTGTACTATAGAGATTCAATGATATTCTATGAGGTATTTTTGTCTTTTGATAAAGTTTACAACTAATTAATGAGCTTTAAGAGTTGGTCAAAAATTTCTAGAATTTTAAAACTAGAGTTTTTGAAAGCAGAGAAATTATATAAGATATGAGTCATCATGCCTCAGCTTTTATTCAAAATAAGCCAACTCCACCTACTTGCACTGCATCCCTCAATGCATTCTCTCCAGAAACAATCCAATTGTTGCATTAATCAGTGCAACAGCAAAATTCAACTACCTCCCCTGTTCACAGTGTCTTACATGAAAAAGTAACTGCAACTTTGCTGAAATAATGGTCTCAAGTGAGCGATCAGATTTCTCACCTGCAGTTGTGTGGTGGTTTGAATCAAATCAATAGTGAGTTTTGGATCCAAGCTCTTGTCTATGTGGAAGTGAAAGCTTTCATTCCACACGGGATCTGACAGAGGTTTGACACTGGTCACCTGCTCCTCTTCATAAGCTCCATCAACTTTTACGATCATATTATACTCTGCTTTAAGAGCTGCAAGGGCAAAATATGACTTACTAAGCACAAGTTGCTTAAAAAAGAATACAAGATGCAAATGGTGCATACTATCTTGTGCTGGCAAATGGGAGGGGTGGGCAGGGGCAAGGGTCTCAGCTGCTGACTGGGTAGAACAGTGGTTAGCATGAGCAATACAGTAGCACAGTGGTTAGCATGGGCGGCATGGTAGCACAGTGGCTAGCACTGCTACTTCACTGCTCCAGGCACCTGGGTTCGAATCCCAGCTTGGGTCACTGTCTGTGTGGAGTTTGCACATTCTCCCTGTGTCTATGTGGGTTTCCTCTGGGTGCTCCAGCTTCCTCCCACATTCCACAGACGTGTGGGTTAGGTTGATTGCCATTTTAAATTGCTCTTAGAGTCCTGGGATGCATAGGTTAGAGGGATTAGAGGATGAATTTGTGGGAATATGGAGATAGGGTCTGAGTGGGATTGTGATTGGTGCAGACTCACAATCCGCACTCAGCCCGTGAATAGCTGAATAGCCTCTTTCTGCATTGTAGGATTCTATGATTTCTATGTCTCAAAAGTTGACAAACCCCTGAGTAGCCTTTTTCTGGGCAGGTACATTGGAAATAATAAACAACCACCAGCGGTATTGTGGGAAGAGATCAGGCTCGCCAACAGCTGCTCGTCAATCAGAGGCCACAACTCTGTTCAACGGCACCACCATGCGAGAGAGTGTGGCTGCTGGAACAACACTTATCCATAGATTAGGAACCAAGCTACTGAGTGAGGGGGTTTGCAAGGTGAAATCCCAGGAAGTGTGTTGTAAGGGAGTCAGCCGCAAATTTGGTTAGGACTGGGGGCTCTCAATGGAGCCCTCACTACCTAATGCCATCCATCAGGTACTGAGTTGTTTTGAAGGAGGCCACTCCCTCCCCCCCACAGCCCCCATTCATGCCGTATAGCGAGTCCTCACCTCCCACAGGGTTCATGCCAACGGCAGCAGGTGGAATCCCTTAATTGAGCATTAATTATCCACTCAGGGTCTCAATTTTCAGCAGAATGGGAAGACCATTCCCAATCTGGGAATTGGCTGGCAGATAGAAGACAGAGGGTGGTGGTTGATGGGAGATATTCATCGTGGAGTTCGGTGACAAGTGGTGTACCTCAGGGGTCTGTTTTGGGGCCCCTGCTGTTTGTAATTTTTATAAATGATCTGGATGAGGGTATTGAGGGATGGATCAGTAAATTTGCAGATGACACTAAAGTCGGTGGAGTGGTAGATAGTGAAGAGGGGTGTTATAGTTTACAGAGTGACTTGGACAAGTTGCAGAGCTGGGCCGAGAGGTGGCAAATGGAGTTTAATGTGGAAAAGTGTGAGGTAATGCACTTTGGCAGGAACAATAAATGTGTAGAGTATAGGGCTAATGGTAGGGCTCTTAATAGTGTTGAGGAACAGAAGGATCTTGGTGTATGTGTCAATAGATCCCTGAAAGTAGGCGGTCAAGTGGATAAAGTTGTTAAGAAGGCATATGGAGTCTTAGCTTTTATTGGTAGGGGGATTGAATTTAGGAGCCGCAGCATCATGTTGCAACTGTACAAAACTCTAGTGCGGCCGCACTTGGAGTATTGTGTGCAGTTCTGGTCCCCACATTATAAGAAAGATGTGGAGGCATTGGAGAGGGTACAGAGGAGGTTTACCAGGATGTTGCCTGGTATGGAGGGCAGGTCCTATGAAGAGAGGTTGAAGGATTTGAGGTTGTTTTCGTTAGAAAGGAGGCGGCTAAGAGGGGATCTTATTGAAGCATATAAGATGATTAGAGGTTTAGATAGGGTGGACAGTGATAGCCTTTTTCCTAGGATGGAGAAAGCTAGCACGAGGGGACACAGCTTTAAATTAAGGGGTATGAGTTATAGGACGGATATCAGAGGTAGGTTCTTTACTCAAAGAGTGATTAGGGAGTGGAATGCCCTGCCTGCAGCTGTTGTAGATGCGCCAAGTTTGGTGGCGTTTAAGAGGTTAATTGATAAGTATATGGAAGAGAAGGGAATGGTTTAGTTTGGAGGGGCATTGCTTTTTATTTTGGTCGGCACAACATCGAAGGCCGAAGGGCCTGTTCTGTGCTGTAATGTTCTATGTTCTATGTTCTAATCCTTTCCAACACACATTTATTCAGGATGAGGCATTAAGGTGGTGGGTAAACTCATAATGAGGAAGGGCACAAAATTTCGCATTAACTCTTTGCCTAGGTTCAAATCCAGCTAAAATTTATAAGGTTAAGTCATTTTTAAAAATCTGTAATGAATGTAAAATCCATTTTGCATACTTCAATATGTCACCCACCACACTTAAAAATGTTCTGCTGGCAGGAGTGGAAATGGACAACTTGTGATGGCCAGAAAGTTTGATTCAAATTAAGATTCTGAACATTTTGCAAGATCTGCTTTCAAATTTCAGATGTCGCAGCGTTTCACTCACTGCTTGCTACACTTGCAAAACAGAAGATGGCACTAATCTGCAAAATGAAGTTTTAATTTCTAAGGTAAAGAAACAGAATGGGTTTGCACTTTGAAAGGCATTGCTTCAGATTGTTCAAGGCTAGTTCAACTGATGTACTTTTGTGTTGCTTTGGGGCAAGCTTAAAAATAAGGCAGCTGCCTAAACAAGCCCCAGCAAACTGAAATGCTCAGTGATAAACTGTTTTTGCATCAATACAAAAGCAAAATAGCTATAAGCTTGATTTTGCAATAGCAAGTGGGTATAATTAAAAGCTGCTAGGTTACTATAGAGAGACAAGAAAAAAATTGTAAATTTGATATAGTTTTGAGTTATACTACTATATATGAACATATTTTAATATTATAAGTTAATTTTATTAGTCATTAACACTGGAATGAAGTTACTGTGGAATTCCCCTAGTCGCCACATTCCAGCACCTGTTACAGTCAATGCACCTAACCAGCATGTCTTTCAGACTGTGGGAGGAAACCGGAGCACCCAGAGGAAATCCACCTGGACATAGGGAGAATGTGCAGACTCCACACAGACAGTGATCCAAGCCAGGAATTGAACGCAGTTCCCTGGTGCTGTGAGGCAGTGGTGCTAACCACTGTGGCATCATGCATATGACTAGTCTGGATTATCTGAAAGCAATACTTCCCAAATTTTCCTCCACATGACCCCATTTTAATCCTCCAGAGTTGTAAGGTTTTGGGAAGCGAGCGTTGTGGGAATTGGCCACAGATTCTGAGTGGGGCTGAAGTAGGCTCAAAGATCTGTCAAAGGTCAAAGGCCAAAGCTATCAATAGAAAAACACAACTGTTAGCATTGAGCCCATGCCCCATGACCACCTTGCAGCTTGTGACCCCAAAATCTTATTATATGATGCAGACGGGCACTTACCAAGGTTCAGAGCTATGTGCTAAAGGATACACTAAAGCTTGGCACAGCTACCACAAAGGTCAACGTCTAATGCCCTCTGACCATACTACACTGGACTGGATGAAATCCATGTAAAACTCATGGTGCATATCAGATATGCACCAGATAATGTTTGCCATGAAATGTAAATGTAAATGTCTTAAGTGTAGTAAAGGCAGCTCAGAGTATCACATTCAGTAATGGAAGAAACTGATCTCTTTTGCACTTTATGTATTGACAAATTTGTATTCTTATGTAATTATCTTTACAAATTTTACGAATAATGTCTATTTTTAGAGAAAAAAAATCCTATGCCCCTCTTTTCCTCCCTGGCCATGGATCACCTTCCTAGTATCTCTCCATGTGGTTTGGTATCAGATCTTGTTTGGTAACACTCCTGTGAAATACTATGCTAAAGCTATCATCTAAAAGCAGTTTGGTGTAGAGCAGCCACAGTAGGCTCCTCGGTATATTGGTACACTTTGAATTGAAAGCTATTTTCAATTGTTGTAGCCTGAAAAAAAATTTGTGGCATAAAGAGCTTGACAGCTCAAGCAGCATTGTCCATGTCCTGGTTTGAACTCAAGAATTGTGGTGGCAGAGGTTGATATAATTCAGTGACAACTTCTTTGATGAAGCTCCTCAAGCAGGAAATATGTTCCATTTGGAGCTGCTATGGATATAATCTCCTGTGCATTACCCTTCATCTTTTCCCCCCTGTCATGGCTGCCCTGCTATCTGCAGTCTTCTGCCCCTCATTATTCTCCTGCCTACTCATCGTTCTGTGCTTTATTACAACTGAAATGTACAATCCTAGTAACAGCACAAATAATTCCGCATAACCAAAGCGGTGCAATTAGCCTCCAAGAGCCCCTGATCACACACCACAACTAAAGCCATGTTGGAACTTAATGAAGGCTAACTACAATTAGGGAATACCAGTAAAAGACTACCAACCTTTTCCAGTTACTTGCCACAATTCACAAAAATTCAAAATTCTTATCTAAAGTCAGAAAGGGAAGGATGTGGGAAACCAGGACTGTAGTTTCACCTGAATCCTAAAAAAAATAGCTACCCTCAGTAACATCAGTGATATAATATCAATCATCCAGCTTCATCAAGCCACTTCAGATTGATGTCACTGCTAATCACATCAGGACTTCACTAGTGGGACTCTACCTGCAACATAAATAGCAGATGAAGATTATCTCATTTATGACTTTGGAGTATCTTTAATGTACAACTGGTGGCTAACATCTATTGGGAAAGTAACTTCCATTAGTCTGTGTCACCAGATCCTACACAAGTGGATGATAAATCCGAACATTGTGGGTTTAGTGGAATGTTAAACGGATAAGGGATTTCTGAAATGTGGAGAAACAAGAGAAGCTGGTGACGTGCTTCTCATAAATCACTCATAGAATCATACAGTGCAGAAGAGGCCATTCGGCTATCGAGTCTGTGCCGACCACAATCCCATCCAGGCCCTATCCACATATCCCCGTGCATCTAACCTTATTAGTCCCCCTGATACTTAGGGGCAATTTAGCACGACCAATCCACCTAATTCCTGTGGGAGGAAACCAGAGCTCCTGGGGGAAACCCACACAGACATAAGGAGAATGTGCAAACTCCATACAGACAGTAATTCAGGCTGGGAATTGAATCCGCGTCCCTGTGAGACAGCCATGCTGTCCACTAAAACAGAGAAGATTAAGGGGAAATTGAATTCAAAACTATGAAAAGCTTTAATAAATTAAATAAATAGAAGCTATGCTCATGATGAAAGGGTTCAAAAGCACAGATTTAATGTAATTGGCAAAAAAACCATGAATAAAGGTTGACAATTTGGCTATTTGATGTGGTATAATCTGGAAAGCAAAACTTGAAAATGTAATGGAAACAGATTCAACAATATACTTTAAAGCAAATTAGATATTTACCTAAAAAAAAACAAACTGCAGGGGTATGGGAAAGTGCAGGGAAATGGGACACATTGGAGAGTTCTTTCAAAGAACTGACACAGACATGATGGGCTCAATGGCCTCATTTTATGCTATATGATTTTATAATACTGCATTTCAAACTGCCACACAAAATGAAGACTCTCTCCAAGAATTGTTTTCTGAGCGAAAACATACCCTCCTTCTGCTCTAAGTTATATACACAAAAGATTTCAGGTTTGATTCCCATTCTTGAAGCAATGTTGAGAATATTCCAATTGCCCTAACAATTCCTGGTTAAAGTAGGGAAAAATAATATGCTAATAACTACATTAAGGTATTCCCCAACTATGAACCAATACAAGCCAGCAAATACAACAGCAAATAAAAGAAGCATCTGGCAGAGATAATCTTTATCTGATGGGAAATGTCAAGGAAGCTTTAGCTCCAGCTTTTCAAAAGCACTTCACTGAGATAAAGGAAATCTATTCACATCCTGCCTAGAACAGAATAATCAAACCAACGTTTAATGATAAACATGATTACACAAAAAACGTGAGTGCAAAGAAGTGGTTTACAAACCAGGTTTAGGAGCTTTGGGGGATGTTAATGTATTTGAATTTCCTGGTAAACTTTTCAGGTATCACTTAAAGTGCTAAGTGTAATTGTCACGTGCAAAAGACATTAAAAAAAAACTGTTTAAATGTTCCTGCTTATTTTAAAATGGACTTTGCTAGACCAAATACGTGGTTGCCACAGGTCAGATAATTTGCATGTTGGCTACAGTTCTGGAAACTTCCAAGAGTAATTACAAGAAAAATCTCAATCTTTATCCTTATGGAATCTTACACCTATCATTATGTGGATCCATTATAATCAATGAAAAAAAAGGAACACCAGACAATTTGTCTCCCTAGCTTTGAATTATACTTAGAGAGATATTTGTTGTACGCGAAGAGATGATAATAGTCACTAACCATCTCCTTGGGTGAACATTTGGATTCGGAATACACAAACTGACCATCAACCTGAAACTGACTCATCAATGGGCATTGCCAGATGTTCTAAACTCCTTTGGAAAGTTTTAATGTTACATTTCTGGCTTCCCTCTCCCAGGGCAGTCTTTGTTAATATCTAGCCTGTCAACACCAAAGCAAACTCTAGGCCAACAAAGCCTGACTTGTCTAAACCTCTCAAAGCCTCCGAAACATTCCTTTTGTCACCTATGGAATCTCTGTACACCAATTTCAACTTGTTACATTATCAGCAACTTAGGTGGAATGCAGCAATTTCTACTTTCAAATATTACCTCTAACAAAAAGGAACCTTCACTGATCTCTATGATATTCTGAACTCTTGATGTTTTCGTAAATTGATATTTCTAATTTTGTTTATTTTTGGTTTTAAATTATTTCTAGTTATAGTTACTTTTCCTCTATCTCCTTGTGTGTACCAATGTGATTATGAGAGAGCTGCCCTCTAAGTTTGAATGTCTGAATAAACTACTTCTTAGGGATTAGCCAGGTGGTAGGTTGACACAGTGGTTAACACTGCTGCCTCACACCACCAGGGACCTGAGTTCAATTCCGGCTTCAGGTCACTGTCTGTGTGGAGTTTGCACATTCTCCCCGTGTCTGTGGTGTTTCCTCCCACAGTCCAAAGATGTGCGTGTTAGGTTGATTGGCCATGCTAAATTGCCTCTTAGTGTCAGAGGGATTAGCAGTGTAAATATGTGGGATTAAGAGGTTAGAGCTGGGGTGGGATTGTTGTTGATGCAGGCCTGATGGGCTGAATAGCCTTCTTCTGCATTGTAGGGATTCTGTGATTCTATAAAGAGAATTTTATTATGAGTCACGTTAAAATTGACTTCACAAACACACCACACTTATTTCAAAAATTAAAACAGGGACAAACAGCGAAAAAAAATAAAGGAATTCAATCTGCATCCACTCTCTTCCCCTGTACATAACAGTAATCATTGTCAAATAATTGTTTTCATTGTCTGCTTAATTTATAGAGGATCTTATCAATAAATGCTTGCTTATTGTTGTGAACAGTGACATATAAACCTGAGGGGAAAAAAACAATTGTATAAATCTCTTGCAATACAATACTTACCTGGTTCCATCACTTGGAGATTGTTGACCTTCTTCACCTTGGCTTCCATACAAGTGCAAGGTTGAGCCTAGTCAATAGAGAAACAGAAAAGAGATTAGCTCAGTATCAAGTTTACCAGGTTATGGGAACTGCACAGGCACTGGATTACAGGTACTGAGTTATCAATTAGATTATCCAGTTCATTTCAGTTCATTCTTGCTGTTTTGCCTCTATTAATGTCAGGAATCATCATCATTTTTATTGTCCATCTGAAACGCATGCAAATGCATGGAAAGGTTAACTAATGGTAACAAAAACGGTCGATGAAGGACGAGCCATTGATGTCATCTATTTGGATTTCAGTAAGGCGTTTGACGAAGTCCCTCATGGTGGGTTGGTTGAAAAGGTTAAGGCTCATGGAATACAAGGACAGGTATCTAGATGGATTAATAACCGGCTTGGTAATAGGAGACAGAGAGTAGTAGTGGAAGGGGCTTCTTCTAGCTAGAGGTCTGTCACTAGTGGGGTGCCGCAGGGCTCAGTACTGGAACATCTTCTATTTGTAATATACGTAAATGACTTGGAAGTGGAGGTACGTGGTGTGATCAGCAAATTTGCAGACGACACAAAAATGGCTAGACTTGCGGACAGCGAGGAGCAGTATCAGGCAATACAGCAAGATATAGATAGGCTGGTATATTGGACAGATAAATGGCAGATGGAATTTAATCCTAATAAATACGAGGTGATGCATTTTGGGAGAAATAATGTAATGGGGAGTTATATGATAAAGGGTAGACCTATTAAGAGTATAGAAACACAGAGGGACCTGGGGGTGTAACTGCACGAGTCTTTGAAGGTGGCAGTGCAGGTGGAGAAGGTTGTGAAGAAAGCTTATGGTATGCTAACCTTTATAGGAAGGGGCATAGAGTACAAGAGCTGTCCTTTAATGTTGCAGTTGTATAGAACATTAGTTACACCTCATTTGGAATACTGCATCCAGTCCTGGTTGCCTTACTACCGGAAGGACGTGGAGATTCTCTCCAGAGTGCAGAGGAGGTTTACCAGGATGCTGCCTGGTATGGAAGGACTGGGTTATGAGGCAAGATTGGGCAATTTGGGTTTTCCTTAGAAAGTCGGAGAATGAGGGGAGATCTATTAGAGGGTATAAGATTATGAAGAGTATAGATAATCAGTGGTAAGCTTTTTCCTAGATTGGAAACTAATATTATGAGGGGCCACAGGTGGGGGTGGGAGGTATAGTTCGGATATTAGAGGGAGGATTTTCACACAGAGGGTTGTGGGGGCATGGAATGCACTGCCAAGTAAGGTGGTGGAGGCAGGCATGCTGGAGCTGTTTAAGGGATACTTAGATAGGCACATGAGTGGAATAGAGATGGAGGGATATAGGAGACTGTTTTAAATAGGGATCAAGAGCCTGGGAATCAATTGATTCCTATGGACCTTCCAACATATTTTCTGGCTCTTTTGTTCTACTTTTGAGCTTCTGGGAATTCCCTTGAATGTTTGCATAAGATGTGCTGGTTATTGATGTTTTTGTCTTTTATTCCACAGGTGCTTCGGTCCGCCTTGTTGCCCAACAAGGGGCATATACGCAGTGGGTCGTGTGAGGGCTGCTTTTGGATGTTTCGACAGTAGCCTAGCGCTTCACGTCGTTAGTGTACACTTAAACTGGACCAACTGATGGGCAATACAACAGCTCAGTGACTATTGCTGTTTGCTGTGCAAATACATGGATTTGGGCCAGTATCTGTGGGAGTTTGCGCATTCTCCCTGTGCTGGCATGGGTTTTCTCTGGGTGCTCCAGTTTCCTCCCACACCTCAAAGATGTGCTCTTAGGCTGATTGGTGTAACAAATTGTCCCTAAATTGTCTCCCCTCAATCTGGTTTCCAATGTGGATTCCCATAAGCATAGACAAGAGTCATTGGTGGAAGACGGAATTCACACTCTTAGAACAGCAGCATGGGCTCGTTGGGCCAAAGGGCCTATTTCCCGTGCTGTGTTGTTCTTTGTTAATACATAGTAAACCAATCATTCTGAATTCCAATTTCTGATTTGATTTGATTTATTATTGTCACATGTATTAACATACAGTGAAAAGTATTGTTTCTTGTGTGCTACACAGACAAAACATACCGTTCATAGAGAAGGAAATGAGAGAGTGCAGAATATAGTGTAACAGTCATAGCTATGGTGTAGCGAAAGATCAACTTAATGCAAGGTAAGTGCATTCAAAAGTCTGACAGCAGTAGGGAAGAAGCTGTTCTTGTGTTCGATTGGAACGTGACCTCAGACTTTTGTATCTTTTTCCCAAAGGAAGGTGGTGGAAGAGAGAATGTCTGGGGTGCATGGGATCCTTAATTATATTGGCTGCTTTGCCGAGGCAGGAGAAGTGTAGACAGCGTTAATAGATGGGAGGCTGGTTCGCATGATGGATTGGGCTACATTCACAAACTTTTGTAATTCCTTGTGGTCTCGGGCAGAGCAGGAGCCATACTAAGCTATGATACAGCCAGAAAGAATGCTTTCTATAGTGCATCTGTAAATGTTGGTGACAATCATAGCCAACATACCAAATTTCCTTAGTTTTCTGACAAAGCAGAGATATGGGTGAGCTTTCTTAATGATAGCGTTGGCAAAGGGGAACCGGGACAGGTTGTTGATGATCTGGACACCTACAAACATGAAGCTCTCAACTCTTTCTATTTCGTCCCCACTGATGTAGACAGACGTATACTCTCCTTTATGTTTCCTGAAGTTGATGACAATCTCTTTTGTTGACATTGAGGGAGAGATAATTGTTGCCGCGCCAATTCACTAGATATTCTGTCTTGTTATTGTTTGAGGTCTGACCCACAACGGTGGCGTCATCAGCAAAGTTGAAAATCAAATTGGAGGGGAATTTGGTCACACAGTCATAGGTGTATAACGAGTATTGTAGGGAACTGAGAACACAGTTTGCGGAGCACTAGTGTTAAGGATGATTGTGGAGGAGGTGTTGTTGCCTATTCTTAATGATTGTGGTCTATGAGTTGGAGAGAGAGGTGCCAAGGGCCAGGCCAAGGAGTTTGGAGATGAGTTTTGTGGGAATAATAGCACTGAAGGCTGAGCTGCAGTCAATAATTAGGAGTCTGACATAGGTGTCCTTGTTATTTAGGTGCTCCAGGGATGAGTGTAGGGACAGGGAAATGGTGTCTGTTATCGACGTGATGAGTAGTAGACAAACTGTAGTGGATCCAGGCGTCTGGAACTGTTATGTGCCATGACTAACATTTCGAAGCACTTCATAATTATAAATGTCAAAGCCACTGACTGATACTCATTAAGGCATGCTGTTTGGTGTTTCTTTGGTACCGGGATGATGATCATCTTCTTGAAGCAGATAGGGACCTCAGATTGTTGTAAAGAGAAGTTGACGATATCCGTGAATACCCCCCTAGCTGGATCTGAGCACACATCCGGGGACCCCATCCGGGCCAGCCGCTTTCGTGGGTTGACCTTCAAAAAAACTGTCTTACACCTGCAACGGTGACCCAGATACAGGTTCATCCAGGGCTTCAGGGCATGTTCTTGCTGACCTCTTGCTCAAAATGGGCATAGAATGCATTGAGCTAATCAGGCAGGGGTATGTTGGAGCCAGTAATCTTACATGTCTTCATCGTGTAGCCTGTTATGTCTTGCCATAGTCGCCTGGTTCGGTGTAGCTAGCCTGGGACTCTAGCTTGGTCCGGTACTGTCTTTGATGGATCTCCTTGTAACCAACAATTCCCCCCTCTCCCCGCAGTGATAGGCTACATTAATTTTGCTACAAGTATTCTTTTGGCTGGGGAGGAGGTGGGGGGATGTGAAGGACAATTTACAAGGGAAACAATGGAACAAAAAAATCTTAAATAACAAAGGGGACCTTGGAAGATGATAGTCAGTTCACAGCTGCAAAAAGATTTTGGGAAAACTCAAAGCTGAGATGCTTGAGTTTTAAATGGAAGTATTTAATTCTTAACCATCTTCAGCTGCTTCATCAATGATCTTCCTTTCATCATAAGGTGAGAAATGGGAATATTCCCTGATGTTTGCACAATGTTCAGCATCATATGCGACTCCATAGATACTGAAGTAATCCATGTGCTACGCTATTACCAATCAATGACGTCCTTCAACTATAGAAAATCTAACTATTGCCCCTTGACATTCAATGGCATTACCATCACTGAATCTCCCACTATCAACATCCTAGGCAATACCATTGACCAGAAACTGAACTAGCCATATAAACACTTTGGTTATAACAGCAGGTCAGGTGCTAGGAATCTGTGACAAGTAACTCTCCTCGTGACTCCCCAAGGCCTGTCCATCATCTACAAGACACAAGTCAGGAGAGTAATGGAATACTCTCTACTTATCTAGATGAGTACAGTTTCAACAATACTCTAGAGATTTGACACCACCTATCACAAAGCAGCCCATCCACAAAAACATTCACTCCTTCCACCAACGATGCAGCAGTGTGTACCACCTACAAGATGCGGTGCATAAATTCACCAAGGTTCATTAGACAGCACATTCCAAACCCATGACTGTTACCATCGAGGAGAACAGCAGCAGCAGATACCTGGGAACACCACTACCTGCAAGTTCTCCTCCAAGCCTCACACTACTCTGATTTGGAAATCTCACTCTCCTCGGGTCGAAATCCTGGAACTCCATCCCTAACAGCAGTTCAAGAAGGCAGCTCACCACCACTTGCTCAAGGGCAATTAGGCATGGATATCAAATGTTGGACTAGCCGGTGATGCACACATCCCTTGAAAGAATTTTTAAAAGTATATGCAAAAGCGCACTGATCTCCAAATTAATCTTATCATGACTGGTGCAGATATTACTCCTTCCCCAAGCTACCCATGTTTCTACTATCATAAATATAGGCTGCCGGGTGTTCTGCAAAACACCAGAACTAGAACTACCCTTAGATGCTGTAATCCTACGGAACAAGAATGGCAGGATTTAGCCTGACATCGGTTGGAGTGTTACAAATGCCATTAGTACATCTCAGTAAGGGAGATAAAAGCAAAACCATTTTGCATACCTGGACCACATCATTAGTATGTGTTGAGATGTACATGCATATATAAATACATACATCCATGGTGGGCAAAAAGGGAGTGGACTAATCACAGGCATTTATTATAATCTCTAACTCCCATTACTTTCGGAGTTAGAGTTTTAGTGTGGGGCAGCATGGTGACACAGATGTTAACACTGCTGCCTTACAACATCAGGAACCTGGGTGCAATTCCGGCCTTGAGACACTGTCTGCGCATTCTCCCAATGTCTGCATGGGTTTCCTCTGGATATTCTGGTTTCCTCCCACAGTCCAAAGGTGAGCAGGTTAGGTTGATTGGTCTTGCTAAATTGCCCTTTAGTATCAGCGAGATTAACAGGTAATTATGTAGGATTACAGGAATGGGGTCTGGGTGGGACTGTGGTTGGTGCAGACTCGATGGACCGAATGGCCTCCTTCTGTACTGTAGAGATTCTAGGATTTCCATTAAGTGAACAAATATGTACTGACCTGAACTATATCAAACAACTACAGATAAAGCACAACTCACCACAAGCACGCCATTAGTGAGGATCTCAGCTGGAGGATCTTTACTACAAAGACAAAAAAAAGAAACAAGTTGATATTGTTATGGTGATAAATGAATGTTGGTTGATTAAGGCCCACATAATGGAAGATCCATGACTTGAGATTTTCTGAACTGGAAATATTAACCCATAAATATCAAAGTTCCTTCGCTAAAACCTGAGAAAAACAAAACAATAAAAAGATGGGGAGAAATAGAATCATAGAAATAAATCACTGACATTCTAATATGCTCCACCCTCTAGTTAGTTTTCAAGATCCTGCAGTTGACCTATTATCTCTGAGTTGTGCATGGCAACTAGAGACAGAAGTCAAAGTACAGAAGAGTTGGAGATTGATCTCATAAGGGACAAAGGAGGAGTTAGATTGGATGCAAAATTGATTAGCTTTCCACAGTACCTTTGATACAAATCCAGGAGTTGCAATACCTGCCATATAACCTCCATCTGGAGCCGCAAACACATTTTCCAGGTGAAAAAGCAATTTACCCATGTTTCTTTGTATTGAGTATACTGTTAAATGTAGCTTTAACACAGCTACTCACAATTTGGGCTGCTCACAATGTGGTCTCCTCTACAATGGGGAAGGCAAAAGATTGGGTGTTACTTTGTGTAACAACTCCATTCAATTAATTGTCCAACCCACATGCACTCTGACAATAACTGTGACATTATTCCATTGTAGCTTAAAGAACAGCACCTAATCTTTCAAATTGATACTTTACAGCTTTCTGAACTCAATGTGGAGTTCAATAATTTTAGCCCAAAGTCCTTGTCTCTATTTTGTTGGTGATGATTCCAGTATTTCTATTTATACCATCTACAGATTTATCGTTTGTTTCTTTATTTGTCCCTCTTGTTTTACACAAGCATCCCAGGTGTCATTCAATCTCTCCTCCCTTTCAGCATATCATTTCTTTCATCAGTACTCATTTAAAATCTGTCATATCTCTTAACATTTTCAGTCCTAATAAAAAATAATTTTCCTGAAACATTTAGGACCAATCTTACTGTCTCATCATGCCAGTTGATTCATACGGTGAGCTGCCAAAATCATAAGAGAAGTGAAAAACTGGCTTCACACCCGAGAAGGGCGCAAGCCAGTTTTAATTCTCATTTTAATTAGAATATTGAGTTCCAGACACAATTTGTCTGGGCTCACTTGCCGTAACCACCTCACCAGTAGAGATCCTCAGCGACGAGAATCATGTATGGTCGCCAGCGATGGGGACCAGACTTGATGTCCTCGCTGGGGGGACTGGAGGCCACTGAGACTCTTTGGGTGGTTGGAGGTGTAATGACTTCAATCAGGCCATTGAGGTTGGCCTACTGGAATATGAACTCCCTGATTAAGGAGGCAATTGACAGGCCAATCAAAGAGTCTTTTCCTTGTATTTAACCGGGAGTGTCAGTTCCTCTAGCATTCCCAAAGATAAAACACTGACTGATAGCACTTTGTGTACTGCTGTTGGAATTGCAAATAAAGGGATTCTGGAGAAGGGCCTTCTCCCTCCAAAGACTTAATTCGGGGGGCAAGGGTTATCAGGATGGTGATCCTGTTTACTTCAGCTGTTCCCAAGGTCTATATAGTCAGTCATTCACTGCCTTTATGGTTACTCCCAATTCTGTTAACAGATCTTGTATCCATATTAGAATCAAGGCCAGTGATCTAGTGGTTTTGGTGGAATCTGATCTGAGCATCAGTGAGCAGGTTACCAATGGGATGGTATCACTTGGTGACAATATTGACAACATATTCTGACAATGTTAACAGAGTAACATTATTACTCTGTTGATAATTGGAAGAAGGTTGATAATTGATTTAGTGTGAACAAAGCACAGCACAGGAAACAGGCCCTTCTGCCCTACAAGCCCGTGCTGCCCATTTTATCACACTCAGTGAGTGCCTTATTCGAGTCTTACATTGCTCGTTGATGTTTTTGTCTATCTCTAGTGAACTCCAAAATAAAGGGGGACTTATTTAGGGAATTGTATGTATACCAGATTAAGGGAGATCCAAATAGGGGACAACTTATTGATGTCAATCAGCCTAAAAAGCATGTTTTTGGGATGAGAGGAAACCGGAGCACCCGGAGAAAACCCACGCAAGCATAGGGAGAATATGCAAACTCCCACAGACATTGATCCAAGCCGGAGATCTGACCTGGATCCCTGTAACTGTACAGCAGACGTGTTGCCTGTCAATTGGTCCAGAGTAAGTGTACACTAATTGACGTGAAACACTAGGCAACTCTTGAAGCAACATCCAAGAGCAACCCCTGCACGACCCACCGTGTGTATGCACCTTGTTGACCAACTAGGTGGACCGAATTGTCTGTGGATGTAAAAGGAGACATCAATAAACATAATTAGACATACAACAGGCTACACAGACAATGATGGAGTCCTTTATATAAGTTTATACGGCCTCCTGCGGGCTGTGAGCCTACGGTCTGACAAGTGACAAACTTGTCTTGCGGTGTAGGTAATCTATCACCTGTCGTTGAAGATCCCCAACAGCTCCAACGTAAGTGACAAGATGAGCCTTAAAATTTGTTGGATGACTGGCAGAAATCTATTAATCCCCAGGAATGTCCTAAGGCTCTTGATCTCCAACTAGAACATTCTTTTGTATCCCTCCATTTCCAGTCTGCTCATGTGACTATCCAGGTAAGTCTTAAACAACCCTAGCGTGCCTGCCTCCACTACCCTACTTTGCGGTGCATTCCAGGCCCCCAACACCCTCTGTGTAAAAAAACATCCCTCTGATATCTGAGTTATACCTCACCCCTCTCACCTCGAGCCCGTGACCCCTTGTGATCATCGCTTCCGACCTAGGAAAAAGCTTTCCACTGTTCATCTTATTTATACCCTTCATAATTTTGTATACCTCTATTAGATCACCCCTCATTCTCCGTCTTTCCAGGAAGAATAATCCCAGTTTATCCAATCTCTCCTGATAGCTAAGACCCTCCATACCAGGCAACATTTTGGTAAACTTCCTCTGCACTCTAAAGCCTCCACGTCCTTCCGGTAGTGCGGTGACCAGAACTGGATGCAGTACTCCAAATGTAGCCTTACCAATGTTCTATACAGCTGCAACATCAGACTCCAGCTTTTATACTTTATACCCCTTCCTATAAGGGCAAGCATTATATATACCTTCTTCACCACCTTCTCCACCTGTGCTGCTACCTTCAAGGACTTATGTACTTGCACACCTAGGTTCCTCTGTGTTTCTATACTCTTGGTGGTCCTACCATTATTATGTAACTCCCCCATAAATTAGTTCTTCCAAAATGCACCACCTTGCATTTATCTGGATTAAATTCCATCTGCCCAATTTTCCAGCCTACCTATATCCTGTTGTGCTGTCCAACAACATTCATTGCTATCAGCAAGTTCAGCCATCTTCGTGTCATCCGCAAACTTGCTGATCACACCAGTTACTCCTTCTTCCAAATCATTTATATATATCACAAATAGCAGAGGTCCCTGCAGAACACCACTGGAAAAAGACCCTTCCACTGGTACTCTCTGTCTCCTGTGACCAAGCCAACTCTCAACTCATCTAGCCACATCTCCTTGTATCCCATGAGCAGTAACATTTTTCACCAACCTGCCATGAGAGGCTTTGTCAAATGCCCCACTGAAATCCATGTAGACAAATCCACGGCCCTTCCTTCGTCAATCGTTTTTGTCACCTCCTCAAAAAACTCTACCAAATTTTTAAGGCACAACTTCCCTCTTACAAAACCATGCTGTCTGTCACTAATGAGATTGTTCTGTTCAAAATGTGCGGACATCCTATCTTTAAGAATCGTCTCCAACAACTTCCCTACCACGGATGTCAAGCTCACCGACCTAAAATTATCCGGGTTATCCCTGCTACCCTTTTTAAATGATGTAGAGATGCCGGCGTTGGACTGGGGTAAACTCAGTAAAGTTTTACAACACCATTTTTAAATCCAACCAATTTATTTGATAGTAAATTCATGAGCTTTCGACTTTATAGCCTTCGTCAGGCAAATGCAGTGTTCTGGTCTGCAATAGCACTTATATCCACACAGATAGTTACAGATTGCTGATTAGAATGCGAATCCTTACATCTAACCTGCTATTCAAGTGTTAAAGTGGCTAACAATGTGTGTGAAGGAAATCCTGAGCATTGGTTAGAGAATTGTGTATTTTCCAGACAGCACAGTAAGTGAGGGTTTTTGCTAACCCAGGCAAGTCACGGAGGTTACAGATAGTGTGACATGAAGCCAAGATCCTTGTTGAGACCGTTCTCATGTGTGCGGAACTTGGCTATCAGTCTCTGCTCAGCGACTCTGCGCTGTCGTGTGTCGTGAAGGCCCCCTTGAAGAACATTTACCCGAAGGTCGGAGGCCGAATGCCCATGACTGCTGAAGTGTTTGCCCACAGGAAGGGAACTGTTTTGCCTGGTGATTGTTGAGCGATGCTCATTCATTCGCTGTCGTAGTGTCTGCATGGTCTCCCCAATGTACCATGCTTCGGGACATCCTTTCTTGCAACGTATTAGGTAGACAACGTTGGCCGAGTTGCAAGAGTATGTACCGTGTACCTGGTGAATGGTATCCTCACGGTTGATGATGTCGTCCATGTCTATGATCTGGCATGTCTTGCAGAGGTTGCTGTGGCAGGGTTGTGTGGTATTGTGTTCACTGTTCTCCTGAAGGTTGGGTAGTTTGCTGCGAACAATGATCTGTTTGAGGTTGTGCGGTTGTCTGAAAGCAAGAAGTGGGGGGGTAGGGATGGCCCTAGCAAGATGTTCATTGTCATCAACGACATGTTGAAGGCTCCGGAGAAAATGTCGTAGCTTCTCCACTCCGGGGAAGTACTGGACAACAAAGGGTACTCTGTCCACCGTGTCCTGTGTTCGTCTTCTCAGGAGGTCAGTGCGGTTTATCGCTGTGGCACGTCGGAACTGTCGACTGATGAGTCGAGCGCCATATCCTGTTCTCACGAGGGCATCCTTCAGCGTCTCGAGGTGTCTGTCACGATCCTCCTCATCTGAGCAAATTCTGTGTATACGGAGGGCTTGTCCAAAGGGAATGGTTTCTTTAACGTGTCTAGGGTGGAAGCTGGAGAAGTGGAGCATTGTGAGGTTGTCTGTCGGTTTTCAGTACAGTGAGGTGCTGAGGTGACTGTCCTTGATGGAGATGCGTGTGTCCAAGAATGCAACTGATTCTGGAGAATAGTCCATGGTGAGTCTGATGGTGGGATGGAACTTGTTGATATCATCATACAGTTGTTTCAATGATCGTTCACCATGAGTCCAAAGGAAAAAGATGTCATCAATGTATCTAGTATATAACCTTGGTCTGCTGGTTTGATGACAATGTTGCGGTTGGTCTTGAGAGCACGGATGGCCTTGCTTTGTGCTTGGGTGATGTTCGGGACTGTCTTGTAAGTGCGGTTGATGAATCTGGTGTTCACACACCTCCTGATGGCTTGGGCATACTCAATGAGATAGCTAATGAACCAGAACAGCCGACAAAGGGATCCGTAGTGCAGCAACCGAAGAGGAATGAATCCAATTGGACTCCTCCGGAAGGCCGCTGCCCCCGACTGGACATGTATGCCCAAGCCATCAGGAGGTGTGTGAACACCAGATTTATCAACCGCACTTACAAGACAGTCCCGAACATCACCCACTTACAAGACAGTCCCGAACATCACCCAAGCATAACGCAAGGCCATCCGTGCTCTCAAGACCAACCGCAACATTGTCATCAAACCAGCAGACAAAGGAGGCGCCACCGTCATACTGAACAGAACGGACTACTGTGAAGAAGTGTACCGACAACTAAACAATGTGAAACATTACAGACAGTTACCAGCAGATCCGACCAAAGAACACACTTGTCAACTCAACACTCTGATCAAAACCTTTGATCCGGACCTTCAGAACACCCTCCGGGCTCTCATTCCACGTACTCCCCGCATTGGAGATCTCTACTGCCTCCCAAAGATACACAAGGCAAACATACCCGGCCGTCCCATCGTATCGGGCAATGGGGCTCTGTGTGAGAACCTCTCCGGCTATATCGAGGGCATCCTGAAACCCATTGTACAAAGAGCCCCCAGCTTTTGTTGCGACACTACGGACTTCCTACAGAAACGCAGCACACATGGAGCAGTTGAACCAGGGACACTCCTTGTCACAATGGATGTCTCGGCGCTCGACACCAACATCCCCCACAACGATGGTATTGTTGCAACTGCCTCAGTACTCAATGCCAACAACTGCCAGTTTCCAGATGCAATTTTACAACTCATCCGCTTCATCTTGGACCACAATGTCTTCACCTTCAACAATCAGCTTTTCATCCAGACACATGGAACAGCCATGGGGACCAAATTTGCACCTCAGTATGCCAACATCTTCATGCACAGATTCGAAAAGACTTCTTCACCACATGAGATCTTCAACCAAGGTTATATACTAGATACATTGATGACGTCTTTTTCCTTTGGACTCATGGTGAACAATCATTGAAACAACTGTATGATGATATCAACAAGTTCCATCCCACCATCAGACTCACCATGTACTATTCTCCAGAATCAGTTGCATTCTTGGACACACGCATCTCCATCAAGGACGGTCACCTCAGCACCTCACTGTACAGCAAACCGACAGACAACCTCACAATGCTCCACTTCTCCAGCTTCCACCCTAGACACGTTAAAGAAGCCATTCCCTATGGACAAGCCCTCCGTATACACAGAATTTGCTCAGATGAGGAGGATCGTGACAGACACCTCGAGACGCTGAAGGATGCCCTCATGAGAACAGGATATGGCGCTCGACTCATCAGTCGACAGTTCCAACGTGCCACAGCGATAAACCGCACTAACCTCCTCAGAAGACGAACACAGGACACGGTGGACAGAGTACCCTTTGTTGTCCAGTACTTCCCCGGAGTGGAGAAGCTACGACATTTTCTCCGGAGCCTTCAACATGTCGTTGATGACAATGAACATCTTGCTAGGGCCATCCCTACCCCCCCACTTCTTGCTTTCAGACAACCGCACAACCTCAAACAGATCATTGTTCGCAGCAAACTACCCAACCTTCAGGAGAACAGTGACCACAATACCACACAACCCTGCCACAGCAACCTCTGCAAGGCATGCCAGATCATAGACATGGACGACATCATCAAACGTGAGGATACCATTCACCAGGTACACGGTACATACTCTTGCAACTCGGCCAACGTTGTCTACCTAATACGTTGCAAGAAAGGATGTCCCGAAGCATGGTACATTGGGGAGACCATGCAGACACTACGACAGCGGCTGAATGAGCATCGCTCAACAATCACCAGGCAAAACAGTTCCCTTCCTGTGGGTGAGCACTTCAGCAGTCATGGGCATTCGGCCTCCGACCTGCGGGTAAATGTTCTTCAAGGGGGCCTTCGTGACACACAACAGCGCAGAGTTGCTGAGCAGAGACTGATAGCCAAGTTCCGCACACATGAGGACGGTCTTAACAGGGATCTTGGCTTCATGTCACACTATCTGTAACTCCCGTAACTTGCCTGGATTAGCAAAAAACCTCACTTACTGTGCTGTCTGGAGAAAATACACAAATCTCTAACCAATGCTCAGGATTCCCTTCACACACATTGTTAGCCACTTTAACACTTGAGTAGCAGGTTAGATGTAAGGATTCGCATTCTAAACAGCAATCTGTAACTGTCTGTATGGATATGAGTGCTATTGCAGACCAGAACACTGCATTTGCCTGACGAAGGCTATAAAGTCGAAATCTCGCGAATTTACTATCAAATAAATTGATTGGATTTAAAATTGGTGTTGTAAAACTTTACTGAGTTTACCCTTTTTAAATAACAGTACCATATTCAGTTTCCTCCAATCCTCTGGGACCTCACCTGTGTCCAGTGAAGATCTCCGTCAGAGACCCAGCAATTTCATTTGTCTCCCTGAGCAGTCTAGGATAAATGTCATCAGGCCCAGGGGATTTGTCAGTTTTAATGTTCCCTAAAAAAATCTAACATTTCCTCCCTTGTAATGGAGATTTTCTCCAATGGGTCAACAACTCCCTCCTCCCAGCTAACAAGTCCCTCTCCTTTGTGAATATTGACACAAAGTATTCATTTAGGATCTCCCCTATTCCCTTGGGCTCTAAGCATAATCTCCCTTTGTCCCTGAGGTCTGATTTTTTTTCTCTGTCAACTCTTTTGTTGCTAACATATGAATAAAATGCCTTTGGATTCTCCTCAATCTTCTCTGCCAAGAACATTTTGTGACCTCTTTTTGCCCTTATAACTCCCCATTTAAGTTCTTTCCTACTTTCTCTATGTTCCTCCAGAGTTCTGTCTGTTTTCAGTTGCCTGGACTTAATGTGCGCCTCTCTTTTCTTTTTGATCAAGTCCTCAATATCCCTGGTTATCCACAGCTCTCGAATCCTGCCTTTCCTATCCTTCCTTTTTACAGGCACATGTCTGTTCTGCAGCCTTATCAGATGTCTCTTGGAAAACTCCCACATGCCAAACGTGGACTTGCCCTCGAACTGCCTCTCCTGATCAATGGCCACCAATTCCTGCCTAATCCAGCTATAGTTAGCCTTCTCCCAATTCAGTAGCCTATCCTTAGGACAACACTCATCCTTTTCCATTATTATCCTAAAGTAAACAGAATTGTGGTCATTATTTGCCACATGTTCCCCTACTGAAACCCCAACAACCTGATTTGGCTCAATTCCCAGTACTAGGTCCAGTATAGCCCTCTCTGTAGTTGGGCTAACTACATACTGTTCCAAAGAATCTTCCTGTATGCATTTTACAAATTCCTCCCTGTCCAGGCCCCCAGCCCTAAACACTTTCCAGTCCACACCAGGGAAATTAAAGTCTCCCACTACAATAACCTTCTTATTTTCTGCACCTATCCAGAATCTCCTTACATATCCGTTCCTCCACTTCCCACGGGCTGTTGGGTGGCCTGTAGTATACCTCCAGCATAGTGATTCCTGTTTCTGAGCTCCACCCACAGTGACTCATTATATGGCCCCTTTAAATCATCCATTCTCTGCACCGCTATAATACGCTCCCTAACTAATATCGCTACTCCCCCACCTCTTTTAACCCCTTCTCTGATTGGTCTACAACAGTTATACCCTGGAATATTCAGCTGCCAGTCCTGTCCTTCTTTGAACCAAGTCTCCGAGAACGCTCCTCCACTCGACTTACTCCAATGAACAATGTGCTTTATCCTATTTTTGTGAAAAATATATACTTGGGCAATTTCTCCAACAAATATGTATAGATGTCAGCAACATAGGCCCACTAGCATATAAATCTTCAAATAATCTATAAGCTATACTATTCAAAATACTCAGCTGCTTCGTAAATATTAGATGGATGGACATTGGTATCTACGACAAATGGATTTAAAAATAAACAATTTTAAAAATGGCTGATAAAATGGAATGAATTTGTTCTATCCTCAAGTTCCCGAATTGCTATCATTTCAATGCTCACCATTTTTCCAAATAAAACTCTACTTCCAGTTGCTCGTCATTCTGAAAGAAACAGGTTAAATGTAATAAGAATCCATTTATTATTATTTTTGCTGTCCAATCCTGCATTGAGCTTAAAAGCAATCAGATTGTATTTTAGTTTATATTCCTTTAAAAAAAATCATTGCAATGGAAACCACATGGTAGCCTCTATGTCGAGCACATGGGTTTAAAATCTGAAATGGGAGGAGGCCAATTAGCCTCTCAGGCCTACTCTGTTTCAATCATAGACACATTTTTGCCCTATGTTCCTTAAAGCTTTGATTAATGAAAATCCATCAATTTCATTTTTAAAATTGACAATTTATCTGTCATCAATTGCCAATTGCAGAAGAGAATTCCAAATTTCTACTGCCCTTTTCCCAATTTCACTCCTCAAAGATCAGGCTGTAATTTTTAGACTATATAATTGAGCCAGAGACTCTCCAGCCAATGCAAATATAGTTGCAAAAATAGAAGATGCTGGAAAGACTCAGCAGAATCATTGTTAACATCTTGCAACAAATATGAGATTACCTGTACTGGAAAAGTGCCACAAAGGTGTTGAATTTTACACTGTTGTAAAATTAAAGAGTGGAACAGCTGATACAGCAAAAGGTCAGGAGAGGATTAAAGGTCAGGAGATATTAAATTATGAAGATATCATGAAACACAAGGCAAAGAGAGCAGCAGTAACGACACTATTAAAGACTAAATAGGTTTTTAAAATGGCATAAAGGTCAACACTGTCTGAAAGCAGAAACATGAAAACAAGTTACAGTCAGAGGGAGGGGGTATCAAAATGGTGGGCAGAGTTCATGGTCCAAAGTTGTTCAACTCAACATTAAGTCCATAAGATTGTAATGTGCCTAATTGAAAGGTGAGGTACCATTTCTCCAGTCTATGTTGGCTGCACTAAAACACTGTTACGCAGAGTATCTCAGAGTCTGATGTAGCTAGCTACATTGGGAAATCTTACGTCATAGCACAGTCCTATGAACTGAGTTCCCCTTCTACAAACACAATCTCTATTGGGTTGTTGTTGTACATCTTTAAACATTCAGGGCTTACACTACTTATGTACAAAGAAAGGGAACACTCTGCCCATTGGTTCGATCTCAGCAAAATGTGTGCCTCACCTTCAGGTTTATGGTAGGCTTTAACTTGCGTCCAGGTTCAATTTTCCCGATGTCGACGGCTACTGTCGACAGATGTGTTGTCCCTTTGACACTGACATCGTAGAGGGAGAGCTCCAGCACATTCTAAACAGGTTTTAAAAAAAGAACCTCTCAAACAGAACAGAAAACATGCCACAATGAATCACTGCAAAATATAAGGAGAGGATTAGACAAATAACATCAGTTATTGGGGAAATACTGACTATTTCCCTTAGCTGTCAACAAATAAGCAAAATTGTAAAATGCAAGATGTCACACTAACGGAGAAACATAGAAAATAGAAGAAGGAGTAGGCCGTTCTGCATAGTTCTGCCATTCAATCTAATCATGGCTAATCCTCCAACTCAATATCATATTCCCACTGTGTCTCCATACTCCTCGAGTGACTCAAAATCTATCGATTTATTTCCTAAAGACGTTCAGTGACTTCTGTGGTAGGGAATTCCACAGGTTCATTACCCACTATATGTTGAAACTTTTCCTCATCTTTGTCCTAACTGGCCTATATTCTGAGACCATGACCCCTCATTTTACACTCCTCAGCCAAAGGAATCAACATACCTCCATCCAGTCTGTTCAACCCTGTCAAATTTTAAATGTTTCTACCAGAACTCTCCCATTTTTCTAAACTCCAATGAATACAGGCCCAGTTGACCCAATCTCTCCTCATACCACAATCCTCCCATCACAGTAGCCATTCTGGTGAACTTTCACTGCGCTGCCTCTATGGTAAGTACGTCTTTTCTTAGGAAAGGAGATCAAAACTGTACATTACACTGCAGTGTGGTCTCACCAAGGCTCTGTACAGCTGCAGTGAGACATCCTTGTACCCAAATTCTCTTGCAATGAAGGCCATTATACCATTTGTCTGCGCCTGCAAGCTTGCTTTCACTGACTGATATATAAGGACACCCAGGTCCCTTTGTACATCAACATTTTCCAATTTATCACCATTTAAATAATACTCTACCACTCTGTTTTTCCTACTGAGGTGAACAGCTTCACCTTTATCCACATATCCAGGTGAATCTGCCATGTATTTGCCCACTCACTCAATTTGTCTGAATCATCTTGAAGCCTTTTTACTTGCTCCTCACCAGTCACAATTCTATGCAGCCTAGAGTCATCAGTTGGGGGAGTCGGTTTAGCTCAGTTGACTGGATAGCTGATTTGTGATGCAGAGTGATGCCATCAGCGTGGGTTCAATTCTAAAGTTATTCATAAAGGTCTCACCTTCTCAACTTTGCCCCTTGCCTGAGGTGCAATGATCCTCAAAGGGGACAGCAGCCTATGGTCATCTGGGACCATGGTGACTTTATAATCTTCAGTAAACTTGGAAATATTACATTTGATTCCCTGATCCAAATTGTTGACGTAAATTGTGAACAGCTGGGGCTCACGTTCTGATCCCTGCATGCAACCACTTCCCTAAATGCAAAAGACTAACTTTATGCTGCACCAAATACAAAGATAGAAAAGCTTTTTTATTTTTAAAAAAGTAATGAACTGTCCTGTTAATATCAATCCCTTTTAAGAGGGCTGCTCCAGAAGCTTAGTATCAAATATTTACGGGGTCAGTTTGACCATGAACTACGCCCTGTGCCTTGAGGAAATCTGGATGTAGTTGCTCTTTACATTCATTTCCATATAATTTAAATGAGTGCATCTTTTTTCAGATGTGAAACTAACAAGACAGCTGTTTTAAAGACTGAATGTGTTAAAAATTGAAACACTGTACTATACAGTCTGAACTTACTGTACAATACAGCAAGTGACTTTAAAATTACTGCACAGAATTGAATGGACAGGATTGTTTCCTGACCAAACCTTGATGCAATTTCACATTTGGACCTCCCCTCCTCTTCTCTAGCATTAGTCTTCTCTGGCATCAGTCTTCTCAAAGGTCCTGGCTTCCCGGCTTTAAGTTGGCCAATAGATCTCACGGGTAGGATTCCCTCCCAAGAACGACCTGTCCACTGCCATTTAAACGGCAATCAGGGTGTGTGGATGCATTGGCTGCCGACTCTCAGAATGGCCATCCTCAAAATTCTACACATAGTCTATTGCCTTTTTCTCTCGGACTTACCTTCACTATACTCTGGATCCTGTAATTGAAGGTTTCATCCCATTCCGGATTGCTGCTGTTGGAAATGGTTTTCGTTCTGTAATCGACTGCAGATGCCGTCGGGAGATGTAAAGTAACGTAACAATCTGCTTTCCTAACTGTGAACGGTCAGAAACATGAAACAGTCAGAAGCTACGTCAATACATACTCAGGAATCTTTTCGTATAATGGTGTAAGGCAGGCACTTCCGCTTTCCACTATCCTTACATATGAAAACAGAATTCAGAACTATTGCAAATATCAAGAATCTGCATTTATTCAATCTGGTACCTCAAAAAAATCCTTGCATTTAAGGAGTTCTTGTTGGCATGAGAGCACAATCTTATTTATCATTTCCACAGATACATAAAATCGGAGTGTACTGTCATGCTGGTAGGTCAATGGTGATGTTTATCACCAGTGGCGTTTCACAGAATCAGACATACAGGAGGTCAACCTGGCCCATTTACACTGAGATTCTGAATCAAATTATTACTAAGAACAGTAGTGATCCCATGACACTACTCGTTTTACCCGACTGTACACCGTCCCTGCTATACTTACATTAAAGTGGCATTATTCAGGGCTTTGCCTCTCTTTCTGGGCAATTTGAGCCACCAATAATATAAAATTCCCAAACTATTGAGATAGAAGCCAGACTGATAAGGGAAATGAAATACAGAAAAGAAATATACACAGGGAAATAGTGCACAGACGGACAGCAAAGGCTGGTTTGTCTGTGATGGCCATGAATCTATACTATAATTTGAACAATTTCTTTCTACAGATTCCTGGCACATTCAAGCCAGCAGTTGGTGAGCATTAAAAAAATTTGTTTTATTTTTGTTGTCAGGATGTGGCTGATGCTCATAAGGTTTCATTTATTGTCTAGCCCAAGCTGCCCTACAAAGGACTAATGTGTCCCTCTCCATGAACTCCTGCTATCTAATGGTAAGAGCACTCACTATAGTGTCAGGTGGAGAATTCTAGCTTACTGATCCACAAAGGATGAGAGAATAACAATTTGTATTTATATTGTGCCTTTTACTGTGTCAAATGCCACAAGGAAACAAAGAGATTGACATGAGGTCATGAAAGGAGATTCTGGCATAGCTGACCAAACACTTGGTTTTTAGCAGGGAGGGAGGGCAGCATGGAATTGAGGACAGAATTCCAGAGCTTACAGTTGAGGCAGTTGAAGAATACTTGCCAGTGATTATAATCAGGAATGTGCGAGCTATCAAAACTGGAAGCGGGCAAACATCTGGGAGAGCTGTTGGATGTTTACAGAGGAAAGGAAGGGTGAGGCCAAAGAGAGATTTAAAAAAACAATGAGAAATGAAAGAAGTGCTGGTGGACTGGAGACACTATACAATACAGCAAGCACTGGGGTGATGGGTGAATGAGACTTGGTGAGTGTTAGGAAACTGGTAACTCTATTTCAGAACTGAAATTTATAGAGGGTATAAAGTTGGATACTGTCAAAGAAGCAATAAAATAGACAAATCTATAGGTTAACAAAAGTCTGGAAGAGGAATTCAGCTGTAGATGTGCTGAGGTAGGAGTGAAGATGGGTGATGTTGCAGCAGATGCAAGGTCTTGGTAATTGAGAGCCTAAACGATCAGAGGTTGCTTATTAAAGCTGGTACAGCTGACTTTCTGCTCAATGGTAATGCCAAGATGATGCAGTTATAATTAGAATTCCTCTAGTGCAAAGGAGGCTATTTGGCCCATCGTGTCTGCACCAACTCTCTGACAGAGCATCTTACCATGGCCCTATCCCCGAAACCCCAGATTTTATCTCTCTAATTCCCCTAATCTACACATATTTTGGACACTAAGGGGCAACTTGAATTGG
Source organism: Sphyrna mokarran (assembly GCA_024679065.1). NCBI lineage: Eukaryota > Metazoa > Chordata > Chondrichthyes > Carcharhiniformes > Carcharhinidae > Sphyrna > Sphyrna mokarran. Next base: position 60,942,448 of record JAGIQG010000015.1, read on the forward strand.
CCAATATACCTTAGCTGCACATCTTTGTACTGTGGGAGGAAATTGGAGCATCTGGAGGAAACCCATGCTGATATGGGGTCAGTCACCCAAGACTGGAATTGAACCCAGATTTCCTGGCACTATGGGGCAGAAGACCTAACTACTGTGCCATCCCTGGTGGAGCACAATGATGGTTGAGCTTCAAGGAGAAATGGCTAAACTTTTCTTGCTGGAGATTATTCATTTCTTGACCTTCATGTTATGTTCCAAAATACTGTCTGCATCCTGTGCAGGTGAGACTGTTTCATTGTCAGAGAATTTCGGCACAACTAGACTGTGGCAGGAAGGAAAATATCACACTGGTGTATTAAGAAATACCCTGGCCTGAATTTTCAAGATAACGAGCATCATCCAGAGAGTGAAGGTTGGTTGGTAGCAGGCAGGGTTTCCTTCCAATTGTGGCAGTCCTCACCTTGTACTGCAGATTAGCCAACAGCCCTCCAGCCTATCCAGGCACAATGCTGCACTGACTATAAGAGGTACTACAAAAATCTGAGGTCATGTACCAACTGACTCAAGAACAGCTTTTCCCTGCTGCTGTGGACTTATAGTCATCCAGTTCTGGTCGCCCTACTACCGGAAGGACATGGAGACTCTGGAGAGAGTGCAGAGGAGGTTTACCAGGATGCTGCCTGGTATGGAAGATCTGAGTTACAAGGAGAGGTTAGGCAAATTGGGACTGTTTTCCTTAGAAAGACGTAGGCTTAGAGGAGATCTAATAGAGGTGTACAAGATTATGAGGGGTATAGATAGAGTAAACAGGGTTAAGCTTTTTCCTCGGATGGACTCGAATAGCACGAGGGGTCACGGGCTTAGGGTGAGGGGGGTAAGGTATAATTTGGATGCTAGAGGGAGTTTTTTCACACAGAGGGTGGTGGGGGTTTGGAATGCGCTGCCAAGTAAAGTGGTGGAGGCAGGCACTCTGGAGTTATTTAAGAAATACTTAGATGGGCACATGAACAGAATGGGAACGGAGGGGTATAGAAAACTGATTTAAAATAGGGATCATGAGCCTTGGGAGTCCCTTGGAAGTGTGTAAATAGATGATGATATTGATGTACTTGTTTTTATCCTACAGGTGCTTTGGTCTGCCTTGTTGTCTAACGAGGGCCATACGCGCAATGGGTTGTGAGAGGGCTGCTCTTGGATTTTTTTTTGAGAGTATCCTAGAGCTTCACGTTGTTAGTGTACGCTTGACCTGAACCATTTGGTGGGCAACACGACAACTCAGTGACTATCGCTGTGCTGTGCAGATACATGGATTTGGGCCTGTGTCTGTGGGAGTTTGCGCATTCTCCCTGTGCTTGCGTGGTTTTTCTCCGGGTGCTCCGGTTCCTCCCACATCCCAAAGATGTGCTCTTAGGCTAATTGGCAAAACAAATTCTCCCTAAATTGTCTCAAATTTGGTTTTTAATCCATAGATCTATAAACATGGACTGGGATCATGGGTAGAGGTGGAAACATCGGGATGGCGGCGTGGGCTCGTTGGGCCGAAGGGCCTGTTTCCCATGCTGTTTCATTCTTTGTTCATTAAGTTGATCTCTCTCTACACCCTAGCTATGACTGTAACACTACATTCTGCACTCTCTCGATTCCTTCTCTATGATCATATACCTTGTCTGAATAGCATGCAAAAAATAATGCTTTTCGCTGTATGTTAATACATGTGACAATAATACATCAAATCAAAATACTACAGCGCCATGCCTGAGACTGTCCTGGGAGTCATAGTGCTGGTAAGAACCAGGAGCCCAATGGAGGGGGAAGATAGGAAATTTCCTGTGAAGAAGGTGAGGTTTACGAGTGGGGCTATCTCATTGTGGGGAGATGGAGGTCTCCAGTCTGGGAGGAGGGCACCCCAGTCTAAAGCAACCTCCCAGTAAAGGCCCCTGTCCTCCTCCTCACCAGTAATCAAGGGTGAAAGCTTTATCAGTTTCTTACACTCCGTCATCCAACGCTCACCCACCTGCTAAAAAACCAGACTGGGTGAGAAAAAGCCTTTGAGTGGATTCTGGGCCTTAATTGGGGCAGAAACAGGCTTCCCGTCCAAAGCCCTGTCCACCTCACTGTAAAGTCACATAGGGTCAAGGCACGTGAAACCTCAGAGGGGAGTCCATCCTTGCTATTTTGCACCCTCTTCCCCTTGGTCTCAGAACCTGCTGGAGGATGGATAAGCAAGCATAAAAGTCTGACCCCAATTTATTTGGAAATTGTTGAGGCACAGTGGAGGGAACTTCACTGGTGAGGAGGAAGGAGTTGAGGGAAACAATGTTTTCTAAGTTTGGTCAGATCCATTTCTGCCTTTCAGTACTCAGAACTTAAATGAAAGTGACAGAGTTGGACCTTGAACAAACTGGAAGAGAAATATATTTGTGCATACCAGATTAAGGAAAATGAAATCGGTCTGTTGCAGTGTGCGGGTTAGGTGGATTGGCCGTGATAAATTTTCTCTTAGCGTTAGGGGAACTAGCTAAGGTAAATGTATGAGGTTATGGGAATAGGGCCTGGGTGGGATTGTGGTCAATGCAGACTCGACAGGCCAAATGGCCTGCTTTTGCACTGTAGGATTCAATGATCACTCAAGAAGTCTATGTACCATCTCCTGGAAGGCAGACTTTCCTGCTGTAGCTTGCATAAAGGTCAATTTAAAACAGTGAAATCTCTATCTGGTTGATCTGTGGGGGTGAAGTTTGAGAATAGCTGGTTAGCTAATTTTCATTTATTACAGTGGCCAAGCCTTCTCAGGCTGATATGGCTCCTGCTCTGTCCAAGACAATGCAAGAAACTACAAAAGGTCGCGAATGAAGCCCAGTTCATTACTCAAACCAGCCTCCCGACAATGACTACACTTACTGCTGCCTCAGAAAAACAGCCAGCATAATCAAGGACTCCACGTACCCGGACATACGCTTTTTCACTTCTTTCGTTGGAAAAAAGATACAAAACTCTGAGATCACATACCAACCAACTCAAAAACTGCTTCTTCCCTGCTGCCATCGGACTTTTGAACGAATCTACTTTGCATTAAATTGACCTTTCTCAACACCCTAACTACATTCTACACTCTCTTCTTTCCTTACCTATGTACGGCGTGCTTTGTCTGTATAGCGCACAAGAAACAAGACTTTTCACTGTATGATATGTGTGACATTAATAAATCAAATAAATATAGATATTCTCAATGAAAAAACCCTCTTTATCCTCAATTACAATTCAACTTGTTAAACAACTACAGTTTATTCCAAAATGTAGTTCAATGTAAAAATGCTTCTCTTGTTTCACATTTTACAGAGTATTTTGAAGCAACTTGAGTTGTGAGACTAAAACAGTTAACTCCAGCATGAAACTATTTTGGGAGACAGGAACAATGAAATAAACAAATGTATAGGTGTCTATGTAGCATCAGCCACTATGGGGAGAAGTGAATCAGCAATCAGTGATGAAATCAAGTGTCCTATGACGTAATTAAATTTGTTTAAAATGTCATTCACAACCTCTGAAAGAATCAGTGGAGTCACAAATGCTCATGCAAATAAATAGAAAAGTAATTACTCACAGAAGTCTCCTCCAACAATATTCTTTGCTCGTAAAATTTTCACAGACAGGTCATAGTAAGGATATTTCTCTTTCTGAAAAGAAAAGTGAGTGTCTATGCTTGGTCATGTGGAAGTTGAATCCAATAAATGTAGCATAAAAATGGTACAGAAAAATCAATATCTCCATTCACCAAACATAAATAAATCCTCTGGAATTAATGATCAATGCACAAAACCACTTTCTATTCATTCACCTATGATATCTTTGTGTTTTTGGTTAAGTTATTGAGTGAATGGTATTATATTAATTATATTGTTAAAATACATAGGTAAAAGGGCATTCTTTAATAAAGTATTTTGAACACATATAAATAGGCTGCATTCATCGTCAGCCCCAAGAATGATGTTTTGGTTTAATTAGATAAGAACACTTTGAAATATTTCTTTTTGATACAGTGCTCCATTTGAGACTGCTAACCATTTTATTTATTTCACCGATTATTGGTTTTTCAAAAAGAGCACATAGATCAGAGACAGCTAGGACACTGGTTGTGAGAGAAGTGTTGAGATCGAACACAATTACTAGCAAAAGCTTTGTGCTGAGATTCTGATTTTACCAATCAGCTTGGTTTCTATTGACATATAATTCAATAGGATCTAGATCTATTTTGCCTAAATTTATATGATTCATTTTCTAACAATATGGGATCCAAGGAATTAATGAAGAGCTAAAGCTCATAATGCAACATGAACGAGGGTGATAAAACAGGAATGAGGAAACAATTGAAACTCAAATACACACACTGTATGAACACGATTACTGAAATCGCAGCCCCAAAGAAAAACAATCAGAAATACAATTAGCAACATCCCTCATGTGGTTAGCAGCCAATATATTGGACATTGCTGAATTGCACAATAGGACTTAGTGAATCTGGAAGGTCGATATTTTTTGTCAGGTGAACTGGTATCTTTTCATTTCACTGATACGAATAGGACTCCTATCCTGAATATTAGTTAGCTTCTCTGCTCCCTTAGTTTAGGATTGACAAAACAGAAGGAGCGTAGAAAGATCCAATACATTTCTGTTGGAGACCCAGTGAGCTGAGTCAGCCAGGATGATAATGGGCAGTTGCAGTGACATGAGCTAGGGAATGAAGGCCCTGGTTCCTGGTCATGGTCATGATCATGATCTAGCAAATGTGTTGGTGGTACATGTATGGATAACAAATGAGGGTAGGATCAGGCTTAGCTATGAAGTCTTCTCTGGATGAATGGTTAGCTGACACTATGCACTAGTAACAGGGCCTAAGGTATTAAAACCTTGATTATTGTCCATGTTAACTGTAGTCTAGCAAGGAATCCTAACCTTGGAGGAAAAAAGTTACAATACTGATAATATTTTCAGAGTAACTGTCAATAAAAATGTTAGAAAAAAATGTTAGTTTCTTATAGGTCCAAGGTAACTGTCTGATATCTTCTAATGGTCTGTGTCAAACATATTAGTAGTTATGTATTGCCAGAGGACTGTAAGCACCAAAGTATTTAGATAGTTTTAAATATTGTTCCAAAAGAAAAAGCATTTTCTCTCCAAGGTCATAATTTCCACTTTCACCATTGAGCAGTATCTTAATAGCATGGATTGCTGTACTGATACAGAACCCCTGTTTTCACTGCACTGAATGTCAATGAATTATATGGACAGAGTATCTGTTTCTTCAGATTACTGTTCAACTGGGAAAGTATAATTCCCATTTCCACTGTCATCATAACACTTGATATCCATGGTCATAAAGTTGAAAACTTACAGTAGGGAACATGAAGATAAGAAAGAGCAAACTGAGGGGATAAAGCGAAAGATTTATAGTGGTTTATTTCACCCCAGTCTTTATAGTGACATGTTGTGCTTCTGTGAAATTTAAATGTGGTTTTCTGCCAAATCTAGACTGGGTGGTCCATAAATAAAAAGCAAAATTGTGACACTTTTGAGGTTAAGCAGGTGAACTCTTAACCTCTGCTTTCCCCACTCCTTTTTGTTTGGATCCATCATATTAAGAGGCTTCTCTTTGGATTGCCTACTCTCTACAGTGTAAAGGAGGTGGTGGGGGGGTGGGGGCAGGTACCTTATAAGAGTTGGGTGGCAAAAGATGAAACATTTTATATGTTTTCTTTATTGTATCTCCAAACATTTTGATCACACCAATAATGCTCCTTGAACTCTCACCCTCAAACAGGCACACTCCCACTCAAAAGTGCAAGCAACAATTTAATTCCCCAAGTAACCATGATCTATAATGAGAGGGCACTAGCCTCAATCTACCAAGCCTGCTAATCCTGACAAAATCTCTTGTGAAGTAGGGATTGTTTATTCACAAGAGAACAGAGAGGAATTAGGAGAACCTTTTTTAAGCCACTGGGCAGAGAATATTTAGGACATGGAATAAGCCAGCAACAACAGTGATCCAAATAACTTCTAAAAAGGGAAGTGGAAAACATCTGAAAAATACTCAAATTAATAGCAGATATTTGAGGGGAGGAAATTAAACTAAGCGGATGGTGTTCACAACGAATATCAAGTGTTATGGTGGCACAGTGGATTGGGTAGTCTTCTAAAGTGTTATTATATTGTAGTACTATGAGCTAAATAACAGACCAATTCTCATAAGTGGGTGGCTCGGGGGCACAGTGGTTAGCACTGCTGCCTCACAGTACCAGGGACCCAGGTTCAATTCCTGTGTTTGAACATTCTCTCTGTGTCTGCGTGGATTTCCTCTCCCACAATCCAAAGTGAGAGATTGGCTATGCTACATTGCCCCTTAGCATCAGGTTACATGGGGTTATGGGGAGAGGAGCTGGGTGGGATTGTGGTCAGTGCAAACTCAATGGGCCAAATGGCCTCCTTCTGCACTGTAGGATTCAGTGATAACAATTGGCAATCATATTTTAAATCACAATTCTGACATTTTACTGGAGTCAAAATGTAGGGCAAAAAATACTTAGGAGGGGATTTTCCAGTCCTGCTGAAGATGACTCTCTCCTCTGTATTCTGTTGTGGCAGGTTCCCAGATGGTGGGATGGGCAAACTACATAAAATGCTGTAGATATCCTGCCAGCAAGCCAATGGTGGGTTGCCTCTGTTCCCTGAAGATCCCACCCTTCATATGAGAAAAAGATAGAGCCACTGCACTGCTATATAAAATTTACTGGCTGTATTAGTCAAAGCATGGTGAAAAAAAATAAAAACTTATTTCTGCTGCCCATCAAGTGCTGATTCTGAGGAAGGGTTTACACCTAATCATTAACCTATTTTTCTTTTTCAACTACTAGATGTTTGTCTGTGATTTAACTTATTTAAAATGCAGTCGGACCAGTGGCAGTGCAGTTGAATGAATCAGCCAGCAGATTTTGACCAAATTAAACATTTCCCATTTCTCCTCTAAGGAAAATTCATTTCAAAAGAAACCTGTTCTGATTCCTTTCCAAAGTTTTTGCATAATATGTGCATTAGAATGATAATAAAAACAGTAAAATCAGATGTTTATTTCATTCAAGTGAAAATGTGGGAAGGGTAAATAATGTGGTATGAAGAAATCTGGGTGTTCTAGCACGCCAGTCACTGAAAGCAAGCATGCAGGTACAGCAAGAAGTTAGGAAAGCAAATGGTATATTGTCCTTCATTGCAAGAGGACTTGAGTACAGGAGCAAGGATGTCTTTTGCAGCTGTACTGAGCCTCGGTGAGACAACTAGCGTTTTGTGCTCTCTTTTTCTGAAAAAGTATATACTGGCCGGAGAAGGAGTGCAGCAAAGGTTCACCATACTGATTCCTGGGATGGCAGGATTGTCGTATATGAAAAGGATGAGTCGGCTGGAGTTTTGAAGAATGAGAAGGGATTACAATAAAGTGTATAAATGTCTGACAAAGTTGGACAGATTGGATACAGGTATGATGATTCCTCTGGCTAGGGAGCCTAGGACAAGAAGTCACAGTCCCCAGAATACAGAGTAGACCATTTAGGATTGCACTGAGGAGAAATTTCTTCATCACAGGGTGGTGAACCTGAATTCTCTATCACTGAAGATTGCTGTGGCCAAATCACTGAATATTTCTTGACTCTGAAGACGTCAAGGGGTATGAGGAGAGAGCTGGAGTATGGTGTTGAGATGGAGGATCAGCCATGGTGATATCGAATGGCGGGGCAGGCTCAAAGTGTCAGCTGGCCGGCTTCTTTTTCCTATGTGGTCTTGTGATTGCATAAGCTGTGGGCAGTTGATGCAATGTCACAAAATGAAAACCATGTGTGAGAGGCACATTTGACCATGAACAGAAAAAGGTTCAGTTTACATTAAACACAAGAATGAATGGTCATTATCACAGCAGGTGGGATAAGACCATGCAAAAGTCCAATGACCTCGGGTGGGATTTTCTGATCTTGGAGCAAACTTGGCCGGAAATTCCCACTCTGAAACAATCAATTTCCTGTTCCTCTTCCTATCAGTTATAGAATGTGCAAAAGCCCTTTGCCAATTAACAGTGCACTTGAGTTGAAGTTTTAAATAGCAGTACCTTACTAGACGCCGGCGTTAATTTTCTTGGTATTTCTTCTGACCTATACAGAGTACTGACCACACACGGCAGGAGTCGTGTTAACACTCGCGTGAACATTGTGCAGTTTAGATGAATAAATAGATCTGCTTGCTCCTCTTAACTTGAGTCTTTATTACAATCCATTCAGCCCTCCTCACAATTGATCAGCACATTCATTCACAGCAATGTTTTATCTGCAAATAGAGGAGCTGAGTTGCTGAATAGATACAACACCGATGAGAACCCCAGAACAAAATTACAGTAAGAAAGTTTGTCAGTGCAAGTTAAAGTGGAGCCATTGTTCTATGTTAAATGAAAAGATTAATTATTTGTTTTCCATTTACAACATGCACCTTGTGGGGCAGAGAGAACAGGCAGCACGGTGGCAAGCGATTAGCACTACTGCCTCACAGTATCAGGGACTGTGTTCAATTCCACCCTTGGATGACTGCCTATGTGAGTTTGCACATTCTCCCCATTTCTACGTGGGTTTCCTCTGAGTCCTCCAGTTTCCTCCCACAGTCCGAAGATGTGCAGGTTAGATTAACTGGCCATGCTAAATTGCCTCTTAGTGTCAGGGGGTTTAGTGGGTAAATACACAGGGTTACAAGGATAGGGTCTGGGTGGGATTGTGGTTGGCGCAAACTCAACGGGCTGAATGGTCTCCTTCTGCACTGTAGAGATTTCAGGATTCTATGAAACAATTGCATCCTTTTCAAAGACCAAGATGTTTGAATGCAATTTGCACAAGGAATATTTGTTTACTTTCCACTCAATTTTCACCTCTCCACTCCTCAAGAAATCATGTTTAGGTAGTGTTTCACGTATCTTGGCTCTTTCCATAACTAGGCAGTAAATTGCAGTATGTTGATTAGTCTTATGTTTGCATATTAAAGTCAAGCCTGTTCTTCCCTGCTGTCCGACAATCAACCAGTTTATTCAGTGATTAGGACCAAATACTACATCTTCTGACAAGAATAGGGAAACAGAATAACATTCTCAAGAAATGTTCTTTTCTGTGACAATTGTACTGGGTAATAGGAAACATTTTAAACATTATGCCACGCATTGTCATGACAGGTGCAGCAATGTATGAATTTAGTAAAGCACTGCTTATTTCATCCCAGTAAACGATTCCATAACTTACTTTGCCATATTTGGGTGACGTTCGTGTTTGCCATATGAACAGTCCTCACCAAATAAGGCTGCCAATTCAGCATCAGTTGATCCTATATGCACTAGGAATTAACTTCAGACTGTCCAGACTGTTTGTGAAACACTTGCTGGCATACTCTCTGCAAATAGCAGATGTCTGTCAGGACACTAGAGCACTCAAGGAAGCAGTCTTGTAGCACATATCCTCCCACTGGGAGGATAATCAAAGTTATTCTTGACAATATGTGAATCGAAACTACATGAACTGGTAATATGAAAAATATTTAAATAAACCACTCCAGTTTAGTTTAGTGCTAATGATCCATTCATGGCAACTCAAATTTACAAAAAGCATTCAATAGAGTAAGAGCTGGGAAGTGAATTAAAGCAGGGTTTCTACCAGTGCAAACACAATGGGATAAGCAGCCTCTTTCCAAAGCTGTAAACTTCTACGATTATCTGATCTTTGCTTGCTGGGAATATTCATGGAAAGGGAAGTCGCCCATTACAAGGGTTTCCTACACTTCCGTTTTCGAGTCAGTTCCACCCTTCACAGGGAAAGTCTTGTCAAGTGAAATCCCAGCAATAACCAGAGCAACAAGACAAAGCAGCTCCAGAGAAAAGGGTGTACGGACTGTGGACAATTACAAGACACTTTGATTTGCTCATGCACAGCAAAGTTAGACTGCTGAAAATCTCAGTCAATTCAGAACTGTGCCGACACTTCAAAGTCAGATGGAGATAAAACACCTATCGCGTTGAACATTCGCTAGTTGCAACCCCTCAGGATTTGATTAAGAGTAGATAACAACAGGATTTCAAGATGGAGAGAGAACCAATAATTCAGGTAAAGTGACTTAGTGCCTGGAGATTCTTTGCTAAAAGGGTTTCACGAGGCCATTTTAGCTGAGAAATAAATGCAGCTGTGGGGGAACCTGATAAATTCATTTGTTATGAATAGATCTTGTTTAATCAAGAAATCACAGAATCCCTACAGTGCAGAAGGAGACTATTCAGCCCATCGAGTCTGCAGCCACAACAATCCCACCCAGGCCCTATTCCAACTTAGTTGCCCTGCTAATCCCTCTAACCGGAACACTAAGGGTTAATTTAGCGTGACCAATCAACCTAACCTGCACATCTTTGGACTGTGGGAGGAAACTGGAGCACCTGGAGGAAACCCACACAGACACGGGAAGAATGTACAAACTCCACACACTCCCAAGTCGGGAATTGAACCTGGCTCCCTAGAGCTGTGAGGCAACAGTGCTAACCACTCTGCCACTGTGCTGCCCAAGAGAGAACATCCAGTTTGGACCATCCTGCAAACTTCATTAAATATTAATTTGATTTGAAGCATACCTGAGGAGAAGGGAAGGACAATACAAATATAAAAGCAGTTGACAGCACTCCACATTGTTGAAAAGCATCGATCTAATCAAGTGCGATGACTGCTATCTTCTTTCAAAGAGTTTAATAGCAAACACTTCACAAAACAATCCACAGAGCACAGGAACAACTAGTTCTGTCATATCTGCTCTTCGCAGAAGTCAGAGTCTTAAAATCCCAATGGGAGTGGAATTATCCAGAATATAAATCCAATGTTTATTCTTAAGGTAAATGAATGTACACAGGAACTCACTAGGCACAAAGGACACATTTCCTACCTATACTGAATTCAATATTTTAGTTCAGGTAGTAGCTGAGACTCCAGAACTAATGTCAGTGCTTCTAATGTTTTAATGTTTACTTATTAATCACAAGTAGGCTTACATTAACATTGCAATTAAGTTATTATGAAAATCCCATGGTTGCCACACTCCGGCGCCTGCTCGGATACAAAGAGGGAGAATTTAGCATGGCCAATGCACCAAACCAGCATGTCTTTCGGACTGCAAGAGGCAACCAGAGTATCTGGAGAAACCAACACAGATACAGGGAGAATGTGCAGACTCCGCACAGTAATCTGAGCCAGGAATCAAACCCAGGTCCCTGGTGCTGTGAGGCAGAAGTGCTAACCACTGTGCCATGTAATTAGAGATAGTAAAGCTGTCTAGGTTTCCTACACCAGATTCTACTCGGTCACTCCACAGGAGGAAATGTATAGATAGTCATTGTTTCACAGGACAGAGCTCTGCTGGATGTGTCCAACCATTTGACTAGTACCAAACAGTCAACCACAAACAATGTACACAGGAATGAGATACAAGGCTACTGGAGTGCCACAAGGAGCCAAAGAGGATGGGGTGGAGGGGGAAAGGCTTACAGAAAAAATCTACCAAGAAAGACAATGCAGAGTTCTAACAACACGAAAGCTCTAGAAACATGTAAATACTCCAGCATATAAACCATATTCTACTTTAGGACCATTTAGGATGGCCTACCTAGAGAAGTGTTGTTTCGTACACAACCTGAAATCCTCAGCAGGATTTTGGCAGCATCTGTGGAAAGAGAAACAGTGTTATTATTTAAACTTATAACTTTCATCTGCTTTTCTAGTGAAGGGTCACGACCTGAAACATTTACTCTGTTTCTCTCTCCACAGGTGCTGCTAAACCAAGATTCATTTCAGATCTCCAACATCTGAAATATTCTTCTTTCAGTACCTGATATGCTTACCTAAGTGTTGCAATAGCAGCCACAATGCTCTGAATTCTGGCCCACTAACAGATGAATTGGGTAGTGTTCTTTTATTCTAATAATGACCACTGTTGCAAAAATGTAAATCTCTCCTGAAAAATAATAAGCGTGGGAATATTTGTGGCGAGTGAATTGAATCTTTAATATTAATGCCCCCTCTCAGACCCCACATACCCTTTCATTTTTTTGTATTCATTCATGGGTTGTAGGCATAACTGGTGAGGCCAGCATTTGTTACCCACAAATAACTTCCCTGGAAAAGGTGTTGTGAGCCACCTTCTTGAACCAGTAGTCCACGTAGTGCAGGTAATGCCAATAGTACTATTGGGAAGAAAGTTTCAGTGACAATGAAGGAATGATAACGTAGTTCCAGTGAAGATGATGGTGTAGTTTGAAGAGGACCTGCAGGAGGTGTTGCCATCCATCTGCTACCTTTGTTCTTCTAGGTAGCAGACGTTGGGGAGTTTGGAAGGTGCAGTCGAAGGAAGCTTTGTAAATTGTTGCCGTGCATCTTATAGATAGTACACCCTGCTGCCACTGTACATCAGTAATGGAGAGAATGTGTAAGGCAATAAAGAGTGCAACTCCACACTGGCGCACAGATTTGTTAAGTTACACATTAGGATGTTGTGTGCATTTCAACTTCAAAAGCACAATATTTTATTTCATGGAATTTGAACCTCGCTGACAAGGCCAGCTACAGGGTGACACAGTGATTAGCAATCTGTCTCACAGCACCACAGAGCCAGGTTCAATTCCTGGCTCAGGTCACTGTCTGTGCAGTCTGCATATTCTCCCCAAATCTGTGTGGATTTCCTCCAGATGCTCTGATTTCTTCCCACCGTCCAAAAGACATGCTAGTTAGGTGCACTGGCTGTGCAAAATTCTCCTTCAGTGTACCTGAACAGGCACTGACTAAGGGATTTTCAGAGTAACTTCAATGCAATGTAAGCCTATGTGTGATAATAATAAGTAAGCTTTAAACTTCAAAAAAATTATTACTAATCTCTCATTGCACTTGAATGGGTGTCATTGAACTGGCTGCTTGAATTGCAGCAATCCAGCTAGGATAGGTACACCTACAGTGCGGATAGGAAAAAAGTTCCATGGATTTGACTCAGCAACAGGGAAGTAATGGCTATATAGTTCCAAGTTAGGATGGTGCGTAGTATGGAGAACTAGCAGGTAGTAGTGTTCCCATTCATCTGCTGCCCTTGCTCCTTCAGTTGTAGGGGCCACAGGTTTGGAAGGTGCTGTCCAAATTACACATTGCTCCCACACTGCACCAGTGGTAGGAGGAGTGAATGTTTAACATGATGGATGTGGCAATGACCAAGTAGTCTGCTTAGTCTTGCATTATTTAAGGCACCTCAATTTTTTTGGAACTGCACTAATCCAACCAAGTGGATAATACTCCATTACACCCCTGAACGGATGACCCAAGATTCACATCAGGACCCCAAGGAAGTCCTGACAAGCAGACTCCATGGGAACTGCCTAGGGTTTGAACTTTTGATGGGCAATTCTCCTGCTTCCTGGGACCCTCCATGAATGTTTCCAACTTCAGTTTCAGTTTACTTACTTGAATAAATACCCCGGAAAGGTTAGACAAAGTAATCCTCATCTAACACCTGAGTTGTAGTGTAAGAATCTGGCACATATACGGTTAATGTGGGACTGAATACAGTACTGTCCACACAGTGATATAAGGTAGCACATGGCTCAGATTCAGGAGTCAGTGTGTATGTAGACATAAGCATGGAGAAGGCTCCTAGTCTGTAACCATTACTGTAAATGTGTAAATAGTTCTAATAAAATCATTAATAGACTTACAGTTAACCTGCAGAAGACTACAAAAATCCTTTAAGACATTCAGATCTGTAACCAAAGCCCCACAACAAGAGTAACTGCATTATTAATCATCCAATTCTAAATTGGGGCAAGGCCAATTTTGATGGTATCAGGCAGGAACTTTCAAAAGTTAATTGGGGGAGTCTGTGGGAAGGTAAAGGGACATCTGGTAAGCGGGAGGCTTTCAAAAGTGTGTTAACCAGGGTTTAGGAGAAGCACGTTCCTCTTAGCGTGAAGGGCAAGGATGGTAGAAGTAGGAAACTCTGGAATACTCAGGATATTGAGGCCCAGGTCAAGAAGAAGGAGGCACGACATGCACAGGCAGTTGGGATCAAGTGAATCCCTTGAAGAGTAGGAGGAGAATTAAGAGACAAATCAGGAGGGCAAAAAGGGGACAGGAGATTGTTTTGACAGATAAGGCAAAGTAGAATTCAATGAGCTTCTACAAATATATAAAGGGCAAAAGAGTAACAAGGGAGAGAGTAAGTGCCTCTTAAATAATAACAAGGTAACGTATGTGCAGATCCACAAGAGTTGGGTGAGATCCTAAATGAATATTTCTCATCAGTATTTCCTGTTGAGAAAAGCATAGATGTTAGGGAACTTGGAGAAATAAATAGTGATGTCTTGCGAAGTGTACAAATTACAGAGGAGGAGATGCATCAAGGTAGGTAAATTCCCAGGGCCTGATGAAGTGTATCTCAGGACGTTGTGGGAAGTTAGGGAGGAAATTGCAGATCCTCCAGCAGAAATATTTGATTCATCGATAGTCACAGATGAGGTGCCTGAAGACTGGAGAGTGATAAATGTTGTGCCTTTGTTTAAAAAGGGCTGCAGGAAAAAGCCTGGGAACTACAAAATGCTGGGCCTCATATCTGTGGTTGGTAAGTTCTTGGAAGATATTTTCAGAGACAGGACCTACAGGGATTTAGAGACACAAGGATTTAGTAGGTACAATCAGCATGGCTTTGTGAATAGAAAATCATGTTTCACAAATTTGATTGAACTTTTGAAGAGGTAACCAAGAAGGTAGATGAGGAGCATGGATCAGTTAGATGGTTAAGATCCTTTCCCAAAGATAGAGGAGTATAAAATTAGAAGGCATAGGTTTAACCTAAGACGGGAGAGAATCAAAAGGGTCCAATTTTTTCACACAGAGACGGTAAGTGTCTGGAACAAGCTACCAGAGGTAGTAGTAGAGGCAGTAGTACAGTTTAAAAAGTGTTTAGATAGTTACACAGGTAAGAGGGGTATAGAGAACTATGGGCCAAATGCAGGCAATTGGGACTAGCTTAGGGGTATAAAAAAAGGGTGGCATGGACAGTTAGGCCAAAGAGTTTGTTTCCATGCTGGATACCTCTATGACAATCATGCACTGTTCCCCGTTACCCATCCCAACTGACCCTCACAAACAACGCCTTTGTTATTCCAATTCATATCCGTGACTATCATCAAGTCCTGACCAGCACTATCTGACTACCACTCCTGACCCTAGCCCCTGCACCACCACCCCCATCCGTGCAGTACAGCAGCCTATTCCCTATTTCCCCACAGAACTGCATATTCCCCCATCAAACATGACTAGATCTCAATCCATCTACTCACCGGCCAACTGGGACCGCATTTTCTTCAGAGGTATTACAAATAGTACTAAACATTGTGATTCACAGTCAAAAACAATGCTAAAAGTTGTGCATCACAGTCATAAATAGTACTAAACATTGTGTGTCACAGTCACAAATATGAAATATTGTGAACCACTGTCACTAACAGTACTAAAGTTTGTGTATTAGTTACAAACAGTACTAAACATTGTGTGTCAGTCACAAATATTAAACATTGTGTATCACAGTCACAAATAGTGCAAAACATGGTGTGTCTGAGGCATAGACAATACTAAACACTGTGTGTCACTGTCACAAAAATACTAAACATTATGTATCAGAGGCACAAATAGTACTAAACATTCTGTATTACTGTCACAAACAGTCCCAAACATTTTGAATCACAATCAAATAGTACTGAACATTATATGTCAGAGTCACAAATAGTATTAAACATTGTGTATCACTGTCACAAATTGTGATACACAATGTTTAAAACTATTTGTGACAGTGATACAGAATGTTTAGTATTATTTGCGATTGAGACACATAATGTTCAGGACTATTTGATTGTGATTCACAATGTTTAATTCTATTTGTGACTGTGATACACAATGTTTAGTATCATCACAAATAGTACTAAACATTGTGAATCACTATCACAAATAGTAGTAAACATTGTGGATCACTGTGAAATAATCTTGAACATTGTATGTCTCAGTCACAAATAATACTAAATATTGTGTATCACAGTCACAAATAATAATAAACATTCTGCATCACTGTTGCAAATAGTACTAAACATTGTGAATCACTGTCACAATTAGTATTAAACGTGGTGTATCACTGTTACAAATGATACTAAAATTGTTTATCACTCTCACAAAGAGTTCTAAACATTGTGTATTATTATCACAAATATATTAAACATTGTGTATTACTATCACAAACAGTACTAAATATTGTTATCACTGTCACAAGTAATGTTAAAAATTGCTATGTCACTGTCACAAATAATACCAAGCATTGTGTATCACTGTCACAAATAATATTAAACATTGTGAATCATAGTCAAATAGTATTAGACATTGTGGTCTCAGTCACAAACAATACTAAACTTTGTATATCACTGTTACAAACAGTACTAAACATTGTGTACCATTGTCACAAACATTGTGTACCATTGTCACATATAGCACTAAACATTGTATATCAAAGTCAAATAGTAATGAATATTGTGTGTCAGTCACAAATAATACCAAATATTGTGTATCACAGTCACAAACTACTAAATATTGTGTAACACTGTCACAAATAGCACTAAACGTTGTGTGTCAGAGTCAAATAGTACCGAACATTGTGTAATACTATTTGTGACTGAGATGCACATTGTGTAACACTGTCACAAACAGTACTAAACATTGTGTATCACTGTCACACACAGTACTAAACATTGTGAATTACAGTCAAATAGCAATAAACATTGTTGTCACAGACACAAATAATTCTAAATATTCTGTGTCACTGTTACAAATAGTACTAAATATTACGACAATCAAATAGTTCTAAAGATTGTGAATCACTGTCACGAATAGCACTAAACATTGTGAATCACAGTCAAATATCACTAAACATTGTGTTTCAATGTTGCAGTAAGTACTAAATATCTGCATGTGAAATAACATATCCATCCCTGATCTTCAGAGACAACGTCATTTATGTAGCAGCTGAAGGATGATTGGACCTAGGATCCTACTCTGGGGAATCTTTTCAGTGACTTCCTGTAGCTAAGATGATTGACCTCAACCAACCACACCAATCCTCTTTTGCCAGATATATCTCCAACCATTAGAGAGTTCGCTCCAATTCCCATTAACTCTGGTTTTGCTTGGGGTTCCTGATGCCACACTCAATCAAATGCTGCTCTGATGTCAAGGGCAGTCTCTCTCAGCTCTCGAGTTCTTCTCTTTTGTCCATATTTGGACGAGGGTAGTAATTAGCTGTTTAATAATCCACTATCATTCATGACTAGATATGTGAGGACTACAGAGCTTTGATCTAATGCACTGGTTTTGAGATCACTTAGCTTTGTCTATTATTTACTGCTTCTGCTGTTCAGCATGCAAGTAATTGTCACACCAGCTTGACAATTCATTTTTTAGGTATGCCTGCTGTTGCTCCTGATGTGTTCTCCTGCACTCTTTACTGAACCAGGTTGATCCCCAGCTTGATGATGATGATAAAGTGAGGAACATGCTGAGCTATGAGATTATAGATTGTGGTTGAATATAATTCTGTTGTTGCTGATGACCCACAGCACTTCATGGATGTTCTGTTTTGACTTGCTAGATCACATCAAAATCTAACGGTGGTCATGTCAAATATAATGATGAAGGATCTTTTTAATGTAAATACATGGCTTTTGCCTCCACAAGGATCTTGTGGTGGTCATTTCCATCAATATTTCATGGACTGATAGATTGGTGAGAATCATATAAGAGGCCATTCAGCCCTTCAAGTCTGCACTGACTCTGACTGAGTGGGTTTTTCTTCTTGCAGGTTCACTCCCCACCTGTCACAGGTGCAGTCTAATAGCTATCCATTTAGCCATAGCCAGCTGTCTGTTCTGGTGCTACTGAGTCACTCTTAGTGTTGGACATTGTTATCCATCACCCAGAGTACTATTCTATGCCCTTGACACCCTCAATGCTTTTTCCAATTGGAGTTTAGCATTGAGGAGTACAGGTTCATCAGGTGCAAGGTGCATTAGGTGATAATTAGGAATTTTCTATGCTAATATTTGTTGTGAAGTGATGAAACTTCATGAAGTCTGGAGTCATTATTGAGGACTCACAGGGTAACTCTCTTCTAACCATACATGACCATATTATGCCATGATTGGTAGGTCTTCCCTGTCAGCAGAACAGGAAATGTCCAGGGATGATGGTGGTGGTGTCTGGAATATTATCTGTAAGGTATGTTTAAGCAGGTATGAGTATGTCAGGCTGCTGCTTAACTAATCGATGGAACAACTCTCCCAATTTTGACTCAAGCTCCCAGATGCCAAGAAGAAGAGTTGCAGCGTTCTCACAGCCGAGTGTGCCACTGTCATTTCCGATGCCTAAGTCGATGCTGGATCATCTGCCTGGTTTCACTTTGTCTTTGTAGCAGTTTATTGTTATAATAGAAAGACATTCATAAGCTGGACGGCTCATTGCCTGACTGATGTAAAAGATCCAAACTAACACACATGCACCTCTTCCCTGGCTGGCACATATATGGAAGGCCTGAGCATAGAGCTGAAAACATAAATTTAGTTTATTTTCTCAATTTTTAATTATTTTGAATCTTACTGGTTGGGAACCCCTGGTGTATGGGGTGCTCTGATCTCATGCCCGTGGACCAATTTGCAGGGAATGAAAACAGTCAACCCATTTGTTGTACCCCTAGTCATGAATGCCAATAACTAAATCCTTGTGGTCCACTCCTAGACTTAAGATAATACGTTCCATTCACACTCTACAATCTGGTGAAATCTCTCCTGGGAACTGCAGGTAATTAGCGGATGACTTGAATTGCTACACTTATAAATTGCACAAGAGCTTCTGAAATGTACCCAACCTGAAATCTGACCCCTGATCAGACTGAATTTCTTTTGGCAACCCATACCTAGTGAAAAACTGAGCCAACTTCTCAGTCACAACTTTTGCTATATTACTTTCCAATGGTACTGCCCCTGGAAATTTATGGACAAATCCATGATGGTCAGGAAATGCTTAAGACTTAATTTAGCCTTAACAAGGAACTAACACAATCCACAAGAACCATTGTAGGTACTGAGATTAATGGAGCTGCCCTCTTCAAAGGTTATGACTTGCAAGTCATCTGTCATGTAATATCTTCCAAACATTCTACCACACTTTTATGCAGCTTCAGCCAATAAAAATGTGCCATTATCCTAGCTGAAGTCTTCCAAATTTGATGGATAACAGCCCAATATCATTGGGGAGGTCTCAATTTTCTCATCAAAATGTAATTCTTGACAGCAGTTGTTGCCTCAGACATGCAGTCTGGTCTAGCCATCATGCCTCAACCAAGGAAGACTTGTTGAATAATTCAGCATTTTGTGAAAATCTCAGTTTCAACAGACCCCACTATTCTGAAAATAACCTGCACTTAACTACTTTATGTTTTTCCAGGTAGGTTCCTTCCATTAGAATCATTTCCCTAAGCCTTTCAAAGTTGTGTATAACTTTCATTGACACTTTTTGAACATCATTTCCTCCTCTTTTGCAAATTCCACATAGACGTGGTCTACTTTACTTTTCAAAGTCTGGAATTTCTGTCTGTATATTTTTGGAACTATCTCATGGACATTGGGAAGAACAATCTTTACTCTGTCATAGTCGCCTGAATGTTCATCTGAAAGAGATGAATACACCTCCAAGCTCTCCGTACCAAAAAAAAAACTCAGCACGAGCTTGGTCAGGAGTGTTCAAGCCAATTCAGATTGATGACAATTTTCTCCGATGCGACAGTATTTTCTTCCTACTCCTCCACACTAAGGTACCAACTTAATATTCCTTGCCAAAACTATGAGGAATTTGTTCCAGGTCATCAGCACTTTTCATCTCCAATACTTAAAGCTTTTTGCTTTCCATTCCTAATTTCTCCCTTTCTAATCTTTCTCTGTCGAATTCAAGTTTTTTTTCATTTGTGAATTTTAACTTTTTTTCTGATTAAAGTCAGGCAAGTTCTACTTACGTACTAGAGCAAACATCCATCCCTTTCTTCCTTGAACTTCAGGTGGTGAACCAATTCTTCAACTATCGCTGCCTTCTTAGCTTCTGATTTTAAGATGACCTCCATTTTCTCTGCTTCCTTGGCCTTCAAATTATCTTCTGTCAAGTGTTCCAAGGCATGGAGAGACAAATTCTCCCTCTTCACAAGGGACTAAGCATCAAAGTTCCTCATGTTGATTCCCTAGTGAATATATGGGAAGTATTTTTGAAATCTTGTTTGTTTCTATTCTGGTAAGTTCCAGTAAACCTATTTCACAATCTAATTCAGATTGATCCTGAATGAGTTCCCAAAATTATGATTCCCATAATTCAAATTATGATTCCCATAATCAAAAGAACTCAATTTATTGAAAGGCCCCACTGAGAAACAAATAGAAAAGATTCCACATAGATAACCTTTACTTTAGTGACCAAATTGAAATTAACATAAACTAAATGTGAATTAAGAGGCAAACAGCAGTCAATGTACATTATGTATAAAAAGGCAGATACAACTACTCATAGATTTGCTGGGCAGTCAACATCGCATGGACAGCATGGTGGCACAGTGATTAGCACTGCTGTCTCATAGCACCAGGGACATGGGTTCGATTCCTACCTTCAAGTGACTATATGGAGTCCCCCCAATGTCTGCATTCGTTTCCTCCAAGTGCTCCATTTTCCTTCTACAGTGTGTTGATTCAGTGGATCAATCATAGGGCCTGGGTGTATAGCAGTGGACCCAGCACTGATTCTTATGAAAATTTTGCTACTTGGAATATTTATCTTTTACTCTGACTCTCTGCTTTCTGTCTTGAAATCAGCTACCAATTCCTCTCTTGCATCCAACTTATTTGTTATAAGGTTTTATTGTAGGACACCATATCAAATGACTTTCAAATGAAAATCTAAATAAATTACATTTATCCAGGATTGTTCAAGCCAATTCAGATTCATGACAATTTTCTCAAATGTGACAAAGTATTTTCTTCCTACTCCTGCACACTAAAGTACCGAGTGAATATTCCTTGCCAAAACTATGAGGAATTTGTTCCAGGTCATCAGCACTTTTCATCTCCAGTACTTAGAACTTTTTGCTTTCCATTCCTAATTTCTCCCTTTCTAATCTTTCTCTTTCATTGCCACTTTTCACCTCCTTAAAACATTAAATAAGATTGATCAAACAAAACTTTCCATGGTGACTATTCATTTTATTTTTCATTGCTAGATGTTTCTTTATTCTTACCTTTAGTATGGTTTTTAGTATCTTCCCTACCGTTGATATTAAGATGATAGGTTTATAATTCTCTGGCCATATTCTGTTTCCTTAAACATAGGAATTGCATTGACTATTCTCCAGTTTTCTGACAAAATATTGCATGTATAGTAATGACTCTGCTATCTTTTCTCTGTGGTGCTTTTAAAATCCATAGATACAATCCATTCGGAACAAGTATTTTATCTTCTTTGTGTTTAATTACTTTCTTCAGCACATCCCTTTTGAAAATTTTAAATGCACTTGTTGCTCATCTCAGTCACAGTTCCTGCTTTCAGCCCAGGAAATAACAACATGAAATAATTATTTCTGTCATCTCTCTGTTGTTACCTTTGCTATTCTCTTGTCTATTCTTAAATGGTCATTTTCCCATCACAAGCTTCATTTTTTTATTGACTTGTCTGTAAAATATTTTACTAATTAGATTTGTTTATTGATATTTTAATCTCTTTGCATTCCTATTTGTTGACTTTAATTTCTGTCTGTATATTCAACTCCGCTGACTACATACTGATGCCTTTTTCCTAACCTTCAATTGTTCCCTCGACTTTATTCATTGTTGGAATTCCTGCATTCTTTTCTTTTAGCAGAACATATTTTTCCTGCACTACCCTTTGTACTGTCTTCTTGAGGTGAAACATGGCAACTTGGTACCCTTTAATCCCGAACTGAATTGTTAAAGCAACCTTAGCCCAGCCCCTAGCCCCAAGGAAAAGAAACAAAACCTATTAGCTTGTGAATGACGTTCATCAACCAGGTCCCCATTGTGGGTCAATGTTGTGAATTGTGATGTTGTCTCTTTATGAGAAAAACAGCAAAAGGTCACCTGGCTTGAGTGACCAATCACTTCAGAGGGTGGAGTCCTCTCAGAGGGAAGACATGTGGGGACTAAGTGCAGCTGTGTTGGCCGCTGTTCAGTTTTTCTTATTAATAAATACTGTTTTGTGTTTCTAATGAAATTTGTGAAAATGCATCATTGTCATACAGTATTCATTACCATCTTTTTACAGTCCTGTTCTACAACTATTTATTCCCTTGTCCTCAATTGTCCTCCCTTATTTAAATTTCACCTGTGCTGTCCTTTCCTTTTTGTTTACATCTAAGCTCCTTACGTTTCTTGTAGGTCCATCATCCTACCACTTCCCTCCCTTACACTTACAAATTATGCGAGTTGGGAAATTACTTATAATAAAAGGCAGTCACTATCATAAGGCAACAATGTCCCTCATACCTCTCATGATTTTTCAAGCTACCCTGATTCCAATAACAATTAAAATGATGTCTATATTAAAGACCTCTCAGTGCCCATAAACAGATGTTGATCATGTTTGAAACTCCTATTGACACAAACCAGATTAAAATGAAACAAAGATGTGAGAAAATAAGAGAATTATAGTAAGTGGGTTAGCTAGAGGTAGGCATCCATTATAATAGAAAGTTGGATGAAAGCAATCCTGTACTTTCTTCAGAAATGGGGTCTCTTTTGTTTGAGAAAGGAATCCAGCTGGCTTTGGAAAAATACGCCAATTCAGGTGACAAAAACATTTGGGATTAATTTATGACTAAAAACTACCACTACAGCAGTTTGAAACTACTAACTCAGCAACTTACAGAAGACAACAAGGTTATCTGGTGTCAATAGCTTTTAGTGTACAACTTAATTTATTTTACATTGGCATACAGACATTTAATCTCATTTTGTATCGGATTTCCTCTTCATGACTAATTATCTTTTTAAGAGTCCTGTTCTCTAATTTTATTTATTGGATTGTGAAATTGGAGAGTGGCAAATGTTGTGTTTTTATTTAAAAAGGGTAATTCTGGGAGTTACAGACCAGTGAGTCTCACATCTGTGATGGGTAAATTGTTGGAAGGTATTTTGAGAGACAGGATCTACAGGCATTTAGAGATGCAAGGACTGATTAGGGACAGTCAGCATGACTTTGTGAATGGAAAAATCATGTCTCAGAAACTTGATTCAGTTTTTTGAAGGGTGACAAGAAGGGCAGTGCAGTTGATGTTGTTTATATGGACTTTAGCAAGGCCTTTGAGAAGATACTGCAATGATAGGTTGTTGCATAATGTTAAATCTCGTGGGATCCAGGATGAGATATCTAAATGGATACAAAATTGGCTTCTTGACAGAAGCCAAAGGTGGTTGTAGAGGGTTGTTTTTCAAGCTGAAGGCCTGTAACCAGCGGTGTGCCTCAGGGATCAATGAGGGGTCCACTGTCATTTGTCATTTATATTAATAATTTAGAGAAAATAGTTAGTACTCTACAGGCGAATTTTTCACACAGAGGTGCTGAGTGTCTGGAACAAGCTGCCAGAGATAATAATAGAGCCGGGTACAATTTTGTCTTTTAAAAAGCATTTAGAAAGTTACATGGATAAGATGGGTAGAGGGATATGGGCCAAATCTGGACAATTGGGATTAGCTTAGGAATTTAAAAAAAGGGACAGCATGGACAAATTGGGCTGAAGGGCCTGTTTCCATACTGTAAACCTCTATGACTCTATTTCCTTGTTCTCAATGCCCGCCCTAAATTAATTCTTATCAATACTGTCCTTTTCTTTTTGTTTATATTTAAGCCCCATTTTTTAAAGATCCATCCTGCTATTACTCCTTTTCTTTACTCTTACAAATCATGCAAGGTGGGAGCCCATTTATAATAAAGGGCAGTCAGTGTCCTCGGGCAAGAATGGTAATACCAAGTCCTTGTGGTTGGAAAGATCCATGCCACTGTCAGGGAACTTGTGGTGGGGTCGACTTCAGTTAGAAGATCCCACCGGTGACAAGGACTGGAGAATTCCACTCGTAGAGTTTGATTTCCTTAGTTTGAAACCAATGGTATTTCCATAGTTTGAAATCCATGGTATTTCCATAAAAGGGTTAGTGCCGAATCAACAGAAGTCTACAATTTTAAACATGATACAAGAGAGATTGTTGTTACGTGGTTTATATTTGGCCTTTAATTCTGGAATATTACATCAGGATACTTGAGAACTATCAATTTTCTGCCTGCATTCAATCTGATAAAATATTACACAGTCAAACTGTTGATTTCAGTGTTAACGGTGAGTCATATTTACTTAATTTCCTTCAAATCCTTTTATGTATTCCTTCCAATATGTGTCTCCTTGGTTATTGACCTCTTGGCTAATGGAGATAGATCCTCCCTAACCTTTGAAAAGTAGTTTAGTGGAATGCAACTAGCCCTCACCAACTGATAGTTTAAACACCAGACGCAGCTAGAAACACAAAGAATTACAGCACCAAAACAGGCCATTCAGTTCCGTGCGAGTGACTGTGCTAGTTGAAAAAGATGTCCCTTGTAATGCTACCTTCCAACTCTTGATCTGTTCCTGTAAGTTCCAGACCTCAAGTGCTTATCCAAGTGCTTTTTTAAATGTGATGAGACTTTTTACCTCTGCCATACATTTAAGCAGCGAATCCAGAATTCCACAAGCCTTTTGATGAAAAAAGTTACATAATTTTCCTCTAATCCTTCTATGTAATCTTCCAATATGCGCCTCTCAGCTAATAGAGATAGATTCTCCTTAACCATTACAACTGCGTCCCTCAATTTTCAACTCAGATGTCAACTGAATCTGCTCAGTCTTCTCTGTTCTAAAGCAAACAAGTTTAGCCTTTCTGACCTTTCTTCATGGGTACGATTCTCAATTCCTGGCAAGATTTTCATAAAACTTCCTCTATATTTTCTCTTGCATTCTCACATCCTTCCAGAACAGTGTGGAAGCTCTAACTGTGATGTAACTGGTGTTTTAGGTTGCGTAACATCCAGCTCTTAAACTTTAGGCCATAGCTGATGAAAAAGCAATATCCTATATGCCTTCTGGCCCACTCAGCTACATTTAGAGATATGTGGACAAAGTCCCCTTTGTTTCTCATCTTTTTACCTTCGTGAAAAAAAAAAATCACTCAAATTAGTCAGACACGACTTTCTCTTAATAAATCTGTGATTTCCTTATGATGCTTTTCTAAACAATGATTCATACTGTCTCTAACAATTTTTTCCAATAGTTTATCTATTAGCTAGGTTAGGCTAACTGACCTGTAATTATTACTCAATCCATCCCTCCTACCCTAACTCCTTTCAAACAATAGAACGTGAGCACTTCTCTAGCACCACAAAAAGTTAGACAGGACTGAAATATGGTCAGAGCCTCTACCGTTTTGACACAATAATTAGCACTGCTGCTTCATAGTGCCAGGAACATGGGTTCAACTCCCAGCTTGGGTCACTGTCTGTGCAGACTCTGCATGTTGTCCCTTATCTGTGTGGATTTCCTCCCGGTGTCCTGGTTTCCTCCCATATTCCGAAAGACATGGTTAGGTTCATTGGCCATTCTGAATTCTCCCTCAGGATACCTAAACAGGCACCGGAGTGTGGCAACTAGGGATTTTCATAGTAACTTCACTGCAGTGTTAATGTAAGCCTATGTGCGACACTCTTAAATAAACTTCAAAATGATTCATATGAGTAAGGCCACATACAGCATGGAAATGAAACAATGCTAATGGAAAAAATTTTTCACAATTGCAAAGTACAAATAAAAGTAGATTGCAAAGAAGGGAGTAGTAAACTGAAGGAAAAAAAAGGGGGATTCTGGTACAAACCATGTTGAGGAAACAAATGATCATTTCTGATCAAACTGCTCAAAAAAATACAACTGACAAATCTGGTCCTCGAGTAAAATAGGTTTTAAAAGCACTATTTAAATGATAAAAAGGAGGAACTTTTAACAGGGTACAAATACACTACAAACCTGCAGCTAAAATGGAGTGGCAAAAAATTGTGGGGAGAGTGCTTTAGAGTCACCTGACCTATAAGAGAGGGAATCTCTTAAAAGGGAGTTTCTTTAAGAAAAAAGTGTTTAACTCCAATGCAATGATTATGCTCAATTTAAAACTAGCTGAGGCACAAAAATTATGGCCACGCATACATAACTAAAACATACAGAACATAGAACATTACAGCACCTTCAGCCCTCGATATTGCACCGACCTGTGAAACCAATCTAAAGCCCATCTAACCTACACCATTTCAATATCATCCATGTTTATCCAATGGCCATTTAAATGCCCTTACTGTTACATAGTCTGCACAGGGATAAATGTGAAAAGTTCTGATTAAAACTGGTTCAAACATGAAATGGACATGCTCACACTTCTTTAAAACGCGAAATTGAAAAACACATTTTCATGCCTAATTTTAAATTATAAAAATCACAAGCAGCTATCTTGTAAAACCTGATTGTAAGATCAAGATTAGTCAGGTGGTCACTAATTTCAGATGAATAGTAAAAAGGTAAGAAAATTAAATAAATGAACTTGTAGAGTTATCTTAATTCTTTTAGTCCTTTATTCTCCATAGTCAGTGGTGCTGAACTATATTGATAAGATTCTGAGGAAGCCCCATTCTGGGCACGACTTATGATATTTACACGAGTGTGGAATCCAAGAGTCATTGTGCATAGGAGGCAACCACTTGGCCCATCAAGTTCAAGTTGGTTTTCTATAGAGAAATCCTCTTAATCTCATTCTCCACCCTACCTCTGTGGTCCTGTAAATTTATTTCTCTCAAAAGGCTATCAATTTATTTTTGATATCATCCATCATCTCTGCTCCCATCGGTCTAGCAGGCAGCAAGTTCCAGGTCATTATGACTTGCTGTATAGAAATGTTTTGCCTCACCTGTCTTTGGATTTGTTGCCCAAAATCTTAAATCCATCCCCCCGGCCATTTCACCATCAGCTAATGGGAATAGCTTTTCATTGGGGCGATTTTCAGCCTGCATTTGTCATCAGAGAGAATGACGATTCAGGCAGAAAATCTGGAGAAAATTTAGAAATGTATTTCATGATTTTCCCTGCCCCTCTTCAGTGACATCTCAAAGTAAATGGCCACAAAGAGTGAGAATCTCACTTTAATGCTGGGGAGGAGGGGATTGATGGTCTGGTCTCAGTCCTTGCCAGTTTTCGCAAAGGCACCTCCCCACCAAAATAAGGGCAGAACCCCCACCCACTCTTTTCCTTCATCACAGGGATTAATGATCTGAACAGAAAATCGGACTGTGCAGCTGGAGAACTCCAGGCCAGTTTTCACTTAGTGTGTCACTTTGAAAAAATATGGTAAGCTTCTATCCTATTTCAATCTCTGTCATATTCTTGTATACCTCTAAAAAATCTATCCTCAATCTCCTTTGTTTGTATTAAGAAGCAACAGTTTAAAAATGATGTACAAGCTAAATTGACAGGACAAACACATGCTCCTCTGACAGGTCAGAATGGTTTACCATTCCTGGATGACAGTGCGTGAGCTGTGAATGAGTACTGAAGCATAAGGAGGCGCTTTCTCTTGTTACATCTGAAGAAGGTTGGAGCCAACATGGATCACTTTGAAAAACTCTTTTCTTTTCAAAATGTTTTTTCCCCCTCTAGCTAGCCTGCTTCTAATGATTTCTTTGATGGCGGTTTACAAATAAGTTGACCTCTAGGAATGTTTGTCCTAGAGAGTGTCCTCAGCAGAGATAACAGGCCTGGCCTGTATTTATCAGCCAGTTAGTTGCTATGGAAGCTTTCTTCATACGATTTCTTAAGGTTATTCCACAATGATTTTTTTTCCACTATCTCTTTACCTAGGACGCATTCACAGCATCTGCAGAAATGAATTGCATTAAATAATTTATTTGTAAGGATCCACCACATACCACAACTACATAAGACTGGCAGAGGTTAGTTTAATCTTATTTGCCCAATCATTGAGTGAAACAAGAAATCAGCCACTGGACTTGGTAAGGATTGGTTTTATATTTTAGCAATACACTAAAATACAGATGTTAACTAAAAATTACACAGTGCAACCTCAAAAACAAACCTGTGCCTTAGAGGCAAAGATGATTTAAATCTTCCTCCTATCATTGGCACAGCCTCATGAAATGCCCAGTGATCTTTAACTTCACTTGTGTGAATGCTTTTTTTTTCTCTTGGGATGTTTTGTCTAAACACCCACCCACTGATCTCTTTTGGCCTCATAGTGTTATTCTTTGCTATGAAGTATGGAGACATTGGGTATAATTTAATGTCAGTGATGTGGGTCTTGGTGGCAGATTCACATGAGCACATCGTTGCCGCTTCAGGATCAGAGTGTGATCATGTTGTGGCTGGTCAATTAATGAAATCGAGGGATCATCCAATCACACGACAGGGATGGGCAGGAAAGTGGAAATCCCAGTGTCTGCTGATGACAGCACAGTTTTAAGTGGCACCTAGACCTGCTAGCAGTGGTTCCAAGGTTTCTGATTTTTGTGTCTGTAGCTGAAAGAAATCTCCAACAGCTCAAAGAAACTATCCTTCAACTCTGAGTCAGAAAAAGGTGAACAGAAAAATCTGGATCCATCACTGATCACAACAGTATCTGCTATTGTCTGCTGCCTTCAGTGAAGAAAGCAAGAGGCCGAGAACAGAGAAATAGCCCAGGCCAGAGGATGGACTTCATGTTCAACAATGTCTGTTTGCAGGTTTGCTTCCAAGCTGTACAGGAATGGATGGTGGTATTGTTTTCAACGGCTGGAAAAAAAGGAGAACCTCCTTCCAGATCAAGGAAGCCTGGATGGAAGTAGCAATGAAAGTTAGTAGTTCTGGGTCAAGCAGCACAACCAGGCCCAATGCTGGAAATGCTCAATGATCCTTTTTTTTAAATTTTATTCTTCCAGGGGACCTGGGCGTTGCTGGCTTGGCCAGCAATTATTGCCAAATCCTAATTTGTCCTTGAGAACATAGGAATATTAAGAACATAACATAAAAACATAAGAAATAGGAGCAAGAATAGCTCTACCTAGCTCTTCAAGCCTGCCCTGCCATTCAATAAGATCATGGCTGATCTGAAGTGGATCAGTTCCACTTTCCCCCTTTCTCCCCATAACCTTTAATTCCCTTGTTTATCAGAAACCTATCTACTCATAACTTAAATATATTCAGCAAGGTAGCCTCCGCCACTTCAATGGGCAGACAATTCCAGAGACTCACCGCCCTTTGAGTGAAGAAGTTCCTCCTCAACTCCGATCTAAACTGTTCCCCACCCCCCTTATTTTGAGGCTGTGCCCTCTAGTTCTGCTATCCTTTCTAAGCAGGAAGAATCTCTCTACCTCTACCCTATCCATCCCTTTCATTATCTTA
The DNA here is from genome assembly GCA_024679065.1 of Sphyrna mokarran. Taxonomy (NCBI): domain Eukaryota; kingdom Metazoa; phylum Chordata; class Chondrichthyes; order Carcharhiniformes; family Carcharhinidae; genus Sphyrna; species Sphyrna mokarran. The sequence continues at coordinate 60,972,118 of JAGIQG010000015.1, forward strand.
TATATGTAGGAAGTAGTAGGTTTTTCATTCCATTGTGCCTGCTCTGTCACTTAATTCAATCATGGGAAGGCAGCTGAACCACTGCAGTCCCTATGATATAGGTACCCCAGAGCACTTCTCTCACACTCCTCAACCACCTCATACACAGCTCTACAGCAAACGCCACATTCTGGAAACCAAGATAGAGTCCATATTCTCAACTTGCGCTCAGGATGCAGAGCAACTGTGAAACTCTGCCAAGCAGATGTGACAGCAGAACTACATCATCTACGTGCACACCAAGAATAGGAAACATGAGAAATTCGGCATCACCACCAGCAGCAACCAAGCCTCCCCCAGTACCACAGTAGAAAAACTAACACTACTGCAGGGAAGTCCATTGTCAACTTGTCAGACTACACACTTCAACCAGATGAAATCAAAGTTCTCAACCAAGAGCTCAATTTCTGCCCCACCACCAAAATGGACCCCATCAGTCTCGCAGCAGTCACAGAGGAATTCGTCAGATAAATGAGGCTGCAGGAGTTCTTTCACAAACTCCAACTGGCCAACAGCGAATGCAATGAGACAGCTAATGAACTGGAAGATCTGATCTGGAAGATTTTTGGGGTCTGTTTTGGGGCCCCTGCTGTTTGTAATTTTTATAAATGATCTGGATGAGGGTATTGAGGGATGGATCAGTAAATTTGCAGATGACACTAAAGTCGGTGGAGTGGTAGATAGTGAAGAGGGGTGTTATAGTTTACAGAGTGACTTGGACAAGTTGCAGAGCTGGGCCGAGAGGTGGCAAATGGAGTTTAATGTGGAAAAGTGTGAGGTAATGCACTTTGGCAGGAACAATAAATGTGTAGAGTATAGGGCTAATGGTAGGGCTCTTAATAGTGTTGAGGAACAGAAGGATCTTGGTGTATGTGTCAATAGATCCCTGAAAGTAGGCAGTCAAGTGGATAAAGTTGTTAAGAAGGCATATGGAGTCTTAGCTTTTATTGGTAGGGGGATTGAATTTAGGAGCCGCAGCATCATGTTGCAACTGTACAAAACTCTAGTGCGGCCGCACTTGGAGTATTGTGTGCAGTTCTGGTCCCCACATTATAAGAAAGATGTGGAGGCATTGGAGAGGGTACAGAGGAGGTTTACCAGGATGTTGCCTGGTATGGAGGGCAGGTCCTATGAAGAGAGGTTGAAGGATTTGAGGTTGTTTTCGTTAGAAAGGAGGCGGCTAAGAGGGGATCTTATTGAAGCATATAAGATGATTAGAGGTTTAGATAGGGTGGACAGTGATAGCCTTTTTCCTAGGATGGAGAAAGCTAGCACGAGGGGACACAGCTTTAAATTAAGGGGTATGAGTTATAGGACGGATATCAGAGGTAGGTTCTTTACTCAAAGAGTGATTAGGGAGTGGAATGCCCTGCCTGCAGCTGTTGTAGATGCGCCAAGTTTGGTGGCGTTTAAGAGGTTAATTGATAAGTATATGGAAGAGAAGGGAATGGTTTAGTTGGAGGGGCATTGCTTTTTATTTTGGTCGGCACAACATCGAAGGCCGAAGGGCCTGTTCTGTGCTGTAATGTTCTATGTTCTATGACACAGCGATCTGTAGTGCAGCAACTGAAATGAGTTGAATTGGACTCCTCCAGAAGGCCACTGCCTTTGATTTGACACATATGTCCAAGCCGACAGGAGATATGTCCATGCAGATTCATCAACCACATTCACAAGACAGTCCTGAACATCACCCAAGCACACTTTCAAGACCAAGAGCAACATTGTCATCAAACCAGCAAAGGTGGGGCCATGTTCATACTGAACAGAATGGATTACTGCAAAGAAGCATACTGATAATTGAACGAGGAACACTTCAGACAGTCACCCACAGATCCGACCAAAGAACACACTCGTCAACTCAACAGTCTGATCAAGACCTTTGATCCGCACCTTCAGAGCATCTTCCTAGCTCTCATCCCACATAATCCCCACGTTGGGGATCTCTACTGCCTCCTGAAGATACACAAGGAAAACATACCCAGCTATCCTATCGTATTGGGCAATTCTGTGCGAGAATCTCTCCGGCTACATCGAGGGCAACCTGAAACCTATTGGACAAAGAATCCCCAGCTTTGTCATGATACTACGGACTTCCTACAGAAACTCAGCACACGTGGAACAGTTGAACCAAGAGCACTCCTTGTCACAATGAATGTCTTGGCACACAAGTATCCCCCACGATGATGGCATTGCTGCAACTGCCTCAGTACTCAACGCTGACAACTGCCAGTCTCGGGATGCAATTTTACAACTCATCTGCTCCATCCTGGACCACAATGTCTTCACCTTCAACAACCAGATCTTTATCCAGACACATGCAACAGCCATGGGGACCAAATTCGCACCTCAATACGCCAACATCTTCATGCACACATTTGAACAAGACCTTTTCATTGCACAGGACCTTCAACCGATGCTGTACACTATCTATCGCTATCCATCCCAAGGGATGATGATGGTTTCCTTCATTTCGTTTATTTTCTGATAGTTCTGTTTTGGGGGTTTGATGTGTGTGTTCTGCTGTGGCTTTATAAACCGATCCTTGACAGGCACTGCTTTCCGCATACTTGGCAGGCGAGATCTGCTGTGGGTGTTGGAGCGGGAGTTTCACTGTGGCGTTTCCTATGTCGTTCTAGTGCTGCTCCTCTGTTCTTTTTTCCTATATCGTCGACGCTCTTTCTTGTGATGGTCCGCCACTGTGCACGGTCTAGGGCCTTTTTTTCCCATGTTGGTGGGTCGATGTCAGCTTTTTTGAGGCTCCTTTTCAGAGTGTCTTTGTATCGCAGCCGCTGACCTCCTTGTTTGCGGGTGCCACTAGACAGTTGGCCGTACATGATGTCCTTGGGCAGTCTTCCATCCTGCATTCTGACTACGTGTCCTGCCCAGCGCAATTGGGCAGACATCACCAGGGTTGAGACAGCTGGCATTTTAGCTCGGGAGAGAACTTCAGTATTAGTTATTTTATCTTTCCATGTAATTCTCATCAGAGAGCGTAAATGTCGTTGTTGAAGTTGGTCCAGCTGTCGAAAATGTCTTTGGTATGGACACCATGTCTCACAACCGTAGAGCAGTGCAGACATGACTACGGCTCTGTATACTTTGCACTTTGTGGCCATCTTGATGTTCTGTGACCAGACACGACTTTTTAGCTGTCCAAAGGCAAAGCAAGCTTTATGTATTCGCGATTCAATCACCATGTCCAAAGAGGCGGAGGATGTTATCATGCTGCCCAGGTAACAGAAGTTGGTTACTAAATTAAGACTTGTGTTATCGATGAGCACAGATCGTTCTTCACGATTTGATCCAGGAACTGGCTGGTGCAGAACCTCGGTCTTTTTAAGATTAATTGTTAATCCGAAGTTTTTAGCTGCACTGGCAAAGCGGTTGGTGATCGCTTGGAGATCTTCGAGAGTATGGGCTACTAGGGCACAGTCATCAGCAAACTGAAGCTCTCGTACCAATAGATCCCTTACTTTTGTTCTCGCCTTCAGTCTGGTGAGATTGAGAAGACCACCATCAGTCCTGGTTTGTAAGAAGACACCCGAATCTGATGACTCTAATCTGGCATCTTGGATAACAGCAGCATAGAATAATCCGAAGAGGACAGGAGCTAAAACGCATCCCTGTTTAACGCCATTTCTGATTGGGAATGGGTTGGAGAGCTCACCACATATGTGGATGCGACCCTCCATGCCTTCATGAAACTGGCTGTACACTAGATACATCAATGACAATTTCTTCCTTTGGATTCATGGTGAACAGTCATTGAAACAACTATGATGATATCAACAAATTCCATCCCATCATCAAACTCACCATGGACTACCCTTCAAAATTGGTTGCATTCTTGGACAGACACATCTCCATGAAGAATGGTCACCTCAGCACTTCACTATACCACAAGCCCATGGATAAGCTTACGATGCTCCACTTCTGCAGCTTCCACCTAAATACATTAAAGAAGCCATCCCCTATGACAAGCCCTCTGTACACACAGGATCTGCATAGATGAGGAGGATCACAACAGACATCTCCAGACACTGTAAGATGTTCTTATAAGAACAGGATATGGCATTTGACTCATTGATCGACAGCGAAAAACCGCACTGACCTCTTCAGAAGACAAACATAGGATACCGCAGACAGAGTACCCTTCGTTGTCCACTACTTTCCTGAAGCGGAGAAGTTACGACATCTTCTCTGGGGCCTTCAACATGTCATTGAAAAAGGTGAACATCTTGCCAAGACCGTCCCCATATCTTGCCTCCAAACAACCGCACAACTTCAAACAGACCATTATCCGCAGCAAATTACTTAGCCTTCAGGAGAATAATGACCACAACGCCACACAACCTGCCACAGCAATATCTACAAGATGTGCCGGATCATTGACACAGATGCTGTCATCTCACATGAGAACATCATCCACCAAGTACACAGTACATACTCTTGCAACTCAGCCAATGTTGTCTACCTCATACGCTGCAGGAAAGGATGTCCTGAGACATAGTACATTGGGAAATCATGCAGACGCTATGACAATGGATGAATGAACACCACAATCAGGCAAGAGTGTTCTCTTCCTGTTGAGGAACATTCAGCAGTCACAGACATTAGTCTCTCATCTTCAGGTAAGCATTCTTCAAGGCAGCCTTCACGACACACAACTACACACAGTCGCTGAGCAAAGACTGATAGCCAAGTTCCGCACATAAGGATGACCTCAACCAAGATCTTGAGTTCATGTCAACTATTATAACCCCCATAACTTGCGTAGGCTTGCAAAATCTCACTAACTGTCCTGTCTGGAGACAATACACATCTGTTTAACCTGTGCTTAATGCTCTTTCCCCTCACATTGTCTGTATCTTTAAGACTTGATTACTTGCAAAGACTTGCATTCCAACCATTATTTTGTAAATTGAGTTTATGGCTTTATATGCCCTGTTTGTGAACAGAACTCCCACTCACCTGATGAAGGAGCAGCAAATGCTCCGAAAGCTAGCAGCTTTTGCTACCAAATAAATCTGTTGGACTTTAATCTGGTGTTGTGAGACTTCTTTCTGTATAGGTACACCCACAGTGCTGTTAGGGAGATTCAGGATTTTGACCCAGTGTCAGCAAAGGAACAGCAATATAGTTCCATGTCAGGATGGTGTGTGACTTGAAGTCGATGAACATTCCTATGTATCTGCTATCTAAATTCTTCTAGGCAATAAAGGTTGTGGGCTTGAAAGGTGCTGACAAAGCAGCCTTGGTGAGTTCTTGCATCTTTTAGATGGTACACTCTTGTACTACTGTGTTCAGTGACGGAGAGAGTGACTGTTGGTGGTGGATGGGAAAGAGTAGTACAACAGTAGCAGTTGCCATAGGAGGAATGGTTGCATGTAGGTGACAGGCGTTTGCCTCGTGTCAGTGTCCTCCAAGTCCTAGAGTTTTGAGACAGCCGGGAGTACTCATCATGAATTTGAAGGATGCCAGGCAAGAAAGGATCCAATTGATTATTGTTCCGAGATTGAAACAATAGAATCTGATCTTGAGCAAGCCTATTTGTCTGTTTGATCATGGATCGATCAATCCATTTAGGCATTGTACCAATCCTCAACTTCAGTGCGAGAGTTTCTCAAGGCATGGCTACTGATGGCAATGAGAGGATACTACTGGCATTGAGGATCCATTTATGGTGGTGTGCAAAGGATTCATAAAACTGGCAGATAAGAGTGCCAGAGCATATATCACGAATGCTTCTCAAAAACGATCACTTATGGATGCATTTCTGACAGCCACAGACCAGTTGAACCTGTACTGAGTATAAGCCTTTCCTGTTGATGCTGTGTTGAAGTTTTGACATTCATGTGGGTGTCTTCAAATCTTCTGTGAAACCCAGCAGAAGGATCCATCTCAAACAGAACTAGGTTAAACTACTGTTAAAGAAAGGCTGATAAAGTATGTTAGGGCTTCAAACACTTCCTAATTAATTTATGTCCCAAATTTTTTTTAATGATCAAAAGGCTCAACCCTCTAACAGGCATTATCTTTCCACAATTAGTCAAGTAAACAAAATGCCCTTCAATTCTGGTATTTGATCTATTGTGAGGAGAGATTGCTCTTTCACAACACTCTATCTATCCTCACATGCAGCCCGAGGTGGTTCAGATTCCAACAGGTCCCCATTACGCGCATCTTTGTGCTAATGATGCCTTAAAACATGGGAACACTCTTGGGCAGTGGTGCATAGAAACACTCAATGATGCAATGTAGCAATTGCCTGTGGAATGTATATGATAGGGTTGGAGGTTAACAAGTCCAGTAAAGAGAGAGACAAATCAGATATGGATGACACAAATACAAAACACAATGATTATGGGGAGCAGTTAAAAAATTCTTCATAGATAAACAAAATGTCCTTGATCAGAGTGAGAACTGGAAAAGAAATATAAAATTACTGTAAAAGATGTTAGAATTACTATAATTGTGACAGGAAGTCTTCCAAATAAGCAATGAAAAATAGTGCAACTGGGATCAACAGTGGTTATTTTGTCTGGAAAAAGACAAAATTAAAAATGAAGCTGTGCGTCCAAAAATGTAATAATCCAAAAGAACAATGGTAGTAGATTGGAACTGGAGTAAGAATTGAGATGCCATATGAAAGTGGGAATTTGACTTCTGTGAGGACAAGACAACCTAATCTTATCAAAGTGACAGACACTATGGACTGGGGCCAGTAGAGACTAGACTTGATATAGGTAAATGTTATGCATTACCTTGATATAGGTAAATGTTATGCATTATAAAATTAGGTTGGAGGAATATAGGGCAATTTTCATAAACAAGCTAGATCAGGTGCAACAATAATGTATACATTTAAAATGGATTGAATTGTGAAATTTTGGCCAATATTTTGACATGCTAATGTAATCCGTGGCGACATAAGTGATCAAGACAAATATATTATTGAGCTCCAATCAAAGTTTTTAAAATTTATTTATGGAATGTCAATGTCACTGTCAAAGTTAATATTTATTACCCCTCCCTTTCTGCTGTTGTGAAGGTCGTGGCGAGTGTGGTGAGTGCCTTCTATTGATGCAGATTGTGAGGTAAAGGTTATCTGTCTGATTAAGGCTTACTAAACATTTTCATAAGCAACCATCCAGAAGCAAATTCTGGTCAATTGTTACGCAGGATCACAGTTAACAGATTTCATCTCAGCCTTCTCTACCGAGGATGTTGATTTTTGCCTGGATACAACTGCCCGGGAATCAGTGCCAGTGCAATTCCCTAATCTGTGAGCATAGGCAGAAGTGTCACCAGGTTAATTAATTGAAGAACAACTCAAAATAACTAATGTGCTGCTGAGACATAATTATATTTTCTAGCAGAAATATGGTCATGTTTGAAAATCCTGACCTATGTTCTCTTCCCTGATCTAGAGGCTTTGAGAATAGCCCAACTGAGTTAAGAATGGACTCAACAGACAAAGCTAGCCAATTATATGAATTACCTGCTGTTCAATAGCTTTTCTAGGATACTCTCAAACTCTTGTTTACATTGATTAAACGTTGGTTGCATCTCTACTTTCCTTCCTCTTGTACATTGTTAATTAGTCTTATCTTATTTTAAATGTTCATGGCCCCTGTTATTGACCAACACAGCATCGGAGCAAATTTTTTCTCAACTTATGCCTAAGCTGTGCTGAGTGGCCACGAGAGCGTAAGGAGTAAAAGACTGGACATCTTTAGCTTCATCCACCCATCTCTGCTTGTGAGACACATTTACTCCCTCTCCCATAAAAGATCAGGAGCTCACCATCTAAAATCTGTTGGGAAGAACCCACATTCCTGGTGCTGCATTACACAAATACATTTTATCAGCATTGCCACCCTCTGCAACTGCTTTAAAACCATGTTGCAAATCGATCCAAGAAAAATGGGCTGTGCATCACTGCAACATGCTGTCCATCACCATTTTATCTTTATTAAAGAACAATAACATGGTCGAAAGAACCTCTCAACAGGCAGGCTAGTTGGAGTTATGGGAATTCTGCAATACAAAGCTGTGTAATGCATCAAAAATGAATCATATTAATTGCAGATGAAATTATAGTAAAAGTCAATTCAGGTCCATTTCTTACGAAGTTGAAAATGTTCCACATAAATATTTGTCACAATAATAGAAATACAGAGTGAAAATAACGACTTTCACCATGTATGCATGAATTCCAATACACAATTTTTCCGATCCTCCTCCCCTGAATGTGTCGATTCTCTGGGTGAATAGGTCCACAAATATTGTCCTCTTTATACTTCACTCAAGGACATAGATAATAAATATTTACAAACTATTTGACTTCAGAAGGTATTTCAGCTGAGCTTCAATATATCGCCAGCTGGCAATCTATACATATGGACGCTTTCAGTCTGGTTTCAACTGGTAGTGATTAGAATAACTTTTCGCTCCTAAGGTCAGCGACATCAGCTATTCTTGTATTATAAATCCTGCTTCAAGTAAAAGGATTTAACAGCCTACAGTAGGAACCCAAGCATTTTTATCTGTGAATTTCCTAAAGTGCACACTCCACAATGCTCCAAAAATGCACTTTTATAAACAAACCAAATTGTACAGTCATTCACATTGTTTGCCAATTCATTTTCTGTTACTTTTCAATAAAGCAGCATGAGTCAAGGAAAGTAGAACAGAAAAAGCTATATACATTTATACAAACATACAAATATAGCTTAAATTATACAGAAGCATTCAAGATGAACATCATAATATAGCAATCAAATTTTCTCAAGCTTTATTTCTAAAAAGACTAGAAAGTGCACAAGCATTTCAATCTTCAGGAGTTAGGTGCAGCATAGTACTATCAAAACTTAGAACTTAAATTTCAGAATGTGAAGAGAAGTGCAAATGGTACGAGTATCTATTTTTCAAAAAAATTGCAAAGCATTTGATATTAGTATTTATAGTATTTTCCCTTCCTGTCCTGATTGCTAAGTCTCCATATCAATCCTTGCAATAAGGGAGAGGATCAGAACAGCTTGTAGTAGTTGGGACTAACTAGAAACATGATGGCAGTTGATGCCAACTTCCCCTTGCCCCATTTAGGCACTTCAATCCATTTAAAAATTACTGCTGTGTGAACTGTGTTACTGGTACATTGTAATCAGTAAGTATTGCAAACTCCCATTTGAATCAGAAGATTCCAGGTTCAAATCACTCAACATTACTTATGCCTGTTAATAGCCAGAGCTGCACTGATTTATTTGGAAGTTGAGAAGCAAAGCAAACTTCCTTGAGGCAGTGATCTTGCATCTCACTCTTTGCACTTCAGCTTCAATGCTATATTCATTGAGAGTTGCTGTTAGAAGAATTTGGCTAATCAACAACTGCTCAATCGAGGTACTGTGAGAAAAGTCCACTTCTGCAATGTTTGCAACTTTTGCAATACGAACAATAAACTGTAACTTGTGGCTTGCAATTACTTTATCGCCTTCTAGTTTTCTATCCTCTTCTCTTCAAGACACTAATGCAGAAGTATAGTTCCACAGGTACCAGCTGTTCTACATTACTTAAACAATGGAGGCATTTGTGAACCTAAACTACAATTATCAATTATTTGTCTATGGGAATAACCAATGTTTCTGTTCCTAGGTTATGATCTGATTTTACCATGTCCCAGAGTTGCTTTGGATGCGATAAGCTCACTGGGCACAGGTTCTCTTCATCTGTCAACTGGCATTTTTACCCTCAAATCTATTGTTAATCTTAAGGTTTGATAAGTATAAGAATAAAATCTTGACTTTAGAACATATTAAACAATTTCTATCAATAGAGTTCCTGGGAACTTAATATTCTCATTTTTAATGGACAGAGGAGGCGAAGATGAAACAGCCTGGTACTAGACTTGAACATAAAGAAAATGTGGTCTTAAGCGCCAATTTTTGATTTCATAAAATTCCTCAGGAAGATGGAAATTTTTAAACTTTATCACAGTGTTCAGACAGATTTGGGATAGGAAGGATCACCAAAGTTTAGAAGCTAAAATTATTAGATCAGGTAATAATGCCAACCAATTTCAATTGGTGTAAAACACATATATAAGAAATTTAGGGATAGCAACGGTTACAGTAACTTACAAACATTTCTGACAAAAGATGTGCACTCCATCCACAAATAGGTTTGGCATAAATGTTCTATTGGACTCTAAATACGCAAATGTCAATTTATGCTACATTATAGACAGCTTTCTTTTCTGGATTTACCAGATTTATGAAACAAATTGAGATAATTTCAAATTCAATTCAAAATGCTACAGATAAAGGAAATGGAAGTTGATATCCAGTTAGTCAGTTAGAATTGAAATCCACAGAGCTGTTGACTCTTCCTTCTGGATGATTAGTTAAAAGTTCCATTCATAAGCTAACAAGTGACATTCTTAAGTAAAAAATAGGCAGTAAAGAAACATCACATTTAAACATGATCACTAGGAGATAAATTCAATCTATACAAAAAGTAACACTGATCTACCAGATTCACCGGGTTACTGTAAAACTAAAAGTTGCTTGTAGCTGAACTATCATCGTTAAACCAACTTTCTCTGCTTAGTGCTTAATATAATATTGTTAGTGTAATACTGTTGTACCATTCAATAAAGCTTTCTTTAAAAATAACATATTCATGATTGCTTCCTCCAACTCTTTTGTTCCTTTCTTTCCAGTTTTTATCTTATTTCAAGTAGTTGAGCACTCCAACTTGCAGACAATGATTTATAAACTGAGATTTACGGGCAGTCTTGAGGTCTGGTTGACTCACAGAAAACAAAATTGAGTAGAATGATATATTCACTCTCCTCACAACTGTTGCTTTCCCTTTCTCCAGATGATGATCTTATGGATTGTCTTAAGGACATCAGGTTTTAATTCTAAGCCTAGTAGCAATGTAACAATGCAGATCTGAGCAGAGATTGAGATGCAAAATCCTGGGGATGTTCTGTACCTTCTAAGTTCTGCTAGCTTGATCCTTACAATAATCAATGGTAAATTGTTGTGTGTATTTTTTAATTTTTTTTGGCCTTCAACTATTGTTTCCCCATTGTGCTCCTTGAAATGAAAGGCATAGATTTAATTCATGTGTGTATGAGATTACAGAATCCCAGCTCACCGCACACACACACTTCAGAATTAACCCTTCACATTTCATGTTACTGTACTCCTTTCCTTTGAACAGATGCCCTGCAGAGGATGGAGGTGAAGGTATGCCGAATGACTATTTTAAATTCTTCCACTCGAGAAAAAGAAAAATTTAGCGAGAAAAACACAACTGCCAAAACCTAAACATCTCTTAAAAATTATGCCAGAACGAATTCAATCCCATAACTAGACTTCTTCCATTGCATTCAGCTACAAATACAAACTACATCCCCATTCATTTGGAGCACTTTTTAGCATTCACCTTTTTGGTTCTGTCTGTAGCCAAAAGAACATTTCTGTACCCTCACTTTTGGCTCTCTTTTCTCCTGAAAATACAATGAATGGAATAAGATTCCAGTAGTATCATAGCCTTCCAGTATCTTACATGGCCAAGACAAGAATTTTACCCAACAGTTGCATGGGCAGCAGCATCACACCTAATGCTTACCCAACTTTCACACATTACAACTTCTACCCAGATACTGGATAGCAATCAGCAGCAAAAACTGTGGCTAATTGTTCTCTTCTTCAAATTTGGGTGTGACAGGTAAGGAGAAATAAATCAACGACAAAATTGTTGCTTAGCCCAAAGCAGATGGGAAATGGTTCTGTACTTGTAAAGAAGTTGCATGAGTACGTGGGGATTTAAAAGTGATGGAAATATTAAGTGGCATGGCATATAATAATTTTCTTCAATTTAAACTAGACTCCAGAGACAAAAAGTGACAAGATACATCCAATATTGTTCACATTTAAGGATTCAAGATCCAAAATAGAACCATCAAATAAGCTTCATAATCTTTATACTATCAGAAGCCAGAGGATGTAGCATGGAAAGGTGTCCCATATCAGTAATGAACATGCTATAATGCATCACTGAGTATTTTTTGCATGTAGATCAAGGCACACAACACACAGCCATTGAGATGTGTAAGTAAAAATCAGGAGCTGCAAACTAAAGAATGTTACAAACAGAGGGCTTAGGTAAAAGGAGAATAAACTCTCAGAATGTCACACCTCTTCGTAAGAAATTTAAGGCGGAATTTTTTTTAGCTGTGCTCGCCCCTAAATTAGAAAATTCTGTCCGAGGTCAATGGACTTTTTGATAGTCCACTCCTCGCCTGCCCCAATTCCTGTGGCGGATGGGAAAGTAAAATTTGCCCTTTAATCTCTGGTGAAGTCTGAAAACCACAAATGTGCTTTCAGACTCTGGGGATGTGCTCTTATGTAGTGCAACCGTCTTCCATGAAGTGACAAAATTCAAATATACAACTTATACACAGGAAATAGCTTCCAGTTTTTCAGCAACTCCCCAATGCAAGCAGAAAGCAGACATGCCAATAAGAGTATCTGTACACAATTATTAATGAGGTTAACAATATATCACACAGTGCGTATCACATGGCCACTCATCCTCCAATGGTGAGTCAGGCCATGAACTGAAAGTTCATCTTATCCAAATGTCCATGAGAACAAAAAAAATCTTCCATCCTGATTGAACTGACACACTCACGTCTCTGTGGGACAAACACTGCGGTCTTTGCAGCAGAAATAATGGACCACAACTCCATTGGGGTAACGCGCAAAAGCACTGCAGGAAAAGAAACAACATAAGTAACGAGGTGAACTTTCAGTGCTTTAAAAGTATCACAAGTTATGTAAAAGATATTTGTGTGGAATGTCAAATACACTAATCCTCTGAATTATTCTTTCTATTCCAATTTGAAAGTCAAGGAGTTTTCAAGAGTTCAATTTATCTGATGTGCTGGTTCAGCCTATACTTGCTTTTTTTTGGTTGATGGGTCTATAATACACATACATTTTGGATTAATTTACTTTTCCCTGTCACTATATCATTTCTGCGTTCCTGTCTTTGCTAGTGCCGCAGTACCAGGCAATAGATATGCTACCAGATCTCTAGTAGTGTTGGTTCCCCATGTAATTGGTATATGTCAGTAGCTTAAAATGAACTGTCTCTGGCAGGTCTGATTCTTAGCCTTTGCACAACAATAAAGTTGATAATGCCGTTCACCCACAAGCCAGCAGCTCTACTGGATGGCAGCGCCGCTGGGGAGGTGGTGACTGCTACCAGTATGACAGTACCTGAGGCCTAGAATAGTTGCTAGATTCAGACTATCTTATTTATATATTGATAAATTCAAGTAAAGAAGCATGATCCATCGTGCAGGGAAGCATCTGATGATTATAGAAAGTGGAAACATTATTAGGATACTTAAAAAAGTATTCATGTCAATACAGGTATTTAAAAACTTGATGACTGCACAGTGTGTAGGTTCAGGAAATGCACAAGAACAGATGACTGTATAATGAATCGAGATGTCAAACAAATGGGAACATAGAAATGAGCATGTGAAACAGTGCATTTAGACTTTAAAATCCTATCGAGTAAGTTTCTTGTGTAATGTTCTTAATTCATCATTGCTGATTACTTCTTTCAAAGACCCTTACTGTTAGCTAAAATGGTTCTCTACGGGCACAAGTCACATTTGGAAAGTGTAAACATACACTCCTAATGCTGATGTATTTGCAGGACAAATGGGTATTTAACAGCATTTTTATTTTTGGTGAAGACTTGGTGTCTCCACAAATCGATTGTTATCTAGGAATTAGGTTAAGGTTAGATTTTAATAGGTAACTATTAATACTGGGGAAAGTATTTGAAGACTGAACCTGTTTCCAATTTTCTTCTTGCAGACTCGGCAGATTTTCTCCTCTGTTATGATGCATTTCACCTCCTGATGATAAATTCTCTGCTCCTGAATCTATCAGATAAAAAGAACAGAACCTGTATTTGCAACAATTATAACTTCAGGATGTTCCAAAGTGATTTGCAGCCAATAAAACACTTTTGAAATGTAGTCGTTGGTGCAATGCAGTCAAATACAATGCCTGTTTTCTGCACAATATTGGCCAATACACCAGGAGACTTCCCTGCTGTTCTTTAACTAGTGTCATGGGATCTTCCACATACTCTTGAGGAAACTATTTGATTTAGCATCTCATCTGGCATCTCCAACAGTGCAACACTCATTCATTACTGTATTGTGCACTTAAGTATCTGACTAAATTATGTCCTCTTTGTCAATGAACTTCTTAATTGCAGCTGAGATTGCTGGTACTGAACTAAGCCTTACATCAAATAAAGCAGACAAAATGGTTATAAGCTAACACAGACTTTTAAAACTTTTCCAAGGTCAAGAAGCCATACATGGTCCTGCTTCCTAATCCCATTATTTTTCTTGAAAGTTTCCACTTATCAACATCAGAGATGTTAGTGAAAAAGAGAGTAACTTCATTTTCGGCAACCAGGTTAGCACTAAGCAATTCAAGGTCAAGGTCAAGGATAGCAAGGATGAATGTAGAGTACAGTTTCCCCTGCTTGGCCCTACAGTTTAAAGGTAAGAGAATTTCACTATTTAAATGTGATGTTTTCCCCATAGAAGACATCCTTTAGCTTGTCCAAACAGATGCCAAATTAGGGGCACTTATGCAACTAAGCCCAAGCTGGAGGAGACTGTTTTTATTAGTGTGATAAGAACAGTCTCCTCCAAATGCAAGAATTTTAAGAGACTAGTTATGATCTTGAACAAGTCTCAGAGCTGAATAGTAAGTGATTAATCTATTGCTCCAATCCGTTCCTACAAAAGGATGAGGATTGAAGGCTCGGTTAGTGCAATGGATAGCTATAGATTAGCCAGGAAGGAGCTAAAGAGTGAATTGAGGAGAGCGAAGAGAGGACACAAGAAGACTTTGGCTGATAGGATTAGGGAGAATCCTAAAGCTTTCTTTAGATATGTTAAGAATAGAAGATTGGTTAGGACAAGATTAGGGCCAGTCATAGACAGAAGTGGGAAGTTGTGCGTGGAGCCTGAAGAGATTGGAGAGGCACTGAATAAATATTTCTCTTCGGTATTCACGCAGGGTGATGTAAATGTAGTTATGGAGAACACTGAGGTACAGGGTAGCAAACTGGAAGGTATCGAAGTAAATAGGGAGGATGTGCTAGATATTCTCGAGGGTTTGAAGTTGGATAAGTCCCCTGGGCCGGACGGGATTTACCCTAGGATTCTCTGGGAGGCAAGAGAGGAGATTGCAGAGCCTCGGGCTCTGATCTTCAGGTCCTCGTTGGTTACGGGTGTGGTTCCGGAGGACTGGAGGATAGCGAATGTGGTCCCATTGTTTAAGAAGGGGAAGAGAGACCTTCCTGGGAATTATAGGCCAGTGAGTCTTACTTCTGTGGGGGGCAAGGTATTGGAGAGAATTATTAGGGATAGGATTTATAGTTATTTAGAGAGAAATGAATTGATTGGGGATAGTCAGCATGGTTTCGTGAAGGGTAGGTCATGCCTTACTAACCTCATTGCGTTTTTTGAGAAAGTGACCAGAGAGGTGGATGGGGGTAAGGCGGTTGATGTAGTATATATGGACTTTAGTAAGGCGTGTGATAAGGTGGACCATGGAAGACTTCTACAGAAAATGCAGATGTGTGGAATAGAGGGTGATTTAGCTAATTGGATTAGAAATTGGCTGGCAGATAGAAGACAGAGGGTGGTGGTTGATGGGAGATATTCATCGTGGAGTTCGGTGACGAGTGGTGTGCCTCAGGGGTCTGTTTTGGGGCCCCTGCTGTTTGTAAATTTTATAAATGATCTGGATGAGGGTATTGAAGGATGGATTAGTAAATTTGCAGATGACACTAAAGTCGGTGGAGTGGTAGATAGTGAAGAGGGGTGTTATAGTTTGCAGCGGGACTTGGACAAGTTGCAGAGCTGGGCCGAGAGGTGGCAAATGGAGTTTAATGTGGAAAAGTGTGAGGTAATGCACTATGGCAGAAATAATAAATGTGTAGAGTATAGGGCTAATGGTAGGATTCTTAGGAGTCTAGATGAACAGAGGGATCTTGGTGTGTATGTGCATAGATCCCTGAAAGTAGGCAGTCAGGTCAAGAAGGTTGTTAGGAAGGCATATGGAGTCTTGGCTTTTATTGGTAGAGGGATTGAATTTCGGAGCCGCAACGTCATGTTGCACTGTACAAAACTCTAGTGCGGCCGCACTTGGAGTATTGTGTGCAGTTCTGGTCCCCACATTATAAGAAAGATGTGGAGGCATTGGAGAGGGTACAGAGGAGGTTTACCAGGCTGTTGCCTGGTATGGAGGGCAGGTTTTATGAAGAGAGGCTGAGGGATTTGAGGTTGTTTTCGTTAGAGAGGAGGCGGCTAAGAGGAGACCTTATCGAAGCATATAAGATGATTAGAGGTTTAGATAGGGTGGACAGTGATAGCCTTTTTCCTAGGATGGAGAAAGCTAGCAGAGGGGACACAGCTTTAAATTAAGGGGTGATAGTTATAGGACGGATATCAGAGGTAGGTTCTTTACCCAAAGGGTGGTTCGGGAGTGGAATGCCCTGCCTGCAGCAGTTGTAGATGCGCCAAGTTTGGTGGCGTTTTAAGAGGTTAGTTGATAAGTATATGGAAGAGAAGGGAATGGTTTAGTTTGGAGGGGCATTGCTTTTTATATTGGTCGGCACAACATCGAAGACCGAAGGGCCTGTTCTGTGCTGTAATGTTCTATGTTCTATGTTCTAAAAGTTTTTATAACAGGACAAGATAAAATGAAGACTATTGGCCTAGTTAATCAAAAGTGCTCAAAAATGCATTAGATTAGAATTGAATGGGAAGTGATTTTACTCACTAGACTTCTATTAAATGCACAAGTTCAAGATATAGCATAGCCCACTGGAAATAGGTACAACAGCACTAATGGAATTAGTTTTCTTGTCACTGGAATTTGACACAGAAATAGGTAATGGAAAGTATTTTTGTCTGTTGGGATGCTATTATGCTTGAATTAGGAACGTTTATCTAAAACCAGTACATTAAGTCTTTAGGTTCTTGTACTTACACGAAGGAACTCTGCATGAAGGAGACTTTTCATAACTTGACTGCAGCGGCGTCTCTGTGCATTTCCTTCAAGAACATTCTCCAGAAATACTTGGATCTCTCGAATTTGGGTGTTGGCAGGAAGCAGATTCAAAGTCTACAGAAACATTATTTTAAAATTACAGAAAGAAAAAACATCTCTGTATATAAACATTAAGTACAGCTTTGTAAACATAACCTATCACAATATTTACAGTAGTGTATGTAATAATAGTCATCTAGATGGCCATCGGGATCATTGAAAGATCTTCAATGCAAACATTTGATATTTTGTGCGTGTTAGCCTCAGCTGATACATGTTTGGATAAGAAAAGGATTAGGCTCAGCTCTGAGGCCTTTGCTAACTGAACTGATTGATAAACTGGCCAAGCTCACAAGAATCACAGCCAGTTAGTAGATTGGGATTTTTTTGAGCAAGCAATGATTTGAGGGTTAATTTATAGTGATCTTATACTGTTTGTGCATTCTAGGTAACTTTTATTGTACATACCCCAATCTGTAAATTATCTGAACTTTAAAGTTTGAATTAGGATTCAAAGAGCAATGACCCAATCTTTCAAGATGAGCATTCCAATTTTTCTTGATATTTCTTTATCAGATTTAGATGAACAGAGGGATCTTGGTGTATTTGTGCATAGATCCCTGAAAGTAGGCAGTCAAGTCGATAAGGTTGTTAAAAAGGCATACGGAGTCTTAGCTTTTATTGGTAGGGGGATTGAATTTCGGAGCCGCAACGTCATGTTGCAACTGTACAAAACTCTAGTGCGGCCGCACTTGGAGTATTGTGTGCAGTTCTGGTCCCCACATTATAAGAAAGATGTGGAGGCATTGGAGAGGGTACAGAGGAGGTTTACCAGGATGTTGCCTGGTATGGAGGGCAGGTCTTATGAAGAGAGGCTGAGGGATTTGAGGTTGTTTTCGTTAGAAAGGAGGCGGCTAAGAGGGGACCTTATCGAAACATATAAGATGATTAGAGGTTTAGATAGGGTGGACAGTGATAGCCTTTTTCCTAGGATGGAGAAAGCTAGCACGAGGGGACACAGCTTTAAATTAAGGGGTGATAGTTATAGGACGGATATCAGAGGTAGGTTCTTTACCCAGAGGGTGGTTAGGGAGTGGAATGCCCTGCCTGCGGCAGTTGTAGATGCGTCAAGTTTGGTGGCGTTTAAGAGGTTAGTTGATAAGTTTATGGAAGAGAAGGGAATAGTTTAGTTTGGAAGGTCATTGCTTTTTTCATAATTGGTCCGCGCAACATCGAAGGCTGAAGGGCCTGTTCTGCGCTGTAATGTTCTATGTTAGATGAACTCCAGAAACAATCAAATAATTTCAATTTGTTCCCCCAAAACAACAATTCTCAGCACTGGATGACTCTTAGACAAGTACTATTCATTAAATTATAAATAAATCATGTACCATTTCTCTGACCAAAAATTAAAGACATTTAAACCAATCTAATATATAATCTTATCAACATATTCATTCTTGTGAACACAATTAGACTTGCAAGAAATTATAATAAGCTGTTTGGCAGATTCATCAATTTGAACATCTAGAAATACAGCAAGCAACTCGTGGGATGCTACTACATCTCAGCAAAAATCTGGATATAGTTACAAAAATGAACTAAAGTGCCAAAGAACCAAATATATTAACCATTCCAGTTTTTCATATTGGGTGTCCAAGAGTGATAAATATTCAGAGCATTGTTCCAGTTAAAGCAGTGAAATGAAACACTGACCTTTACCTTTCTGGCTCGTCAGTATTGGATCTGGGGGCTGGGGGAACACTCCAAAAATGCTCTGAGGAATACCTCTAAGGTTCCCAAGTAAGGTTTACCTAGCAATTGTCCTGACCATTTGTACTGGGAACTATCTGACAAAGCAATTTACGGCTCTCACTTTGGATGCTGCTGCTAGTAATACACCAATCCAAAAGAGTAGAAAGAATAAAAGCACTTCTAATTTTAACGTAACTACTTTGAAGACCCAGACCAAGCCCTGCATAGTACACTTCAAACATCCCCAGGGGACAACCCCACATTCCACCAACAAAACACTCCAACCCCCATCTAAATGGGACTCATCCTTTTCTCCCCAACCACCGACACAGATCATACCCTCTCACCCATGTCCCAACTCTCTGCCCCCACCCCATTGTCTGACCACACCTCCCCCCCCCAGCCCACCTCCAATGTCTGATTCTTTCACCTATCCAACATTCACTGAACTTAGACACTTATCTTTTCTGTGGCCTGTTGTTTGCAATTGGACATTTAAACTCACCTGCTTTATTGCTTCTGTAAACACAACAGCTCAGTGACTATCACTGTGCTGTGCAGATATATGGATTTGGGCCTGTGTCTATGGTAGTTTGCGCATTCTCCCCGTGCTTGCGTGGGTTTTCTCCGAGTGCTCCAGTTTCCTCCCACATCCCAAAGATGTGCTCTTAGGCTAATTGGCAAAACAAATTCTCCCTAAATTGTCTCAAATTTGGTTTTTAATTCATAGATCTATAAACATGGACAGGGATCGCGGGAAGAGGTGGGAACATCGGGGTGGCAGCGCGGGCTCGTTGGGCCAAAGGGCCTGTTTCCCATGCTGTTTTGTTCTTTGCTTCAATCTTACCATCCTAAGTCAGAAAGATCAGGGCGAGGCAGGCACTTAAGAATTTTAGTGCAGACAAGCCACTGATTATCAGTCGCGTGTCTGTTGCTGATTGTCACTCAGAGAAAATTGCAACGAGTGTGTACGATTGTTACCAAAAATAATTTTAATTCTTCTAACTTTTGCTCGGTAGCTATTGGTGGCGGTAACGCAGTTGGAATCATCTGAAGTTTACAATTTATATTACATTTTCAGATGGTTCCCAATGCATGCCAATTGCCCAGGGAAAGTATGCATTTTTGGGTAATTGCCATGCAAACCTTGCATGGGAAATTTCAAAGGGGATTCTTTAGCAGATTTTTGGGGTACCTCCCAAAACAATGCTGGGAGCTCTGAAATTATAACCCAATAAGTTTGAAGAAAACAGTAATCTTGTATTGGTGCCCCTGGCCATGTTTTCTGAAATTCACAGTCACCCCCAATGACACACCCTTCCATTCAGTACAGAAATGTGGTTCTCTTGGGACTTTCCTCTCCAATAACTCTATGCTCCTGACAAAATCAACCAGTGCCTGCCAAAAACAAGCTTAGCAATCAGCAGGCTCACTTACAGACTTTGAAAACAGCATGGAGTTTGTCTCAGAACAGAAATCAAAGTCTACCAGGCTCTAATATTGCTTCTTTTTAGATGAAACTTGAACAATCTATCAGCATCATATAAAACAACTGGAAGCATTCTTTCTTGTCTTGAGGTCTATTTGTAAAATCAGATAGCAGGACAAAATTTCCAACAGTGAGGAGATATAGGCTGGAATTTTACTGCCTTGCTCGCCCTTGAATCGGGGTGGGTCAGGCTTACAGAATGGCATTCTCTGTTGGCTTCAGACAGGATCTTACAAGCCTTGGGTGAGCAAGACGGTAAAATTCCTTGCAAAGTGTTGCATACCTGGCATTAAGAGTGTGGTCTGTCATGTGGTTTGCAAGAAGGATTCCTACATATCAAAGAGAATGCTGTACAACTAGCACAGCACCTACACCACAGGATGTCCCAAACTGAGATGTAAAGACAATCTGAAAATCAGTCTCAGGGATTGCAAGCTGGATCCCAATGCAGGGAAAGAAATAACCTTGGAGAAATCTGTCATCAAGCAATTTTAACATTTGAGGAAAACAGCCTTCACAGCAAGTGAGCTAAAGTCAACACTTCCAAGCATCCCACCAATGATTTCATATGCAGTATTTGCAATCAGTTATTCAAATTGAGACCTGGCTGAATGTCACACGAGACAACACCAACCCAGACACAAACCATTTTTTTTTAAACTTGCCAACACTCATTTGTTGAAGTGACAGAGAACCTATTATTATTTTGTAGACATAAATTTTCCAATGTCAATATCTGTTTTTGTTTCATTATGTATGATGACATTCTATTTGTCCAAAGGGTGAATTAATTATAAACTTGCATTGGGCACAGAATGGTCTGTGAGGAAGCAAAAAGCTACACAGTTCCACAATCGAATACTGGCTATGTCATTTAACCATGCGCTGTTCAGTTCTGAAAACATTGGAGTTACAGAATCCTATTCAACACATTACCCATTTAGCCAACTGAGCTCACATACATACACGTACACTCAAGTATATATTTGTCCATACTAAATTGAGGTAATGTAATATAAATGTTGCTTCTTTATTGTGGAGTAGCACACTCCAAAAATAGCTAACTTGCCTCATATATAAAATTCAACGTCAATAAAAGTTCAGTGCAATAATTCTATTATGCACTTTAGTATTGTCGACAAACAAAAAATTGGTGCTGCTGATTCCAGATCTGGATTTTCTGACATGTATGGTTTTGCCTGTGTACATATAACTTTGACAATACCTTTGTGGTGTCCAGTTTACTGTGGTGCAGCTCCAGTACTTGCAGCGCAGCCTGTAGGTTTGCTTGAGGTTCGGGTATCTCCATCCTGATTGGTCCTACGCAGTGAATGTCAGGTGGTGACAGGTACATACGTAGTAGAGAAAGGTACACCTAAATGCAACAATGACATTGCTTGTGAATCAGTCACCTTTCAACCTTCTATATGAGCTAGGTTAAACAGCAAACTTTAAAATATTCTAAAACATCTCTGATTGACTTAACCAGCTATATGTAATACGTAAGTACACAAAATCCTGCTGCTCTCTGTCAACAAATTCACTAAATAGTACGGTAACCAACTGCTGAATACAACAATAATGACCACTTTTAATGATGTGTGCTCACCATGAAGAATAGGCACACATCCTCCTTCTTTTCCACTTAAAGTAAAGCAGGCAATAGCTAAACTGTTCATCTTCATCTCACTAGGCTCTCAACTGAAGGACGGGGCATGTTTCTGCCCAGCTTTTATGTGGCAAGTGTTGTTAAGCAAGAGATACAAGGCTGTTCTTTACAGTTTGAAACAATAATCTCTGCTATTTGTGCTCCACATGAGATCAAACCCTGGAACTCTGCAGGGAGGATTGCTGGTAGGTGTACTCACATCTTTGTTGCCATCCTTGTTCCGATCGTAATGTTTGTGACAGTATCTGAAATCAAACAGAACAGGCACTCATTAAAATCAAAAATTGTAAACTAAGTCCAGTTTGATTTAATTTGCTAAGGATGTAACTAAACTCATTCAAAAAACTATTTTATAAAATGAACAGAACTTGCTGAAATTAGAAATCGATCCAAAAGGCAGTGTTCCAATATACTAATTGCTGGTACCTTGCGCTGATCATATGAAGATCCAAGTAAAGACCTGAGGAAATACATCTATTTTCCCTATGGCCCCAATTCTCTCCTCTCCTGAACACTAACTGTTGGTCAGGTACAATTCAACATGTGTAGTAGCCTCAAGCAGCCAGTTTTCATGTGCAAGCCAAGACTGCAAGAGTTTTTACTTGAAGCAAAACCACAAAATTGCAACCAAAATGTAATAGAGATGTGTTGATGACATTACACTTCACACTTCCACCAAGATTCATTTGGATAATCACAAACTTAGAATCTGTATAGAATATAAACTTAGAATAGTATTGCTATTACTGAAAGAAGATTGCTTGCTTCTTTTATGCATTGGAAAGTAGTCACTAACGCTCACACTGAACTACACAGACGCATGGCCAAGGTATAGTGCAGGTTTTGTTGTGATAAATAGCACACATGTGGTGGACAAAAAGGTACAAAGAGACCGAGCACCAAAGAAAAAGTAGGCAGTGCACAGCCAATTCCTAAAGGAAACATTGGTGGCAACCTGATATAACCCACTTCAATTTCAGTTTTCTCTTCCTGCACAGATGCCTGTACCTGTGTCCAAAGAACTTACTTTGCTGAAGCGCACCCATTCCCAATCCATGCACGTGTGGAAACCCATAGCATGTCAAGAGTTGGAATTCACGACCTCTGCTCTCGAATCTGATGTAAATCTGATTTTTCTTAACATTTGCCACTGACAGGAAGATCTAAATCCATGCATATCAATGGTGGTCAGTTTAGCTTAAGCATGGAGATGATCCAGGCTGAAGAGTTTTCCATCGAGTCTCTGTCTACAATCTTGCCAAGTTCTGTACCATTTGCAAACTGTTTAATACTGTCCTCTAACCTGAGCTTAGGCCACTTAATGGACACACAACTTATTCTTGAGGAACATCACTTCAAATCATCTCCCATTCTTAAAACATCCGTCACCAACAGCCTTTGTTTTTCAATTTTGTATCGACAATTTGCCTGTTGAATTCTACAGACTGTCATCTTCCTAACACTAATTAGTTGCTTAGTAATTTAAATATATCTGATTAAAAAATACTTATCAAATGTGCCCACTACTTGACTCACCCCTAGGAAATTGAACACAATTCAAAGAGTGAATTAGTGTGCTCTCAATTTCATCCTGGAGAGTGACCAATTTTGTGGGTGGGACCAGGATTCATGCAAAACGAATATTGAGCCAGTAAAAAAAAATGACTGCAGAAAACACTTTTTGATATAACATAACTACATTGAAAACACAGGATATGAGTACAAAATAAGTGTAAACTGCTCACCCTCACCAAGACTCAGCAGATTTGACTTCCAGATGTAGATGCAAACAAATGTTCAAGAGATACATCAAACTCATTCTGCTCTCACTTGGTGAAGCAGCTAGGCACATTAATTAGTTGATGCTAGATTTGAACCCATGGAACCCTGCATTGCAGGCCCGACAATTACATATTTAAAAGCATCCAGAAACCCTGAAAATAAAAATTAAACCCAGTAATTTAAACTCCTAAAATGGATTGTGATATACTTACTCTTCTGCCATTTTAATATTCTTCAGTATGTGAACATAAATAAAAAGGGCTTGTTCGTGTAGGCCCATCTGACCCATGAGCAATGCTCGTTCCTCCAGCAACCCTGAAACATAATCAGAAAAGTCATTCAGAGCATTCACTTTCGCCCTCTCTTTCCCACTGAGCAGTCCAAAATGAAGACCAAAGTGCAGAATGTATTAAGTTACCAGAATTGAAGAGAAAAGAACTAAATTAGAAAGCAATATGAATCAATGCCAAGTTTTGATTTCAGGGATTGAAGATCTATGAAAAGAATAAACTACAACAGAGAATGGTACAGAGTGTTTTGTGACAAGTAGGAAGCAGGCGGATCTTTTAGAACACAGAAGAAACTGAATGATTTTTCAGAAGAGTAATAAATATGGCATTGTTAAAACAATAAATTAGGGCAGAAAAAATTTGGAGATTAGACAGGAATTGTGAATCAGGCCAGCAGCTTGCTAATGTACAAGTACAGGTATGCTGAAACAAGGCTAAAAGATATGGGAGCAACATTTATACCTCTTTTTTAATTAGTTGAGTTTCAGAAAGCAAGTTGAATAAATAGCTTTCCAGTGAGATGGATCTGAAAGCAGGGAATAATAGCCCAGAGTATGCATGCACAATTAAGTTTCTACTTTAACATTATACATTTTGTCTTAATGTAACACTTAAGAAGTAGTAGTTGCAATACTGTCACGACAGACCTATTAAAGATGGCAGCACAGTGATATACAGGGAAGAAGGAATTACCCTGGGAGTCCTCAATATTAACTCCAGGCCCACGAAGTTTCACAGCATTGGGTCAAACATGGGTGAGGAAACCTTCTGCAGATTAGCTCAATCATTCTCCCTTAGCCAAGTATCCTCCATACTGAACATTAGTTTAAGAAGCACTGAGCATAGAAAGGGCAGAAAATATATTCTGGGTGCGAACTTCACAAGAACAACTCAGTGGCATCATTACCAACGATGTTTTCCAAGTCCTTTTGTTTTTGTCCTGAATTATGTGACTGCTAGACTGGGCCTGTGGTTAGTTGGGAAGGAACCAACAAAAGGGAAAAACCTATTTGGCTAATCCTCACAATGTGCCTTTTGCATTTCCATTTCTGATAGTACAGGAAGAACGATCATTGTGCAGTCCTTGTGGGGATGGTGTCCTATCTTCGTACTGAGGATATACTCTATTGTGTTATATGGTACTACTGTCACATGAACTGGTATAGACTTAGAGCAGCTCCAGCAAATCAAAACTGGACTACCAGGAGGCACTGCAAACCATCAGCAGCAGAACTATATTCTACCAGAAACTGTAATCTCATGGTCCAACAAGTCTCTCACTCTACTATTAACATCAATGGATCAACTTTGGTTCAATGAAGAATGGAGGAGGACATGCCAGGATTATCATACCTAAAAATAAGGTATCAGCCTGGTTTAAACAGTAGTTCAAAAGAAAACTCATATCGGACCTGAAACATTAATTTCTGTTCCTCTCTTCGCAAATGCTGCCAAACCTGCTGAGCTTTCCCAGCATTATCTGTTCTTATGACTACACAGGACTACTTGCATGTCAAACAGTGGAAGCAACATGCAATAGGCACAGTTGAGTGATTCCACAACCAACAAATCAGCTCAAAGGTGTTCAGTCCTGCTACATTCATTCATTAATGGTGGTGGATAACTAAATTAATTAGAAGGGAAGGCTTGACAAATATCCCCATGCTCAACAACAGGGATGCATGACATATCAGCGCAAAAGTCAAGGCTGAAGCATTTGCAATCAATTTTTGCTAGAAGTGTTGAGTGGATGATCAATATTGGCCTTCTCTTGAGGTCCCCAACAGATGCCAGTCTTCAGCCAACTGTATTTGTTGATCTCAAGAAATGGTTGAAGGCATTAAGTATTGCAAAGGTGATGAATTCTAATAATACTTCAGCAGTGACACTTAAGACATGTGCTTCAGTACATGCTGTGCTCCAATATATGCTGTCCCATTACAGCTATAACACTGTCCAGTAATGTAAATTTCCTTAGCATGTCTTGCCCAGAAATTGCAGGACAAATCCAATTTGGCCAGTTATCACCCTATCAGTCCGGTCTCAATCAATAGCAAAGTTGTGGAATATGTTAATGAGTGTAATCAAATGGCACTTAAGCAGCAACAACCTGCTCTTTGACACTCTGTGTTTGGGTTCTCAGGGGCCTGTAAGCTCCTGGCCTGATTAGAGTTTTAGTCTTGACATCAAGGCAGTATTTACCCATCCGGGGTGTGGCATTGAGGAGCCATAGCAAAACTGGAGTCAATGGGAACTGGGGAAAGATCTCTATTGGCAAAGGTAATAACCCACACAAAGGAAGATAGTTGTGGTTGTTGTCAATCATTCAGTCTCAGGACATCAATACTGGAATCCTTCAAGGGAGTCATCAGTTAATTCACATCAATGATTTTTCTTCCACCCTAGGATCAGGCATGGAGATGTTTGCTGATAACTACACAATGTACTGTACCAGTTGTGACCCTAGAGATACCAAAGCAGGCCGTATCCACATGCCTCAAGACTTGGACAATATTCAGGCTTGCATTGATAAGTGATAAGTAATATCCGCACCATAGAAGTGTCAAGCTATGATCACCTCCAAAAAGGGAGAAACTAACCATCTCCTCTTGATATTCAACGGCAGCACCGTTGAATTTCCCCACCATCAACATCAGAGGGATTACTTTAGACTGCAAACTGAACTGCACCAGCTATGTAAATATTATGGCGACAAGAGCAGGTCAAAGGCTGGGAATTCCGCAGCAAATAACTTGCCTCCAGGCTCCCCAAACCTGTCTACTATCTACAGGAGTCAAGAGTGTGCTGGAATATTCTTCATTTGCCTGGAAGGGTGCTGCTGCAACAGCACTCAAGAAGCCCGACACCATCTAGGACAAAGCAAGGCTGCTTGATTGGCATCTTATCCATGACCTTAAGCATTCACTCCCTCCATCACTGATGCACAATGGTAGCAGTGTGCATCATCTACAAGATTATCTTCTAAATCTGTGACCTCCACTTCAAGAGCGACAAAGACAGCAGGTGCGTGGAATCACAACCACCTAAAAGTTCTCCTCCAAGCCACACACATCCCAACATTCTGTCACTGACACTAAGTTGAAATCTGAGAAATTCTTTCCTGGTGGTTTGGTTGTACCTATACCTCATGGACTGCATCAGTTTAAGAAGGTGGCATACCACCATCTTCTCACGAGCAACTACGGACAGGCAACAAATTCTGTTTGAACCACAGAAATCCTACAGTGCAGGAAGAAGCCAGTTGATCCATCCAGTCTGCACCAACCACAATCTCACTCAGGCCTTACCCCATATCCCTACATATTTGCCTGCTAACCCCTCTAACTATGCATCTCAGGACACTAAGGGGCAATTTTAGCATGGCCAATCAACCTAACCTGCACATTTTTGGACTTTGGGAAGAAACTGGAGCACCCAGAGGAAAGCCATGCAAACACGAGGAGAAAGTGCAAACTTCACATTGACAGTGACCCAAGCTAGAAATCGAACTCAGGTCCCTGAAGCTGTGAAGCAGCATTGCTAGCCACTGTGTTACCATGCCACCCATCCTGTGAAAAAAACTTTAAAAAAAAAATCAATATATCCTTATAGGTGGATCTGGGAGGCTCAAAACTGTTGGTTCACAAGTATCTCAGGATTCAGTTATAGCATGAAGGGTTTGCATAAGTAGCTTCTGCAATAACTATGGAAATAGGAACTTATGACGGAAAACTTGATTTAAAAAGTTATGACAATAAATTAATAGAGACAGTAAGAGACTAAAACACTTAAAAGTCTTCACCTTTTAATTCTCTTATTTTGACCAAAACTAAAATTAATGTTAAAAACTGTACCCTACATAGGTTTGGACTTATACAAACATGTTATGCTCTACAGGCTTCAGCTGGCTGAGCCTTTATAATCAGTTCTACTGCATGGAACCTAACAGTGCCATTATATGTCAAAATCTAGATAAGTGATGTCTAGAGTACTGTTGATAAAAACCTAAATTTGTCCACAGTGCAAGACTCTTGGAAGGTTCAAAGATGTAAAAGAGATCAAGAAAAATTAAGAAGGTTGACTTGAAGCTAATAATTTGAAAGGCTGGACAGTGCAGGGAACAACACATCTGTTATTGATGAATGTGCCAGTATTATTTCTAAATAAATAGCTAATGTACCTAAAGGAAACACAGTTTGGAATGAGTAAGAGACAATCAGTACCTGCTACAACTTTAAGTTGGAGAAAACTACAAGTTTTCTCCAACTTTAATTCTTTTTAAAATTATATGGTGACATGTCCTCGCATTAGGATTAACACTTCATTGCTTTTGCAAATTATACTCAGAAATTTAACAAAACTTCATAGTAGGCATAACCAGCTACCTCAGATACCCACAACGCATGCTTTACTAAAGCAATGAAATATCAAATGAAATTATTAATATTTTGTCGAGAATTCACCACTCACCATCAAATGGAAAGTCACTGATGAGTTTGCTGGGTTGATAATGCGTTGAAATTTCCAAGAAACATAACAGCTTGTTTCTATGCTCTCCCAACTCTCCTTCCTCCATTCCAGCAGGAACAGGAATTTCATCTAAAAAGTAACCAAGTGATTATAATCTAATTTTTACAAACCACATCACAGCATCATACGTTTACTTTTTAAAAGATCAATTCACTGATGAAGCTTTTTGCAATATGTTTAAAAGGTTGAGATAGGGGAGAAGATGGGGGTTAATTTTTCCACCCCACTGCACTAAAAAAATTAGTGCAGTGGGCCGGGAGAATCTTGCGGTGCGCGTGCAATCCCACCGCAATAGTGTTTCCCAGTGCTGGATTTTTGGCACTGTATGTCCGTGTTGGTAATAGGCAGAAAAGGCAGAAATAGGCAGAAATTTGCATTTTAATCTAATTTAAATATCATTAGCCGACCTGGGACTGAAGTCTCTGTGCCCAGTAGCATCTCCCTCACCCATCAGAGTATTTCGCTCCAGCAGGGTTTAAGTAGCTCCCCACTTTCAGGGAACCAGTGGCCTGTCCCCGCTGGGTAAAAGGGGGTGGGGGCAATCGAGACCACCTCCCCCCTCTCCTCCCCAGAGGATCAGGTGATGGAGGTGCCTAGGCCCCTCTGGTATTGCTCAAAGGGCAAAGTACCAGGGCACCTTAGAACTGTCCATCAGGCATGGGGCAGTGCCAAGGAGACTGGACATATGGGAAGGGTGGGGGCCTTACAGGGCAATTAGTGGGGCTGGGCCCATTGTCACTCTGCCTAGGGATTGGTGGGGGAAGGAAGGAGGCCAGCAATCAACCTACTGGGGGGGTGGGTTCTGGACTGTGGAGGAAGGATTGGGAGGGGCTGGAGATCACGGCAGCCAGGGATGGCCAGCAATCGGGAGGCCATCATTGCAGGGCCAGTATGCACGTACCAATTTTGGCACATGTGCAGTGCCCTGCTCAGCACGCTGATTTCAGCCTCTCTGGTGGGAACAGGCACCGCCCTCTGAAATTTAATGACAATCATGCTGATGGTCTCTGAAGTGCACAGAATGTGGGAGATTCTTCTTTGAATTTCCACTGCAAAAAAGAGTCTGAATTACTTCAGTTTTTATGCAAATTTGACATTTAGAACTTTTTGGAGAGAATTCTGCTTAGAACCCTATCAAATAGGCTGCTTAGAAATAATAAAATGAATTAGACAAAATATGTAGACGGACAGAATTGAATGCTGTTCTCAAGGTGTGATTTGATCAAATCATTATACAGTTTGAGCGCATAATAGTTAGAATTGTATTGTTTTGATCATACAGAACTAACCCTTGCACTAGTTGACTCTGTTCAACCTTGGTTGTACATATTCAGCATCAACTATACAAGACTCCTTGGTCTCTTTCAATTTCATCCTGAGCAATATTTTATCTTTAGTTTTCCTGCAATACCTTACACTTGTCTGTATTAAATTTTATTTTCTGGGCAATGACAGCAAGTGCCTAGCCAAACCAACAAATCACTGCATTTAAAAATATAGGGAACGTATATCGAATAAATGGTATTGAAAAAGCTAAGGAAGTCAAAAGTAATCTCGTAGTCTTACTGAAGAGAGTGCATGAAAAGGTGAACACAGATTTAACCAGTAGATTACAAATTTCAAACTAATTTCAAGAGATGCTTTTGCAAAAAAAGGAAGGGCAATACATCGAATGAGTTCCAAATGGAACAATGGAAGCAAAAACCCTGGAGTCACTTAGGAAACAGTTCAATGTTGCAAAGAAGGGATTGTAGTCTTTTTAAGGATAGGAGTTTTTAAACGCCAAGAACACATGTAATTATTTTGTAAACTGATCTGAAAATGTCAGCTTCGAATAAAATGCAGCACAAAGTTTAACCTGACATTCCAGTGCAGTACTAAAGGAGTTCTGCGTCACTGATGGGATCTTCAAGTAAAACTGAAGTGCCTGTTTAGGCAAATGGAAAAGATCACGCGGCACTTTTCCAACGAAGGGAGTTTTGCCATGGATTCTCATCAATTTTTATTCCTCCAGCAATATCTAGAAAACAGATTTACCAGTCTTGGCTTAATACTTCAGTCAGTTTTCATTATCATCATCAAAACCCATCCCCATTGTTCCCACTCCTTTTGCAATACTGAGAATACCTGGACTTTTTATACACTCTTGAGTGAGATCCAATCTATTCTGTAAGTGTTCCTGATTGCAAACAATGACAGTAATTACTAAAGAATTGACTGGAGCTGGATTATTGATCTCCTTGAGGACAGCATGACAGAGAATCTGCAATTTCTTGTGACGCACAGGCCATCAGGCCTCTTGTTAATAGAAATAATTCACGATCTGGGATTCAGCATCGAATCACTGAGTTATGCAATTTAAGTTTATTTCAAGATCCGTATATGTTTTGCCTTCTGTAGCCTGACTGTAGTCAGTGCAGCCTTTCTTGGATGATAAGCCACTAATGATAAACAATTACTCCTAAACATAAACTGCTATTACTGAACAGTGCTATGAGCCAAAATCTTCAGGTCCTTATGGCGGGGCGCAGGCTCCTCACACAGGTCTTCAACTTTTTTTGTTCAGCTGTTTCTTCATCATCAGGGTTAGCTGTGAAGGGCTCTGTCATCCATCTACTGCAAAGTGACATGCCAGTACTTGAAAATGAGCCACAAAGGGATTGCTTCAAGAATGAACTTCAATGTGCATTTCATTCAAAAGCACAAACTTACAGTGATTGGGATGAGTCTCCAAATTCCATAAATTGAAGTTTCACAGCACGGCTCTGAACATATTACCAACGATTCAGTCATAACTGTCCAAAGTAATTGCTACAGCTGTACAAAATGCTTTTAATTTGCATAAAATAACGAGAAGTCAGCAAATATAAAAATCTGATGACAAATTGATAGAAATCTGAAAAATTATGGTTATGACCAAAGATGGAATCTAATTTTCCAAAAATGTTTAAAATTGTGTTACAAGCTGTGGAGCTTTGATTAATGTGATAATTGCTTTTTCAAGACCAGCATTTTTGGCCATTTTCTGGTTCAGTATTGGTTGGTTGTGCACAGGTTGCTGGCAATCTTCCTGTATTACAGTAGGTATTCCTTAAAGAGCTGAATGTTAAGGCAACATTTAAAGATCACAAGATTGTCAAAAATAACCAGTGGAATCCCAGTTTTATCACAAGATATTGAATATAAAACCAAGCAGTAAGAATAAGCCCATAAACAATTCTGAATAGCGTTGGACTCCACATTATAGTAAGACTTTAGAAATTATAAAATACAGATTCATCAGGTGTTGCCTGGAATAAGGAAATACCAAAAAAAAGTTCAAAATTTGGGTCTCTCTTTTATTAAAAGAACAGATAATGGAGGTTTTATGGTAGAAATGTTTAAAATTATGAAATATGGAACAGGATAGAAAACAAAAAATTTTGAGTAGTTATAGCGTCAAAAACTAAGAGCCATACACAGTTTAATGTAAGAGTTTTGAAACAGTAGGAGAAACTTCTTGATGGGGTGAAGAGGCTGTGGAATTCACTTTCACAGTTGTCTGTACTGAAGTACAGACTGAAAAATCAAGATTAAATTGGATAGATGTATAAAGGGAAAGAGATTAATTACGTCGAGGAAAAGAGTGGGTTAATGTGATAACAAGTATCAGCTGAGGACAAACTTTAATGCAGACTGACTGGACCAGATTCCATGTTGTAATTTATATCCATTGCATCTGTTTTGTGGAACAATACTGTATGACCACAAAAGGAATCTGCAATTCAAAAGGGATTCCATAAAGGATGGTACTTTACGGGCTTGTAAGAGCAAGAAATGTGATGGGCAGTGTGACTTAATTAGTTGGGCATTATAATTTCAAGTTGAGATGCAGAGATAAATCAGTGGCAGGTAGTGCCTCATGCTGTCCACTGGCGAGTTTCTATCTGTAATATAGTTACATACCATGAATCCTCTTGTCATGAATAACTGCACTCAGTGTTTGGGAAAAGAAATCAGAAGAATGTTGACAAGTTCAAGGTTTACTGGACTGAAATTGGGTCAGTTACTGCAACCAAAAGGAGTGCCCTCATGAGTGATGAGCCAGGTCTCAGAGTTGCCAAACTCAGGTTTCAGCAGAACACTTAGCACTTTGCCATTCAATACTAATTGAAACTTTACAATGATGCACAATCTACTGCTGAATCTGGAGATGCATGATGGAAGAAAAAAGTAATGGATCCAAGAGAAACCAAATCAGCCCGCTTGAAGACAAGTATGATTATCACTGAACTTGGCAATCATATGAAAAGGTTGGTGGAGCAATAGCTCAAACTCTACTCGACATAACAGAGAACACTGTCAGTAAAGTAGCTTCTTGTCATGAAGGAACTGGACAATGAGCTTATCATAGTAGCGCTTAATAAGATCACTGGCTGTCTTGCCAATGGTAAAGTTCCAGGAAATGAGGGCATTCCACCTAAAATCATCAAAAGTGGAAGCATCTCCATGAACTTTTGTCTCTCTGTTGGAAGGAAAGATTTGTGCTTCAAGCTTTTTGTTTTGCAAAAACAAAGGGGATTGCAGTGATTCCAGCAACTAAAAAAGCAATCTCCTTGCTAAATATTATGGGGATGGTCTTTGATGCATTATTGCAGACCATGGTGTCATTCATTTACTGAGTCTCAGTGCGGCTTCAGAATTGACAGATCAATAAAATTCTCTCAGTTTGGCAGTCACAGGAGAAGTGACACAAATAGCACAGACCATTCCACATTGTCATCATAGACCTCCATAAGCCCTCTGATCTCATCAGCAGAGGGGGACTCTTTAAAATTACTACGTTAAATAAGCTACCCTCTTGGACATCATTTCTTCTTTCCATGAGAACACGCTCACTTCCACTAGTTACAGAGGAACAACATTAGACACTTTCAAGATTAACAGCAGGGTAAAGCAGCAATGTATGTTGGCACTAACTGTCAACTGGCATATTTTTGAACATGCTACTATTATACGTTTTCAGCAATTCAAATGAGGGTATCCATATGCATGCCAGAGCTGATGGTAAGCTGACATAAGGGAACAGGCAGGAAAGTGGAATTGAGGCAGAGATGAGATTATATTGAAGTGCAGAACACACTCAAGGGGATAAATTGCTCCTAATTCTTACGTGTTCATTTTAAAATGGAATTGGAATGTGTTCCATTATAGGATAGTGTGAATGAGCCCAAAGAGTAATGCATACTGAACTGCCTAAGCAGTGCCTATGTGATGAACATCTTTGCTAATGCAAACAGCTAATGTCATTTGCCAAATAGAGTGGAATAAATGGGGATGCTGCAAGCTATAGTGGGACAGAAAGAGGCTATTCGATCTATCAAGTCCATCTAATCAGCCTTATTCCCCAGCTCTGGATGTTTATTTCCTCCAAATGGGCTTTGAAACCATTTGTCATTTTTCCTTTCCAGCACAACAACACTTGCTGCAGATAACATTTCTTCTTCACACCCCCCACATCTCTTTCCAAAACCTAGCTCTCATGCCATCAACAATTGGGAACAGTCTTTCTTTGTCTACCCTAACTAAACCTGCCACAATCTTGTGCTCCTCCGTCCAATCTCACAGATCATAGATTCCCTTACAGTGTGGAAGAAGGCCATTCACCCATCGAACCTGCACCAACAACAATCCCTATCCCCTTAACCCCATGTACGTATCCTGCTAATCCCACTAAGTGGCAATTTAGCATGACCAAACAACCTAATCCACATATTGTTGGAGTGAGAGGGAAAACCAAGCACCTGGATGAAACCCATGCAGACACAGGGAGAAAATGCAACCTCCACAGAGACAATGATCTGAGGCTGGAATTGCACCTGCTCCCTTGTGCTGTGAGGCAGCAGTGTTAACCACTGTGCCACCACTGCACCCTCATTCTCCTCTGCTCCAAGGAGACCAATCCCAAATTCTCCAACATAACCTTATAGCTAAAATCCCTCATCCTTGGAAAGTTTCTGGCATCTCTTCTGAAACCCCACAAATTCTTCCTAAAGTGAACAGAACTTGACGCAATATTCTACTTGTGTTCCAAACCAGAACTATAAATGGGTTCAGCATAACTTCCCTGCATTTGTAATTAATACTTCAATTCGTGAAGCCCAAGATGCCATTTGCTTTGCAAACTACTCTCTCAGTAGAGCATGCCACCTGAAACCCCAGTTCCTATATACTCTTTGGAACTATAGTGTACGTTGCCTTCATCCTGATGGCTACACCTCCAAATTTGGCATCACTGCTAAATTTTACTTGCGTTATCCAATATTCAAGTCATTTGTACATAACCAAAAAAGTAGTGTTCACTTGGAGAACACCACTCAATACCATCCACTTGTCTGAAAAACAACCATTTACTGTGACTTGCTCTTTTCTGTCCTTAACTATTTATGTTTTATCCAAGTTGAGACTAACTGTCTAAGTTGCATGCACTTTATCTGGTCCTATTCAATCATATTGCTTGTTGAGACTAATAGGAGCAAAATTGATCATGGAGTGTAAAGATGGAGGATAATGGAGGAAAAAGATTAAAAGGGAAGAAAGACAAGCCATTGGAGAAATCGAAATCATTAAGAAACTTTGTCCAAATGGTACGAGATTTGATGCTGTCACACAGCAACAATATCATTGAAATAATCTGTGAGTTTTCTAGGACAAGGAAGCAAAAAATACAATGTGACAACTCATGTTGTTGCTGGTATGATAAAGGATGGGCTTTTTTGTTTTCTTCCTTACAGCCTGATTGAACCAGTAGCACTGAACGATGTAAAATAGCAGGGTAGGTTATATACTCCTTCAATAACATGCAATGGAAGCAAGGGAGGCCAGTGCAATGGCCCTATGAAGCAAGGTCAGCGAAATACTCTAGCAGAAGTTTTGAGGGGAGATGGGGAGAAATAAATTGCAGAAAAGACTAGTCAGATAAACCAAAACATGTTTTTCATAACTCAGAAGAAAATACACTGGTCTGCAATATAGATTCTCTGCTGGCACAGGCCTTACCCTCAGGCAGAGAGTTGAGATATTCCTTCATGAGACCTTGCACCTTCTCACGGTACAGCTGGATCAGACAGTTGTGGAAGACTGGCCCTGTTTCATCCCAGATGTAAATAATGTGTTCCTAGGAGGGAGGAGGACAAATGCAGTTATCATTAGGTGATTAATAAGGATCTCTCACAATAAGAAGACTAAGCAAAGATGTATTGTTGAGCACATCTCAGTTCCACGGACCCTATGATAAAATGCCCTGTCAACACCTGCTGTCACTTTACAAGAAGAATACAGTGCGGCTGGAATCAGTGAATTATTGCCCTGTACACCCTCACAAGAGTTGAGAAGAGCAGGCAAACAATGGAGCTCCCTCTTAAACTGCAGTAGCCCCTCCAGATTTGTTTCTTAGTTTTCATTTAGTTTTATTCTTTACTACAATCTAATTTATATGAGGTTGTTAAACAAGAAATGATAGGGGTGGAACAAGGCGAGATGCTCAAAGAGGAGGAGATTCCACAGAAGTAGAGGGACAGCACAAGGAAATGACTTGCTGTGAAGGGTCAGTTGGTACTTTGGCAGGGCAAGTTGTAAAGGACGTAGTCAGGAGAAGGGACTTCACTAAAGAGGAAGGATTCTGCAATAATCCACAATAAGCTCCGGATTGCAACAACCTGGTTCATAAATGAACAAACATCCTGCAGAGACAAACGGACCCCACTGCCAGCACGCTGGATAGGAACGTCACAATGAGATTTGGATGGGGCAATTGGGGTTGTCGTATATAAGGAGACAGTGAAGAGTGTCTCAATGAGCTCTTGAAAGGATGCCAAAAGGACAAGACAGAAATTGTACACTTATTTAAGTGGGAGTCAACCTGGGAAGGTAGCCAGGGAATCAGACGGTCAAGAAGTGTGGAAGGTTTGGGTAGGTATTTGTGACAGTAGAGCTTCTCAAGGAGAGAAAATGAAATGAGATATGACAGCAGGAGGCCTGACAGGATTAGAGAAAAGGAAAAAAGTTAAAAAGGAGAAACAGCAACGATAGACTGAATGGACACAAGGAAATTCCAAGTTACACAGGCATGGGTACATAAAAAGATTAAGATTGATAAGCCCGATTAAAAAATAGGAAATGGAATGAAAACTATAGGAGGGAGCCAAGAGTTTGAGTCAGAAGTTGTGTGATTTTTGGGCAAAGTACTAGAGGACCTGTGCAATTAAGTGAAGAAGAGATTTAGATGGGACAGCAAAGGGAATTGGGAGGAATGATCATTGCTTGTGGCAATACAGAATGCATATTTTTTATGTCAAGGAGCAAAAGGATGGTTAGAGGGAAGATTGGACCTCTCAGGGACAGAGGAGGGGAACTATGCTTAGAGCCTGAGGGAATAGGGGAGATCCTGAATGAATACTTTGTGTCGGTATTCACGTGGGAGAGGGGCCTGATGTCTGGTGCCGGCTTTGGGAATTTGAGGACCCGTTAAAGGAAATAATCATTACGAGGGAAGAGGTGTTGGGGCTTTTAGGCAGCATAAAGACTTATAAAGCTCCGGGGCCTGATGGCATTTACCCCAGGCTGCTAAGTGAGGTGAGAGATGACCTTGCTGGGCCTCTGACGCAAATCTTTGTCTCTTCTTTGGACACAGGTGAGGTCCTAGAGGACTGAGGATAGCAAATGTAGTACCGTTGTTTAAAAAGAGTCAGAGGGATAACCCAGGGAACTATAGGCCGGTGAGCTTGACTTCAGTTATAGGTAAGCTAATGGAGAGGATTCTCAGGGACAGGATGTATGAGCATCTGGAGCGCTGCGATCTGATCAGGGATACGCAGCATGGCTTCGTTAAGGGGAGGTCGTGCCTTACGAATCTAGTGGAATTTTTTGAAGAGGTGACAAAAACGGTTGATGAAGGACAAGCTGTTGATGTCGTCTACATGGATTTCAGTAAGGCGTTTGACAAGGTTCCCCATGGTAGGCTGATAGAAAAGGTTAAGGCGCATGGGATACAGGGCCAGGTATGTAGATGGGTTGAGAACTGGCTTGGGAGGAAGAGACAGCAGGTAGTAGTGGAAGGCTCTTTTTCCAACTGGAGGTCTGTTACTAGTGGTGTGCCACAGGGCTCAGTACTAGGACCTCTTCTATTTATGGTTTATATAAATGACTTGGAAGAGGGGGTAGGTGATGTGATCAGCAAATTTGCTGATGACACTAAGATGCTTGGATTGGCGGGGACTGAGGAGCAGTGCCAGGCAATACAACAGGACATAGATAGGCTGGTAGATTGGGCAGATAGATGGCAAATGGAATTTAATCCGGATAAATGCGAGGTGATGCATTTTGGTCGGAATAATGTAGAGGGGAGTTATAGGATAAAAGGTAAAACTATCCGGAGTATAGAGACGCAGAGAGACCTGGGGGTGCAGGTTCACAAGTCTCTGAAGGTGTCAGTACAGGTGGAGAATGTGATAAAGAAAGCGTATGGTATGTTAGCCTTCATAGGAAGGGGTATAGAATACAAGAGTAGGAGTCTGATGTTGCAAGTGTATAGAACGTTGGTTAGGCCTCACTTGGAGTACTGCGTCCAGTTCTGGTCGCCGTACTACCGGAAGGATGTGGAGCCTGGAGAGAGTGCAGAGGAGATTTACCAGGATGCTGCCTGGTATGGAAGGGCTGTCTTACGAGGAAAGATTGAACACACTGGGGTTGTTTTCCCTTGAAAGACGTCGGCTGAGAGGGGATCTATTAGAGGTATATAAGATTATAAAGGGTATAGATACAGTAAATGGTGGTAAGCTTTTTCCACCATTAGAAATGGATAGAACAAGGGGTCATGGCCTTAGGGTGAGGGGGGCTATGTATAAGACAAATATTAGAGGGCAGTTTTTCACACAAAGGGTGGTGGGGGTGTGGAATGCACTGCCGAGTAAGGTGGTGGGAGCAGGCACGCTAGGGTTGTTTAAGGGTCTCTTGGACAGCCACATGAGCGGTCTGCAGATAGAGGGATATAGCAGGACTGTCTAAATATCTTATTTGTTTCCACAGGCAATTCGGTCCACCTTGTTGACCAACAAGGTGCATGCATTCGGCAGGTCGTGCGAGGGCTGCTTTGGATGTTGCTTCAGGAGTGGCCTAGTGCTTCAAGTCGTTAGTGTATGCTTAAACTGGACCATCTGATGGGCAACATGACAGCTCAGAGACTATCGCTGTTGCTGTGCAGACATATAGATTTGGGCCTGTGTCTGCGGGAGTTTGCGCGTTCTCCCCGTGGTTGCGTGGGTTTTCTCTGGGTGCTCCGGTTTCCTCCCACATCCCAAAAATGTGCTCTAAGGCTGATTGGGTAACAAATTGTCCCTATATGGGAATTTTCCACAATAGGCATAGCCTAAAGTCATGGATATGTCATTAAGACATTAGGACGGCGGCGTGGACTCGTTGGGCTGAAGGGCCTGTTTCCCGTGCTGTGTTGTTCTTTGTTCTATTATATCATATTATTTGTTCAGAGTGATCAACAGGAGTTTTGAAGTTTTAAACCCAAATCACCTGATCATTCTTCACCTCCTCCACAACTAAATATCCAGTGGCTGAAATGTTTTCAGAAGAATGGTAATATAGAGGGTAACATCGGAGGTGTATAATATTAGGACAGCTTACAAACAATCATGGTTCTTACCAGATATGGAATAGCAAGCT
Organism: Sphyrna mokarran; assembly: GCA_024679065.1. Lineage (NCBI taxonomy): Eukaryota > Metazoa > Chordata > Chondrichthyes > Carcharhiniformes > Carcharhinidae > Sphyrna > Sphyrna mokarran. Next base: position 61,011,562 of record JAGIQG010000015.1, read on the forward strand.
CCTTACAGCTTTCTAATAGGAAGTCCAACACTTTGTTTCTTGGTAGGTTTTCCACCTCAGGTAGATCCTCTGTAAATATCTATACACAGAAGGAAAGAAAAAATCACAAATTCAAATCAATATGTTACACTATTTGGAGCATTCAAAATTCAAGTGAATCTGCTCCAAATAGTTAATTGAAGGAAAGATGTAGATGAAGCATGCTTCTTCTTTTCATGTCACACACTGCTCTGTCCAGAGCACTTCCTTCATCACTCAGCTAAACAGTCTCTCTCATCCAAATATACTGTTCAAGTCAGCATTAAACATCACTTTGACGAAGTATAATTGTATAGAAAGGTGCTTGCAGAATTGTGCCTGATCAATTGGAATTGATTATCACAATGTAGTCAAAAATTTTAATTAAAAATAAAACTTTAAAGAATGTCCTGAAGCCTTACCTTTAAACCATCCTCCGGACATGCTTTCAGGACCCAAAGGGAAAATTCAAAAATAATATTCAAATTCTCTTTCCCTGATAAGAAACAGAAACAGGTCAGGGAGTACAGATAAACAAAAGACTCACGTACAACAACACTTGCAAGAGTATTAATCAATCAAACCCCAAATAGCTAAACTTCAGAGTTTCTGGAAGACCTCGAATGACTGCCTAAATTCTGATGCTTTGAAAAGCTTTCCACATCAGTTTTCCCATTTATCACATTTCAGTTTTAATCAGCAGCATATGTGAAATACTAGTGTTCTCAGAATGTATATCCCTCACAAGAACAGCTTAACATCAGAATCTGAGCTGCAAATGCTTGTGACAATGCATCAAAACAACCCTGGTCTATCACCCTATAAAAATACAATGCAAAAATCAAAGGAAAATAAAAAGCCACAGTTTTCTTCTTCACAGTCAGTAAGTGGTCAATTGCAACATTATCACTTTGCTTTGGCTCAGATTGGATAATTCACCATTGTGCAGTAATTAAGCTCTCATGAATGTTTGCCCAATGTCTGTACTAATTCAGTTTCCAGGCTTGTATATTACAGGGGACAGTTAATCACTGCGTATTCTATGATCATAGGAACTATTACTAACCCAGTCTTTGGAGATACTGCACAGTTCGCTCATGGCCTTTCAGTGGTGAATTGGCTTTTTTTGCCTGATCTAGTAGAACCTGAAGAGCTACAATAGAAAACACGGATGACAATCATTACTTTACATGAATAATAGTGGGAAGCTGGAACACTTCCCCGTGCAAATCCCACTCCCCCAAAAAAATGTTGACATTGAAAATTGCAAAGCTAAGGTTAATACATTTGTGTTCAGAGAGGGTATTAGTGGTTAGAAATTGACAGAACTCAAAAGATTCAAGATACAGGTCAACCTTGGTTTACCAGAATAATGGAATTGAATTAAGAGGTTAAATAACATCGTCCTGTTTCTATATGCCTCGTAAGGAAAATAAAATAATGAACAAACCGTCTCACCTTTCTCATGCAGGCCCTTCTTTTCATACAGAATGATCAGCTCACTATACTTGTGCGCTTTTTTCAGTACATGTTCGCTCTCTTCAATGTGACAGTGATTGTTCTCCAGTCGTAACAAGGGGGCCACGAGTGCCACATTTGTCTGAAACACACAAAACCAGCAAAGAACATGAATTATCAAGAGAATTCTGGGTGGAGAGACCATTGTCTGATTATCCCCTCTATTTGTCATCTACATGCTGTTCTTCTTCAACATCATCTGAAAACAAAGGTCAGGTTCCACATTTGCCAAAGATACCTTATATAGCTCTCTTTGACTCCTCCACAGTGCCTGATTTGGCTTGCTATTTATATGACATTCAGGAAAGATTCAGTGTGTATTTTTGATTGACAAGGGAATTAAGGTTTATGGGGAGAAAACGGGAAAGTGATACTGAACCACTGCAGATCAGCCATGATCTTACTGAATGGCAGGGCAGGCTCGAGGGGCTGGATGGCCTACTCCTGCTCATGTTATTTCTTATGTTCTTATTTTCTTCAACTAACGTATTGAAAAACTAAAACTATTGCCTTTGATCCCCAACCAGTAAGTTCATCCTTTACCCTTTCAACGATCTGAGGCTGAAGTAGGTCATGCTTACACCTTGGTGTCCTATTTTGCACAAAGGCCAATGACCCCAATATTGGTTTTGCTGTCAAAACTACCCAATTCCATACCAACATCTGACGCTGCCTCAGTTCATCTCTATTGAGACCCACATCCACACCTTTGTTAATTCTCTCCTGGTAAGCTGTCTACCTTCTATCCTTCATAAACTTGAGTTCATCTGCCTGTATAGTTACTCGCACCAAGTTCAGTTTATCCTTAATCCCTGTGCTTGCTGGTCTGCATTGGTCCCCAGTTCAAAAAGCTTAGATCTTAAAATGCTCATCTTTGCTCTCAAATTCCTGCAGTCTTGCTTCTTCTTATCTTTGTAACTTCCTCGGGCTTTATAGTTCCCTACAGTAATTGACTTCATTAGTATTGTCTTTCATATGAAGACAATACTAATAATTGTCTTCATTAGTGTAGAAGACTGTGTGCTAAAGAAGCAAATCCATGTGTTTCCCAACTGGAAACCATGGATGAACAGGAATATCCACTGCTTGCTGAAGTCCAGGTCTGAGGCATTCAAGTCAGGCGATACTGACCTATGCAAGAAAGCCAGATATGATTTTTATTTTGGAGATCCATCAAAGATGCCAAAAGAGCGTACTGGACCAAGCCAGAGTTCTAGACTAGCTACACCGATCCTCGCTGACTATGGTAAGGTTTGCAAGAATATCAGGCATGTAAAATTGCTGGCTCCAATGCACTGCACCCTGATAAGCTCAATGCATTCTACACTCATTTTGAGCATGCTCTTCACCCTGAAAGCCCTAAATGAACCTGTATCTGTGTTCACCATTGCAGATGTCAGAGAAGCTTTCTTGAAGCCCAACCTGGGGAAAGTGACTGGCTTGGATAGGGTACCAGGAGGATCACTCAGGTCCTGCACAGATCAGCTCACGAGGGTACTCACAGACATCTTCAACATCACTTTACAACAATCTGAGGTCCTTATCTGCTTCAAGAAGATGTTAATCAAGCAGCATGCTTGATGTCTATTGGCCACTGGTTCTGCTATCCATCATTATGAAGTGCTTCAAAAGGTTAGTCATTGCATAAATCAATTCCAGTCCCCCAGGCTAGCTGGGTTCACTACAGTTTGTCTACTGATGCAACAGGTCCACAGCGGCACCATTTCTCTGGCCCTGCACTCAATCCTGGAACACCTAGATAACAAGGACACCTATGTCAGCCTCCTATTTATTGATTACAGCTCAGCCTTCATAAGCGGTATTTTTTGCATTCAAATTACATAGGGACAGCAAGAGATTCTGCATTCAAAGAGCCCAAAAACCAAGAGTCAGTACAATACTTCGAGAATGCTTCACTTTTGAAAGTACTGTCTTTCTGATGCAACATCAAATCGTGGCTCAGACAACTCACTCAGACTTGCATAAAAAATCTTGTGGCACTGTTTTGAAAAATGGGACAGTTATCTCAGCAACTTGGCTGATATTTATCTTTCAATCAACATCACACAAAAAAATTATCTGGTAATTATCACATTGTTGCTTATGGGAGTTTACTGCAAATTTGCTGTTATTTACAAACCTTAGAAGTACTGCACGTTAAAAGCGCTACATTATTGTCCTATTTCATTCTCAATGTCATACTGGTCAGTATAGTTATAGTAGGATAATGCGTTGCTGGGGAAAATGTGTAAGAGGGAGGAAGAAGAAAGCACAGGTTCAGGGCACGAGTGAGATATTAAATGAGGACTGAGCATTTGACTTCACAAGAGGATGTTGCAAATGTAGTAGTAAAGGAGGAGGTAGTTGCAATATTGGATAGGATAATGATTGCTAAAGACGTACTCAAAACAAGTCACCTGGTCAGGATGGAATGCATCCTAGAGTACTGAAAGAAGTAAGGATGAAAATTGTAGAGTCGCTTGCCACAATCTTTCTCCTTGGGTATTGGGTGGTGTCACAGGACTAGACGGTACAAATGTTTCATTTCTTTTCAATAAAGTGGGAGAGGGATAAATCCAGCAGCTAGCCAACTTAATGTTGGAAATGAGGAAAACTTTTAGAGATAATAATCCAGGACAAAGTTAATTGGCATTTGGAAAGTATTAATGAATGAGTCAGCATAGACAAATTAATTAATGGTTGATCATATCCGATTAACTGATAAGAGTTCTACGATAAAGTACTCCACTCCATTAATGAGAATATTGTGCTTGATATGTATACGGACCACATAAGTACCACATGATAGACATTAACAAAATTAGAGCCCATGGGTTTAAGGGATAGTGGCAACATGGGTATAAAATTGGATTTAATACATAGAAAGGAGAAAACACAGTGAATGGTTGTTTTACAGGCTGGATGAAGGTACAGCAGTATTCTCCAGGGATTAGTATTAGTACCTATGTTCTTCATAATATATATTAAGGACTTGAATATTCAGTAACACCTTTATGGGTAAATGCACCATATATAAAAACATAGAAAATAGGAACCTGCTCTGCCATTCATGATCATGGCTGATCATCCAACTCTATAGACTAATCCTACCTTTCCCCCATATTCTTTGATCCTCTTCACCTCAAGTACTTTATCTAACTGCTTCTTGAAAATATACAATACCTTGGCCTCAATACTTATACCATTTGATATGGTACCAGGTTACACTGACTTAGAGTGTAGGTTATAAATTAGCTGATCTCAGTCTTGCTAATACCAATCATTTAGATTTAATCATGAAGAGTGGTTAGCAGGGCAAGTGTCAGAAGGAAGCTTACCTCACACAAACCACACTCATTCTAAGTTCAGAACTTAAGAAGAATGAAGAAAATGCAACATTCGTTCTTGTCTTTAAAGTTGTCTGTACTATCCCAGTGAAGCAAACTACTCACGTGAAGGTAACACTTCAATAATGTTGTGTCAATGATTTGGAGCAACTTTTTTTTTGACTTGATGATTGGAGTTCCTTCCACAAGGGGTGATGTTGTAGACGGTTCTGAGTCATGCAGTTGTTTTACCAAATGCGCTCGTTTCTTGAAGGAACGGCAAGAATTAAAAATAACATTTAAATAAACTAACATATAAAAATAAATAAATAACATATAAAAATATCATATAAATAAATAAAAATACCTGTGTCAAGTAGTCTATGAGTGCTAAATGTGCTTTCTCCAGTTCTGCAGTAGATAGCGTGGGAAGAGGATTTGGGTATTGAAGTTGTTTCCTGTAGTCAGCTGGCAACAGGTCTGGGTACAGCCCAATTACATGAGTAGGATCTGAAAAAATCGAATGCAGTACAAGTTAATATAAACCACACACAATGAATTTCTAAGAGTTGCAAATGGAAACAAAGACTGTCCATTAATCTCAGCAGAGATCAAATAATTTAAAATTGGAATCAAAACCATTAAACAGTTTCCAACTCCATATTTCTCCTCAGGACTTTGAAACAACAACACTGTCTTACTTCTTTCGCTCTCTCTCCTTCATCAAAACTCAAGTTTGGCATCACCAATCCCTAATATATGATTATAGAAGAAGTAAGAATTATAAATATTAATTTAGCATGGGCATCGACCCATTGTATTTTCTTTAGAATCTCAATTTTGTACACTGCACTGTGGATTATAGATCATCAACAACCATGTTCTCACCTGTGCCGAGTTTAGCGAAAACCTGCATGGAGTCATCAAAGCGCTTTTGGCAGAACAAATTGAAAGCAAACAGGTTCTGAATATGGTGAATCTGCTGCCACTTATCACTGTCTGAGTCATCTTTCATTTTCTGAAACACAAATAGCAACTCTTTAGACAAATATTCAAGGATGGGTAGGTTGTCACTTTTTTCATTAGCAAAGTATTTTAGGACCTCCAGTACCCAAAGAAAAAGCAATTTAATTACGAAGATTTTGGATTGGAAACAGTAAATGCAGGAATCAGCCTTCCTTTGTTCACATTTCACGAACTCCAACTTGCCCCAAGTGCTGTCTGCATCCAACTCCATAATAAGCCCTATCCTGCATAATATGTCCACCAAAGGACATCTGACATAATTAATTTCCTACCAAACATCATACAGCGGGAGACAGTATTGGTGCACACCGTATAGTAGATACCTATGGCCGAGTACTTCACAATTCTGTAGCAGCAAAGGACAGTATCTGCACTATTTCCATTTCCCTGCCTCACTGCAAACAAATTCTTGATTGTCGTGCACTCCACATTTGTACAATTGATTTTATCACCCCATCACTGGCAGCCATACTGTCAATTGGCAAGGCATCAAACTATGCATCTCTGCCTCTCTACCTCTGATTCCTCCTTTAAGGTATTCCGCAAAACCTACACATCTGACCAAGCTTTTGGCCTAATATCTGACCTATGTGGCTTGGTGTAACATTTTTAAAAATATGGTGTCCTGTGAAACTCTTGGAGTGTTTTAGCGAACTAATTATGCTAGATGTCCTCTGGTAAGTATGTCATGCAGGGTAGGATACAGACAACATGTTTTAAGAAAGTAGGTGTTATGAGGCACGAACAAAGGAAAGCAGAGTACAATCTGAAAAGTAAGTGACTTGGAACATTTTATTAAATTTATCTAGCACCTTTAACATAAGTTGTTGCTGTTCATTTACATGAGTAATAAGAGATATAAAAGCTTCAAATATTGTGTATCCAATCGGGTGAGTTCTGAAACTAACTTGTTTTGCAGAAAGTAAAGTTCAGTTTATCAGGCAAGTGTACAAGAGATAAAATGAAAGCCTGTAGCTCCTTGAGGAACAGATGATGCCACCATCTTAAATTATTCTGAGCACAATCAGGTATTATTCACAATCTGATATTTGCCTCAGGCAGGAATATTCAAGTTGGCAACTAGTTGCTAAGTTGTGGCATAATTCTAAAGGTACTCAACTAATAAACCAGAGAACAAGAGTTCAAACGCCTTCATGACCGTTTGAGATTTTGAATTGAATTTTTAAACAATGAAAAATTTAAATGTAGGACTGCCGCATAAAAACAAATTGATTCTCTAATATCCTTTAGCTGGTCTGGCCTTTACAGAGTTCCAGCCCCACACTGAAATTGTTGATTTTAAACTGGCTTGAAAGTCATTTAATTCTATCAAACCAATAAAGAACAGAACAAAACCTGTCTGACAGTCATACTCAAAAAGCACTATTCCTATCAGGCAATGTCACTATCTCCAAAAAGGCAGAGCCACCAGAATCCGCACAAATGCTATACAACCATGTGGGACTAGCCAAAGGAGTTCTTAGCAATGACTATGCACCCCATGAAATATCATAGCTTCAGATCACAGGCAAGAAAACCCTCCATTGATTATCACTGCCTTCAGTTGATGATTCAGGATTCCTCCATGTTGAGCATAATGGTGGAAGCAGTGAACATAGAGTGTACTCCATCAGTCTGAGTGGTTCAGTAGTATCACTACTGACTGAGTCCTGACATAGCTGTCAGGCTGGACTTGCAGCTGGCAGTGAAACAACAAACAACGGAATAACCTACTTCACTTTGTGCTGCCAGCCTACCTACCATGTATTCATCTGTCCACTGGTAGAAGTAACCAATGCACAGTTCTTGTGGAGACTAATGTGGAGACTCACAAAGAGGAAACCTTCATACTGTTGTGTAGCACTACTGCAATGTTAAGTGGAATAGATAAGAACAGAGTTATAGCTCAAAACTGGGCACCTATGAGGTGCTGCAGGTCATCAGTCATTTGCAGCAGAATTGTATACAACCAGACTGTAAATTCATGACTGGGAATATCCCTCTCTTCTCATCACCATCAAGTCGATGGCCAAGCCTGGTTCAATGAACAGTGTCAAAGAGCAATGCAGCAGCAACATCAGGCACACCTGAAAATAAATTGGCAATCAGATGAAATTACAACAAGAACTATAAGCATGCTGAACAGTGGATGGCAGCAGCTTACAGAGTTAAGCAATCCCACAAATAACGGATGTGGCTAGTTTTACCACATCAATAACATAATGAACAATTAAGCTAATGACAAAAGAGAAGTCTTCGTGAGAAACACCATCTTCAGTAATGGTGGAGTACTGGATCAACTGCTGAACTTCAATCTGAAATGCAGTAAAAAGGTAGTGACCTCACCACACAAGATGTATTCAGGATGATGACTTTTGTGTGTGTCATACTGTATGTCGGTTATTTTGAAAAAAATCTTTGGTTGCTAGCTTTTTGATGTGAATTAAGTCTAGCTTTTGCTGATTGTTTTCATGTGTCAGTTTAAATACTCGGATGTCTAGGAAATTAATGCTTTGTCTGTTGTAACTTTACGTTTAATGATTTTTGAGGATACTGATGCATTCTTATAATTCTGCTTCTGTAGGAGTCCAAATACTCCATATATCAATGCTGTATTGGGGGTTTCTCTGTCGGTGGCCTGATTCTCTTAAAATCTTAAGAATTAAACTCGCAAAGGCTTCTTGCCTATGTTCTATCAATTGACATTTGCAAAATTGGGCAACACAGTGACTAGCACCTGCCTTGCATTGCCAGAGAGCAGAGTTTGATATTAACTTTGGGTGAAGTGTGTGCAGTTTACATTTCCCTGTGTTGGCATGGGTTTCCTCTGGTTTCCTCCCACAGTCTAAGGATATGCAGGTTAGGTAGTTTGGCCATGGTAAATATGTGGGGTTATAGGACAGGGAGATAGGCCTGTGTAAGATGCTTTCAAAGAATCAGTGCAGACTTAATGGACTGAATGGAGTCCTTCTGCAAAGTAAGAATTCTAGGGGATTAAAGGTAGGCCCAGATTCTTTTACTGGGAAGAAGACAAAGATACGAAGGTAACAACATCTGCTTTCACAGTGTCAGACTGTGAGGATCCAAAGTATTTTATAGTAAACAATTGTGCTTTAAACATCCATTTGATTCCAAATAGAATGAATTTTAGGCCTAAACAATAGCTGCTCAGTATTTCTATATGGGTACGAGGTTATGTAGTTCAAGTCACCATGCTGACGGGCTGTTTCTATGTTGAAGGGAAAAAGGTTCAGAGAAAGCTGTTGTACTCTCAGGTTACAGGCTTTTCTAAAATGTTATGGTTACTGGTCTGCCAGAATCTGAGACAGACAACAATTAGAGGCCAAAATCTCTGGTTCACTGTGCACGAATGTGGATGGGAGTTTATGCTAGGATTGAAAGATCAAATTTGTAAGAGTTTGTGATGACACTGGAAGATTCACCTAGCTTGCACCAGAAGAAAAAGCCACACCATGAAGTACAGTTCTGAAATTACCAGTTACCAAGGAAAAGAACAGAATTAAACTTTCTGGTGTGGTTTTTTTGGTGGAGCAGACTCAAAGGTCGAGATGGCCTACTCCTGCTCCTATTTCTTATGTTCTTATGTTCTGCTTCCTCAAAAAAATTGTATAGTTTACCTATTAAACATATTTTCTTCAGTTTTATTAAAAGAATAAAAATGAAAAGTTCTGTTCTGTGGTTATACTGTAAATTGATGACAAAAGCAAATAATCAATGGTGCTTTCTTCTCTCCCCTTGTTTAGTTTCTTCACATCTACATTGTGATTCCTCTGATGCCTTATGTCTTACTAGTTTCATTTCTCTCGCCCTAACCGCCTCATCTTTATTACAGATGTCTAATCTCTCTACACCTCCACTCCCCATCAATAGGATCTGAAGACTATTCACTTCTTCCTTGAGCAGAGGCCCGAATAATCTGTTCACCATCACTATCTGCCTGAGTTGGTCCTGTCACTCAACAATTCCCCCTTTAACTTGTCTCACTTCCTGCAAATATAAGGTGTGGCCACTGCATACGGCTCAGTTGTGCCTGTCTTTTTTGGATTATGTTGAACACTCCTTGTTCCAATCTTACTCCTGCTCGCTCCCGTAACTCCTTCTCTCCAAGGGAGATTGACGCATGTGCACTGCACCCCACTACCATCAGCATCCTGGTAGCTTCCCCAATCATTTCCAATACCTGTCCTGTCCTGTTCCCCCCCAGCCACCGCCACTGCCACCACCACGACTGCTGGTCCTTCCCCATTCCTTCCCCTCAGACCCAGTGGACAGTTGCCAGGGTCAGGGTGGCACTGTGTAAAGAGCACCACCCCTGCCCCTGATCTTTTGGGAATGCCATCACAAATGGCCTCCGTTGCTGGGAACCAGCTCTAATCTCCACTAGTGAGAACCTCCCCGGTGGGGTCTGAAATATTAGTCAGCTGAATGATACCATCCCAGGCTCACTAACAAGCTTCAAATGCTGATCATAATATTGTAAGCTGTTTCCTGGTTAGGCTGCATTTGGAGTATTGCCACATTACCAGAAGGACGTGGAAGCTTTGGAGAGAATGAAACAAAGGTTCAGCAGCATGCCGTCTGGTCTTGAGGACGTTAGCTGTGAGGAGAGGTTGAATAAAGTAGGAAAATGGAGGCTGAGGGAAAATCTGATTAAGGTCTACAAATTATATGAGGCATAGATGGGGTGGACAGTCAGAGTTTTTTGTCAAGGTGGAAGTGTCAATTACAAAGGAGCACAAGTTCAAGGTGCAAGGGAGAAAGTTTAAGGCAGATGTGTAGGGGAAATGTTTCATGCAGAGTAGAGGGTGTCTGGAATGAGCTGCCAGGGGAACTGGTGGCAGCAGGCACATTAGCAACATTTAAGAGACATTGGATAGATACATGAATAGAGAGGGAATAGAAGGATATAAGACTGAGTAAGGGCAAAAGGTTTTTGTTTAGTTAGGGCATCATGATTGCCATGGGCCTGAAGGGCCAAAGGGCATGTTCCTCTGCTTATCTTTTTTTGTTCCAAAAGGTTTAAATGTGAAATCTCATTAGGCCGTAACTTTCTGGCTTTCCAGGGTTGCATTTATGAGGTACCCCAAAGAATTTCTCTTTAATGGCTTACCTACCAATTGTCCAGAAGGCCTAATTTCCCCTGGACAATTGTGCTGGGCAGGAAAACATTCAAAGAGATCTAAATTGTCAATCTCAGAACTTCAAATGGCTCTGCCAACTTCATTACTTTGAGATTTGGAAAGAAAAAGACACATCTAATTTTAGAGTAATTGTTTTGAACATCCAAATGGAGCCCACACGGGAGACCCCTCCCCTCCCTGGGAAGGCATTACAATTCCTGAACTATGCAAACAATACTGTATTCATAAACCCTAACCTGCAAAGGATTCTCCACCCACAACCCACCATGACGTGACTGGGCCTAACCACAAACCCTCCTGACCTAAATGACAATTATCTGATACACTCCCTGGCCCATATGACACTCCCCTGACCATAACACAATCCCAATCCAAACGACATCCCTGACCCCACAATACCCTCCCTAACCCCAGATTCAAACAACACGTCCTGCGCCCTCCTCCTTTCCCAAACAACATTTGAAACAGGTGGCATGATCGCACAGTGGTTAGCACTGTTGCCTCACAATGCCAGAGATCTGGGTTCAATTCTAGCCCAGAGTCACAGTCTGCATAGAGTTTGCACATTCTCTGTGTCTGTGTGGGTTTCCTCCAGGTACTCCAGTTTCTTCCCACAGTCCAGAGATGTGCAGATTAGGTTGACTGGTCATGCTAAGTTGTCCTTTAGTGTCGGGGGTTTAGTAGGAAAATACATGGAGTTATACGCATAGGTCCTGGGTGGAATTGTTGTTGGTGCAGGTTCAACTTATTTTCCTTCTGAACCGTAGGGGTTCTATGATTCTACGATTCTACAACATCCAGTTGACTGCTGATTCCACTCCAAGCAAGCTATGGATCAACATGTTATCCTTCCTATTAACAGGAAGTTTGAATTTTCTTTGAAGTAATCTGGTTCTACAGGGATCATAACTATATTAAACACTTGGTATGAAACCAACAATCACATTTGCTTACTGATAGTCTTTCCCAATTGCACTCTTTAAAGATCTCTTATTTGCATCCTTAGATTTTTATTCTTCCATTCTATTAAAACAAAATCTTTTCACTTTCCTTTCACCAGATTGTACTGCTTCACATTTTTCTGCATTGGATTGCATTTGCCACCTATCTACTTTGCATATTGCTTGGCCGTGTCCTCCTGGAATATGTATTATTTCAATTTTTAAAAACAAAATTAAAACAATTGCAGCCCAAAGATCACACCATTTTCTTCGTGTCAGTGAAAATTGTGTAGAATAGTTTAACATATTTTACATCAAAATACTTTTTAACCCAACGATACTGTCCCATCATTCGATGTGATACGTTTAAAACTGCAGTCAAAGGTTATACCACAGTCAAGATAATTTCACTTTCCCATTTCAGGAAGGCAAATGAGCAAAAATCCTGCCTATAGGTGGAACTTTTCGAAGTCATTTTAAAAAGCATACAATAATGAAAACTATCTCTTGTGACTACTTACAGCAAGCTGTAATGCCAATTCAAATTGCTTGTCTTGAAGAAGTTGTCGAATTTGAGTTGCAATTGAAACAGGTACCAGCCGCCATACAAAGTGATTGCTGGCCACGTAAACAATGTTAGGCCTGGGAAGTGAAGTTGGAGCCCGATGAGAGAGAAAGAGAAGGAAAAAGATCAACTTACATTTTATCATTCATTACAGCTGCCCAATTACCTGGTTTAATCATAAATGGCAAGGGATGCAACTTTGTTTGAACATTAAATTAAAATATTTCTGTAAGAAAATCAACTATCTTCTTGAAAAAAAATGGAAATCAGATGGAACTAGTTTGCTACTTGCATGCTTCTAATGCCCATCAACTCATTATTGCATGTCCTTTCAATACAATGAAGTCACTATAAGTAGAAACGGACAATCACACCAGTGCTTCTCTTTTACTGGTAAGGCAATGCAGATCTTATAACTGAGGGGAAAGAATGGCAGAAAATATCCACAAAGTGAAGGTGAACAAAGAACAAAGAGAACAAAGAACAAAACAGCATGGGAAACAGGTCCTTCGGCCCAACAAGCCCGTGCCGCCACCCCGATGTTCCCACCTCTATCCGTGATTCTGTCTATGCTTATAGATCTATGGATTAAAAACCAAATTTGAGACAATTTAGGGAGAATTTGTTTTGCCAATTAGCTAAAAGCACATCTTTGGGATGTGGGAGGAAACTGGGGCACCCGGAGAAAACCCAGCAAGCACGGAGAGAATGCGCAAACTCCCACAGACACAGGCCCAAATCCATGTATCTGCACAGCACGGCGATAGTCACTGAGCTGTTGTGTTGCCCGTCAGATGGTCCAGGTCAAGCGTACACTAACGACGTGAAGCACTAGGATACTCTCGAAAAAGATCCAAGAGCAGTCCTCTCATGACCCATCGCGTGTATGCCCCTTGTTAGGCAACAAGGTGGACCAAAGCACCTGTAGGATAAAAACAAGTACATCAATATCATCATCTATTTACACACTTCTCAGGGACTCCCAAGGCTCATGACCCTTATTTTAAATCAGTTTTCTATACCCCTCCATTCCCATTCTGTTCATGTGCCCATCTAAGTATTTCTTAAATAACCCCAGGGTGCGTGCCCCCACCACTTGGCAGCGCATTCCATACCCCCACCACCTTCTGTGTGAAAAAACTCCCTCCAGCATCCAAATTATACCTTATCCCCCTCACCCTAAGCCCGTGACCCCTTGTGCTATTCGAGTCCATCCTAGGAAAAAGCTTAACCCTGTTTACTCTATCTATACCCCTCATAATCTTGTACACCTCTATCAGATTTCCTCTAAATCTACGTCTTTCTAAGGAAAACAGTCCCAATTTGCCTAACCTCTCCTCGTAACTCAGACCTTACATACCAGGCAGCATCCTGGTAAATCTCCTCTGCACTCTTTCCAGAGTCTCCACATCCTTCCGGTAGTCAGGCGACCAGAACTGGACGCAGTATTCCAAATGAGGTCTAACAAACGTTTTATACAACTGCAACATTAAAGGGCAGCTCTAGTACTCTATACCCCTTCCTATAAAGGCTAGCATATTATATGCTTTCCTCACAACCGTCTCCACCTGCTCTGCCACTTTTTGAGACTTGTGCACCAGCACACCCAGCTCCCTCTGTGTTTCTATACTTTTAGTAGGTCTACCCTTTATCATATACCTCCCCCCGACATTCTTTCTTCCAAAATGCATCACCTCGCATTTATCAGGAATTCAATCCTGCCATCTATCTGCCCAAGCTATCAGTCTATCTATGTCCTGCTGCATCGCCTGACAATGCTCCTCACTATCCGCAAGTCCAGCTATCTTTGTACCGTCTGCAAACTTGCTGATCACTCCACTTACTCCCTCTTCCAAGTCATTTATATATATTACAAATAGAAGAGGTCCCAGCACCAAGCCCTGCGGCACACCACTAGTGACCGACCTCCAGCTAGAAAAACACTCTTCCACTATTACTCTGTCTCCTATTACTAAGCCAGTTACTTATCCATCTAGCTACCTGTCCTTGTATCCCATGAGCCTTGACCTTCTCAACTAACCTCCCATGAGGAACTTTGTCAAATGCCTTATTGAAATCCATACAGATGACATCAATGGCTCGCCCTTCGTCCACCGTTTTCGTCACCTCCTCAAAAAATTCTACCAGATTTGTAAGGCACGACCTCCCCTTAACAAAGCCATGCTGCGTATCCCTGAGCAGATTGTAACGCTGTAAGTGCCTATACATCCTATCTCTAAGAATCCCCTCCAACAGCTTCCCTACCACTGACGTCAAACTCACCGGCCTATAATTTCCAGGGTTATCCCTACTACCCTTTTTAAACAATGGTACAACACTAGCTATTCTCCAGTCCTCTGGGACCTCACCTGTGTCCAAAGAAGAGACAAAGGTTTGCGTCAGAGGCCCAGCAATTTCACCTTGCACCTCCCTAAGCAGGTGCTGAAGTGAAGGGGGCTCAGAGATTACCACAGGTATTGTAAACAGAGTGGTGTTTTTAGCATTGAACCAGGAAGAAAGTAATGGGTATATAAGAGGTATCAAAAGTCAGGTGACATACTTTAGTTAAAAAATAGTAATAGAAATAAGCTTAAATGTTGCAGAAGCACACAAAGATTTGGTACATGTTCACGGGGCACTGAAAACAGACTCCAGGCTCAATAAATTAAACAAGGTAATGGAATTCTAGATTATAATCACAAAAGATATAGAATATAAAAACAAGAGATAATATGGAGTCCTTACAATACCTGAATAAGTTTTCGGTTCAGTGCTGCACATAGTATTACACCCCACACTACAGGAAAGAGTTCATATGAAGACTGCCATCTACTGTGCATATTTAACTATTTCAGCTGCATAAACATGCAGGCTGCACGCAATGGTAACACATTATGTATGAACAACATTTCCACTAAGTTGAGCACGTGCGTGGCTGCAGGGGAGCTTGGAAGATAACACATAAATCTGTCATATTAAATAACGTAGCTATAAAGGTACCACACATTGAATAAATTAGCCACAGACAAAACAAAACCTTAAAATGAGTAATAGGTAGAACATTTTTTCAGTATTTTATGGCCATGCACTCAAATTGCAATACCACGTGGTTTAATTCAACCTTCTAGCTTCAAAATGTTTTTGTTCCCAAGTAAGTGAAGTAGAGTCATGAAAAGATTCACTCCCTGATGGCCTTTGTGGTGCAATATGGGCGAGTTTTTGCAAGGCAATGGAATGGTAAGAAGATATGCTCACTTACCCTCCTGAAGTGATAAACCGTGGCCTTTGCAGCTCCACACTCTGTACTAACAGGCGTGGCTCAAAAGTACGAATTTCAACATATCGTGGCAGCACTGCGATGATATAAGGGGACTGGTGTTCTATTGGAGACAATCAAATAAAATGGATATAGTTGTTGGAAACATTAACTTTCTCTGAGCAATTATGGACAATCTTTTTCAGTTCCTATAGAAAGATCTGTTCAGTACATTCTTATTTCCAGTTTCCCCCCAGAAAGTACTCTCACTGACCTGACAGCAGGTTCAAAATCAATTCTCACGATAAAGCCATTTTCCTAATTTCAGCCAAAGTATTTCTGGTGTTAAATTAGCTGCAACATGTTTGAACAGTGAGCATGGTAAGCAATGCCTGTGGGAAGTATCTAAGCAAAGAAGGCAGGAAAAGAGAAAAGAGTAGGATTGGTGAAAGAAGCCAATTTCCTCACACTGAAATATATGCAACCATTTTCACTGATCTTTTTAAAAAAAAGGTAATGGAGAGAATAAACAAGGATAATGTAATAGATGTAACATCCAGAAAGACTTTGATAAGGCACCACAAAATAGACTGACAAGTTTGAGCATCTGGAATCTGGGGGAATAAGTGACAGAATGAATTGTTGCAGGCAGAGTAGAGAGTAAAATAAGCTTTTCAGAAGGCAGCAAGCCATGTCCCATAATGATCAATGCTGTGGCTATTGCTGTTTATAATTTACACTAATGATTTAAACTGTGAATCAAAAACACAATTTCTAAATGTGTGCTCACACAAAATTGGTGAGCATGGCTAGCTCAATTGGTAGGTTTGCAATGTAGCATAGTGGTTAACACTTCTGCCTCACAATGTCAGAGACCCAGGTTTGATTCCCCTTGGCTGACTGTGTGGAGTTTGCACATTCTGCCCATGTCTGTGTGGGTCTCCCTTGGGTGCTCTAGTTTTTTCCCACAGTCCGAAAGAGTGCAGATTAGGTGCATTGACTTGAACAGCAGAAAGAGTGTGGCGCTGAGGGGAATTTCACAGTAACTTCATTGCAGTGTTAGTGTAAGCCTTACTTGTGACTAATAAATAAAATTTAATTTTAGATAATGGAATTTTTTTTAATAAGAAGCACTGCGACAAATTACAAAATGACATTAATAAAAATGTAGAATCTAAATGGTGTAGAGTAATCAAGAAGTACAAATACAAAAATCAGTGAAAAATAGTGACATAGACTAGTAGGGCCATATAAAAAGCTCCAGGTTGTATTAGCATACAGTGAAAAGTATTGTTTCTTGCATGCTATTCGGACAAAACGTATCTTTCACAGATAAGGAAATAAGAGAGTGCAAAATGTAGTATTACAGTCATAGCTAGGGTGTAGAAAAAGATCAACTTTATGCAAAGTAAATCCATTCATAAGTCTGACAGCAGCAGGGAAGACACTGTTCTTGAATCGGTTGTATGTGACCTCAGACTTTTTTCCTGAAAGAAGGTGGAAGAGAAAATGTCTGGGATGCATGGGGTCCTTAATTATGCTGGCTGCTTTGCCAAGGCAAAGGGAAGTGTAGGCAGAGTCAATGGATGGGAGACTGGTTTCCGTGATCGATTGGGCTACATTCACAACCTTTTGTAGTTTCTTGCAGGCTTGGGTAGAGCAGGAGCCAAATCAAGCTTTGATACAACCAGAAAGAATGCTTTCTATGGTGCATCTGTAAAAGTTGGTGATCATGGCTACCATTTCTTTAGTCTTCTGAGAAAGTAGAAGCGTTGATGGGCTTTCTTAACTGTCAGCATGGGGGTGACCAGGACAGGTTGCTGCTGATCGGGACATCTAAAAACTTGAAGCAACATAGAGGGGATGTTCTCCTTATGCTTCCTGTGGTTGATGAAATTTCTTTTGTTTTATTGACATTGAGCAATTATTGTTGCCACATCAGTTCACCAAATTCTTTATCTCCTTCTCATACTCTGTCTGGTCATTGTTTGAGATCCGAGTGGTGTCATCAGCAAACTTGAAAATTGAATTGGAGAGGAATTTGCATCACTCTGATTTATTTGAAACTAAATCTTACTTTGGTTAAAACCGTAGCACTGTTCCCCACACAACTAAACTAAAATCCCTATATTGGTCCCTATATGGGAATCTTCAACAATAGGCATAGCCTAAAGTCAAGGATATGTCATTAAGACATTAGGACGGCGGCGTGGGCTCGTTGGGCTGAAGGGCCTGTTTCCCGTGCTGTGTTGCTCTTTGTTCTTTGTTGTTCTTTGAAAGTGCGATTCATTTTGGCAGACTGCGCATTCAATGCCACTGCCAGTGTATGTCTGGTTTCATTTCCCCTCTCCTGGCCCCAGAAACTGAAAAAGCCTGCCTGAGGTCAATGGATCTTTCCATTGTCTGCCCCTTGCCTGCTTGAATTTCCGTGGTGGTGAGTGGAATGGGAAATACACCCTGAAGTCTCCATTGTGCATTTACACAGTAGGTGGAAGCCAATCAGAAAATATAAAGTTGAGGGCAGCAAAGGATGCGTGGTGGTTAGGAACTTGTTTGGCCATATTTCTGTATAATTTAAAAAAGAGCAATATAATTTATGAACACAGTTTGGTCACTGTAAAGTTTTTAAAGTGACAATGTAGGACAAAGCATACAAGATGAAATATTGCATATTTGTGATAGTGGGACATCAATAATAGGTTAATTTATAGAACAAAGAATTATGTGGAAAAATCAGACTAGCAATTATAGCCTGCATGAGGAGTTCATCAAATGTTTTTGAGATAGTTGTTTCGAGCAGCATGCTCTGGAACCAACCCAAAAACTGGTTATATTGGACTTGATATTGTGTAATGTGACAGATTAGTAAATTACCTCAGAATAAAAGCACCCTTAGGTAGCAGCCATAATATGAATACACCTGGTTTAAAAGGGCAAAGAATGCGTGCTAGACTAGTATTTTAAACTTAAAAAAGGCAACCATGAGGGTATGAAAGGTAAGCTAGCTGAAGTTAACTGGGGTACTAGGCTAGGATATTGATTAATAGAGGAATGGCAAGCATTTAAGCAGATGTTTCAAAATTCTCAGAATAGGTACATTCTCTCATGGCGTAGGGGTAACACATTAGCATGGATTGAAGATTGGCTGGCTGGCAGAGAACAAAATATGCATAAACAGGTCTTTGTCTGATTGACAAGAAGTGATGAATGAATTCTTACTGGGATAATGCTGGAGCCTCAACTTGTTACAATTATATCAATGGCTTAGATGAGGAAAGTGAAGGCATGATCGCTAAATTTGCATATGATAGAAGGATTGATAGGAAATTATGCTGTGACAACATAAGGAATTTGTAGAGAGATATAGATAGACTGAGTGAATGGGCAAAAATCTGACAGTATAATCTAAGAAGTTGTCCATTTCGGCAAAAAGAATAAAAAAGCAGTGTATTACTTAAATGAAGAATGACTGCAAAATTTTGAGGGATGGAGAGTTCTTGGTATTCTAGTGCATGCGTTACAAAAAGCTAGTGTGGAGGTGCGGCAGATAACCAAGAATTTTAATGGAATGCTATCCTTCATGAGAGAAATTGAACATAAAAGTAAGGATGTTATGCTTCAATTATGTACAGCATTGGTGAGACCACATCTTGAAGTGTTTGTACAGATTTGGTCTCCTTATTTAAAGAAGGATGTAAATGCACTGGAGGTGGTTCAGAGGAGATTTAGTATATTGATACCTGGAAAGAGCAGGTTGTCTTATGAGGAAAGATTAGACAAACTGGGCTGGTTTCCACTAGAGTTTAGAAGAGTGAAGGATGATTTGATGGAAGAATACGAGATCCTGAAATGGTCTTGACAAGACTGATGAGGAAAGTACGTTTTCTCATACGAGTGAGCCCAGAACTCAGGGGTATTGTTTTAAAATTAACCCAAGATACGAGAAGAATTTTTTCTTTGATGGTTGTGTGACTTTGGAACTCTACCTCAGAAGGTGGTACATGTGGGGTCATTGAATGTTTTTGAGATGGAGGGAGGTTGATCCCTTTGTCTAATAAGAATCCCTGGTTATCGGGGTTGATGGAAATTCACAACACAAACAGACCAGCCATGATATATAGAGAGCAGGCTGGAAGGGCCAAATGCCCTGCTTTACAAGCAAAATACTGCAGATGCTAGAATCTAAACAAAAAACCTGAAATGTTGACTCTATCCTCTCTCCATAGGTGCTGCCAAACCTGCTGAAATTTTCCAGCATGTTTTTATTTTCCTCTGCTCCTATTTTGTATGTTAATTAATATAAATATTTTACAGTTTGCGCTGACTGGGCTCTACCATCAATTAATAATCATTCAAGCCCTTAAAAGTATGAAAGAGAAACATACAAGTACCCTACAAATTATTCACAGGAATTCTACAGCAGAAAAATCAATTATAAAGAAGCAAGAATTTGATTTGAATTTTCCATACCCATGGCAAGAGGGATATCTGTCCAGTTCAGGGCACATTTCTGAGTGCAGACTCCATCCTTATTCAGAACCACTGTTAAATCGTCTTGCCCGACTGCCACCTTCTGGTCTTCCAAGGGAGTTACAAGGGGCTCCAGTTGCTTCCCAGTTGGGAAAAGCTCTTTTATTGAACCCTTTCCGTCCAACTGTTTAGCAAGGAGAAGAAAAGGTTATTTAAGTGGACGTCACTGATTTAAAATCATTTAACCTACAACAATGTAACAATATAACCTCAGCCTTTTAGGAAGATAGCTTTTATGTATTTTATGCATTTATTATTTAACAAATAGTTTATTTAATAAACCCTTAATCCACGGTAATCTACTGTAGAAATTACAAGGGTACACTTCTGCAACCACATTCTTTCATGTGTCACATTCCCAATAGCTGCCTGTGCAATCAAATAACAAGATTACATTGTACTTTGGGAAATGGCTATCGGTTGTTTTAAATATCTCACAGGATGTGGGCATGGCTGGCTAGGCCAGCAGTCATTGCCCATCCATAACTGACCTTGAGAAGGTGCTGGCAAGCTACTTTCAACTACTCATGTGGTGCAGATACATGCATGGTGCTGCTAAAAAAGGAGTTCCAGAAATTTAACCCAGAGGCAGTGATGGAGCGATTATGTAGTTCCAAGTCAGAATGGCGTGTGCTTTGGATGGGGACTTTCAGATCGGGTATTCCGTGTATCCGTTGCTTATGTCCTTCTTAGTAGTACAGATCATGGATTTGGAAGGTACTGTCAAAGGAGCCTTGGCATGTTGTTACAGTGTTTCTTCTACATTGTACACACTGCTGTTTTTGTGCATCATGGTGGACAGGCTTTGGAAAGTCAACTGGTGAGTTACTTGCTGCAAGCAACCTCCATCAGAACACAACTGTTTGAAAAACTCAAATCAAGGGTATTTTGTTTAATCTGAGTATGATAAACTGGCTCTCTAGTGATCATGACAGAATTTTAATGCTAGCACTCAGTAGCACAAATAGCTGGAGAAGTCTATATCACCATTTTAAATCATCTGAGAAATGGGGATCCAACAACTACGGGATGGTGGTGGTGGTGGCTTCTGAGAATTGTTGCATCATTTTGTAGATAGTAATACAATTATAGATCGGGGAAGAACAATTAATATGGGAATAATTTTAAGTTTACAGCAGTGCTGTTACATTACTAATATTTGGTGCATGTATTTATTCTGTTTTGTTCACCCACTGAGAAAGGTTTTTAACTCATGAATTGTGCTCAACTAAAATATATTAGCAAAGAAGTCAAAATAATTTCCTCAATCAGGGAATAGCCTGAGTCTAACTAATCAAGCAACTTGTATAGTTATCAGAAACAAAAAGACTGGTCAACCATCCAGTGAAGCAGCTGACTTTAATGACTTGGAGATAATGGCCTTAATCACATTTTGCTTCACAGTTGTAATAGTGCTTTAACTTCAAACTGAACTTTAAATGCTTGTATGTTTTGAATTGACAAAGATTAGTAGACAAGTAAATAGTGGCAAGTTTTCCTATTTTCTGTAATGTTATACTACCTTTGTAATTCATTCATTTATGTTTAACTGTCAGAGAACATTCTAAATTTGATAGGTCGCAAATACACAATAGAATAGAATAGAATAGAACATTACAGCGCAGAACAGGCCCTTCGGCCTTCGATGTTGCGCCGACCAATTAGGAACAAGCAGTGACCCTCTAACCTAAACCATTCCCCTTTCATCCATAAACTTATCTACTAACCTCTTAAACGCCACCAAACTTGGCGCATCTACAACTGCAGCAGGCAGAGCATTCCATACCCTTACCACCCTCTGGGTAAAGAACCTACCTCTGACATCTGTCCTAAAACCACCACCCCTTAATTTAAAGCTATGTCCCCTCGTGCTAGCTTTCTCCATCCTAGGAAAAAGGCTATCACTGTCCACCCTATCTAAACCTCTAATCATCTTATATGTTTCAATAAGGTCTCCTCTTAGCCGCCTTCTTTCTAACGAAAACAACCTCAAATCCCTCAGCCTCTCTTCATAAGACCTGCCCTCCATACCAGGCAACATCCTGGTAAACCTCCTCTGTACCCTCTCCAATGCCTCCACATCTTTCTTATAATGCGGGGACCAGAACTGCACACAATACTCCAAGTGCGGCCGCACTAGAGTTTTGTACAGTTGCAACATGACGTTGCGGCTCCGAAATTCAATCCCCCTACCAATAAAAGCTAAGACTCCGTATGCCTTCTTAACAACCTTATCGACTTGATTGCCAACTTTCAGGGATCTATGCACATATACACCAAGATCCCTCTGTTCATCAACACTATTAAGAGTCCTACCATTAGCCCTATACTCTACACATTTGTTATTCCTGCCAAAGTGAATTACCTCACACTTTTCCACATTAAACTCCATTTGCCACCTCTCGGCCCAGCTCTGCAACTTGTCCAAGTCTCTCTGCAAACTATAACACCCCTCTTCACTATCTACCACTCCACCGACTTTAGTGTCATCTGCAAATTTACTAATCCATCCTTCAATACCCTCATCCAGATCATTTATAAAAATTACAAACAGCAGGGGCCCCAAAACAGACCCCTGAGGTACACCACTTGTCACCGAACTCCACGATGAATATCTCCCATCAACCACCACCCTCTGTCTTCTATCTGCTAGCCAATTCCTAATCCAATTAGCTAAATCACCCTCTATCCCATACATCTGCATTTTCTGCAGAAGTCTTCCATGGGCCACCTTATCAAACGCCTTACTAAAGTCCATATATACCACATCAACCGCCTTACCCCCATCCACCTCTTTGGTCACTTTTTCAAAAACTCAATAAGGTTAGTAAGGCACGACCTACCCTTCACAAAACCATGCTGACTATCCCCAATCAATTCATTTCTCTCTAAATAACTATAAATCCTATCCCTAATAATTCTCTCCAATACTTTGCCCACAACAGACGTAAGACTCACCGGCCTATAATTCCCCGGAAAGTCTCTCTTCCCCTTCTTGAACAATGGGACCACATTCGCTATCCTCCAGTCTTCCGGCACTATACCTGTAACCAACGACGACCTGAAGATCAGAGCCAGAGGCTCTGCAATCGCCTCTCTCGCCTCCCAGAGAATCCTAGGGTAAATCCCGTCCGGCCCAGGGGACTTATCTAACTTCAAACCCTCAAAAATATCTAGCACATCCTCCTTATCTACTTCAATACTTTCCAGTTTGCAACCCTGTATCCCAGTGTTCTCCACAACTACATTTATATCTCCCTGCGTGAATACCGAGGAGAAATATTTGTTCAGTGCCTCTCCAATCTCTTCAGGCTCCATGCACAACTTCCCACTGCTGTCCATAACTGGCCCTAACCGATCTTCTATTCTTAACATATCTAAAGAAAGCTTTAGGATTCTCCTTGATCCTATCAGCCAAAGTCTTCTCGTGTCCCCTTTTAGCCCTAAGAATGGAAAGCATGAATTAACTTCATTGCCTCTTTGCCACATGTTTCTGCCATTCCACTGGGTTTTGAATTATAAACTTCAAAAAATTTACATTCAATTTACAGGCATGCTAGCAGTCCATCAAAACTATTTTATTTTGCAAAAATCAGTGTTGCTGAAACTTCAACCTACATACCCGAATAAGATAGTAATCCCTCTTAAAGCCCACGCAAATGGAGTTCTCACACCAAGCCATGGATTTGGGAACATCAGGAACACTGAAATCCGCCTGTAGCAAAGATTGGTTATAATTAGCTTAGGTTGCTTCCTCGAGCTTTGAACGTACTTAAGCAAATAAACTAATGTACAGAACCAGCAGCCAATCGTAGCTCAGCAGGTTGACTCTGAAATTTAATAAAAACACTTCCTTCGTACACTCTTTTTCCTTGTGCATTTAAATCATTTCTTTAATTTATAATAATAATAAAATTTATCAGCACTATCTATCTTTGCTGCCTTGTTAAATGGTCTGGTTTGTACACCTGTGTGGACAACACATGCAAAAAAAGACCATTCTATAAACAATAAACAATTTTGCTTCATTTTGGATGCGTTTCAGTTGCATAGGGCTGGAATTAATACAGCCCATTGTGTGGTGGGAATGATGGGAGCCAGGCGTTGCAGAAGAGGCCTTGCAACTGTCTCTCAGTAGAGACAAAAACTCATGCATTTTCAGAAGGACTCATGAAGGACTCTTATTTGCCAGTTGAATGTCAACTTGCACATTAACCTTTTGTGTAGCACCTTATGGAATGTCTTTTGGAGATTCAAATAGTATATATCTACTGGCTTCTCTTTATCTATCCTACTAATTACAGCTTCACAAAAACTACAATAGATTTTTAAGATATGATTTCCCTTTCGAAAAGACAAATACTGATTTTGTCTAATCATATTGATTGTGAAGAATTGAATATAAAAGTAAGGATGTTTGTTATGCTCTAGGTATGCATGCCATTGATGAGACCACATTTCAAATAGTGTGTGCAAATATGATCTCCTTATTTAAGGGAGAATGTAAATGCATTGAAGGTGATTCAGAGGTGGTATACTGGATTAATATCTGAAATGAGCAATTTGTCCTATGAAAAAAGGTTAGATAAATTAGACTCTTTTTCATTGGAGTTTAAAAGAATGAAGAGTGATTTGACTAAAATATACAAGATCCTGAATGGTCTTGACAAGGTGGAAATGGAAAGAATGTTTATTCTTGTGGGTGACTCCAGAACTCAGGGGTACTGTTTTAAAATTAGTGGGTCGCCTTTTTAAAATAGGGATGAGGAGAACATTTCCTTGAGTGTCGGGAGAACATTTCCCTGAGGGTTGTGCATCCTTGGAAAGGTAGTAGAAATGGGGGTCACTGAATGTTTTTCAGGTGGAAGTAGATAGAGTCTTGTTTGGCAAGGGAATCAAAATTTATTAGGGTTGAAGGGAGCATAGACTTCAAACACAAACAGATCAGACATTATCTTATCAAATGACAGAGCAGCCTGATTTCTGCGCTTATATCATGGTACAGTGCTTCTGTACAATGGCTGACTTATACTCCCTTTTTTTTAATGTTTATATGATTGCAATTTCCAAGTGTATTGTTGAGACTTCTTTCTTAACAGATTAATTTCTTAACAGGCGATGTCAGGTTGATGGATCTGTGGTTTCCTGTTTTCTCTCTCTCTCCGTTAGCGAATAGCAGTGCTACACTTGCTTATTTCCAATCAGCTGACACTTCATTAGAATCTTGGGAATTTTGAAACAATATAACTAGCATCTCTGCAGCGAACATTTTTTGAACCCTCGGACATATGCCATCAGGATCTGGGAATTTGCCAGATTTTTGTCACAGAGCCACAGAACACTACAGCACAGAAAGAGGCCTTTTGACCCTTCCTGGCTGTGCCAAACCATTTTTCCACACTGGATGATATCCTGCCACACCCCTCTCATCCATGTACCTGTCCAAGATTTTCTTAAATGTTAAAAGTGAGCCCGCATTTACCACTTCATCTGGCAGCTCGTTCCACATTCACACCACTCTGTCTGAAGAATCCCCCTCCTACAATATTCGCTTTAAACTTTTCCCCCTTCACTTGTAACCCATGTCCTCTAGTTTTTTTCTCCCTAGCCTCAGTGGAAAAAGACTGCTTGCATTCACTCTATTATACCCATCATAATTTTATATACCTATCATAATTTTATATACCTCTATCAAATCTCCCCTCGTTCTTCTACACTCAAGAGAATAAAGTCCTAACCTATTCAACCTTTCTCTGTAACTCAGTTTCACAAGTCCAGGCAACATCTTTGTAAACCTTCTTTGCATTATTTCAAACTTATTAATATCTTTCCTATAATTATGTGACCAAAACTGCACACAATACTCTAAATTTGGCTTACCACTGTCTTATACAACCTCACCATAACATTCCAACTCTTATACTCAATACTTTGATTTATGATTTATAAAGGCAAAAGCACTCTTTACGACCCTGTGACACCACTTTTAGGGAATTATGTATCTGTATTTCCAGAATCCTCTGTTCTACTTCAGTATCCTATCATTTACCTTGTATGTTCTATCTTGGTTTGTCCTTTCAAAGTGCAGTATTTCATTTGTCTGCATTAATCCAGGTATATGGATGAGAAGGGTGTGGAGGGATATGATCCAAGTACAGAAAAATGGTCTGGCACAGCCATGAAGGGCCAAAAGACCTCTTTCTGTGCTGTAGTGTTCCATGAGTTGGAATGTTATGCATTTTTCTGCCCATTTATCTAGCTGGTCCAAAACCCTTTGCAAGCTTTGAAAAGCTTTCTCACTGTCCACTATACCTCCAATCTTTGTATCATCAGCAAATTTGCTGATCCAATTTACCACATTATCATCCAGATTATTGATATAGATGACAAACAACAATGGATCCAGCTCTGATTCCTGTGGCACACCACGAGTCACAGGCCTGCACTCAGAAAAGCAATCCTCAATTTTTTTGTGTTTCTTTATAAAATGGAATTTATTGTTGTTCAAAATTTTAATTTTTAAGAAAATATTTGTCATTAATTGCAATCTGTTTACATGGTAAATCTTAGTCAGTGCTCTCTTATACCTGTGCAATTGTCTTTAAGTTTAGGATTCATACTCATGGTTAGAGTTTGTGACAAAAGTCGTCCGTAGCTTAGCTAGTATCACTTTTTTCTTGGAGTCATAAGGTTCAAGTCCCACTTCAGGGCTTGATAACAGAAATTAAGGCTGAAACTCCAAGTGCAGCACTGACATACCACTGCATTATTGTCTTTTAGAAGAGACATTAAACAGAGTCCAAACTGCCTGCTCGAGTAGTTGTAAAAGATCCCATGCCACTGTTTTGAAGAGTAGGGTAGTTATCCCTGGACAATATTTTTAACTCATTCAAGACAACAAAAACAGATTATCTCATTCAGTCTCAGCTGTTCCATCCAATGCAACAATACAAAAGAAACCATAAAGCATCTAGAGCCTGGCAACGTGCAGCTGAGAGAAGAATTTGAAGGTGGAGTAAAAGACTGATTTTGCATTTTAAAACATTTCTGTAGTTCTACATGTCTCTTTCAAACTTAATACAGAATTCAGTTACATTATGATTCCATTTCCCACCTGATCTTTTACTTTGATATCATAAATTAATCCTGTTTCAGTACATAGTACTAAATCTAAAAAAAAAAATCCCTCCACACCCTTCTCATCCATGTACCTGGATTAATGCAGACAAATGAAGTACTGCACTTTGGAAAAAAAAATCTATAATACCTAAATAGTTCCACAATGTACTTCTCCAGGAAACTGTCACAAAGACATTCTAGAAACTCATTTCCAGACCACTTTCGTCAATTTGACTTGTCCAGTCGAAATGAAGATAAAATCCTCCAAAATGATTAAATGATCTTTGTTACAAACTTCAATAATTTTTGTTTAACTGTCTAATCGTAAAACTTCTGTCAGAGGCCTAGAAACTTACCGTCAGTCTTTTCTGACTCTTGCTGTTACTAATTTCCACCTATACTGATTCTACTTCCTGGCCTTCTGAGGCAATGTCCTTACTTTCAATGTTATCCCTCTTAATTCTCTAATCTCTTTGACCCTATGCAAATTTGCAGGTGACTCAAATACCAACCCAGAGATCATTACCTCTGAAGTTGTGTTTTGATTTGGACCTAACTCCTCAAAGCTTCTCAGCAGACCATCAACTTATGTCGTTGCTTCCAATGTGGACAACAATGGGATTGCCTCCTTCCACTTTAAGTTTGTCTGCAGCCAAGAGAGATGTCCTTAACGCTGGCACTGGGCAAGCAGCACAAACTCTGAAGCTCCCAGTCATGACTGCAGAGAACAGCATCTATCTCTCTATTCGAATGGCATCCTGCACCATGATGCCATGTAAAAAAATCTCACAATACCAGGTTAAAGTCCAACAGGTTTATTTGGAATCATGAGCTTTCGGAGCATTGCTCCTTCATTAGGTGATGATTTCAAATAAACCTTTTGGACTTTAACCTGGTGTTGTGAGACTTCTTATTGAGCCCGTGCCACGGCATTTCCATATCATGGTGCCATGATCAGTTTATTCGATTCTGCAATCCTTGTTCTAATCCACACAGGCAGCAAGAACCTCATATCTGTTGGTCAGAATCAAGAAGTCATCTTTAAAGTCCTAGTAGGGAGCCGAAGGTTGGTGACTGTGTTGTGGGCCACTGAGACAAAGGTATCCCTTTGGAGCTGTGGTATTGCGCTTGCCACAACCAAAGAACTGAATATGCTTGTAAGTTGATGCTCAAGTATACTCAGAAATCTACAGGAATGGAATCTCACAAGGCATGAGTGAAATCCTATGAGGTGGGCCATCACTGAAGCAACTGTTAGGGAGAAGTCCAAGATAAGGTCTTGAAACTGGCAATTGGAAATCTTCATGTGAAAGACAAATTTCAGTGAGATTACTTGGCTACAATATGATTTACACCTAGGCAAGTTGTTGAGAATCCTTCAAATCCATTTTTGGGCATACATGTCATTTATTGTATAGTGTAGGTGTTCGACCATAGTTTGTCTGTTCAACATACCTCATAATTACCCCTGAATATTAGAATATAAGATAGATATTGGAAAAAAAGTTTTAAATTTCTGAAATTTATTTTTGTTTGTTCCAAAAACTATAAAATCTTGTGGCTTCATCTATTTAGCAAGAATCTCGTCTGCTTTAATCAAAATGTTATTAGCCCTAACCAAATCTCCCTCCATCGGACATGGCTTGTGGCCAAGGATTGTAACAGAAAGATCTCTTGGCATGATTCTGAAGAAGAGCTGGGGAATTATCCACAATATCATGGATATCATCAATTTTTTTTTCCTCATAGAACATTACAAAAACTGACAATCTGGTCAAGGGGAAAGCATTCACCTGTTTAATCTAACTGAATGACATTAATGAAATCACAAAGCATTCAATGACTGGCCATTTTATAAGTTTGAAGATGGACCAAAAGACTAATGTAAAATATGACTTATTGCTCAGGAACCCACAGTTTCCATAAAATGCATCATGTGCCCTCTTGGAGCTTCCCTTAATTGAGGACACCTCACCTGGGTTTCATGAAACTCTCGGTCCCGCCAGTAGTAAAGCTGAAGTTTTTTCTTCACAGCTACACACATATTGAGAATCAGCTCATCATCATCAGATCGCTGAAAACAGAATGCATGTTACCAACTGATCCAAAGAAACACAGATAGTCCGATGTAGAATATATATATATATTTTACACACTTATTCATATGTAATATGGTGTACCATGTAATATAAATTCAGGAGTTAAAAATCCAGTTCAAAAACTGCATTATTTACATTGACACTACACCAAATTTATTTTTCACTATTATAACAGTGATTGCATAATAAGCACTATAGCCAGATCTTCTTTACCTACAATCAGAAGCAACATAGCAAATTAATTTTCAACTCCAAACGTCAAACTTTAGGTCAACTTTAAGGTGGGCCATACAATCAAGTTTAATGAAAGAGGTTTGTATTGGGATTTGCTGATCTCAGGTAGGAGGGTGATTTGATTATTATCGGTACCTGAATTAGAAAAGGGGAAAAATGGAAAATGACCCCTACTTTTGAAACATGAACATATGAATATTTGTTGTGTACCATGGATGATTAATTTGGCAGTTTCTAGGTTCATGCAAAAATAGTTCATTGGTTCAATTAGCAGAGGTGACTGGTAACCACAAAAACATAACCCACCTAGGAATCAATGCCTCTAGAAAAGAAGGGGCAAAAAGTTAAACTGTAAACACTAAAATCAATGTACTTTTTTTCTTTGTCTTCAGAATATTGTCAATCATGAATTTCCAAGTGACATATACTGAGCCCAATAAAAGCAACAGAGGAGTGCAAGAGAACATGCCAAGAGCAGCTTTAACACAATTAGGAATGAGCAACAAATGTTGCATTGCCATCAATGCTCATAAACCATGACTGAATATAAAAGTGGAGAAATCTGCCCTTCGGTTTTGTGGATGGAGAATATAGCTCTGGGCTTTTAAAAGGCTACCAAGGTAAGAGATGAATGAGAATGTGTTAAGAAAGAAGAAGCTGCAGTTCAGTTTACTGGATTCTCTGTAACCTGATTCATAATCTTGTCCACTGCAACATTGAACCAATTTCTCATTCCTTTCTCAGAAAAATGAACCATCCAGTATCCATAATTATACTACTGGATGTTTTTCATAGCATAACACAAATGCAGAACAAAACTGACACAATATCAACCAAAATCAAGGAAGGCAAAATGACAAGCAATCAAAATTAAAAGGGACAACATGGAAGAAATATAAAAGTTTAACGAAGTAGCAAACATTAGCATTTAGTGTAGCATACAAATGTATCTCAAAAGACACCCATTGGCCTTGGCTTTTTAAACAATGATTGGTTACACTCGGGTCACTTCCTTATAACTGACTGTCTATGGCAAATTATCTATTCACATCCATACATTCTGTGCCGCTATACCAAAATATAATAGCAAAACACAAAGCAGCATGGGTTCATGAAGGAAAGTCATGTCTAACTAATTTGGTGGAATTCTTTGAGAATATTATTGTCCACTGCACACTAACATTGTGCAGTGGACAATGGGGAACCTGTGGAAGTGGTCTATTTGGATTTCCAGAAGGGTTCTGTTTATCTACTTACAGGAGCAAAAAAAAAAGACCATTACCATTCTCATTTTCTCATATCCTCTCTCATTTTCATTCTCTTTTTCTCATATCTTCTCTCATTTTCACTCTCATTTTCTCATATCCTCTCTCTCTTTATTGTTGACACTTAAGAGGAAGAATGCAAATTGCCCCAGCATCAAAATTACTTTTAGATTTTTTTTTAAGAAAGAGACTTGCCGTACTCATGAAAACCACTAGCAACCCCACAGTTTTGCACACCTTGTCACGTACCTTCAAGTCACAGGAGAACAGACTGGCACCTTTGGCCTTTGTAACCATTGTAATTTGTTGGAATGTCAGCAAGTCATGAACATAAATATTACTTTCTGCAGGGAGAGAAAATATTTAAAAGTAATTAAAAACCATCTTTTTCCACTAATACAGTACCAACAATGGTACTTGCTGGCTGCCTATATTTTGCAAGAAAACCTCGCTTCATTCAGTGCGCATTAATGTTGTGTGTTAATCTTAACTATTTTGTCAAGCATTAATGCTCAAGCACTCACTCCTATTTCAAATGTCAAAAATCCATAATTATACTACTGGATGTTTTTCATAGCATAACACAAATGCAGAACAAAACTGACACAATATCAACCAAAATCCAAATTAAACTTACACAAGTGCATACACATCAAACTGACTGCAGCATCTCCTACTCAGTTTTCAGAATCTCAAATATCCTCACCACCTCAATTTTCCCTACTCCTACAAGAGAACAATTAAAGCAATTTCTCTACTTCCTGATATCCATCACTATGATTTTGCCATTTTATATTGGCTTCTCAATACTACATTTGTTGTACAATATCTGATTTCACTCATGCTAGAAGATACCATAATGGTGACCCACAGCAATAAAATTAAACTCTTATTAACAAGAAAATTGTATTATTATATTCAACCTGTGCAAACATTAATTTGCAAATAGGTCAGAACTATTAATCCATGAAATGTTCAACAGAGCAAAATAAAACCATGATTCTATAGCTGTGCTTTAGCATATACTGATGTGCACATTTACAATGAGGACTGTTTTAAAATTTTTTTTTAGGAAACTTTACATCCTACATTTTGTGGTGGGGAAGGGGAAAATATACTGGTCAAAGATGAGTACCAGTTTATTGTTTTAAGCCAAGTATTGGAATATCTCACTCATGCAGTCTCAGAGAACAGCAAGGCATATTTCCAGTCACCAGATTTGTATTACTCATAACGTGATCTGTTTGTAGCAATTCTCAAACCTTTGTCACATGATCATAGGAAGTCACGGAAATTGAAGTCATGTTTGTTACATATTTGTGCATGGAAAAAGAGCTGGATTTTGTGCAGAATCATGATTACTTTTGTTACATAAAACTCAGTTTCCAGAAATACATAAAATATTTTTGTTAATATCCAATTCAATCCAAAGTCCAATTCAAAGTCTCAACAAGTGAGACATTTCATATCCAAGCTGACAAGACAGGCTCACTACTTCCTGTCTTGGGCTTGGCTTACATGATCCAAGCTAATTGGAGCAGACATTGCAGTGCTCTAAGGTTTGATCTCATTTGCATCTTAGCCAAAAGGCCTAGATGCCACTTTAAAAAGATTGCTTCAAATGAAGTTTCAATGTAATGTCATGACTTCAACCAAGCAAAACTATATATGTGACTTTAGTCAAAAGGCCCAAAACAATATGGTCAGATTTAAGGGGATAGAGAAGACGTGAATTAGCTGGTCAAAGCCGTCTGCAACAGAAGGCCTTGAGCTCAATTTTTAGCTTGTGCTAGGTGAATTAGCAATTAAGCAGCTACAATTAACTTCACCTAAGTTGAGTATTTCCAATTGCAATCTAATGACTTTGGTTGAAAATACACATGTGAACATTTGGTGAGGACACGACGGGGGTCAGGTGTTGTGTAACAAATTCTCACTCATCATATAATTTATCTATGCATCTAGTTCTTAAGACTGATTAGGGCCCATGCAATTTTACGAGAGCCCAATAGCAGTCACTGTTTCTAGAAGAGAGAAAAAAACAAATCAAATGTAAGACTGCTTTCCATCAGATTCCTGGGCTTCTTATTTTCAATAACATGCAAATTTAAACATTGTCATTTTTAATATTCCAAAATTTCATTTAACATACATGTGTTAGACAGTAACTGGCCTGCTTTCCAATATTAAAGGGATAAATATGAGGCCATGTAAGATAGGACACTTTAATTATGAAAGACGATCTCAGAAGATCTTTTAGAAGTAAAAACAATCCTTACTAGATTAAAGTAATATGCACAGAATATCCAAGCTACAACAAAGAAACAGACCTTCAGCCCAAACAGTCCCAACTGTTGTTTATCCATAGCGGGGCAAATAGTCCTAATCACATTTGCCTGTCCTATCTCCATAACTTGCACTGTTCTGTTCAATTGAAAATGTTGCCTTAGGTTTGACCTCAACTAATAATCCTGGGAGTGACCCCCTATAGCCAAACATCCTTCCTTGTGAAGGGGTTCATGTCTTTGGTGTCCAACATGTTTGATTTTCTTTCTACGGTCCCTTACTTCCGATTTATTTTGACTACTCAGAACATTCTACTCAGTCCCAACTTTTCATAAGTTTAAACACTTATTTCATAGTGCCTGTAAACCAAGAACTATCTCGGGTATTACCACCACAATTTCTTACAAAGAACACAAAGGACAAAGAATAACAGTTAAAAGCTGAACCACATTGCTTTGGACAAGTGGTTGAGGCCAGAACACAAAGCAGCTTCATTAGAAACAGCTGAGTGCATGAATGGAAAGCAAGTTCAGCATTTTTGAGAAAAACAAAATGATCACTTGGATTGGCTGGAATCAATGCTCATCTACTTCATTACATATTGTAGAGAATAACTTCATATCTTGTAGTATACTGAACTGACAGTAACTTCATACTTTGAGTATACTGAACTGATAAACCAGCTATGTCCATTAAAAAGTTATTGAAATTTGTGATCTTATTTCAAAATATTTAGTTACTGAAATGTTTATGTGCGTTAATTACCAAGACATGGGTATTTACCTATCCCTCGTTTAATACAGCAAATGCATTTCTAAAAAGCGATGTGCTGAACAAAAATCATTTTCCTGTAAGAAAACGTACAAGGGTGAGGGGTTACTTTCCTGACCTGTAATTTTTACACTGAAAACCTATTGGCTGCTTTGAACCTAATTACCCAAAAATCCTCTTGCTAATTCTAACTTATTAATTCTTAGTAAGTTAAGAACTCTTAAAAAACTTAGAAACTCTTTCTTTTACCGACCACTCACTGATTCCAATCTCCAGCTTGCTGCTTTCCACTTGCTACCTTCTTTCCTGACCTTCATGACTGCCTCCTGTCCAGCTTCCTGTGTACTGATACTTTTGCTCACTGGTCCTCTGTTTTGCTGCCTCTCCCAATCATAGAGTCAGAGATTTACAGGATGGAAATAGGCCATTTGGCCCAATTTCTCCTTGCTTTTTTTTTAAAGAATCCCTAAGCTAGTCCCAATTGTTCATATTTGGCTTATATCCATCTTACCCATGTAGTTGTCTAAACACTTTTTAAAAGACAATCGTACATTACTATCATCTTGTTCCATCTTGCAGCTTGCTCCAGACACTCAACACCCTCTGTGTGAAAAAACTGCCCCTCTGGACCCTTTTGTATCTCTCCTCTCTCACTTTAAAACTATACTCTCTAGTTTTAGACTCCTACCTCTGAGAAAAGATATTGACCATCTAGCTGAACTATGCCCCTCATTATTTTATAAACCTCTGTAAAATTGCCCCTCCAGCTCCGATGCTCCAGAAAAAAAGTCCCAGTCTATCCAGCTTCTTCTTATAATTCAAATCATTAAGTCCCGGTAGCATCCTAGTAAATTTCTTCTGCACTCTTTCTAGTTTAATAATATCCTTTCTATAATGGGGTGACCAGAACTGTATTCCAAGTGTGGCCTTACCAATGTCTTGTACAACTTCAACAAGATGTCCCAACTCCTGTATTCAATGTTCCGACCAATGAATTCAAGCATGCTGCATGTCTTCTTCACCACTCCGCCCACCTGTGACTCCACTTTCAAGGAGCGATGAACCTGTATCCCTGGATCTCTTTGTTTTGTAACTCTCCCCAATGCCCTACCATTACCTGAATAAGTCCTGCCCTGGGTTCAATCTACCAAAATGCATCACCTTGCATTTATCTAAATTAAACTCCATCTGCCATTTGTTAGCCCACTGGCCCAAATGATCAAGATTCCATTGCAATTCGAGACAACCTTCACTATCTACCGTGCCACCAATCTCGATGCAATCTGCAAATTGCCTCCTATATTTTCATCCAAATCATAAATGACAAGTAACAGTGGACCCTGCACCGATCTCTGAGGCACACTGCTAGTCACAGACCTCCAGTTTGAAAAACAACTCTCTACAACCACCTTTTAGCTTCTATGATAAAGCAAGCCAATTACAAATCCATCTAGCTACCTCACACTGATCCCGTAAGATTTAACCTAATGCAACAGCATATCATGTGGTACCTTGTAAAGGCCTTGCTAAAGTCCATGTAGACAACATCAACTGCATTGCCCTCATCTATCTTCTTGGTTACCCTTTCAAAAGCGCAATCAAATTTGTGAAATATGATTTTCCACTCACAAAGCCATGCTGCCTGTCCTAATTAGTCCTTGCAACTCTAAGTACCTGTAGATCCTGTCTCTCAAAATACGTCCCAACAACTCACACACCACAGATGTGAGAGTCACAAGTCTGTAGATTCCCTGCAACCCCTCTGAAACAAAGACACAATATTTGCCAACTGTTTGCTGCTCTTCCACTCAATCTTTCCCATTCACTCTTTCCCTCCTATGCTCCCTTGCTGTGAGTGTGTGCTAAAGAGGCAGCAAGGTGACATGGGGTGAGAGGAGCTGAACATAAGGGAGGGAAGGCTGGAGACAAGGAGAGGTAGTGAGGAGGGCCTGGAGAAGAATGGGACAAACAGGAAAAATGGTGAGTAGAACGGTGTCGGCAGAGAGAAGCAATAAAGCAGCACTTTGGGCATGTTAAGTAACCACTATAAAATGAAAATGGAGGCAGCACTATTTGGACCACATCCCTAATTTAAAGACCCCACTAAAACTAAAAAGCGCTTTAGCACGCACTTTAAACTTTATACCTATGCAGAGTATAATTTCACAATTCGCAGATGACATGGAATTCTGAAATATGGTAACGAATGAGCAGGTTTCACTCGGACATTGACAGACCAGAGAAATGTAAGGGCACATTTATTACAGAGAATTGTACAAATTACTAATTTTAGTAAAAATGAAGAGATGCAATACAAACTAAGGAAGCAAGAGATCTGGGGAATTTACAAACACAAAGTTTTGAAGATGGCAGGACAAGTTCATAAACAAAGGAAGTTCTACCCTAAATTTTTATAAATTATTGGTTTAGATGGAGTTCATGCTCAAATTTGGACACCACACTTTAGAAAGCTTTGAGCAGAAAGCAGAGGAGATTCACTTGATTACTATCAGGGATAAAGGCCCTTCAGTTTTATGGGGAAAGTAGATCAGCTGCAATTGTTCTCCTAAGAGTAAAGGTTTAGGGGAGCTTTAATAGAGGTGTTCACCTTTAAGTTTTAATGCAGTAAATAAGGAGAAACTCTTGCATTCCTAGGTCGATTAGTAATCAGAAAACACAAACAAAAGGCAAAATTACCAGTTGGGGAAGATTGTGTTTTATTAATGCAGCAAATTACACTGCCTAAACTGGACCTCTACTTAAAAAGGAACATTTGCAGGGCTTGGAAAAAAGAGATTAGGACCAATTGGGTAGTTCTTTCAAAGAACCAACACAGGCAGGATAAGAAGAATGGCCTCCTCCTGTGTTATATGGTTCTAACTTGTTCATTTGGGGGGATATTCCTCCCACATCCCAAAGATGTGCTCTTAGGCTGATTGGCAGAACAAATTCTCCCTAAATTGTCTCAAATTTAGTTTCAGTGCATAGATCTATAAACATAGACAGGGATCATGGGTAGAAGTGGGAACGCCGAGGTGGTGGCACGGGCTCGTTGGGCCGAAGGGCCTGTTTCCCATGCTGTTTTGTTCTTTGTTTTTGTACTACAAATTAATGGGGGTAATTTATAATACAGTTCCCAAAAACTATTGATGTGAAGCAACAGAGAAAGAACTGCGAAGTCAACATGCCTGATTACAAGCAATTTTATACAATGTGCATAACATGGAACAGCTGTGATACTGGAATGGAACATAAAAATTAATATTCCATGAATGGCATACAATAAGGTTTCAAGCTACTGACAATACAAAATACACAAAACCATGAGATATCACTTGCCTGGTGCATAAAATATTCTGGAATATTACAGCAAAAATCAGTATTTCCTAACTTTGCAAAAATATTTTAAAAAGGCTTGTGATTTCTCAGTCGGTAAAAGTGGTGTTTAATCCACAGGAGAACTTAAATCAACTAGTGGAACAGAATCAAAATGATTTTAACTCTTAATCAGATGTACATAATTACAATAGATGCATATAAATATTTCAATGCTATATCCAATGTACACACAAATCCCATTTTAATCATGCTAATGGAGCAAATATTAGAGTCCACTCAGGATATTCAGAATGCATATTCCATCATTGCACCCTCTTTATCATACCAGAGAAGATACTCCATCTTTACATGCTCCTTAATGATCACTTTATAAATTGTACTTAGAGCTGATGTACGATCTCTGAATCTTCTGTAATAACTTACTCTATCACTCCAGTCAGTAAGTATAGAATATTCCTTTAGTACAATGTCTAAAATGAACATTTAAATCTCCTTTAAATTTGTAGTAATCACATTTTTCTCAAACAAAAACAACCCGTGACTTCACTGTCCCAGCCATTAAGACCAATTATGCTGCTTCAGTAACAAACGGCACTGATAATAAAACAAACTGCTAAAATAGATTATGCACAAGAAACGTGACCCAAACACATTTCTTAAAGGCACAATATCATCACAAGCATTCCTTAAAATCTATTTCTTTGACCAAGATTCTGATCATCTGATCTAGCATCTCCTAGTGTGGCCCAGAGCCATATTTTACATCAAACACAGAATAGTACAGCACAGTACAAGCCCTTTGGCCCTCAATGTTGTGCCGAGCTATGTGCAAACCCAAGCTATCCCACGGCCTATCATTCTCGTGTGTTCCGTATACCTATCCGATAACCGCTTGAAAGTCCTTAAAGTGTCCGACTCCACTACCACAGCAGGCAGTCCATTCCACACCCTAATCATTGAGTGAAGAACCTACCTCGGATATCCTTCCTATATCTCCCACCATGAGCCTTATAGTTATGCCCCCTAGTAACAGCTACATCCACTGGAGGAAATAGTCTCTGCACATCCACTCTATCTAACCCCCTCATCATCTTATAAACGCTATTAAGTCGCCTCTCATCTTCCTCTGTTCTAGAAAAGCCCCAGCTCCCTCAATCTTTCTTCAAACTA
Source organism: Sphyrna mokarran (assembly GCA_024679065.1). NCBI lineage: Eukaryota > Metazoa > Chordata > Chondrichthyes > Carcharhiniformes > Carcharhinidae > Sphyrna > Sphyrna mokarran. Next base: position 61,050,187 of record JAGIQG010000015.1, read on the forward strand.
GGCAGCATCCTGGTAAATCTCTTCTGCACTCTCTCCAATTTTGTGATACTCCTGTGAAGCACTTTGGGATGTTTTATTAAGTTAGAGGCACTACATAATTGTTTGTGGTGTTTGAATGCAAAAATCAATTATTGCATCTATTCCCATGGTCAAAATAACTGATTAGCTGTTCGAAATAACAAACTCTCTCAAGCACAACTATGCATTATTTCAGAATGCACAGTACAAAAGTCTATTACACCAAAAACATACACGTGTTTAAGTATATGTGCACGTACCACCATTCTAATCTCTTTGGATACTATAAGCACTTTGCAATGAATCCAATGCTTGACGCTCAAGGCTTCTTGAGCGTCCCTTATGTCCCTTATCTTTGAAGGTAGCTGAGGTTGATAAAGAATGAAATCACTTAAGATGCTTAAATTGTTAGACTTAAGTCAGCATACCAAATTTTAATTATGATAAATTCACTTGGCTCAACACAATTTATTTCCATAACACAATTTTGAAAACGCCATGTTTTTACATCTCACTATGTCATCTAGCCTGCATGAGACAAGAAGGGCAATTTTCTGGACATACTCACCCCAAGATCAGAAAATCCCACCCAAAGTCAATGGACCTTTGCATGGTCCATGACCTGCCAGCTACGATTCTCTGCCTGAGGACTCCAAACTTCTTTTTATGCTTTTCATCTCAATGAAAGACACCACAGCTTTTCCCTTCGATTTCCCTTGCAGCAGTCCTGTTTCCAAGTTTTGTTTATCTAATTTCTTAGTCCCTGCTCATCAACGGTACCAGAGTATGACTCTGAAGATGGCAACTTTTGGCAGTGGGAGAGTGTCAGGGAGAGAAATGAAGCCAAAAGAAGCAAACTGTACAAATATTTGTTTTTTTTTGGATCTTTCCATTCTGACAATTTGAAACAAAGCATCAAGAACATCACTACTTTTTTTGCAAAGAAAATCTTGACAGAATAAATTTGGCCATTAAAGTTCATCAGGCAATGATGCATAGATTGTTATATATGAGGGGACTGTTTTATTCCAGAAATCTAGTTGACTAAGGATCGACCTGCAGCCCATATTTATATACTTTTTAAATACTACAATTAAATTGCGATAAACTAAATTTTTTAAAATTACTGCACTGCTGTAGAAAATTTATGGCTGCTTTCATGCTGTTAAACATTGGTAATTCGTTTTCACTCACCCAAGAGAGAGATCAGTATTTTAAATTGGGATACAACATACAGCTGAAAGACAAAAATAAAAGACATGAACACATTTCAGGATGGAACTGTGCAACTAACACACAAGTCATGCTTAAACACATGCTAAACTACTGACATTAAAGACTCTAGTTTAATTACACATGCACATTGTAACATGAGGAAAAGGGAACAATGGAGGAAAGAGGCAAAGCAAATTGATTGAAAGGACTGATGATGTTTCGATGCAGACAACAAGCAATGTGAGGCAAAGCTGCAAATCTCTTCATAAAATGTCAAAAGAAGAAATGAGCATGCGGATGACAGCAAGTCCTCACACAATTAATGCACTAACAATGTTCTTCTGTAAAATGAGATAGGGGAACATTTTGTGTGCGTAATTACATTGCTAATGAAATAATTAAACTTGGTATTATAGAAGCAGTGATTGAGGGCAAGAAATGTTTTGTGAGGGCAAACCAAGAAAATGTAATTATTTCATGTTCTAAACCAGGATTTCTCAAATTTTTCCCGCCACAAAATCATCTAATCAAAAGTAACATAGAAAATAGATGTACGAGAAGGCATTCGGCCCTTCAAGCCTGCATCACCATTCGATATGATCATGCACATTCAGTATCCCACTCCCTCTTTTTCTCCATAACCCTTGATCCCTTCTGCCAAAAGAGTCAAGTCCAGCTCCGTCTTGAATATATCTAACAAACTGATCCCAACAGCTTTCTATGGTAGAGAATTCTACAGATTCACAACTCTAAGTGAAGAAGTTCTTCCTCATCTCAGTCCTGAATGGCTTATTCTTACTCTTAGGCTGTGACCCCAAGTTTTGGACTTGCCCCAACTTCAGGAACATTCTTCCCACATCTAGCCTGTCTGCAGCACTGAAGGAACCCATGAGAAACGTTTCTTATTGTGTTAAAGAGTCAAAACACAAAAACAATGATTGTTCTGATGCAGTGCAGTAGATGCAATTAGCAAAAATGTATTTTATAGGAGTTTTTTCTATTATTTATACATTTACTATAATTTACTCACAGATCCCTGTTCTCCTCACTCATAGGCCTGATCTCACCTGATTGTTACTTCAGCCACTGACTGGATGAACTGGAAATAGCATAAAACTCAAATTGTAGTGATCTGCTTGGCATGTTGCAGACCACCTTGGAGACTGGAAGCCAGCTCAGAAACCTCAGTTCTAGACCATAGTGATTGATACAATTTTCATATTGTGGGAATTGATTTCAGAAACAGGGAAGCTTTGTATGAAATTAGCTGAGCAGACTGGAAGAATAAGGCTCTGTTCAGTGTCAGTTCAATCATCTAACTTACTGAGACACAGGACTTAATTCTCTGACAGTATCTCAATATAAAGCCCATTTTGCAGATGGATCTACATAGCCTTCAGCTCCAAAGTCACACCAGAGAGAAAAAAATACAACTTCCTTCTTCGCAAGTGAGATACAGTATTAAAAATCATTGAGAAATGAAATTTGTTTTAATATGGGCGACAGGAGTAACAGCCTGCATTTATTTAATGTCTTTAACGTAGCAAAATATCCTGACTGTGATATATTATGACTGTGAGGCCAATATATTGTAGCCAGTGCAATATGTGGGAGGTCCTGGAGGCTCCTGGTCTCCCAGACATCCATATCTGCGCTCGGTGTGAGGAGCTGCTGATCCTAAGGGACCGGGTTAAGGAATTGGAACTGCAGATGGAGGACCTTCGTCCCATAAGAGAGAATGAAGAGGCAATTGACAGGAGCTACCAGCAAGTGGTCACACCAGGGCAATGGGAGGAAGGCAAGTGGGTAACTGTTAGGAAGGGGAAAGTTCGTGTGAGGGAGAGCACTCTGGTGGATGTCCCCCTTCATAACAAGTACTCGTGTCTGAGTACTGTTGGAGGGGACAGCTCACCTGGGGGAGGCAGCAGTAGCTGCGTCTCTGAAGCTAAGCCCAACCTAGTAGTACCAAAAAGTAAAGAAAAGAGAAGGGCCGTGTTAATAGGGGACTCCATAGTGAGAGGGTCAGACAGGTGTTTTTGCAGACGCAGACAGGAGTCACGAATGCTGGTCTGCCTCCCGGGAGCCGGGAGCTGGGATCCGGGATGTCTCTGGACGCATCCCAGATATCCTGAAAGAGGAGGGGGAGAAGCTGAAGGTTGTGGTCCATATAGGTAGGAAGAGGGAAGGGGTCATGAAAAAGAATTATAGAGAACTAGGTAGATAGCTGAGAAAGAGGAATGCAGAGGTAGTAGTCTCAGGATTGCTGCCTACGTCATGGGAAAGTGAGAGCAGGAATAGAATGAAGTGGAGGGTGAATGCATGGCTGAGAGACTGGAGCAGGGGGCAGGGGTTCCGGTTCCTGGATCACTGGGATCTCTTTAGGGGCCTGTACAATAAAGACGGGTGGCACTTAAATGCCAGGGGGACAAGCATCTTGGTGGGAAGGCTGGCTAGGGCTTCTGAAGGGACTTTAAACTAGAAAGATTGGGGGGAGGGAATCGAGATGAGGTGACTGGGAGCGAGGAGGTTAGCTCCCAAGCAGAGAAGGATTATAGACAGTATGAGAGGGAGGCTAGACAGGTGATGGGGAAGTGAAGTGCCCAGACTGAGGGTCTGAAGTGTGTCTATTTTAATAACAGGAGTGTAGTGAATAAACTGGATGAGCTCAGGGCCTGGATTGCTGCTTGGAAATATTGACTATCTAGCTAATCTGTGCCCCTCATTATTTTCCAGCCCTTTATTTGGCCTTGTGGATCCAGAACTGGCTTGCCTGCAGAAGGCAAAGAATAGTTGTGGATGGGTCTTCTTCTGCATGGAGGATGTGGTCAAGAAGGCATATGGAGTACTGGCCTTCATTAATAGAAGGATTGAGTTTAGGAGTCAGGAAGTAATGCTGCAACTTTATAAGACCTTTGTCAGACCCCACTTGGAGTACTGTGTGCAATTCTGGTCGCCTCACTATAGGAAGGATGTGGAAGGTATTGAGAGGGTGCAGAAGAGATTTACAAGGATGTTGCCTGCATTGGGGGGCATGCCTTATAAAGATAGGTTGAAGGAGCTAAGTCTCTTTTCCCTGGAGAGACAAAGGTTGACAGGCAACCTGATGGAGGTTTATAAGATGTTGAGAGGAATAGATAGAGTGGATTCTCGGAGCTATTTCCTAGGGCTGAAATGGTGGAGGGGGAATTCCAGAGCTTGATACCTAGACAGCTAAGGGAATGGCTAGCATTGGTGGGGCATACATGTTAGGCTAAAATTGCAGCATCACAAAACACTTGAAAGGCTGTAGAAGAATACTTGGAAAAGGATGGCTAGACCCTGGAGAAAACTGAATGGGATAAGAATTTTAAATTTTAAGTATTAACAGACTGGCAGAAGGAATTGTCTGGAAGTTCCAGACCACAAACTCAAAAATGATTTTTCTCTGACATGCCTCTTGTAGGATTTCTTAGCTAACCAGCAAGGTAAATATCCACCTCTGAATCCTCTGATTGTGGGCAGATTCTTTTTGTGAGAACACAGCTTTTACAACGTGCAGGACAAGCAGGACAAATCACAAGCACAGAGCATGCTTTAATCATGATAATGTCTTGGAATGTCAATTATGACATGTTGACAATAGATAAATACACCATTGTCAGCTATTGTTTTCAGAGAAAAGTGTACATAATTAAAGAGGAAATGTGAGTGAGCCAAAGTGATGCATTGGAAGATATTCACTACAGGCATCACTGCCAGTTCCTCAAAAATGCTCTAATGAGAAATGCTCCACATACCTGTTGAATTTTCTTTGAAAAATTTTTGTTGGACTTTTCTAGTAAGACTTCAAACCTGTTGCTACCTGTTAAACAAAAGAAAAAAAAGACTTACAAAAATCAGATTTCAAACATACTAACAATGATTTCTTAACTTCCTAACTGTATCTAAAGTACGTGAGCCTTGCTGGAATTATGTCTCTGCCTTAATGATTAGATTCTGATCTATGGGCAAGATCTAGAATTTCCACTTTTTTATCCTGGTTTCAAACAGTGCAATTTGCCCAATATTGGGATAACCAAGTGCAAAAGATTTCAGAATTCTGAATGCAAATTGTGTGCAGTGCAACTGAACTTCACTTCTCCAAAATGCAGAAACTGTGTCCAAGTGAGCAACTCTGTCCCACCTGATGTTTTTCTTTTAAATATGGAATTAGCACTGCTGCTAGGATTTTGGTAAGTAGTAAGATATGGGATTCTCATTATTTATTATGTTATTTAAACTGCATTGTTATTATAGATTTATCTTTATAAACTGTGTGTTTGGACAGAGTATTCTCACTTATGCAAAATCTGTGTGAAGTATAGGTAACTATAGATCTATCATAGTGGTGGGAATAAACACAATTTAAGATGAAGAATTAAAAGTAAATGTGAGAGATATAGGTAAAATTATTTAAAAAAAACCTTTTGTTTAAAGTAAAAATTACATGGGTGACATTCCATTTGGACCTCTATTCCTCCAGTAATACCACGGATCAGAAACCTTCTGTGCTCTAGAGAATCTCCATTCATTTCAATTGGTTCATTTCAATTCAACTTTGGAACGGAATAGGAAATGGTCACAAATTTACCTCATATTTTTGGGCAATTTTTTTTTCTGGGATTAGGCACGACTTGATCAGCTTTGGTCAGTGGTAGAAGATAGCACTGAAGTTCAATTCAACCTTCCATCATAACGATTCAATCTCCTGCTCTACTGGTATTAATACTGTTATGAAAACTACGTTTACCTCACGTAGAGGTAGAGGGGGAAGAGGGGAGAAAGAGGTAGGAAGAGGGTAGAGGAAAGAGGAAAATCAGGAACTTCTCTCCAACAGAATTTGGGGTTTTTGTGCATGCGCACTTCTGCAAAGTTCTTCAGATTCAGAACAGGCCCAACATGTCTATGCATAAAGAAAGTGAAAATGGCGCAAAAACCAGGTCAGATGACTGGGAGTGGAATGTCATAGGAACAGGAAGAGATCCCAAAAGAGTCGCAGAGAGGGGACGGGAACAGAAAAAGGTCCCAGTTCAGCTTTTTTAAAAAAAACAGAAACAGGAAGAAAGTTGCAATGAATCGACCCAAGACGAGAATGAAACCCTGTGAGGAAGACTTTTGTTGATGTTGTTTGAGTTGGAATGACATTTGGAGAGAATTCCCAGGGTAGATCTTTATTTATTTTTTAGTGTGCTCTGTAGGCTTACAACAACCACAACCACAAGTAGGCTTATATTAACACTGCAATTAAGTTACTGTGAAAATCCCCTAGTCACTATACTCCAGCACCTGTTTGAATACACTGAGGGAGAATTTAGTATGGCTAATGCACCTAATAAATGGATATGTAATGGCAGGCAATTAAAGAATGAATCAACATGTCTTTCAGACTGTGGGAGGAAACCAGAGCACACAAAAGAAATCCACACGGACACGGGGAGACCATGTAGACTCCGCAGAGACAGTGACTTAAGCCACAAATTGAACTCTGGTCTCTGGCGTAGTGACAGAGCAGTGCTAACCATTGTGCAAAGACTGGAATTCCTTGAGAGAAGAAAAGTTTCAGTGAGATTGGTTGACTCCACGTTTACTGATGTAGGTAGCTTGTTGAGAAATCCATAGTGTCTGCCCTGGTCTATTCCATAGTTTATCGCGCGGTGTAGTGTCTTCGACCACAGTTTATCTTTGATGCACTTGTAAGTCGTATGAACCCTGAATGCCAAATATTGTAAATTGTTTTCTCTGATTTTGGAATCTTTTGGCTTTATTCTCTGAGCAAGTGTCTTAAATCTCAAACTTTTGTCTACTTTAAAACAAAACACTATTGGTCTGTAACTGAACCTTACCAAAAACCAGGGATCTGGTCAAAGATCATACCCATACTCTGGAAACAATCAACAGCCACAAACATGATTTGATTTTGATTTGATTTATTATTGTCACATGTATTTCTATACATTGAAAAATATAGTTTCTTGCATGCTATACAGACGAAGTGAAGGAGACAGTGCATAATGAGCGTTACAGTCGTAGCTAGGGAGTAGTGAAAGATCAACTTAGTATAAGGTAGGTCCATTCAAAAGTCTGATTGCAGCAGGGAAGAAGCGTTAGGCAGAGAAACCAAAGACAGAGTCAGATAAGGAGTGAATGAAAAAAACGTAGGAAATGGAAAAGAAATGTTAAAAGTGCCCTTGTTAATGTTTGTACCTGAACGTTCAGACCATTTGAAACAAAATGGATGAATTAGTTGCATAATTGATGGAAATGGGTATGATATAGTTAGCTCCAAGGTGAGCAAGGATGGTAACTAAACATTCAATGTTTAGAAAGGATAGATGGAAAGGAAAAAGGTGGTGGAGTTGCATTGTTGATTAAAGATGATATTGAAATGATATTGAGGAAAGATATAGCACAGAAGATGTGGAATCTGTATGGGTTGAGTTCAGAAACAAGGGGCAAAAACATTGATGGACTGGTGGAGGGATACACATTAACAAACTACAGTGGTAACATTGGGAAAAGTATTAGGAAATCAGAGATGCATGTGTTAAAGGAACATTTGAGATTACGGACAACTTTAATCTGTATACAAGAATAGGAGAGTCAAGTTAATCACAATAGAGAAGGAATTTCTGGAGTGCAAATGGATGGTTTCCTGGAGCAATATGTTGAGGAACCAACAACGGAACAAGCCATCTTGGACTGGGTGTTGTGCAATGAGAAGGGATTAGTTGGCAATTTAGTTGAGAGAGAACCACTGAGGATGACTGACGTTAATATTGCAGAATTCTATGTCAAGGTGGATAATGACAAAAAGTGGATATGTAATGGCAGGCAATTAAAGAATGAATAGGTGAACTCCAGAATTGATTTATTCCTGTTTGGTTCAAGAGAGGTAAGAGAATTGTGGCAAAACCTTGGCTTACAAGGGAAATTTGAGATAGCATCAGATTCAAGGAAGAAGCATACAAATTGGCAAGAAATAGTAATAAGCCTGACAAAGAAGGGAAAAAGAGAGATGAAAGTTATCCAGCAGGGAAATAAAAATTGACTGTAAAAGGCTACAGATAACGTAAAGAGATCAAGATTAACAAAAACAAATGCAGGCCCCTTATAGACAGAAACAGGAGAATTCAAACCGGGGAATAAAGAAATGGCTGAGGAATTAAATTTGCAGTTTGCTTCACTCTTCACAAAGGAAGTCATGAATAATCTACCAGGAGTGCTGATGGAAATACGTTTTAGTGAAGAGCATTAGTAGAGAAATGGTTTTGGGGAAATTTATGGATTAAAGGTGGATAAATCCCCAGGTCTTCATAATCTTCATCCCATAATACTTAAGGAAATGGCCCTGAAAATAGTAGAACCATTATTTTCCAGAATTCTTTGGAGTCTGGAACAATTCCTACATAATGGAGGGTAGCAAACGTAAGCTTGCTATTCAAAAAGGGACGTTGAGAGAAAACAGATAACTATAGACCAGTCAGCCTAATGTTGAAACTGGAGAAGTTGTTCAAGTGTATTATCAAGGATTTCATAACAATGGCATTTGGAAGGAGCAATATAACCAAAGTCAGCATGGATGTACAAAAGGGAAATCATGCTTGACGAATCTATTGGAATTTTCTGAGGATATAACTAGTAGAGTTAATCGAGGAGAATTAATCAATGTGGTTCATTTAGATTTTCAGAACGCTTTTGACAATGTCTTATATAACAGGCTAAAGCACATGGGATTGCAGGTAATGCCTCGAGATTGATAGAAAGCTGGTTAGCAGACAGGAAGCAAAGAGTTGGCATAAATGACTCTTTTTCTGAGCACTGACTAGTGGGGTTCCAGAGGGATATGTGCAAGGACCCCAGCTGTTCACATTATATATTAATGATATGGAAGATGGAACTAAGTGTTTTATTTCCAAATTTGCAGATGATACAAAGTTGGGTGGGAGGACGAGCTGCGAGGGGAATGCAGAGATGCTTCAGTGTGATTTGGACAGACTGAGTGTGTGGGCATCTGCATGGCAGATGCTGTATAATGTGGATGAAAGGTTATCCACTTTGGTAGCAATAATAGGAAGACAGATTATTACTTGAATGTGTGTAAATCGAAACAGGTGGATACTCAACAAGACTTACCGTCCTCGTGCAGCAGTTGCTGAAAGTAAACACGCAGGCACAGCAGGCAGAAAAGGAGGCAAATAGTATGCTGCCTTCATAGCAAAAGGTTTTGAGTATATGGATAGAGATGTTTTGTTGCAATGGTGAGGCCACACCTGGAGCACTGAGTGAGTTTTGGTGTTCTTACCTGAGGAAGGATTTCCTTCCTATACAGGGAGTACAGCAATGGTTTACTAGACTGATTCCTGGGATGGCAGATCTGTCATATGAGGAGAGACTAAGTCGGGTAGGATTATATTAATTGGAATTTAAGACAGTGAAAAGGGATCTCATAGAAACTTATAAAATTCTAATGGGATTGAACAGGGTAGATTCAGAAAGAATGTTTCTAATGGTGAGGAAGTCCAGAACTAGGCTTCACAGCGTGAGGAAAAGGCGTAAACCATGTAGAATTGAGAAATTTCTTCACCTAACCGGTGGTGAATGTATGGAATCGTTGTCTGATTTCAAGAAGAAATTAGATATAGCTCTTGGGCTAAAGCGTTCAAGTGATAAGGAGGAAGGGAGGGGGAATCAGTATATTGAATTCAACGATCAGCTGTGATCAAAATGAATAATGAAGCAGGTTCGAAGGGCTGAAGGCCTGCTCTTGCTTCTATGTTCTATTTTTCTATATTTCTATGGGATGAAGAAGTACAATATCAAGGGTAGGAGTCTTAGCAGTATTGAAGAGCAGATGGACCTTGGGGTCCAGGTCCATAGGACTCTTAGATCGACCTCGCTGGTGGAGGATGTGGTCAAGAAGACGTATGGTATACTGGCCTCCATTAATTGAGGAATTGAGTTTAGGAGTCGGAAGATAATGCTGCAACTTTACATGACCCTTGTCAGACCCCACTTGAAGTACTATGTGCAGTTCTGGTTGCCTCACTGCAGGAAAGATATGGAAGCTATTGAGAGAGTGCAGAGATTTACAAGGATCTTGCCTGGGTTGGGCGGCATGCCTTATGAAGATAGGTTGAGGGAGCTAGGGCTCTTCTCTCCAGAGAGATGAAGGTTGAGAGGCGACTTGATAGAGGTTTATAAAATGTTGAGGGATATAGATAGTGTGGATTCTCGGAGGCTACTTCCCAGGGCTGAAATGGTTGCTACGAGAGGACACAGGTTTGAGGTGTTGGGGAGCAAGTACAGAGGAGATATTAAGGGTAAGTTTTTCACTCAGAGAGTGGTAAATAAGTGGAATCGACTGCCGTCAGTGATGGTAGAGGAGAACTTGCTGGGGTCTTTTAAAAGACTTCTGGATGAGTACATGGGATTTAATGGGATTGGAGTTATAGATAGTTCTATGGCCTGATTGGTATGGATATGATCGGCGCAACTTGTGGGCCGAAGGGCCTATTTATGCTGTAGTGTTCTATGTTCTAAGAAGCTGTTCTTGTGTCAGTTGGTATGTGACCTTAGATTTCTGTATCTAAGGGTACAGAGGAGGTTTACCAGGATGTTGCCTAGCATGGAGGGCAGGTCTTATGAAGAGAAGCTGAGGGATTTGAGGTTGTTTTCGTTAGAAAGAAGGCAGCTAAGAGGAGACCTTATTGAAACATATAAGATGATTAGAGGTTTAGATAGGGTGGACAGTGATAGCCTTTTTCCTAGGATGGAGAAAGCTAGCACGAGGGGACATAGCTTTAAATTAAGGGGTGGTAGTTATAGGACGGATGTCAGAGGTAGGTTCTTTACCCAGAGGGTGGTAAGGGTATGGAATGCCCTGCCTGCTGCAGTTGTAGATGCGCCAAGTTTGGTGGCGTTTAAGAGGTTAGTAGATAAGTTTATGGACGAAAAGGGAATGTTTAGGTTAGAGGGTGATTGCTTTTTCTTAATTGGTCAGCGCAACATCGAAGGCCGAAGGGCCTGTTCTGCGCTGTAATGTTCTATGTTCTTTTCCCGACAGAAGAAGGTGGGAGAGAGTATGTACTGCGTACGTGGGGTCCTTGATTATGTTGTTTTTCTGAGGTAGCAGGAAGCTTAGGCAGAATCAATGGATGCGAGGCTGGTTTACATAATGGACTGGACTTTATTCACAACCTTTTGTAGTTTCTTGCAATCTTGGATAGAGCAGAAGACACACTAAGCTGAGATACAACTAGAAAGAATGCTTTCTCTGGTGTATCTATACAAGTTGGTAAGAGTCACAGCAGACATGCCAAATTTCCTTAGCCTCTTGAGCAAGTAGGGCTTTCTTAAATATAGCGTCAGCATGGAGGGACCAGGGCAGTTGCTGGTGGTCTGGACACCGAGAAACGTAAGGCTCTCGACAATTTCCATTTCATTCCTGTTGATGTAGACAGGGGCATGTCCTCCACTATGCTTCCTGAAGTCAATGACTATCTCCTTCATTTCACTGACATTGAGGCAGAATTATTATCGTCACACCAATTCATTAGGTACTCTATCTCTTTCCTGTATTATGTCCCATCATTGTTTGGGTTTTGACCCATTACAGAGGTGTCATCAGGAAACCTGAAAATCAAGTTGGAGGGGAATTTGGTCACACAATCACAGGTATATAAGGAGTGTAGTAAGGGGCTGAGGACACAGCCTTGTGAGGCACTGGCGTTGAGGATAATCATGGAGGAAGTATTATAATCTACCCTTACTGACTGCCAACTGTGAGTCAGGAGGTCTAGGATCCAAGAGGAAGGAGCCGAGTTCTAAGCCACGGAGTTTGAAGATGAGTTTAGTAGGAATAACGGTGTTGAAGGCTGAAGTATAGTCAATAAATATTAGTCTGACATAAGTGTCTTTGTTATCTGGGTTTTCCAGGGTTGGGTTCAGGGCCAGGGAATGGCGTCTGCTGTGTACCTGTTGCGGCGATTGTAATTTGCAGCACTTTGCAGTGTCTTATTCCAGTGCATCCTTTAATGACTTCATTTTAATTGATCTTTCTTTATATTTGTAAATTTCAAATCAAGTACACACAAAAGCACTGTGCAAAGGAATGATCTGGGTGGAAGAATGAGGTGATGCAATATGTTTTCCCACATCCGCAATTCATTGTTTCTGAATGAGGAACAATCAGCAGGAAATCCCATACAAACAGCTAAATGAAAATATTATTCAAATGACACAAACTTGAGAGTGAAATGGTCTACTTGCCTAATTCCTTCTTGATCCTGTAGAGAAGCAGGTGTCCTGGCTTGGTGCCAACAAGAAGCCAATCCTCTGTGGGGGGAAAAATAAAAGATAACAAGGCTGAGTTATCTGTTAAGTGTTCAAAGTTAGAAAATATTTGAAAAAAAAGGTCTACAAAGAAGTCCAGGCCTGAAGTGTTCACTTACAGCTGTGCTGTTGCTTGGGTTCAGTGCTATAATCATGTATTTTTAATGAATGAGCAATGCTCCCTCTGAGCTACAGTATGCAACAACCCAGAGGTTCCCATGCACGTTCTGTGTTTTTAGAATTTATTTATTAGTGGCACAAGTAGGCTACAATGCTAATACTACGATGAAGTTAGTATGAAAATCCCCTTGTCACCACACTCAGGCGCATGGTTGAGTATACAGAGGAAGAATTTAGCATGGCCAATGCACCTAACCAGCACATCTTTCAGACTGTGGGAGGAAACCAAAACATCTGGAGGAAACCAACACAGATACGGGGAGGATGAGCAGACTCCACACAGACACTGATCCAAGCCAGGAATTGGGTCCCTGGCGCTGTGAGCAATGCTAACCACTGTGCCACCATGCTGCTCTCAGTGCTTTATTGCAAATAGAGTTTGTGGTTTTTGTCCAGAGTTTAAAACAGTGCATAATTTTATTACTGGTTATTTCAAAGTGCAAATGACGATTGGTGTGAAAATTTCAAAGTACGAGTTGATTGCGACCTAAGCTGCAACATTTTGCAATATACACAGACAACTAGAGATTGACAACAAATGCAGATTTTTACCAGAAACTTCCACACCCTGACATGAATAATAAAAAATGGGGCCACTCAAGTTCATTTTAAAAGTGGGACCTTTCACTGGTGTCATTCATGGCTCAGTTTTATCACTTCTTATTTGGTCAGAATGCCCCACGTTTAAGTTCCCTATAGTAGAGACTTGAGCACATAATCACACTTCAGAATTATTTTTTTTAGATAGTCAGAAGAACTCACAGGATATCAACCTCTAATTTACTCTTGTAGACACAGTATTGTTTAATCAAGTTTCTGTTCACTCAGAACCCCCAGAATATAAATTGTAGGAAGTTCAGTGATAGTAATGCCATTGAATATTGTTGGGGGAGGGGGTGGGGCGCTGGGTGGGAAGACGCAGAATCTGAAAACAATGAATTCAGTCTTCCAACTATGTAACAACTCATACAAGCTCATTGGAAATGGGGCAAGTGCCAATGTTTTATTAATTAAATTAAGAATTAATGACAATTATATGAAGATGTAATGACATTTACATTATGAAACAAACAGTGAGTATTTGTACATCTAGAAACGGGAGTCTGGGTGTGGGGGGATTCCTCAACTGGAAGCTGGAATGTTTCAACAGCCCCAAAAACCTTTTGATTAAAATTTCCTCTAAAAAGAGGAGGATCCGAGGGCACAGCCTCAGAATAAATAAAGGGATGACTCTTTAGAATTGAAATTAGGAGGAATTTCTTCAGCCAGAGGGTGATGAATCTATGGAATCCATTGCTACAGGAGGCCATGGAGGCCAGGTCATTGAGTATATTTAACACAGAGATAGATAAGTTATTGATTGGTAAGGAGATCCAAAGCTTATGGAGAAAAAGCAGGAGAATGGGGTAGAGAAACTTATCAATTATGATTGAATGGCAAAGCAGACTTGATTGGCCAAATGGCCTAATTCTGGTCTTATGTGTAATGGTGTAAGATTTTGTCTTTTATTATAACGCCCCTTTAAAAGGGCTGCTTCCTTAGTCAATTAGTTTATTTTATTGGATTACTATTGCTTTAAAAAAAAGAGTGCCAATGGAGAGCTGAAGCAATGTTGATTCCCTTACCAATCAATGACCTATCTATCTCTGACTTAAATATACTTGATGATCTGGCCACCATAGCCTTCTGTGGCAATAAATCCCATAGTTTCATCACCCTCTGGATGAAGAAATTCTTGGGGTTATCATCGACCAGAAACTCAACCGGACTTACCATGTAAACACAGTGGCAACAATAGCAGATCAGAGGCTAGGAATACTGCAGCAAGTAACTCACCTCCTGATTCACCAAAATCTATCCACACAAGTCAGGAGTATGATGGAATATTCACCATTTACCTGGATGGGTGCAGCCCCAAAAACACTCAAGAAGTTTGATACCAACCAGAACAAAGTAGCCCGCTTGATTGGCACCACATCTGCAAACATTCAATCTCTCCACCACCGATGCTCAGTACACACCGATGCTATTATCCACAAGATGAACTGCAGCAATTCACTAAAGATCCTTAAGACAGCATCTTCCAAACCCACGACCATCTAGAAGGACAAGGGCAGCAAATACATGGGAACACCATCACCTGCAAGTTCCCTTCCAAGCCAGTCATCTTCCGGACTTGGAAAATATATTACTGTTCCTTCACAGTTGCTGGATCAAAATCATGGAATTCCCTCCCTAACAGCATTGTGGGTCAACCTGCAGCGTGTGGACTGCAGCAATTCAAGGCACCTTTTCAAAGGCAATTAAGGATGGGCAATAAATGCTGGCCAGAGAGTGATGCCCACGTCTCACAAATTAATACATTTTTTTCCAAAAATACCCTTGTAAGTGAACAGCGGGGCAGTTTTATCATCCTGGGGCAGATAGAAGAGGTAACTAAATTGAGGCATGGCAGAGGATGAGGGTGGAGAGTGATATGAGGAAGTGATTAGAGATGGAGATATCAAATCCTTGTAATCATCTTAAATATCTCAATTAGATCAAATGAATAAAAGGATATGTAACGTGCTTTCATAATTTAGCCCACGTATCCCCATTCTTGTTTGTGTATCAATTGCTCCAAATGAATGTGCATAATACTACTTCAGAGGTCAATATATCCTTGCTGCCTGCAGTGCCCAAAACTGAACATAGTATTCCTATCTAACCAATAACTAGCAACTTCAGTTGCTTTGTATCAAGCCTCCTTGAGATAAAAGCCAATATTCCATTCAACTAATTTTTTGTATCAGTACATTCATTTTGGATTCTGTACAAAGTCCACTAAACCTCTCAGCAGCTTCACTTACTTTCTTACTACTTAAGAGATACTTTCTGACCTAACTTACTTAGGTCCAAAGTGAATAATCTCACACTTCCCCACATTGAATTCCTTCTGCCCACAGATTGAACTGTTCATTTAATCCATCAATATCCATTTGCAAATCTCTGTTTCCAACTCCAATTTTTACTGTGCTAACACTCCAGCTAGATGACTCTTTATTCATTCTTTTTTGGGCTCACTTGCAATGCTGTAACAGCCTTATACATTATCAAGGCTGTTACAAGTAACTAATCATTTCAGCAAGTTAGTGACACCTCAAACCAGACTCTCAAACAAAATTCCTCTTAAAACCATAAGTCAAAATAAAACTATTATTCTCCCCATATCTGCTCTGAATCACCAAGATTTTACAAAGCTGCAAAAATAAGATAGGTCATAAAATGTCAAACACCTGATTTGTGCAAGTTGAAAATATATTGTAAGTACAGTAACAATTTAACATAGCAAACAGTCAGATAATAGAAGGGAAACAGACACTCAAACTCATGATCCATTTCTAAAATAACAGCTTTGATAAATATTAATGACCAAGCAGACAACCTCAAAGAAAATCCACCTGGATTTGCTTAATACTTCTTAAAAGGATATGAACACACAAACTTACACAAATATTTGGAAAAGTTGTACTTTTAAAAACAGAAGTGTGCTTTGTGAAACTGCAAAGAAAATACTCTCATCTTCAAGAAAGTTAGTCGTCTAACAGACGTAGAACTCAATATTTGAGAATGAAAGATATGTGAAAAATATAAACAAATTATATTCAACCTGTAAGTTTATAGTATCTAAAAGACACGAGGTTTGATCCCATCACTCTATGCCACAATAATTTTATTTATATAGCATCTTGAATGTAACAAAATATTCCAAGACACTTTGTAGGAGCACTATAAACAAACTTGAGTGGGAGAGGTTTAAAAAAAAGAGAATGACAGGGCTTAGAGCCTTGACATCTAAAGCACAACCACCAATAGTGAAGGAATTAAAATCAGGCATGTACAAAAGGCCAGAATTCAAGTACAGTGGATATCCAGGAAGGCTGTGAAGCTGGAGAAAATTACAGAGGAAGGGAAAGAGAGGTATGGAAGGAAAGGCCATGGAAGGATGTGAAAAAAGGGTGATAATAAGCAGCAGCCAATATGGGTCAGCAAGCAAAGCGGTGATGGGTGAATTGAATTTGGTGCAGGTTAGGATAACGTTTTGTATAAGCAAAACGGTCATCTGAAGTACAGGCCAACGTGACCCCAAACAATACCTAATAATGACAGATAATATTAATCTCATTGCTTTACATGGAATCCTGCTCTATGCAAATTGGTTGCTGCATTGATCATGAAAAACCTTGTAAAATAATTGATTGTCCTAGGATCTTTTTAAGATGTAAAAGTAAACTTGTATTCAGAACAATCAATTTGACAAGGTATTTCAGACAAAAAAAATTAACCAGATGCGAGAGGCAAGCTTTATGTGCCAAATGGGTTTTTCATAGTATGGAGTATTCTTCTAAACTCCAACAACATTCAAGGAGCTTGACACCATCCAGTATAAATCAGCCCACTCAAGGCACCCCATCCACCACCTTAAACATTCACCCCCTTCATCAGTGGCAACAATACATACAATGGGCATATATAAAGCGCACTGCAGCAACTCACCAAGATCCTTTCAACTGCACTTTCCCGCAACCTCTACTACCTAGGATAAGCGCAGTAGACACATGGGAGCACCAACACCTGCATACTGCCTTCCAAGATTCTCTCAATCTTGAGGTGGAATCATAATATCAGATCTTCATTGCATTTGGGTCAAGATCCTGGAGCATTCTTCTTAACAGTCCATGATGTACCTACAACTCATGGACTGCAGTAAATCAAGGAGGCAACTTTTCCACCATCTTCTCTAGGGCAATTAGCATGAGCAATAAATGATGCTTTTAGCGGCAACATTCACATTCCAAGAACAAACTTAAAGCTGTTAAGACAGAGTGTGTCAACTTATTCTACTGAACATTAAAAATCCTACTGCTCTAAAGAGCAGATGAGAGTCTTCTGGTGTTTAAGTAACTTTAATTTTAACTTTCCAAATATTGATTAGAACCTTTATAGATCAAATAGTTTGGATGGGACACTTTTTGTACAGCACGCGCAGGAGGGTTTCCTGACACAATACGTGGATAAGCCGACAAGAGGTGGGGCCACATTGGACTCAGTACTGGGTAATAGAACAAAGAACAAAACAGCATGGAAAACAGGTCCTTCGGCCCAATGAACCTGTGCAGCCACGTCAATGTTCCCACTTCTACCCCAATCCCTGTCTATGTTTATAGATCTATGCATTCGAACCAAATTTGAGACAATTTAGCGAGAATTTATTCTGCCAATCAACCTAAGAGCACATCTTTGGGACGTGGGAGGAAACCAGAGTACCCGGAGAAAACCCACGCAAGCATGGAGAGAATGCGCAAACTCCCACAGACACAGGCCCAAATCCATGTATCTGCACAGCACAGCAAAAGTCACTGAGCTGTCGTGTTGCCCATCAAATGGTCCAGGTCAAGCGTACACTAACAACATGAAGCACTAGGATACTCTCAAAAAATCCAAGAACAGCCCTCTCACGACCCATCGCGTGTATGCCCCTCGTTAGACAACAAGGCAGACCAAAGTACCTGTAGGGGTAAAACAGATACATCAATATCATTGTCTATTTACACACTTCCCAGGGAACTCCCAAGACTCATGATCCCTATTTTAAATCAGTTTTCTATATCCCTCCATTCCCATTCTGTTCATGTGCCCATCTAAGTATCTCTTAAATAACTCCAGAGTACCTGCCTCCACCACTTTACTTGGCAGCGTGTTCCATATCCCCACCACCCTCTGTGTGAAAAAACTCCCTCTAGCATCCAAATTATACCCTACCCCTCTCACCCTAAGCCCGTGATCCCTAGTGCTATTTGAGTCCATCCTAGGAAAAAGCTTAACCCTGTTTACTCTATCTATACCCCTTATAATCTTGTACACCTCTATTAGATCTCAGAGCCTTTCTAAGGAAAACAGTCCAATTTGCCTAGCCTCTCCTCATAATTCAGATCTTCCATATCAGGCAGCATCTTGGTAATGTGTTAGTGTTTATTAACAGGGGGTTTGTAAACTCAAGCCATGGGATTATGTTGCAACTATACTGGACTTTGCTGAGACCACATTTGGAATATTGTGTGCAGTTCTAGTTATCTCACCATAAGAAGGATGTAGAAGCATTGGAGAAAGTGCAGAGGAGATTTATTAGGATGCTGCCTGGTTTGGAGGATAGATCTTATGAGGAAATGTTGAGGGCTTTTCTCTTTACAGTGGAGGAGGATGAGAGGTGATTTAATAGAGGTTTATAAGATGATGTGGGGGATAGATAGAGTGGATGTGGAGAGACTATTTCTTCAGTTGGATGTAGCGGTTATTAGAGGGCATAACTATAAGGCTTATGGTGGGAGATATAGGAGGGATGTCTGAGGTAGATTCTTTATTCAGAGAGAGGTTGGGGTGTGGATTCCCTGCTATGATACTGGAATCGGACACTAGGAACTTTCAAGTGATTATTTCACAGGCATATGGAGCACACAAGAATGATAGGGAGTGGGATAGCTTGATCTTGGGTTTGGACATAGCTCAGCATAACAGAGGGCCGAAGGGCCTGTATTGTGCCATATTGTTCTAAGTCAACATCAAACAAGACCAAAAATATCAATTAACTGGTCATTGGTCACCTTTTTGTGGGATTCTGCTTTATTTATCTAGATCAATGTTACTTCTCAATACAATTCATTGCAATCAAAGCTCTTTGGGATGTTTCCAGAACTCAAGGTACCACCACATCAGTAAATGTCCCTTTGTTGGAATACAAGATAACCGCAAGACTGTTACAGAGGTACGGCTGATGCTTTCAACCGTTCCTCACAATTGGCAGACGTTGTTGTGACAGGAGATCGTGAACAGTTAGATAATTTTCAAATGGAAAAGAGGTACACAATAATGTTCAGGTATGCAAGATACGAAATGAAAAACAACTTTTTTTTCCAAGGTTAGATGATGTATTTACTCCTGCAAACAGGCTATACTCAAGAGGAAAGATGAGTTATATTTTGAGGTGTATTCTAACTTTGGTCTGGCCACTGTGAGGTCATCAAGAGGCGACCAAAAGTTTCACCCTGCCTCTCCCCTGGGGATTTAAACGCAGTTTAACAGTTTTTAAATGGTTTCCATCCTTTCCCTACTCTGGCAACCCGAAAAGACTCCGACTCCATTAATCAGGGGCCCACTCGCCGTTCCTCTGTCAGCCTTCGCCTCCGCCCGAGGCGTCGCATACATACATATAATACATATACATATATTAAAATAACCGCTTACCCCAAGCCGCCATGCAATCGATTTGCAGCGGCAGCTTCTCCAAGATCGGCACCGGCTCATAGGCGTCGTGCATCCCGGCAAAGGTGACGGCCCCTCAGAGCAGCCCGACAAACTCCTCACAGCAGCTCGAGTTCCGGCGCCCGCGCGTGCGCCGAGTCCCGTGACATCCTCCAACGTGCAGTGCGCGCGCTCTGCTCAGTATGTTTGTGAGCCCAGGTCCAGCCTCTCCAGGGACGCTCTACCGTTACAGTGGGAAAACTGAGTTTAAAAGTTCATCTTCTCGGAAATCCCTTCTCGCGGATTGCTGGCTGGAAATGATGTATCAATAAGGTCTCCCGCTTTTCAGTGTGTTTTCACAGTAACTTCATTGCAATGTTAACGTAAGCCTACTGGTGACGCTAATAAATAAACTTAAAAATCTTCAGGGCAGCAACCACATTTGTGAGGATCTACCTCCGTTCTGACATTCACACATTCTGATCACAAGCACGATTTTAGCATCTTTCTCAGCCTCATTCTTCGTCATTTGCATTTCCTTTGTCCAATTACAACCCACCTCCCAACCCTCATAACATAATCTTTTCTGATTTTCTTTGCTCTCAGCTCCGATGAGGGTTATCCAGACTGTGATTTTTCTTAAAATCGCATAACATTTTGGCCTCACCTCCTTTCTGTGACATTGAATTCCACAGATTCACCATTCCCTGAATGAAGAAATTTCTCCTCACCTTAGTCCTAAAAGGCTCATCTCTTATCCTGAAACTATGACGCCTCGTTCTGGACTCCCCTATCATCAGGAACATTCATTCTGAATCTACTCAGTTTAACCCTATTAGAATTTTATAAGTTTCTATGAGATCTCTTTCACTTTTGTAAACTCCGGTGAATATAATCCAAACCATCTTAGTCTCTCCTCACATGACACACCTACCATTCCAGGAATCAGCCTGGTAAACATTTGCTGTACCCTCTTTATAGTAAGGACATCCTCCCTCAGATAAGGACACTGAAACTTCGCACAATATTCCAGATGCGGCCTCACCGATGCCTTATGCAATTGCTGTAAAACATCTCTATTCCTGTAATCAAAGCCTCTAGCTATGAAGGCTAACATACCATTTGTCTTTTTACCACTTGCTGTCCAAGCATGCTTTCTTTCAGTGACAGATGCACACAAACACTAATATCTCACTAGTATCCATTTCTCTCAATTTATACCCATTCAAATAATAATCTGCCTTTTTCTTATTGCTACCGAAGTGGACAACCTCACATTTATTCAAATTATGCTGTATCTGCCATGCAAAAGTTCACTTACTCAGCCTCTGCAAATCATGCTGAAGCATCTCTGTATCCTCCTTACTGCTCACCCTCCCACCCAACTTTGTGTCATCTGCAAATATATCATTAATATATGAAGTGAACAGTTGGCGTCCTAGCCCATAGTATCCCACTAGTCACTGTCTGCCAATGGAAAAAGACCCATTTATGCTCTTTGCTTCCTGTCTGCTAATGAGATTTCTATTGCTCTCAAAACACCACCTACAATCCCATGCACTTTAACTTTACACAGTAGTCTGCTATATGAAACCTTGTTAAAAGCCTTCTGAAACTCTAAATAACCACGTCCACCAGTTCTCCTTGGTCAAGTTACATCCTCAAAGAATTCCAATAGATTCATCAAGCATGATTTCCCCTTTGTAAATCCAAGCTGACTTTACCTAATTATGCCATTGCTTTCCAATGCTGAGCTATAAAATCCTTGATAATGGACTCTTGCAACTTCCCAGTACTGATAGGCTCACTGGCCTATAGACCAGTGGCTTGTCAGAATGTCCTTTAAAAATATATTTAAAAAGTCTCCATGAACTTTCTTGTATAAATTGCTTGTCTACATTTATATTGAAAACTGTCTTTGTAAACTTGTCACCCTGCAATTCTAATCTTCTGCTAGTAGATGCTTAATACTGGAGTCTGGGGTTTGAAATTAATCTCACCTAATAAAGAGATTGTATTATTATATAAAATTATCTCAGGTTTGGGTAAAGTGGTTTGCAAGAGTTCTCTTGAATTTAGTATTTTATGAAAAACTAGTGAGATGAATAAGTATGTAAATTATGTGTTTCTGTCCCTGAAATGTGTTTTTTATTTTGAATTAGCATCATTTAGCTTGAAATTTCTGCATCTCTTAGAAAGTGAATGGGAGAGCTTGCAACTACCAATCTTTGAATGGTCAGCATTGATACTGGTAATGCCTCTATAGTTGTGATTGTCCTCAGATATATATATCAATCATCCCCCTTTCAATAATACAATTTGAATTCTTGCTTTGGACCTTACTAATTTAAGTGTTTACAGTGAGGTGGATTCCATCACAAATCATGTGATCCCTCTCATTTAAAAATACAGCCCCAAACTGTAACACTCTTACAAATCAAAATCTAGTCTTAAAACAATTTTCAAATAAACTTCACTATTGTAATAAAACCATTTTCTGGATTTACTGTTCAATTGTACATGGTTAGAGTTATCTCACCAATTCCAGCTGCGAGAAGCAGTAATTTTCTTTTGATAAGAAGGTATTCCTAATTATCCCACTGCCATTGGCTCACTCAGTATACTTTCTGGATTTAAAAATGAAGTTAATGTCTGTAATTTAAATCGACTGTTAATAAATATTAGATTGTTTAAAAGTCAAGGATAAAAATAGGCAGCTGTGGTCATTACCCTCTCTAAAGAGAAAAATATATGTATGCTGGAAGTCTGAAAGCAAGATAGAAAATGTTGAAAGTAACAGGTCTGGCAGTATTTGTGGAGAGAGAAATGAGAATTAATGTGGGTCAGTGACACTTTATCAGAACTCTTACCATTACAGTATGTTGTATTTAAAGTGACTCTCAGCCTGCCTCAGTTCTACATCATTTGCAGCTTCTCTTTGAAATACAATTATAATTCTTCCTGAATTAATTTGAAATTCATCATCATCCAGCTTCTTTAAAGAACATCAAGTTGATATTGCTGAGAGGTCAAAAACCATGTGGGCTGACAAAATGCTAGTGATACTTTCTGGGAAACTTGTGGCATACACCCACCCACTTTACATAGCATCTGGTTTCATCTAACAGTTGTGGGTCCTAATGCAAAGAAAAAAACTCAACAGCAGACTGAAAGGCTAAACCTTCAAGTAAAAGCATTAGTGAAGTTACGCAAATACTTTATAGTTAAGTTCAGTCATCTTATTGTGAGCTATTTATGTTACAAATTGTACTTTGTATATTAGAAACTTTAGTTATTGAAGAAAATATCACATTTTTTGAGTGATTTGATTTTTTTTATTGTATGTTCTCCTGACTGGTCATTCAGAATTGGTTATTTTCATAAATAATATCATGGCTGATCTGCTTGTAATTTCAACCCTATATTGCTGCTTACCTTAATAACTTTCACCCCCTTACTAATCAAGAATCTATGTTGCTCTCTGCCTTAAAAATATTCAAAGAATCTGCTTCTGTTGCTTTTTGAAGAGAGTTCCAGAGACTCATGACCCTCATATAAAATTTTTCTCCTCACCTCCAATCTTAAATGAACTTATTTTTATACAAGTGATCCCTAGTTCTAGATTCTCCGACAAGAGGAATAATCTTCCTTGCATCCACCCTGTTAGTGCCCCTCTGGATCCTAAAGATTTTGATTAAAGCATCTCTTACTCTTCTAAACAGGCCGAAGGGCCTGTACTGTGCTGTACTGTTCTATGTTCTGAACTCCAGTGGATACAAACCTAACGTCTCCAACCTTTTCTCATTTGACCACCTGCCGATTCTTGGTATTAGTACAGTAAACCTTCCCTGAACTGCTTCTAACATATTTACAGCGTAAATAAGGAGACCTATAATGTACACAGTGTCCAGATATGGTCTCATCAATGCCCTGTACATTTGAAGCATAATCCCCTACTTTTGTAATCAGTTCCCCTAACAATAGATAACATTCTATTAGCTTTTTTAATTACTTGCTGTACCTGTATACCAGCCATTTTGTGATTCATTAACTAGGACACCAAGATCGCTCTGCATCATAGAACCTGCAATTTCTTACCGTTTAGATAATAAGCTTTTTTTAAATTCTTCCTGCCAAAATGGGACAATTTCACATTTGCCAAATTATATTCCATTTTGACTCATTCAGTAACCTAAGTCCTTTTGTAGCCTCCTTACATCCTCTTGACAATTATCTTTGTGTCATCAGCAAATTTAGTAGCCATTGCACCCAAATCATTTAAATAAATCATAAATAGTTGAGGCATCAGCACTAATCCCTGTGACACACCATTCATCACATCCTGCCAACTGGAAAAAGACCCATTTATGCCAAATGTTTCTTTATAGCTAATTTTCAATCCATACCCTGTGCAATGAGATATTATTTTACACAATAATCTTTGAGGTGCATCTTATCAAATGACCTCTGGAAATTTAACTGCAGTCCATCCACTGGTTCCCCTTTATTCAATGCATATGTAACTCTTTCAAAAAACTCCAGTAAATTGGTTAAACATAAGTTTCTGTTCATAAAGCTTGGACCCAATTCACCAAAAAAAAATTCTAAATGCTGAATTGGCGAGGAAAGAGGTGCAATATTTCCTGAAGGTGTTCAATAAGGGTGTCTCAAAAAAGGTTGCTGCAGAAGGTAAGAGTGCACGGAGTTGGGGGTAGAGTGTTAGCGTGGATTGAGGATTGGCTATCTAACAGGTAGCAGAGAGTTGGAATAAATGGGTGTTTTTTTGGTTGGCAGTTGGTGACTAGTGCCGTGCCGCACGGATCGGTGCTGGGGCCCCAACTGTTTACCATACACATAGACAAACTGGAGGAGGGGGCTGAGTGTACAGTAACAAAACTTACTGATAACACGAAGATGAGTGAAAAAGCAAATTGCGTGGAGGATGCGGAAAGTCTGCAAAGAGATCTGGATAGACTGAGTGAGTGGACGAGGACCTGGCAGATAGAGTAGAACGTTAGCAAATGTGAGGTTATCCACTTTGGAAGAAATAGTAGTAGGATGGAATATTATTTAAATGGTGAAAAGTTGCAGCGTGCTACTGTGCAGAGGGATTTGGGAGTCCTTGTGCATGAATCGCAAAAACTCAGTCTGCAGGTGCAGCAGGTGATCAAGAAGGCAAATGGAATGGTGGCCTTTATAGCGAGGGAGATAGAATATAGAAGTAGTGAGGTCTTGCTGCAACTGTATAAGACTGCATAACTATGTAGCATTTCAAGACATCTTGACATCATAGAATCCCTACAGTACGGAAGGAGGCCCTTCTGGCCCATCAAGTCTGCATCAATTCTGACAGATCATCTTACCCAGATCCAACACGTCCCCGTCCTAACACCGTAACCCCACATATTTACCACAGTTTATCCAACTAACCAACATGTCTAGAGACACTAAGGGGCAATTTAGCATGGTGAATCCACCTAAGTTGCGTATCTTTGGACTGTGGGAGAAAAGTGGAGCACAAATAGAAAACGCGAGGCTGGAATAAACCCGAGTCCCAGGTGCTATGAACCAGCACTATGTTGCCCTGCCTTCGTGGAAGATTTTTTTTAGATGCAAGTTTTTCATTGAATCCCTACAGTCCAAAAGGAGGCAATTTGTCGAATTGAGTCTGCACTGACAATATTCCCATCCAGGTCCTATTCCGATAATCCCTGCCGATTGCCTAACGTAAGCTACAATTTAGCATGGTCAATCAATCTAACTTGCACATTTTTGGAGTGTGGGGGAAACTGGAGCACCCAGAGGAAACCTGTGCAGACATGGGGAGAACATACAAACTCCACACACAGTCACTCAATGTGTATGCCTTGCTGATGATATTATGATAATGGACAAACCCAAAGAAGAGCAAAACTGTAATTTACAATCCCTGATGGCAGCAGTTCATTGTGAGGGAATCATCTTCAACAGCAAGAAATGCTAGGTGAATTTAGATTAACTGTGTTGGTGTTATTTATTCCATTTCTGTGATTCATCTTGACCCAGGTGAACACCTTAGGACAAAGAGGAATTTCAGAAATGCCTCGGATTTTTTCACTTCTTCACTCTTAAGGAAGGATGTTTCATATGTATGGCAGGAGGGACATCAACATGTATTTGAGTCCCTTAAACAGGCATTGTCAGAAGAGAGATGTGTTCTTCAATGCTGCAACCCAAGAAAAACAGTCAACACTTATTAAAAAGGGTTAGGATCATTCATCATGCAAGATGGCAAACCAATAGCATTTGGCTTTAAAAGTATTGCAAGTACAATGCAATTATTTGAATTCAAAGTATAAGACATTCCTCTGGAATTTAATAGCACAAACTTCCACATATATCTATTTGGTAAATGATTCATTGTGGAAATTGATTACAAACCATCTGAAATTATTTGGCACAAACCATTGATGAGTATATCACCCATACTGCAATGACTGCTGATAAAAATACATGGATATGATTTTGAAATCTGTTACAAACTGAGTAGGAAAATAGTTACTTCAGACATACTGGGCAGTGATCAAATCCAAAAAAGACTGCAGGTTTTCTGCTAGACCTACAAATAGACAGCATAGATATTGAAGTAGAAGATGTACTCAATGTCAGCCTGGTGAGATTTGGTCAGCACAACAGCAACCAACTTTAGGAAGAAGCAGCAAATGATCCACGACAGAGGTTTATTATGGAAAGTTATTGTAGAAGGTTGACCTGATTCATTACAGAAGTGCCACTTTTGTTTTGGCCCCACAGAAATTAACTAGATATTTCAGAAAACATGATTTTCAAAGGAAAACAGGTGCTTATGCCTGAATCTCTTGACTTTGACAAAGCCGCAGTTACACCAGGGGTATATGGGTGTAGAGCGAGCAATGCCTTTGATAAAGAAATTGTATTGACCAGGGATCAACAATTATATTAAAACAGTACTGGGGACGTGCAAAGCATGCCAGAGTCATCAACCACAGCAATATAAAACCTCTACACTCTCATTCCATCATATCCTTGGTCTCAATTGCAACATATTATTCACTATTCGTGGCAACAACTTTCTTGTAGTCATTTATTACTTTTCCAAGTTTTCAATGATTCGACAGTTAAAGAATACTTCAAGTGTATCCAAGAAGGATACAATGAGGGCAATACTCAAAATTGCTGAAAAAAAGATACTATCAAAGCTTTTTCTTTTGTTTTCATCAAGACAAATTGCAAGAAATTACCACCAGTATAAGGAATAACAATTCATTCAGGACGAGAAGAGATTGCTGATTGGTTGACAAGTGAAATTTGAACATTACCATGAAGAATGCAGCATAGAACAGTTAACTACCAAACTTAATTCTGTTCAAACTGGGCATGCTGACCTTGGTCAAGACATTGGGGAATGAACCAGAGAATTACTGTTTTCCAAGCTTTTGTTCATTTGAAAAAGGTGCAATATGTGGACATTTTATTAGTTTTTTCAAATGACAGGACCTTACATGTAAAATAGATGTGACTTCTAGCACACACAGAAAATGCCTGAACTCAGCAGGTCTGACAGTATCTGTGGAGATACAGCTCAGATGAAGAGTCTGTTCTCCCTCCGTGGATGCGGTCAGACCTGCTGAGTTTTTCCTGCATTTTTGTTGTTGCTGTTGAAGAGGAGACATTCAAAATTCAATGAGTATTCCAAAAGAGTAAACAAATTAATTAATTTGATGGCCTTACTTCAAACACAAAGGCTTTAAACTGATAATGGTTTTAAGGTGGCCTTGGAGGGAGTATAGAGAAGGTTCACCAGGCTTATACTGGAGATTAGTGGGTTAGCTTATGAGGAGAGATTAAGTAGACTCCGCCTGTACTCGTTGGAGTTTAGAAGGCTGAGGGGAGATATAATAGAGACTTACAAGATAATGAAGGGGCTAGATAGGGTAGAGATAGAGGAAAGGAAACCAGAACTAGAGGGCACAGCCTCAAAATAAGGGAGAGGGGGTGCAGTTTAGAACAGAGTTGAGGAGGAACTTCTTCACTCAAAGGGTGGTGAATCTCTGGAATTCTCTGCCCATTGAAGTGGTGGAAGCTACCTCGTTGAATATACTTAAGTCATGGATAGATAGATTTCTGATAGACAAGGAATTAAAGGTAAGGGGGAGAAAGTGGGAAAGTGGAACTGATCCACTGCAGATCAGCCATGATCTTATTGAATGGTGGGGCAGGCTCAAAGGGTTAGATGGCCTACTCCTGCTCCTATTTCTAATGTTCTCATGTGTGTTAAGGAGACTTTAAATTGCAAAATGGAATTACTGCTTGCCTTACTTGAAGCATGATTTGGCATTTTGATGCAGTAGCAGCCGCTTTGGCTTTCTTGCAAAAACCATTAAAAAGAAGATAAATTCCTATGAAAGAAAACCGAATGAAAAGTTTCACAGGGAGAAAAGAACAAACAAGCACAGTCAAATCGCTGTAATGAACCAAACTACTGCAGTAGCAATAAAGCCTCCATTAACAGGATGCTACCAACAAGCCAAAATGCTGTTCTATCATACAAACAAGTAATATATATGAATGTCAGTGCTGGTGTGATGCCAGATATATAGCCCATAAATGTTAACAACTGGCAGATCATATCAAACAGCTTGTACCTTCAGCTATTTGCAACAAGCAAAGTAGTAACCATACCTAACCAGCCCATTGCTGTAAACTGATAACATAGTATCCAACATTAGTTGCAATTCCATGAATAGACAATACGTGCAAAATTATCTTGAGGATGCAAAGAATTATTCTGATAACCAATTTAAGGTTGTCAGTTATATTCACAGTGTGGCTCACGAGTTCATTTTATAAACAGTTTTTAATTCAGTCCAAAGTTTAAAAATGTAACCTTTAAAACAGCTATCTAAAATATTATGACTGCACATTTAACATTAATGTTAATCCTCTGAGGTGGACAAGTTAGAAAGCCTATTAGAAACTTCACTAGGACATTGACCTAGTTCTGTAAGTGAATGTTAGATATCCTATCCAGCATGCTTATGTCCCCTAAAATCTCCCCATGATCCCTCCATACCCCTCCCCCAATATCCACGATGGATAGAACTCAAACTCTCACAAGGCTGTCAAAACGAACAGCATCTCAAAAGCCTCAATCCTATTAACTGCTCATAATACTTAGGTAAAACAAAGCTCAGTCCCTTTGGCAGCACTGACCCTCCCTGACTAATTCCATTATTGAGCTTTGGAGCATAGCCAAGCACTCATATTAGATCACATTGCATGGCTGTGTGAACAAAACATCTGGAGCTGAATACATTCAAACCTTTGAAGCTGTACAACAGATGGCAATCTATTGCATTACTATAAAGGCTGAACAGATGACTGTGTTGTGAAAAAAACTAAATTATGGGGAAATTAATATTAAAATCTAAAGTTCAGTACTGTTGAATGCATAACTGGATAACAATATCTGAACACTTTCACAATATTGATCAATTTAGTGGCCACACCTTATCTAAACAACTCCCCATCATTACTATGAAATACATAGAAACAGAGAAAAACTATAGCACAAACAGGCCCTTCAGCCCACAAATTGTGCCGAACATGTCCCTATTTACTAGGCTTACCTATAATCCTCTATCTTACTAAGTTCCATGTACTTACATAGAACATAGAACATTACAGCACAGAACAGGCCCTTCGGCCTTCGATGTTGCGCCAACCAATATAAAAAGCAATGCCCCTCCAAACTAAACCATTCCCTTCTCTTCCATATACTTATCAATTAACCTCTTAAACGCCACCAACTTGGCGCATCTACAACAGCTGCAGGCAGGGCATTCCACTCCCTAATCACTCTTTGAGTAAAGAACCTACCTCTGATATCCGTCCTATAACTCATACCCCTTAATTTAAAGCTGTGTCCCCTCGTGCTAGCTTTCTCCATCCTAGGAAAAGGCTATCACTGTCCACCCTATCTAAACCTCTAATCATCTTATATGTTTCGATTAGGTCCCCTCTTAGCCGCCTCCTTTCTAACGAAAAACAACCTCAAATCCCTCAGCCTCTCTTCATAAGACCTGCCCTCCATACCAGGCAACATCCTGGTAAACCTCCTCTGTACCCTCTCCAATGCCTCCACATCTTTCTTATAATGTGGGGACCAGACTGCACACAATACTCCAAGTGCGGCCGCACTAGAGTTTTGTACAGTTGCAACATGACGTTGCGGCTCCGAAATTCAATCCCCTACCAATAAAAGCTAAGACTCCATATGCCTTCCTAACAACCTTCTCGACCTGACTGCCTACTTTCAGGGATCTATGCACATACACACCAAGATCCCTCTGTTCATCTAGACTACTAGAATCCTACCATTTGCCCTATACTCTACACATTTATTATTTCTGCCATAGTGCATTACCTCACACTTTTCCACATTAAACTCCATTTGCCACCTCTCGACCCAGCTCTGCAACTTGTCCAAGTCTCTCTGCAAACTATAACACCCCTCTTCACTACCTACCACTCCTCCAACTTTGGTGTCATCCGCAAATTTACTAATCCATCCTTCGATACCCTCATCCAGATCATTTATAAAAATTACAAACAGCAGGGGCCCCAAAACAGACCCCTGAGGTACACCGCTTGTCACCGAACTCCACGATGAATATCTCCCATCAACCACCACCCTCTGTCTTCTATCTGCTAGCCAATTCCTAACCCAATTAGCTAAATCACCCTCTATCCCATCCATCTGCATTTTCTGCAGAAGTCTTCCATGGGCCACCTTATCAAACGCCTTACTAAAGTCCATATATACCACATCAACCGCCTTACCCCCATCCACCTCTTTAATCACTTTTTCAAAAAACTCAATGAGGTTAGTAAGGCACGACCTACCCTTCACAAAACCATGCTGACTATCTCCAATCACTTCATTACTCTCTAAATAACTATAAATCCTATCCCTAATTATTCTCTCCAACACTTTGCCCACCACAGAAGTAAGACTCACTGGCCTATAATTCCCTGGACGGTCTCTCTTCCCCTTCTTGAACAACGGGACCACATTCGCTATCCTCCAGTCCTCCGGAACCACACCCGTAACCAACGAGGACCCGAAGATCAGAGCCAGAGGCTCTGCAATCTCCTCTCTTGCCTCCCAGAGAATCCTAGGGTAAATCCCGTCCGGCCCAGGGGACTTATCCAACTTCAAACCCTCAAGAATATCTAGCACATCCTCCCTATCTACTTCAATACCTTCCAGTTTGCTACCCTGTACCTCAGTGTTCTCCATAACTACATTTACATCACCCTGCGTGAATACCGAAGAGAAATATTTATTCAGTACCTCTCCAATCTCTTCAGGCTCCACGCACAACTTCCCACTGCTGTCTTATCCAAAAATCTCTTAAAAGACACATTAACATATAAACGTTACCTGACACATAGGGTGGGATTTTATAGTCTTGCTGGTCCTGCCTCAGGTCAGTGGACTTTTCCATGGTCTGCTCCTTGCACGCTCCAATTCCTGTGGCGGTTGGGATGGTAAAATTCTGGCCATAAAGTTGTCAACATATTTGAACTCATCTGTCAAAAGGTTCATGACTCTGCTTCCTGCCAGAATTCACAATTTTTCTGAGCTGCCATAAAACATATTTCTGACTAAAATGGGCTTGGCATTTTGGAAATAGGGGGTGTAAAATACCCACCCTGCCTTGGAATAGGTAAGGGTAGGATTGCTTCATGTGGCCCCAAGAATCCCACATAATGGGAATAGAGACAGGAATACCAGAAATAGGATGGGAATCCCAAAATTAAATGGTGGCAAGGAAATCTGTTCCCTGATATAGTGATGGATCTCAAATACTTATCTTATAGAACATAGAACATTACAGCGCAGAACAGGCCCTTCAGTCTTCAATGTTGCGCCGACCAGTTAGGAACAAGTAGTGACCCTCTAACCTAAACCATTCCCTTTTCATCCATAAACTTATGTACTAACCTCTTAAACGCCACCAAACTTGGCGCATCTACAACTGACGCAGGCAGAGCATTCCATACCCTTACCACCCTCTGGGTAAAGAACCTACCTCTGACATTTGCCCTAAAACCACCACCCCTTAATTTAAAGCTATGTCCCCTTGTGCTAGCTTTCTCCATCCTAGGAAAAAGGCTATCACTGTCCACCCTATCTAAACCTCTAATCATCTTATATGTTTCGATTAGGTCCCCTCTTAGCCGCCTCTTTTCTAACGAAAACAACCTCAAATCCCTCAGCCTCTCTTCATAAGACCTGCCCTCCATACCAGGCAACATCCTGGTAAACCTCCTCTGTACCCTCTCCAATGCCTCACATCTTTCTTATAATGTGGGGACCAGAACTGCACACAATACTCCAAGTGCGGCCGCACTAGAGTTTTGTACAGTTGCAACATGACGTTGCGGCTCCGAAATTCAATCCCCCTACCAATGAAAGCTAAGATTCCGTATGCCTTCTTAACAAACTTATTGACTTGATTGCCAACTTTCAGGGATCTATGCACACATACACCAAGATCCCTCTGTTCATCAACACTATGAGGAGTCCTACCATTAGCCCTATACTCTACACATTTGTTATTCCTGCTAAAGTGAATTACCTCACACTTTTCCCCATTAAACTTCATTTGCCACCTCTCGGCCCAGCTCTGCAACTTGTCCAAGTCTCTCTGCAAACTATAACACCCCTCTTCACTATCTACCACTCCTCCGACTTTGGTGTCATCGCAAATTTACTAATCCATCCTTCAATACCCTCATCCAGATCATTTATAAAAATTACAAACAGCAGGGGCCCCAAAACAGATCCCTGAGGTACACCACTTGTAACCGAACTCCATGAATATCTCCCATCAACCACCACCCTCTGTCTTCTATCTGCTAGCCAATTCCTAATCCAATTAGCTATTGTTTTAGCTAATTCTTTAGTTATTCTAAGAATTCTTTAGTTATTCTAAGATTCTTTAGTTATAGGTTAGGAACTCTGGTTCCCAATGAATCTTGGGCCAATTGTGCATGCGCTAGCTAGGAGATGGTACAGATGCAGTTGAATTGTTTTATGTTCTTCAGGTCAATAACTGGTCCTGTGCACAGAGAAGAATGGTGTGAAAAAGCAGGTTAGATGACCTGATATTGAGTGCTAGGATCTAATAGATATCCTGGGGCAGGACAAAACCTGAGTGGAGGGGGGATGGAATAAATCTTGGTTAGGGAATAAAGATGGGGATCAAGAATAGGTCCTGTAAGCAGTTATTAGAAAAGAGCAGAGTAATAAGCTCAAAATTATGTGCTATGGAGAACAGGCTGTGAATGAGATCATGAGGGTAGCCTTGAAGATTTGAGAAGATAGCCAAAAATTGGTGACTCTGTGCTGTGGGTTACTGCAGCATTGGTATCCCTTTGGAGTAGTGATGTTTGGCTTGGCACTGCTGAAGATCTAAGATTATGTATTGAAGATCAAGTTTGAATGTAGTGGAGATTCGGTGGAAAAGAATCTTGAACGGTGATGAAAACCCTGCAAAGTGGGTCCTGGTTGAAGATGACCCACAAGATCTTCAAAGGTAGAGATTGGATACCCTTGTCAGAAAGATGAAATTTCAGTGATGTTGGTTGGCTCTCAACGTCTAGATGGGTTGTTGAGAAATGGGTTGTAATTGGGATTGATCGCATCTGTCATCTATTGTGTGTCCAACCACAGTTCATTTGTTAATAAATGTACTTCATACCCTGACCTACCTTCATACCCTAGATACTATAAATCATAAAAATCTTTCTAAATTTGTATAGTTATATTTATTTTTCTGAGTCTTGAAACTCAAACTTTATTTACTTTAATCAAAAAGCTATTGGTCCTGAATTGGATTCCCTGGCTCACGACTAGGATCTAGCCAAAGATCATAACAACATGCACCACTTAGCTAGGATTATCAGACAGCAATCAGTTACAGGATCCCTACCTGATATTTTCCTGTCACTCATTGTGACACTAACTCACTTCAGGTCAGAAATTGAATATGCCCATGGACTATTTTATGACTTCACAGACCAATTCACAGGTTGAACACCGAAATAACCTTTATATTTTAGCAACAAAGTATTTCCTTTTGCAAGGTTGCATGTGTCAAATATTTCCCACCTAACATAAATAAGAGATGCCACTGGTGGATTATAATTAAAAAAAAATTCATGGGATGTGACCGTCAAAGCACTTATTGCCTATCTCCAGTTGCCCTTGAACTGAATAGCCCAGGCTATTTCAAAGGGCATTTAAGAGTCAACCACATTGTTGTGAATCGGGAGTCATGTGTAGGCCAGACTGAGTACAGATTTCCTTCCCCAAAGGGTGTAAATGAACCAGATGTTTCTTAATGACAATGGTTTCGTCATTAGATTTTTAATTCTAGATCTTTATTGAATTCAGATTTCATCATCTGATGTGATGGGATTTGATCCCCAGAATATTGCCCAGGGCTCTGGATAATAGCAAAAATACCACTGTGCCACGTCTCTTACTTACGTAGCATGTTTTCGAGGAAAAAATGTTCCAGGTGCTTCAGAGATATAATGGAAAAATGGTAAGGGATCTTAACATGCTGTTGCTTATTGCTGTACCTAGCACGACCAACTTTCGCTATTTGGAAAACCAGGGCAGAAAGAATGCTTGGGCAGAGTGACTGAAGTGATTAATACAATGGAACAAAATTACCTGCTTTGGAGAAATACATCTTTGTGATTTTGAATTCTGCAAGAATAGTGCAAAAAATTAGATAAATCCAGACTTTGTTTTCTGGTGAACATTTGCCTATATGTGAAAGCTCATGCCTGTGAAACCTGGGAGACTTTTTCCTAGTTTTCAGTCTCTCCAAATCTGAAATTAGTCCAATTTGAACAATACCGTTACTAGACTTCTTGGAACTTTCCATCCTCTCACTGAGCTGCACCTCCTGCAACTGCAAGTCAACAACCTTTATTGGCTGCCAAATGCTCTTGCCATTATCATTTCAACTGCTTTTAGATTAATTCCACTTAATATTACAAATACTGTTTCTTGTATGTATTTAATGACAATATAATTGAAAGGTTCAGTTGATTTCACAAACCATTATACAACTAAGTTTTTGTATAATTTGGAAATGCCAAGTTGATCAGATGGACTGAAAGTCTCTGGAATATACTAGAGAATATGTTCAATATTAATCTTATTAAAAGAAGTTTGAATCTTATTAAAAAAAAGAGGATCTCTGCATCTGCTTTTGTTATGCCTTGATTCTAATAGTGGATACTAAAATGGAACCTTTAAGTAAAGAAACTCACGTCAAAATCATAAAAATAGTCTAAATGAATATATTGCTAGACCATAGAGATATGCTTGTGCTTTCATGACTGGAAGCTGACAGTTTTAACCTGCAGTTGTTTATAGGGAAGTGAAGATGTAAGTTACAATCTTTGGAACTTAAATCGGAGGTCAAATATAGAATTGAAACATTGGCACAGACAAGACTGGCAAGAGGAACTGGTAGCCAAGAAATAATGTATGGCTTACAGTTGAAAGAAGTGCAGCTTCAAAAGGCTCCTTTGAATTTTACACAACATTAGAGATTACATGATGCTATGGATGAGGAGGACTAATTTACCATATGACACAAGCAGAAAAAGAGCCCTCATTATACCAAATGCTTAAGACTGTGATTAGCTGAGGCCTGTGGACTAGAGGATGCTTGATCTGAGCTAAAGTAGCTGATTTTAGCCCACAGGATGGTTGGATGCTCCTGCTTTTATTGAATGACAAAGGGGGAACGCACGCTTCCAGGAACTCCTCTGTTTAAAGTTCTCGTGAATCTTGATAGTAGCTGAGAATAGTTTGACCTTAGCCATGAAACTGCTTTAAAGATTTGCTGCTATTTTCCATCTAGGTTCTTGTGAATGTGCTTGAACATTAATTAGACTGGTCAGGCTCAAAGGGATGGAAAAAAGTGAGGAAAAAAACCATATATTGAGATAATTAGGAAATAAGTTTAAACTTATGCGACAGCTTGGTACATTAATAATCTCAAAGATTGAAAGCTAAATTTCTGAATGATAAATTTGTGGGAGGGAAAATTGATGCAGTGATGTCTATTGACTGAGTGCTCAGAGTTTAAATCAACTGAATAGAAACAAAACGTTCCTAAGTTCATGCCTTTCCACAAAGGAAAACCTCCTGACAAGTAAACATACTACTTCGATCCTTGCTCTCTTATTCTTCTCTGATTATCATGTTGATGTCTTTAATTATACCATACATCTGTTCTGGCTATATGAAAAGTTGAAAAGATATACATTGAAAAAACTATGACAATTAAAATAAAATAATTCCGATATTGTTCTCAATTTAGCAGAAATGACTAATAAGTGAAAGTATGAGGATTTTCACTTTAATTAAATAATCTAAAATTATAACATGACACAATAGATGTATAATTTCATCCATATAATTTTATTTAATTTGAAAACAAGGAAATCACAATAAGGCTGCCCTTATAGTTTTACTAAACTCTAACACCAGGTTTACAAGGCTCCATTTTCTAGCCAAATGGCAACTCCAGGTGCCAGCACTGCTGGCAATCAGTAACTCAAGTCCAGCTGTACAGGCTTGAATCTGCAAAACAAACTGCTTTTCTGGAATTATACACAAATAAAACTTAGGAGGAACTAACTGAACTAAGTATATTAGAGATAGAGGAAACAATTCTGAGGGGATTGCAGTTAGTCAGTGGCAGAACTATGTCTCCAGTATATTGCACCCTTGTTTCAGGCAGTAAAAAACATGGTGCTGGAATACAAAGGCAATCTTGCTTTTCACTTCATTTGGGAAAGTGAGATTGGAAAAGAAGAAAGAACACCAGCAGCTTCATGTTAACTTGCAGCCTGTTTTGTGTAACACTGCTTAGGAATAGCAGCAGACCAGCCATTTATTTTACAGGAACAAAGAGCATAATTTAACCCAAACAAGACACCTATGGCAAGCACTAGCAAAATAACTTATTTGTTTAAAAAACATAATTGTACATGAGCAAAGTATAAAACACTCCTGAGCACCCAAACCCAGTGAAGCCATGTGAGACTATACAGTTTTGGTGCATTGTGCAGACTGAAGTCATTTTGTCCTGGACAGTTGTTACTTCAAAAATAAGAGTGATGCTTTCCAATCATTTCATTTTCATTCCATTTTTGAAATCTCAAATTTTGTTGTCATAATTTCCTGCAAAATAAGAAAATTATTAGTACAGAACTTGAATATTGCTGAAGAGACATGTTGCCAAAGTTTTTCATCTTGCACTCATCAACACAAATGCAAGAATGCCAACTTTGAAATGATCACAATTTATGTATGCAAGAAAAGGGTGCTGATTAGGTTGGCAAGTTGACCAAATAGCTGAAACATAGCCATGGAGAAAGCAACAAGTTTTTTCTCATAACTATTCATCTCTAGCATTATCCTGGCGAAATTACATTTTTACACACTATGGGCATGATTTTGTGTCTGTGCTCGCCCTAAAACCAGAAAATCCCACGTGAAGTTAATGACCGTTGCATGGTCTGACCTCACCTGCTACAATTTTCATGGCTGATGGGATGGGAACCCTCCCAATGCCCTTTCTGTAATTAGGCACCCAAAGCCTCTGAAGCCCTTTGTTGTGATCTCTGCAATATTTTGCATAAACACAATCAGTTCT
The DNA here is from genome assembly GCA_024679065.1 of Sphyrna mokarran. Classification (NCBI taxonomy): domain Eukaryota; kingdom Metazoa; phylum Chordata; class Chondrichthyes; order Carcharhiniformes; family Carcharhinidae; genus Sphyrna; species Sphyrna mokarran. Next base: position 61,088,007 of record JAGIQG010000015.1, read on the forward strand.
CCATTGTTGCATTCTATATGGGTTGAATGGTCTCTTCCTGTACTGTAACTTTTCAATGGTTCTATAAAGATTGAAAATTCTAATGGCTTTTTCCAACTTGACATTCACCTTCAGGAAATAGTGTATTTGAAACTCTTTAGTTTATTATTTAATAGTCAGTGAGCTAATTTTGTCCCCATTTCCTTTCCTAAAGTGTTAAAGTCCTGTTGGATATATACGGATCTTACTTGCCCTCTGGCAGTTTGACAAGCTTTTGATCTTTGTGAGCTGTAATCAGTCTCTCCATGATATCCACAGGTAATATGTAAATTCCAGCTGGCATCATTAAATAGTGGTTAAGTGTGATAAAAGCCTAATTGTTTTTCTTTTGTCTTGGGTTTGGAAGGTGCAGGACATCCCAAGACCAATATCAACTTGTAGCTGAAATCATACAACTCAACATAAACCAGAAATAGAATTTGGGACCTTCCAGGTCTGGATGGGTCAACAGTAATTGTCCTAATTAAATTCTGTATAGTTGAACATTCAGTCATACTGAGAGTTTATCATCTTGCTTAGAGCTTGATCCCAGAAGAACAGCAAACGTTGGAAAGGTGAAAATGTACAACTGATCAATAGGTACCTGAACAGATTTAGACTATAGATGTACTTCAGGATGGGTAATTTCAATTGAAGTGTGACTTAACCTTGCTGTTTCAGATGCTGACTGACTTTCAGTACATTTTCAGGTCAGATTCCAAAAGTGGGGCTAGACACAATTATGTAAATCTGGACTTTAGATCGGGATCTCCAAACTATGGCCCGCGGGCCACATCCGGCCCGCAGCGGGTCGCATCCAGATCAGAGTTTGGAGATCGCTGCTCTAGATATTATAATGTTCCTAAACTCAAAACATTTCAATGTTTGTAGAGAGAAAATGACAAGCTTCAGCCAGCATTCAAAACGTGAGGGAGTTACTACAGGTTAGAGTACTACATAACTGCATTTCCACTGATATTTGTCCTTCTAACGTGGGCTCAGTAGCTCTTCCCCCTCTGCACTCATATTTTTGATTTATTTCAAGTAAATATTCCTGCCTAATCAGATTTATCATAATTAGCTATTAGTACAAGCATGTATTTATATGGAGTCTCAACATATCTCAGGCATTGCAAAGCACTATTTTTAGTGCAACTACTAAAATTTTGCAAGCAAAGGAAGTTCAAAGTATGATATTTCAACCAGCAATTAAAGTTAGTTAATCTGTTTTTGGTCATTTTGATTGAGAATATTGGCCTGGAAAAAAGCCTGACACTGATCTCTGGTCATCAACCTGAGTCGTGTAAATTTTCATTTATTGATCACCTCTAACACTGCGCTGTCAGTCAGATTAAATGCTTAAACTCAGAACCTCCTGGCTTACAGATGAGTGTACTGCCAACTAAAGGATTCAAGGCTACAAATCCCTCAGCCCTCAGTTAATGATGGAACATGCTGCTGCTGGCCACGGAAATATAGAACACAAGCATACTTAAAATCACCAAACATTAAGATCAAATTCTTTCCCAATATTCAAATTTGAGACTTTTACAAACATCTCAAAAGGAGAATTAAGTCTATGTTGAAGATCGTGTACATAAACACAACAATCTCACTTCAGCATACACCCTATACTCTTCCTTCCTCCCAACACCATCAAACACCCTCAGGTACAAGAACAAATACCCTCACAAACAAATTGAATGAATCTGCTTATTACCTCATCTGAGTCTAGAAGGGCTGGAAGTGCACTGAAAGAGAATAAATTAAGGTTAGTTTAAAAAATGTAGAAAAGTATTGTATCATTATGCTAGTATAGCTAGTGTCAGTGCTAACTAGACCATTGCCAACAGATGGCCAAACACTATTTCTGTATTGCAACAGCAGTGGTGAAATTGCCAAAAATTGCCTGATTTTTCACTTCTTGTTTTCACACCGTGAATCTTAGTCTGCCGGTGAGCAGTTTGAAACAGGAAACCAAATGTCCAATTAGAAGCACTTTGAATGACACAGATCTCCTGCACTATTTGTATCCATTGGCAATGGTGGATGAGGATGTGATAATACATCCCTCATTGCTTCACTACGTAGCTGCTGATAGTCCAATATAGTGTAGTCGGCATTGTTGGGCACTATTATTGCAGAATCTAGAGCCAAGAAATGCTACTGCTTAACATATTTTAAAAATAAATCTGCCACAATGCCCCAGTTAGTATGCTTTACCAGGGGTCTAGGCCAAGTAAGTCAGTAGCATCATCCATCAATTATACTTATGAATTAAAGTTTCTTTCAATTCATTTTGTTGAAAAATATTTGATTTTGGATGCTTGTTTTACAGACTAACCACATCAACTTTGAATGAAATGTTCTAATTGTAAAAGAACTCAGTTGTTATGTGCTAATAAAATAAGAAGGAACTCCATAATATTATACCTGAAGTAGGTAACAAGAAAAAAACAATGCAATTTCAAAGAGAATGAAGTAGGGCAAACTGTTCAAGTGTTATTTGATATTTGAATATCAACTTTATAAAGGGAACATATTAAACAACTCAATATACAAAGTTTTTGAGGAGAACCGCAAATGACAACAGAGCAAGGAATGAAACCATCATTTTTTCTCTAAGACAAAAGGTTTGATCATTTCTTTGTCACACATGCAAGAAAGGAAAGGTTGTATGAAAAGATGCTATTGATTTACAGTACAACTGTTATGCATCTCAGGTTAAATTCTTTAGAAGTCAGAAAATAATTAGTGTCTTTCTTAATTTTTATTCATTCTGAACAAGAGATAAAAAATAATTTTACATCGTAGTATAATGAATACTTCATTCTGATGTTTTGCTCATCAACTCATGGGTTTTTTCACCATCAGCGAACTTCATAGCATAGCTATTATCCAACCCTGTCTATTCTTTGATGACCATTCTATTTTTATGTTTAATCTCTTTCAGATTGCGCTGACAACTTTGTTCTTTCTATGAAGCAAGAAAATTTTTGTTTTAGTACTTCTTTAAAGAGAAAAATTCTTCGCATCTCCTTCAAGTTTACTGAACAGCTATCATCACTTGTCATGATTTCAGTCTTTGACCTTCTTTGGCAGTCTTGATCTATAGAGTTCAAAATTAAACTCTTGTGTCACCGCCATTGCTGAAGATATCTTCAAGAAACTTGGTCACACAAACTACTTATTTTCCCATTTACTTTTCAAATTGTGTAAGCTTGCACATTTACAGGACTTAAAGTTGCTCCTTTCTTTGGGTAGGCTCCTCTGCACTCTAGGACAGAATTCAAGCTAAAACTGGTGATCATTTTCTCATCTCTACTCTTGATCCTTCTCTCTGCACTAACAGCAAGATTTGTCACCTTTTCCACCAACTCCAATTAATTCTGTTCCAGGGCTTCATATTGGAAATTCTCTACCCTTTCAACTTTACTTTTCACTTCAGTCTTCAGCATTTTAAATCTGTTACAAAGGCCATGGGTAATCATTGATAGGACCTGTGGGCCTTATTGAATATAAGCTCCTCTATTGGGTGAGTGGAGGTTCACCCAATTGGGAAGGTGCAATACCAAGGTTTAAAACCAGCTGGCTCTACTCAGGCCAGCTGTTGATAAACTTGAAACCGATCTGAACTCTGCACTGCTAAAAACATCAAGCATCACTGTAAGTAAAAAGGTGGTTGGTGATGGAAGACTAGTCTTAGTAAGATTGTCTCAGTCTAAATAAGTCTCAGTAACATTTGATTTGATTTACTGTCACATGTATTAGTATAGTGAAAAGTATTGTTTCTTGCACGCCAGACAAAGCATATTGTACACAGAGAAGGAAAGGAGAGGGTGCAGAATGTAATGTTAGTCATAGTCAGGGTGTAGAGAAAGATCAACTTAATATGTAGTGGGTCCATTCAAAAGTCTGATGACAGCAGAGAAGAATATGTTCTTGAGTTGGTTGGTACATGACCTCAGTTTTGGTACCTTTTTCCTAATGGAAGAAGGTGGAAGAGAATATGTCCAGGGTGCGTGTGATACTTGATTACGCTGGCTGCTTTTGAGTAAGAAGCCTCAGAACACCAGGTTAAAGTCCAACAGGTTTATTTGGTAGCACAAGCCACTAGCTTTTGAAGCGTTGTCCCTTCATCAGCTGAGTGGGAGTTCTGCTCACAAATAGAGCATATAAAGACACAAATTCAGTTTACAAAATAACGGTTGGAATGCGAGTCTTTACAGGTAATCAAGTCTTAAAGGTACAGACGGTTAAGGACAGGTTAAAGAGATGTGTATTGTCTCCAGTCAGGACAGTTAGTGAGATTTTGCAAGCCCAGGCAAGTTGAGGGGGTTACAGATAGTGTGACATGAACCCAAGATCCAAGTTGAGGCTGTCTTGTGTGCGGAACTTGACTATCAGTCTCTGCTCAGTGACTCTGCATTGCGTGTGTCGTGAAGACTACTTTGGAGAACGTTTACACGAAGACCAGAGGCTGAATGCCTGTGACCACTGAAGTGTTCCCCAACAGGAAGACAAACTTCTTGCCTGGTGATTGTCAAGCAGTGTTCATTCATCCATTGTCGTAGTATCTGCATGGTCTTCCCAATGTACTATGCCTTGGGACGTCCTTTCCTGCAGTGTATCAGGTAAACACAATAATAAGTTTCACAACACTAAGTTAAAGTCCAACAGATTTATTTGATAGCAAATGCCACTAGCTTTCCAAATAAACCTGTTGGACTTTAACCTGGTGTCATAAGACTTCTTACTGTGTTTACCCCAGTTCCAATGCCGGCACCTCCATATCATGTGTATCAGGTAGACAACGTTGGCCGAGTTGCAAGTGTATATACTGTGTACCTGGTGGATGGTGTTCTCACGTGAGATGATGGCATCTGTGTTGATGATCTGACACATCTCGCAGAGGTTGCTATGGCAGGGTTGCGTGGTGTCCTGGTCACTGTTCTCCTGAAGGTTGGGTAGTTTGCTGTGGACAATAATCTGTTTGAGGTTGTGCAGTTGTTTGAAGAGAAGAAATGGGGGTGGCCTTGACAAGATATTAGTCTTCAGCAATAACATAGTGAAGGCTCCGGAGAAGGTGCAGTACCTTCTCCGCTCTGGGGAAGTACTGGACGATGAAAGGCCTTGTCCCGTGTTTGTCTTCTTAGGAGGTCAGTGCGGTTTTTTGCTGTGGCCATTGATGGGTCACACGCCATATCCTGTTCTTATGAGGGCATCTTTCAGCATCCAGAGGTATTTGTTATAATCCTCCTCATCTGAGCAGATCCTTTGTATATGGAAGGCTTGTGCATGGGGAATGCCTTCTTTAACATGTTTAGGGTGGAAGCTAGAGAAGTGGAACATCGTGAAGTTATCTGTGGGCTTGCGCTACAGTAAAGTGCTGAGCTGACTGCCTTTGATGGAGGTGTGTGTGTCCAGGAATGCAACCAAATCAAGAGAGTAATCAATAGTGGGATGGAACTTATTGATTCATCATATAGTTGTTTCAATGATTGTTCAGAGATGAGTCCAAAGGAAGAAAATGTCATCGATGTATCTAGTGTATAGCATTGTTTGAAGGACCTGTGCGGTGAAGAGGTCTTGTTCAAACCTGTGCATGAAGATGTTGGCATATTGACGTGCGAGTTTGGTCCCCATGGCTGTTCCATGTATCTGAATGAAGAACTGGTTGTTGAAGGTGAAGAAATTGTGGTCCAGGATAAGCAGATGAGTTATAAAATTGCATCTGGAAATTGACAGTTGTCGGCCTTGAGTATTGAGGCAGTTGCAGCAATGCCATCATTGTGGGGGATGCTGGTGTAGAGTGCCAAGACATCCATTGTGCTCCTGGTTCAACTTTTCCATGTGTGGAATGTCTGTAGGTAGTCCATAGTGTCGATACAAAAGCTGGGTTTCTTTGTACAATGAGTTTCAGATGCCCTCGACGTACCGGAGAGGGTCCTATTGCTTAATACGATGGGCCAGCTGGGTGCGTTTTCCTTGTGTACTTTCGAGAGGCAGTAGAGATCTCCAACACGGGGAGCACGTGGGGTGAGAACACGGAGGGTGCTGTGAATGTCTTGATCAAAGGTCTTGATCAGTCTGTTGAACTGATGAGTGTGTTCTTTGGTCGAATCTGTGGGTAACTGTCTGTTTCTGGCTACACTGAGTGCATCCTCAAACCCATTGTACAAAGAATCCCCAGCTTTTGTCACGACTCAGCACAGGTGAAGCAATTGAACCAAAAGCACTCATCGTCACAATGGATGTCTTGGCACTCTACACCAGCATCCCCTGACAATGGCATTGTGGTGATTGCCTCAGTACTCAATGTTGACAACTGCCAATCTCCAGATGCAATTTCATCCGCTTTATCCTTGACCACAATGTATTCACCTTCAACAACCAGTTCTTCATCCAGATACACGGAACAGCCATGGGGACCAAGTTCGCACTACAATATGCCAACATCTTTATGCATAGGTTCGAACAAGATCCCTTCAGCACACAGGATCTTCAACCGATGCTATACACTAGATACATCGATAACATTTTCTTCCTTTGGACTCATGGTGAGCAAACACTGAAACAGGTATATGATGATATCAACAAGTTCCATCCCATCATCAGACTCACCATGCACTACTCTCTGGAATTGGTTGTATTCTTGGACACATGCATTTCCATTAAGGATGGTCACCTCAGCACCTCACTGTATCACAAATCCATTGATAACTTATGATGTTTCAATAAATGTGTAGAGTATAGGGCTAATGGTAGGGCTCTTAATAGTGTTGAGGAACAGAAGGATCTTGGTGTATGTGTCAATAGATCCTGAAAGTAGGCAGTCAAGTGGATAAAGTTGTTAAGAAGGCATATGGAGTCTTAGCTTTTATTGGTAGGGGGATTGAATTTAGGAGCCGCAGCATCATGTTGCAGCTGTACAAAACTCTAGTGCGGCCGCACTTGGAGTATTGTGTGCAGTTCTGGTCGCCACATTATAAGAAAGATGTGGAGGCATTGGAGAGGGTACAGAGGAGGTTTACTAGGATGTTGCCTGGTATGGAGGGCAGGTCCTATGAAGAGAGGTTGAAGGATTTGAGGTTGTTTTCGTTAGAAAGGAGGCGGCTAAGAGGGGATCTTATTGAAGCATATAAGATGATTAGAGGTTTAGATAGGGTGGACAGTGATAGCCTTTTTCCTAGGATGGAGAAAGCTAGCACGAGGGGACACAGCTTTAAATTAAGGGGTATGAGTTATAGGACGGATATCAGAGGTAGGTTCTTTACTCAAAGAGTGATTAGGGAGTGGAATGCCCTGCCTGCAGCTGTTGTAGATGCGCCAAGTTTGGTGGCGTTTAAGAGGTTAGTTGATAAGTATATGGAAGAGAAGGGAATGGTTTAGTTAGGAGGGGCATTGCTTTTTATTTTGGTCGGCACAACATCGAAGGCCGAAGGGCCTGTTCTGTGCTGTATTGTTCTATGTTCTATGTTCTATGTTTCACTTCTCCAGCTTCCATCCTAAACACGTTAAAGAAATCATTCCCTACAGACAAGCCCTCTGTATATACTGGATCTGCTCAGATGAAGAGGATCGCAACATACATCTCCAGACGCTGAAAGATGTCCTCATAAGAACAGGATATTGGTGCTTGACTCATTGATTGCCAATTCCAACGTGCCACAGCGAAAAACTGCACCGACTTCCTCAGAAGACAAACACGGGACACGGCGGACACAGTAGCCTTCGTCGTTCAGTACTTCCCCTGGATCCTTCAACATGTTATTGATGTTATGTTCTCGGGAGATAATATCTTCTCAATGTGTTATCTTCTCCGGAGCCTTCAACATGTTATTGATGGAGATGAACATCTTGCCAAGGCCACCCCCACATCCCCACATCTTGCCTTCAAACAACTGCACAACCTCAAACAGACTATTATCCAGAGCAAACTATGCATCCTTCAGGAGAATAGTGACCACGGCACCACCCAACCCAGCCATAGCAACCTCTGCAAGATGTGCTGCATCATCGACACGGATGCCATCATCTCATGTGAGGACACCATCCACCAGGTACACGGTACATACACTTGCAACTCGGCCAAAGTTGTCTACTTGATATGCTGCAGGAAAGGATGTCCCGAGGCACGGTACATTAGGGAGACCATGCAGACACTACGACAACAGATGGATGAACACTGTTTGACAATCACCAGTGCTCCTATTGGGGAGCACTTCAGCAGTCACCGGTATTCGGTGTCTGATTTTCGGGTAAGCGTTCTCCAAGGCGGTCTTCACAACACATAACAATACAGAGTCGTGAGTAGACACTGATAGCCAAGTTTCTCACAAGAGAGTGGACTCAACTGAGATCTTAAGTTCATTTCACACTATCTGTAATCCTCATAACTTGCCTGGGTTTGCAAAATCTCATTAACTATTCTGGCTGGAGACAATACACATCTCTTTAACCTGTGCCTTACCCTCTCTCCACTCATGTCGTCTGCACCTTTTAAGACTTGCATTCCAACTATTATTTTGTAAATTGAGTTTGTGTCTTTATATGCCCCGTTTGTGAACGGAATTCCCAATCACCTGAGGAAGGGGCAGTGCTGTGAAAAGCTAGAGGTTTGTGTTACCAAATAAATCTGTTGGACTTTAACCTGGTGTTAAGGCTTCTTACTGTGTTTACCCAAGTCCAATGCTGGCATCTCCACATCATGCTTTTCTGAGGCAGAGTCAATGATAGGAGATTGGTTTGCCTAATGGATTGGGCTTTGTTCACAACCCTTGGTAGCTTCTTGTGCCATACTAAGGTATGACAGAACCAGAAAGGATGCTTTCTATAGTGCATATGTTAAAGTTGTTGAGAGTTGTCACAGATATGCCAAATTTCCTTAGACTCCTGCAAAAATAGAGGCATCAACATGGAGGGACCAGGACAGGTTGTTGTTGGTCTGGATGCTTAGAAACCTGAAGCTCTCGACCATTTCCAGTTCATCCTTGTTGATGTAGACAGAGCATGTCTTCCACTATGCTTTCTGAATTCAATGATTATCTTCTGCTTGCGTGGGTTTTCTCCGGGTGCTCCAGTTTCCTCCCACATCCCAAAAATGTGCTCTTAGGCTGATTGGCAGAACAAATTCTCCCTAAATTGTCTCAAATTTGGTTTCAATGCATAGATCTATAAACATAGACAGGGATCACGGGTAGAAGTGGGAACATCGAGGTGGCGGCATGGGCTCATTGGGCCGAAGGGCCTGTTTCCCATGCTGTTTTGTTCTTTGTTTTATTGACATTGAAGGAGAGATTATTGTTGTTGCACCAGATTCTCTATCTCTTTCCTGTACTCTGTCTTATCACTGTTTGAGATCCAGCCACTACAGTGGTGTCATCAGCAAACATGAAAATTAAGTTGGAAGGGAATTTAGCTACACAGTCATTGGTGCATAAAGAGTATATTAAGGGGCTGAGGACACAGCCTTATGGGGCATTGGTTTTGGGGATTATCATGGAGGAGGTGCTGTGTCTGTCTTTACTGACTGAAGTCTGTGGTTAGGAAATCTACAACCCAGTTGCAGAAGGAGGAGCCAAGCCCTAGACCACAGAGTACAATATTGGTATTGTTCCAGCTCAACTTCCTAGTTCTTAAACTATGAATCTAAGTTTGGAAATTATGCCATCCCCCGACATTTCAGTGCACTTGTACCATTATTGCAATAGCTGAATTCTATGATCGTTTTCTATGACTCTAAATAAATCATGTTTTACTTCCTGAATTCTCACCTAAACATTACAGTGGTACTCTTGTCTGTCCCCAACAATCTGCAGTATGTAATATATAAATGCCAATGAAAACAACTGTGAATGTAGAAACAACACTGAATGCATTTGAAAGCTTATATAGGCAGTCCGCAACATTAAGACATTCGAGTTACATAGAATGGCACTTAAGGACTTTTAAAATTCTACTTACATACGTACATATATTATATTCTTAAATGCAGCCTTATTGGAAACAGAGTCAAATAATCCAGCATACAATAGTACTGTATTGGGTTGCTGACCCCGATCGTGCCCAGGAAAGATGTGAAACCTGCTGAAATACTGGGCTCTCCCTTTACTCATCAGTATGTACTCCATTCTGGAAAATTAGATTGGTGCATGTTTATCAGCTCATTAGAGGACTTGCTCATCTAAGGAGAATGTTCACTGTGGCTTGCCGGCAGAATATTGTTTGGCAGAGTTACAGCCCAGAAAGCAGAATGGTTTTTGGTGAATGATTTTGACCAGCTGAACTCTGGGGGTGCTCACCAAACTGAAGCCAAAACCACACATTGGGAAGCTTCTGGTAGAGATCTGAATGCAACATGTCTAAATCCTGTGGGAAATGAGGTCACCATGTCTGGTAAAATGATGCCTTACCCCGCTGATGGAATTGATTGCCCATTTTTAAATTTTTCCAATGGGAAAATAGGTTCCTACTTGCGACATAGTTTCCAAGAAGCATTTGTGTTGCAAGTTGAGGACTGCCTGTAGTGCAATGATAAACTTGTAGCTTGTATCATTGAAAGTCACTTACACATCTGCCATGGAAGATGGAACATTCTCTTCGACCCACTTCAGATCTTCATCCTGTGAAGAATGGCAAGGGTTTTGATGAGTTGTGAGCCCAACTAATTAGCAATGAAAAGCAAAGTATTACAAGGTTATCTCTTCAACAAATACGCTTATGCACGTGGTCTTGATCAGACACGAAAGAGAACACAGGACGTTTTGGGGAAGGAAAGAGGAGAGGTATAAGCAATGACTAAAACAAACAGTGGATGCAGATCACAAGAATTAATTAATTAATCTGTTAACAGCTTTAACTATCTCTTTTAATCACTTCTAAGCTTCTTCAATCTTTTATTTACTCATTTTTGTGTATTAATTCCCTAATTTTCAACTTTTACCTTCGGTAATATGCCTCTGAGCCAGAAGCCCCAAGTTCAAGTCTCACTCCAAGATATGTTGACCATGTAAGGAGTGTTCATGACTCAATTCAACAGGTTGAAAATCAGCTTGCTAATCTTTCCAACACTTGCCCACTATTATACAATGGTAAAAAAGTGTGATGATACAAAAGATCTTTAACAATTTCCTATAACCTGACAATTCTGAATAAATAGCTCACCAATCTGTGACTTATTTTAAATTTGAAGACAAAGTTCCAGTTCTTTCACCAGTGTGGAGATTAGTCTTTGAATTATTCTCAAGACTCTGTTAATAGCACAAACTGAAGTTGATAATGAGACATACTGAAGTGACAGAAGACAGATCTGGAGAAACTCAAATGACCTCTCAGGCAAAGGGGTTTTAATTCAAATGTACGTACATTTCCAGTAAAAACAAATAATATGGGAAGCAGGAATTTGGGAACTAAAAAAAACCTAGTTATTTCACACTGTCTGCATTAGAAAAGCAGAAAAAAACCCTGGAAATTCAAGTACTGGGCAATTACAGAAATGAAACTGTAATCAATTATCTTCAATAGAAAAAGTAACAGAATTCAACAAGATGCAACAATGAGTATTTTTATGATCTGATATTATTTTCTTGTAATAGGTTTTCGTATTTCTCTCTGTCTGAAGCTGAACCTGACTATTCACAACCATTCCATCCTATTGACAAGAGTTCAGCTTCCAACTATTATCCTTTCCATCCAATGAAATTACTTATATCTCTGCAACATTATCCACTTCTGCTCTTGCCTCAGCATCTTTGCTTCTGAAACTCTCATTCATGCTTTTGTTACCCCTAAACACCAATGTTTCCAATTTCTTCTGGTCAGCCTCTCACCTTCCTTAAACTTCAGCACATTCAAAATTCTCAATTTGAGATAGCAGAAGATTGGAAATTGGTCACTGAAGAGTTAAATGACATACCTAGAAATGTCAGACTCATAAGATCAACTTATATTCCAAAGAACAATCTTAATGAAGCTCAGCAATGAGAAACAACACATTTAGATTCAAAGGGACTACAACTCCATAAATATATGGCAAATGTAGGTGGTATTTTAAATGAAATAGAAAGTCCCTTTGATCATTATTATGTTGTTATCACGCTTGCTGACTTAGACGCTCCATCCAGTTATACCTAAATTTTCACCCTGGCTTTCAAATCACTCCATGATCTCGACCCTTGTAATTTTCTGCAAATTCTTTCAGTCATGTAACCTTTAGTGATCTCTGTGCTCCTTCGATTCTGGCCTCTGATTTCCCTGATATTTGGCCCTAAGCTGTGGAAATTCCTTCCTAAAGCACTCTAACCTTCTCTCCTCCTTTAAGATGCCACCTTGCTTGAGTACTATCTCTGTGTCAAATTTTGTTTCACAATGCTCTTGCGAAGTTCTTGGAGAGTTTCACAATGTTAAAGACGTCATAATAACTGCAAGCTACTGTCAAAATTGAATATCAATACAATAAAGTCAAGGAGTCACTGAGTTGGAGGGAAAGCTGAATAACTACAAAACTAAGAAAGTGGAATAGCTATAATGAAAATGTTTCAAATTGTAACAGGATTACAAGTGGAGTACCTTGGAAATTTTGGAACTGTTGTTGTTAAAACATATTGATGATTTGACTGACTTTCTTTTAAGCCAAACATTCGTATTTGCCAGCACCACAAAAACAGGAAATAGGAAGCAATACAACCAATTCAGAATGAGAAAGAACTTTTATGAAACTGGTCCAATAGGTGGCAAATATGGGCAAGTCTAAAGCCTTCTGAATGGAAGGAGGATAACCAAAAGTAGAAATAAGAGTTAAGTGGAACAGTCCTAAAATGCACTGTTCATGAGGAAGAGGACAGATTATTGTGAACAAGTTTATGTAACTATCTATCCACAGGCTGATCTGATCATTGAGGTCTCCATTTCTCTATCAAAGAGACCCAAAAAGTCTCAGTTTCAATCTTTACTTTGTCTTGAGTTTGCTGCTCTCAATCAGCCATGTAACACCATGAGCCCTTTTAATTGATTTTAACATCCCATATTATTTAGATATTGTTCTTCTAATTTAGTAGTTTGACATTGGACAATTCATTTGTGTGATCAGCTCTTCAGAACCATAGTTTGATTAATAACCTTTCTGATTATGTTTGAATATTATGAGTGCTTGGGAGATGCATCATTGCATTGGATTGGATTGCTTACATTATATTCATCAGGAAGCTGCAACTATTGGGTAGGCAGTAATTTTAATGATGTTGGCATGATATCAACACAATGATATCACAGTGAAAGTTCTTTCCTAGACTTCACATGATATTCATGCATTCCAGCTTTATAGCAGTCTTCATCAGAAGACAATTAGAACAAATTCTTGTTAGAACAACTTTTTTCAAGGTCCTACTCTATACAGCATTCAAAGATTTTAGTTGCCATCCACTTCAGTTTCAATGAACCAAATTAGGCTATACTGGTCTCTTCTCTTAAAGAAGTCTCATGCGCTGGATAAGAAATACATGGATAAAACCCACCCAATGTACAACTGATAGATTTAGGTGTCCAGTTTTGCAGATTGATCTTAATAAGCATTAGCCTAAAACATATTTCAACTACTTTGTTCTAAGTCCATATAGCCTCAAGACGCACTTTTAAACAGCATTGTCTGCTATCTTACCACTTTATTAAGCTTTGCAGTGCCATTGGACTCTGCTTTTGTACCTCTCATCTTCATTCCCTCTGCAGAAAATATATGGAGATACAATTTACATAAATTATTAACTGAATATAATCTCTTCCACTTATTTTATTTCTCACTGTAAAGGTCTTCACTTAATATCTGGGTAAATATCTTGCAACCCCACTTTAGGATTTAGGGTGGCATGGTAGCACAGTGATTAGCACTGCTACTTCACAGCACCAGGGACCCAGGTTCGATTCCCAGCTTGGATCACCGTCTGTGTGGAATTTTCACCTTCTCTCCTGTGTAGGTTTCCTCTGGGTGCTCCTGTTTCCTCCCACAGTCCGAAAAGACGTGCTGGTTAGATGCATTGAGCCGAACAGGCATCAGAGTGTGGCAACTAGGGGAATTTCACAGTAACTTCACTACAGTGTTAATATAAGCTTATTTGTGACTAATAAATAAACTTTAACTTTTTTGAGTTAATCCAGCAAACAACAACATAAATGGTCAACATTTATATTTCCTCACTCCCTGCCACATTCAAAGATCTAATTTACCCAATTTAATTCTTATTCTTAATTTATTTATCTAATTATATATTTTACTCTAGAATGCAGTTACTAAATTATCAGCTTTGCTCACCAAAAGCTTCATTGAGCATTGGTTCCTTCAGTTCATCATCATCATCCTCATCTGCAAGAGGAGAAAAAGCAAACCTGCAAAACAAATAGTTTTGGCACAAATTCAATGGCATAGCTCACTAAATTGGATATTACGTTATTTCAAAGGAAGGTACTGGGTGGATGCACATCTGTACTGAAAGGACAAGAAATCTCCTTAGAAAGAATGCCTAGTTCTTGAAAAATCAATATTTTTTTCTTATCTGCTGCAGGTAACAAAATAGATTTGTTCCTCTCATACTACTATTAAATCAATGAATGTTAACATTTAGCAAGGAAAAAAAGTTATACTTTCCAAATGCAAATAGTATGGTTTTATAGCAGACACCAAAGAATAAATAAAATTAAAGAGTGGACAAATTTGCATCCTCCTCTAATAATTATCTTTGCAACAATAAACAGATGCAACAAACTTTGAAACAACTCAGAAACCACTACCACCCTTCCCCATTGAATCATTGTTATTCTTTTGAAAAATAAATAAAATTATGCCATTATTTTCATTTTTAACTTTAAATTGCAAAATTGCATTTTTTACAACAGTAACATGCCATACTAATTGAACAAATATCTGAAAATAGTAAGTGAATCATTTTTCAGCTGCACAGCCCAAGTTGAAAAGCTCATATTTTACCTTGTTTTGATGTTTCAAACTAAAAAGACATTCAGTTTTATTACTGCTAAAAATGTTTTCCTAACTCTCTATCCTTCTAGTGCTGCTCCAGTGCTGAATGGGTGAGGGACAAGCAAGTCCTGGCTTGTTATGTGTCTGACCAGCCTTGCATCTGAGATCTAGGTAACAGTTTATGTTGGGAGATAAAGTTTGTTTCTTTCCTGAGTCCTGTAACTTGGTGGTTGATAGCTCTGCTAAGTCTACAAACTCAAAAGCTAGGCTCTAAGTTACACAGACATCCAACAAAAAACATAATACATTTTAAAGACATGATGCTGTTGTAATGTTCCAAGGAAATCATAGACCTGGAATATCACGTTTCTTTTCCACAAATGCTGCCAGACTTGATCAGTGATTCAGCCGTTTCTATTCTTTTGGATTTTTAGCACCTTTACTATTTTATATTTGGGATAAATTTAATCATCCCTTTACAATCAGTAATAGTAATTACAAATTTTAGCTTTCAGCAATGAATGTCAGTTTGAGAATTCAAAATAGGTACTGCAACAATTTCCAAAAAAAAATTAGATCAGTTTTGGAATCTGCATTTATTAGGTTGTTTTCATTTATCCTTGGAGACTGATCACTGCAAACAGAAACCTATTTATCTATTTTTGATTGGTATGCTAAAGTAGAATTGACACTATTCCACGAATATGAAGTTTCAGTCAAATAACAAATTTGTAGATTTGTGGAGAAATATAGCCACTGAAGAATGATGGCAGAAAGGGGAACTAAACAGAAGTTGCATTTGGATTTCGAGAAATCTCAAAGAAAGGCAAAGACACCAAATTACAGGATATTATTGTTGAAAAGAGCTGGAGAGACAAGATGAGTGAGAAAGTTACTGATTCAGCTACAAGTTTAGACATGAAGGAATGTTGATTGTAGGGGAAGAAAAATTTTTTAACACAAGGGATCCTACAGTTTTGACAGCAGGACAAAGATCAACTTAAAGAACTGTGACCTCAACAAAAGGAATATGCAGGAAAAAAACAATATATGTACAATGCATGTTTGAAGCTGAAACAA
This sequence comes from Sphyrna mokarran, assembly GCA_024679065.1. NCBI lineage: Eukaryota > Metazoa > Chordata > Chondrichthyes > Carcharhiniformes > Carcharhinidae > Sphyrna > Sphyrna mokarran. Next base: position 61,104,073 of record JAGIQG010000015.1, read on the forward strand.
AGGAGAGCAGATTAGAGTTAATGTTCATGGCAATTTATTATAAAACATGAGAAATTAAAAATTATACTGGGGTGGGTGCATGGAGAGGCAGGCCCCTACATGTTGAGATGGGAGTTGAAGGGGGAGGGGGCTGGCCTCCATAAGTTGAGATGTGCAGGGATCAGCCCCTGCATTTCCAGGCAAATATTGGCCAGGTACCCCATTCCTCCAGACAAGTGGAAGCCCAGCCCACTGTGCATTTGGGCAAAAAGGAGGCTAGTTCACAATGTCTCCAGATAAGCAGGAGCTCAAACTCCCAGTGCCTCCAAGCAGATGGAAGCCTAAACTAGCCGTGTTTCTGAACAGGTGGGAGTGCGTCCCCACTGTGCCTCTGGACTGGTGCGCCCAGCCTCTCTGTGCCTCTGGACAGGTGGAATCAGTACAGGCAGGGAAGGGCCCCTATTCCTCAGGATAGGCAGGGAAGGGTCCCTGTTCCTCAGGATAGGCAGGGTCTGTATCCCTATAAGCTTTAGGCGGGGAAGAGCCAGGTCTCTATAGTTTTAGACAGGAACAACCTGGATTCTGTCTCCCTTTGTCTTTGCAGACCACATTATCACATATTACATTTCTGAATGGACAATCTAGTCACCATCTCCTCAAAAAATTACTTTGCACTCAAAAGATGACTTTCAGCAGATTTTTATGCTGGCATCAAGTTAAAATCTGTCTGAGATTATGAAATCTTTTCTGGGACAAAGCCACTTGAAAAGACAAAGTCATCTGCTGCATATATGTATTTCTCAATGTATTCTCATAAAATTTTATAACTAGCTGCCAGACATTTGAGTGAAGGGGATAATGCTACTGTTAAATTCACCTCCTTCACAACATAAGCTATCCACTCTATGATACAATTGTTCGCGTTCCCTCATCAAACCTATTTATCTTTAGCTAGGACAAGAGGGAAAAAAAATTTGGAAATTTGTGCCAAAAAATCCACTAAAACCTTTGATTGTTTGCTGATGGTCTCCACAAGATCATTATGACCAGTAGAATGACGGAGAACAGCAATCGCCAGAATGCATCATCTATCCACCGCTCTCTCCAGTCCTGCATAAAACATGGAAGAAAGGAATCAAAGTGCTATCGAATACATGTGTTTTCACTCAGTGTTCCTTCTTGTCTTCTGAAGGACAAACACGAGGGGTTACAGGTTCAAGGTAAAGGGGGAGGGGTGAGATTTAACTCCGATATCAGAGGGACATATTTTACACAGACAGTGGTGGAAGTATGGAATGCACTGCCAAGCAGGGTGGTGGATGCGGTCATGCTGGGATCATTTAGACTTATCTGGATAGTCACATGAGCAGACTGGGAATGGAAGGACACAAAATAATGGTCTAGTTAGATCAATGAGCGGTGCAGGCTTGGAGGGCTGAAGGGCCTGTTTCCTGTGCTGTACTGTTCTTTGTTCTCATTGAAGTACAGTACTTAAGTCCTCGCAACATTTTACTCAGGCATATTTTCACAGGTATAGTAGCAATCCCCCACCACCCCGTAACCCGCTGCTTGAGTGCAGTACCCAGAGGCACCAGCTCAGTACAAAGCCCAGTGACTGATTATATTGGTCAGGTAGATTTCAATTTCTAATAGGTAAGATTTGAGGTAGCTGGGTTTATTGCTGAATTATTTCAGTTTCCTCAATCTTCCTTTCTCTTTAGGGATCAAAGTGAAAATCCTCACGATTTGTCCAAAATTGATTTCAGTTTTTTTTAAAACCTCTCTGCAAATTGCATGATTTGGTTGTTGATTATTTGGACTGCATTGTCTAAATGGTTTGCTTTTCCCATATCATACTTTTGTAGGAACCAGGTAGCCATCAGAAGTGAGAACCCTGAAAGATATACCCCCACTTCCCGACTCAGGAACAACAAAACCAGTAGTGGCACAAATGGTTGATAGAGCTGACTTAGCCCAGACCAGAAATAGACCATGGGACCTTGTTAGTCAAAAAGAGCTTGGAACCACAGTGGAAAGTGCTTTTTCACACAGGGGAATTACTATGTCCACATTTTGACTTCTGTAAAAGCAGACAGCATCTATTTAATGCAAAACAAAACTAAATTTCAACTTCTTTTATTTAGTCATTCTTTAATTTCATAAATGAATGCTCACTTTTTGGGTAGGGCATTTCAAATTCTAAATTCAATGAAAAGCATCTTGTTATTTCTCTTCTGGATCTTTCACCAATGATTTTAGATCTATGACATCTGATTATTAACCCATTTGTCAAATGTAATAGTTTTTCTCTATCAGCTCTACCGAAACATTGAGGATTGGCAGGAAAGGTCTCCCTGAATCTTGCTTCTGACATCGTCATAATCTTGACTTGAATTTTCAGGGTGACAAATGCTCAATTAAGTGTTGATCGGTAGCAGGCAGGAAGTCTGTCCATACTTGGATAGAAGTCCCATCTTGGAGAGCTACCAGCAAACCAGATTGGCTGACAGTTCTGCAGTTCCTCCAGATGCAGCAGCACTGCAGTAACCAGAAGAGATTCAGTATTGCCATGCCTAAAACAAAGTCCCATTATCACACTTCAAGATGCACCAGGAGGTCCTTTGGTGGAAAGATAGGGGATATGCTGGGAGTGGGAGTGATCCCAGTGCTAGGGTAGGGCTGGATTTCTCAGCTGTACCCCAAATATGAAAGGGCCTTCAGACTGCAGCGCACCCCCTACCACCCACCCAATCTTTCCTATCCAGGATCAAGGGTGAAGACTTTTTCTTTTTCTGTTTGGCTCCCTGATCTAACCAGCGCCTGCCAGCCTCAAAAAGGAGACCTACACATGGAGACAAAGGCACTGAACGAGTACTTTGCATCTGTCTTTACCAAGGAAAAAGATGCTGCCAAAGTTGTAGTGAAAGAAAATATAGCTGAGACATTGGATAGGCTAAAAATTGAAAAAGAGACGATATTAGAAAGTCTGTATTAAAATTGATAAGTCACCAGGATTAGGTCAAATGCATCCAAGGATACTGAGGGAAGTGAGGGTGGAAATTGCAGAGGCAATGACCATAATCTTCCAATCCTCCTTTGATACTATGCTGGTGGCAGATGACTAGAGAACTGTAAATGTTACATCCAGAATCAAGGGTGCAAGGATAAGCATATTATAAAGTCTTCTTAGAGACTTAAAAAATCAAACAATAAACTTGGCTCCAGAGGAGCTTGCTTACTTACTGACTGACAGTCCGCTAGCCGGAACTTCTTTGTTGTCCAAATGATGAAAAATATTGATGCTATACAGGAGGAAGAAATAAAATGTTTAGGCCAATATAACATATTTTCTTTCATCTGCAGTATACTATGTCACACTTTAAGAATTCATCTTTATGTAAGGTGGTAGCAATAATAGGAACTTAGATTATTACTTGAATGGGTGTAAATTGAGAGAAGTGGATACTCAGTGAGACCTTTGTGACCTCAGTGTCTTTTGTGCATCAGTTGCTGAAAGTAAGCAGGTACAGCAGGAAGTAAAGAGGGCAACTGTATATTGGCTTTCATTGCAAGAGGATTTGATACAAGAATAGATGTTTTACTACAGTTGTATAGGGTGCTGGTGAGATCACACCTGGAGTATTGTGTGCAGTTTTGGTGGTTTTATCTGAGCAAAGATATCTTTGCTATAGAGGGAATATAGCAAAGGTTTATCAGGCTGATTCCTGGGATGGCAGATTTGTCATATGAGGAGCGACTAAATCGGTGAGGATTATATTTGCTGGAGTTAGTAAGAGTGTGAGGGAATCTCATAGAAACTTATAAACGTCTAACAGTATTAGAGTGCAGAACTAGGGGTCACAGTTTAAGGATAAGGGGTAAACAGAGGTGACGAGAAATTTCTTTACCCAGAGAGTGGTGAGTGAACTCACTATCATAGATAGTAGCTGAGGCCAAAACATGTGATTTCAAGAAATTATATAGAGCTCTTGGGGCTAAAAGGATCAAGGGATATGACGGGGGGCAGGGGGTGGGGGCAGTCAGGATATTGAATTTGACTATCAGCTATGATCATAATGAATGAAAGAGCAGGCTTGAATTGTCTCCTTCTGCTTCAAATTTCTATCCTCCTCTAGTCAAAAGAATAGCATAGCTTTAGCCATATAATTTGGTACAGCGACTTGAGTTAATTGAGATGTGAACCTCCAACAGCCCAGTATCGCTCTTGCAAACTCAGCTACCGTCTTGGATGGAAGTTGACCATATTCCATTCTTGTACAAATTTCCACTTAACTGGTCAGTCTTCATTAAAGTCCACGAATATGAAAGCATGAGTGAATTTTAGAAAATCTTATTAAGTATCCAATGCTTCATCATACACAATCAGACTACCTGACAATCCTGCATAACACGCTTTTAACTTACCTATAACAGCAAAGATGAGTGTGTTTGTGAAATGTCTATATAAGGAGAGTTTCACAACATTCCTCCTTAGCTTTAGCATCTTCATAGTCTGGGTCAAGCTGATGAAGATGTGACTTTGGTTAAGGAAAATGATACAATACAAAATTAAAAATCTAGATGAACTGTTCATTGACTAGACCAACATTTGGCTTAAACAAAAGTATACAATAGCTAGGATCAACAGTAATTGTATACTAATTATTCAAATTTGCTCTAGGTTCCATTTTCTTTTGCAGAATCAAGTTTAAAAAAAGTCCATTAAATCCAAACTTCTAATTTTGGAATAGTATCACATGCTGCAGTACATGTTACCATGTGGACTGCTCTCATCTCCTGGAGAGGTATAAGTTCTCAGAACATTTACAACATTCTATTTCCCACCCTAGTGCTATTTTTCATGTATGAAAATCAATAAGTACGTTGTAGGCTTCACGAGGTGCTGTCACAGCCATATCACAATCCGTTATTTTATATACACCGGGTTATCAATTAGAATGTAAACTTCTCAAACCTTACAACATGAATGACTTCAAAGGAAAATAACAGGATAAAAAACACATGTACCACTCATTTGTAATATGGTTCACCCAACTGTAGAACCCAACAATTATCTCGGGTAAACCATTCCTTAATATTTAATATTAAAGGATGAACAAAATTTACCATTTGGAGTTCCACATGGCTGAAGGCTCTTCAAACACTGAATTTTTAAAATGTATACACCTGCTAATCATGTAAGCAGAAAATCCAGATGGACTCACTAGTTAATTCTAATCACAGAATACTAATTAACTAGTATCAATGCAAATGAAAGAACCAAGACCAACTGAAGGTTGTAGTCTATCCCTGGCTGTGATAAGGTGCTTGTTCTAAAATCCTTATTTACATGGCTGCCACATAATCACTTTGAGGTATCCAGTACTTAACAAACCTCTGAACCTTGGAGTAAGCTCGAGTTTAAATATACATCAGTGATTGAATATTGCAGTTCTGTTTGACACGATACAGAAGTAATTTCTTACTCATGGATTCAGAAGACGCCAAACTCTAATTTAGCATGGCTCAGTTTGTAGCCTTCTCACCTAGAAGGCTCTGTACCTCAACTCTATTTACTGGTTTTACTTCACATCTTGACAGCTCTATCAATCTCAGTTTTGAGAAGTTCAAATGATCTAGTATTCCAGTTTTTTTGGATGAGCAAGTACAAAATTACAGGAAAACACACATTCTGATTTCTCTCTTAAATGGTCGAGTTCAAAATTTAAGATGGAAAGACAAGTAGAGAAATATAAAAATGTATAGCAGATTGTCCCACTAGCTGTTTCTCCTACTGTGTTGCCAGTGCACCTTTCAAGCAGCACAATTGACAGCCCCACGTAAAAATATTTGTGGCAAACCAGTAGCTTTCTGGGTTCAAGTTCCAGTCTTGTGCTTCAGTACAAAAAGCAAAGCTGGTATTCCAGGGTAGCAGTAGCACTGTGCTGTCAGAGGTGCTGTCTTTGATTGACAAGGGAGTTATAGGGTATAGGGTGGACAGGAATGTGGAGTTTCAGATCAACCATGATCTTATCAAATAATAGAACAGGCTCAAGGAACTGAATAGTCTATTTCTGCTCCTAATACATGTTCCTAACAGATCAGATGAATTGATAGAATTTGGAGACAATCTTTTCTAACCATGAAGGATGTAACAAAACTGCTATTTTACATAATGCAGAACACCATAACAGTTTACACATTTAATGCAGACCTCTGTAACAGGTGTTAGAACTGCGTCATTTCTAAACTAAAAATGGAGGATAGTAAAATCCCATACACGACTTTTTCTTTATCTAGAGAATTTACCAACTCCCACTCCCTGATCATACCACTGCCAGCTCAAATTCTATTACTTGATGCAAAAATTGCCTTCAATTAAAGTTGTTGAAGCAGGCAATAGGCTGTGTAAAGCTGCAACATGCACTCTCGGATCTTACCAATGTTCCCAAATTCTTCTTATTTCCAAATACAAAATATAAACTCTTTCCAGAGCCTCTCCAACCCTAGCATGGTATCATTACTACTAAAGCAGCCTAACAGCCTCATGCAAGGGACAAAAGTGATTCCCCAGCTTCAAAAGAAGAAAATTGGAGGCACACACCGCACCAATCTTGCCCTATGTAAAAGTACTTTGGAGATTTGAAAATCAAATAATAAACAGACGTCCAGAAACTTACTTCCTGACTGTCTGATTAATGAATGTTGATACTACAGGTGGAAGGTCTGTACCTCAACTCTATTTACTGGTTTTACTTCATATCTTGACAGCTCGATCAATCTCAGTTTTGAGAAGTTCAAATGATCTAGTATTCCAGTTTTTTTGGATGAGCAAGTACAAAATTACAGGAAAACACATTCTGATTTCTCTCTTAAATGGTCGAGTTCAAAATTTAAGATGGAAAGACAAGTAGAGAAATATAAAAATGTATAGCAGATTGTCCCACTAGCTGTTTCTCCTACTGTGTTGCCAGTGCACCTTTCAAGCAGCACAATTGACAGCCCCATGTAAAAATATTTGTGGCAAACCAGTTACCTTCAACTCCATGGTGTAATGCACAGGCAATTACAGATACTGCTGCCAAAGGTAATGCACTTTACAGCCAAGTCGAAGAGCAGCAAGCTCTTAATAAGAAAAGAAATTAAGCTTCAAATTTTATAAGAATTGTTACTTAAATCTTTTTTGGTGATCACTAGCTAATGAATATGATTGTTCACCTAAAAAAACTCCTTGCTACTGGTCAAGGGTTCTGTGGGTCCTTATGTGGTTGGTGAGCTCGCCTAGAGTCGCATCTCTGATCGCACACTTAGCAGGTGTTTTCAGGAGGAGGAATTGGTATTTGGGTTTGAGAATACCAACTTGATTTACAGATATTGCTCACTTCCCCCCTCCTACATGAGGTTGAAGAAATGACAGTAATGAGACATACTTATTCTAAAGATTATGATAATTTCATATGTCAAGCGAAGGAAATTCAAATAGGGTCACTTCAGTCATCTAATCTAATCCTACATTCCTTCTTGTTCCCACTTCTTAGTATTTGTTGTTTTCTAATCAGCTGTCTGATTTCTTTCCAGATTAATATTTAAAAGCTCTTCACTATTTTTGGCAGAAAATCCCACATCTCTGCCTGTAAGTGGAGACGTATTTTCTGCACAACCCTGCAACTGATTTTTGTGCCCTGTTGTTATCTTGTTGGCTACTGGGATCAAGTCATTATTATTTACCTTATTATGACACTTCAATCCAATGTTGAGCCACATCAGTATCCCTCTACTTTAAAATCTTGCTAAATCAAAGTATAATTTCATTCCCTATTCTTGTTTATTATTTCACATCATTCTACACATCTATTGGTCTCTGCAGTCTACATCCACCAGTTTCACAACAGTAGCCAATAATGTCTCAGTTCGTATATTCAAATAATTTACTTGTAAAGCTAGTAAAAGCAGCCTCAACACAGGCATGTGTGAAAAACCATTCACTATATCTTTATATTCCAAGAAACCTTCCACAACATTCACCATTTACTTTCTGGCCTTCAATTATCTCCCTATTCCAGTTGCTATATTGTCCCTATGTCACAAATCATACATCAAGAAAGAGTATGTGTGGTAGGCAGAATAACCTTTGACTGAAAATAGAAAACAGATCAAAAATCCTTTTCCCTGGAAAATCCCATACCCAGAAAGGATATCCACCAGCAAAGGGCAGTGTCGAGAACAGCCAGAGGGATAAAGGCTAGGAGGGCCAAGTCGAAATTCTCCTAAAAAAAGGAAAGGACACAGTCAGATAAAAGCAAGGGAAAGAGGGAATGAAAGGAAAGAATAATTTCTTGTGACATTATTAATTAGGAAATGACAGTAACATAACATAAACCATAAGCAAAATTTTCACTGATCTGAGAGAAGACATTGCATAGTATAGAGTCTACAAATAAATTCAAGACAGGTAACTTATCTTGTGGTTTCACTCCCCAGGGTGCTGTGTATCCATGCCCATTAAAAAATAGGTTGAAAGTGATTTTAACCAGGGCCTTTAGAGTTAGTAAACAGGGACTTACATACCAACAGTTTGATCTGGATATAAACTCACATTCCAATGTCCAATTTACAACAAGTCTGTGTGGCCATAGTCTCCTCACCCTGACACTTGTGACAAATCTTCTGAATTGAGATAAGAAACATCCCAGATTTGGCAACAGTAAATAAGGACTCATGTTCTACAGAACACCTTATCACAGACATCAGTTTACCAGTCAGTGGAAAGTCTACTAATTAATTACATTTGCTCTTCAAATCTCAGGAAAAAGGAGTTTCACATCAGTGCCCTGACTGATTGTTAGCCTATGGAGCTTCTTGGACGCAGCACTTGCTGCCCTTGGCCACACCAATGCCGCACTTGCTCCCCTCGGCCTACTTTTAAGTAGTTAATCAGCAGCTGCAGAACGTTAATGGAAGAATTAATGAGATTTTGCACTTTGTGGTCGGACCTTCCAAACACAATACACTGGAGAGAAGGACCAAGTATTTACAAAAAGGTCAACTGAAAGATCAGAGCAGAATACTGAATATAAATATTACAGAGGACAGCACGCAAAATGAAAGGAAGCATGTCCAGTATGAGTTGCAAGAAGCTGAACCCCTCTACCAAATGTTTTGCTGGAAAGAAGCCAGCTTATATAGATGGTTTCATGGAGAGATTTTGGATAATGAATCTCTACACTTGAGAATCGGTTGGCACCCAAGTCTCAAGGGAAAAAACATGTCAGATAGGCACTGCCATTATATACAACATGATGAGTTTCACTGGCCTGTGTGAAATTCCTCAAGATGGTAATCTGAAAATTAAGCCATCGAAGGTAAAGTTGCATGAGCATGTGATGGAGCCTTGCTCATCCCAAGAGAGTAAACCAAGCTGAGAGCCCAATGCAAAGAAATGAAGAAAAATTGCAGTTCCAAATAGTAGACGTGAAGTATAATCCACCCATCACAGCTAAAATAAATTCAAAGCTTGGATTAGTAACTCTCCATGTAGCAGAAGTTGCAGTGTTTTATGTGGCACAAAACACTAAACAAATCCAAAAATGTTACAGGGACATTTTGCAAGTCTTGGATGTATTTTGAAATAGCTGAGAGTGTGAGATCAACTCGACATCTTCCAAGGAGAACTCCAGCTGCCTCCAGTTCCAGCCTGAAATTAAAGATAGGGCAGCTTAAAAAGATGGGATAATCAGGAAGTGACAACTGCTATAGACTGGAATAGCAGCATAATTGCAGGATGGATACTGGCAAGTGAAGTGGGATGAAAATAGCATTTCCTCACTACACTGTGGATGTCATTTAGGGGGTACAGGCGGTTGCATGTGCCATTTGGCATTTTTACTGCTCAGAAAAACTCAACACAGACAGCATGAGATGGTCAATAATCTTCCAGAAGTGGAGGCAAATGTGGACAATCTGCTAGTTTGTGGAAATAGGGATATGATGTATTAAGTCATTGCAGACCATGATTAAAATCTGAGACTACTACACAGCTCATTGGATGGATCTGAAACTGAATAAGAAAAAAAACTGCAACTGAAGACAACTGAAGTCAAGTACATTAATACTTGAAAGGTGCACATCCCAATTGCAGCCACCAACAAATGATACGGCACAGCAATCATTTATTGAATTTATGAACTACTTAGCGAAGTTCTTGTCCAATTTGTCACTAGAATGAGAATCTCAATGAAAGCTCATTACAAAGCATGTTCAATAGTATTTTAGGGCACAGGAGCAACTTTCACTTGTACCAAACAACTAGCAGAGACAAGCTGAAGAACCCTGATGATATCGATCAGGTCACCCTGCAATGTGATCCCTGCAAGATGGGCAAATCTCATGGAGCAAGAACAACCAGTTCCTTTTGCATCCACAGCTTTAATGCAAACTCAATGATGTTACTTACAGATTAAGATTGGGTGCTGCTTATTGTCTTTGCTTGTCGGCAAGCAACCTGCCTGGAAGAGAGAAAGTGTCTGAAAGTGTCCAGAGTCTGACTACAAGCCACTTGAAAGCATCTTTCTCGAGGCACTGCTAAGCATTCTAAAGTGTGTGCAAAGGATGTTATTCCATTGACAGAGTTACTATTTGGAAGTGAAGTCAAAGGAAGAAAATCTACATTGTCTACATGCTGTTAAGAGTTGCACTCCTTTACTAATAGTTTGAAATCTTTCAGATTCAATAGGAAGCAACAGCAATGAAATGCCCTGGAATTCATCAGCTCAGCTCAGATCTACATAACAAGATGCAATTGTCCAAGTGCTTCAAGAAGTATTGATGAAAGAATGGCCAGAAACCATCAAGGGCACAACTGTTATTATAAGAGAGTATTGGGCAAACAGGGGTGAATTGATTGCTCAAGATGACATCTTGCACAAAGGAACTAGAATCATCATCCCGAAGATGATGGGGAAAGGATATAGAACATAGAACAATACAGCACAGAACAGGCCCTTCGGCCTTCGATGTTGTGCCGACCAAAATAAAAAGCAATGCCCCTCCAAACTAAACCATTCCCTTCTCTTCCATATACTTATCAATTAACCTCTTAAACGCCACCAAACTTGGCGCATCTACAACAGCTGCAGGCAGGGCATTCCACTCCCTAATCACTCTTTGAGTAAAGAACCTACCTCTGATATCCGTCCTATAACTCATACCCCTTAATTTAAAGTTGTGTCCCCTCGTGCTAGCTTTCTCCATCCTAGGAAAAAGGCTATCACTGTCCACCCTATCCAAACCTCTAATCATCTTATATGCTTCAATAAGATCCCCCCTTAGCCGCCTCCTTTCTAACGAAAACAACCTCAAATCCTTCAACCTCTCTTCATAGGACCTGCCCTCCATACCAGGCAACATCCTAGTAAACCTCCTCTGTACCCTCTCCAATGCCTCCACAAGCCAACAAGAAATCAAATCAAGTCTGGAGAAGGCTCTACTGATCAAATTTGAGCAATGAGCTCAAGGGCCATACCAGTCAATGAAGTCTTCAGAATTCAAGTACTTCAACAATGGTTGGGAAATTCAGCATAGCACAGTATCTCCACACACTATCTCAGTCAAATGGAAAGGCTGGCACAGCAGTGAAAAAAATCAAGTAGATCCTACACTGATATGTAGAAAGCAACTCTAGAGTAAAGAATCACAACTTCTGAGGGCATGGAAAGTAATCCTGTGCAGCCACTAATATCATGCTGCATTCAAAACTACTCTCCTAATAGCTAAAACACTATTCAAGCCAGAAGTGCCTGTGTGATGATTTTCATTATCGACCATCTATGTATCTGACTTGCAATTCTATATGAGTATTTTTTATGAAAGAGGAATTTTTTGTCAAGTGCCTTTGTAGAATGTGGCCATAAACTTGCAAGCCATGTGACTTAATGTCATCTTTAGTGTATGCTCGAGAGCAGAAGCAATTTCATTCACTACTTAAAATAATCACTCCCCTCGATGGTACAAGAATCTGTCTCAGTTCCCTCACAGCACAGATTCTTTACTCACTCTCCTCCACAACACTGATCCCATACTTGTTTAACAAACAGTACAAACCCCATACTCTCTCTCCTTGACAGCAAATCCCATGCTCGCTTTACTTGAAAGCAGAACCATCCTTGCAACCAATGACTCCACTATCCATGTAATAGAAGATATGACATTTCAATATAATGTAAAGGATATCCACCAGAGCACACAGGAGTCGATCACTGAGAGAATGATGTTCCCTACGAGAGCCAGGGTAACCAGTGGGGTCTAAATCAGGAACAAAATAGTGTCAATTTCAACTCCAAAAAAAACAATCCAGGCTGGTGTGTACCTTTCAAGCAGTTAGAACAATCAACCTATTTTGCACTGTCTTTTTTTCTAAAAACCTACATGGAAACAAGATCTTGAATAAGGTGGTGTTTTGTCATTACATTGTACATTTATTGGATTGTTAATAAAAAGACTAGAGGTCAAAAAAGTTCAGGAATTGAAATCAATTGGTAGGTTTCGCTACAAAGTGGGATATTCAATGGCATGGTAACTATGATGTAGCAATAATCAAATCTCTCCAAAGAAAGCACATGGTGAAGTCGTAGGGCATGGATTTACAGCCCAAATTAAATCAGTTCAGAAAGCAGAAGCCAGCAAAAAGAAACACAAACAATTTAGCTTTAATAAATGAAGGCAACCCTGATAAGGCACTTATAATTTCAATGTTTCCTTTATAAAGAAAATGGTGCGATAAGTCCTAGTCTGCAACTGATTTTCAGCACCTCTTCTAAAACACATGTACATTTTTAAAAATATGCTACTTACACCAGTGACTCGAAGGATGCCTTCTATTGCAGAGAAAATTAAATAGAGGATCCCGACACCAACAACTCTGTGCAACATGGCTCCCAGACGAGGTCTGTAGCAATGCAAACATCGTTCTCATAAAATTTGTTGTCCAGATCAAACAATATAGCATACTTAATGCAAGACACCACTCAACAGTTGTGTAGCAGAATAAACAGTGGCATTAGTGTTCTAATACAACACAAGCTAAAATGCTTTTCTTCCTACCAGTCAAGCATTTGAGGTGCCCTAGACCACCAAAACCTTCATTTTAAAATTCTTAGTCTCATGTTCAAAACTCTCATGTGAATTTAGCTTTGTAACATCCCTGAGGCCTGCAACTCTTCAAAGGATATTCATTCCTTCAACTCTAGTATAATGCACATTCACCTCACTTCGTTAACCCCACTAGTGCTGGGCGTGCTTTTACAGGTACTAAGCTTGAGAATTTTGTCCGTGGACATTTTCCACCTCTTCCATTTCCTTTAAGGCTATTTAAAAAAGATATCTTTAACTAAGTTAATCATCTTCTTAGTTCTGTGTCAATCTTTTGCTTGTTATCATTCCTGTGAGTGCGGACCATTTCCCACCATAAAAGAGATTTACAAATGTAAGTTGGTACTGTTGTCTCACCATGAACAAATGTGAATTATTCCACTTTCCAGACATCTTTAAGACCATGGTGGACGAGAGGAGGGACAGGCATTAAGAGTTGATGGGCACAGATGTAGGTTGGTTTGTTGACGGGAGGGTGGGGGGTGGCCCGCAGCAGTGGGCGCACGTTACGTAGGGGGCAAGTGAGAGAAGAATAGCATGTACTCATACTGGAGGGCAAATGGTTTCTGCATAACTCTCCCCTATCCTGCAACAGCATTTTGAGAGTACACAATAATGCTTTCTTGATTACTAATTACTTCTATTCAATTTTAAACCTTCTGCCGTCGGAGGTTGTTGAGGCAAACTCACTGGGGTCTTTTGAGAGACTTCTGGATGAGTATATGGAAAAGAATAGGATAGGGGGTTATAGATAGGTCTGTGGATTGGTAGATGTGATCGGCGCAACTCGTGGGCCGAAGGGCCTGTTTGTGCTGTTTGTTCTATGATTCTATGATAAATGATTTGGTTATAAAAGTGTTTGAGCTACACAGTGTGGGTGGTGAATTAATGCAATGTTGAATAGTGAAGTTAATGAGTGAGTGATCTCTACACTGATGGTTCGATGACAATGCCCGGGAGAGAAATGTCCTCAGATGGCAGCTGTTTAGAAGTAGCTTCTAACCACACTCCTTGTTCTTCACAGTCCATGGGACTTTTCAAAGGAACATAAGAAGTGTACTTTGTGCAAGTCTTCACTTCAATTCTTCTTCTCACTCCACAATATCAATATATATCAATTAAAGTTAGGTCACCAGTATTGACATTTTGTTAATACTTACTTCACAATTCCATATCCAAGACTGACTATAATGACCAGAACTCGAGCCAGGGAACGCTTCAATGCAGAAAGTAATTCAGCAAAAATCACTGCTCCTTGCACTGGGTTAAACAAAAATTAGATAACAGTCATAGTTATACAGGTTGAAATATCTCATGACAGCAGCATGATTTTTTCATGCAGCACTTTTAAGTTACTGCAACATCCAAAAGTAGGAATACTGCGTCCAGTTCTGGTCGCCTTACTACTGGAAGGACGTGGAGACTCTGGAGAGAGTGTAGAGGAGGTTTACCAGGATGCTGCCTGGTATGGAAGGTCTGAGTTATGAGGAAAGGTTAGGCAAATTGGGGCTGTTTTCCTTAGAAAGATGTAGACTTAGAGGAGATCTAATACAGGTGTACAAGATTATGAGGGCTATAAATAAACAGGGTTAAGCTTTTTCCTAGGATGGACTCAAATAACATGAGGGGTCACGGGCTTAGGATGAGGGGGGTAAGGTATAATTTGGATGCTAGAGAGAGTTTTTTCACACAGAGGGTGGTGGGGTTATGGAATGCGCTGCCAAGTAAAGTGGTGGTGGCAGGCACTGGAGTTATTTAAGAGATACTTAGATGGGCACATGAACAGAATGGGAATATAGAAAACTGATTTAAAATAGGGATCATGAGCCTTGGGAGTTCCTGCGAAGTGTGTAAATAGTTGAAGATATTGATGTATTTGTTTTTTTCTTACAGGTACTTTGGTCCATCTTGTTGTCTAACAAGGGGCATACACGCGATGGGTCGTCGGAGGGCTGCTCTTGGATTTTTTTTTCGAGGGTGTCCTAGTGCTTCATGTCATTAGTGTATGCTTGACCTGGACCATTTGATGGGCAACACGACAGCTCAGTGACTATCGCTGTGCTGTGTGGATACATGGATTTGGGCCTGTGTCTGTGGGAGTTTGCGCATTCTTCCCGTGCTTGCGTAGGTTTTCTCCGGGTGCTCCTGTTTCCTCCCACATCCCAAAGATGTACTCTTACGCTGATTGGCAGAACAAATTCTCCCTAAATTGTCTCAAATTTGGTTTCAATCCATAGATGTATAAACATAGACAAAGATCACGGGTAGAAGTGGGAACATCGAGGTGGCGGTGTGGGCTCGTTGGGCTGAAGGGTCTGTTTTCTGTGCTGTTTTGTTCTTTGTTGAGTTATGGAACAAAGGCAGGTTTTGATTTGCAATTTTATATGCACTGCAATGTTTACCAAGAACCAGAGCCAAGGTCAGTAGATTTTCACAATAGAAGATCTATATCCAAAATTCCTGAGTTCCCAGTTTCACTGATGTCAAAGCCAAGCATTGCCCTGATAAACAGAGAATGAAACAAAAGGATCGGAGTTGCAGAGGGGGACGGTCAGTCAGCATATGACAGCAGCTAGAATTTGGGCACCGAAAGCACATCAACTGCTGACCATCTCTACTGGGTACAATACACAGCACTGGTTAAATCTAATTGTAGGATATACTATTTACTACAAGGCAAGTTATTACATTGATACTTTTTGAAAAAATTCCTCTCAGAAGCACTGTGGCACGTTTTAAGTGACCCTTCTCCATAGATTAAAAAGAGGTCATCTGTTGTACAGGAGAAGCTATAGCATGAACTCAATTTCTTTGTTATGAATTGATATATTGACGGAGATAAATTATGTCAATACAAGAACATGATTTTGGAGGTTTGCATGAAGAACACTTCAAAACTATGCGCACAGTCTTCACAGGGCAGCACAGTGGTACAATGGTTAATACGGTTGCCATTCAGTATCAGAGACCCAGGTTCGATTCCTGGCTTGGGTCACTGTCTATGCTGAGTCTGCACATTCTCCTCTTGTCTGTGTGGGTTTCTTCTGGGTGCTCTGATTTCCTCCCACACATCTGACATCAGCATCCATCTGCACATATTGGTAGATGTAGGGTTAACGGTATTATGCAAGTGAAAATAACTTCTGCCATTGTTTTCCGCTGGATGCAAGGTGGTGTGTTCAACTGATAGTCAATAATCAACTGAAGTGGATGGGGGCACCACAAAATTCATGTGCAGCTGAGGCCTGTACACAGGGACAGGGAAGTCAGGATACAGACTAAAGTTCCTTCTGTTATAAGAAGAGATAAGCTCTTGCACTCTAATAGAGCAAACCCAATTAGAAGTTTTTCTGCTCATGATCAACTTCCCAAAGAAGATTTATCAACTGGGCTGAAAACTTTATCTTACCAACAAGTTAGCAACATTCCCTACCTGATTCGCCCTTGTACCGGATGCTCTGGTACTCAGCATAAAATACAGCTTTCTCCAACATTCCTAGAAAGATGACCGCTCCAATCCAGAACTGGATGCGCAGGAGGTCCCTCCAGTAGCAAGCAGACCAGACCAGCCATAAAGCTCCAAACAGCACGTACACAATGCACATCACCATGAAAAACTGGCAAGGGGAGAGAACAACTCCAATTTATATGCATCTCTCCATCAATCCATCAAGAACATATGTCACAGCTGCAAATTCAATCTAGTAATAAGTTTGGACACTAATATTATCATTTAGTTCTTCCCCAAAATGAAATTTTGTCCTTCGTTGCTAGACGGATGAAGTTTAAAAACAGTGAGATTATGTTGCAGCTGTATTAGTGTTGGTGAGGCCACATCTGAATACTGTGTACAGTTTTGGTCTCCTTACTTGAGAAAGGATATACTAGGGGTGCAGAGGAGATTCATTAGGTTGATTCTGAAGGGTTGGCTTATAAGGAAGGACTGAGTAGACTAGGACAATGCTCATTGGAATTCAGAAGAACGAGGGGAGATCTTACAGAAACTTATATGAAAGAAATAGATGACAGAAGTAGGGAAGTTGTTTCGACTGGTGGCTGAAACTAGAACTAGGGGGCAGAGCTTCAAAATAAGGCAAAGCAGAATTAGGACTGAGTTGAGGAGGAACTTCTTACACAAAGGGTTGTGAATCTGTGGAATTCCCTGTCCAGTGAAGCAGTTGAGGCTACCTCATTGAATGTTTTTAAGTCAAGGATAGATAAATTTTTGAACAGTAAAGGAATTAAGGGTTATGGTGAGTGGGCAGGTAAGTGGAACTGAGTCCACAAAAAGATCAGCCATGATCTTATTGAATGGCTCAGCAGGCTCGACAGACCAGATGGCCCACTTCCGCTCCTAGTTCTTATGTTCTGTCAGACCTTATAACAATTACAAAGATCTCCTCTCTCTTCAAAATCTCCTCACCCATCCATCATTGTAAACTGTCTCCATATCGTAATCCTAACTTTTCAACCCATGCTTCTTGACTATGCTGTCACCTCCCAAACAGGAACTCACCCATCTCAGAACTCCAAATTCAACTGCTGGCCAGTTCCCCGTGCCTCCCATTCACCTGCCAGCTTGCTACTCCCATTAAGCTTCCAGCCTGCTCCTTGCACCTCCCATTCACCCACAGGCCAGCACCAACGCTTCTCAGTCACCCATGGGCTGATTTCTGCACCTCCCATTCACCTGCAGGCCAGTGCCCACTCTCCCATTCATTGCAGGTTCACACCCCACCTCCCATTCATTCTCGGGGCAGTACCCATGTCTCCCATTCAACAATGGGCTCATGCCACCCATGCACCCGCAATCTCACGCCCTTGCCTCCCGTACACTTGAGTTCATGCCTGTGCCTGCATACCTTATTCATTCTCTTAAGTGCCTGTGCATTGCACCCATTCTCACATGCCCATACCATCCTTTCACTTATGGGCATATGCCCCCTCCTCCATTAAGTGTTGGGCCCCTCCATCACTCACCCCGATGTTCAGCCCTGATAATTGGCCTCACTTCCTCTGCTCGCAATCTGTATGCAAAGTGGCAGCGGGGACCCCACCCCACCTCCCTGATCATCCCAGAGGCCCTGCCACATCAGACCCCATCCATGATTGATGGGCAGTGCCGAGGTGACCCTTAGCATTGACACGTTGCCCCGTGAGCAGGCTGGCACTGGGCACAAGCGGACAATGTCAGGGCGCAACTGCTTGGAGGCAACCCCGCCGCCCAACCCTCTGGGGATAACAATTGCCCCCTCTACACTCCAGTGGGGTTGGGTTGCTTCCCAAATGTAGGGAGCTGCTATAAACTCCGATGGAGTGAAATACTCCTGGCTGGTGGGGAGCAGGGCAGGGTATGATATTTAAATTAGATTTGCATGCTCCATTACATACCTAATGCAGCTCTGTCTGTGCCTATTTCCCATGCAGAGCTAATGGCATCAGAAATCTGGCGCTGGGAAATGTGTTTGGGCCAGACCCCCAGCGTGGATTGCACTAATCCGACACAATCTGAGGCTAAATCGGACTGTTTGCAACTTTGTTATTGTATTATCTGAGTTACTGTATTACCCGGGATGATGCTGTGACCGTCATGAAAGCTGAATATTTCCACATCTATGAAACCACCTGACTTTACCTGCCTCCTCTACACTATCTTGAAATTGTTATATTAATGGTGATATACAAATGCAGGGTGATTGTTGTTAATTTTAAATCTATGTATTCTGATATTGGTTCCAACTACACAAAAGGAAGCAGGCAGAAACAAGTTCTGAAACATGCTCTACAATACTTTAAGTGATAGTTTAGTTGCTTGAAATTGGTCAACTGATGTAGTTCATCACAAGCTGTCAACTGGGAATAACATGAAGGAAAGTACACACATGCGTACCACATACTGTCACAGAAATTAAACTTTTACCAGATTGAATGTAGAAAAAAACTCAAATATTTAACGGTATAACTTACCATCATTAGTGGCCAGTCTGCAGGTGAGATGTAATCATATTGCCCTTTCATTTCCACAATCACTAAAAGACATAAAAGGCATTGAGCATGGATAACACAGACCAGTCCCAAAGAGACTCCTCCCCAACTCATCCTTTTGCTATTTTGCAATAACCTTTACAATCAGTTATTTCAACTTGCAATGTCATTTGAATGAAGACTAAACTCTTGTACATGGATAGGATGCACCACATTAGCACATATACAGACCACCCTAAAAAGACTTTTATCCAGCCACTTATCTTTCTTTCTCAGTTGCTCATTTTCTTAGTTATTATTCAGCTTGATTCAAGTGACAACGTTCAAATTAATGAACTACTTACTTGTAAGTGACAAATGATCTTGCTCTGTTGGTACAGCCTTCTTTGCGTTTGCCTGCTCTTTACTTTTATTCGTTGTCTGGTTAGTTACTTTTGTAATGGATTTTATGTCTTGGCTGTTTTCTTCTTTCTTTGACTCCTTCTTTGATGCTTGGATTTTAATTATAAATAAATATGGTCCATCCTCCCAACTTGTGAACAAGCCAGGCCTCTATTTAAGGAAATAAAGAACATGTACAACAATAAGAAAGGAATCAAAATTTTCACGTGCTTTCCTTTAGGATGGAAAATGACCAGAAAAACAAAAAGTTGCATTCCCCGTTCATACTATATCAGGTACTGGACTGAATCCAATTAGCTTACGTGGCAATGGAAACTTCTGTCCAACAAAAAAAGTATTTTTTGCTTAGAGTAATGGGTAGTCAAGATATGACTGCATACATTGTTCTTCATAATTCTTGTTCCATTTCATTTCTGGTTATCAAGGCTGAAGGGACAAATCACAGCTGTCAGCTCATGCCCCCCTCCCTCTCTCCCTTAAGTCATCAGTTTTGCTGCCACTATTTAATTTTATCATTCTCTGGATTATTACACCATTAAGTAAAATTAGGTTGGAGATAACTCTATACATTCCTCATATGGATGAAACACTTGGGGAGTTCTTGTTACATGCTTGTTTAGCTACTTTAGGAGAGTGAAAGTGGTACCATTACAAATGAGTCCAGCAGTTCATGAACTGAGAAAAACTGAAGTGCATCCAGCTTAATTGGCAATTAGCCCTTTATGCTGGTCAAGAACCATATACTTGATTCATTTTGGCTTTCAGTTTAATTTTAGTTCAACAGAAGACTGCAGTTATGTTACAATCGAACATGAAAATCAATACCCATTTCTAAAGACTGTTAAAAACATGAAAAGTAAAATACAGTGTGAACAATTTAACTAATGTGTAACTGAATGTTTTTCTGACTGAATATCCTGTGATAAAAGTACAAACTCAAGTAATCAGTGAACTAGGGAGAAAGAGTCAATGAGACAAACCAGTCTCTGAAATTTGTAAACAGATAGTGAGAAAAAAAGAAAAAGACTGCAAAAAATATTAAAGTGATTCTGCAGTACTCATTCACAGATTCGGTAGTGATCTGCCCTTTGATTTTCAGCAGTCGCATTTAATTTCATATATCGCCACAAGATAATAAACATAAAATGCAAATACACCAAATTAACAATCACTAAACTGGACTTCATTAGGATTCATTCCTGAAATTTCAGGAGTTCTTTCAGTACTCAAGTCCTAGGTCTGATTGTATGTCAATTTAACTCCTTCATCCTCGGGGGGGGGGGGGGGGGGGGGGGGCGGCGCGCGCGAGGCGAGCGACAGGACAAAGAGAGAGAGGGTGGGCGAGCAACAGGAGAGAGAGAGGGTGGGCAAGAGACAGGAGAGCGAGCGAGCGAGAGACATGAGAGAGCGAGAGAGAACGAGAGACAGGAGCGCTCTGGTGGATTGGAAGATTGTAACATTTAAGACACTGAATATACCCATGTACAAAAAGTTGCATACATTACACCTTGCTTTGAAAGGGTGAACCCCTTCAAAAGTTTAAAAAATTCACAACAGGTGGTGGAAGTAGAAGACGAGGTGAGTTAGTCCAGTGTGGCTGAAGCACTGCTATTAGCTTTGTGCTGATGGGAGATTCGGTCTCAGGAAAGCCCTAAAGCTGCTGGTAGCTCTGTATTGCCAAGAGTTAGAGTTCAGGGGAGCACAGAAGCAATTTTTGGCAGCTGTGCGCCTGAGAAGTTGGGATCTTGCTTGAGTTTAGATAGTGAACTAGCCAATGTGAGCTGGGGTGGTGGAGGAACTCAGTCTCAGTAGGTTAACTAAGCTGGAAAGAAGACCAAGAATGCTGGATCTGTAAGCAAATGTGAGAGAAATGTTGAATAGTATGTCTTTTGCATTAAGACTATACCTATGGAACCTATATAGCTGCTGTTGGCTTGGGATCAGATTAACCCTTTGAAGCAGAGGAATAGAAATCCTTCAGGGGAAGACAGAGTTTTAAGAAATTTTTTTGACTTCACAAATAGATAAGTCTGTAGAATGTCACTGGATTAAGTATCCTCAGTTATGTAATTACAATAGTTAACTGGCCCACGAGAATTTGCACTGAAATTATTTTAAACACACAAGAAACAGAAGCAGGAATACACCATTTGGTGTTTCAATCCTGTTCTGCCATGCAATAATATTGATTAATAATCTTGTTGTAATCTCATATCCTTCAGTTCCTCAAAACATCTTTCTTGAACATACTCAACCACTGACATCCACAAACCCTCTGGGGTACAGAATTCCAAAAATTCACAATGCTTAAGTGAAGAAATCTTTCCTCAGCTAAGTGCTGAATAGTCAACTCTTATTCTGAAACTGTCACCCCATGTTCTAGATTCTTTAGCAAGGAGAATGTTCTTAGAAAAGTACGGCACAATACAGTACAGGCCTTTCGGCCCTTGATGTTGTGTTGAGCTATGTCCAAGCTCAAGCTATTCCACTCCCTATCATTCTGGTGTGCTCCAGGTGCCTATCCAATAGCAAAATTCCTAAAGTGTCCGACACCACTATCACAGCAGGCAGTGCATCCCACACCCCAACCATTCTCTGAGTAAAGAATCTAACTCGAACATCCCTCCTGTATCTTCCACCATGAACTTTATAGTTATGCCCCTAATAACAGCTACATCCACCTGAGGAAATAGTTTCTGTACGTTCACTCTAATGTATCCCCCTCATCATCTTATAGACCTCAATTAAGTCATCTCTCATCCTCCTCCACTCTAAAGAGAAAAGCCGCAGCTCTATCAACCTTTCCTCATAAGACCTACCCTCCAAACCAGGCAGTATCCTGGTAAATCTCCTCTGCACTCTTTCCAATGCTTCCACATCCTTCTTATAGTGAGGTGACCAGAACTGCACATAATATTCCAAATGTGGTCTCACCAAGGTCCTGTACAGTTGCATGCAGCATAACCCCACAGCTCTTAAACTCAAACCCCGTTAATAAATGCTAACACATGATAAGCCTTCTTCACAGCCCTATCTACTTGAGTGGCAACCTTCAGAGATCTGTGGATATGAACCCCAAGATTTCTCTGTTCCTCCACATTCCTCTCAACCCTGCCATTGACCCTGTAATCCATATTCAAGTTTGTCCTACTAAAATGAATTGCCTCGCACTTATTAGGGTTAAACTCTATCTGCCACTTTTCTGCCCAGCTGTACATCCTATCAATGTCTCTTTGCACTGTACAGGACCCCTCCACCTCATCCACCAATCTTGGCTTCATCAACAAATTTACTAACCCATTCTTTAGACCCCTCTTCCAAGTCATTGATAAAAATCACAAATAGCAGAGGACCCAGCACTGATCCCTGTGATACATTGCTGGTAACTGGCCTCCAGTCTGAAAATTTTCCCTCCACCACCACCCTCTGTTTTCTATGAGACAACCAATTATTTATCCAATCAGCCAAATTTCCTTCTATCCCACACCTTTTTACTTTCTTCGTGAGTCTATCATGGGGAACCTTATCAAACGCCTTACTAAAATCCAAATATCCAAACATCTTACTAAAGTCCAAATGTTTCAAATTGCTTATTCTTCTAAATTCTTGGAAATAAGACCAGTCTATCTAATCTGTCCTCATTGGACAATATTTTTATTCCAGGAATCAAACTAGGTGAGTCTTCATTCTACTCCCTTCAAAACAAATATATCCTTTCTTAGATCAGGAGACCAAAACTGCACTCAGCAGTCTAGCTGTGACCTTATCAAGGCCTTAAATAATTGTAGTACTTAATAAAAAGTTTTTTCTATGAAAGTCACCAAGCGAACTTACATGACTCTGCTGTACTCACCTCAAACGTAGTGTGTGGAGGGGGATTTGCTTCAACTGTTGTATTATCTTTACCATCATCTTGAGCGCTTCTTGGATTCTGAAAATAGAAAATAAAAATGTTGTTTGTCTATTTCCTCCATTTCCTTTTTTAGTCTCAAAAATTCTTGTCCCAATTTCAAAGAATCTCTATGGTTTTAATTCAACCTACTTCTTCTAATCCAAATCCTTGTTTTCACTCATTCTTGGCTCCTTGTGGACATTCTAGCCCACAAGGAGCCAAGCCTTAAAAATATTACAGCCTTACTCTTCCCTATCCCTATCAAGACATACTTCTTAACTGGTAGCCTTATCAAAATGTTTGCTCATGCGAGCTACCACTTCCCCATGTGCTAAGCAGCTTCAAAATGCCTTTGGAGGCTTTTAATTTTACATTTCCTCTTGTAGCTGACAGCATTGGCGTGATGTTTGTGCCCCTTTTAAGAAAAGTTTCTTTTACATTTCTCTGCAGCTCTCACAGCTTCTGTGATGTCATTATTAGAACACAGAACATAGAACAATACAGCACAAACAGGCCCTTCGGCCCACGAGTTGCGCCAATCACATCTACCAATCCACAGACCTTTCTATAACCCCCTATCCTATTCGTTTCCATATACTCATCCAGAAGTCTTTTAAAAGACCCTAGCGAGTTTGCCTCAACAACCTCCAATGGCAGCCGATTCCATTCACTTACCACTCTTGAGTGAAAGACTTACCCCTAACATCTCCTCTGTACTTGCTTCCCTGCACCTTAAATCTGTGTCCTCTTGTAGTGACCATTTCAGCTCGGGGAAATAGTCTCTAAGAGTCCACCCTATCTATTCCTCTCAACATTTTATAAACCTCTATCAGGTCGCCTCTCAACCTACATCTCTCCAGTGAGAAGAGTCCCAGCTCCCTCAACCTATCTTCATAAGGCCTGCCTCCCAATCCAGGCAGCATCCTTGTAAATCTCCTCTGCACTCTCTCAATAGCCTCTACATCCTTCCTATAGTGAGGCGACCAGAACTGCACACAATACTCCAAGTGGGGTCTGACAAGAGTCTTATAGAGCTGCATCATTACCTCCTGATCCTAAACTCTATTCCTCGATTAATGAAAGCCAGTACACTGTACGCCTTCTTGACCACTTCCTCCACCTGCGAGGCCAATTTAAGAGTTATTGTTGCTGACTTGACTGGAATTGTCCTTTTATTGCTACTTCGAAGCTTAAGTGGGATAATTTATGGTTACTCAGGGATTAGTTTTACCATCATACATTGTTAGGAGAAATGATATGTTTTTGAACAGTTTTTTTTCTCTTGTAGGATTTCAGTTTAGAGAGTTCGAAGGCTGCAGTTTAGTTTTTAGCAGGGGTATCAAGTAAGAAACAAGCTGAAGTCTCTGTTTCCCTGTTATATTTGGAAATTGGTTATATTGGTTATCTCAAGACAATGTTTTGCGTTCCGGAAGTGCAGCCTTCGAAAAGACTCAATCGCAGTCAAGTGAGGTTTTAATCTATGCTGTATTAAGCCTGTGAAAAGAGTTTTGAGTATGAAAGGTTTTTGGTTTACTAGAACAGCTTTAATATTCAATTAAGTGTTAATACATGATTGTGGTCATTTTCTTTGTTCTTTTCGTTTGTAATTGTTAAAAGGTATTGCTAATTTTCTTTCTATACATGTTAACTGTATTCCTAAATAAGCTTTGTTTGATAAAAGCTCTCTAGAGGGTTGTTGAATCATACCTGAAATGAATATATTATGCTCATCCTAGTCAATTCAAGATGCAAAAAGATGAGTTGCAGCCAGGAGAGTTCCCCAAATGCAGGCAACAGTGGTTACGTTACTACACCAATAAGTCAGAGACTAACACTAATGAGAAACATCAGTTCATATCCCAACACAGCACTGACACAATTAACAGATCTGGAATAAGTCTGGATAAGTAATGCGATCATGTAACTGCTCGGTTGTCATAAAAGCACATCTGGCTCATTCACGTCCTTAAAGGAAAGAAATATGTTGTCCTTAACTATTCAGGCCTATGTGTGAGATTCCTGACCGACAGCAATGTGGTTGACGTTTACATGCTCTCCAAAATGGTCTTGTCATTTATGGGCAATCGGGATAGACAATAGGTGCTGCCTTGCCTGTGTCATCCGCATCACAAAAACAAATTCTGAAGTGGGGAAACTGCCACAGAATCAGAGGGAGGAAGTGTTAGAGCTTCTAGGTAGCATTAAAACTGATAAATCTCCAGGGCCTGATGGCATTTATCCCAAGCTGTTTAGGAAGGTGTGAAGTAAAATTGCTGGGCCTGACGCAAATCTTTGTCTCTTCTTTGGACAAAGGAGAAGTCCCAGACGACTGGAGAACAGCTAATGTTGTACTGTTGTTTAAAAAGGGTAGTAGGGATAACCCTGGAAATTATAGGCCGGTGAGTTTGATGTCAGTGGTAGGGAAGCTGTTGGAGGGGATTCTTAGAGATAGGATGTATAGGCATTTAGAGCATTGCGATCTGATTAGGGATACGCAGCATGGCTTTGTTAAAGGGAGGTCATGCCTTACGAATCCGGTAGAATTTTTTGAGGAGGTGATGAAAACGGTGGACGAAGGGTGAGCCGTTGATGTCGTCAATATGGATTTCAGTCAGGCGTTTGACAAAGTCCCTCATGGGAGGTTAGTTGAGAAGGTCAAGGCTAATGGGATACAAGAACAGGTAGCTAAATGGATAAGTAACTGGCTTGATAATAGGAGAC
Organism: Sphyrna mokarran; assembly: GCA_024679065.1. Taxonomy (NCBI): domain Eukaryota; kingdom Metazoa; phylum Chordata; class Chondrichthyes; order Carcharhiniformes; family Carcharhinidae; genus Sphyrna; species Sphyrna mokarran. The sequence continues at coordinate 61,130,198 of JAGIQG010000015.1, forward strand.
AGAGTAATAGTGGAAGGGTGTTTTTCTTGCTGGAGGTTGGTCACTAGTGGTGTGCTGCAGGGCTCGATACTGGGATATCTTCTATTTGTAATATAAATAAATGACTTGGAAGAGGGAGTATATGGAGTGATCAGCAAGTTTGCAGATGACACAAAGGTGATTGGACTTGCGGACAGTGAGCAGCATTGTCAGGCGATACAGCAGGACATAGATATTCTGGTAGCTTGGGCAGATAGATGGCAGATGGAATTCAATCCTGATAAATGCGAGGTAATGCATTTCAGGAGAAAGAATGTAGGGGGGAGGTATATGACAAAGGGTAGACCTATTAAGAGTATAGAAACGCAGAGGGACCTGGGGATGCAGGTGCACAAGTCTCTGAAAAAGTGGCAGAGCAGGTGGAGAAGCATATGGTATGCTAGCCTTTATAGGAAGGGGCATAGAGTACAGGAGCTGGCCTTTAATGTTGCAGTTGTATAAAACATTGGTTAGACCTCATTTGGAATACTGTGTCCGGTTCTGGTCGCCTTACTACTGGAAGGACGTGGAGACTCTGGAGAGAGTGCAGAGGAGGTTTACCAGGATGCTGCCTGGTATGGAGAGTCTGAGTTACGAGGAGAAATTAGGCAAATTGGGACTGTTTTCCTTAGAAAGACGTAGACTTAGAGGAGATCTAATAGAGGTGTACAAGATTATGAGGGGTATAGATAGAGTAAACAGGGTTAAGCTTTTTCCTAGGATGGACTCAAATAGCACGAGGGGTCATGGACTTAGGGTGAGGAGGGTAAGGTATAATTTGGATGCTAGAGGGAGTTTTTTCACACAGAGGGTGGTGGGGGTATGGAATGCGCTGCCAAGTAAAGTGGTGGAGGCAGGTACTCTGGAGTTATTTAAGAGATACTTAGATGGGCACATGAACAGAATGGGAATGGAGGGATATAGAAAACTGATTTAAAATGGGGATCATGAGTCTTTGTAGTCCCTGGGAAGTTTTATCCTACAGGTACTTTGGTCCGTCTTGTTGTCTAATGTCGTTAGTGTACGCTTGACCTGGACCACTTGATAGGCAACACGACAGCTCAGTGACTATCGCTGTGCTGTGCAGTTACATGGATTTGAGCCTGTGTCTGTGGGAGTTTGAGCATTCTCCCCGTGCTTGCGTGAGTTTTCTCCAGGTACTCCGGTTTCCTCCCACATTCCAAAGATGTGCTCTTAGGCTGATTGGCAGAACAAATTCTCCCTAAATTGTCTCAAATCTGGTTTCAATCCATAGATGCACAAACATAGACAGGGATCACGGGTAGAAGTAGGAACATCGAGGTGCGGCGCAGGCTCGTTGGGCCAAAGGGCCTGTTTCCCGTGTTGTTTTGGTCTTTGTTCAATCCAAACTCACCATAGATATCGACATGCCACCATATTTTCTTATACACGGTTACTTCAAACAATCTGTTAACTTCAACATTCATTTGTAGTCTATTTAAATAGGGCAAATGGCAGTACACTGCTTGGGGAAGTAACAGATGAGGCCATAGAACTAATCAAATTTGGCTGTGCTGCAATTGGGCATGTCAAGATTTTTTCATTCAAGCATGGGGTGTGGGTATTGCTGGCAAAGCTTTCATTTATTATCTATAACTAATCGCCCTCGACAAGGTGATAGCCTTCTTGAAATTTAGTGTTTCTCGGGAAAGAATTCTATGATTTTGACCCAGTAACAATGAAGGAGTGGCAATATAATTCCAAGGCAGGATGGTGTTGAGGTGAATCAACAGCTGGTGGGTTCCAATGCATATGCTGCCTTGTTCTTCTAGATGGCTGAGATTGTGGTTTTAGAAGATGCTATCAAAAGCAAATTGCTGCAGTGTTTCTGACAGATGGAACATGCTGCTATCACAATGGATGGAGTGAATGTTTAAGGTGGTGCATACACTGCCAATTAAGCAGACTGTCCTGTTGTGAACAGCACCAAACTTGAATATGGTTGGATCTGCAATTATCCACATAAGTGGATAGTAAGTATAGAGACATAGAGGTTTACAGTGTGGAAATAGTCTCTTCGGTCCAACTTGTCGACACCACCTTTTTTTTGAACCACTAAGCTAATCCCAATTGCCTGCACTTGGCTCATATCCCTCTATAGCTATCTTACCCATGCAACTGTTTTTTTTAAAAGATAAAATTGTATCTACCTCTACTAATACTTCTGGCAGCTTGTTCCAGACACTAACCACCCTCTGTATGAAAAAAATGTCTCTCTGGACTCTTTTATATCTATCCCCTCTCATCTTAAACCAATGCCTTCTAGTATTATTCTCCCTTACCTTTGGGAAAAGACATTGACTGTATAGCTGATCTTTGTCCCTGATTATTTTATGGATCCTCTTTAAGATTGCCCTTCAGCCTCTACGTTTCAGAGAAAAAAAGTCTCAGTCTATCTAGCCTTTCCTTATAACTCAAACCATCATGTCCCAATAGTATCCTAGTAAATCTTTTCTGCACTCTTTTGAGTTTAATAACATTCTTTCTATAATAGGCTGACCAGAACTGTACACAGTATTCCTAATGTGGCCATACCAATGTCTTACACAACTTCAACAAGACATCCCAACTCCTGTATTCAAAGTTTTGACCAATGAAACCAGGTATGCTAAATACCTTCTTCACTACTCAGTCCACCTGTGATTCCACTTTCAAGGAGCTATGAACCTATACCCCTCGATCTTTGTTCTGTAACTCTCCCCAAACACCCTACCGTTAACTGAGTAAGTCCGGCCCTGGTTCAACCTTCTAAAATGCATCACCTTGCATTTATCTAAATTAAACTCCATCTGCCATTCATCAGCCCAAAATCCTGTTACATTCTGAAGTAACTTTCTTTGCTGTCCACAATGCCACAAATCTTGGTGTCATCTGCAAACTTACCAACCATGCCTCCTATATTCTCATCCAAATCATTAACATAAATGACAAATCACAATGGACCCAGCATCGATCCCTGAGGCACTGGTCACAGGCTTTCAGTTTGAAAAACAACCCTCTACAACCATCCTCTGGCTTCTGTTACCAAGCCAATTTTGTATCCATTTAGCTACGTCGTATTGGATCCCATGAGATTTAATCTTATGTAACAACCTACCTTGTGGTAGTACATTTCACTCCAGGATTTGAGCAGAAAAATCAGGGCTTATAATCCAGCAGAGTGTTACATTTAGGGGTGAGATGCTGAACTGAGGTCCTGTCTTTTAGATAGCCACTATTCCAGAAAAGAGGAGAATTCTCTTTGCGTTTGGACTAATAGTTCCCTCTAATTCAACATCACATAAAACAGTTCATCTGGTTAGTGTACGTTATTGTCTGTTGGAAGCTGGCTGCCAGGTATTACACTTCAGAAGTACATAATTGGTTGTACGGAGCTTTGGGACATGGAAAATGAAATATGGAATATGAAAAATGCTACTTAATTACAAGCTTTTGTTCTTCCAAAACAATCATTGCCATGGAAATTCTTCAAAAGATGAAGATTATAGGAATCTAAAGGTGGATGAAAACCTCAGTGTTCGACAATGCAGGTGAACTTTGTGAGGACCATCACCAGCAATGCATGAACTTGCTGATGATATCTGAATGCTAAGCTCACTTCAGTCAGCAGCTTCTATATTTTTGCCACAGTAAGTTGCAGCTCTGATCAATGAGTAACTTGGATTTCTCCAATTCCATACATCAAATGAAAATTTCAGTAAAAAGTTCTAATAAATAAAGGCTGGTATAGCACTGAGCCACTCAGATTAGAAGGCCATAAGCTTCATCCCCAGTTTTCCAGCAGCCCTTAAGTAGGGAGAGAAAAGCATATCCAAAAAATTAAAAAATGACAATTGTGAAGGGGAAGAGAGCATGGAAAAGGGGGCTGTGAGAGCAATGGACGGAAGACGAAAAGGCAGAGTGAGGAAAAGGGAGGGGAAGCGTGAGGGGGAGAGTGTGAGGTGAGCACGAGCAAGGAAGAGATGCGAGGACAGCGAATGAGCAAGCAGTTGGGGGGAGTGTGTGAGAGTATGAGAGAATGAGGGGGAATGTGTTCTCTAGCAGGAGAGGAGGCAAATGAGATGGTGTCATACAGCTGCTTCACTTCCAGTCCTGGGCTTCTCATTCACTCATTCCATACACTAACATATGCTCTCACCCACTCTCTCAACTTTTAAGTAGTACTGTCAAAGGGAGGAAAGGAATGGACAGTTGGAAGAAAGATGACTTGGATTGGCTCTAAAGGCCTGGGCCAATCTGTCAAGGACAGAGGCTGTTTCTGTATTGTGCAAATATTGGTTCTGAATACTTGAGCTTTGTACTGCTAATGGCCTTGATAAATGTGGCTCTTAATTTCTGTTGTCCTGTGCATTGGGTGTGAGAACACAACACAACCTAAAATGATAGTGCATAATGCAATACGCAATCTTCTTTTAAATCACATTACTCAATTCTTCACATCATCAATTTATTATTATAGTGCAGAATATACAATAAATCACAGCTGATCAAAACTTACTGTTTCGAAATGGAGCCACAGCTTACATTTGAGAAGATCTTTAAAGATATAAAAAAATTATGTCCATGTGTTCAAAACCCAGACAATTTTCAGGCTTGACTGAGGTTATATAAGTGGCAAACAACATTCCTCAATAAATGTCAGACAATGACCCTCTCCAACGATCAGGAATATAACCATTTCCCTCTGATATTCAATGGCACCACCATTGCTGAAACCCCACAATCAACATCCAACATCCTGGGGGTAACTACTGACTAGAAGCAGAACTGGAAGAGTTATATAAACACTGTGACTACAGGAGCAGGTCAAAAGCTGCAAATTCTGCAGAGGATAAGTCATCTCATGACTCTCCAAAGACTATCTATCATGTACAAAGTGCAAGTCAGGAGAGCGATGGAATATTCTCCACTTGCCTAGATGAGTGCAGCTTCAACAACATTATCCAGGACAAAGCAGCCTGCTTGATTGGCATCCCATCCATTACATTAAACAGTCACTCCTCCCCCCACTACACCGACACAGTGTGGGAGTAGTCAGTACCATCTATGAGATGCATTATAGCAACTCACCAAGACTCCTTCAACCTCTTGCATCTAAAAGGACAAAGGCAACAGAAGCTTGGCAACACCACCACTGGCAAATTCACCTCCAAGCCACACGCTATCCTGATTTGTAACCATAACGCTGTTCCTTCACTGTTGCTGGGTGAAAATCCTCTTTAGCTAACAGCATTGTGGGTGTATTCATACCCATATGGACTCAAGCAGTTCAAGAAGGCAGCTTACCATCATCAATTCAAGGTCAATTAGGAATAGGCAATAAATGCTGGCCCTGCTGACAATGTTTACATCCATGAACAAATAAAAAAAACCCAAGTTACACTCACCTCTTTCAGGGGTTCCAATTTCTTCACATGGATTAAAGATGGATGGTAGGACTGAAAAAGAAGAATGACATTAGTATCTTGGAAAAGAAACATTGCAAGAGGGTAGAAGTTTGGCTGTTATACAAAGCTTTAGTGAAATGACACCTGGGAGTACTGTGAGCAGATCTAAAATTTGAAATTTATTTATGAGTGTCAAAAATAGGCTTACATTAGCACTGCAATGAAGTTACCGTGAAAATCTTCTAGTCGCCACGCTCTGGCACCTTTTTAAGTACATTGAGGGAGAAATCCATGCAGACATGGGGAGAATGTAAAAAATCCACACAGAAGAGAACCAAACTGGAAATAGAACTGAGTCCCTGGAGCTGTGAGTAGCAGTGCTAACCACTGTGTCTAAGCATCACATTTTAGGAACGATATATTGGTCTTAGACAAAATGCAGTGTAGATTTGACAGAATGATTCTTGGATTCCAAGTGCTAAGCTACAAGGAGAGGTTTTATAAAGCAGAGTTTACTGTCTGTAATTTAGAAGATAAGAGATGGATTAATCAAAGTCTCCAAGATATGAAGGTGACAGATGGGACAGATAAACTTTTCTGCTGTTAGGAAGTCTCGAACACAGGGTTGCAGTCTGAAAATTAGAGCCAGACATTGCCAGAGTGATGTTAGAAAACACAAATGGTTGTGGTAGTTTAGGACTTATTATCAGAAAAAATGTTTTATCAATTATAAATATTTGATACTGATATATTTTTACTAACCAAAGTTATTAAGGGATATGGGGCAGAAGTAGGTTTATTGAGTTTGGTTGCAGATCTGTTAAGATCCCATCCAATGATGCCATAGCGTGTTTTAATTCAGATTTCCAGGATCAGCAGTCTTCGACTTTCATTGTATTGTTTTCCTCATTACTTGCTATACCCACATGCTAACATGTTATGATTTGTATATGAGAGCAAGACATTCTATATTCTGCAATCTCTCTCCATTTAAATGCTTTTCTACTTTTGCTGCCAAAGTGGACAGTGTCACATTTCCCATAGTATATTCCATCTGCCAAGTTTCTGTCCACTCACTTATCCCATCTCTTTACAGACTATCTCCCCCTCACAACTTGCTTTCCTATCTGAGGAGGAAATTTAGCTGCAATACACTTGGCTCCTTCATTCAAGTTATCAATGTCGGTTGTAAATCGTTAACTTGACTTTTGTCTTTCCTTCAGAAACAGAAGTCTATTTGCATACAGGTCAAACAGCAAGCTATAACCTTATCAAGACTGAAAGCGAAGATAAAAATGCATGTTGTCTTGTCATAGGGATTAGAGAATGCCTATGTTGATGATGTTGAAGTAATCACCTACATGAAACTCAGCTACAATGACTCATGGACTGTCTCTCCCACGCTTGCAACTTTTTTACCATAGGTATAAATATCAAAAAAAGTGATCATGGAACAAGATGTTATACCTCAGCCCTGACCACAGTAACATTGCCTTTACTGGTTACTAAATTCTGTTAGCTTGGTTCCACAATGACAAACAGCGCAGAACAAGGTGCTGAGCGCACAGATTAGAGATATACAGTACAGAAAAAGATGTTCAACTCATTGCATCAGTGCTGGTCAAAGATAAATCATCTAACCGTTCTAATCCCATTTCCCAGCACATGAGCCATATGCCTTGCCATTGAAATTGCACATCTGAATAATTATTAAATACGGCACCAGGGACCTAGGTTTGATTCTTGGCTTGGGTCACTGTCAGTGCGGAGTCTGCATGTTCTCTCCATGTCTGCGTGGGTTTCCTCCAGGTGCTCCAGTTTCCTCCCACAGTCCAAACATGTACTAGTTAGGTGCTTTGGCCATGCTAAACCTCAGTGTATCTGAACAGGCACCAGAGTGTAGCAACTAGGATATTTTCACAATAACCTAACTGCAATGTTAATGTAAGCCTACTTGTGACACTAAAACAAACCTTAAAAAAAACTTTAAACTATGGGTGCTTCTGCCTTCATCACCTTTTCAGGCAGTGAGTTCCAGACTCCCATCACCATTTGTGTGAAAATATTTTCCTCACATCCCCTCTAAACTTCCTGTCATTGATCCCTTCACCAAGGAGAAAAGTTTATTCCTGTTGGCTCCATCCATGCCTCTCACATACTATGCATCTCAATTATGTCTCCCCTCACATAGAGTCCATCAGCTTGATCCAAAGAGGCAACTTGCTGTTTTTCTATTTACATTCCACGAGTCAGCCAAAAGTTTTTGTTGCCTTTCCTCGCACCTTGTTGTAACTGTGAAACATGAGCAATTTAACAGGAAAAGAATTTCCATCTTTTCTGCGTGCTATGGATATAACTTGGTGGAATAAAAACAATAAATGCGGCAAGCCTTTCAAAGGCAGTGCTCGCAAATTTGTTAGCATCATCCAACAGTGGCTTTGTTAGTTCAGGAACATCACAGCTTGCAAGATGGCCATATACCCAAACATTTTCTGTGTAGTGAGATAGCAGGCGCTAGATGACAAGTAGCACATCTAAAGCTCCATTTCAATGAGGTTTGTAAATGTGATATGAAGATCCTAGATATTGATTATTGTACCTAGGAGTCACCGGATGATGATTGTGGAAAATGGCAATATGTCTTGTGGCTAGGCAACAGACACCAATGCTGAAAGCAACCAACAATATGCAGTAGCTTTATTTGTGGTACTTGCCTCTCAAGAATTGGTCTCTTCAACCATCAACCATTTCCCTTCCTGGCAGCACTGTGGTTATACCTACACAACATGGACTGCTGTGATTCTAGAAGGCAGCTCACAATTACCTTCTCAAAGACAGATCGGGATGGGCAATAAATGCTGGCCTAGCCAGTAATGATGCCCAAATCCTATGGAAAAAAAAAAGCAAAGGTGCGCCTTTTGAAGACACCTCATCTGAAATGAATTTGTTTGCTCTATGTCCACCATCTTTTATGGATGGCCAATCTACTATCCATGTTAACATATTACCCCCCAAATCATGAGCTCTTATTGTGTAGTTAATCCTTTTGTGGTGCCTTCTGGAATGCCTTTTGGAAATCCAAGTACATTATATTTTCTAATTGCCCTTTACCCACTCTGCTTGTTACATACTGAAGGAACTTTACAATAAATTTGCCAAACACAAATTTCCCTTTTGTAGAATCTTATTGATTTGGCTTGACTGAATTATGATTTTCTAAATATCCTGCTTTTACATTCACAATAATGGATTCCAACATTTTTCCAATGACCTATGTTAGGCTAACTAGTATACAGCTCATGCTTTCAATCTCTCTTTTTTCCTGAAGAGCAGTGTCAAATTTGTGGTTTTCCAATCAGCTGAGACCTTTCCAGAATCCAGGGAACTTTGGAATATCAAACCAATACATTGATTATCGCAGCAGTTACTTCTTTTAAGACCATATTGATGCACGGGATTTCGCAGCATTAAGTCCCATCAGTTTTCCCAGGGCTTTTTCTCTAGCGATAGTAATTTGATTTCATTTCCACCCTCCCTTTCTTCCCCTTGATTTTCTTCTATTATTACTGGGATTTTAGGGTTTTAGGGTTTGAAAACTCATTCAAAGTTTCTGCCTTTTCCTTACTTCCCAGTCTCATCCTCTAAAGGATCAACGTTTACCTAGCTACTCTCTTCCTTTTATATATACTTGTACTAGCTCTTACCATAATTTTATATCCCCTTGCTAGTTTATTTTTGTATTCCAATGTCTCCCTCGTTAGTATGTTTAGTCATTGTTTTCTGATTTCTAATTTTTTCACAATCTTCTGGCCTATCACTAACCTTATAAAGCATTGTTATGCCTTTTCTTTTAATTTGATACCATAATTAACTTTCTTAGTAATTGCAAAATGTTATCTTCACTACAGAATCATTTTTTCCTCAATGGAATATATATCTATTCAGAGTTGTGAAATATCTCATTAAATGGTTCTCTATGGTCTCAGCTTTTCACCTATTTTCCCTGCCTATTGTCCACTACTCTACCTTCTTTAGTAATTTTCTTTTTGTAGTTTAAGACATTAGTTTCAGATCCAAGTTTCTCATTCTCAAAGTGAAATTCTAATATGTTATAACCACTAGTCCTGGCAAGATTCTTTACTGAGGTGATTAATTAATCTTGTCCTATTATACATTAGAGGATCTAAAATAGCCTACTCCCTGGTTAATTCCAGCTACGAATTAGTTTTGCTTGCATTCTATAAACTTATTCTCAAGACTATCTTCAAGATAATTAAATCACTCACGATTATTGCAGTCCTGTTCTTATAAGTCCCCATTATTTCTTAATTTATGCTCAGATGTAGTTACTGTTAGGGGGTTTATAAGCTTCACATAAATGACTTGTTTCCTTTGATATTTCTCAGCTTCATCCAGACCGATTCTGCATATTGATCTTCCTAGCCATCAACATTTCTCATTATTGTGTTGATCTCATCCTTTATCAATGAAGTCACTCCACTTTGATTTCCTTTCTTCTTATACTTCTGGAATGGCAGATACTCTTGAATATTGAGTTGACACCCTTGTTCATCTTACAACCAAGTCTCTGTAATATCTTCCATATTAAACACATTTTTTGTGTATTAGTAATTCACCCAGCTTGCTACGAATGCTACTTGTATTGAGATAAAGAGCCATTAAATCTGTTTCCTTACCAATTTTCTCTACCCTGACCTCATCTTCTGGCGTACCCTTATTGTTTGTTCACTCTGATCCTTCCAGACACACACTGGTCATTGTTCCACGTATTGCTAACCTACACTGTTGCCTTGACCTTTCTCACTAAGTTTCTAAAGCTCCTCTTATGTGAATCCATTGCCTCATCTTTAAAAGTACTACAGAGAGAATGCTTCTGTAAGCTACAGAGGCACCCAACTTGTGTGTACAAATTACAGCAAGACCCCCATTCTATGTATGCAAATTACAGAGATGCCCTCCCCTACTGTGTGTACAAACTACAGAAGTGCCTCTCCATGCGTACAAACTATAAAGCCACTGCTTCCACACACATAAATGACAGAATTACCTCCTCTGGACTCAAAGTACAGAATTTTCCCTTAGCTCTCACAAACGTGAAGTATCCTTTCCCCATACAAAATATTGAATTGCCCCCTCCCTACAGACAAACTACAAAATTGCCCCCTTTCTCCTCACACAACCGAGCCCACCCCATAAATACACTACAGGCTTTACAGTTTGTACTATGAGATTCACAACGCTCTGAGTTACCTGTTTTTTAAGGAGCTCCGTGCAATTCTCAATAATGATGAAATTCTGCGCATAGCTTCCTGACCATCCATCATGTACTTCTCGGTTATTTTCAAAATATACAATATTCTGCTCATCCTGCAATGAATTGAAATACGGAAATATAAAAATTGAAGGCTTCAATGTTTTACTGTAGAATAAGGAATAGTTAGAAAAGCAGGGGAAGGGCCAAAATAGGGGGAGAGAAGGGAATAAGTGCCTTCATGTTAACAGACAGTCATATGCAGCCATTCCTTACATCTGCCTCTACAGAACTACAAGACCTACAGAACTGAGTTCAAACTAATTCACTAAGATTTTGAGATAAAGAAAGATCTGCATTTATATAGCTTCTTTTTTGAATTCTGGATATTCTGAAGTGCTTTGCAGTGAATAAAATCCTTTTGAAGTGTTGACACCATTTAATATAAGAAATACAACAACCATTTCATACATTTTGTTTAAATTCCCATAAACAGCTAAGTGCCAATGACCTGACCATCTATTTTTGGTAATATTGGTTGAGGGATAAGTATCTGCACTGGGGTGAAAGACTCCTGCTCTTTTTCACAATAACGTCAAGCGATCTTTTATCTCCATTACAGAGGGCAGATTGGGCCTTGATTTAATTAACGGAATTTTATGGCCTCATTCAAGCAAGACCAAAAATTCGTGCCCGAGATCAACGGACATTTCTGTTGTCTGCCGATTGCCCATTCCAACTGGTGGGCAGGGTGGTAGAATTCTGGCAAATGTCTCTATTTGAGAGATGGCAGGCAGGATTTTCCAGCCACACAAGCCCCAAGACCGGAAATTCCCACCTGTCGTCAACAGACCTTTAAATATTCTGGTCAAAGTTCTGTCCACTGCTACGATTCCAGTGGCAGGCAGGATGAGAAAATTTACTCCGGCATCTCTTCAACATTGCAACAATGGCAAAAGAGAAGGACATGAACCCACAAACCTCTGACTCAAGGTGAGAGATCTTCCATTGACCCAACATTGTTAAGAGGAGCAATAAGATACAAATCAATGAAGCCTGTTTTTGATTTCTGTCTTCGCATCTTTTGATGGTATTTGGGTAATGAGTATTGTCAGCAGTTGTGCAAAACACAGGACTATTCCATAGTAGGTCTTTGAGGCATGAATTTCACTTGTATTTCCATATATATCAGATTGATCTGATCAAGATGTTTATATTCAAAAATTTTATGAGGTGGATACGGAAGAAGTATTTCCTGTGATAGGAAAATCAAGAACAAGGAACATCATTTTAAAATTTAGCAAGCACTTTTCACACAAAGGATAATGGAAATGTAAATCGCCTTTTCTGACAAATGATCCCATTTGTCACCATCTCACATATGGCCGTTGATATGGAAAAAAATGGAGTTAAGATCCAAATTAACAATGAGTTAAGTGAATAGCAGAGCAGGCTTGAAAGGCTGATTGGTCAACTCATGTTTCTATGCTCCACCCATTCACCGATATTCCCTTCCCTATCTTTTAAAAAAATAATAATTAGGTTATCTCTGACTAACCTATCATTAACAAAGCCATGCTGGCACCCTCTAATCAGCTCTTATTTATTTCAAGTGCTCAGTCATCAAACGCTAGTAATTTGCCCACGACTGACTACAGAGAGCATAAAGAAGATCATATTAGTATGAGCACTGTAACTGTGACAACAACAATCTGGAAATTCAGGCAAATGGCTGATTAACTGGAAAATAACACATCCCACACTACTGCAGTGGTACTGATAACTACCAATCTTTGTCTTCATATATCCAAAAGCACTCCCCCCTACCCCGCCAGACTTAATGGTCCCCATGTTTGTGGACTAATTGGGAGTGGAACTTTGACTGAACTGGGATTCAACACAGTTTCGTCTAATGTTACTTTCTAGAAAACATAAGATGCTGATACCAAAAGGTAGCATTCCATCCAACAAGCAAAACAGCCTATTCAAATACAACTAAAATCCTAAATTTTTTACCCTCTTTTTCTGTCACCCTTCAGTCAGCACTTTTCATTGTTACATAAACAAAATGTGTGTGGCTGCAAAGGGGAACCAACATGTTGTGCATCCAGCAAATTGGGGCGGCACAGTAGCACAATGGTTTGCACTGCTGATTCACAGCTCCAGGGACCTGGGTTTGATTCCCGGCTCGGGTCACTGTCTGTGTGGAGTTTGCACAGTTTCCTCCCACTGTCCAAAGATATGCAGGATACGATGATTGGCCATGCTAAAAAATTGCCCCTTAGTGTCCTTGGATGCGTAGGTTAGAGGGATTAATGGGTAAAATATGTAGGGATATGGCGGTAGGGCCTGGGTGGGATTATGTTCAGTGCAGACTAAATGGGCTGAAGAGCTTCTTTCTGCACTGTAGGGTTCCATGATTCTATGAAATTGTCTATATTAAAAGCTTCACAAAACAGCACTGCAATATAGTATTTGCAAGTCTAACCTACTGCAAATTAAACTTACCGGCATGTTGAAGACTTCATTGTAGCAGTGTGAATACCTAAGGTACCAGGAAATGTTAAAAGTCAGCGAGGAATCACACGAGTTCCCATCAAGAACTAGATGTAAGAACAATGAAAGAATGAGAAATAATGTGGTAAGTGACATACTGTATTTCTGTCCTTTTTACAATCAGTTTCAGGCTCTGAGGAAGCAGAGATCATAATTTGACTACTGTTCATATGTCATTAGTCCTTTCAGTGAGACAACAGAAATGCTAATGTACTCAGTGCATTTTACCTGTGCACTCCAGAACCAATAAAACTCAGCAGCCAATACTCATTTGGTTTATAAATGAGCAATATAAAAATGCAGTGGATCACCTCATCAAACCTAACCATTAAACAAGTATTAAGTTATGCTATGTGCTGATGCTGGGAGAAATATTATTAACTAAACCCACAGAGAAAAATACAAGTTTAAAGAGTTGGTAAGTGAATAGCAGATGTCTCCAAGTAACCCTTAATATTCTCTCTCCAGTAGAGAAAGCGGCTCTTTGCTTATGCAAAGGATTTGCAATGTATGTGCAAGGAGCAAAGGTAGTGACCCTATTATTCTAAATTCAATTGCACTTCAACATTAAGATTGATTAGATCACCAATCACAAATATAGTTGTGCATGAGATCCTGGATACAGGCTAATGAAATGACTCTACAAGATATAGAGAGCGAGATGGGAGATAGAGTAAGCTTGGATGAGAAGAGATGCACTGGGGAGAAGGTGGTTCCGAGTGGTCTTGGAGGTCTGGAGTGTGTCTGTTTCAATGCGAGGAGCATAACGGGAAAAACGGATGAACTTGGGGCCTTAATGTTTGCGAGGAACTTGGATGTGGTTGCGGTGACAGAGACGTGGTTAAAGGAAGGGGAGCAGTGGCAACTGAACATTCCTGGGTATAAGTGTTTCAGGCGTGACAGAGGAGGCTCCAGAAGAGGTGGGGGAGTGGCGTTGTTAGTTAAGGAGAGCATCACGGCGGTGCAGAGGGAGGACAATACAGAGGAGTTAGTAGAGTCGCTGTGGGTGGAGTTGAGGAATAGAAAGGGAGCGATTACTACGCTAGGGGTGTATTATAGGCCACCCAACAGCCCACGGGCAGTTGAAGAAGGCATACGTAAAGACATTTTGGATAGGTGCAAAAAGAACAGAGTCGTTATAGTGGGAGATTTTAATCTCCCTAGGGTGGATTGGGTGGATTTTAATCTCCCTAGAACTGGGGGTTTGGGCAGGCAGGAATTTGTAAAATGTGTATTGGAAGGATCTTTGGAACAGTATGTGGCTAGCCCGACTAGAGAAGGGGCTGTATTGGATTTAGTTCTGAGTAATGAGCCAGGGCAGGTGGTTGATGTTGTAGTAAGGGAACATGTGGCTAACAGTGACCACAATTCTGTCTACTTTAGGATTCAGATGGAAAAGGATGCTTGTTGCCCTAGGGGCAGGGTGCTGAATTGGGGGAAGGCTAACTACGGTCGAATTAGGCAGGAACTTAGGGAAACTGATTGGGAACGGTTGTTTGAGGATAAGTCCACGCTAGACGTGTGGGACTCTTTCAAGGGAATACTGAAAATGTTGCAAGATAAGTATGTGCCGGACAAGAGGAAAGATGGGAAAGGTAGGATTAGAGAGCCGTGGATTACTAGCGATATTGAGGACTTGGTTAGGAAGAAAAGAGAAGCGTATGATAGGTCGAAGCAGCTGGGAACCGAGACGGCATTGAAGGAATATAGAGAGAGTAGGAGGGAGCTCAAACAGGGAGTTAGAAGGGCAAAAAGGGGGCATGAAATGATTTTGGCGGATAGGATTAAGGAAAACCCAAAGGCTTTTTATTCCTATGTTAGGAATAAAAGGGTGGTTCGAGGGAAAATCGGACCTCTTAGGGACAGAGGAGGGGAACTGTGCTTAAGAGCCCGAGGGAATGGCGGAGATCCTGAATGAATACTTTGCGTCGGTATTCACGAAGGAGAGGGGCTTGTTGACAGCTCCTGTCTCTGAGGAGCTGTGGACCAGTTGAGGGAAATATCCATACCGAGGGAGGAAGTGTTAGAGCTTCTAGGTAGCATTAAAACTGATAAATCTCTGGGGCCTGATGGCATTTATCCCAGGCTGCTTAGGGAGGTGTGAGGTGAAGTTGCTGGGCCTCTGACGCAAATCTTTGTCTCTTCCTTGGACACAAGTGAGGTCCCAGAGGACTGGCTAATGTTGTACCGTTGTTTAAAAAGGGTAGTAGGGATAACACTGGAAATTATAGGCTGGTGAGTTTGACGTCAGTGGTAGGGAAGCTGTTGGAGGGGATTCTTAGAGATAGGATGTATAGGCACTTAGAGCGTTGCAATCTGATTAGGGATACGCAGCATGGATTTGTTAAGGGGAGGTCGTGCCTTACAAATCTGGTAGAATTTTTTGAGGAGGTGACGAAATCAGTGGATGAAGGGTGAGCCGTTGATGTTGTCTATTTGGATTTTAGTAAGGCGTTTGACAAAGTCCCTCATGGGAGATTAGTCGAGAACATCAAGGCAAATGGGATAAAAGGACAGGTAGCTAGATGGATAAGTAACTGGCTTGGTAATAGGAGACAGAGAGTAATAGTGGAAGGGTGTTTCTCTAGCTGGAGGTCGGTCACTAGTGGTGTGCCGCAGGGCTTGGTGCTGGGACCTCTTCTATTTGTAAATGACTTGGAAGAGGGAGTAAGTAGAGTGATCAGCAAGTTTGCAGACGATACAAAGATGGCTAGACTTGCGGATAGTGAGGAGCATTGTCAGGCGATGCAGCAGGACATAGATAGGCTGGTAACTTGGGCAGACAGATGGCAGATGGAATTCAATCCTGATAAATGTGAGAACATAGAATATATAGAACTTAGAACAATACAGCACAAACAGGCTCTTCGGCCCACGAGTTGGGCCGATCATATCTACCAATCCACAGACCTATCTATAATCCCCTATCCTATTCTTTTCCATATACTCATCCAGAAGTCTCTTAAAAGACCCCAGTGAGTTTGCCTCAACAACCTCCGACGGCAGTCGGTTCCATTCACTCACCACCCTCTGAGTGAAAAACCTACCCTGACATCTCCTTTGTATTTGCTTCCCTGCACCTTAAATCTGTGTCCCCTCGTAGTGACCATTTCAGCTCGGGGAAATAGTCTCTGAGAGTCCACCCTATCTATTCCTCTCAACATTTTATAAACCTCTATCAGGGTCGCCTTTCACCCTACGTCTCTCCAGTGAGAAGAGTCCCAGCTCCCTTAACCTATCTTCATAAGGCCTGCCTCCCAATCCAGGCAGCATCCTTGTAAATCTCCTCTGAACCCTCACAATAGCCTCTACATCCTTCCTATAATGAGGCGACCAGAACTGCGCACAATACTCCAACTGGGGTCTGACAAGAGTCTGATAGAGCTGCATCATTACCTCCTGACTCCTAAACTCTATTCCTCGATTAATGAAGGCCAGTACACCGTACGCCTTCTTGACCACTTCCTCCACCTGCGAGGCTGATTTAAGAGTCCTATGGACCTGGACCCCGAGATCCTTCTGCTCTACAACACAACTAAGACTCCTACCCCTTATATTGTACTTCTTCATCCCATTATCCCTGCCAAAATGGACCACTACACATTTATCTGCATTGAAGTCCATCTGCCACTTCTCCGCCCAGTCTTGCATCCTGTCTATGTCCCGCTGCAACTTTTGGCATCCCTCCAGACCATCCATAACACCACCGATCTTTGTATCGTCGGCGAACTTGCTAACCCATCCCTCCACTTCATTATCCAGGTCATTTATGAAAATTACAAACAGCAGGGGTCCCAGAACAGATCCCTGGGGCACTCCACTGGTTACCGACCTCCATGCAGAACAAGACCCATCCACAACCACTCTCTGCCTTCTGCCGGCAAGCCAGTCTGGATCCACGAGGCCAAAGCCCCTTGGATCCCATGCCCTCTCACCTTCTCCAGAAGCCTTGCATGTGGGACCTTATCAAACACCTTACTAAAGTCCATGTACACTACGTTCACTGCCCTTCCTTCGTCAATGTGTTCAGTCACATTTTCGAAGAACTCAACTAGGCTCGTAAGGCATGACCTGCCCTTGACAAAACCATGCTGACTATTTCTAATCAGTCCAAACTTCTCCAAATGTTTATATATCTTATCCCTCAGAAGCCTCTCCATCAGCTTACCAACCACTGAAGTCAAACTCACCGGTCGGTAATTTCCTGGACTATCCCTGTTCCCTTTCTTAAAGATAGGGACCACATCCGCAATCCTCCAATCCTCCGGAACCTCTCCCGTTTCCACGGACGACGCAAAGATGATCGCCAGGGGCTCTGCAACCACTTCCCTCACCTCCCACAATAACCTTGATGCATGAGGTGATAACCGTGAGGTGATGCATTTCGGGAGAAAGAATGTAGGGGGGAGGTATATGATAAAGGGTAGACCTATTAAGAGTATAGAAACGCAGAGGGACCTGGGAGTGCAGGTGAACAAGTCTCTGAAGGTGGCAGAGCAAGTGGAGAAGGTTGTGAAGAAAGCATATAGTATGTTAGCCTTTATAGGAAGGGGTATAGAGTACAAGAGCTGGCCTTTAATGTTGCAGTTGTATAAAACGCTAGTTAGACCTCATTTGGAATACTGCGTCCAGTTCTAGTCACCTTACTACTGGAAGGACGTGGAGAGAGTGCAGAGGAGGTTTACCAGGATGCTGCCTGGTATGGAAGGTCTGAGTTACGAGGAGAGATTAGGCAAATTGGGACTGTTTTCCTTAGAAAGACGTAGACTTAGAGGAGATCTGATAGAGGTGTACAAGATTTTGAAGGGGATAGATAGAGTAAACAGGGTTAAGCTTTTTCCTAGGATGGACTCAAATAGCACGAGGGGTCACGGGCTTAGGGTGAGGGAGGTAAGGTATAATTTGGATGCTAGAGGGAGTTTTTTCACACAGAGGGTGGTGGGGGTATGGAATGCGCTGCCAAGTAAAGTGGTGGAGGCAGGTACTCTGGAGCTATTTAAGAAATACTTAGATGGGCACATGAACAGAATGGGAATGGAGGGGTATAGAAAACTGATTTAAAATAGGGATCATGAGCCTTGGGAGTCCCTGGGAAGTGTGTAAATAGATGATGATATTGATGTACTTGTTTTTATCCTACAGGTGCTTTGGTCTACCTTGTTGTCTAACGAGGGGCATACACGCGATGGGTCGTGAGAGGACTGCTCTTGGATCTTTTTCGAGAGTATCCTACTGCTTCACGTTGTCAGTGTATGCTTGACCTGGACCATCTGATGGGCACCACGACAGCTCAGTGACTATCGCTGTGCTGTGCAGATACATGGATTTGGGCCTGTGTTTGTGGGAGTTTGCGCATTCTCCCCGTGCTTGCGTGGGTTTTCTCCGGGAGCTCCGGTTTCCTCCCACATCCCAAAGATGTGCTCTTAGGCTAATTGGCAAAACAAATTCACCCTAAATTGTCTCAAATTTGGTTTTTAATCCATAGATCTATAAACATGGACAGGGATCGCGGGTAGAGGTGGGAACATCGGGGTGGCGGCGCGGGCTCATTGGGCCAAAGGGCCTGTTTCCTGTGCTGTTTTGTTCTTTGTATATCAATCATCTTTACTGGCCCAAAAAAATATTCTCACAGGCAGAACTAATGATTCTTTAGTTATGAACAAAAGCAAATAATGTCAGAGATTGACATTAACTATTTTTTTTTGTTAGCATCAGAAATACATCCTCACTTGATTCAAACTTCCCTCTTTTCTTCTGGGCCCACCTTCTACTGTAATTCACTGACATCAAAAAGGGATAAAATTTTCTATTTATGATTTGCAACAAAATCATAAACAAGTTTACACAAGACAAACTTTGCCAAAGCATTTATAGAATAATTGGATGAGTTCTCATTTAGCAGAATGAAGTGGGTGCCGAGCCAGCAAACGATCAGGATGTATCAGCCAAAGACTGGCCACTTCTACATTATCTAGTTGGCAGCCTTGCAACACAATGCATCGATAAACCTCAAGAAATTGTTCAAACAGATGTATGGTTAGGCCGCAACTAGAGCTTTACATCCAGTTGTGACCACTGCACTTCAACATGAAGATCTTTGAGCTGTGCAGAAGATATTTACCAAAATGGTTCTTGGGTTGAGGAATTTTAGTTACAACGTTAGATTGGAGAAACTGAATTGTTCTCCTTGAAGAAAATAAATTGAGAGAAGATTTGGTAGTGGTGTACAAAATCATGACATTTCGATAATGTAGAAAAAGAAAAGCTGTTCCCATTAGCTGATGGGATCACAAAACCCTGCAACTGAGATTTAAAGTTTTGGGCAAGAGATGTGGGAGGATATGAAGAAAAACTTTTTTTTTTTACACAATGAATGATAATAGTCTGAAGCCTACGAGGGTGACAGAAGCATACCCGATTAACAGTTTAAAAGAAAATTGAATGGTCATTTATGAGAAAAAAACTTTCTGGGTCATAGCAAGGGAATGGGACTGATGGGACTACTTCTCAGACAGCAGGCATGGATTTGATAGGCTGGATAACCTCCTTGTGTCATTACAGCTCTATGGTGACTCCTCAATCTCTAATTACTGAGGGAGATACTGAGATTTCCCCAATCTGAACAAAGCATTACCCAAGTCATTTGAGCACAACCTAGTGGATAACTGTGGATCAGCCTTCTTAGGGAATTTAACAGCATTCAATTTATTTTGTGTCTGCATCTTGCTACTCCTTTCCATTTCACATTCAACACACGTAAAAACTAATACTTACAGTTTAAAGAAATGGTGCTGCCATTGAAAAGTGTCTTCCTGAATGTATAATTAGAATTTAGCTGAAGAAAAACAAAAAGATAAAGGTTAATTTTACGTGAACAGTGAAATCGGAGCACTGAAAGATATTTTCAACCATTAGTCCATGCGAGTACAAAAATTTTCAAATAACTAACAACAGTAATAATTTAAGCCCTCCTCCAAATTAGACAATGTTATTAAATAACAAGATGTTATATAATGTAATATGTGATGTAATTTTGCCACTGAGTTACAGTGACTGCTGAGTTATTTTTTAATATTATTCTGTAACACATTGCAAAGAAGAATGATTATTGTAGTGTTATATGTAGCATCTACAGAAGGAAGGGATGGATCATAAGTAATCCAACGTTGAATAATTAGTCATGTAGAGGGGAATATGTTGGAGAATGGAAATAGATTTCTGAACTGGCAGACTTGAGGTTTGCCCACCAGAATGAACAATAAAAAATTGGGTCACGAATAAAATCAGAAGTGGGTTGGTCTGGGAGCCCCAAACATTAAGCAGAAATTAAGTACAGAGAATAGATATTTAAAAAAAAAATCAAAGTAGTGAAAAGATTGGGGGAGACAACAATGTTTTCTTGCTTTGTCTGGGAGGCCTCCTAAGTAATAGCTACCATAACATAATTCTTAGTTACACATCTCTAAAATCTCATAGTCAAAGTCATGACAAGAGTGCACACAGAAGCAAGACTTATATGAAGAACATAACGCTCCCATTTTAAAACAGCACATCTCTTGCTCACCATAAGCATGCCAGTGGTTTTATTAGGATGTTACTACGTCTTTGAGTAATTATTTGAAGAAATAATGAACATAGATTCATCAGCCTTGTTGAAAGTTGTCAGATATATGTTTTTTCTGGTTTCAAGGTACACATACAGGTCAAACTATTAATAACAGTTAGTGAAGGGAGGTGGCATGATAGTGATAATGATCTAGAGACCCAGGCTATTTCGCTGGAATCAGATCTCATCACAGCAGCTGATGGAATTTAAGTTAAAATAATATAACTAAAATATAAAGCTAGTGTCAGTAATAGTGACCATGATGCAATTAATTGTTGCAAAAAAACCCCCCACCTGTTTCACTAATCTCCTAAGGGAAGGAAATCTGCTGTCCTTACCTACAGCTCTCCAGTAATGTTGTTGATTCTTAATTGGGTTGGGCAACAAATGTTGGCCTGTTCATCGACACCCACATCTCATGAAGTAATACTTTAAAAGCTGCTAAGCTTCAATGTCATATTGGAATTATATTGCAGTGCAGAAATAGAAAAAAAATTATACAATGGGAACTTTAGGAAGAATTGATGGTATTAAGAACAGAGAAGGGAAGGAATTTTGGAAGTCTGTTCGGGGAGAACTTTCTTTTTCGTAGAAACATAGAAATGAGAAGCAGGAATAGGTCACTCACCCCTTCATGCCTGCTCCATCATTCATTTTGATCATGGCTGAACATCAAATTCAATATTCTGATCCTGCTTTCACTCTATATCCCTTGATCCCCTTAACTCCAAGAACTATATCTAATTCCTTCTTGAAATCACACATTGTTTGGCCTCAACTACTTGCTGTGGTAGTGAATTCCACAGATTCACCATTCTCTAGGTGAAGAAATTTCTTCTCACCTCAGTTCTGAAATTCTGGATTCGCCCACCATTGGGAACATGCTTTCTGAGTCTACCCTGTCAAATTCTGTTAGAATTTTATAAGTTTTTATGAGATCCCCTGTTGCTCTTCTAAATTCCAGTGAATGTAATCCTAACTGATTTAGTCTCTCCTTGTATGACCGACCTGTCATTCCAGGAATCAGCCTGATAGATCTTTGTGTACTCTCCCTATGGCAAGGACATCCTTCCTCAGATAACAGCACCAAAACTACACACAATACTCCAGGTGCACACAATACATAGCTATAGCATATCATTCTTATTCCTATACTCAAATTCTCTCATTATGAAGGCCAACATATCATTTGCCTTCTTTATTGCCCACCGTATTTGCATGCTTACTTTCAATGACTGATGCACAACAACACCAACGTCTTGCTGAGTATCCAACTCTCCAAATTTACACTCATTCAAATAATAATCTATCTTCCTATTATAGCTACTGAAATGGATAATTTCGTGTTTTTCCACATTATACTGCATCTGGCATGCATATGCTCACTCACTCAGTCTGTCCAAATCACAGTGAAGCAGCTTTGCATCCTCCTGAGGGCTCACCCTTATCCTTTGTATCATCTGCCATCTTGGAGAAAATGCATTCAGTTACCTCCTCCAAATCATTAATATGTAATGTGAACAGTTGGGGTCCTAGCACAGATCTCTGTGGTATCCCACTAGTCATTGCCTGTCAATCAGAAAGACCCATTTCTGCCAAATCTTTGTCTCCTGTCTGCCAGCCAGCTTTCTATCTATCTCAGGACACTACCTGCAATCTCATGTGCTTTAACTTTACATAGTATCTGCCACATGAGATATTGTCAAAATCCTTCTTAAAATCTTGGATTTTTTTCCGAGAGTATCCTAGTGCTTCACGTCATTAGTGTATGCTTGACCTGGACCATTTAATGGGCAACGCGACAGCTCAGTGACTATCGCTGTGCTGTGCAGATACATGGATTTGGGTCTGTGTCTGTGGGAGTTTGCGCATTCTTCCCGTGCTTGCGTGGATTTTCTCTGGGTGCTCCGGTTTCCTCCCACATCCCAAAGATGTGCTCTTAGGCTAATTGGCAAAACAAATTCTCCCTAAATTGTCTCAAATTTGGTTTTTAATCCATAGATCTATAAACATGGACAGGGATCACGGGAACATCGGGGTGACGGCACGGGCTCGTTGGGCCGAAGGGCCTGTTTCCCATGCTGTTTTGTTCTTTGTTCTAAATAATCCACTTCCACCAGTTCTTCTTGGTCAGCACTACCAGTTACATCCTCGAAGAATTCCAATAGATTCATCAAGCATGATTTCCCTTTTGTAATACATGCTGACTTTGTTTGATTACATCATTGCTTCTCAAATGCAGAGCTATGAAATCCTTGATAATGGAGTCTAGCAACTTCCCCAATTCAGGCTTTAGGCTCACTGGTCTATAGTTCCCTGTTTTCTCTCTCTTTCCCTTTTGAATAGTAGGATTACAATATTTTCAATGTTTCTTGTCCATTGAAGAAGGCGGCGTTGGTGGATCTAATTCTGGAGAATTAAGTAGTCAAGTGAAGAATGTCCAAGTTGGATATCTCAGAAATGGTGATTATGATATTATGTTCGGACCAGTTACAAATATAGAAACTTAAAATAAAGATAATTAACTGAAGAAGGGTTAATTTTGGTGAATTGAACAGATTTCCAAACCATGCAAAATGTAGTCAAAACTGGTATTAAAAACGTAATGAGCAATGAGAAACATTTAAACAGGGAACTATCTGAATAAAGGACGAAAGAGATGACAGCCATACTTTGAGCTCCCTGGATACTGAAGGAGTGAGATAGTAGGACAAAGCAGAGGGTTAATCAGCTGAATATTAAAAAAAGACAGAAGAAATGCAAAAGAAATAAAAAGATTGAAGAGACAGCATAAGAATAAATTGGTAGTGAACAAAAACGAATCCAAGTATCTTCTACAGAAATATTCCAACATTAAAAAGATTGTCAGTGAAGCATTGGGGCCAATTAGGGACCAAAATGGAGATCTACTGGTTGACGCAGAAGGCATGACTGACGTTCTAAATTAGTTTATTGCATTGTTGCAAAACCATGGTAAATGAAGAAATTGCTTGGATCGTACTTAAACTGGATATGTCACCTGGTCCGGATGGGATGCATCCTAGTTTGTTGATGGAAGCAAGTGTAGATGGCAGAAATGTTGGCCATAATCTAACAATCCTCCTTAAGTACAGGGATGGTATGCAAAAGCAGGAAAATTGCAGGTGGGACACTCTTATTCAGAAGAGTGAAATAAGATAAAGATGGCAATTACAGAAAGGTCAATTTAACATCAGTGTGGCGGGGGAGAGGGACGCAGCTTTTTACAAATAATAATCCAGAAGAAAACTGACAGCCATTTGCATAAATAGACAAATACAGGAGAACCAGGTTATATCTGGCAATTGAGTTTTTTTTTGATTAAGTAATAGAGAGTGAATGAGTATTGTTCAGTTTATGTTGTACAAAGACATTTCCAAAAGGCAGCTGAATGACCATGTACTAAACTTGTTAAGAAAATTCTCACCTGGGATAATAGGGGCATACAGAATGGATGCACAATTGGCTAAGGGACGGGAAACAGAATTGAGAGGAATGACTGTTTTTCAGGCTGAAGGAAGATTTATAGTGGAGGTTCCAAAGTTGAATACTGAGACAGGAGTTGCATCTGACATAAATGACTTGGACTTGTGGTAGAAGCACAAATTTGATATTTCCAAGTGTATGAAACTTGTATGGTAAATAGTAAAGAAGATAATAATAGACTTCAAGAGAAAAGAGATACTAGTGGAATGGGTGGACTCACGACAGATGAAATTCAATACAGAAAAGTGTGAAACAATGCATTTTGCAAAAAAAAGAGGGAGGATGATCATATTAACTGGTAAAATTCAAAGGGGTGCAAGAAAAAAATACTTTTGAAGGTTGTGATACAGATTAACAAAGCAGTTAATAAAGCATGTAGGATACTGAGCTTTATGAACAGAAGACCAACAACGCATATCAGGACATTATGCTAAATCGATAGAGTAATAGTTTGGTCCTGATGGGAGAAATGTCCAATTTGGGACACCACACTTCAGGAAGGCCATGAAGGTTTAGAATATGAAGGTTTAGGCTCAGGACTGCGTGGTTCAGGCTGTAGCATTATTGGCTTTGATCCAGAATGTGCCAGATTAGGCCATGGTCTGTAGAAGACTCTATTGACATATATAACCCCTTGGAGAATGGCAGAAAATAAGTGTAACTCATGACAATATGGTTATCTTCTGGTATTGGAGTCTGAACTACATGACCAGTAGAAAAATGAAGTGCATATGTGCCTACTAAACAGGGAATAAGGTTTGGCCTTGGAGCTGGAGCTTCCTGTCAGAAGTAAAGTATTTTGAGAGATGCATGCCTGGCAGTAGGATAATGAAGGTCTGGATTGGCAACAGAGTCCCAAGATCAAATTTTGAGATGATCTGTTAAATGCCAATGAGATATGGTCAGACTTTTGATAGGCCTCAGAAAATATTCATTCCATAGAAAAATATATCATAGATTCTAAGATGGCATAAAGGATGGATAAAATTCAAGCTGGGAATCTCCGAATCAGTGCTGGTATTTAAATCTTTGGATAATGGACATGCTCCTGATTAAGACCTATTTTTTGCTCTTGAAGTAAAAGACGCTGTTGGATCATCTGTCTGTTGCCTTGAAAAAGATATAGGGGAAACTGTCAGTTATTTACTTTAGCCTTCATGGAACAAATGGAGCATTCCATGATGATACAAAGACTACTAGACTTCAAAATGATCTAGATATTGCACACAAGCATCATTACAACACAAGTTAAATATAGGCAGAATAAGGATGAAAGGACTTTTAACAGATCTGGCTATTACTAAAATTCTAGGTGAACGAATCACAGAAATACTCAAGGAATAGTTGCAGGTGCTTCTTGAAGTATCATTAGGTTCATTAAGTGGTGGACTGCCTGAAATGCAGGAAGCTTGATCTTCAAAATATCATACCACGCAGAGAATTTTGAAAAAGGTGATGAAGATAATCATCTTTCTCTTATATATCAGAACTTGCAGCTTTATAAGTTTCAGTTCAAATTGGATGGCCAAGTCACAGAATAGTGTTGTTAGGTGAATTGCCTTGAAATCTATGGCAAATTTTCATAAGCCACATTCATACACAATGTACTGATATCAATCCACTCTGATCTGGATGAACACAATCGCACACTGGGCAGTCCTTGGAATTCCATTTGTGAAGAAGCATGAAAAGTGTAGATCCTTTCGAGTGCAGACCACACTTATAGGGAGTTCCAATCCAGTGGCTTTATCATCAGATTACTCACCATATCTTCATTAGCAATATTAGTGTTAACCCAGAAGTTGTACCATTTATCCTTTTCGTTAAAGTCTGCATAGCTCAAAGCATTCACAAAGCTCCACAAAGGTGTGCTAGATTTAAGCTATATATTTGGTAATTATGAATGTCTTTATGGATTGACAGTGCTGGGTTGGCTTCAATGCGATCAAACTCTTCCGTATTTTTGCTTTCCGGCATACTGGAGAAGGTAGCATATTAGACCCGAGAGCCATCATACAGGTGTTATTTTCAGTATACCACTAGTGATCCACATTGATGTGATGAGGTCCAAATATTTTGTCTAGCTGCTCTCTGCCCTCACAGGGAGCAGGATTTTGCTAAAGAGTACATAAAGTTAACAATATGAAGAATGATTACACTGGGTTCCCAGTTGGATAATGTTTACTTTGGTCTTGGCATTTTCTGTGACCCTTTGCTGCAAAAAGGAGACCTGGAGTTCACCGTCAACCAGTCAGTCGCTGAGGTGGAAAACAGTACTGTGCTCTTAGTTGGGTTTTGGCAGAAGTGCCAGTGAATGAAATATTGCTCCATTACTGTTACGTCCAAGGATAAAATACTGCTGAGGTTGGTTCTGTGGTGGGAGACACATCATTCATATAGATATTGAAATGATTTGAACCTTGAGGAAGTTCACTATTCAGGAGCTTGCTTAATCTCGAAGTGAAACCCTGTATCTTCAATTGGGAATGACAACTTTCACATGGTCTACATGATTTTTAAGTAACGTAATCATTCTGATGTATGTCATTCAACCAATATTCAGCCTGTAGTATATGAAATACTCTTTTGCATTTCCCAATTAAACGTGGAAGCTAAATCCTAAGCAAATACTACCAAATACTGTGATGCTGATGTTCTCACACGCTAAGTGATTAAATTCAAACAAATTATATCAGTCAGGAGTTTTAGTCGTGTGATTAATACAGTAATTATGCGCTTGTTTAACTGTGTATGGTAGTGTTTATACTTCAACAGTACGAGGATCAGACTGGTTAAAATGTTATCTTTATTAAGTAATGAACTTAAGGGACACAACAATAATACATGCTTTAGGTTTGGGGAAAACAACTGAACTCACGAAAGAGTTGCATTCCATATGAAATAGCTTATTCCAGCTGTGTTATAAGTACTGACATGGTCCACTGTGAGATACTTTTGCTTGAGTAAAGCTTCCATGAAAAAGGTACAAATTAAACTAGACATGATAAGGCAATTATTTTTGGAACGTCAGTGGAACTGCAGTGCTTCTGGTCTGGACATTGAAGAATTGTGAGACCATATTAGAAAGGTATTCATACCTTCAAATAATAAGAATCAGAAGAAAGAAATAAAACAAATTGTCTTCAATTATAGACAATTTTCTCAACCTACTTATCAGAGTTAAAGATCCTGCTAAAAGATGCAGGTGTGGCTTATGATTTACACGGTTAACAGAACATAGTGAAAATTTTGAAATTTACAAAGAAAAATCAAGACGCAAGTCAGAGGAAGTGATCAAACTATACATTCACTACTCCCTCTTTTCCAACCTCAGTCCTTCACCCTTTCCCGTCCCTTCTACATGCTGCACTCTCTCGTTTCCTTCTCTATGAATGGTATGCCTTGTCTGTACAGCATGCAAGAAACAATACACGTATCGATAGTAAATCAAATAAAATCCTTGTCTCTCACCTTCCGCCCACCCCCATTCTTAATCCTCTCCCTCACTTCCTTCCCTCCTTCTCCCAGTCATATATGCCAAATCATTAACCTCTTGTTTGCGCAGCTTATCTGCTGACATACCTCCGTGACGGGTATACTCCATTTGGATACCTCAGCAGCGATACAAATCCGGAAAACACCAAGTAAGACTAGATAGAACCAAGATCTGCTTCCTTCTCCTGGGCCCAGCATCACACTCATTCCCAATTCAACAGCTGCCATCTCTGAGTGCCACAACACGATCCGTCACTTCCGTCTCCGGTTTGAGACAGTTCAGACTTCCTAGCGTCCAGATGGTATCCGCCCGGCCCCGGGACCTCCTACCATTAGGTGGCACTCGCGCACCCTAGTACCACCCGCTGCCAGGTGGCGTCCGCCCGGCCCTGTGACCTCCAACCACCAGGTGGCTCCACCCGGCCATGCCCTTCCCTGACTCCCTGCTCCTCTCAGCTGACATGTACAATGTTCAAATGTTTTCCTGACAGTCTTAAGTTTACATGTAAAGAATTGATTAAGCCGTGAAATGTAATTCAGTTATATGTCGTCAGTAGCTTCAGATAAAATCATTTACTTGCCAGTTTACTTTTCTGTGTTTGTGTTTGAGTCTGGCTAACATCTGGATCAAGTGCAATTTAAAAGTTCTCAAACTTGTTTACAAATCCTTCCATGGTTTCAGTCTTATCTATGTATATAATTCACTCTCAGATATTTGCATTCCTCTAATTCTGGCCTCTTGTGTAGTCATGATGTGGAGATGGTGTCATTGGACTGGGGTAAACACAGTACTAAGTCTCAAAATATCAGGTTAAAGTCCAACAGGTTTATTTGGTAGCAAAAGCCACTAGCTTTTGGAGCGCTGGTTGGCCCTTCGTCAGGTGAGTGGGAGTTCTATTCACAAACAGGGCATGTAAAGACACAAACTCAATTTACAAAATAATGATTGCAATTGGAGTCTTTACAGGTAACCAAGTCTTAAAGATACAGACAATGCGAGTGGAGGGAGCGTTAAGCATAGTTGAAGAGATGTGTAATATCTCCAGATAGGACAATTAGTGACATTTTGCAAGTCCTGGCAAGTTGTGGAGTTTACAGACAGTGTGACATGAACCCAAGATCCCAGTTGAGGCCATCCTCGTATGCAGAACTTGGCTATCAGTCTCTGCTCAGTGACTGCATTGTTGTATGTTGTGAAGACTGCCTTGGAGATCTCTTACCTGAAGATCAGAGGCCGAATGCCTGTGACTGCTGAAGTGTTGCCCAACAGAAAGAGAACACTTGCCTGGTGATTGTCGAGTGGTGTTCATTCACCCTTTGTGGTAGCGTCTGCATGGTCTTCCCAATGTACCATGCTTCGGGACATCCTTTCCTGCAGTGTATCAGGTAGACAACGTTGATTGAGTTGCAAGAGTATGTACCGTGTACCTGATGGATGGTGTTGTCACATGAGACGATGACATCCATGTCGATGATCGGGCACACTTTGCAGAGGTTGCTGTGATAGGTGTGTGGAGTTGTGATCACTGTTCTCCTGAAGGCTGGGTAGTTTGCTGCAGACTATGGCCTGTTTGAGGTTGTGTGGTTACTTGAGGGCAAGAAGTGAGGTATGGGGATGGCCTTGGCGAGATGTTCATCTTCATCAATGACATTGTTGAAGGCTCTGGAGAAGATGTCATAGCTTCTCTGCTCCAGGGAACTACTGGATGACGAAGAGTACTCTGTCCACCATGTCTCGTGTTTGTCCTATGAGGTCGGTGTCGTTTTTCACTATAGCACATAGGAACTGTTGATTGATGAGTCGTGTGCCATATCCTATTCTTATGAGAGCATCTTTCAGTGTGTCTGGAAGTGTCTGTTGCAATCCTCATCTGAGCAGATCATGTGTATCTGGAGGGCTTATCCGTAGGGGATGGCTTCTTTAACGTGTTTAGGGTGGAAGCAGGAGAATTGGAGCATCATGAGATTATCAGTGGTCTTGCGCTACAATGAAGTGCTGAGATGACCATTCTTAATGGAAATGCGTGTGTCCAAGAATGCAACTGATTCTGGAGAGTAGTCCATGATGAGTCTGATGGTGGGATGGAACTTGTTGATGTCATCATATAATTGCTTCAGTGATTGTTCACCATGAGTCCAAAGGAAGAAAATGTCATCGATTATCTAGAGTATAGCATCGGTTGAAGTCCTGTGTGGTGAAGAAATCTTGATCGAACCTTTGCATGAAGATGTTGGTATACTGAGATGTGAATTTGGACTCCATGGCTGTTCTGTGTGTCATGATGAAGAACTGATTGTTGAAGGTGAAGACATTATGGTCCAGGATGAAGCATTATGGTCCAGGATGAGTTGTAAAAGGACTTGCAAAATGTCACTAACTGTCTGTCTGGAAACTACACATCTCTTTTACCTATGCTTAACACTCTCCACTCACGTTGTTTGTACCTTTAAGACTTGATTACCTGTAAAAACTCACATTTCAACCATTATTTTGTAAATTGAGTTTGTATCTTTATATGCCCTGTTTATGAATAGAACTCCCACTCACCTAACAAAGGGGCAGCCAGTGCTCTGAAAGCTAGTGGCTTTTGGTACCAAATAAACCTGTTGGACTTTAACCGAGTGTTGTGAAATTTCTTCTGTAGTGGCCATGCTTAAGTTCTGGAATACCTTCCCTACACCACTCCATCTCTTTACCTCATTTTTGTTCTTCACGTGACCCAACATTTTTGTGGTTTGGTGACATTCTTTGTTTTACAATGTTCCTGACATGTACCTTGAAATATTTTATTACATTAAAGATGCTATATAAATATAAGTTTGTCTTGCTGATTCACATCTTTAACAGGTCAGACAGTTGTAATATAAATTTGCTTCCTGTAATTTGCAAGGTTCCAAATGAGCTTTTCATATGAACTTGAAATGTTAACTGTATGTGTGTGTGTCCACAGATGCTGCTAGAAATGCTGAGATTATCCAACGTTTTCTGTTTTTATTTCAGATTTTCAGCATCCACAGTATTTTGCTTTTATTTCTGTCCAATTCCTGGGGGAAAACGCCTTTTCTTCTGACTAAAAGTACCTATGTTTTGACACCAAGTAATAAGTAGATGATGTGGGAAATGAAACTAGGCCTACCAATATAAAACGTGAATTTGAAATCAAGACTAAAGTGCATCGCTGGGGTTGAGTCAAGGGAGCTGCATTATGCCATTGTCTGTGCTGGATCTAATATGAGAATGTTTGATGTCTGAAGTGGAAAATATCCTGTAATAGCGATATCCCCTGCTTTAAGCATAACATTCTCTTTGTTAAAATAAACCGATACATAGAAACGTAAAAGAATTCAAGCTCTATATCCACTTCTATCTCAGCTTCAATGCACAATTGCTCATAACTCTACAGTGTAAATTATGTTTCTTTTCTGAAATTGCAGCCAGCTTTATTCAGCCTACAATTCCCAGCAATCCCTCTGTCTCGGGTCAAGGAAGTCAAAGGCAACAGAGGAGAGGCCTGTGAACAGTTGGCAGAACATCTAGAAGATAAGTCACCTCGTAAAGAGATCAGCTGTTCAAGTACTCTGTTCAGTGCTGACAGTCTAGCAACAAACAAGGGAGACTGAAGCACGGAACCAAAGTAAGATGGAATCCAGTATTGAAAATACTGAGGAGGCCAGGTACAGTTAAAGAGTATGCAACTTACATATAAACAGACTGACCATGGGCCAGTTATTACAACTGTCTGTAACTTATTCACTTTGTTTTCTAACTGGTATCTATTTTTAACTATCTACATCCATCTATCTTATAGCTACGGTTCTATATATAAAAATGTCAATCTAGGACACCAACAAAAACTGGAAAACAAAACACTTCTCAAAAAACTGACAAGTCAGAGGATTCTCCTGCAGCATGTGATGGAAAATAAGTTGCACAAAGTCATTGAAATAGAAATTTCTATCCTGATCTCTTAAGTATTTTAAAGAACAGAGAAGTTGTCTACTCTCCCTAATAATCAAAATAGCAATAGTTGGTATGTCTTCAGCAAATCTTTTAACTTTATTACTTTGATGATAGAAAATTTATTATCAGATAATCAAGTATGAAGACTTAAAATTTTTTACTTATAAAAATTGTTAATTTCAAGCAGAATACTCCCTAGTGGAAAGAGGTCTTCTAGTGTAAATCTACAAAGTAGGCGGACCACCTCACAGATTAGATAAATTGAGGAGAGAACCTACAAATTATGGAATATCTGAATACACATGGAACAATGATGGGAGAGCTGTAAGTGAAAAGGAATAGGTAAGAGGTTTGTAGAGGCAGTTGTGTGGATGAGCTCCATTATAAGACGAAATAGTCATGAGGCAGAATTTTTCCAACCTCGCCCTCCAAAGACCCAGTAAGTAGCATACTTGCAACCATTTAATATTTGGGTATTAATTGGTTAAGAGCAAGGTGCCTTCCCTTATGAGGAGGTCCCTCTACCGCAGTTACCTTCGTGGTCAGGTGTCTCTGAGAGCGAGCATGTGGAGTCCAGGGGGGCCTTTGAGGCCTTCTCTGTCCGTTGGACCCCACAGGGGCCGATGTGTTTTATTGATCCTCTTAATCACATTTTGATTTGATGTAATTTCCATTATGCTTTGTTTTTGTTTGCTTCAGATGGTCTCCCCACCCTTTTTTAAGGGGCTGTCCTTTTCCTTAGTCCCTCAATTTTTTTGATCTAATTTATTTATTTTGACAAAAAGATGCCAATGAGGAAGTGCTGGCTTTGTGAGCTTTGGCTGATGGATGGCTCTAGCAGCACCAGGTTCAAGTGATGCTCGCTGCTGGGTTTACAGGCAGTCCCTGAAGAACAGCCATTGAGAAAACCTGCATCAAAGATGCCTCCTGGAAGTTTGTCTTCCTTTGAACAAATAATTTAAATCCTTTTTATCTTTTATATTTATCTCAAATTGACCTTCTTTAAAAGTAAAAGCAAAATTCTGCTACAAATCTAAAGTAAAAACAGAAACTTATACTTGGCAGATGTGGTGGAATCTGTGGAAAGACGAAGGAGTTGAGGCTTCAGATTGAATTCAGATTGACTTCTTCAGAAGCGTAGAAATGTGTTGGATCTTATGCTGCTGAAAGGCATATAAAGGGTTGTGGGCAGGGGGAGCGGAAAGAAAGATATTGCCTGAGAAGGGTAGCAGGCCAAAGAACTGAAATGTCAAAGAAGTAATGGAACAAAATGCAAAGGGAGTGGTAATGGTTATAGTAAAGAGGCAAAGTATTTGTCAAGAATGAGTATACATGCCAGAATAATGAACAGCTCTGTCCAAAAGCAAAAATGTGAAAATCAAGATTTAAAACAGAACATGGCAAAAAAACTGTGAGCAACATGTGAATTAAAATGCAAAGAACCAGAAACTTCGGATCATATTTGCAGACTGAACAGAGATGTTCCGTAAGGTGGCACCCAATCAGCAATGCAGAGGAGATGGTACATAAAAGTATTTTGAATGTAGAAGCAGTAACAAGAATAAATTCTGTTTTTCCACCCCAATAGTGCACTTGCTGAAGCAGTTGAGAGCAACAAGTTCAAGACCTCTGGCGACATTGCATTCCACAGGTATATTTCTTTCATTGGAGACTATCAGTTCATTAATCTCATCTTGCATTCTTTACATTTACTATCCATCCCAATCTAACATTTATGCTCATAAAGATGAAAGTTGTTCATAATCGCAATGGAATTAGAAAAACTGTCAACTTTTACGTTAGAAACTCTCTAGGTCAACATGATCAGCTTCTCTTGGAAGTGAACCTCGTGTTCAACTAACCTCTTACTGTCCAATGTCTAGGTTAACATTCACAGGATTTAGAGATCTTGACAAAAAAACTGTTACTCTATATGCCAGTGCTAAATATTGCATATTTCACCACGTTTGAACAATGCTATTGAGATGGGGAATAACTGAACCCAACTAATTGACTTATTTTGTCTACAGTAAATAAATAAACAATATATAGCTTTGACAATGAGATCAGCCAATTTTCTATACAACATAGGTATGGAAAAATAATCAAGATACCATCTTTCTATCATTTTTATAGATGATGTGCTTAGGTCTCTGGAGCAGGGCTTGAACTTAATTCTGACTTAGAACTGAGAGCTCGCCTGTTGACTCACACTCATATGGTGGAATCAACTCAGAAATTAGCAATATCCAATTTCGATCTGGGATCATGGTGTTTAGTCCACTGATGGCAGTAGCAGCTTTCCGTGCCATATAATGGTCACTTAGTGAAAACTATTTGCAGGCAAGAGTTCCACTCCCTATCACATGGCTGCCAAAGCCAGGAAACATTCAGCATCCAACATTTACTCACACCACTCTCAACGTGTGCTGGACACAGTGGAGACCTGCTATCATGTACTGTAGCCTCTTTCAAGAAGGTATACCATTTTGGATACTGTTGAGGATAGCCTGTCAGGGGAAGATAGCAGGCAGTATTCCTACTTTGCTGTAGAGCAGGGTCGGGCAAAGTACAAGCGAGCAGTAGTAATAGGAAACCTGCTTATTAGAGGCACAGATAGGCGTTTCTGTGGCTGTGACTGAGACTCCAGGATTGTGTGTTGCCTCCCTGGTGCCAGAGTCAAGGACATCCTTGAGTAGTTGCAGGTCATTCTTTCGGGGGAGGGTGAGCATCCAGAAGTCATTACACATATTGTTTCCAATGACATAGTCAGGAAAAAGGATGAGGTCCTGAAGTATGAATATAGAGACTTGGGAAGAAGACCTCAAAGTTAGTAATTTCGAGGAATAAGATTGGTGCCATGTGCTAGTGAGAGTAGGAGCGGGAAGGTTTTGCAGATGAATGCATGGCTTGAGAGCTGGTGCAGGGAGCAAGGATCTAGGTTTTTGGATCATTGGGATCTCTTCTGGGGAAGACTAACCTGTTCAAAAAGGGTTACACCTGAACTGGACGGGTACTGATATCCTGGTAGGGAGATTTGCAGGAGTCACTCGGGAGGGTTTAAACTATCTTGGTATGGGGTAGGATCCACAGTAATAGGGGGACAGAAGAGAAGGTTGAAGACAGCACAGAAGTTAAAGAGAGCACATTAAATTATAAAGGCAATGTCAGTAATCCTAGTGGTAGACAGATCAGGCAAAAGCAAGACAGAGAGCAAGGGAAGTCCAGAATAAACTGTGTTTATTTTGATGTAAGAGGCCTGACAGGCAAGGTAGATCAGGGCATAGATGGGTACGTGGGACTGGGATATTATAGCAATTACTGAAACATAACTAAGGGAAGGATATGACTGGCAGTTCAATGTTCCAGGGTACAAATGCTGTAGGAAAGATAGAATAGGAGGTAAGAGAGGAGTGGAAGTTGCATTTTTGATTAAGGAAAACATCATGGCAGTACTGAGAGGAAATATATCTGAGGGTTCACCCAGAGTCTATATGGGTTGAACTGAGAAATGAGAAGGGAAATAAATCTTTGATAGGATTGTGCTATAGGCCCCCAAACAATGGTGGCAAATTGAAGAGCAAATATATAAAGAGATTACAGATAGCTCTAAGAAAATTAGGGTGGTAATAGCAGGAGATTTTAACTTTCTTAATATTGCCTGGGACAGCCATAGTATTAGAGGCTTGGATGGAGAGAAATTTGTTGAATTTATTCGGGAGGAATTTCTCATTCGGTATGTGTATGGCCTGACTAGGAAGGGGGAAAAACTTGATCTCCTCTTGGGAAATAAGAAAAGGGAAGTGACGGAACTCTTAGTGAGGAATCACTTTGGGACCAGTGACCATAATTCTATTAGTTTTAAGATAGCTGTGGAGAATGATAGGTTCGGCCCAAAAGTTAAAATTCTAAATTGGGGCAAGGCCAATTTTGATAGTATCAGACGAGAACTTTCAACAGTTAATTGGGGGAGACTTTGGGAAGGCAAAGGGATGTCTGGTAAGCGCGAAGCTTTCAAAAGAGTGTTAACCAGGGTTCAGGGTAAGTACATTCTTCTCAGAGCAAAGGCAATACTGGCAGAAGTAGGGAACCCTGGATGACTCGGGATATTGAGGCCTGGTCAAGGAGAAGAATGAGGCACATGACATGCATAGGCAGCTGGGATCAAGTAGATCCCTTGAAGTGTATAGAGCGTGTAGGAGTAGAGTTGAGTGAAATCAGGAAGGCAAAAAGGGGACATGAGATTGTTTCAGCAGATAAGGCACAGAAGAATCCAAAAAGCTTCTACAAATACATAAAGGGCAAAAGAGTAACTCGGGAAAGAGTAGGACCTCTTAAGGATCAACAAGGACATCTATGTGCAGACCCACAAGAGATAGGTGAGATCTTAAATGAATATTTATCATCAGTGCTTACTGTTGAGAAAAACATGGATGTTAAGGAACTTGAGGAAATAAATAGTGATGTCTTGAGGATGTACATATAACAGAAAAGGAGCTGCTGGAAATCTTAAAGCTCATCAAGATAAATAAATCCCCAGAACCTGATGAACTGCACCTCAGAACACTGGGAGGCTAAGGAGGAAATTGCGGGTCCCCTAGCAGAGATATTTGAACCATCGATACCTCACAGGTGAGGTGCCTGAAGATTGGAAGGTGGCAAATGTGTCTTTGTTTAGAAGAGTTTTTTTTTAGAGCAACACAGCATGGGAAACAGGCCCTTCGGCCCAACGAGCCCACGCCGCCGTCATAACTTTATAGTAACAATTCCATTATCCTATTCTAATTTTAGGTTATTCCTAATATGGAAGAGTCTCAATGTAGGGACAATTTGTTTCCCAATCAGCCTAAGAACGAATTTTTGGGATGTGGGAGGAAACCGGAGCGCCCGGAGAAAACCCACGCAACCACTGGGAGAACGCGCAAACTCCCGCAGACACCGGCCCAATTCCAAGTGTCTGCACAGCTACAGTGATAGTCACTGAGCTGTCATGGTGCCCTTCAGATGGTCCAGATAAAGCACTCATTTACGACATGAAGCACCAGGCAACACATGAATCAACATCCAAGAGCTGTCCTCGCACCACGTGCCGAATGCATGCTCCTTGTTGGTCAAGTATGGACCGAATTACCTGTGGAAAAAAAGCCATAGTTAAACAGTCCTACTATATCCCTCTATCTGCATACCGCTCATGTGGCTGTCCAAGAGACCCTTAAACAGCCCTAGCGTGCCTGCTCCCACCACCTTACTCGGCAGTGCATTCCACACCCCCACTACCCTTTGTGTGAAAAACTGCCCTCTAATATTCGTCTTATACATAGCCCCCCTCACCCTAAGGCCATGACCCCTCGTCCTATCCATTTCTGAAGGTGGAAAAAGTTTACCTCCATTTACTCTATCTATACCCCTTATAATCTTATACACCTCTATTAGATCCCCTCTAAGCCGACGTCTTTCAAGGGAAAACAACCCCAGTCTATTTAATCGTTCCTCATAAGACAGTCCTTCCATACCAGGCAGCATCCTGGTAAACCTCCTCTGCACTCTCTCCAAGGACTCCACATCCTTCCGATAGTACGGCGACCAGAACTGGACGCAGTATTCCAAGTGAGGCCTAACCAACGTTCTATACAATTGCAACATCAAACTCCTACTCTTGTATTCTATACCCTTTTCTATGAAAGCTAACATACTATACGCTTTCTTTATCACCTTCTCCACCTGTGAAGACACCTTCAGAGACTTGTGAACCTGCACCCCCAAGTCTCTCTGCGTCTCTATACTCCGAATAGTTTTACCTTTTATCCTATAACTCTCTTCTACATTTTTCCGGCCAAAATGCATCACCTCACATTTATCCGGATTAAATTCCATTTGCCATCTATCTGCCCAGTCTACCAACCTATCTATGTCCTGTTGTATTGCCTGGCACTGCTCCTCTGTACCCGCCAATCCAAGCATCTTAGTGTCACCAGCAAATTTGCTGATCTCACCACCTACCCCAACTTCCAAGTCGTTTATGTAGACCACAAATAGAAGAGGACCTAGTACTGAGCCTTGTGGCACTCCACTAGTGACAGGCTTCCAGTCGGAAAAAGAGCCTTCCACTACTACCCTCTGTCTCCTCCTCCCGAGCCAGTTCTCGACCCATCTACATACCCGGCCCTGTATCCCATGCAGGGAAAAGTTGGGAACTACAGGCCAGTGAGCCTCACATCTGTGGTGGGTAAGTTGATAGAAGGTATTTTGAGAGATAGGATCTACAGGCGTTTAAATAAAGAACAGTTAACATGGCTTTGTAAGTGGAAAATCATGTCTCACAAATCTGAGTTTTTT
Organism: Sphyrna mokarran; assembly: GCA_024679065.1. Taxonomy (NCBI): domain Eukaryota; kingdom Metazoa; phylum Chordata; class Chondrichthyes; order Carcharhiniformes; family Carcharhinidae; genus Sphyrna; species Sphyrna mokarran. The sequence goes on from JAGIQG010000015.1 coordinate 61,168,354, forward strand.
GAAGGGATAACCAAGAAGATAGATGAGGACAGTGCAGTTGATGTTGTTTGCATGGGTTTTAGCAAGGCCTTTGACATGGTACCACATGGTAAGTTGTTGCATAAGGATAAATCTCATGGAATCCAGGGTGACGTAGCTAACTGGATACAAAATTGGCTTATTGACAGAAGATAGAGGGATGTTGTAGAGGGTTGTTTTTTAAACTGGAGGCCTGTGCCAACAGTGTGTCTCAGGGATCAGTGCTGAGTCCCCTTGTTATTTGTCATTTATATTAATGATTTGGATGAGAATTTAGTAGGCTTGGTTAGTAAGTTTGCAGATCACAGCAAGATTGGTGTTGGGACAAGAGTTGGGATGTCATGTTGAAGTTGTACAAGACATTGGGAAAGCCACACTTGGAATACTGTGTACAGTTCTGGTTACCCTATTGTAGAAAGGATATTATTAAACCAGAAAGAGTGCAGAAAAAATTTACTAGGATGGTACAGGGACTTGATGACTTGAGTTGTAAGGAGAGGCTGGATAGATTGCCCTTGTTTCCCTGGAACGTAGGAGGCTTAGGGGTAATCTTACAGAAATCTATAAAATAATATGAGGCATAGATCTGTCAGATAGTCAATATCTTTTCCCAAAGGTAGAGGATTCTAAAAATAAAGGGTATATGTTTAAGGTGAGAGGGGAAAGATACAAAAGGGTCTAAGAGCGGCAATTATTTCACACAGAGGGTGGTGGTGAGTGTCTGGAACAAGCTGTCAGAGATAATAGTAGAGGTGGGTACAGTTTTGCCTTTTAAAAGGTGTTTAGACAGTTATCTGGGTAAGATGAATATAGAGGTATATGGGCCAAATGTGAACAATTGGGACTAATTTAGTGGTTAAAAAAAGAAGCGGTATGGACAAGTTGGGCTGAAGGGGCTGTTTCCATGCTGTAAACCTCTATGACTCTATGAATTAGAAACATTCAGCACCCAACTTTACTCACACCCTCCTCAATGCATGCTGGAAATAGTGAAGGCCTGTTATCTTGTACTGTACCCACTCTCTGGGCAAAGATCTGCAATCAAGATGACATCCAGCTTGGAAAGCTCTGGCAGCAGAGACCAGTATCATTACCTCAAGAGGATAAATAAACTCCTCTCTTCTGCCAGAATAAGTTACTCTTTTCATCACTCACAAACCCACACACCCATCACACATCTACAGGATCTCACTTGATGCCAGCTCATTAACTCCCACATGCAGCTTCATTTCCCCTGCAAGTAGTATCCTCATCAACTCTATGGTCCCACTCACACATGCCAAGAATCCTTATTAATTGTCCTGGCATATGTCCTGCTTAGACTCCCTTCATCTATCTTCAGAGGATCATAAAATCTAACAGTGCAGAAGGAGGCCATTTGGCTCATTGAGTCTGCACTGAATACAATCTCATCAGGTCAATCTCCCTATGCATTTACCCTAGCTAGCCTCCCTCACACTAAGGGGCAATTTAGCATGGCCAGTCCGCCTAACTGGCACATCCTTGGACGATGGGAGAAAACCGGAAGTCCCAGAGGAACCCTATGCAGACACAGGGAGAATGTGCAAACTCCACTCTGACAGTGATCCAAGCCTGGAATCAAACCCTGGTACTGTGAGGCAGCAATGCTAACCACTGTGCCACCATACTGCCCGTGTAGGGCTAGCTGGCACACACAAGAGGACAAGATCCCAAATGGGTGGAATGATGCCAAAACTGAAGGTCTACATAGACTTTGAGGGGAGAACCATTCAGATGAGGAAGTAACCTGTTCCTGTGCTGATGGTGAGGTCGGCAGTGCTCAAGCAAGCAAGGACCCAGCACTGCAACATCTATCTGCTGTGAATAATGTCTATTGCTTCTCAAATCCTTGCTATTCACCAATGATCTCTCCTTTCTTTAGAAGGCACATCGTAAAGCTGTTGAAGGGGTCCAGGGGCCAGGTGCTCGACTCCAGTTTCGACAGTAGCACAGACCTAAATTCACAGAGCCTGAAATAGAAGGACTGTCACAGTGCTCAGCCAGACCCTTCAGAGACTGAATTAGGTGGGACTTAGTCCTAGAATAGCCTTAGGATCATAATCTGGTGAGCACATCGCTCTGTCTAATCTAGAGCGGGCAGAAATGGGGCATCCATAAGTGCTGGCACTGGGAGGATTGCTGGAGTACAGAAATCAGCTAATCCAGAATAAGATGATGAGCCTCTGGACTCAGTCATGCCTCAGTTGCTGGAGTTCCAAATGTAAGATAGAAAAACCAGGGGGTGTTTACTGCATTCCTCAGATTGCAAGGTGGCTGTGTCAGCAAGCCAACACACTGAAGTCAATATTTGTAGTGTAATGGCTGTCATGGAGACCTTCTGTCCTGCACCACTGTAGGGGATGCATTCCATGTCAGAGGCTGTTGTGGGCATTCAACAGTATCAGTGCTGGATGGTGGAATGGTGGGCTCCTTGAGTTCATTGCAGCTGTCCCTCTCTCTCATGGAGGCAGCCAGGGGCCCTCAGGCAATCACAGGAAGGAGGATCATTTGGGGCAGATCCTGGTGCTATTCATTCAGGTGACTTTGGACTGTCCCACCCATTTAAATCCCCTCTTCTTGGAAGCATTTCCTGGAAATGCTCCAGCTCCATACACTGAGAAGAATGGCACTGCCACACAACAGGTCCCTGAAAGCAGGAAGGGACTTCCCAGGTCACAGCTCTCCAGAGATACCAAGGCAACTGTGATATCAAGATATCATGCATAACAAGGCTTCAAAGTCAGCAGGCTGCCTCCACCTCTTGTGGGTGTATGCAATGCACCAAGACATAGCAACAGGATAAGGAAGGTTAAGAAGTGTAATTGCATAGCTTGGTACTGCTGTGCCTGCCGCACAGTCTGTTTTAATCCTTATACCTTGGACAAAGAATTGCGAGTAGACTTCTTGTTAGCACATTCACACACACAATTGATATTAACCACACACACAATTGATGTTAATCACCCACACAATCAATCCTGTTATCTTACAGAATACAGAAGTTCAAGTTCAAAACTAGACCCTGACTTAACTTTTGTGTGACTAGCAAGTACCTAGGCAGATATTGGCTTTATTCTGCGAATTGATCTCCGTTGTCTTCTATGTAGTCAGGTTCTGGTCTTTTTTTGTTCTTTGATATGGGGGCTCTCCTTGTGCTGGAGAGCCACCACGAGCATTGTTATTCGTTCACTGGGGAGAAAGAGACATTCTTCTGTTGTGCAATACATTTTATCCTTCATTGATTTTGTACCCTTTTGGGTGGTCTCTTAATTATTGCCAATCAATTGATTGAGTCCTGATCACTTTTATCGATAAGATTCAATCAGATGTTGCCACCAATCTCTGGGTGTGTACCCAACGGCCATACCTGTAGGTGCTGGAGGCATGTATCCATCCCAAATAAAGGTGAAGATTCCCTCCTTTGTCTGGTAAACAAGTATGTTTGACCAGAGAATGTCCATTGTCTTTAGGATCCTATTTCTTGTGTATTCAAAAGTCATGATGTGGAAATGATGGAGTTGCACTGGGGTAAACACAATAATAAGTCTCACAACACCAGGTTAAAGTCCAACAGGTTTATTTGATAGCAAAAAGCACTAGCTTCGAAGTGCTGCTCCTTCATCAGGTGAGTGGGATTTCAGTTCACAAATGGGCATATAAAGATACAAACTCAATTTACAGAGTAATGATTGGAATGCAAGTCTTTACAGGTTATCAAGCCTTAAAGGTGCAGACAGTGGGAGTGGAGAGAGCAGTTACTCAGATTAAAGAGATGTATTGTCTCCAGACACCACAGTTAGTGAAATTTTGCAAGTCCAGGCAAGTCGTGAGGGTTACAGATAGTGTGACATGAACCCAAGATCCCGGTTGAGGCTGTCCTCACGTGTGGAACTTGACTATCAGTCTGTGCTCAGCGACTCTGCGCTATCGCTATTCATCTCTGTCTTTAAACTGCAGCCTTTAAACTGCACCATTGATGTCGCCTTCTTTCTTCCTTCCTAACTGCAAGAGGAAAGACAGAGAGATCACCAGGTTCCATGAACCATGCATCTTCTTTACTGTAGTGTCAAAGGGAGAGACTTGACAGTTAGCATTTGCCGACTAAGGATTACTCTTTGTCCATTCATCATCTGCAGCTGCCCATTATCTTGTGCCCTGGCCACAACGTTGATGCCCAATCCTTAGTTTGCATGCTGATAGGACAAGATCCCACACCACCCCTGCCTACATCACATAACTGAATCAGAACTGCTTTGGCCACTCTGCTGCATCCTTAACTCTCATCTCATGCAAAGATACTGTGCTGTTCGGAGGGTTGGTGCCAGCTCAATAGGCTGAATGCTTTTCTATGCACTGTAGCAATTCTATTCTCCTGGTCTGCTGTGATTTTCAAATTCACGTAGCATTCTGACCTTCTTGTCTAAATTTGCCTTTGAAGAATAGTAACCTGAGCAAGATGTGGAACTCCTGCAATTGTCAGTGTCTTTCAGAACAAAAGAACAACTTGTTGGAAACAAGGTTTGTTTGACTAGTATTGAATCTTAGGTATATGCAGATGGCTCTGTTGTTGCTGGCAGTAAATTATACCCTTCTTCTAAGGTTATCATGAAGAGTTGAGACAACTTGTCCCAACTTGGTTATACTTGTGGCCGGAGTTGAATATGTGATTACCACAATGGAAGGTTGACATTTCTGCATAATGTCATAGTTCTTATATCTTGTATGAAACTGTTGTTTCCCCACTCCTCCAGACGTCAGAAGAAGTTGCTACCAGGAAATTCTCCATATTGTGCCTTGTTGGACACTTTGGAACTGTCAGGGGGTGGAGCCACATTGCAACTTCTTAATGAAGAAAATAAGGTTAGTATTACCTAGACAAGGATTTTGATTTAATCTCTGAATGGTCATAATAGTCCCATGATGGTACAAGGTTATTAGTACAGTGATGCAGGGACTTTAAACATAGAAAAGCAAGTTTATTTCAAAATATCACAGTGGCTGAGGTGTGTTATGTACAGGAAATTACTGGGGTTGCAATATTTTACAAGATATCACAGCGATTGGTGGTGGCAGCTTCCATCCCGTGAGAAAATGCTGTGCTGAGGTGATCAACTCTGTTTTAGTCATTGCCTGGAGTAGTTCAGGAATCTCACTTTGGTATGGTACTTTTGGCTGCATGTGCTGCAGAGAAAGAAAGTAGGCTGAGAAGATGCACATTACGTTAGCTTGTGCTCACTCTGTGCTCTTCTCAGCCAGCTTAGCTTTTCATTTCTGCTCTTTTCCAATGCTCTTCCATACAGTCAACCTCCAGACGTCATAGCCATCAATGGCGACTGTTTCTCAGTTGTCGTTATCATTGACTCCCATCTTTATATCCCATTTGAGGTATCCTGGTAGCTGAGGTCTGGGCATCCAGCAGGCTGTGAATCAGTGGCTATTTCGCTGTATAGAAGGTCTTTGAGTATGCAGCCATCATTCATCTAGTGAATGTGGCCAAGCCAGCCCAGACATTGTTGTCTTAATAATGAGTATTCGTAGGTGAAATTAACGGCAAGAAGTCTCAACACCAGGTTAAAGTCCGACAGATTTATTTGGTAGCACAAGTCACAAGCTTTCAGAGCATTGCCCCTTCATCAGACGAGTGGGAGTTGTGTTCACAAACAGGACATGTATAGACACAAACTCAATTTACAAGATACTGATTGGAATACAAATCTTTACAGGTAATCAAGTCTTAAAGGTCCAGACAATGTGAGTGGAGAGACACAGCTTAAAGATATGTGTATTGTCTCCAGCTATGTCAGTTATTGAGATTCTGCAAACCCAGACAAGTGTGGGGGTTACAGGTAGTATGACATGAACCCAAAATCCCGGTTGAGGCATCCTCATGTATGTGGAACTTGGCTATCAGTTTCTGTTCAGCAATTCCGTGTTGTCGTGTGTCATGAAGGCTGCCTTGGAGATCGTTTACCTGAAGATCAGAGGCTGAATGCCTGTGACTTTTGAAGTTTTCCCCAACAGGAAGAGAACATTCCTGCCTGGTGATTGTCGAGTGGTGTTCATTCATCTGTTGTCATAGTGTGTGCATGTTCTCTCCAGTGTGCCATGCCTCCTGCAGCATATCAGGTAGACAACATTCACCGAGTTGCAAGTTAATGTACCATATACTTGGTGGATGGTGTTCTCATGTGAGATGATGGCATCCATGTCGATCTGGCATATCTTGCAGAAGTTGCTGTGGCAGGGTTGTGTGGTATCTTGGTCACTGTTCTTTTGAAGGCTAGGTTGTTTGCTGCGGACAATAGTCTATTTGAGGTTGTGCAGTTATTTGAAGGCAAGAATGATCTTGGCGAGATGTTTGTCTTCATTGAGGACGTATTGAAGGCTCCGGAAAAGATGTCATAACTTTTCTGCTGCATGCAAGTACTGGAAGACGAAGGATACTCTGTCTGTTGTGCTTATGTTTATCTTCTCAAGTGGTCAGTATGGTTTCTCTTTGTGGCACGTCGGAACTGTCGATTAATGAGTGGAGTGCCATATCCTGTTCTTACGAGGGCATCTTTCAGCGTCTGGAGGTTGCGATCCTCCTCATCTGAGCAGATTCTGTGTATATGGAGGGCTTGTCTGTAAAGAATGGCTTCTTTAACGTGTTTAAGGTGGAAACTGGAGAAGTGGAGCAGTACAATGAAGTGCTGAGATGACCATCCTTAATGGAGATGTGTGTCCAAGAATGCACCTGATTCTGGAGAGTAGCCCATCGTGAATCTGATAGTGGGATGGAACTTGTTGATGTCACCGTATACTTGGTTCAGTGATGGTTTGCCAAGAGTTCAAAGGAAGAAAATGCCATTGATGTATCTAGTGTATAGCGTCAGTTGAAGGTCCTGTGCAGTGAAGAAGTCTTGTTTGAACTTGTGCATGAAGATGTTGGCATATTGAGGTGTGAGTTTGGTCCCCATGTGTCTGGATGAAGAAATGGTTGTTGAAGATGAAGACATTGTGGCCTAGGATGAAGTGGATGAGTTATAAAATTGCATCTGGAAATTGGAAATTGTCAGCATTGAGTACTGAGCCAATTGCAGCAATGCCATCATCATGAGGGATGCTGGTGTATAGTGCCGAGGCATCCGTTGTGACAATGAGTGCTCCTTGTTCAACTGCTGTTTGTGTGCTGAGTTTCTGTAGGAAGTCCATTGTGTTGCGACAAAAGCTGGGGGTTTTTTGTACAATGGGTTTCAGGATGTCTTCGACATAGCTGGATAGGTTCTCGCACAGGGTCCTGTTGCCTGATACGATGGGATAGCTGGATGAATTAGCCTTGTGTGTCTTTGGGAGGCAGTAGAGACCTCCAATGTGGGGAGTACGTGGGATGAGAGCATGGAGAGTCTGTCAAGGTCCGGATCAAAGGTCTTGATAAGTCTGAGTTGATGGGTGTTTTCTTTGGCCAGATTTGCGGGTAACTGTCTGTAACGTTCCTTGTTGTTCAGATGTCGGGACAGTTCTTTGCAGTAACCCATTCTGTTCAGTATGATGATGGCCCCTCTTTTGTCTGCTGGTTTAATGACAGTGTTGCAGATGGCGTAGTGTTGTGCTTGGGTGACATTCGGGACTGTCTTGTGAATGCGGCTGATAAGTTTGGTATTTACACCTCCTGACGGCTTGGCTGTACATGTCAAGTCGAGTGCAGCTATGGAGGAGTCCAATTCGACTCTTTCCTCTTTGGTTGCTGCACCGCAGATCTCTCTGTCAGCTGTTCCAGTTCATTGGCTGTCTCATTGTGTTCACTGTTGGCCTCTTGGGGTTTGTGGAAGAACTCCCGCAGCCTCATTCGTCTGATGAATGCCTCTGTGACTGCTGCGAGACTGATGGGGTCCATTTTGATGGTGGGGCAGAAATTGAGCCCTTGGCTGAAAACTTCGATTTCAACTGGTTAAAGTATATAGTCTGACAAATTGATAATGGACTCCCCTACACTGGTACTGTTTTCTACTGTGATACTGGCTTGGTTGCTGCTGATGGTGATGCCCAGTTTCTCAACTTTCCTGTTCCTGATGTGCATGTAGATGGCATAGTTCCTTTGTCTTGTCTGCTTGGCAGTGTTTCGCAGCTGTGCCCTGAGCACAAGTTGAGAATATAGACTCTATCTTGATTTCCAGGATGCGACGTTTATTGTAGAGGTGATGTATGAGGTGGTTAAGGAATGTGAAAGAGGTGCAATGTCAAAGTCTCTCAGCATAGACTGTGTTATAGGTTGCCCATGGGTTTGTGATCTGTAGTCCTTTCGGTATCTTGTCTGCTTTCTCGCATCTTTGCAGAAATGCCATAGTAACATTTCACACTGAGCAATACTTTCAGTGTTAAATGGACCGACTCTCACATCTGCAAAGTGTTGCGTTTGACCATTGGCATGAGGAAAATAAATGTTTTGGTCTAGGATATTCCACCATCCATCAGTATTGACAATGTGACTCTGGAGGATGTTGACAGTTTCACATATCTAGATTCCAAAAGCTCCAGCAAACTGTTATTTGATGCTGAAATCAACCCATGAATCGCAAAAGTTGCACTTTACCTTGTCTCTTGCATATGGTGTTCAGGTCTCACCACTGTAGAGGAGTGCACTTAGGATGCAGGCTAGGTAGATTGAGAATTTGGTATTCATAAGAAGGTTCTATTCTCTTAGTCAGCTTCGATATAACACCTGCACCATTTGCGATGCGTGGGTTGATTTCAGCATCAAATGACAGTTTGCTGGAGGTTTTGGTATTCCAGGGCTTCAACAGCTGCCAGTAATGGAGTGATTAATTTCAAGGACATGCAAGAGATCAGAAATGTAGGAGAGTAGATATCCCTGCATTTTCCATCTACCTGCTCACTTCTAATTTGTAATTGTCCTGCAATTTGCAATTAGGGATTAATTTTGAATTAGAATGGCAGAGCTTGGTGATTGATAAACATGATAAACATATTACTCAATTTTTTTACAGGTTCCTCTCTTCATGGAGATCTTTGCTCTTGAGGATCATATGATCAGGATAAAAGTGAATGAACTTAAGCCAATGAAGCCAAGATATGAAGTGCCTGATGTTATCCTTAATGAGCCCATCAGACAAAGGTAAGGCATCTGGTGCGGCAAGCAAAACATAGTCGGAAGGATTACATTTGTCAAAGCTGTTTTTATATTGCAGTTGTGTACATACTAAAACAGACGTGCTAAAGGTTAGCTGTTACCAACCTAATACTTCTGTGATATTATTCTCTGATATTATATGAACTATGTTCTGTAGAGCCAATTCCTGATCTCAATACTCTATTATAGTTTTTATTTCTGCAGCTAACATGACATACTCACTAACTTGATCTTTTTACTGCTCTGAATGGATTTGCACTCAGGTTTTGCTCATGATTTCCAATTTGATCTATAAAATCAGGTGGGGAACTCAACTGACTAATAATTCGGAGATTGAATAAACTGGGTCACTTTTGCATGCTGTATACTGCCCAGGAATGCCAATATTATTGTTTTTATTGAAAGCAGTGATCATACAAAGTTTGGTATTAGCTTGATAAAAACCTTACAGTACTATGTGCTAGACAAGTTATACCCTCACCTGCCAAACATGTCTTCAGAGGTTTTTCTGGAGCAGCTGAAGTGTACACCAGCCCTCCTGTTTCTTTCCTCCGTTTCAACATTATTAACTTGTGTATTTACTGGTCTTTTCCTATGCAACCAATTCAATTAATTCTTACTCTCTGTACATGTTCATCTTAACGACATTTCTAGGGGAAATGAGCTGTGGACGAAATTGAAAACAATGATAAAAATTTTAAAGTTGAATATTTTTTAAATGGAAGCCAAAGTAGGACAATGCAGATAGAGGGGTGAACAGAATTTGGTTTAATTCAGGGGGATTTTGGATAATCTCATGTTTACAGAGGGCAGAATGTGGGAGACTGGCCAAACATGCACTAGAATTATTATGTCTAGAAGTAACCAAGATCTGACGAGGATTTCAGGTGAGATAGGGATGGAATTGGGTGATGTTACAGAGATGGAAATAGACAGTCTTAGTTATGTGAGAATATATGGCCAGAATTTCATCTCTGGACAAATATAAAGAATAAAGAACAACACAGCACTGGAAACAGGCCCTTTGGCCCAACGAGTCCACACCGCCATTTTGACATTGTGAGTGCCCTCATCTACCTATGACCTTTGTCTATGCCTATTGAGCAAGATTGAGGGAAGACTAATTTAGAGACAATTTGTTACAGCAATCAGTCTAAGGGCATGTTTTTGGGGTGTGGGAGGAAACCGGAGTACCTGGAGAAAACCCATGCAATCACAGGAAGAATGTGCAAAGCCTACGAGAGGAGAGGCTGTACTTGACCTGGTGCTTGCTAATGAGCCAGGGCAGGTGTCGGATCTCACGGTAGGTGAGCATTTTGGGAATGGAGATCATAATTCTATCTCATTCACGATAGCGATGGAAAGAGATAGGATCAGGCAGGCTAGGAAGGTGTATGTCTGGAGTAAGGGGAAATATGAAAACATTAGGCAGGTAATTGGACGTATAAACTGGAAGGAGGTGTTCTTGGGGAAGAGTACAGAAGGAAAGTGGCGGTTTTTCAAGGAATGTTTGTCTGGGGTACTGCAAGACAACGTTCCGAGGAGTCAAGGAGGTTCTGGTAGGACGCGGGAACCATGGTGCACGAAGGTAGTGGTGAGCCTAGTTAGGAAGAAAAAAAAGGTATATAAAAGGTTCAGAGAGCTAGGGGATGTTAGGGATCTAGAGGAGTATAAGATGTGTAGAAGGGAACTTAAAAAGGAAATTAGGACAGTCAGAAGGGGTCATGAGAAGGCCTTGGCAGGTAAGATTAAGGAGAATCCCAAGGCCTTCTACAAATATGTGAAAAGTAAAAGGATATGAAGAGAAGGGATAGGGCCTATAAAAGGTGAAGGAGGAAAAGTCTGTGTGAATCTGGAAGAAATGGCAGAGGTGCTTAATGAGTACTTTGCCTCGGTGTTCACAGTGGAAAGTGAACTAGGAGATTGCACTGCAGGTTTGAGGCTTATGGAAAAGATTGAGTATGTGGATGTTAGGAAAGAGGATGTGTTAGACCTGTTAAATTCTATCAAGATAGACAAGTTGCCGGGACCAGATGGGATGTACCCCAGGTTATTGTGGGAGGTGAAGGAAGTGGTTGCAGAGCCCCTGGTGAATATCTTTGCATCGTCCATGGAAACGGGAGATGTTCCGGAGGATTGGAGGATTGCGGATGTGGTTCCTATCTTTAAGAAAGGGAACAGGGATAGTCCAGGAAATTACCGACCGGTGAGTTTGACTTCAGTGGTTGGTAAGCTGATGGAGAGGCTTCTGAGGGATAAGATATATGAACATTTGGAGAAGTTTGGACTGATTAGAAATAGTCAGCATGGTTTTGTCAAGGGCAGGTCATGCCTTACGAGCCTAGTTGAGTTCTTCAAAAATGTGACTGAACACATTGACGAAGGAAGGGCAGTGGACGTAGTGTACATGGACTTTAGTAAGGCGTTTGATAAGGTTCCCCATGCAAGGCTTCTGGAGAAGGTGAGAGGGCATGGGATCCAAGGGGCTTTGGCCTCGTGGATCCAGAACTGGCTTGCCGGAAGAAGGCAGAGAGTAGTTGTGGATGGGGTCTTGTTCTGCATGGAGGTCGGTAACCAGTGGAGTGCCCCAGGGATCTGTTCTGGGACCCCTGCCGTTTGTCATTTTCATAAATGACCTGGATGAGGAAGTGGAGGGATGGGTTAGCAAGTTCGCCGACGATACAAAGGTCGGTGGTGTTGTGGATGGTCTGGAGGGATGCCAAAAGTTGCAGCGGGACATAGACAGGATGCAAGACTGGGCGGAGAAGTGGCAGATGGACTTCAACGCAGATAAATGTGTAGTGGTCCATTTTGGCAGGATAATAGAACATAGAACATAGAACAATACAGCACAGAACAGGCCCTTCGGCCTTCGATGTTGTGCCGACCAAAATAAAAAGCAATGCCCCTCCAAACTAAACCATTCCCTTCTCTTCCATATACTTATCAACTAACCTCTTAAACGCCACCAAACTTGGCGCATCTACAACAGATGTAGTACAACAGATGTACAACAGATGTAATGGGATGAAGGAGTACAATATAAGGGGTAGGAGTCTTAGCTGTGTTGTAGAGCAGAAGGATCTCGGGGTCCGGGTCCATAGGAATCTTAAATCGGCCTCGCAGGTGGAGAAAGTGGTCAAGAAGGTGTACGGTGTACTGGCCTTCATTAATCGAGGAATAGAGTTTAGGAGTCAGGAGTTAATGATGCAGCTCAATAAGACTCTTGTCAGACCCCAGTTGGAGTATTGTGTGTAGTTCTGGTCGCCTCATTATAGGAAGGATGTAGATGCTACTGAGAGAGTTCAGAGGAGATTTACAAGGATGCTGCCTGGATTGGGAGGCAGGCCTTATGAAGACAGGTTGAGGGAGCTGGGACTTTTCTCACTGGAGAGATGTAGGTTGAGAGGCGACCTGATAGAGGTTTATAAAATGTTGAGAGGAATAGATAGGGTGGACTCTCAGAGACTATTTCCCCGAGCTGAAATGGTCACTACGAGAGGACACAGATTTAAGGTGCAGGGAAGCAAATACAAAGGAGATGTCAGGGGTAGGTTTTTCACTCAGAGCGTGGTGAGTGAATGGAACCGAGTGCCGTCGGAGGTTGTTGAGGCAAATTCACTGGGGTCTTTTAAGAGACTTCTGGATAAGTATATGGAAAAGAATAGGATAGGGGGTTATAGATAGGTCTGTGGATTGGTAGATGTGATCGGCGCAACTCGTGGGCCAAGGGCCTGTTTGTGCTGTATTGTTCTATGTTCTATGTTCTGCAGACACTGGCCCAAATCCATGTATCTGCACAGCAAACAGTGATAGTCACTAAGCTGTCATGTTGCCCATCAGATGGTCCATTCACTAATGACGTGAAGTACTAGGCAGCTCTCAAAGCAAATCTAAGAGCAGCCCTCGCATGACCCACTGCTTGTATGCCCCTTGTTGGACAACAAGGCGGACTGAATCAGCTGTGAAGTAAAAGAAAAGACATCAGTAAACATGCACAACTTAGACATTTACGGAATCCCCAGAAGCTCATAAATAAGACAAGTGAGCCATGAAATATCTTGATTCCCAGGGATATCCCAAGGCTCTTGATTTTTATTTAGAACAGTCTCTTGTATCCTTCCATCTCTAGTCCACTCATGTGCCTATTTTATTTATTTATTTTTTTTATTAAGCAACACAGCACGGGAAACAAGCCCTTCGGCCCAACGAGCCCGCGCCGCCGTCATACCAAATAGTAGCAAATACATTATCCTATTTTAATATTCCTATATAATAATATATATATTATTCCTAATATGGAAAATTTTCACCATAGGGACAATTTGTTACCCAATCAGCCTAAGAGCGAATTTTTGGGTTGTGGGAGGAAACCGGAGTGCCCGGAGAAAACCCACGCAACCACGGGGAGAACGCGCAAACTCCCGCAGACACCGGCCCAATTCCAAGTGTCTGCACAGCCACATCGATAGTCTCTGAGCTGTCATGGTGCCCTTCAGATGGTCCACATAAAGCACCCATTTACGACATGAGGTACCAGGCAACCCATGAATCAACATCCAAGAGCTGTACCCGCACCACCTGCCGAATGCGTGCTCAAGTTATGGACCGAATTACCTGTGGAAAAAAGCCGTAGTTAAATAAACTAAATAAAATATCTAAATAAACCTTAAACAACTGTAGCATGCCTGCCTCCACCATCCTACTTGGCAGTGCATTCCAGGCCCCCACCACCCTTTGTGTGAAAAACCTCCCTTTAACATCCAAATTATACCTCGCCCCCCCTCCTCATCCTAAGCCCGTGGCACCTCATAATTTTTGTACCCAACTTAGGAAAAAGCTTACCATTGTTCACTCTATCTATACTCTTCATAATCTTGTACACCTCTATTAGATCTCCCCTCATTCTCCATCTTTCGAAGGAGAACAGCTCCAATTTGCTCAATCTCTCCTCATAGCTCAGTCCTTCCATATAAGGCAGCACCCTGGTAAATCTCCTCTGCACTCTCTCCAGGGTCTCCATGTCCTTCTGGTAGTAAGGCAACCAGAACTGGACGCCGTACTCCAAATGTGGACGAACCAACGTTTTATACAATCACAACATTAAATGCCAGCTTTTATACTCTGTAACCCTCCCTATAAAGGCAAGCATACCATAGGCATCTTTGCCACCTCCTCCATCTGTACTACCACCTTCAAGGACTTGTTGTGTACTTGCACCCCCAGGTCCCTCTGCGTTTCTATACTCTTAATAGACCTACCATTTAATTTGCTGGTTTAGTCTCATGGTTGTCACAAAAATGGTAGGATTCCACATGGCAAGGGAGCAAGTTTATAATGGGGAATTTAGAGTAGTTGGAGAAGTGGTGCTGATGGGTAGAATGTAGAACTATGGTACAGATCACAGAGTACCCTAAAGAACACCATCAGTTAGTTACATTTTATCTTGTTTTATTATTAGGAAGGCTGAGGGGAGTATTGTAGTGGGTAAAACAATCTTAATTATAAATTTCGATTCCTGGCAGATACAGAGTATGATTTTCCCCAAAAAATTTGAAGCATTGATTTTACGTAAAAACTGGAATAAATCACGCTTTTTTTTCAGTGGCACACTCTGTGTACTGCGGAGTGCATTAGTGTGGATCGTGCTGAGAAGCTGTGGACAAAATCTATTCCAGCTGGAGAAACCGGCAGCAAAATGCTGAGTGGGCCATTGCGCATGTGCGGATTTGTTAGCACCAAGATCAACTTATGTGCAGTGGCCTCTGATTGCTGGCCAGCTCTCCGCAATGCTCCCACCTCCTCACGGCCTGATCACTGGTCTCCCAGACATGTCCAGACCAGGCTCAACTTCAGTTCTGGCCCCATTAATTATATTCAAATCACATTAAAATTACCCTCTGCATAAATTATTCAGCACCGTGCCAATTTTCCAAAGATGCTGTCAGGCCGGACACCCAGCACGGATCATGCTAATCGAGTGCGACTAAAATCTCCTGGTCTGTTGCGCTAAAAAATCAGCGCAATGAGATGGGAGAATCACCTGCATTGTTTTTAAATGTACTGGACAGTTTGCCCCTTTAAAGACAGTATATCAGTGTGCATTTTTGCTGCTGTTTCAGCATGTTAACTATTTATTTTGCTATTTGATGTAAAAGTGTTTATCTTTCTCCTGAGCCTAAGATAGGTATGTGAATATGAGGCATATTGCTCACTGCATTTCTTTGTTTGTTTTCTAGACTGACTGTGATGTCTAAGGATGGGCTTTCTGTAACACTAGTCACTGTTGATGGATGCACTCAGGTACTAATTATAGCAAAACCATTTCGAATGGATATTCAGAATTGGGGTGAATTGGCCATCAGTGTGAATTCTCTTGGCCTTTTGTACTTCGAACATCTCTGTAAGAAGTCACAGTTTGAAGTGTAAGTTTCCACAACTCGAATCCATTCTTATGATGTTCATCCCAATATCAGTTATCTCCTGGGAATTTTCACACTGATAGGCACAGCAGTTGGTCATTAGCCTGCTTTACCATTTAGTTAAATCATGGTTGATCTATATCTTAACTCCATGTACCTGACTTGTTAAAACTTAATGCATTTGCTCAACAAAAATCTGTTCTTTACAGTTTTGAAGATTAAGAACAAGAGAAGGCCATACTGTCAAGCCCATTCCAACATTGAATATGACCATGACTAATCATGAGCTTCAACTCCACTTTCCTGACCGCTGCCCAGATCTCTTGATTCCCTGAGATTAAAATTCTGTCTGTATTAACCTTAAATATATTCAATGATGGTGCACCCACAATCCTTTAGGATATATAATGCAAAGATTCTCATCCCTTTCAATAAAAAAATGTCTCCTCATCTCAGCCCTAAATTCTGAAACTGAGCTGCCTTGTTCTACATTCCATAATTGGAGATGCCGGCGTTGGACCGGGGTAAACACAGTAAGAAGTCTCACAACACCAGGTTAAAGTTCAGCAGATTTATTTGATAGTAAAATCCATTAGCTTTTGGAGCGCTGCTCCTTCATCAGGTAAATGGGAGTTCTGTTCACAAACAAGGCATATAAAGACAAACTCAAACACAAAATAATGGTTTTAATGCGAGTCTTTATAGGTAATCAAGTCTTAAAAGTAGACATTGTGAGTGGAAAGAGCATTAAGCACAGATTAAAGAGATGTGTATTGTCTCCAGACAGGAGAGTTAGTGAGATTTTGCAAGCCCAGGCAAGTTGTGGGGGTTACAGATAATGTGACATGAACCCAAAATCCCAGTTGAGGCTGATCTCATGTGCAGAACTTGACTATCAGTCTCTGCTTGGCAATTCTGCATTGTCGCGTGTCGTGAAGGCTGCCATGGTGTACACTTATCTGAAGATCAGAGGCCAAATGCCCGTGACTGCTGAAGTGTTCCCCAACAGGCAGAGAACGCTCTTGACTCATTTGAAAACTAAGATATTCAATTTAATGTGAAAATACTGTAAAAATAAAGACATTTGTTGATATTGATTTGAAAAGTTAGCAAGTATACTATAAAATAGAGAACAACAGAATTTTGTGCACATACATTAACCACTTCAGTACCAGAAGCCATTACATGCTTTAGTATATTTTGCAAAGAAAGTCAGAACTCTAATTTTTCTGTTTTGTCTTTACATTAGAAACACAGAAGGAAGCATACTGGAAGGCAAAAGGAAACGTGACACAAAGACTCAGAAGGTAATGGATAATCAGTTGGCCTTTGGAAAACTGCCTCTGTTTTAGAAAGTAGTGTGTGATGGTTAAAGTCTCTTTCTCATAAGTAGGCGTTCCACAGAACTGTGTGTTGGATAACCTGTTGCTTCAGTCTATCCCAGTGCAGTGATCAAAGAAAGTTAGTGGATACTGTTTCAGGAGTTGCACATCAGACTTTGGAAGAGAGGAAGCAAATGTTGTCATTTCCAGTCATGTTTCCTTTCTATGAGAATTGATAATGTTATTAGTGGACTTTTGAGATTAAGTTGCTTTGCTTTTGAATTAGACAATTAAGTATTAGAGGGATTTAAATTTCTTAAACATAAACGAAACAAAATATTTTTATCCACTAACTTCTATGTCTCATAATGTGGAGGCATCAATAATTAACATCATCATAGAATCATAGAACCCTAAGTGCAGAAGGAGGCCATTTGGCCCATTGAGTGTGCACCGACCACATTTCCACTAGGTCCTATTCGCATAACCCCAAGCATTTGCCCTAGTTAGTCCTCCTGATACTAAGGGGCAATTTAGAATAGTCAATCCGCCTAACCCACACATCTTTGGACTATGGACGGAAACCGGAGCATCCAGAGGAAACCCACGCAGATATGGGGAGAATGTGCAGATTCCGCACAGACAGTGACCCAAGCCGGGAATCAAACCTACATCCCTCCCACTGTGCGGCAGCGGTGCTAATTTTCAATTCATTTTTGTTATTGGCAACCAAATGTTGCTCCACTGTTGTTGCTGTTATGAGAATTTTATGGCCTTAAAAGAGGCTTCCAGAGTCTTCAGGTTTAAACAAACTGACTGACTTTGGATGCTTTATTTACTAACAGGGTGTCTGGCACAAAGAGTTGGCATCCTCTTTAGGATAATGCACCTATTGAGTTGTGAACCCATAAAAAGAGAAGGCAAACAACAACAGCTACTTACACTAACATAGTGTCTGTAAGGCAATGAAATGCCCAAGTTGCTCGATAAAACAAAGTGTGACACTGAGCCATGTAAGGAAAAATTACATCAGATGACCAGTGTGGTTAAAAGTAAGTTTTTAAAGAGTGACTTAATGAAAGAAAATGAAGTTGAGAGGCAGAGAGATGTGGGGACTATTTCAGAGCTTGAGGCCAAGGCAATAGAGAACACATTCATCAAAGGTGTAACAGTTAAAATTGGGAATGCACAAGACATTATAATAAGAGAGCGTATATATCGTGGACAGCTGTGAGACTGGAATAAATTATAGAGAAGGCGGGATTTGTAAACAAGGATGCAAATCTTAAAGTAAAGATGCTGCTTGACCAGAAGCCAGTGTTGGTCCATGAGTCGAAAGATGATAGGAGAACAGGATTTGTTGCAAGTTTTGGATTACCTCAAGTTACTCCGGATAGAATGTGGGAGATTACACAAGAGCATGATGGAATATTGAACCTAAAGATAACAAAGACATGAATGAAGGTTTCAGCAAGAGATATGTTGAGACAGGTGAAGTGAGGTGATATTTAACAAATGTAAATAGGCAATCTTAATGATGATAGAAATATAAACTCAGAAGTTCATCTGGGGATCTGTGATAACTTCAGCCAGGCTAATGAGGTTGGCTTGCTAGAATATGAACTTAAGTTAAATTGAGTTAGTTTATGTATTTGGTATTCAAAAGAATACCTGATGAGTCCTATTTGATAGTTAAATTAGGGAGCCTCATGGTGCCTATTTAAAGCAGGTGTGTCAAACTCCCAGCCTGCATTTAGCAGGGAGCAACTGGAGAGCTGACTGTGTACCAATGTATGGTGTAAATAAAGTAACTTGGTGATGGGACTTTCAGTTCTGTGGTGTTATTACATTGGGGATAAGGGAAAAAGGAGTGACCTGACGGAACTTGCTGAACCACTGCACATATTAAGGGTAAACCTTTGTTGAGGGAATGTGCTGTTTTTTTGGGAAGTTGGACTCTTTGACCCTGCAGTGTAGGACTGGGCCCAATATGTGGAAAGGATGAAGTATTTCTTCAGGGCAAACAACATAACCTCAGATGAGAAGCAAAGGGATGTCCTGCTGACTGCATGTGGACCAGCAGCTTTTGTGATTATGCGTAGTTTAACTTTCCTGGGAGCACCAGACATAAATTCCTTCCAAGAGTTGTCAAACTTAGTTCAAAACTATTATGATCTTAAGCCACTCCTGATCCTGCAGAGGTACTGTTTTCACTCCTCATTTTAGAGAAGCGGGGAGTCAATCACCAGTTTCCTAACAAGGCTAAGATGTCTGATTGGGTGGTGGTGGTGGTGGTGGGGGGGAGGTGTTGTTGTGTCACTAAGTGAAATGCTCTGAGACCAATTGGTGTGTGGAATTAACAAGATACAGAAAAACATGTTGGCGGAGGCCTAGCTGGACTGTAAACAGACACTATAGCTGGCTTTGTCTTTAGAAGAAGCAGCAAGTGGAGTGCATGAGCTCCAAGGTATCCCATTAGAGATAGAGGCCAACTTGAGAGAGACTGGGTTAGGGGACTACCTCTGCGGGGCAGGCTACTACATAGCGGCCTCTGGAAGGATTCAGATGTGAGGGAGCCCAAGTCTGCCTACACTTAGGCAAGATATACAGATGCCGGCATTGGATTGGGGTGGTAAGAACTCAGTAAGAATTTAGCAACACCAATTTATAATCCAACCGATTTATTTGATAGTAAAAAAGCGAGCTGAGGAAGACACAGAGTGTTGAAAGCTCGCTTTTTTACTATCAAATAAATCGGTTGGATTATAAATTGGTGTTGCTAAATTCTTACTGAGTTCTTAACACTTAGGCAAGATCAGGTTAAGCCCAAAGTGACAGCAGTTCTTATAGAGCCCCACCCGACACGACATTATTACGGTTGACAGTGTCAGGAAAAGCAAGAGGAAAAGCAAGTCTCCCAAACCAACATGGTCGAAAAGAACATGTAGTCAGAGGGACTGGAGAATGCACAACCTGGAAGCTCCCCCTACTTCTGACGAGGAACAGCTACTGTGCATAGTGATGACAAAATCAGAATCCATCAAATTGTCAGTGAGATTGACTGGGCATCCAATTTTAATGGAGATTGACACAGGCACAGACTTATTGGTCATAGGGGAGACGTTTAACGAGATACGCACTGGACTCAACCCTTAGCCCTGATCAAAACTTCGGCAAGGCTGAGGGGAATATACAGGGAAATCACTGAAAGTGATGTGTCAGTTGCTTATAGGAAACAATTAGTTAGGCTCCCATTAGTGGTAGTGGAAAGTTTGGGACTGAGCTTATTAGGACAAAATTGGCTAAAAGAGCTCCAGCTAGATTGGACAAATACTTTCCAGCTGGTAAATGGTTGCCTGAGTGATCTCTTGAGCAAATATCAGGAGGTTTTTTGGGAAGGCCTAGGATAAATCAAAGGAGTCAAGGCAAAATTGTACATCAAACCAGAGGTTGTCCCAAAGTTTTGCAAAGCTCGACTGGTACCTTTTGCATTATGGGAAAAGGTTGATGTGGAAATCAAAAGATGGAATGAAGAAATAATAAAACTGGTCCAGTTCACAGAATGGGCAGCACCTGTGGTTCCTACCTTAAAGCCAGGTGGCTCAGTGTGCCTTTGCGGCGATTTCAAACAGATGATAAATTGCTACTGTCAGCCAGACAAATGTCCAATTCCCAGGATTGAGGACCTATATGCAAAGTTGACCAGAAGACTCCTATTCACAAAACTGGATATGAGCCATGCATAGCTGCAACCACGACTGAACGAGGATTCTCAAAAACTTGCCACTGTAAATACGCTGAAAGGTCTCTTTCTGTATAAAAGATTGTCTTTGGGGTTTTATAAGCTTGTGCCATGGAGAGCATCCTAGAGGGGTTACCACGGATTGCCATTTACCCAAACGATATCCTCGTTAGGGGTAAAACAAGGATGAAATATCTGTAGAACTTGGAGGAAGGTCTCAGGATATTTGCAGCAGTGGGAGTGTGTCTGAAAAGCAAGAAATACGTCTTTTTAGCATCACAAGTAACCTACCTCGGGCACAAAGTGGATAAGTCAGGCCTACATCCTCTGGAGGATCGGGTGCGAGCAATAAAAGACATCCCGGCTCCCACAACAATCTAGGAGCTATGGTCACTTTTAGCATCGGTAACATATAAGGGAAATTCATACAGAATTGGGCTTCCATCCTGGATTCCCTACACCAATTGTTAAAAAAGGGACAAACTTGGGAATAATAGGCCCATCAAGACAGGGCCTTCAAGGAAATTAAACAGCATCTCTTAGCTGAAAATGTATTGGTACATTATATCCCCAAGAATATCCCCATGAGCAAGGTAAGGAGGTGTGGGATAGAAGGAAATTTGGCCAATTGGATAAGTAACTGGCTGTGTCATAGAAGACAGAGAGTGGTGGTGGAGGGAAAATTTTCAGACTGGAGGCCAGTTACCAGTGGTGTACCACAGGGGTAGTGCTGGATCCCCTGCTTTTTGTGATTTTTATCAATGACTTGCAAGAAGAGGCTGAAGACTGTGTTAGTAAATTTGCTAACGACAGCAAGATTGGTGGAGTAGTGGATGAGGTAGAAGGCTATTGCAGGCTGCAAAGAGACATTAATAGGATGCAGAGCTGGGCCGAAAAGTGGCAGATGGAGTGGAATCCTGATAAGTGTGAGGTGATTCATTTTGGTGGGACAAACTTGAATGCAGAATACAAGGTCAACGGTAGGGTTCTAAGGAATATGGAGGAACAGAGAGATCTTGGAATTCATATTCACAGATCTCTGAAGGTTGCCACTCAAGTGGATAGAGCCGCGAAGAAGGCTTATAGTGTGTTAGCGTTTATTAAAAGGGGCTTTGAATTTAAAAGCTGTGGGGTTATGCTGCAACTATACTGGATGTTAGTATTTGGAATATTGTGTACAGTTCTGGTCACCTCATTAGAAGAAGGATGTGGAAACATTGGAGAGAGTGCAGAGGAGATTTACCAGGATGCTGCCTGTTTTGGAGGGTAGTTCTTATGAGGAAAGGTTGAGTGAGCTGGGGCTTTTCTCTTTGGAGCGGAGGAGGACGAGAGGCGACTTAATAGAAATTTATAAGATGATGAGGGGGATAGATAGAGTGGATGTGGAGAGACTATTTCCTCGGGTGGATGTAGCTGTTACTAGGGGGCATAACTATAAGGTTCATGGTAGGACATATGGGATGGATGTCCGAGGTAGATTCTCTACTCAGAGAGTGGTTGGGATGTGGAATAGACTGCCTGCTGTGATAGTGGAGTTGGACACTTTAGGAACTTTCAAGCGGTTATTGGATAGGTACCTGGAGCACTCCAGAATTATAGGGAGGGGTTAGCTTGATCTTGGGATTGGACATAGCTCAGCACAGCATTGAGGGCTGAACGGCCTGTACTGTGCTGTAATGTTCTATGTTTCTAAGAAGGAACTGGTACTCACCTGTGACGCGTCCCCACATGGAGTGGGCACAATCCTGATACACAGGTAGCAAAATGTGCAAGACTGGCCAATAGCATATGCCTCCAGGACCTTGGCAATGGCAGAGCGAAGATATGCCCAGATTGAAAAGGAAGGACTGGCAATAATCTTCACAGTCAAAAGATTTCACCAGTATTTATATGGTAACACATCATAACCCTTGCTGGGCTTACTGAAGGAAGACAAAGCAATGCCACCGATAGCTTCAGCCCAGATCCAGCATTGGGCATTATTGCTGGTGGCATATCAGTATCGATTGGACTACTGACCAGGGAATAGAGAGGTAAATTCTGAAGCCTTAAGCTGGCTACTATCCCCGGACACCCCAACATTGGTACCCAGAATGGAGGAGACTGTGATGATGTTAAACTTTATGGATGCCCTCCCGGTGGATGCACACAATATATACCAATGGATGCAGAAAGATTCTGCATTGGCGAAGATAAAGCACCTAGTGTTAACAGGGCAGTTGGAAAGACCGGTCCATCCACAGTTCCACCCATTTTGGGAACAGGAGGGAATTGATCATAGTGGAAGACGGGATACTGCTGTGGGGACCATAGGTCATCGTTCTAAGGCAGGGCTGTCGGGCCACATTGGCCGAATTACACAATGGGCAGCCTAGAGAATCAAAAATGAAGATGTTGGCCACAGTGTCTTCTGCTGGGACGATGGGAATCCCCTATTAGCAGCTTCTCTATGTTAACATTCCTTTATGTTGATCTTGGATTAGTAGTAACACTCTTGCATCTGACTCAGAATGTCATACATTCAGATCCTTCAATAGAAACTTCAGCCATTAATCTAGGCTGTGTTTCAACACAGTGCTGCGGGACTGCCACTTTTGGAACTGCAACGTTTGGAATGAGATGCTGATCAGTTTACTGCAAATATGATGGTGCTCACCATTATTAGTATGCAACTCATCAAATTGTCACAAATTGCTGTACGATTTGGATTCTTCATGTAATTCAAAAATGGTATCTTGCCCTCAACCTTCCTATTAATTTTAAGAAAAGATACTGTGCTCTAGAAAATCCTGGGCTGCAATACCGGGATCCATATGCCGTCTTAGACATGCAAGAACCCATGGCACCAGTTGGAGAAGAGCACTGTAAGGGGCCATGGGATTTCCTTTTGGGAATCTTGCTTGGGTCTGGACCTGTATTCTGGACATAACAAAAATAAGTGATTATGAAAAGTAATGTGTTAAAAAGATAATTTCATTGGATATTGAATAATTATAATAATAATTAGATGACAATTAGTATTAATAATATAATAGAGAAAAATAACTAAAAAGAAAATAACTTTACATTTATCAGAAAAGATGACAGATTTTTTGAAAACATGAACAATAACTCCAAATCAGTCAGTTCCAAATTGATACATGTTATCATTCCCTTGATACATACATTACTGAGTAAATGTATGGGTGGGCACTATAGTCACTCTGTTTCTTCAGGCCAGGGCTTCTCCACTGGATATCATGCACCTATAATGTAGTATTAAACTATACAGATCAGGAAAGCTACTGTGCTAGATCTCAGTAAGTATTCCTAAATAGATCGAATGAGTTGACAGTGAGTGAAGACCAAATCTGAATTGGCAGTGATGTCCATCACAGTTGAATAGCTTAATTCATTGAGTCAAAGAATCTCTACATTGCAGGAAGTGGCCAGTTGGCCCATCTAACGCCTCACCCAGACCCTCCCCTCCATCCTATTCCTGTGACTCTGCACATTTATCATGGCTACACTCACTTTCCAAGCTTACGCATGAAGAATAACTTTTTGAACAAGGTATTAAAAGATAGCAACCCTGCCGAATGAGAGTTAAAACATTCAAGACAGCAGAGGCAATGTCGAGGATAACATTTTATTTGAAAAAGATGTGAAGTTTGTAGACCGCATTGGGGATACCTTTGAACTTGTATAATGTTTGAAATGATACTTTGAACTTGTACATCTGATGTACTAAGTGTATTTTTACAAAATGTAAATTTTAAATTTAAACTCATTCAAGGTCAATTTAGCCTAATATGCAAAATTCTGACTCTAATTGGGCATGCAGATTTAATGGAACAGTTGTTAATAGTTTCTAATCAATGGCTTAAGCTAAAATGCAGTGTGAGTTCTATAATTTTTAATCATGATTTGAATTTGCAGGAAAGTGAAGAAGACCTAGGATTGTGGAAGGAGCAGTTTAATGAATTTGTAGACATCAAAACCAATGGTAAGCGGTATATTTTTGTAGTATTCCTGTGTTAAGCAGGCAATCTTTTGCTTGATTTCTTATGTCTTACTTGTTTGGCTGTCGCAGCAATATTATCGCATCAAAAGTCAGACAGAAACAGTTTGGTATGTAACTGGTCTAAGTGGATGGACAGGCTGCATGGCCACATTTACAAATAGAACAACTTTCCTTCAGTTAATTTATTAAAGGGATCTGGAAATTGCTGGCTCGACTGGCATTTATTGTCCATCCCTAGTTGCACTTGAGAAGATGGTGGTGGACTGCCTTCTTGAAGAGATGTTACAGAAGTGTGATTGCAGCGTGTCTTGGATTGGGTACTCAACATTCCAGCATATATAAAGTTCCAAAAGAAGAGGCCAAAGGGGAAAGGTTGGTGGGGTAGCGTTGAAGGTTTCAGAGCATTGCTGAGTTGTGATGTAAAGGCAGTAGATAGTGATGTAGAATCGGTTTGTGCTGAAATCATGAATAATAGGGGAAGTTGTCAGCAAATTTGGATACAATGCGGTCGATCTCTTTATCCAATTCATTAGTACAGAATGTGAATATTTGAGGCTGCAGCGCAGGTGCCTATGGCACTGTTGCGGGAGTTTCACAGCTGTTTGACTATCCTTGTAACTGATCAGGGGACACTCAGAATTCAAGAAAACTTTATTCAGGTTATAGCAAGAAAGCCTGCCAGCCACTAGGGCTTTACAGACTTCTCAAACGAAGCAGTACAATGGCAATTATACTCTTTGGCACAACTACAAGCATTTAACATCTACCAATCAAAGGTGCACATTTGTTTAAAAAAAATCTGGGTCTATTCACAATTAATAATTGGGATTACATAATGTATAACATATGAGTATACAATTTGAGCATGGATACTAAATTATTAATATCATCAAACTCTTATTTCATCCTATTTATCAACTAACTTCCAGACGTAAGAATAATATGTGATAGTGATTACATGAACTACAGCCATACAGTGTTCAGTTGGATTTTTGTATGCACATTGTGTAAAGAAAGTCTCTCTTATAATTAATACGGATCCTTATAGAGACTTATCTATATTTAAGGCAAATGGTTTCTCATCAGGAGTTTCTCAGAGTTAGAGAATTTTAGCAGCCAATGTAATTTTAAACTTGTATGATCTTTGACTCTTTCGGGAGGTCCACTAGATACAGTTTGCAAGCTGAAAATGTCTTATCTCTCTCAGCTTTTTGTTGCCTGTTAACCAATCCTTCAACTATGCTAATGTTTTACACCAGTCAGGAGCTATTGCATTGCGTAACCTTTCATTTGGTACTTCAAGGATGCCTTTTGGAAATCCAAATACACTGATCTGTAAATTCCCCTGACCTTAATTGACCTCATGGGTGAGGCAAAAGGACAGCAGAAAATGATTTTAGTGCAACAAGTTAATAGAATTTGTTAAGTAATAACTGAACAAAAAGTTTAATAGGCGACAATAGTCTAGTTTTCAATTCTTGTCCTCGTGGCTGCCTGGACACAGGTGACATTGTCTTCGATTCTCTGAGATGCCTTCTCTTCTCTGGTTCCTTTTCCTGTGTGTTGAGGTCTTCCATTTTGCCTATGTGTAAGCTAGCTATACCTGACCCCTTACGTACTTGTGGCCTAACCATCTAATTTTTGGCTCGCTGGTGACCTTTTTGTGTCATTTGCTATAGTTGTGACACTGAGGTCCATTTAGCATCAAACAGCAAGCAGTAGTTTTGTGATAACATGCTTTTTAAGAACCCTTTAGCTTCTGCACAGCTTCAAACAGGACAAATGAATACTCTTATAATTCAAAACGTGTCTCTGAAGAATACAAGCAACATATTAAACAGAAATGAGGAGGAATTTTGCCGCTTAAAGAGTTGTGAATCCTTGGAATTCTCTAACTGAGAGGGTTGTGACTGTTGCATTGTTGAATATATTTAAGGTTGAGAAAGATGGATGTTTGATTTCTCAGGGAATCAAGGGATTTGATAGTAGGTTGAGGATCAGGTCTCATTTTGTTGAATGGTAAAGTTGGCCCCCAAGAGCCATAAGGTGTACTCCTGTCCTGTTTCTTATGTTCTTGTGCAGAAATTACTGCAGGAAATATATACATTGGAACATTGCTGCAGAAATTTCTCAGAGTAGTATCCTAATACCAAACATCTTCAGCTAGTTCATCAGTGACCTTATCTCCTTCATAAGATCAAAAGTGAGGATGTTTCTCATATTCAAACTCTTTCACAAATAGTCTAGCAGTCTGTGCTCACATAAAGTAATCTGCAGGAGGTTTCCTTGCCCACGTTTGTACCAGATGCAATGAGATTTCATGGGACCTAGAGTAGATGTTGAGAATGCATCATTCACTTCCTTTGTTATTGGGGCACAATGGCAGCAGCATGTACCATCTGCAAGATGCACTGTAGCATAAAATCATGGCTGCTTTGACTGCACCTTCCAAACCTCTACCACCGGAAAGGACAAGAGCAGCTGAGGCTGGTAATAGTTGGAAATTACTTTGAAATCAACCATGAGGATTTTAAAAAGGTTCAAAACTGACCTTTTGATTATAGGAGGGGTTGAACAGCAAGTGCAGTTGGTGACGAAGATAAACATTGGGCTAAGGAGAATTTACATTGGGCTAAGGAGAAGTTACAAGCTGGGTAAGAGGATGTAGAGGGAGCAAAGTTCCCTACATTGAGGAGTTTAGTCTAATGAGGTCTGTTGGAATAGATAGGAAAATATGGATACCTTTCTGGGCAGGGTCAGCTTTGGGCCCTGTCTTCTGGAATGAAAGTAAGTTTTTGTTTTGGTAGAAAGTGAATTAAAAGAAAAACAAACAAATGGATAGAGGCTTTTTAAAAAGTCTGAATTCCCTTACAATAATTTTCTTCATTAATAGGCCCTACATCTGTTGGATTGGATTTTTCACTGCATGGGTTTGAGCATGTGTATGGAATTCCAGAGCACACAGAGAATTTGCGACTGAAGACTACAAGGTGGGAATTGCCACAACAATGTAATCTATGAGTATAGTAGCAGTAATGACTGTCTATGCAGCACATTGTCCCAGAACCATCTGCAGGATCTGCCCCAGTTCAGTTTGCAATGAATTAATCAAAACTAGTTGGGGCTAACTTAATAGTTTTTCTCTGCTCATAAAAATTGAATATTGTCAAAAGGAATGTTTCTGGAATTGAGATACATTGAAATTTAGTATTCTACGTAACTCATAAAAAACAAAGAGTTTGAGTTAATGATTGATTTACCTTTGGGCAGGGAGCAGAGCTGTAGATGTCAGTTGACAGATTGCTTGGTGAGTTGCAATCCAACTTCCTTTGCTTTAATCCGTCCAGCTGTTCTGTCTTGAAGATGCTTACTCCTGCTGAGTACAATGCCATTGGTGCTAGTCATCCTCTGTTTCGTCCCCCAATTAACCATGTTATATTGTGAGTATTAACAACAATAGTCATAGGCCAATCGTGGCTTTTCCAGAGAGGTTCCAGAGAGGATCCTCTCCCACCACCTTAGGGACCTGGGGTGGAGGGTGATGCGTATTGCAGTTCCATAATAAACAGTCCTTGGCGCAACCTTGTGGAGTCTGTGAGCCATGTCTGTGTTGAGTGTTATCGACCATTTAGTTCCCTCAAAAACCTTTCGTTGATGTTTGAACTTCAGTTCCCCCCCACATTCTCACTTACTATATAAAGCTCAGACCAGTTGCAAATTAATTACCATAATCCCACCTGAGTTTTGAACTAATCTGAACATCGGGTTGAGACCTAATTTGTATGAGCTAACCACTGTACCATCCTCGTTGTGAGTATTGTGGATTGGAGTTAGGGAGCGGCATGGAGAGATTTGAAAGAATACTGAGAATTTTAAGCTTGAGGTATTGCTTGACTGAAGCCAATGTATGGCAGCTAGCACCCTGATGATAGGGGAACAGGGCATGCCATAATTTAAAATACAGGCAGTTCAGTTTTCAATTACCTCAAGCTTACAGAGAGTAGAATGTGGGAGACCAGCCAGGAGTGCGTTAGAATAGTTGAGTCTAGAGGTAAGAAAGGTGTGGTTGAAGGTTGCAGTAACAGATAAGATAAAACAGACAATGTGCAGAAAGTTTTCTGGGTAGAATCTTCCCCTTTTAAATCCATACGAGATGTTCCTTATATCAACAATGATGTTAATCCACTGAATCAGACATCTAACAAGTTGCCTGGGTCAGATTTATCATTTTATAACATTTTTAAATGTTCTCTCCAATCTGCTTCTCTGGGAAGTGATTAATGCACAGCTGCAGTGAGTCATGGGCACTAGACATATAGACTGTTCACACCAATAAGATCTTCTGGTCATGCTGATGGTTTCCTGGTGGCAGGGGGTGCATTTAAAGACAAGGCTTATTGACAATGATGGGACCAAAGATCCTGCTGCCTTTTGTTGCAATCTCTAAGAGCTACAGCTTAATATCTCGTTATTTCTGATAAAGAACCAAACAGACTCAAAACATTAACTCTACTCTCTCTCCCTACAGATGCTGCCAGACCTGCTGAATATTTCTGGCATCCTCTGTTCTTGTTTTAAATTCCAGCAACTGCAGTGTTTTGCATATTTTTCCAAATTATTAGTTTATTGATCTTTATCTTTGCAGTCAGGAAGAACCCTACAGGCTCTATAATCTGGATATATTTGCATGTGAACTGTACAGCCGGAGGAGTGTATATGGTTCCGTACCTCTTCTCCTTGCACACAAACCAAAACAAACTATGGGAATTTTCTGGCTGAATGCTTCTGAGACATTGGTGGATATCAGCATGAACACAGAAAGAAAGGTGGGTACATATGCTGTACATATGAGTTGTATGATAATTGATGGGTATTACAGTGGATACTGTTCCATGTCAGGTATAACGTTTATTTTAAGGTAAATACCATAAAGAAGAAAAACTGGCTTTAAATTATGCTTTTCATCATCTCAGGATATGTCTATAGCGCTTCACAGCCAGTATGTATTTTTGAAGTGTAGTCACTTTGTAAAGCAAGGAAAACTTACACACTGCAAGATACCACAGACAGCAGTGATGGCCAGGTAATTTGTGTTCGTTGTACTGGTCAAAGAATCAACATTGGCCAAGATATCAGGGGAGCTTCTCTGGTTCTCTTTGTCAATTACCAGGAAGATTTTACATACCCTGATAGAGGTAGTGTACATCATGTAAAAGATGACACATCGAACTGCACACCACATCCTCAGTACTGTTCTAAGTCTGTGCTCAGATTATGGATGGGAGTTTTCAGCTGTGCTTGACCTGAAACCAGAAGATCCCACCCGAGCTCAACGGACCTTTCCATGGCCTGCCTCTCGCCCGCTGTAATTCACATTGTGGTTGGAACAGGAGACTGCACTCTTACATATAAGATGTCTGGAGTGGAATTTGAAACCATTGTCTGACGACTCAAAATACTAGATCCAGTGACCAGACCTTGGAATGGGATTGGCCATTTCACAGAAAACGATGGCCTTTTGCCTACCTTTCAGTTGAACAAGGTGTATTGTCTGCCTGGACACTTTTTCGACTACATCAACCCTTTTTTTAACCCAGTGTTCTGAACAGAGTGGGCAATCTCTTGTTGGTTAATCTTACTACAGCTTTCGCTAGGCTTTTGGAGTTCAACATTAACAAAAAGTTATATTTATATAGCACCTTTAGCATAATAAAATATTCCATACTCTTTCACATGAGTATGATAAAGTGAATTATGTCACCAAGCCTTTTAAGAAGATTTTAAGTCAGATGACCAAAAACTTGGTCAGAGGGTTGCTTTTAAGAAATCTTAATAGAGGAAAGTGATGAAGAGAGACAGAGAGGTATAGGAAGGAAATTCCAGAGAAGGTGTAGTCATTGATAGTGGAATAATTATATTTGGGAAGAGGCTCGAATCAGAGGACCACAGATATCCCAGCATGCTTGTAAGTTTATTTATCAGTTTCACAAGTAGGTTTATATTAACACTGTAACATAATTACTGTGAAAATCCCCTAGTCACCACATTCCAGCACCTGTTCGGGTACATAGCATCATAGAGGTTTACAGTATGGAAACAGGCCTCTTGGCCCAACTTGTCCATGCAGCCTTTTTTTTTTAAACCCCGAAGCTAATCCTAGTTGCCTGCATTTGGCCCATATTCCTCTATATGCATCTTATCCATGTAACTTTTTAAATGCTTGTTAAAAGATAAAATTGTACCCACCTGTACTATTACCTCTGGCAGCTTGTTTCAGACACTTACCACCCTCAGTGTGAAGAAATTGCCTGCCTGGGACACTTCTGTATCTCTCCCCTCTCACATTAAACCTATACCCTCAAGTTTTAGACTCTCCTACCTTTGGCAAAAGATATTAACTATCTAGCTGATCTGTGCCCCTCATTATTTTATAGACTTCTATAAGATCACCCCTCAGCCTCCTACGCTCCAGGAAAAAAAGTCCCAGTCTATCTAGCCTATCCTTATAACTCAATACATCAAGTCCCAGTATCATCCTAGTAAATCTTTTTTGCATTCTTTCTAGTTTAATAACACACACTGAGAGAGAATTTAGTATGGCCAATGCACCTAACCACCTTGTCTTTCAGACTTTGCGAGGAAACCAGAGCACCTGGGGAAACCCACACAGAGACAGGAAGAATGTGCAGGTTCCACACAGACTGTGACCCAAACTGGGAATTGAACCTGGATCCCTGGTGCTGTGAGGCAACAGTGCTAACCACTGTACCATCCTCGTTGTGAATACTGTGGATTGGAGTTAGGGAGCGGCATGGAGAGATTTGAAAGAAGACTGAGAATTTTAAGCTCGAGGCATTGCTTGACTGAAGCCAATATATGGCAGCTAGCACCCTAACGATAGGGGAACAGGGCATGTCATAATTTAAAACACAGGTAGTTCAGTTTTCAATTACCTCAAGTTTATAGAGAGTAGAATGTGGGAGACCAGCCAGGAGTGCATTAGAATAGTTGAGTCTAGAGGTAAGAAAAGTGTGGTTGAAGGTTGCAGCAACAGATAAGATAAAACAGACAACGTGCAGAAAGTTTGCCAGGTAGAATCTCCCCCTTCTAAATCCATACAAGATGTTCCTCATATCAACAATGACGTTGATCCACTGAATCAGACATCTAACAAGTTGTCAGATTTATCATTTTATAACATTTTTAAAAATACTGTCTTTGCTTTTGGTCCTTCACAATTTTGCGAGTATCCACCAATTCCTCTGTGTTCTCCTTAGAAGTATTTATGCTTCAGTCACAGCTCAGTGGTTACCTTCTGATCTCTTGACTCAAAAGATCTTGGGTTCAAGGACCAGTAATTTAGGCTGACTTTTCAGTGCAATTCTGAGTAATTATTCAACTTATAGAGGAGTATCCTTTGAAGTGAAAGCTAGTTTTCTGTAGTTTGCTGACCAGCATTTATCTGTCAACCAGCAGCACTAGGTGATTGGGATTGAACAAAATGGGCACAGATTCGCTAGTGGCATAGTTGAAAGTGCTGCATGATTGGATAAAGAGGTCAGTGGTTCCCAGAGCAAATAAATAATCCACCACAACTCTTGACCATTTTTCACACATTTAGATAATATGAAATGAAAACCCATTTCCTGTTCATACAACTTGCATTCTGCAAGCTCATAAATAACCATGATTTGCCAGATGTGCAGCAACAGTTTCTCGTTATAATTAGTGGATGTGAACTGTTGTGAGAATTTTTGGTAAACATTGCTCCACAGTGAAGGAGCATTTGAATAAAGGCAGTGGAATGGGGGACACTTAAGGATCTTCAAATGCATTCACATTGTTCGACATCAGTGAGCTAATAAATAAATACATTTTTTTACAGAGTGCATTGGGCAAGACAAAGAAATTAAAGACAGATGTTGATGTGTTGCCAAGAACAGACGTTTGCTGGATGTCTGAGAGTGGGATAATTGACACATTTATTCTGATGGGTCCCAGCCCTTTTGATGTTTTCAGCCAGTACGCAAGCCTGACAGGTATGCGGGTGAATAATGATAAGCAGAGACCATATATTTCTTTACTCAAAGAGTGATTAGGGAGTGGAATGCCCTGCCTGCAGCTGTTGTAGATGCGCCAAGTTTGGTGGCGTTTAAGAGGTTAATTGATAAGTATATGGAAGAGAAGGGAATGGTTTAGTTTGGAGGGGCATTGCTTTTTATTTTGGTCGGCACAACATCGAAGGCCGAAGGGCCTGTTCTGTGCTGTATTGTTCTATGTTCTATGTTCTATTTCAAGCAAAGCCCAATCAGGACCGAGTACTGCAATAGGTAGAGCATGACATTCTTAGTTTTGTTTCTGGATGTAACTGTGTTATTTTCACACAGGATGTTAAAACACAGTAGTTTGTGAGACTGAGAGAATATATTTGGGAACCTGATAATGCATTATACTTATTCAGTTATATTGCACTACTGTTCCTGGAGATTTAATATTTTTAGTAAACTTACATTCATTGATTTCCGACAACCAGTGAGTAACAGTTTTTATTTCTCCAGTGATTCCTGTTTTCCTGTTTTTCCTCTTTCACTGAAGCTTTTGTTTCACATTGGGATATAGATTTATAGGGGCAAAATGTCTCTATGTGCCTTGTCCAGATGGCTGTCTACATGTTTGAATCGAGAAGAAGTAAATAGGAAGATGTGATAAATGGTCTGTGTGGAGCAATATACATTACTTAATATAAAAGCAAAGAAATCTAAAATAAAGACATCCCTAACTTCTTCCACTTCTATTGAATGTATATCAACTTGTAACACTATCGTTCTTTAGATGTTGCCTGCGCTACTGAATATTTTCAGCAGTTGAATTCAATTTTGTCCTCACCAATATTCGTAGTTACTAATTGGACATAGAAGTCTCACAACTCCAGGTTAAAGTCCAGTAGATTTATTTGATATCACGAGCTTTCAGGGCACTGCTCCTTCATCAGGTGACTGGAGGTTTGGGTTCACAAACAGGGCATGTATAGACACAAATTCAATTGCTGGGTAATGTTAGAATAGAAGTCTTTACAGGTACAGACAATGAAAATGGAGAGAGCTTTTATCACAAGTTAAAGAGGTATGATTTGTCTCAAGCCAGGACAGTTAAGAGGTTTTGCAAGCCCAGGCCAAATGGTGGGAGTTACACGTAGTGTGACATAAACCCAACATCCTGGCTGTTCTCGTGCGCAGAACTTGGCTATCGATTTCTGCATTGTCACATATCTTAAAGGCCACCTTGGAGAACGCTTACCTGAAGATCAGAGACTGAATGCCCTTGACTACTGAAGTGTTCCCTGACAGGAAGAGAACACTCCTGCTTGGTGATTATTGAGCGCTGTCTGTTCATCCATTGTCATAGTGTCTGCTAATATACCATGCCTTGGGACATCCTTTCCTGCAGCATGTGAGGTAGATAACGTTGGCCGAGTAGCATGAGTGTGTATTGTGTACCTGTGGATGGTGTTCTCACGTGTCGATGATCTGGATCATCATGCAGAGGTTGCTGTGGCAGGGTTGTTTGGTGCCATGATTACTGTTCTCCTGAAGGCTGTGAAATTTGCTGTGAACAATGGTCTGCTTGAGGTTGTGCAGTTGTTTGAAGACAAGTAGTCAGGGTGTGGGGATGGTCTTGGCGAGATGTTTGTCTTCATCGATGACATGTTGAAAACTCAGAAGAAGATATTGTAGCTTCTCCGCTCTGGGGAAGTAATGGATCACAAAGGATTCTCTCTTGGTTGTGTCTTGTGTTTGTCTTCTGAGGAGGTCGGTGTGGTTTTTCGTTGTGGTGCATTGAAATTGTCAATTGATGAGTTAAGCGCTATATCCTGTTTGTATGAGGGCAGCCTCAAACAACTGCGCAACCTCGAACAGGCCATTGTTCGTAGCAAACTACCCAGCCTTCAGAAGAACAGTGACCATGACACCACACAACCCTGCCACAGCAACCTCTGCAGGATGTGCTGGATCATTGACACAGATGCCATTATCACGTAAGAACATTATTCACCAGTACACAGTACACACATGCAACTTGGGCAATATTGTCTACCTCAGAGACTGCAGGAAAGGATGTCTCGAGGCTTAATACATTGGTGAATTCTTGCTGTCGGGGAACATTTCACCAATCAAGGGCATTCAGCCTCCAATCTTCCAGTAAGTGTTCAAGAAATATAATAATGCCGAATCATTTCACCAATCAAGGGCATTCAGCCTCCAATCTTCCAGTAAGTGTTCAAGAAATATGATAATGCCGAATCGCTGAGCAGAAACTGATAGCATTTGGACAGCCTCAGCTGGGATCGTGGGTTCATGTCACACTATGTGTAACCCCCACTCTTTGGCATAGACTTGCAAAATCCTACTAACTGTCCTGGCATGAGATGATTCATATCTCTTCAACCTGTCATTGAAACCTCTCTCCATTTGCATTGTCTGTACCTGTAAAGATTTGATTACCTGTAAAGACTCACATTCCAACCATTATCTTGTAATTGAGTCTTTGTCTGTATATGCCCTGTTTGTGAACCCAACTCTCCACTCACCTGATGAAGGTGCAGTGCTCCGAAAGTTCGTGATACCAAATAAACCTCTTGGATTTCAACTTGATGTTGTGAGACTTCTTACCGCGCCCACTCTAGCCCAAGACCAATATCTCCACATTATTTCTAATTGGAGTTATTGTATTGGTGAACAGGTAAGTTCTTGTCTGATATTCCTTTTCTCAACCCAAAAAGATTGCAATCAACATGGAACTCAGAAAGCTGAGAATATAGGAGAGTTAGACTTGGCATCCTCTGGTTTGTTTGGTTCGACAGCAGAGGTAGTACTATCTTTATCAACTCAGTAGTTAGGGGAGTTGATCATTTCTTACAAAAACTGCAAAAGATGTTTTCCTTGTTAGATTGTGGAATAATGTTTCCCTTGGTTTCTAGGTCCTCAGGCACTTCCTCCTCTGTTTGCATTGGGTCACCACCAGTGCCGCTATAGCTACAAGGATGAAAATGATATTAAACAAGTAGATGCTGGCTTTGATGTAAATGACATTCCTTATGATGCCATTTGGCTTGACATTGACCACACTGAAGGGAAACGCTATTTCACCTGGGACAAAATAAACTTTCCCAGCCCTCTGGAAATGCAAGAGGATCTACGAGCTAAAGATCGGAAGGTAAGTGTGGCAGAATACAGGAGTCATGATGTAAAGATGCTGGCATTGGACTGGGGTGGTAAGAACTCAGTAAAAATTTAGCAACACCAATTTTAAATCCAACCGATTTATTTGATAGTAAAATTGCGAGCTTTCAACACTCTCTGTGTCTTCGTCAGGCAAATGCAGTGTTCTGGTCTGCAATAGCACACATCAGCACAGACAGTCAGAGATTGCTGATTACAATGCGAATCCTTACATCTAACCTGCTATTCAAGTGTTAAAGTGGCTAACAATGTGTGTGAAGGGAATCCTGAGCATTGGTTAGAGAATTGTGTATTTTCTCCAGACAGCACAGTAAGTGAGGTTTTTTGCTAACCCAGGCAAGTTACAGGGGTTACAGATAGTGTGTCATGAAGCCAAGATCCCTGTTAAGACCGTCCTCATGTGTGCGGAGCTTGGCTATCAGTCTCTGCTCAGCGACTCTGCGCTGTCGTGTATCACGAAAGCCCCCTTGAAGAACATTTACCCGCAGGTCGGAGGCCGAATGCCCATGACTGCTGAAGTGTTCGCCCACAGGAAGGGAACTGTTTTGCCTGGTGATTGTTGAGCGATGCTCATTCATCCGCTGTCGTAGTGTCTGCATGGTCTCCCCAATGTACCATGCTTCGGGACATCCTTTCTTGCAACGTATTAGGTAGACAACGTTGGCCGAGTTGCAAGAGTATGTACCGTGTACCTGGTGAATGGTATCCTCAAGTTTGATGATGTCGTCCATGTCTATGATCTGGCATGTCTTGCAGAGGTTGCTATGGCAGGGTTGTGTGGTATTGTGGTCACTGTTCTCCTGAAGGTTGGGTAGTTTGCTGCGAACAATGATCGGTTTGAGGTTGTGCGGTTGTCTGAAAGCAAGAAGTGGGGGGGTGGGTTTTGGCCCTAGCGAGATGTTCATCGTCATCAATGATATGTTGAAGACTCCAGAGAAGATGTCATAGCTTCTCTGCTCCGGGGAAGTACTGGACAACAAAGGGTACTCTGTCCACCGTGTCCTGTGTTCGTGTTCTGAGGAGGTCAGTGCGGTTTATCGTTGTGGCATGTCGGAACTGTCAGTCGATGAGTCGAGCGCCGTATCCTGTTCTCATGAGGGCATCATTCAGCGTCAGGAGCTGTCTGTCACGATCCTCCTCATCTGAGCAAATTCTGTGTATACGGAGGGCTTGTCCATAGGGAATGGCTTCTTTAATGTGTCTAGGGTGGAAGCTGGAGAAGTGGAACATTGTGAGGTTGTCTGTCGGTTTGCAGTACAGTGAGGTGCTGAGGTGACCGTCCTTGATGGAGATGCGTGTGTCCAAGAATGCAACTGATTCTGGAGAATAGTCCATGGTGAGTCTGATGGTGGGATGGAACTTGTTGATATCATCATACAGTTGTTTCAATGATTGTTCACCATGAGTCCAAAGGAAAAAGATGTCATCAATGTATCTAGTATATAACCTTGGTTGAAGATCTCGTGTGGTGAAGAAGTCTTGTTCGAACCTGTGCATGAAGATGTTGGCATACTGAGGTGCGAATTTGGTCCCCATGGCTGTTCCGTGTGTCTGGATGAAAAGCTGATTGTTGAAGGTGAAGACATTGTGGTCCAAGATGAAGCGGATGAGTTGTAAAATTGCATCCGGAAACTGGCAGTTGTTGGCATTGAGTACTGAGGCAGTTGCAGCAATACCATTGTCGTGGGGGATGTTGGTGTAGAGTGCCGAGACATCCATTGTGACAAGGAGTGTCCCTGGTTCTACTGCTCCATGTGTGCTGAGTTTCTGTAGGAAGTCCGTAGTGTCGCAACAAAAGCTGGGGGTTCTTTGTACAATGGGTTTCAGGATGCCCTCGATATAGCCGGAGAGGTTCTCGCACAGGGTCCCATTGCCTGATACAATGGGACAGCTGGGTGTGTTTGCCTTGTGTATCTTTGGGAGGCAGTAGAGATCTCCAATGCGGGGAGTACGTGGAATGAGAGCCCGGAGGGTGTTCTGAAGGTCCGGATCAAAGGTTTTGATCAGAGTGTTGAGTTGACGAGTGTGTTCTTTGGTCTGATCTGCTGGTAACTGTCTGTAGTGTTTCTCATTGTTTAGTTGTCGGTACACTTCTTCACAGTAGTCCGTTCTGTTCAGTATGACGGTGGTGCCTCCTTTGTCTGCTGGTTTGATGACAATGTTGCGGTTGGTCTTGAGAGCATGGATGGCCTTGCATTGTGCTTGGGTGATGTTCGGGACTGTCTTGTAAGTGGTTGATGTTCGGGACTGTCTTGTAAGTGCAGTTGATGAATCTCGTGTTCACGCACCTCCTGATAGTTTGGGCATACATGTCCAGTCGGGGGCAGCGGCCTTCTGGAGGAGTCCAATTGGATTCATTCCTCTTCGGTTGCTGCACTGCGGATCCCTCTGTCAGCTGTTCTGGTTCATTAGCTGTCTCATTGAGTCCACTATTGGCCTCTTGGGGTTTGTGGAAGAACTCACGCAGCCTCATTCACCTGATGAATTCCTCTGTGTCCGCTGCGAGACTGATGGGGTCCATTTTGGTGGTGGGACAGAAATTGAGCCCTCGGCTGAGAACTTCGATTTCCTCTGATTGAAGTGTGTAGTCCGACAAGTTAACAATGGACCTCCCTGCGGTAGTGTTGTTTTCTACTGTGGTGCCAAGGGAGATTTGGTTGTTGCTGGTGGCGATGCCACCAATTTCTTGTTCTTGGTGTGCATGTAAATGGTGTAGTTTCTTCGTCTCATCTGCTTGGCAAAGTTTCGCAGCTGGTCTGCGTCCTGAGTGCAAGTTGAGAATATGTATTCCATTTTACTTTCCAGGGTGCGGCATTTGCTATAGAGTTGGTGATCGACAGTTCCGACGTGCCACAACGATAAACCGCACTGACCTCCTCAGAAGACGAAGACAGGACACGGTGGACAGAGTACCCTTTGTTGTCCAGTACTTCCCCGGAGCGGAGAAGCTACGACATCTTCTCCGGAGTCTTCAACATATCATTGATGACGATGAACATCTCACTAGGGCCATCCCCACCCCCCCACTTCTTGCTTTCAGACAACCGCACAACCTCAAACAGATCATTGTTCGCAGCAAACTACCCAACCTTCAGGAGAACAGTGACCACAATACCACACAACCCTGCCACAGCAACCTCTGCAAGACATGCCAGATCATAGACATGGACGACATCATCAAACGTGAGGATACCATTCACCAGGTACACGGTACATACTCTTGCAACTCGGCCAACGTTGTCTACCTAATACGTTGCAAGAAAGGATGTCCCGAAGCATGGTACATTGGGGAGACCATGCAGACACTACGACAGCGGATGAATGAGCATCGCTCAACAATCACCAGGCAAAACAGTTCCCTTCCTGTGGGCGAACACTTCAGCAGTCATGGGCATTCGGCCTCCGACCTGCGGGTAAATATTCTTCAAGGGGGCTTTCGTGACACACGACAGCGCAGAGTCGCTGAGCAGAGACTGATAGCCAAGTTCCGCACACATGAGGACGGTCTTAACAGGGATCTTGGCTTCATGACACACTATCTGTAACCCCCGTAACTTGCCTGGGTTAGCAAAAAACCTCACTTACTGTGCTGTCTGGAGAAAATACACAATTCTCTAACCAATGCTCAGGATTCCCTTCACACACATTGTTAGCCACTTTAACACTTGAATAGCAGGTTAGATGTAAGGATTCGCATTGTAATCAGCAATCTCTGACTGTCTGTGCTGATGTGTGCTATTGCAGACCAGAACACTGCATTTGCCTGATGAAGACACAGAGAGTGTTGAAAGCTCGCAATTTTACTATCAAATAAATCGGTTGGATTTAAAATTGGTGTTGCTAAATTCTTACAGAATACAGCAGGCCAGTACTCTGTATACAGATGCTAGAAAGATATAACAAACTCTCAGTGAGTCAAAACCCAGTGGAATCAGCTTTAAACTTTAGTTATGCTGAGCTTTGTGGTAGCTGAAGAGACCCAATTTTTGACATGGTTATATCTCTGTAAGTAGAAATGTCTATGTAAAGGGAATTTTTCAGGTTAACTCCTGAGGAGTCTTGTATTCAGCCAAACACAGAAAGCACGAAGACTTGCGAAAGACAGTATGCAGTTCAAACACATTTTATTGAACCATCATGTTGGGAGAGAGATGGTCAGAGGATTTTAGTCTCTCTGGTGTTACATCACAAGGGCACAACAGATATGATTTTCTGAAGATTTGATCTTCCTGCTCCACCTGTCATCCAAACTGGATGGTCCAATTACTTTAATATGTTTCAGTTACTTTGGCCAATAGCATTCTACCTTCTAGCACAATTAGGAATTCACTGATCACCCACTGAACCCATAAACTTTTTCTTCCTAGTAATTTTACCTGCATAAATCAGGTAGGTTCCAGGATACCTGCCTTACTGAGAACCATAAGGGAGTCATTTTCCCTGTTTGTTTTCCTGCCCCTTTATCGGTATAGGCTACATTTGCAGCCTTCTGTTGCAGCTGGATGCTGAATTCTTCTATTCATTTCAAAGACCTTGGTATTACAGCTGCCTTGTCTGCCTCTGATAATAGGGTATACCACTCTATTTATTCCAAAAGAATTTGGCCTGTCTGGTTAAACCTATTCCCCATTTTGTGAAGTGATAAACTGCTCATTGGCTAAAGCTTACAATAAAATACAAAATATAATTTAAATCTATATACTACTTCAAAAATGATTATACAGACAATATTTTTGTGCATATGAGTGAGGCACATTATGATACCTTTAATACAGATAAGGCACACTGTAGTCTCTATTTTAAACTAATCTTCTTTACTTTAATAATGTCAGAAAACAGGGTTTCCATATCCCCTGCTACAGCCTACAATTGCAGTCTGCACCACATTTGAAATACTACATATTGAGACATTCTAATACTTATTATTCTTTTCATTTCAGATTCAAATGCCAAAAAAAAAGCTTGGTAAAATACAGTAAAAGAACTTTAAAAATCTTTATTCCATTTGTTCACAGTATACCATATGTTGATCGTAAAAATGGCTGGGAAATGGCCTTGAAAAAGCTAGATTAGCACCAGGAAAACTCTAATCTTTTTCTCCTTAATGTGTCATTTTCTGATATGTGTAATTCAGTCCATCATGTTACCAACACAATCAGGTATGTTTTCAGAGTGTTTTCGTGTTGCGGTTTGAAATCCTGTAGCATTGCTATGGCCTTTGTAGGGTAACAGACGAGTGCATAGATGGGCATTCATTCAGAATCTTCAGAGTCATCGGGCTCCTCAGCTGAAGAATGTACAGTGTCTATGATTGCGTCATCTGTCAGTTCCTTCATGCATTATGTGGCTCATCCACCTCTGCGTTCCCATTGTCTCTGCTGGAATCTCCATCCCAGCCTCCAGGGGATGAGCAAAAAAATGCCTCATTATCAGGACGATTGGCCTCATCTGCCTCTTCCTTGTTCTCATTGTCCTTTCCAACTGTAAGCTGTTTGAACCAAGTGTAGTTAAAGCGGTTTGCGATTGTTGCTTCCTTCACAATCTTCCATCCCTTTTCAGTATCAGTATGGCCTCTATCGCAGTGGGACTGATGACATTGATAAGCTGAGAGATCAGCTTGGGTCGTGGATTTTGAAGTGTCTAATCATCCTTGATTCATTGACTGGAGCTTGGCCATGATGTTGGAAGGCAAGGACATCAGTTTTAATATTCTTCAGGCCAGTGATGTCAGAGTCCACTTTCCTGATCCATGCCTCAAAAATGTTAGCGGTCATTTAGGGGGTTTTATTTACCTCATACTGTATGGCTTTTTGGACTCTGTCACAAGAATTAGCAGTTTTTCATTACCATCCATTTTGGTGCAGACCTTAGGAATGATACATCCTTGCCCTGCTTTTCAATGTTTCACGGGTCTTCTTACATATCAAAAAATGTTCTGTCAAATGATGGTTAAAATATCGCTTTGCACATTTGTTCAAAATGTAGACAAAACCACTTTGAAGTCAGTCATCTGCCATTGCTATTGTAATGGCAGCACCCTGACCATTTTGCATGGGGAAGACAATGTTGTGCCTTGAATCAGTTCAGCTATCCTTACTTCTGATGAACTCCATGTCCCAGCTTTTTCACAAAGACAATTCTTTTGTTATAGGATTAGTCCAGATATGGATATGATCTCTGCTTGGGCTGCCTTGAATCATGCTGTAGAAAGTCTCACAACATCAGGTTAAAGCCCAAACAGTTTATTTGATAGTAAACCCACAAGGTTTACTATCGTCACTGGGAGGCTGCCGGTAGTTGTAGTTTTTCTCTCTGACTCTATAAATTGGTCCAGAGAGGTAACCCGATACTCTACACAGGTAGAGTATCCCACCCTCCCCCCTCCTATAACCTAATAATAAAAGTGAGTGTGACGTTTTTTTTTCTCTCCTGCAAATTAAAGTAACAGTGATGGCAGTGCAGGTAGTACATTGCACCTCCTGCGGTATGTATGAGGTGAGGGACACCAGTAGTGTTCCTGCTGATTACACCTGCAGGAAGTGTGCACATTTGCAGCTCCTTGAGGATCGTGTTAAGGAGCTGGAGCTGGAATTAGAGGAGCTCAGGGTAATTCGAGAGGTTGAGGAGGATATAGGCAGGAGTAACAAAGAGATTGTAACTCCTATAAGTGATAATTGGGTAACTATTAGGAGGAGGGGTAAGAAGCAATCGGGGAGACAATCCCCTGGGGCTGTTCCCCTCCAAAATAAATTTTCTGTCTTGGAGGCTACAGTTGAGGAAGAATCAACTGGAGCTGACCAAAGGGAGCAGGTCTCTGGGGGTGAGCCTGCTGAGAATGCTCAGGTGGGTGGGGGGAATAAGAGATTAGGCCTAGTTATAGGAGACTCCATAGTTAGAGGGACAGATAGGAGGGTAAATAGTAATAAACAGGACTCAGGGCTGGTGTGTTGCCTCCCAGGGGCTGGG
Source organism: Sphyrna mokarran (assembly GCA_024679065.1). Lineage (NCBI taxonomy): Eukaryota > Metazoa > Chordata > Chondrichthyes > Carcharhiniformes > Carcharhinidae > Sphyrna > Sphyrna mokarran. Next base: position 61,211,218 of record JAGIQG010000015.1, read on the forward strand.
GTCCAGGATGTTGCAGATCGGGTTTTTAAGATTCTTAAGGGTGAGGGGAGTCAGCCCCAAGTCATAGTTCATGTGGGGACACATGATGTAGGTAGGACAAAGGAAGGGGATATTAAACAGAAATTTATGGAGTTAGGGTGGAAGCTTAGGTCCATAACAGGCAGAGTGGTTATCTCTGGACTCTTGCTGTGCCAAGAGATAGTTTAGAGATGAACAGAGAAAGGGATAGTTTGAACTCATGGCTGCGTGGATGGTGCAGGAGGGAGGGGTTCAGGTTCCTTAACAATTGGGACTCATTCTGGGATAGGTGGGACCTCTTCAAGAGAGATGGTCTACACCTGAACCAGAGGGGGACTAATATCTTGGGGGGAAAATTTGCTAAGGCTATGATGGGGGCTTTAAACTGATTCGGGGGGGGGGTGGGATCCTAAGTAGTTGGGGTGCCGAGAGGGATGAGAGTAAGGGGGTTATAGAGGAGAGTTGTAAAACACAGCGGCGTACGGGTGGGGTGGGGCATGGTTTGAGATGCGTATACTTTAATGCAAGGAGTATTCGCAATAAGGGGGAGGAACTTGCAGCTTGGACCAGTACCTGGAACTTCGATGTTGTGGCCATTTCAGAGACTTGGGTAGAGCAGGGACAGGAATGGATGTTGCAGGTTCCGGGGTACAAATGCTTTAGTCGGAGTAGAGAAGGAGGTAGAAGGGGGGGAGGAGTGGCGTTATTGGTCAAAGACTGTATCACGGTGATAGAAAAGAAGTTTGATGAGGACTTGTCTGTTGAGGTAGTATGGGCTGAGATTAGAAACAGGAGAGGAGAGGTCACCCTGTTGGGAGTCTTTTACAGACCTCCTAATAGTTCTAGAGAGGTGGAGGAAAGGATTGCGAAGTCAATTCTGATTAGGAGTGAAAGTAGTAGGGTAATTGTGATGGGGGACTTTAACTTTGCTAATATTGATTGGAATAGCTATAGCTCTAGCTCGTTAGAGGGGTCAGTTTTCGTACAGAGTGTGCAGGAAGGTTTTTTGACTCAGTATGTAGATAGGCCAACTAGAGGTGAGGCTACATTGGATTTGGTGCTGGGCAATGAGCCAGACCAGGTGTTAGGCTTGGAAGTTAGTGAACATTTTGGTGATAGTGACCACAATTCGGTTACGTTCACCTTAGTGATGGACAGGGATAGGCATGAAGCTGGGGGCAGTAGTTATAGCTGGGGGAAGGGTAATTATGAGGCCATCAGGAGAGAATTAGGGTGCATAGATTGGACTAGGGAACTACAGGGACTGGGAACATCTGGAATGTGGTGCTTATTCAAGGAGCAGCTGCTGCGAGTCCTTGATAAGTATGTCCCTGTCAGGCAGGGAGGAAATGGACGAGTAAGAGAGCCTTGGTGTACGAAAAAAGTTGATTTGCTGGTTAAGAAGAAAAAGGAGGCTTATGTCAGATGAGGCTTGAAGGCTCAGATAGTGCAATGGATAGCTATAGATTAGCCAGGAAGGAGGTAAAAAGTGAATTGAGGAGAGCTAAGAGGGGACACGAGAAGATGTTGGCTGATAGGATTAAGGAGAATCCTAAAGCTTTCTTTCGATATGTTAAGAATAGAAGATTGGTTAGGGCAAGATTAGGGCCAGTCATAGACAGCAGTGGGAAGTTGTGCGTGGAGCCTGAAGAGATTGGTGAGGCACTGAATAAATATTTCTCTTCGGTATTCACGCAGAGTGCTGGAAATGTAGCTATGGAGAGCACTGAGGTACAGGGTTGCAAATTGGGGAGTATTGTAGTAGATAGGGAGGATGTGTTAGAAATTCTCGAGGGTTTGAAGTTGGATAAGTCCCCTGGGCCGGACGGGATTTACCCTAGGATTCTCTGGGAGGCAAGAGAGGAGATTGCAGAGCCTCTGGCTCTGATCTTCAGGTCCTCGTTGGTTACGGGTGTGGTTCCGGAGGACTGGAGGATAGCGAATGTGGTCCCATTGTTTAAGAAGGGGAAGAGAGACCTTCCTGGGAATTATAGGCCAGTGAGTCTTACTTCTGTTGTGGGCAAGGTATTGGAGAGAATTATTAGGGATAGGATTTATAGTTATTTAGAGAGAAATGAATTGATTGGGGATAGTCAGCATGGTTTCGTGAAGGGTAGGTCATGCCTTACTAACCTCATTGAGTTTTTTGAGAAAGTGACCAGAGAGGTGGATGGGGGTAAGGCGGTTGATGTAGTATATATGGACTTTAGTAAGGCGTTTGATAAGGTGGCCCATGGAAGACTTCTACAGAAAATGCAGATGTGTGGAATAGAGGGTGATTTAGCTAATTGGATTAGGAATTGGCTGGCAGATAGAAGACAGAGGGTGGTGGTTGATGGGAGATATTCATCGTGGAGTTCGGTGACGAGTGGTGTGCCTCAGGGGTCTGTTTTGGGGCCCCTGCTGTTTGTAATTTTTATAAATGATCTGGATGAGGGTATTGAGGGATGGATCAGTAAATTTGCAGATGATACTAAAGTTGGTGGTGTGGTAGATAGTGAAGAGGGGTGTTTTAGTTTACAGAGTGACTTGGACAAGTTGCAGAGCTGGGCCGAGAGGTGGCAAATGGAGTTTAATGTGGAAAAGTGTGAGGTAATGCACTTTGGCAGGAACAATAAATGTGTAGAGTATAGGGCTAATGGTAGGGCTCTTAATAGTGTTGAGGAACAGAAGGATCTTGGTGTATGTGTCAATAGATCCCTGAAAGTAGGCAGTCAAGTGGATAAAGTTGTTAAGAAGGCATATGGAGTCTTAGCTTTTATTGGTAGGGGGATTGAATTTAGGAGCCGCAGCATCATGTTGCAACTGTACAAAACTCTAGTGCGGCCGCACTTGGAGTATTGTGTGCAGTTCTGGTCGCCACATTATAAGAAAGATGTGGAGGCATTGGAGAGGGTACAGAGGAGGTTTACCAGGATGTTGCCTGGTATGGAGGGCAGGTCCTATGAGGAGAGGTTGAGGGATTTGAGGTTGTTTTCGTTAGAAAGGAGGCGGCTAAGAGGGGATCTTATTGAAGCATATAAGATGATTAGAGGTTTAGATAGGGTGGACAGTGATAGCCTTTTTCCTAGGATGGAGAAAGCTAGCACGAGGGGACACAGCTTTAAATTAAGGGGTATGAGTTATAGGACGGATATCAGAGGTAGGTTCTTTACTCAAAGAGTGATTAGGGAGTGGAATGCCCTGCCTGCAGCTGTTGTAGATGCGCCAAGTTTGGTGGCGTTTAAGAGGTAGTTGATAAGTATATGGAAGAGAAGGGAATGGTTTAGTTAGGAGGGGCATTGCTTTTTATTTTGGTCGGCACAACATCGAGGGCCGAAGGGCCTGTTCTGTGCTGTATTGTTCTATGTTCTATGTTCTATGTTTCGGAAACACTATTCCTTCGTCAGGTATGTGACAGGTTCTGATCAGAGAAGGGCATATAAAGTCACACATAGTTTACAAAATACTGATTAGAATGCGAGGCTTTATAACTAACCTGCTATTAAAGACAACGTGAGTGGAGATAGCATTAGCATAGATTAAAAAGATGTGTATTGTCTCCACACAGGACAGTAAGTGAGATGTTGCAATTTCAGGCAAGTCATGGGGTTACAGAAAATGTGATACATTTGTGGGTTTACTACCAAATAAACCGATTGGACTTTAACCTGATGTTGTGAGACTTTTTACTGTGTTTACCCCAGTTGAACACTGGCATCTCCACATCACTGAATCGTGCTAACAGAGCTTTTTTGAAGTTGGGATAGATAGCCATTCTCATCCTCTTTCTTGCTGGAGAGGATGCCTATTTGTTGAATGATAGCAAGATGTTTACTTGGCTTTCAGAATGGAGCACATACTTGATGGCAGGACTTCCCACTTTTTCACAATGGTCATTTCTGCTTCATGTTATGGTTTTTCATTTGCTCTGTCAATTTCACCTTCCCTCCCAATTAACAACACTTTTAACATTCCTGAACCAAACTGTGAAGTCTTTTGAGCAGCCAGTTCCATCGACACTACAATTTCTACTGTGGTTGTTAAAGTCAAAACATGTTCAGCAAGCAATCTTCTTTGAATAGTTTAATTTTGGAGACCACAAACTGATGATGTCAAAGAGGATCTTCTAATGAATCACCAAACGCACATTGTTTGCCAGCATTCTCAGTGGGCCTTAGCATATCTGTTGCTGAGGGCAAAACTCATTTAGTATTCTCAAGACAAATGTTCAGCACTCTATGCTAGAAAGATTGAATGTATGGTTGTTAGGCAAGGGCAGGATTGTGCATGCCAACATCCTCCTTGATCACTCTTTGAATAGATTCAGATGGCCACTCAGAAAGGTAACAGGCATGGCCAGTTCTACTGTAAATAAATTCAGCATGAGTAGCCACCTTTAGAAGAGGCAGGCAGCAATTACTAAACAGGACAGCAGCCCTGTAGAACCCATGGTGTCTTGAACATATACAGTGAAATCGCTATGATTTATATTCAGATAGTAAAAAAATTCTACTTGTGTTTTTCTGATCAGAGAAGTGTGAGATTCCAAACACTATCTTATATATTTAAAAAGGGATGCTTTGTCGTATCGTTACCGCCATTTGAAAAGAGAAATACATTGAGCTAATGGTCTCCAGAGTAAAATAGGGGTGTATTGAGAAGTCAGTTAAAAAAAATGTACTGAACATTCTTGGGTCACGAGTACCTACAAGAGAGATGGTGGGTCATTTAGAATCCATGTGTCCTTTCATTTAGGAAAATGAATCATGGAATTCTTATGCACAGTGTTTTTAGCACTGTATAAGTAATTAAAATTATAAATGAATTACTCTCTACCAATTTTTCTCTGGACAATGAAAAACAAAACCTTCAATTTGCTCTGGAACTTCATTCATCCAGCAAAGCCCAGGAACCAAATGTATGATGACATGACAAAAATTACTGTTCAAAACCACTGATTATTGCGGAACAGTTGTGGTTCCATTGAAGGAATCAAGGCAAAAGCATTGCTAAATTTGTGGCGACCTCAAAAAGGCTGGCAAACAATGTGAGTTTGGTGATTCATTAGAAGATTCTTTTTGACATCATCAGTTTGTGGTCTCCAAAATTAAACTATTCAAAGAAGATTGCTTGCTGAACAAGTTTTGACTTTAAAGACCACAGTAGAAATTATAATATCGATAGAACTGGCTGCTCAAAAGGCTTCACAATTTGGTGCAGGAATGAAATTCTGTAAGTTGAGAACTGCCCATAAGAAATTAAATTAGCAATGAAATGCCAAAATGGGCCATTCAGCAGATAAATGCTGGAGCAAAGATAGTAATTACAAGAATTGTGGCAAAATGGATCATATTGCGAAATTTTGTAGGTCTGGACAGAGTTCCCCTGAGAACAATATTCAGAAAAATACAAAGAGAATTTACAACATGGAAAGAAAAGACTATAGCTGTGAAGAAGAGAATGCCTAGTAATATGCTGAAGAGCTCCAACAGGGTGAATCACATCGATTCTGGGTGATCCTAAAGTTAAGTGGACAACCTGTTAGGCTAGAAATTGGTATTGGTGCTGCATATATCTTTAATTCCTGAGACTACATACCACAAAAGATGAGGCATCTTTCTTTAAAGCCAATTGGTGTGATTTTAAGGACATAAATGGAAAAGATTGTGCCATTAAACAATTACATTATGGTCTACATATAGTTAGGTGGGTAAACAGCGGAACTGCTGCGCTGTGTGGGCTGTAATAGTTTTCAAACTGTATATGGGAGATCATGGAGCACTGCCAAGAGACTGGTTGATGCCAAAACAGAACTACAGAACCTTCTGGATGAATACAAGAGTGTATTTGAAGAGACACTAGACTAAATGAGGGGAGCACAAATAAAACTCAAGATAAAACCGAGTAGTCAATCAAAAAGTCTCAATGCAAGAACAGTACAAATGTAATTTGCCTCAAGTTTGAAGAGTTAGCATACTTGCAAACACCGGTTGCAATGATCAACTGGGCTAGCCCATTTGTACCCCAGATGGTTCAGTTTGTATTTGTAATTTGCAAATAACCATAAATCTAGTGTTGTGTGCTGACTAACATCTGCTTCTTTTCATTGCATGGCACTGTGATTAGCTGTGCTGCCTCACAGCACTAGAGACTCGATTTGAATCTGGCCTTGAGTGACTGTGTGGAATTTGCACATTCTCCTCCTGCCCTCATGGGTTCCTCTGGGTATTCCGATTTTTTCCCACAGTCTAAAGATGTATACGTTAGGTGGATTGGCTCTGTTTAATTGCTGCTTACTGTTCAAACTTGTGTAGGTTAGGTGGATTAGCCATGGTAAAAGCTCAGTGTTATGGGGATGGAAGGGAGTCTGGTAGTTTGCCGTTTTGGAGTGTTGGTTTAGACTCAGTGGACCAAATGGTTCCTTTTGCAGTATAGAGATTCTATAGTTCTATTTGTTTGCTGGGTTATTAGGTGGTCAGAAATTCAGCAAGATTGATTTTTCACAAGCATATTTACCAATGAGTGTAGTTACTGAATTTCAATCATTGCTTACCATTGTTCCTCATAAAGTTCTTTTTTGGTATAAAAGTTCAGCTTTATCAATAACATTCGCTCCAGCCCTATTCCAAAGATCGATGGATTAGATTTTAAGTGGTCTCTCTGGTGTACAATGTTACCCGCAGGATATTTTAATCAAAGTGTCAGGTGAATAAGAACATTTGATTAATTTAGATGCATTATTGGAACATTTTCAAGTACGTGGTTTGCGTATCAAGAATGAAAAGTGTGACTTTTTCCAGATGTCAGTCCAGTATTTGAGTCACGTTATTGATAGTAAAGATCAACATAAAGCTCCCAAAAACATGGAAGCTAATTTGGAAGCACCAGATGGATGAATGTGACATAATTGATGTCGTTTCTGGGATTGGTGAATTATTATGGCATGATGATAGTAGTGCAATTGATGTGGAGATAAATTATATAAGTTTAAAATTCAGCTTTATGCTACAGGCAGTCAATATGTCTGCCAGAAATGCAACTCAGATGCTGCGAAAGCAGGATAATTACTTATTTTATTTTGCAAGTGGTTAGGTTAAGTAGAGTTGATAGACTTTTGTTTACTTAAGTTCCCCTGGGATTTCTGATCAGAATGATTGACAGAGTCGTGTGATGATGCAGTTGATATGCAATTCTGCGTCTGAGGCAGAGAGAAAAAAGCTTCTGCAGAAATTAGTTTAGTTTTTGTTATAGCCTGGTTGAAGTTAAAATGATTTTGCAGGCTGCTGGAATGGTAACTCTCTGAAAGCTTCAAGACCATCTACATTCATTATCATCAGTATATTCATTGTTGCTAACTATATTTAAAGTGAAATTTAAGTCTATGAGGAATATTGCTTATTTGAAACTGAAACAGTGGTAAGTTAGAAATTAAAGTTGTTTCCTTTTCATTTGTAAATATTGTTCAAGTGCTAATAGTTAGGTTGCTTCATTTATTAGTTATATTTAAACTGTTATTAAATAAAGTTAGTTTTATTATAAAAGATCTTCAATTTGTCAGTTGAATAATTCCTGGAAGGAAGTATCCTTTTCTCACATTAGTGCTAAAATAGAAAAATTGTTGGGATTTAGTCTGGCTTCTTAATATATCTTGGGTTCTGGTCTGGGATTCTAACAGTGGCAAATTTCTTCCTAACTTAGTAAATTATGCAATAGCTTTAATATGTAACTATGTTGTGAAGCAATCACGGGACTGGACAATGAAGTAAGAAAATATACAAGAATATCAAAGATGTTTTGCAGAAGTCTGAATTATTAGTTCATTTTATCGTGAAGCTGCTAGTACTACTTGCTTTCAACACTTCACATTATGGAGTAGGAGCAGTTGTTTCTATTTCGCGTATTCTGATTAGTGCTGAATCTAACCAGGCTGAGCCAGAAGAAGAAACCTTGTGTATAACTTTTGGTGTACAAACATTTCATCCTTATTTATATGGTTGCCATTTCACATTATTGACTAATCATCCACTCTTAACTACTCTTTCTGGGTCATATAAAGGCATACCGTTGTTAGCTGTTAGTTGATTGCAAAGATGGTCACTAGTCTTATCTGCACACTCCTATAAAGTATGGTCAGTCAGAGTGCCATGTTAATGCTGATACATTATTATGCTTACCTTTACTTATTAAGCAGATGCCACAAACTAGTTTTGCTAATGTTCTTTATTTTTCGCTAGTTTTTATATTTTGCTAGTAGATTAGTTGCTGGTGACAGCTTCTCAAATTCAAAGACATGCCAGAAATAATCCGCGATGGGATATGTGTGGATATGGTATTGAATAGAACAATAGCTGGAATGCGTAATCTGCATCCTTATTTGAAACCATATGTATCAAGAAAGTTTGAGTTGACTGTCTAAGGTGGTGCCTATTGTGAGGAATCCGAATGCTTATTCCTCTTAGCCTGCATGAAGTGTTCTTGAACAATTACATGAAGGACATTCTGGTAAAGTCTGATGAAAGAATTAGCACATAATTATTTTTGGTGGTGGGTTTGGATGCTCAGATTGAAGAAAAAGTGGGACAGTATTAATCCTCTATGTGAATGAGAAGGACACCACTGTTGTCTCCTTTACACTCTTGAGAGTGGCTTAAAATATTATGGCAATAATTGTGTGTTGATTTTTCTGTCCTTCTGAGATTTACATGCTCTTAAGAACATAAGAAATAGGAACAGGAGTTGGTCATCTAGCCCCTTGAGCCTGCCCCTCCATTCAATAAGATCATGGCTGATTTGAAGTGGATCAGTTCCACTTCCCTGCTTTCTCCCCATAACCCTTAATTCCCTTGTCTATCAGAAACCTATCAGAATTCTTAGTTATGATTGCTACAACACTCAAAGTGACCAGAAATTATTTTCATGAGATCTACTACACCTGAACAAACCATTGAAAAACTTGTATTTTTTGCAATATTTGGTAAACTGGAACAGATTGTTAGTAATAATGATTCACAGTTTACTTCTCGAGTTTGAGGATAATCTCAAAGTAAATAACATTCAGCATATAAAATCTGGACCTTATCATTCATCAACCATGGATTAGCTGAAGGATTCATATAATCCTTGAAACATCCTTTAAAATTTTAAGAGAGCAAAGTTCATTATCACATTTTGCGCATTACTTTTTGTTATCTTATAGAAGCAGTGTTGATGCGACTACCCAAACTTTGCCTGCATTACTGCTTTTAAAGAGAAAGTCGAGATCTATGTTTGTTTGATTTGTTATTACCTCAAGAAACTTCAGAGATAGTAGAGCACCAACAACTATCTCAAGTTTTATATGAAAAATGCAGGCAAAACAATGTTCATTTCAACAACGAGATTGAGTGTTAATGCATAATTATGCCACAAATAAAAAAAATAGATACCAGCCATAATTTAAACAAACACAGGTCCAATTTCTTACACGGTTCAAATTAAAGATGAACTACTTTGGCAATTTTATGCCGAATGATTGTTGTCATTTTGAAATAATTTCTCAAAATCATCTTCAGAAATAACCAACTTCTTTAGTTTGTAGTGATGTGAATAATACTATAGAAGACTTAGTTGAACCTGAATTGCATGATGATTGTGACTTTTCTACGATACCACATAAGAATGATGCAGAATTAGTTCCCCCCCAAAAGAAGTGTCTACTGAAGTTCCAAATCATGTGTCTAAGGTCAAGGGCAGCCAAATTCCAGAACCTTGTATACAACCAAAGAGAAATAAACATGGTCATGATTGGCTTCCTTTTTGACTGTGTATAATGATTAATGGTGCACAGTACTATGTTTAGAATATTATTGGTCTTATGTATAACATCATAGTAATTTGTTTTCATGACCACAGATGTAAAGGGGGGGGGGATATTATATATTTAAATGGTTGCATGTTTGCTTTAAGAATTGGTAACATGATTTGATGGTGATATCGTTGGGATGTTTCATATGCTCCTGTTTAATTTCAATTTCCACTCAGTATAGGCAACATGTCTTTCAATAAATCTGTTGTTATGCACTTTGAATCTATGCAAACCATGCCTTTTTCTTTTTGTCTAAAACCCACAACCCCTAACGTAGTTATGACATGACATGGCCTTCAAGCGTGCCGGATCAAGAGCTTTCTTGTTCACTAAATTGCATGCTGAGCATTCAGTTCCACATCATTTATTTCTGATTGATCTCTTTTGTCAATAATTTTTTAAATATTTATCAGCATTTTGTTACCGATGTTTAATCAGAAGTCTTCCAGGGACATAATATGAAATTCTCACTGCCTGATTAAGTATGACCTGCATATGCACGACAAATAAAAGGATTACAGGCTGAGTAGCACCAGAGCTCACTAAAACATGGCTATTCCTGCACTTGCATTGCATATCCCCCACAAATGATGCTTTTCAAATGAAAAATATTAGTGTCATAGGCATTTTGTTTCAAACCTTGTGGAATTTGAATCTTTAGCATAATGAAAATTTCAACATGCAACAATTTAGTTATTTATTTCAAACTTATTAAAAACATGAATTACAAACTTATTATTGAGGGATGGTGTGCAGAGGGAACATTGCTGTGCTTGATTTACATAGAACATAGAACATAGAACACTACAGCACAAACAGGCCCTTTGGCCCACAAGTTGTGCCGAACACATCAAAACCTACCCAGCCATAGACCTATCTATAACCCCCAATCCCATTGGATCCCATATACTCATTTTTTTTTTTAGCAACACAGCGCGGGAAACAGGCCCTTCGGCCCAACAAGCCCGCGCCGCCGTCATACTATATAGTAGCAAATCCATTATCCTATTTTATTATTCCTATATAATAATATATATATTATTCCTAATATGGAAAATTCTCACCATAGGGACAATTTGTTTCCCAATCAGCCTAAGAGCGAATTTTTGGGTTGTGGGAGGAAACCGGAGTGCCCGGAGAAAACCCACGCAACCACGGGGAGAACGCGCAAACTCCCGCAGACACCGGCCCAATTCCAAGTGTCTGCACAGCCACATCGATAGTCTCTGAGCTGTCATGGTGCCCTTCAGATGGTCCACATAAAGCACTCATTTACGACATGAGGTACCAGGCAACCCATGAATCAACATCCAAGAGCCGTACCCGCACCACCTGCCGAATGCATGCTCAATGTTGGTCAAGTATGGACCGAATTACCTGTGGAAAAAAGCCGTAGTTAAACAGTCCTAATATATCCCTCTATCTGCATACCGCTCATGTGGCTGTCCAAGAGACCCTTAAACAGCCCCAGCGTGCCTGCTCCCACCACCTTACTCGGCCGTGCATTCCACACCCCCACAACCCTTTGTGTGAAAAGCTGCCCTCTAATATTCGTCCTATACATAGCCCCCCTCACCCTATGGCCATAACCCCTCATCCTATCTATTTCTAAAGGTGGAAAAAGTTTACCTCCATTTACTCTATCTATACCCCTTATAATCTTATACACCTCTATGAGATCCCCTCTAAGCCGACGTCTTTCAAGGGAAAACAACCCCAGTCTATCTAATCGTTCCTCATAAGACAGTCCTTCCATACCAGGCAGCATCCTGGTAAACCTCCTCTGCACTCTCTCCAAGGACTCCACATCCTTCCGATAGTACGGAGACCAGAACTGGGCGCAGTATTCCAAGTGAGGCCTAACCAAAGTTTCTTACAACTGCAACATCAAACTCCTACTCTTGTATTCTATACCCTTTTCTATGAAAGCTAACATACTATACGCCTTCTTTATCACCTTCTCCACCTGTGAGGACACCTTCAGAGACTTGTGAACCTGCACCCCCAAGTCTCTCTGCGTCTCTATGCTCCTTATAGTTTTACCTTTTATCCTATAACTCTCTTCTACATTTTTCCGGCCAAAATGCATCACCTCGCATTTTTCCGGGTTAAATTCCATTTGCCATCTATCTGCCCAATCTACCAACCTGTCTATGTCCTGTTGTATTGCCTGACACTGCTCTTCTGTACCCGCCAATCCAAGCATCTTGGTGTCATCAGCAAATTTGCTGATCTCACCCCTACTTCCAAGTCGTTTATGTAGACCACAAATAGGGAAGGCAGACCTGTGGGGACCCCAGGATCTAGTAGTAGGGATGGTCTGGGTACAGTTACAAGGAACAAGAATAAAAATCAAGGCACAAAGGCCATCTCTAAGGAGGATTCCCAGAAAACCAAGGGGGGGGTAAAGGCTGTGATGGAGCCTTTTCATCCAGAAGTCTTTTAAAAGACCCCAGCGAGTTCGCCTCGACCACCACCGATGGCAGCCGATTCCATTCACTCACCACCCTCTGAGTGAAAAACTTTCCCCTAGCATCCCCTCTGTACTTGCTTCCCTGCACCTTAAATCTGTGCCCTCTCGTCGCAACCATTTCAGCCCTGGGAAATAGTCTCTGAGAGTCCACCCTATCTATTCCTCTCAACGTCTTGTAAACCTCTATCAGGTCGCCTCTCAACCTTCGTCTCTCCAGGGAGAACAGTCCCAGCTCCCTCAACCTGTCTTCATAAGGCATGCCTCCCAATCCAGGCAACATCCTTGTAAATCTCCTCTGCACCCTTTCAATAGCTTCCACGTCCTTCCTATAGTGAGGCGACCAGAACTGCGCACAGTACTCCAAGTGTGGTCTGACAATTTGTAATGATAAGTATTCAGATGCAAAATTGTAACCATGTTTTGGTTCCAGAAGGGGCCTGGTAACCATTGAGCTTGCATTAGCACCTTCCAAGAATGTTTGAGCAATTATTGGGTATAAAACACATCATTCTATTATCTGTTTTTGTGTTCCCAGCTGGTAGTTATTAGTGACCCTCACATCAAAGTGGATAACAAGTATCCAATCTACTGTGAGGCCAAATCCAGGAAGTACTTTGTAATGGATAAAAATGGTGAGGAGTACCATGGTTCCTGCTGGCCAGGTAAGGAGGAAAATATCTCTTGTATGATGAATTTCCTTTGGATTTCTCACTTCATAATGTGCAATAATATTCTTTTTAATATCCAGACATCAAATCTGACCAAATCTTATGCATACAGGTAATGTCCTCAGTATTTTACATTGTTTTATTTTCAATTTTTTGCTGACTTGTATTAGCACACTCTCTCTCTCAACTCTCTTCTTTCTCTATTTCTGAGCTCTCTACTCTTTCTCCTCTCTCACTCTCCAGTTTCTCACCTGTCCCTCTCTCTCCCCTCTTTCTTTATCCCCTCACCTCTCTTCCCACCATCTTCCAGATTCTTCAGTCATTGTCCTTCCTCACCTGTGTAATAACTCCACAGAGGCGTAAGTCCCGACACCAAGTTACTTTATTTACACCATACATTTGTACATAGCCAGTTCTCCCAGTTGATCCCTATTGAATGCAGGCTGGGAATCTGATGCACCAGCTTTAAATAGGGAGCGTGATGCTCCATTAGGACTCAGCAGGGGTATCTCTTTTGACACCAACCAAACAAATTAACTTAGGTAAAACCGGAGCACCTGGAGGCAATCCAAGCATACTCTAGGAGAACGTGCAAGCTCCATACAGACGGTGATCCAAGCCAGGAATCAAACCAAGGCTCCTGGTGGTGTGAAGCAGTAGTGCTAACCACTGAGCCATCTCTGTTTGTGTGTAGGACTCAACAGGTAGTTCATACTCTAACAAGCCAATCTCATTAGCCTGGCTGAAGTCATCACAACCTGCAAGTTTAGGTGATGAGTGTCAGCAGAATATTCAATCTTGGAACCAATCATAGCTGATTCTGCTCCTGTTCTCAATCACCATCTTATGTGTACATTTTTCAGTGAAGTCACGAGATAATGATGGAACGGAAATAGCTGGATGACTTCTTATTGAAACTCATTGCTTTTTCCTCAGCCTTGCCTAAACATAATGATGCCAAAGCTAGTGTTCCTACTCATGTTTCTGTTGAAATTTACACAGGGTCAAGAGTTGTACCTGGTCTGTATCATTTTTTACAGTGGTGGTCAATGCATCTGTGCACTGAGAAAATTTTAGACTTTTGTTCGGCAAAGTCATTAATGGTTATGGAATTAAAGAAGATAAACAAAGTGAAAATCAATATTGATCTAATTCAGACTTGTCCAACCTTTTTTGCTCAGGGGGCTACATTTACATATTTTCTTCACTGAGGTGGATGATGAGGAAATCTCAGAATGATAAGTTTGGCACAACAATAAACTGAACTTCAAAAAGTTGGGGTTTTAAGGAACTGAACGATTGCTGAGAATGCAGCAATGTAACAACAATAAATCGTTCAGTTAAAAATAGTCTGCGGGATTTTATGGCCTCGTTTGTCCTGAAATCATAAAATCCCACCCAAGCTCAACAGACATTTCTATGTTCCACCTCTTGCCCACTCTGATTCTTATGGCAGGCGGGACAATAAAATTTCAGCCAGGAAGACGTAAAAATCCACAGGATCTGAGAGGGTCAGTAAATGTGGGTAGGCAAGTGGAAGAGGATACATGTGTATGTGCTGGTGTATGGTATATGAGATTGACTGAGAAAATTGAGATTCGGTCAAAGGCAGACTCACACTCATCTCCACACACTAATTCAGTGTCTTGCATTGCCATCACGCAATCACTCAGTCACTCATTCACATCACCTCCGTACATTCATTCACACACAGACCACCTTCACTCAGGTTCAATTTCACTCTCTCACGACCAGACATGACTTAACTTTCGGGGAGAAAATTGAGACTGCCAGAAGTCTGGGCAGCCTTCAGTTCTGAAGAACCAACAACACCCATCTTCCCTTTGCCAGTGTACCTGCGAGACATCCACCCAGCCTGCCGGCTCCAAGCAAGCAACACCGCATTTTAATGTTTCTGTCACTGTTTTTCTGTCTTTCTCTCTCTCTCACTCTCTCTCACATTCACACACAGTACTATATAAATGCACACTACTATATAAATAATAGTACTATATAAATGTAATTTATTTATTTCTTAAATATATGACTTGTCGTTGATTCCAGAGTACGAATTCTCCAAGTTAAGCTCTGCTCCCAACATCTCAACAGTCAAGTGTCCAATTATCAATCATCAATGCTAGATTTTGCAAGATGTTAGTAAAGAGGAACTTTTTCTATGTTTTTATGCATTATTAGGTACGTCAGCTTATTTAGATTTTACGAACTCCATAGTCCGCAACTGGTATGCTGACAAGCATGGATTGGATCAGTATAAGGTAAATTATCTTAAAGATTCACTTATGTTCTCACTTTAAAGTTTGGACACCACCATGGTTGACAAGTGTAAGAGAACAGAGATCAAGTTGTGGTTATAGGATACCAAGCTTAAGTTTTTGACTGTAGAAGAGAAGACCACAGGAGGGAATTAAGTTGCTTTGCAGTTTTGAGGTCCTGAGACAGAGTACGTTAATGTTGGAGACACTGAGATGGGTCTTGATTTTAACATTGTATGATTGAAGGGAGGAGAAATACGTAGGAAATTGTTTTGGGAGTTCAGAAGAGTGGAAGGGAGTTGAAAGCTTTGGTCAGCAACTTAAAAGTTAGCTGATGTAATTTGATCCACTTGCAGAAAATCAAGTTTTGATTTTAAAATATTATCAGTTTGTTTTTAGTTTATTAGAAAAAGAGACATGGGAGCATGTGAGCATGTGTGATTAGAGTTATTGCATGTGTGGAGCATCAGCATCAATAAAACTGTTGGATGCAGTCACCTCCTTAGGACTTGATGTATGATATCTATGTATAAAAACATCCAGAAGGATGACACTTACATTATGCACAACTGATTTTTTTAAAGGTGAATTAAATCATCGTAATATGTTTGACAATAACACTTTGGTGAAAATTACGCCCCTTATAGAGGTTTACAGCATGGCAACAGGCTGTTCAGCCCAACTTGTCCATGCTGCCCTTTTTTTTAAACCCCTAAGCTAATCCCAATTGTCCACATTTGACCCATATTCTTTTATACCCATCGTGCCCATGTAACTATCTAAATGATTTTTAAAAGATAAAATTGTACCTGCCTCTACTACTGGCAGCTTGTTCCAGACACTCACCACCCTTTGTCTGAAAAAATTGCCCCTCTGGACATTTTTGTATCTCTTCCCTCTCACATTAAACCTATGTCCTCTAGTTTTAAACTCCACTACCTTTGGGAAAATATATTGACTATCCATCTTATCTATGCCCCTCATTATTTTGTAGACCTCTGCAAGGTCACCCCTCAATCTCCTATGTTCCAGTCTATTCAATCTCTCATTATAACTCAATCTACCAAGTCTCGGTAGCTTCCTAGTAAATCTTTCCTGCACTCTTTCTAATTTAATAATATCCTTTCTATAATAGGGTGACCAGAATTGCACACAGTATTCCGAGTGTGGTCTTACTAATGCCTTCTACAACTTCAACAAGACGTCCCAACTCCTGTATTTAGTGTTCTGACCGATGAAACCAAGCATGCCAAATGCCTTCTTCACAACTCTGTCCACCTGTGACTCCACTTTCAAGGAGCTATGAATATTTACCCCTAGATCTCTTTGTTTTGTAACTCTCCCCAGCGCTCTACCATTAAGTGACTAAGTCCTGACTTGTAACTCCTGTACCAAACTGCATCACCTCACATTTGTTTAAATTGAACTCCATCTGCCATTCGTCAGCCCACTAGCCCAATCAAGATCTTGTTGCAATTGGAGATAACTTTCTTCACTGTGCACTATGCCACCAATCTTGGTGTCATCTGCAAACTTACTAACCATACCTCCTATATTTTCATCTAAATCATTAAAATAATTGACAAATAGCAATGGGCCCAGCATTGATCCCTGAGGCATGCAGCTGGTTACAAGATGATAGGTCTGTCCCAAAAGTTAAAATTCTAAATTGGAACAAGGCCAAATTTGATGGTAGCAGGCAGGAACTTCCAAAAATTAACTGGGGGAGCCTGTGGGAAGGCAAAAGGACACCTGGTAAGTGGCATCCTTTCAAAAGAGCAGAAAGCTAGGGACTAAAGACCAGAAATTATATGGCAGAGAGCAAGAGATTGGAAATCAGAGAGAGGGAGACAGCAGAAAACAAAAGAGCCTGGACTGAAAAGAGTGAGCAATGGAAAGGCTTAAAGCAGAGAGCAAGAGAGATGAGAATAGAGAAGTAGGGAGCGAGTGAGTGGGATCTGGGGAGGCATAGAACAAGAAAATGTGTATGAGAAACAAGAGACACAGTCTCCCTGTTTTGCTTTTCCTGCATCCATTTTCAGGATCAAGTACTCCTAGTTTACTTTTACTAATCATTTGCAGAGTACCGCTTTCTCTATTTGTACCAACAATGTATCTCAGTACATCTCAAAGGAACACTCACTGCTGTTCTTTGGTTATATACTTCTATCTTTCACATTAATTGTCCAGTGCCTTCTCTCACAAAAATTGGCAATTAATGTTAAAATACGGCTACTTTATGCTGTGAGACAATTTCTGTTAGTTTCAAAAATAGAAAATTTAGAAGGATATGGGGAAAGAACATAGAATGACAATGATGTAGTAGCTATTTCAGAGAGTTTGCATGGACATAATGAGTGACAAGGAAATGCAACTATATGAGTAGTTCTTTCAAAAATTGGCACAAGTAAGGCAGGTCAGATTATGTTCTTTTGAGTATTTGAAATAAAATGTCATCAAGATTGTAGTTCTACTAAATGATCATTTAAAAGTAACATGAAAAACTAGAGACTGAGTCAATATTGGTTAAGACCTCTTATTCAAAGGCATTCAGTCTCTGATTGTGATTCTAGTTTTGGGAAGAGGGTATCCACTAAGAGCTACTCCCCCACCCTTGCTGCTAAGAGTCATGCCCCTGCCCTTGCAGCCAATCTCTCCCCCCATCTACCTCTCGACTGTGACCCCACATTCTATGATTTCCCACCTTGTGATTCCTCCTCCTGCCATCAGTCACGTATGGACCTCAGATAGGTGTGTTACTGACAGCAGCTATTGTCTTCTGGTAGCATTGCTAAGCAATGTGGAGTTGTTACCTCAAATTGGCCAGCAGCCTTCGGCAACTGGGATTTCTGTCCAAGGAATACTTGATCCCAGGAGAAGACAGCCACTATCCAGTAGTGAGGCAGGTCTTCCTGAAAAGTGGTGACAGAGGTCTCTTGCTGGCTCTCCAGCCGCTGATACCTTTATTGCCTACATTAATTTCTGTCACTGAGTTCTTCTGCACTGCCAGAAAATTACTTTGTTTTTGATCAGAGTTAAATTTGTTGGGCTCACCAAGAACAACATGTGAACTCTTTCAATAGAATCTCGCACACTTCAACCAGAGATAATGAAAAATTAGTCAGAGGTCTTACTCTTGATCATTAACCAGTGATCTGTCTTGAGCATGCAAGTGTGGGATGCTAAATAGGGCTGAATTGAACTCATGTACGATGCTTCTCCATGGTAAAATAGCAGGGTGAAATTGATTTTTGATAATGGTACCATAAAAGGTGCAATGAACTGTCAGCTCATTTTGCATCCTGTTTGATTTTCCTTACTATTGATTTCAGTTGGGTAGGCTTTAAAACTGGCTGCTGACTTGCAGTTGCCCATTTTATCAAAAAGCCAATCTCTCCCCTTACATCTAGCTTATACATGAAAAGTGAACATTTAGATGAGCTATTGGTCATTTGGATGAGATATTGGGGATAACCAATACTCATGCATGTACTTCAGAACAAAGAGGAAAAAAATAAGAGAGCAGCATTATATTATACTATGGAACACACTTCTGTGTTGCAGGGTTCCACAGATATTCTCTTCATGTGGAATGACATGAATGAGCCAGCTGTTTTTGATGGACCTGAACTCACCATGCACAAGCATGCACTACATGCGGGTGGATGGGAGCACCGGGAGATGCACAACCTATATGGTTTTTATCAGGTAAACTTTATCTTGGACAGTTGGTGTATTAATTGCTTTCTGAATATTGTTAGATTTTGCTAGTAACATGGATCTGATGGTGTAGAAATAGTATTTTACATACACACAGATTAATTGTGTTGAATCTTTTTCTCTTTGAAAATTCACTTTTTTGAATTTTGGACTTATTGAAGTAAGGAATATTAATACTGGAAAATGGAATAGTTTTAACAGACCCAAAGCAGAGAAGCTGCAGAGTAAATTTTCTTCTAGTCTCTGCTAATGACATGCCCCAGCCAACATTGGACAGCAGTAATTACTCCACTGCAGTGATATTCCCCATTTCCCACATCAGGCATTTCCATTGAACAATTTTACAAATCAGTAACAAATTTGGTGCAATTCTTTGCTGTTTGCTGCATACGGAATTATAATTTTAATCACAGTGTTCCATAATGTTGAACCATTATTTCAAAAGAACATGAGATACTTTACAAAATATTGGAACTTGCAGAATGCTCAGTGGCATATCATTTTTCCCTTGCACACGGACAGTCTACTGGCTTGTGCAGTGGATGCTGATTTGTGAATTCTTTCAGGTAAGTGCTGGATCTGTTTTTGGCTTGGGCGAAAATAATTCGTAACAGATAGACATTGCATTAATCACGGCCCAAAGAGTTTTCATAGATCACTTCAATCAGAGGGTATTCGCCAGATTTGTCCTCCAAATCGACCTAGATGTTCACTGCTCCTGAAGATGACGTGGTCTAAGGTGGAGTGTATTCCTGTTGTGATGCAGCAGGCATTGCAGTTGTGTGGGACAGGGTGGAAAATCATCATTGTTCGTATTTTAGAAATCTGAAGCACTTGAGTCTTGGAACTCTCACTCAAGTAAGCTGGAATCATAGAATCCCTGCAGTGCAGAAGAGGCCATTTGAGCCATCGAGCCTGCACTGACACTTTGACAGAGCATCTTATCCGGGCCCTCTTCCCCACTCTATCCTCACAGCCCCATTTCCCTTGACTAATCCATCTAATCTACACATCTTTGGACTTTAAGAACATAGAACATAGAACATAGAACATTACAGCACAGAACAGGCCCTTCGGCCTTCGATGTTGCGCCGACCAATATAAAAAGCAATGCCCCTCCAAACTAAACCATTCCCTTCTCTTCCATATACTTATCAACTAACCTCTTAAACGCCACCAAACTTGGCGCATCCACAACCACTGCAGGCAGGACATTCCACTCCCGAACCACCCTTTGGGTAAAGAACCTGCCTCTGATATCCGTCCTATAACTATCACCCCCTAATTTAAAGCTGTGTCCCCTCGTGCTAGCTTTTTCCATCCTGGGAAAAAGGCTATCACTGTCCACCCTATCTAAACCTCTAATCATCTTATATGTTTCGATCAGGTCCCCTCTTAGCCTCCTCCTTTCTAACGAAAACAACCTCAAATCCTCAGCCTCTCCTCATAAGACCTGCCCTCCATACCAGGCAACATCCTGGTAAACCTCCTCTGTACCCTCTCCAATGCCTCCACATCTTTCTTATAATGTGGGGACCAGAACTGTACACAATACTCCAAGTGCGGCCGCAATAGAGTTTTGTACAGTTGCAACATGACGTTGCGGCTCCGAAATTCAATCCCTCTACCAATAAAAGCCAAGACTCCATATGCCTTCCTAACAACCTTCTCGACCTGACTGCCTACTTTCAGGGATCTATGCACATACACACCAAGATACCTCTGTTCATCTAGACTACTAAGAATCCTACCATTTGCCCTATACTCTACACATTTATTATTTCTGCCGTAGTGCATTACCTCACACTTTTCCACATTAAACTCCATTTGCCACCTCTCGGCCCAGATCTGCAACTTGTCCAAGTCACTCTGTAAACTATAACACCCCTCTTCACTATCTACCACTCCACCGACTTTAGTGTCATCTGCAAAATTACTGATCCATCCCTCAATACCCTCATCCAGATCATTTATAAAAATTACAAACAGCAGGGGCCCAAAACAGACCCCTGAGGTACACCACTTGTCACCGAACTCCACGATGAATATCTCCCATCAACCACCACCTCTGTCTTCTATCTGCTAGCCAATTCCTAATCCAATTAGCTAAATCACCCTCTATCCCATACATCTGCATTTTCTGCAGAAGCCTTCCATGGGGAACCTTATCGAATGCCTTACTAATGTCCATATATACCACATCAACTGCCTTACCCCCATCCACCTCTTTGGTCACTTTTTCAAAAAACTCAATAAGGTTAGTAAGGCACGACTACCCTTCACAAAACCATGCTGACTATCCCCAATCAATTCATTTCTCTCTAAATAACTATAAATCCTATCCCTAATAATTCTCTCCAATACCTTGCCCAACACAGAAGTAAGACTCACTGGCCTATAATTCCCAGGAAGGTCTCTCTTCCCCTTCTTAAACAATGGGACCACATTCGCCATCCTCCAGTCCTCCAGAACCACACCCGTAACCAACGAGGACCTGAAGATCAGAGCCAGAGGCTCTGCAATATCCTCTCTTGCCTCCCAGAGAATCCTAGGGTAAATCCCGTCCGGCCCAGGGGACTTATCCAACTTCAAACCCTCGAGAATTTCTAGCACATCCTCCCTATCTACTACAATACTTCCCAATTTGCAACCCTGTACCTCAGTGTTCTCCATAGCTACATTTCCAGCACTCTGCGTGAATACCGAAGAGAAATATTTATTCAGTGCCTCACCAATCTCTTCAGGCTCCACGCACAACTTCCCACTGCTGTCTATGACTGGCCCTAATATTGCCCTAACCAATCTTCTATTCTTAACATATCTAAAGAAAGCTTTAGGATTCTCCTTAATCCTATCAGCCAACATCTTCTCATGTCCTCTCTTTGCTCTCCTCAATTCCCCCTTTAGCTCCCTCCTGGCTAATCTATAGCTATCCATTGCACTAACCGAGCCTTTAATTCTCATCCTGACATAAGCCTCCTTTTTCCTTTTAACCAGCAAATCAACTTTTTTCGTACACCAAGGTTCTCTTACTCGACCATTTCCTCCTTGCCTGACAGGAACATACTTATCAAGGACCCGCAGCAGCTGCTCCTTGAATAAGCTCCACATTCCAGATGTTCCCAGTCCCTGTAGCTTCCTAGTCCAATCTATTGCCTCCAATCTAGAGGCAATTTAGCATGGCCAGTCAACCTAGCCTGCATATCTTTGGCAGAGCACCCGGAGAAAACCTACACAGATACAGGGAGGATGTGTAAACTCCACAGAAACAGTCACCCATAATTGAACCTGGATCTCTGTGAGACAGCAGTGCTAACCACCTGCTGCCCCAGGAATTCCAATAAATAGAGATTGGAGCCAGATGACTAATCCTCCATTGTCACTATTGGATTCCCTGAGTTTAGAGCAGTTTTTAAACTTCTCTTATAAGAAAAGTAAAAATAAACTCAAACTGATATTTTTGTGTGTTTGCATCAGCAATGGGCAACAGCTGAAGGTCTGATCCGTCGATCTGGAGGAATAGAGAGGCCATTTGTCTTGACTCGCTCTTTCTTTGCTGGATCGCAGAGATATGGTTAGTGATCAGTTGGCGGTTTTAAGGTTTATTTATTGGTGTCACAAGTAGGCTTACATGCATCCTGAAATTAAGTTACTATGAAAATCTCACCTCTTCGGGTTCACTGAGAGCGAATTTAGCATGGCTAACGCACCTAACCAGCATGTCTTTCAGACTGTGGGACCACCTGGAGGAAATCCCCGCAGACACGGGAAGAACGTGCAAACTCCACACAGTCAGAGATCCAAGCTAGGAATTGAACTAGCTCTCTGGCACTGTAAGCCAGCAGAGCTAACCATTGTGCCACCATGCTGATGGGACTGGGGTTGTGTTTATGCTGTAACCTGTAGTCATGTCATGATGCAAGGAGTAAGTTCTTCAAAATATTGTGAATGAGGCTTATCTAGTGCACACTGACAGTGAAACTTGCAGAATTTCTCCAAATGCTATAATAGACACTCCAACCAAGCCTTGTGGAAAATCATGCCTGCTGTTTCCAAATATAATGCACATGTTTTATTTTGTTTTACACATTATATTTTATGATAGTCCTGCCTGGCCTTTTCCAGGAAGATAAGTATTAAAATAGAAAAGTCTCCATTGAGACACAAAGGTCTCAAATTTAACTTAATCTATATTGAAAAATATAACAGAATTTTTTGTAGCTTAGGGTAGGCAAGCAGTTTTAATTGCCTATTCACCTGCATTTTGTCTACTATGGAGCAATGCTGCCCTGCATCATATCACGTATGCCATCAAAATCTTATGATGTAGCAATGGAATCTCCTTGGAGATCCAGCTTGAGTAGTGGATTCAGGCTGGCATAATATTCTATAGTCTTTATGTTTTCAATATTCATCCAATCCCTCCTCTTTCTCAGTGTTAAGCTTATGTTGGAGACCTCTCTCTTCAGGACAGTTTAGGTGAGTGAAGGAAAGATTTTCTCAAAGTCCTCAGGAGACTTGGTGGGACTGTTTGATCAATGGACTTGACTCAGTGGACATGATGGCCTTTTATAAACCGATGTTCTCACCTATAGTTAAAAAAGGCCATTGCAGCAATCTAATAGTTAAAGTTGTGATTAAGAAGCATGAATTCAGAGACTGAAATGGGAAACAAAATGAGAGAAGCAAACTGCAGCCTGAAGATACAGTTCTCAACCCTAAACCCAGTTTAAATTATCTGATCCTAATTACTGACTGTTTCAGTATGTAATCATTTTGTAACCTATGGTGATTACGCTACTGACTGATCTTCTGCCTATTCAAACTTCAGGCATTGCTCTAGAAGGCAAAAGTTGGGGTCTACAGTTGGCCTCAATGTCAATGTGGCAGAGGGCAAAAATCACCAGGTTTTCTGCGACTGACTGCTGTCTATCAATATCTGACAAATGCATATGTATGCATGTTTGATATGAGCAGGATAAGGATGGGTTGTGATGTTCGCTATCATCAAATAGCTTCCCAGTCTGCATGATCAAGATTTGCACATAAAGAATGATCTCTTTAGTGAGTTATCAGAGAATGACTGGCTTCTGGCAATAAACACCAGTATGAGTCATCTCTCTTCCTACAATAGGAAAAAATGAAATGTGTTCAAAAGAAGAACTGAAATCACTAAAAAGATGATGTTGCATGGTTTATTTAATGCTCTACCCCATTTCCTGTTTGCTCTGTTTATTAGGAGCAGTATGGACAGGAGACAATGTAGCTGAATGGAGTTACCTTAAAATCTCAATTCCAATGCTACTTACTCTCAGTATAACTGGCATCTCATTCTGTGGAGGTAAGAGTCAATACAAGAACATACAATAAGTTCAAAAACTCCTTTCATTATGACCATGGCTAACATTAAGCTTCAATTCTACTTATCCATCTGCTGCCCATGTCCGTTTATTTATTCAGCTCCCCATGTCTGTTTATTTGTTCGGTGAATGCAAAGTCCCTCAGATGAGCAGTTTCTTCTGGAACTGCTCTGTTGAGTGCAGATAAGTCTCAGCTGAGTCTGTGAATTGGAAATTCTATAATGTTGTGAATAGTTTGCTCTCTCCCACAGGCACATCGGGGTCTGGTACCAATGCCCCATCTATGAAGGTTGGCCAGGCAGAGGCTGTGGCTGGTCTTGAAACTGTTGAGAGTGACCACCCTTTCCTTGAAAGGTTGAAACCAGGCAGCTGTTGAGTTGGGTTTAAGACCAAGTACTTGTCTGTGTCCAATGATTTCCATTCATTTGTCCAGATGGAATTTACATTGAAGACCTGTGTAGGATGGTTTTTCCAGATCAAACTTCTTGATGGGCATTGTACCTTGGGTGGGCTGAATAGATCAGCATGAAGTGGCAGGAGGGCATTGCAAATGTTTTCTATCGTTTTGTAGGTTTTTTCAAGTTGGCAGATATGTTGAGAAATGATGTTTGCCAGGACAGGATGCTAAGGGATTTGTGTTGAGCGTAATTTTCCAGATTCAACTGAGTGTTATGCATGGTAACATCAGTTGAATTTGATGTAATGATCTTAACCAAATAGGAGTGCAGCATTCTACTAAGTACGAGAGTGTGAATGCTGAAGTTTGGAGGGTGGCGGTAGCAGCTCCCCACATTGAGCTGACTAGTTTGGCAATCAAATTAGATTTTGGACTTAACCTTGGCTGCAGTTGTTTTTAGATGTGCCCAGTGTTCAGTGTCCTATCTAAGTTTTGTTGGAATTGGGTGGTACTTTTAACTTGTCGCCATTCATTTGAATGTTGAACTGTTTCTTGACTTTTGCATTGTGAAGATGGAATAAGCTTGGTACTGTTTTTGCAAGGCTTGGCTTGAGTCACCATGAGTTGCAGTATTGTTCAATTTTGACAAGTCCTTGTTAAGTTCCAGTCCAAGTTGTCAAAGTCGGGGGATTGAGTTGCATATCAGATGTTGCTGACATCATGAATTTTTGGGAATGACTTTTTGGAAGATTATTTGTGTACAAACTGAACAGGTTTGGAGCCAGAGGTAAGTCTGGGAGGTCTCTATTGATTTGTCTTTTCCGTATATTTTCAGTCTGTCCTGGATGAACTCTGAATCTTTGCTTGTTCAACAGTGTTCTGATGTTTTTACTCGCCTGAGTGGGAGAGCCTGTGACAGCTTCAAGAGGAGATCAGTATGAGAAATGGTGTCATAGGCAGCTGTGACATTGAGGAACACAACAGCACCTGCCTAAAGGTTTTCTCAAATTTGTTTTCAGTGTCGATATTAAGGGCTGGTATCTGTTCCCCTGTGCTGCAGTCATTGTGAAAACCAGCTTGATTGATACTAAGAACTTCTATGAAGAGTAAGAGGTTTTAGTACAGTTAGGCAGCATAGTCGGTGTAGGTTTAGATGACTGAAAGGCCTGTTCCTGTGCTATAGTTTTCATTATTCTTTGGGGATATGAGCTGAAGGATGAGGTTTTCAAGGATTTTGTATGGGATCAACAGAAGACAGATTAGATGGTAGTTACCTGCAAGCATGGGATCTTTTCAGGTTTTAATATGGTAATGACTTTTGCTATCCATCATTTCTTTGGAATTGTGTTAGAATTTATGACCTTCATGTAAAACTGGGTCAGTTAGGCAATATTTCAGGGCCCAAGGTGTTTCATAAATTCTGCTTCAATATTGCTATACCCCGCTGCCCTGCCATACTTCAAGCCTTCTTTAGGACTTCTTTAGTTCTGCAGCCTCAAAGGATTGCAGCTAATGTCTACTTTTGTGGGTTTTTGCAAGTTGACAGATATGTCGAGAAATGATGTTTGCCAGGACAGGATGCAAAGGGACTTGTGTTGAGCGTAATGTTCCAGTAATGAGACGCATGGTAACATTCAATTGAATTTGGTGTAATGACCAGATTGGTGTGCAGCATTCTACTAAGTACAAGAGTATGAATGCTGAAATTCGGAGGGTGGTGGTAGCAGCTCCCTACATTGAGCTGGCCAGTTTGGCAATCAAGTTAGTTTCTGGACTTGATCTTGGCTACAGTTGTTTTTAGATGTTCCCGGTTGTCTTCATTCAACCTGGATGTATCTTTTGGTGCTTTTGTCCAAGGATGCCATGTCCATTGATTCTATGAGTTCAGTTTCTGTCTATCCGAGTCTTAAATATAGTCAATAATGGAGCAGCCGCTGCTCTCTGAGATTCCAAAGGTGCATAATATTTTCAGTGAAGACTTTTCTCCTTCTCAGTGCTAAATGATCAATCCCTTATTGTGTTCTAGATTCTTCAACCAGCAGTAACAACTTCTTAGTGTCTACTCTGTTATGCCCCTTCAAAACCTTACATGTTTCAATGAGACCCACACCTTTTTTTTAAACTCCAGAGAAGATAGACCTAATTTACTCAAAGTCACAGCAAAGAACAACTGCCCATCCTGGGACCAATCTGGTGAACCTTACTTCTAATACAAGTATATTCTTAAATATAGAAACAAAAACTGAACACAGTATTCTAGGTCTGGTCACAATTATAGCAAGACTGTTTAATTCCTGGACTCTAATCTCCTAGCAATAAAAACCAACATGCGATTTATCTTCCTAATTACTTGATGTATGTGCATGCTAACTTTCTGTATTGCTTGGACAAACACACCCAAGTCTTTCTGAGCAGCAATATTTACAAATTTCAAGCTTTAAAAAAATTCTTTTTGCTGAAAACAACCTCACATTTCCATCCATATTCCTCCTGTCACCTTGTCCACATGCTTAATCTATATCTCTTTGCAGCATCTCTGTGTCCCCCTTAAAACAATAAGAAGTCTTACAACATCAGATTAAAGTCCAATAGGTTTATTTGGTAGCAGAAGTCATAAGCTTTCAGAGCACTGCTCCTTTATTAGGTGAGTGGGAGTTCTGTTCATAAACAGGGCCTATAAAGACACAAATTCACTTTACAAAATAATGGTTGGAATGTGAGTCTTTACAGGTAATCATATCTTAAAGATACAGACAAAGTGAGTGGAGAGAGGGTAAGAAAGGTTAAAGAGATGTATATTGTCTCCAACCAGCACAGTTAGTGAGATGTTGTAAGCCTAGGCAATTTGTGGGGGTTATACATGGTGTGACATGAACCCAAGAGCCTGGTTGAGGCCATTCCTGCGTATGCAGAACTTGGCTATCAGTTTCTGCTCAGTGATTCTGCATTGTCGTGTGTCACGAAGGCCACCTTGAAGAGTGCTTACCCACAGATCAGTGGCTGAATGCCTATGGCTGCTGAAGTGTTCCCCAACAGGGAACTTAGAGTTCTATCCAGCACTTTTTTAGCAGCAAACCTAGATACATTACTCTTTGTCTGAGTTATTAACATAGCTTGTAAATAGCTGAAACCCCAGCACTATCGCAAAACCCATGAATGACAGCTTGCCAATTTAAGAATGCCTCATTTATGCCTATTGTTTGTTTCCTATCAATTAACAACTCATCTGTGCGCACTAATATATTACTCCCAACTCCATGAGTCCTTATCTTGTCTATTAACATTTTGTGTGAAACTTTATGGAATGCCATTTCGAAATCCAGATATACTCTATCTACTGATTCCCTATATCACCTGATTAGTGACATCCTCAAAAAACACTAGCACTTTTGTCAAACATAAGTTCTCTTTTTTGGAAAACCATGTTGATTTTGTCTGTGTATACTATGATTTTCTAAATCTGACCTACTTATTAATAGATGCCAGCATTTTTTGCCTGACATCAATTGTCAGTGCTAATCTGTAATTCCCTGTTTTCTTTCTCTCTCCTATCTGGAAGAGCACTTTCACATTTGCTAACTTCCAATCTGTTGAGATCATACCAGAATCTAGGAAGCATTGATAAATGAAAGGCAGAGCATCCACTATCTCTGTAGTTGCTTCTTTTAGAACCTTAGAATACAGGCCATTAGATTCTGGAAACTTCTCAGATTTTAGGAGTTTCTTTATCTCTGTTGATGTAGCTGGTATAATTTCCTTAATTCCCTCACTCTTTTCAGCACACAGATTACCTTGTATTTCTGCTACATAACTTGTGTCTTCTACTGTGAAGATGGACACAAAATATTTGTTCAGTGTCTCAAACATTTTCTCGATTGCCATCATCATCTCTGCTTCTTAGGGATCAACTTTATTTCAGATAATCTTTATAAAAGCTCTTAAGTCCTGTTTTTAAGTTCCTAGCAGATCTTTTTACAGTGAGGTTACTAACTAATACTTTCTCATTACACAATATTTGATGTAATAAAGCTTTATCCCTAATTAGTTACACAACACACTGCATTCCAGAAAATTTGTCACAAAAACATTTTAGAAACTCACCTTCTACACCACTCTTGCAAATTTTATTGGTATAGTCTATATGAAGATTAATGTCCACCACATTTTTTACATTTCCTTTGTTACATGCTCTAGTTACTTATTTTGTATTGTGCTTCCAATACAAAGCACATTTATATAGGCAAAAAATAATGATTTAATGCAGTTTGATTGTATTTCAAAAGGGACATGTACAGTTGGAAGATTGTGTGTAGATGAGGCAAAATTGTGTAAGTTTACTTTTGAAATATATCAGCCATAAAGTTAAAAAAGAAAAGGTTGTTAAATTCCAGGAAAATGAACTTTTAAAGGAAAACAATAGGGTGTAACATAAAAAACAGATTTAAGGACACATTGAAGACTGTGTTGTGGTGGTAGCTATGAAGTTTCCAACAAGACAGTGGCCCTATTTTATCATTTTAATTCTAAGTGCTGGGTGGATTGAAATTGGGAGTGTTTAAGACCTATTCTTAGGCGCCTCCATATGCACTCTGGCCAAATAAATAGCAGTGATTCTGAATCATGCTGCAGAAGCCTGTGAGCAGAGCTGAATGCACCCGAAACACTGCAGCTCCGATGGCGCTTCTAATTGTACATGCGCAGTGAAAAAAAGAAAAATGCTTCCCTGTCACTTCGCTCCTGGGCCGGATTATGCCTCCTCCAGCCCCCACAGACATTGCCTCACCCTCCATAACATAACTAATCCCCTTATCCCTTGACACTCCTCCCTCCCCTCCCCCCCCACTACCCAGACCAATTGCGGCCCCCGCCCCTCTTCCTCCCACCAATCTCACACAGAATGGCAGCAGACACCCCCTCCCACCCATCAATCGCACACAGAGTGGCAACAGACACCCCTTCCTCCCTTCCACACCAATTGTACGCAGAGTGGTAGAGGACCCTCCTTCCCACCTATAGATAGCATGCAGAATGGCAATGGACTACCCTCCCGTGCACTGATTGCATGCAGAGTGGCAGCGGACAACCCCCCCCCCCCCCCCACCAATTGCACACAAAGTGGCAGTGGAGCCCCCCTCTTTCCACCCCACCGATCCCATGCAGAGAGGTGATGGGGGCCCCTCACCTATGCTCCCCTACCAGAAAGCCATCTGACTCGCCTCTCTCTCCTCCCCACCAGAGAGATATTTGTCTCACCTCCCTCCCTTCCCTCCACCAGAGAGCCATCTGACGCGCTGCCCCCTCCAACCCGCTAGAAAGCCATCTGACCTGCCGCCCTCCCCCCCCCACCTGAGAGCTGTTTCATCCTCCTTCCTTCCTAACCCCCAAACTCAAGAGCCATCTGACCTGCCTCCTTTCCCCCCCAATTAGAGAGCCATCTGACTTGACTCCTTTCCCCCCCAATTAAAGAGCCATCCGACCTGACTCTCTATCTCCAACCCCCCCCCCCCCCCCCCATCAACCCCCCACCACCGTTGACGTAAGTCAGAGCACTGCTGGAAACTCTGAATTTACCTCCTCAGAAGCTGGAGTGCCCACATTGGTAACTTGCACACCACGTCAGTTTCCTGCCAAATCTGAATGGGTGAATACAGTGGTAAAGAGGAAAGTGCTGGCAAGTTTGGCCGTGCAGCCCATTAAATCAATTTAATTCATGTATTTTGGACGCAGTCTCGACGATGGCCATTTTCAGCCATTGCTAAAGGAGAAGCAGGTGCAGAGGCAGCTGTGGATCATGCTACTCACCTAACGCCTGACTTTACCAAGTTTCCGTGCCTGATGGTAAAATTGGGCCCTGTATATGTGTTGTAGCTAGACTTGTGAACAGCAATTTGCTACCACTGTCAGGCAGCACCTTAAGAACAGCAGGGTAACGTTACTAGAATTTTATAGTTTAGAAAATTGATAAGGAGTGTTGGCCTCAAAAGAGAATTTAGCTCTGAGTTTTTTATTGCCAAAATCCTTTTGGAAATATCGGTAAAGTACTACTCTTGTATTTTAAGTATTTTTAATTCTAATAATTGTTTAACTTTGATATAAATTTATCAAAATTATTCTGAGTTACTTATTTTACATCCGAAACCTAATGTACGCAAATTGTAAAATTATTCTGGTATCTGATTCCTTTGGGATTTGAACAGCCTGGCACTTACCAACTGCTGGCCATAACAAACTTGAGTTTAACCTGGATTATGTTGTCAAGTCTTGAGTGGATGCTTGAAGTCACAACTGCAGAATGGAACTATTTAGCCTTTAAACATCACAGCCATGGAGTCTAGGTATCACTGTTTAGAACATTGTTTTTGCAAGTCTGAAACACATTGGTTAAACAGATTGTTATGAAATATTTATTATTAAATAATATCATTAAATATTTAATTATTAAGGAAAATTGTCTTTAAAGTAATACCAAATCTTTTGTGTACTTCTGTGGATGGAGCTGATTCAAACTGAGAGACTGCAGCATGAAGTTTCAGTGAACATTGGAGGAAAGCTTCATAGAAGTAAAAAATTAAATCAACAAAATTGCATACATACATCATGTTGTCATTCATAATTGAAATCTTAGTGGCAGATTATGCTGCATATTGTGTTGAAGCAAATGACATGTTTGTCCCTCACTTATTCAAATGTAACATGCTTATCTGAATCAAAAATTTAGGGTCAAGAATCAAATGGAAAAAAAAGGGAGCAGAAGTGCAGTTTTGAAAGCTCATTGAGGTTTGGGAGCAGGGTATTCAACAATCCACTTGGTCCCCAAGTAAATTGCCATGTTGGGGAGAGGGACATGGAAAAGGAAGAAAAAAAGACAAAACCTGCCCTAAAGTATTTTCCGCACCCTCAGAGTATCCCAAAATGGTATTTTGAAGTACAGTTAAGTACTTTGTCAAGAGAGGTTATTATTTTAATTAGGGAAAAATTAAATAAGAAGGACGCAAATCTTTCTGGCATTATACATTTACTATTGAGATATAATCTGCGGCTACCTCATCAAGAAGTGAAAGTGCTTAATGATTGATTATTACCAGGGCTATTCTGCCTCCTGAAATTCAAAGGATAATGTTTTGGATGTTGAATTTTGTTCCATGATCTATTACTCTTTTGTGAGTGGAAGAAGATCATCACATGATTAGTTACATATGCTTGTGTGTAATGTCCACTGTTTTGAGTCCTCTCCACAAAACCCAACATCGCAGTGCTGTGACAGGGATTTCAAAACCTTCTGTCTTCAGGCTTTTCAAAAACTGTGTCTGTTCAAAATTACTCTGAAGAGTTTAAGAATGTTCTCAGAAATTGAATTGCACAACTTGGCCGTCTTTGCCTTCTGCCTTTTACAAAATGCTCTTTCTCTTCAGCTGATGTAGGTGGGTTTTTGCAGAATCCTGAACCTGAGCTCCTTGTTCGCTGGTACCAGGCTGCTGCATACCAACCTTTCTTCAGGAATCATTCCTTTACAGAGACAGAGCGGCGAGAGCCCTGGTTGTTTGGCAAGGACAACACCAGAATTATCCGGGAAACAATTCGAGAGCGATATGCACTGCTGCCATTCTGGTACACACTCTTCTACATGGCCCATACCAAAGCAGAGCCAGTAATCAGGTAAACCACATCCCCACATTTCCAGTAAATGTAGGCTGTTGATTGGCACATGGTGATTCATGCAGTGCTTAATGATCTGAATTTCAAGGTGTGAGATTCAGATCAGTTTAATCAGCTTTATGTTAGCAATTTACATCCCAGAATGGTAATTATTTAAGGAATTGATCCTCAAATCTCCCTCTGTCTTTCATCTGAAGGTGATAACATTGTTGTGGATCAGTTTCTTGGGTACCAGCAGCCCTTTGGTATCTCAATCAAGTAGTCGTCCTTTTTTGCCGTTAGGTAGACCTGATCCATTGCCCAACAAATTCTGTTTTCCAGAAAGCTATCACTCAATACATTGATCAACATGTGCATTTCAACATATCCAATTTGATGTTTTACATGATGCTCCTGTAAGTTATTTTGGCAGTGCATTTTAAGAGAACAAACCGTACCAGAGCTGCTAGGAATTGATAATGTATGGCTCATCACATTACGTGTGGAATATTATATTTGCATTCTAAGTGGCAATTCTGTGTAGGCTTATAGATTTTGTTCCTTATTTTTGTAATCCAGTACTAGGATCAAATGCTCACAAATCATATATTAATTCTCGAAACCCAGTTTTTCTTTGAACACAGTGAGTTACTTAATGATGGTGTTCCTTTATGATTCCAGTAAGTGACTTTTGGCATTTTCTTTCATAGACCTTTATGGGTGGAGTTTCCTGCCGAGGTGAACACATTTGCAGTTGATGATGAGTACATGATAGGTACAGTATATAACAATCTGTACGATATTAATGACTTGCCCATTTATTAATTGCAGCCATATTCTGTGACCAGGCTGGATCACAATTGATGATCTACAGTATCTAACAACCTGAAAGAACACCTGTGACTTGCCTTTTTATTGATTACAGCCCTATTCTGTGACCAGGTTAGATCATACACAATGAGGACAGAGGTAGACCTTAGAGGTAGACATCTAGTGATACAGGCAGGCACATCAATGAAAGAAGTGATGGATTCTGGAAAAAAGAATGAGAAAGATTAATATAAATTAAATGCTATGATTTAATCATGTGTACCAGAACAGAGAGATCGAGGTATTCACATACAGAAATCTTTGACAGTGGCAGGACAAGTTAACAAAGCTGTTAAAATGCAAATAGGACTCATGGCTTTACATAGAGAGACATAGAGTACAAAAGGAAATACAATAATCCATATAAAAATTAATTGTTTGAACTCAGCTTTATTGTGTCCTGTTCTGGGCAGCACATTATTGGAAGGGTGGAGAAAAGATTTATAAGAATGATATTAGGGTAGGATGATTTCAGTTATGTGGAGAAACAAGCTGTACTTGTTCTCCCTATGGTTGTGCTGGAATTTGAGTTTTAAAAACACTCTGACACATAAGGGAGGGTTGAGGAATTTCTGAATAATTTATGCCAGAGCACAGTTATATCACAGAAGAAAGCACAGGTATAGAAAGGGGAGAATGTGTTTGTCAGTCAACTGGCAGTAAAGTATATGGTTGTTTTAGTTTAAAGTTATTTATTAATGTCACAAGTAGACATGCATTAACACCACAATGAAGTTACTGTGAAAATCCCATATATGCCACACTCTAATGCCTGTTCAGGTGCACTGAAGGAGAATTTAGCATGGTCAATGCATCTAATCAACATGTCTTTTGGACTGAGGAAATTGGAGCACTTGGAGGAAACCCACACAGACAGTGGGAGAAAGTGCAAACTCCACACAGTGATCCAAGCCACTGTATTACCATTAGCACTGCTAAGCACACAGCGTAGGGACCTGGGTTTGATTCCCAGTTTGGGTCAATGTCTGTGTACAATATGCACATTCTCCCTGTGCCTGCATGGGTTTCCTCCAGGTGCTCTCTTTTCCTTCCACAATCCAAAAGACATGCTGGTTAGGTGCATTGGCTGAACTAAATTCTCTGTCTTGAACAAGAGTGCATAACCATAAAAGTTGAGCTAGTTGGTTCAGGGTGATATCTGGAAGCATTTTTCCTCACAAGAAGCTATCCTCAAATATGCTGTTGAGACCTAAGGTCATTTGAAAATTTCAAAACTGAAATTAATAAACTTTTTTGGCAAAAGCATTAAGGATTAGGGAATCAAGACAGGTAGTTGTAGTTAAGATACAGATTAGCGATCAGCTAACTGAGTGACTCAAATGGCTATTCCTATTCTGATGGAAGGTTAAGGGAAGATTTAATAGTGATTCAAAATTACAAGGAAAGTAATTTTACAGGAAAGTTGGTAACCGGGAACAAAGATTTATGACTATTTGCAAAAATTCCAAGGAGAAAGTAATTTTACCCAGTGAGTTATTACAAACTGGAATGATTTATTACTTTTTGTGGATTTATGATTGTCACATATATTAATATACAGTAAAAGTATTGTTTCTCGTGGGCTATACAGATAAAGCATACCGTTCATGGGAAGGAAATGAGAAAGTGCAGAATGTATTGTTATAATCATAGCTGCGGTGTAGAGAGAGATCAACTTAATAGAAGCTAAGTCCACAGCAGCAGTAAAAAGCTGTTCTTGGGTGGGTTGGTACATGATCTCAAATTTTTGAATCTTTATCTTGATGGAAGAAGGTGGAAGAGAGTTATATCCAGGGTCCTTGATTATGCTGGCTGTTCATTACAGCGTTAATGTAAGCCTTACTTGTGACTAATAAATAAGCTTTAACGTTGACTTTAATTGCCATTCCTCCTCCCTTTGAGTGGTAGCATGGTGCAATAATGGTTAGCACTGCTGCCTCACAGCACCAGGGACCTGAGTTTGATTCCGGCTTTGGGTGAATGTCTGTGTTGAGTTTACATATTCTCCCCATGTCTGTGTGGGTTTCGTCCACATGCTCCAGCTTCCTCCCACTGTCTAAAGATCACAGACTCTTCACAGAATCCCTATTGTACAGAAAGAAGCCTTTCAGCCCATTGAGTCTGCACTGTTTCTACGAATGAGCACACTATCCAGGCCCTCCCCTCCACCCTATCCACATGCATTTACTATGACTAATCCACCTAACCTACACGCCTTTGGACTCTAAAGAACAATTTAGCATGGCCGATCAACTTAACCTGTACATCTTTGGACCGTGAAAGGAAATCAGAGAGCTTGTTATGTGGCAGAAAGAAAGGAGTTTTTGTGGATCAGAGTTGGTGTTTTAGATGAAAATTGTTTGCAAACAGAGGTTTCTACAAACTGCTTTGAAACTCATTTATCTCTTCAGAAAACTCCAAAGCTGTCTACACTTATAGCAAATATACTTGTGATTGTTAACTATATTTAAAGTCATGTTTAAGAGGAATGTTGCTTATTTAGATCTGGAACAGTAATAAGCTAGAAGTTAAAACTGACGTATTTCATTTTTAAGTATTATTCAACTGCTAATATTTAAGCTGTTTCCTTTGTTTGAGTTATTTTAAACTGTGTTATAAATAAGGACTTCTTTGATATAAAAATCTGTCTTTCATCAGTGGAAGCAACCCTGGAGTGAATGCGATTTCATTTGATTTATTATTATCACATGTGCTATCATAAAAAAAAGTATTGTTTCTTGCGCTATATAAACAATTCATATCATTCATAGAGAAAGAAACGAGAGTTTCAAATATAATGTTACAATCATAGCTAGAGTGTAGAGAAAGATTAACTTAATGCAAGATAAGTCCAGTCAAACATCTGACCAGCAGCAAGGAAGAAGCTGTTCTTGAATTGGTTGGTATGTGATCTCAGACTTTGTATCTTTTTTCTGAAAGAAGAAGGTGGAAGAGAAAATGTGTGTGGGGTTCTTAATTATGCTGGCTGTTTTGCCGAGGCAACAGAAAGTATAGATAGAGTCAATGGATAGAAGGCTGGTTTGTGTGATGGATTGGGCTACATTCACAACCTTTTGTCAATCCTTGCTGTCTTGGGCAGAGCAGGAGCCATGCTAAGCTGTGATCCAACCATAGAATACTTTTTATGGTGTATCTGTTGAAGTTGGTGAGAGTTGTAGCAAACAAGCTAAATTTCCTTAGTCTCATGAGAAAGTAGAGGCATTGCTGGGCTTCCTTAACTATAGCATTGAATGTGGATGGACTAGGATAAGTTGTTGGTGATCTGGACACGTAAAACTTGAAGGCCCCAATCATTTCTTCTTCATCCCCATTGATGTAGACAGGGATATGCCCTCCACTATGCTTCTTGGAGTTGATGACTATCTGCTTTGTTTGTTAACATGGACTATAGCAGCAAATTCAATAGTAAGTTTCAAAAGGAAATTGGTTATATAATTAAAAGAAAAAACATTGCAACACTATGGTAAAGGAGCCCGTGTGTATGCCAAACTGGATAATGCTTGGTGTTCAAGTTTGTGCTCCTTGAAACCTATCTTTTATTTATTTACTTTCCCATTATTATCTTCTTTTGCTATGCACCTTCATCTCTTTTGTCATTCAATCTCTCCTGCTTTCACCTTTTCAATTACAGATATGAGCAAAAATTGGATAGGCCGTTGTTATTTCCTTAGAACAGAGAAGGCTGCCCTAACTGAAAAAAAATGTAGAGTCTAGATAGGGTAGAGAGGTCAATTACTAGTAGCATAGATTTAAGGTGTATGGTGGATGGATTAGAGGGAACATGAGGAAAAATATTTTCACCCAGAGGGAGATAGTTATCTAGAAATCACTACCAAATTTGCTGGTCAAGCCAGAAGCATTCAACTCATTTAAAAGCAACTGAATCTGCAGTTGAAGTACTATGACCTACAAAGTTGTGGACAGATGTTAGAAGGTGAGATTAATTGAGTGGCTAGTTAATTCTTTTTCTTTCCTTTTTGGCCAGCACAGACATAATTTGCTGAATAACCTGTCCGTGCCATGACCTTTCTATAATTGAATATGGCAAGAAAATGCCACAGGTTCAGAAGCTAGAGTTAGAACACATTGTTGGGACAGGGTAGAGAAATCTTCACTTTGCACCTCGTTTTAGCTGATCCAGGAATGTCTTAGATTGCATCTAAAAGTCGAATAATTTTATATAGTCAGTACTATCATTGGATATTTACAGTAAAAAAATTAAGAAATGCAGTAGTTGTCCCCTCCACTTTGAAACTTTAATTCAAAGCTACTGAAAAAAGAATTAATGAGGATTTTGATGGAGATAAGATTTTGTTTGTGAATGTTAACTTTTCTCTCTGAAATGTTTGCCAACTTAAGTCCAGTGAAAGGTCTGTTCACTCTAATGAGGAAATAAGAATCAGCCATTGCAGGTCTTTGACTTGAGACTCGGGTCTGGGCAGCAGAACTGGGAAACATCGCATAATCCTCCTGAAATGCCACTACCAGTTGTAAGGGAGGAGGAGTCTCCTCTCTCTGATTGGGATGACTGAGCCTCTTAAAACGAAAAAAACGAAGCAAACAACTAGCTGAACAATGGTAAATTCATTAAAAGTGGATTGCTGTATTGTTCTTGCAATCCTTAGGAGAAGCCTTGCTGGTACATCCAGTGATTGAAGCTGGGGTTACAGAAGTGAATGTGTTACTTCCTGGGACAGGAGAGGTGAGTTGAAAACTATCTGATATGTCTAAAGTAGCCATAGCTTTTAAGTGTGTTGGATAATTGTGCCAATGAACTGCCCATCATAGTGTTATTAGAAAAATTTATATTTCTAGGAAAACAACATCCTCATGCTGGGTAACCTTTGATCCGGAAAGGGACTTCTGCAGGCCCTCAGATAAAATGAAAATTTATAAAACCAAACCTTTTCTGTGGAGTTTGAAGCATGAGAAGCGATCCTCCTGGATCCATATTAAAATCACAGGTCACAGTTGTTCTTCACTTGCCTCATTTCTCATTTACCCCTTCATCTCCAGTCCCAATTCACTCTCTATTCATTAGCTCTCTCCTTCTTTTCTAATTCCCCTGAACCAACACTACTCGCCCCCAACCCTCCCACGTTATTGTCCTCTTTTGAAGA
The DNA here is from genome assembly GCA_024679065.1 of Sphyrna mokarran. Classification (NCBI taxonomy): domain Eukaryota; kingdom Metazoa; phylum Chordata; class Chondrichthyes; order Carcharhiniformes; family Carcharhinidae; genus Sphyrna; species Sphyrna mokarran. The sequence goes on from JAGIQG010000015.1 coordinate 61,249,599, forward strand.
CAGTGACCTGAAATTTCAAAGTTCTTCATCCTCAAGGTTTTTGGGAATGGCCAGCAACTTTCTGAAACCTTTCAAATTCAATTAACTGGGATCCAAGGTCAAATATCTGGTGTAATTCAGGACTGATCATTCTTGATTTTCTACGCCATAAATTTTAAATTTAAATTTTTAACCAGGACTTAAAAGGGATTCTATTTTTGGAAGGAAGTTTAATATCAGTGAGATGAGTAATATGCTGTAGCCAACTTCAAGCCCTTTTAATAGTTGTTCCATTACATCTTCCTTCACAACCTTTAGCTCATCCATCTTATCTTCAGGCACCTTTCCAAGCTCTTCTGCAAGATCCTATTCATTATACAATTTTTCTCCTCCTCCTATTCACCAAGGAACATTTTCTTGTGTTGAAACTGTTCTTGTTAATTACAACAAAATTATTTTTGTGATATCCTCTGTTTTATTTTGTTTTTCCTGAAGCTGTGGTACCATCTTGGAACATTACAGCGGTTTGGTGGTGAACAGACTCTGCCTGTTTCTGTAACTCTTGATAGCGTAAGTATTCAATTTCTTTCAGCTGTAATCTAGTAGAGCATTGTCAGGATATTAGAAAAGATAAACCTGGCATAGTTAAATTCTGTTAAAATGTGGGACAGGGATGTAGCGCTGGTTTGAACACTGTCCTTTCATTTACATGTTTTGAGTTCATATCCAACCCACAATATTGGGAAGAGCATCTCCTCTGCTGGCTAATTCCAAATATCATACTCAGATTGAGCTATGAGTTTGTACAGTCATGCAATATCAATCCAGCTTTGAATGAATGTGGAAACACTGTTTAAATTGGCCTTCATGTGCCCCATACCAATCATATCGGTCGGAAAGACCGCAATGGGAATTGGAATTTTCCAGCTGAATAGGCATTAGGGGACTTTGTTAGAATCTGAATCTGAACCTGATTGTGCTTAGCCTGGCAGCAGCTGCTGAGAACAAGTCTCTGTAATGTAGAAAATTGTGCATTCCCTCAGACAAACTTCCCAGTTTATGTTGCTTGGCCAGAAATCAATAGAAATACAGGTTGACAGCTTATGTTGGAACCTGTGTTGTTGTGCAGCATCACAGTGGTGGAGTTGAGTTTAGACAGGCCATCGTCTCAACCGTGGAAGTGTCACTGCCGGGTTTATGGAAGTGTCACTGCTGGGGCTGGAGTTCAAGACTCAGTGAAGCGGCCATGGGCAGGTCCCCGAATGCAGAGAGAGAGAGAGAAAGAGTAATGAACAAGCAGAGCCAGACACTGCCTGGTCCTTACTGCTGATGCAGGATGTAGTCTTGCAAGAGGGAGAGATTAGCTCCCTATTCGGATCAGTTTCAACGATTTTTCTTTTTCTTATCATTTTGAAAATATTCTGTTGCTTTGAATCTTGTGCAGTCCATTGTAAATTGAACACCTGCACGGATGGAAACATTTACTCACATTAAAAAAATTTTCTTCATTTGACTGCTGTGTCCAGCATTGTGCCGCTGAGTTCAAGAGATGATAAGATAGCTTGGAAAAGAGATGGAAGAAGTAACAAACAGGTCCAAAGCCTTGTACAGAGACCATCAGCAATGTTCAATTAGTAATGAAAAGAAATGACCCTGAAATTCTACAGTGATGTTTCCAGTTTCTGATGGGAGAGTGTAGGATGCTTGGTAAAATGGTGTAAATAGTCAGTTTCAGTCATTTGTTTGTGTGTTCTATTGGCCTCTTGCTGGAATTACAAATAGCAAGTGATGGAAACTACTGGGCCCTATTTTACCATTTTGATTCTAAGTGCTGGGCGAACTTGAAACTGGAAATGTTTCAGATCTGACTTTTGCACCCGTTCTCAGGTGCCCTACTCTGCCTACAAAAATACCAGTGATTCAGAATTACATTGCATAAGCCTTTGAGCAGGGCTTAATGCACCTAAATCCTGCAGCTCCAATTGGAGTCTACAACTGGCATGTGCAGAAAAAAAATGATAGAATGCCGCTTTCCTGCCACATCACATCCAGCCAGATAATGCCTCCGCCTGGCATGCACATACATTGTCCCACCCGTCAAGCGTTATTAACTCCCTTATCCCCCTCTTCCCCCCACCGATCCCAGGCAGAGTGGCAGTAGATCCCCTCTTTCCCCCTCATTGATCTCAGGCAGAGTGGCAATGGACTCCTAGTTCCCCCTCACAGATATCAGGCAGAATGGCAGCAGACACCTCCTTCCTTTCCCATTATTGATCTCAGGCAGAGCGCAGCAGACACCTCCCTTTCCTCTTAGTAATCTAAGGCAGAGTGGCAATGGATCCCCGTCTCTTCCTCCTCACTTATCTCAGGAAAAATGACAGCAGACACCCTCCCTTTCCCATCACTGATCTCAGGCAGAGTGGCAGCAGAACCCCCACCCCCCCTCTCCTCCCCTCCCCTTATCTCAGGCAGAGTGTCAACTGATTCCCCCTTCCTCCTCACGGATCTCAGGCAGAGTAGCTGCGGACCCCTGCCTTCTTAGCTCCTCCCCCTACCAATCTCAAGAAGAGAGTGTTTGGACACTCAGCACTTACTCCCTCACTAAATGCAGTGACCCAATTGGATTTTTGTGGAGCATGTCTGTTTTGTGCCGATTCTGGATGTGCGAGTGCGGTGGTAAAGGGCAATGCGCCGGTAAGCTTGGGCATGCAGCCCATTAAGTCAATTTAAATGCAAGCAATTACATTTAAATAGCTGTCGTGTCCATTTTGGGCACAGTCCTGATCGCGGCTATTTTCGGGGCTTGTAAAGAGGAAATGTGTGCGAGGCGGGTGCAGATCGTACTTCTCGCCTCATGCCCAAAAGTGCGCACAAGGCAATGGTAAAATTGGGCCCACTGTCTCCAACCCTGAATTCTAACACCATCTCAATGTGATGATCGGATAAGGATGTACCTTAGAATCTGAGGTTAACTGGAGCAATGGAGTTTCCTTGCAGTAAGACAGTTTTTTGCCTGGGATACCCAGGGAATTTCCTACCTGTTTGTAATACCAAAGATATTCCTTTACCTGAGAAAGGAGCAGCATTCTGAAGCTTGTGATTCCAAATAAACATGTTGAACTTTAACCTGGTGTTGTGAGACTTCTTACTGTACCAAAGAAGAGATATTGAATTAAACTAATCAACAATCAATTTATCAGTGTCTAGGGATTCGGTAAAAAATAACCTCACTTCAGCATACATTGGCAGACATCCTGAGAACCCCATGAGTTCATTCATTAATCTCAGTTTGGGAATTGTGCATATTTGACACACTGTTGTTAACACTGTGTGTCAATGATGGAGGAAGTGAATGTTGGACGTGATGGATAAGGTGTTAATCAAGCAGGTTGCTTTGTCCAGGATGGTGTCAATCTTCTTGAGTGCTGTTGGAGCGGCACTTATCCAAGCAAGTGGGGAGTGTTCCATCACACTCCTGACTCTTTATAGATGGTGGACAGACTTTGGGGAGTCAGAAGGTGAGTTATTTGCTACATAATCCCCAGCCTCTGACCTGGTCTTGCAGTCACAGTATTTATATGACTGGTTCAGTTCAGTTTCCAGTCAGTGGGAACCCCCAAGATGTTGATGTTGGGGAGTTCAGCGATGGTAATGGCATTGATTGTCAAGGGACGATGGTTAGATTCTCTATTGGTGGAGGTGGTTTTTGTCTGGCATTTATGTGGTGTGAATGTTAATTGACACTTACTAGCTGAAGTCTGAACATCTTACTGAAAATGGACCCATATGACTTCAATATCTGAGGAATCATGAATGGTACTGACTATTGTGTAATCATCAGTGAACTTTGGAGTATCAAATGGCAACAATGGCATTGAGTTGATATAGGAATCATGATTGGACAGCTCTGCATACTTCGGATGTAAGTCAGTCACTTAAAATGTTCACCAAAATAGCATGCAACTCAATTCATGTGAGTGCGTGCATTGGATGCTACTTTGATCCCCAAACAGCATCCACAGTACCCAAAAATTGAACTTCTTATGGTACTGCAATCAAGTCTTTGGAACTTGAATCTTGCTATTGACCTTTATCATTTTGTGCTCCCACTACTCGTGCTCATATGCTTAAAGAGCCTCCTGGACCCTTGTTGGTTGATGACATTTCCTTCTCTGTACCTTTCAGTATTATCTCATGTGCATAAGGACGTAAGAAGTAGAAGCAGGAACAAGCCATCTAGCCCTTCGAGCCTGCCCTGCCATTCAACAAGATCATGGCTGATCTGAAGTGGATCAGTTCCACTTGCGTGCTTTCTCCCCATAACCCTTAATTCCCTTGTCTATCAGACACCTATCTACCCGTGACCTAAATATATTCAACGAGATAGCCTCCACTACTTCAATGGGCAGAGAATTCCAGAGACTCACCATCCTCTGAGTGAAGATGTTCCTCCTCAACTCCGATCTAAACTGCCCTCTCACGTATGTTGAGGCTGTGCCCTCTAGTCCCGCTATTCTTTCTAAGTGGGAAGAATCTCTCTACCTCTACTCTATCTAGCCCCTTCATTATCTTAAATGTCTCTATAAGATCCCCCCTCAGTCTTCTAAACTCGATTACAGATCCAGCCTGTTCAATCTCTCCTCATAGGCTAACCCCCTCATCTCCGTATCAGCCTGGTGAACCTTCTCTGTATTCCAGCCAAGGCCAATATATCCTTTCGCAAATGAGGCGACCAAAACTGCACACAGTACTCCAGTTGCGGCCTCACCAGTGCCCTGTACAGTTGCAGCAAGACCTCTCTGCTTTTATATTCAATCCCCCTTGTGATAAAGGCCAACATTCCATTCACCTTCTTGATCACCTGCTGCACCTGCAGACTGGGTTTTGCGATTTGTGCACAAGGAACCCCAGGTCCCTCTGCAACATAGCATGCTGCAGCTTTTCACCCTTTAAATAATAATCCCTCCTACTATTATTTCTACCAAAGTGGATAACCTCACATTTGCTAACATTATACTCCATCTGCCAGGTCCTCGCCCACTCATTCAGCCTATCCAGAACTCTCTGCAAACTTTCTGTGCCTTCCACGCAATTTGGTTTTCCACTCAACTTCGTGTCATCAGCAAATTTTGTTACTTTACATTCAGCCCTCTTCTCCAGATCGTCTATGTAAATGGTAAATAGTTGAGGCCCCAGCACCGATCCCTTTGGCACTCCACTAGTCACCAACTGCCAAGCAGAATAGCACCCCTCCAATTCTTTGCTTCCTATTAGATAACCAATCCTCTATCTACGCTAACACCTTACCCCCAGCTCCATGCACCCAAACCTTTTGCAGCAACCTTTTGTGAGGCACCTTACCAAACGTCTTCTGGAAATCTGAAAACACCACTTCCGCCAAATAATCATAATATGGTTGAATTTCTGATGCAGATGATGGATGAGAAAGTAGGGTCCCGAACCTGTGTCCTCTGTTTGAACAGAGGGGAGTGTGATAAGATGAGGACAGATGATAAGATGAGGGGCATTGCTTTTTATTTTGGTTGGCACAACATCGAAGGCCAAAGGGCCTGTTCTGTGCTGTAATGTTCTATGTTCTATGTTCTACAGAATTGGCGAATATAGATTGGGGGCGCAGATTGGTTGGTAGGACAGCTGAGGAACAGTGGAGGATTTTTAAGGAGACCTTTTTTGGTACTCAGCAGAAATATATTCTGATGGTAAAGAAGGACTGTAGGGGAAGGGAAAATCAGCTGTGGTTATCAAAGGAAATAAAGGAGAATATTAAATTTAAAAGCTGATGCGTTCAGAGTGACTAAAAATAGTGAGTGATTAGAAGATTGGGAAAGATTTAAAAAACAACAAAGGGTGACCAAGAAAGCAATAAAGAAAAGAAAGATAGAGTATGAAGTTCAAGTAGCTCTAAATATAAAAATGATAGTAATAGTTTTTACAAATATATAAAGAAGAGGAGACTGGCTAGAGTGAATGTTGGATCCTTGGAGGACGAGAGGGGGGATTTAGTGGTGGGTAATGAGGAAATGGCTGAGGCTTTAAGTAAGTTTTTTGTATTGGTCTTCACGGATGAGGACACAAATAGCTTGCCGAATATTAAAGATAACAGGATAGTAGAAGATGAGGTCCTTAATGCAATTACTGTCACTAGAGAGATAGTGCTTGATAGACTAATGGGATTGAAGGTAGACATGTCCCCCAGGACCGGATGGAATGCATCCCAGGATTCTGAAAGAAATGGCAGAGATGATAGCAGATGCCTTAGTAATCATTTATCAAAATTCACTGGACTCTAGGGAAGTGCCAGAAGATTGGAAAACGGCTAATGTTACACCGCTGTTTAAAAAAGGTAGCAAACAAAAGGCAGGGAATTATAGGTCAGTTAGTTTAACATCCGTAGTTGGAAAAATGCTAGAATCCGTCATCAAAGAAGAAATAGCGAGACACCTAGAAAAGAATGGTTTGATCAAGCAGACGCAACACAGATTCATGAAGGGGAAGTCATGTTTAATGAATTTATTGGATTTCTATGAGGATGTGACTAGTGCGGTAGACAGAGATGTGCAGCAGCTTAAAATCTTAGACCCTGTGATCTTATATGTTAAGTCATTTTTTTATCCTGGCAAAACTGATATGCTTCCTGCATGATTATCAGCACCTGTTGAAACCATAGTACTCTTCCTCTTTCATTAGTGCAGGATATCTTCAAGTGAGGTGAGAAATTATAATTTTGGGACCCTTGCAGATTCATGCAGTTAATAAACATGCAGTTAGTACTGATACAAGCTGAAGTCATTTTAATGAGCAGACAGTACAAAGTTGGCCTGCTACCTAAATTTCATGATGTGGAGTAAATGGAGTAAATGTAGTAAATGGAGTAAATGTGAAATGTAAATTTTAGATGTAGGTTTATTGTGCATCGCTCTCTAATTTAGCCCCAGTATATGCATTTATGGCACTAGCTTCATCAATTCTCTCTGTTACTTTGTCAAATAACTTCTTTCTGGCTGGTCAAACATGATTTGGCTTTAATCCATATTTCTCCAGTGAGAATTAATTTGTCCTTCACAAAGGTCTCCAGCAGTTTTCCCACCATTGCATTGGACTGATCTTTCTTTCCAGTCCACCTATGCCAAATCCTTTCTCAGATCTCTGAAGTTTTCCTTCACTTTTGCTTTTTCTTGTCCCTCTCACAACTGTTGTAAATCCAAATATATTATGTTTGCTATGCCCAGTTGTTTCCTTACTGCAACACATTCTAGTTGCCTTACTTCATTCTCTCAACTAGACCGCACAATGCTTCACTCCTTTTTGAACTACAAACATACTCATTAAGGAAATTATCCTATATACATTTTAGGAATTTCTCTTCCAGTTTGTATCAGGGTAATTGAAGCCCCCTATTATTGTTTTTACATTTACCTGGAATGTGCCTACAGTTTTGCTCCACAGCCTTTTTCTCAGTATTTTTGGGTCTGTAGTAAATACACAGTGTTTATTGTTTCTTACCTGTTTTTTAACTCTAACTAAATAGATGCAATCTTTGTTTGAACCTTTTAATTTGCCATTTATATAATGAAGCTTCATGGAGGAGGAAAAGGGAGATCTTGTCTGTCGTAGTGAGCTATAAGAACTTTGTGGTTTTGCATTATAATCTGATATAATCAGTGTTGTTGTAGATACCCGTTTATCAACGTGGTGGCACCATCATACCCAGGAAGACACAGGTGTTGAGATCCACAAAGGCTATGGAGACAGTTTCATATACCCTATCTATTGCACTGAATTTTGAGGTAACAGATATTTCTGCTCTGTAAATTATACTTCTGTGATGTTTTTGTTAACAAGTTAAGCAAGATGACTGAAATAAATTTGGGTGGTCACAGTTCTGCTGCTGGGCGTGTGTGCATTTCAGAAGGGTGGAAGGAAAGCTTTTGTGGGAAATCAAAATACCGAGATAGAGACAACCTCTCTGATTTGATTTAGAAATGCTTGATTGACAATGGAGGCAAAACCATAAAAATGGTAATCCTTAATGCTGTCTTTAATGACAGAAAATTCACTGGCAAATAAAAATCTGCTCTTAGTGTTTGTTATATCTGTCTTGCAAATTTCTGCAGATTGTTTTTCTGAACAGCTGCTGCAACTTTGATTGAAAATCCTTCAAAATGCTACGTAAATAAGGTAGTCACCAAAATTAATGTTCAATTTGGAGAAAAGCTTGTGATTTGCTGCAATTTTATAACTTATTCCAATCATCATGCATCCATTTACATATTGCCTGATAGATTCAGTTGTGATGGATCTTTTCCTGGAAAGCCCAGGAACAGTAACTGCCAAAGAAATTTTATTCTGTAATGCTCCCTAAAGGAACATCTTGTGCTCTGAGCTACAGTTATCATTTTAATTCATTTCTTCTCCAGTTTTGGTGGCTCTTTACCATATTCAGAAAGGCAAGTAGTTGGTAGAGGAAACTTCTGATTTGGGTGGAGAATGTCTGCAATATCAGCACTATACATTACATGGCAACTGAACAATAATAAGTTTTAGGCCAAATTAATATTCCAACTAACAAGCTGAGGGGATCCAAATGCACACTCTAGTGCAGCTCGCTAGTTTCTCAAGACAAAAAATGAGCCGGTTGTGATCCCACCCCACTCATGCAGTTGAACAGAACTTAGGAATTTACAAATTGAAAACCATGGCAAGATAGACAGTGTAACTACTTCAAGCAGAGTTTATCAGTCATTGATTATTAATACTTCACCATTCAGGCTGGTTCTGCACTGTTCAGGCTGATCTGTTCCATATTTCTGTTCTAGAACTCAGCCAGAGGGAAGCTGTTTCTTGATGATGGTCATTCATTCAACTATCAGAGCGGGAACCAATTTTTGCTCAGAAGCTTCATCTTCAAGGATAATACATTTTCAGCAGTGTGAGTATTATCAACAATTCAGCTTTTACTGTCATTTGTTCAAATAGTTTTGTGCAAGCTCTTAACTATTTGGAGTTGCTTTTATAGTGATAATCTTTTAGTGTTTGGTTATCATAGAAAGTATATCTACATGATAACATCACAAGGTTTATTTTGTGAAGGATATAGCCAAGAGAACTGTTTTCAATAGAAGAGTTTATCATGATGGTGATTTCTGAATCAGTGCAATTGCTAATGAAGAGACAAAGCATGAGAACGCTTTCTAGTGATGGCCTTTTCTGAGAATCTTACTAAGAAGGAATCAAGCCACATGGAAGTTCAACAACAACGATTTGTCTCAAAAAAATCTCAAGATACTTTGAGAAGGAAAGCTGCAGGCATTGAGCTTTTGTGGAAGACTTGAGAGAGCCAGAAGCTGAGAATTCTTTTTAAAGCTGGAGCTGAAGGTAGAAAGCTAAAGCATTCAGGAAGAAGGGAAGTTGAGAAGAGAATCAAAATGCCTGGAATCTCTGTAATCAAAAGCACAGGCGAATAAACACAAGGCTAAACATGGAAGGGATACCCAGTGGATGACTTCTAGATGCTTTGAGGTTGAAGATCAGAAGCTGACAAAGAGAACTCTAAACAGGAGATGATAAAAGCATGAAGTTTATGTTGATGGCAGTGTAAGATTGTGACAGAGCTGGGCAATATCTTAAAGGTGAAAGAAAGTATCTGAGTGATGATTGGATGTAGGTTTGGAATTCAGCTCTGGGTAAATTGCCGAGTTCTTGGTGTGTCCCAAAAATAATAGGGATTTTAAACTTTGAAAAGGAAAGGGCCACATTAAGAGCTGAGTTTCTGGGAGCAGCAGAAACATAAGAACATAAGAAATAGGAGCAGGAGTAGGCCATCCAGCCCCTCGAGCCTGCCTCGCCATTCAATAAGATCATGGCTGATCTGCAGTGGCTCAGTACCACTTTCCCGCCTTCTTCCCATAACCCTTAATTCCCTTGTCAGTCAAAAACCTATCCACTTTTGATTTGAATATATTCAGCGAGGAAGCCTCCACCACTTCATCAGGCTGAGAATTCCAAAGATTCACCACCCTTTGTGTGAAGAAATTCCTCCACAACTCTGATCTGGGACAACTTGGGCCTAGGTTTTCACTCCCAAGTCAGGTGGTGGGAGTTAGTCAATTGCTTGACTTGCTGTACCCACTTCTAGAAAAACTACCTCAAATGGCAATATATTGGTTGCACCTTAAGCTACACCATGCCCCATCACCCTGTGGCCCTTTATAAGTCCTGTTGCAATTTTGAGCCAACTCATGTTAACCCACCACCATCCTTTGCCCTTATACAGTCCATATTAATTCACCCAAATCTCAGAAGCTATATTGAGATGAAATAAAGTTTTAAATCTGAACATAGAGTTCACTGTATAAGCTTCTGTTTGTGGAAGCCAATGAAGTTCCCTCAAGTACTTAATCATCCATTGTCCCGGTAGTTGAGAAAAACCAAGCAGCGTCGTTTAATGATTATTGGCCAGTGGCTTTGACATCTATTATTATGAAGTGCTTTGAAAGGCTGGTCATGGCACAAATCAATTCTAGCCTTCCGGAGTATCTGGATTGTCTACAGCTTACCCATTGCTGCAACAGGTCTACAGCAGCCAACATCTCCCTGGCCCTGCATTCAACCCTGGAACGCATAGATAACAAGGATACTTATGTCAGACTCCTTATTATTGACTACAGCTCAGCCTTCGACACCATTATTCCCACAAATCTTATCTTCAAACTCCATGGCCTGGGGCCTTGGCACCTGCCTCTGTGACTGGATCCTGAACTTCCTCAGTCACAGACCACAGTCAGTAAGGAAAGGCACCAACACTTCCTCCATGACCAGTGCCCCACAAGGCTGTGTTCTCAGCCCCCTACTATATTCCTTATATACCTGTAACTATGCGGCCAAATTCCCCTCCAATTCGATTTTCAAGTTTGCTGATAGCATCACCATAGTGGGTTGGATCTCAAACAATGACAAGGCTGAGTACAGGACTGAGATTGAGAATCTGGTGAACGTACGGCAACAATAATCTCTCCCTCAATGTCAACAAAGCGAGTGAGATTGTCATCGACTTCAAGAGAACATGCCCCTGTCCACATCAATGGGGACTAAGTACAAAGATTAAGTTTTTAGGTGTTCAGATCATCACCAAACTGTCCTGCACCACCACCCCCCCCCATGTCAACACTATAATTAAGAAAGCCCATCAATGCCTCTGCTTTCTCAGAAGACTAAGGAAATTTGGCATGTCAGCTTTGACTCTCTCCAACTTTTACAGAAGCACCATAAAAAGCATTCTTTCCAATTGTATCACAGTTTGGTATGGCTCCCCCTCTGCCCAAGACCGCAAGGAATTACAGAAGGTCATGAATACAGCCCAATCCATTACGCAAACCAGCCTACCACCCATTGACTCTGTCTATTCTTCCTGCTGCCTTGGCAAAGCAGCCAGCATAATTAAGAACCCCCACAGACTCTGCACATTCTCTCTCTCATTTCCTTCCATCAGGAAAAAGGTAAAAAGGCTGAGGTCACGTACCAACCGACTCAAGAACAGCTTCTTCCCTGCTGCTGTCAGACTTTTGAATGGACTTACCTTGCATTAAGTTGATCTTTCTCTACATCCTAGCTATGACTGCAACACTACATTCTTCAGTCTCTCATTTCCTTCTCTTTGAACAGTGTGTTTTGTATAGGGCACAAGAAACAATACTTTTCATTGTATGTTAATACATGTGACAATAAAAAAATCAAATCATTCATTTCTTTTAAGCAAACTGTTTAATATAAAATTAATCATTTAATAACCTCTCTATCGGTTTAATCTCCTTCAGTTCCAAAATGCTAGAAGATAATTGTACTCTTCTAAATCTGGCCTGTCATGCACATCCAATTATACCCTATTATTGCCTCACCATTGTTGGCTATGCCTTCATTTGCTTAGATCCTAAATATTGAAATTTCTTCCCTTCATCCCTCCACTTCTCTACCTCACTTTTGTCCTTTACGACAGTCCTCGACCAAGCTTTTGGTCATGTGACCTAATATCTCCTTACCTGGCTCGGTACCGTACTTTGTTTAAAATGCTTCTGTGAAACGCTTTGAGATGTTTCATTACTTTAAAGACTGTGGTGGCAGAGGGGGGGGGTTATTTTACTCCGGCATTCACAGTGAGCGCAAATCTGGTTTGAAAACAATTATGTGTTTCCAGACCAGATTTGGTCTGGAAACACATGGAGAGATGCATGCTAGTTTTCAGTCAGAGCCTGACACTCCAAGAAATTGTGGTAAAATTCTGCCCTCTATATATAAACATAAGTTGTTGTTCATCATTGAGTGCTGACTACCTGCGTACAGTTAAACTTTCCGTTTCTCTGTTCTCTGAACATTCTCTGTTCAGGTGTGCTGATGAGATGGGGCAGTATCGCACTGATTGTGTGGTGGAGAGGGTCCTCATTATGGGAGCTGCAAGACCTACTTGTGTGACAACACAGTGCCCAGGTAAACAAATTGATCAGACAGTTCTCAATGAACCATTGTAACAGAGGGATTTGCAATCGTAAAATGTTCAGTTTCTCAGCAGTAAATAGAAACACTTCAATCTGAAATAAACAAAAGAAATGTTGGAAATATATAACAGAGGTGGCAGTTTCTGGGGAAAACTGGGGAATCATATGGGAAACCCATTGGAAAGGTGACAGTTGTTCGATTTTTATCAGTGACACACAAACCCAGGAAAGGGAGGGAGAGAAGGTGGATGTGTAAGTTATAAAAACTACCAACCTTTTCTGTTCCAGGCTAAGCAGCAGAAATGAAATGTGCAATGTTAAAAACAGAGAAACTTGAATTATTCAAAGTATTTGCTTCTGGCAGATGCATCTAAATGTTGATTAAATGTTCTAAGAAAATCTAAACAGTGAAAAGGAGCTGATAGTAATTGCCTGATTAGAGTGTGTATTTTCTGTGCGTTCATACAGCCGTGTCACAAGCTGAGTTTCTGATCTTCATCTTCTTTTATCAGAAGACCTATTTCCATCTCCTTAACATCAGAAGATTCCACCCTTGATTCAACTCATCTATGCTGAAACCTTAATCCACGCTTTTGTTATCTCCTTTTTCAATTATTCCAATGTTCGCAGGCTCCTGATTCTTCATAAACTTTAGCTCTGCTGCCCTTCTCCTAACTGTACCAAGTCCTGTTCACCTCACGTGCTTGCTGATGAACATCAAGTCTTGGTCCAGCCATGCTTCAAATTTAAATTCTCTGCCCTGTGCGTGACTTATATTTCTACACATGCTCAGGCCACCGCTCTTCCTAATGACCTTTTATCTCTGTATTCTTCTCTGCTGTTATAACCTCCCCAAAACCCTATGTTCCCCTAACTCCACCCTCTTGTCTATCTCTGAATTTATTCACTCCATCATTGCCTAGGTTCTAAGATTTTGACTTCTTTTCACCTCTCTCGTCCTTTAAGACTTTCCTTGTAATCTAACTCTTTGGTCAAGCTTTTTGACATTTGTGTAAAATCTGTTTATGTGACAGAACCCGATTTTACTATTTTGATTCTAAGTGCTGAATCTGGGAGTATATCAGATCTGATTTTTAGACCTATCTTCAGGTACCCCCATATGCAATCTGCCTGAAAAAAAACTGATTCTGAATTGTGCTACAGAAGCTTGTGGGCGGAGCATATCGCACCCGAAACACTGCTTCTCTGATCAGACTCTTCAACTGCGCATGAGCAGTTAAAAAAAATAGAAAAACACTTCCCTACCACTTCGCTTCTGGGCCCGACAATTCCTCCTCCGAGGCCCCCTCGGACTGATCGCAGCTCCCTGCTCCCTTACCTGCCACCGATCACATGTAGAGAAGTAGCGGCCCCCCACTTGCTGCCCCCCACTGATTCCATAAAGAGTGGTAGTAGACCCCCTCTCCCCCGCCACTAGACAGTCATCTGATCCACCTCCCCTTCCCCCAACATCAGAGAGCAATCTGACCTGCCTCCCTTATTCCCCCCCAACCAGAGAGCCATCTGACCCGCCTCCTTCCTCCTTCCCCCACCAAAGAGCCATCTGACCTGCCTCCCTCCCCCCATTAGAGAGCCATCTGACCATCCCCCCTCCTCCCCCACTACCAGAGAATAACCTGAACGGTAACCCCCTCCACTCGTCCCCCCACCCCACCACCCACCCTACCCCACCATCACCACCATCACCACAACACACCAAGAAGCTATCTGAACCGTCTCCCTCCTCCTCACCCCTTACCGGAGAGCGATCCGACCCATCTCCACCCCCCCACCCTCCCACCCCTCACCAGGGAGCAATCTGATCCGCCTCCCTCCTCCTTCCTGCACAAGAAAGTAATCTAATCCGCTTCCCTCCTCTCCTCCCATCAGAGTAATATCTGACCTGCCCCTGTCTTCACCCCCTCCCCCACCAGAGAGCAATCTGATCTGTCTCTCTCCCCCCTCCTCACCACCGATCTGAGTCAGTGAGCCACAGGAAACTCTGGCCTTACTTGCTCAGAATTTGGTGCACCTGAATTGGACCTTTGCCAACCACATCTGTTTTGCACCAAATCTGGATGGGCAAACACGGTGGTAAAGGAGAACTGCCAATTAGTTTGGACGAGCAGCCCATTAAGTCAATTTAAATGCATGCAAATGAATTTAAATTGATGTCACGCCTGTTTTGGGCATGGTGCTGACGGTGGCCATTTTAGATCTTCGGTAAAGAGGAAAGGCACGGATTAGACTATTCATCTTATACCCGATTTTACCAAGGTTTTGTCTTTGAAAACAGCTGCAACTTGATGGTAAAACCAGGACCTCAGAATCACATTTAGTTTGATAATGCTCCAATGCATCACCTTGGAATATTTCATTTCATTAAATGCACTGCATTAATGCAAGCTGTTGTTGTATTCTTTGGTACCTGCCACTCTGTATTAACAATGTTACTGACAATTTTGGTCTTTTCCCTTTACAGATGGACAGGAAACTCCAGTTCATTTCACCTATAATGTGAAGAAGTCCCTTTTAAACATTGAAGGCCTACGATTTAACTTAGGGTGTGACTGGATGCTGCAACTTCATTACTGAAGGGTGAACATTGAGCTATCTGAGTGTACCATGGAGGAAATGTCCTTCACTTGAATGCCTGGTCAGCTACTTTACTGGTATCAATGTTATGGGGAGATGATGTTAACTTGTATTATATCATTTAGACTAATGCTCTGGGAACAGGATTCAAATAATTCAGTTAATTAATCTGGAGTGTCTCAGTATTGGTGACTATGGCTATTATTATTGATTGTTGTAAAAACCTATCATTTTTACTGATGTCCATAATCTTACCTGGTCTTGCCTACCTGTGACTCCCGATCCACTGCCTTCTGACTCTGAAATGATCTAACACGCCACTCAGTTCAAGGGCAATTAGGGGCGAGCAACAAATGCTTGCCTTGCCAGTGCTGCCCACATCCCATTAAAGGATACCCGTTCAATAAATTGATTTTTTTGCAGGGATTGAAAAAAATTAGTGTTATGATATCTATTTCCTAATTATGAATATCTGAATTTGAATATTAAAACATTATTTCTTTCCTATTTCTATTCAATCTACATAATCTAATTGAAAAACATTGCATGTATTTGCATGCAATTGATTCTCAGATGTTTGATCTCACGGGACAAGTAGCAAAGTACTTAAGAATCAGGATCATTACAGATTTGATCCTCAATCTGTGATCTCAATCAAGGCTGTTATGCTAGTACTAACCATCATGTGGAGATGCTGGCGTTGGACCGGAGTAAACACAGTAACTGAGTATGTGCCTTTATATACCCTGTCTGTGATCAGAACTCTCCACTCACCTGACAAAGGAGCAGTGCTGCGAAAGCTAGTAATGTTTGCTACTAAATAAACCTGTTGGATTTTAACCTGGTGTTGTGAGAATTCTTACACTACTAATCATTATGCAGTGTTTTCCATAGAGATGCACTTATGCATAGAATTCAGGTGAGAACAAGATTGGTCTGAGCTGTGCTGTTTTCTTTGGTTAGAGATCTATTTGGCTCTGTGTCTAGGCTTATATATGAAAAGGAGAGCCATGTGAGTTAGGGTT
Source organism: Sphyrna mokarran (assembly GCA_024679065.1). Taxonomy (NCBI): domain Eukaryota; kingdom Metazoa; phylum Chordata; class Chondrichthyes; order Carcharhiniformes; family Carcharhinidae; genus Sphyrna; species Sphyrna mokarran. The sequence continues at coordinate 61,265,707 of JAGIQG010000015.1, forward strand.
TGAGATTATCCTGAACACTTGGAATTGTGACCATAGATGAGCCTAGTTCTTCAGGAGTGGGGATAATGTTGACTTTATGCTCACCCAACAGAACTATACAGCTGTAAAAACATTAAGTGGTACAAAAATTCAGCAGGTTAAGCAGCATCTGTGAAGAGAGAAACAGTGTTAGCATTTTGAGTCCAATGTAATTCTTCTTCAGAACTAAAGGGAGGGAGGAATGTGATAAGTTTTATGTTGTTGAAAAGGAGAAGAGGCATTGGTAGAAGAAAGGTAAAGTCAGAGATAGGGTAGATGGTGGAGAAGATTAAATGACAAAGGTGTCATGAAACAGAAGATGAAGTGAGTGATAATGATAGTTATGAAAGACACAAAACATTTGTCCAGTGCAGATTTTACTTGCAGAATTAAAGTCAGCACTAACTGAAAGCAAAAACATGAGAAAAAGTCAGGGGTGATCTTACAGTCAGTTGGCATGGCGAGCTGGTAAGATCGAGTGAGAGGCGAAAAATTGGACTCACACCTGTTTTTTTGCCTCTCACGATTTTACTGACCCCGTTCTGTGAAGAGAATCAGCCTTGCACGCAGGAAGTGCATGAGGCTATTTTAAATTTGTATTTGTCAATTTTAGTATCATCAGTGAGTCCCTGACGCCATTGTCCGAGCTCATTTATCCTTAGCTATTCGCCAGTGGAGGTCCTCACCAGCGTGAGTCACCAATTAGGATCTGACATGATGCCCTCGCCAGTGAGACTGGAGGCCATTGAAGCTCCCTGGATGGTTGGGAACAAGAGGGGGCAGTGTTCTTTGGGCAATGCTAGTCCTGCACCACCCACCAGGCACTGGGAAATGCCAAGGGGCGGTTCAGAGGAGAGGGTTCAGGGGCTGAATGGGGGGGGAGGACTTGAAGAGGATAGGACCATGATGGGCAGGAGGGGGGGTGGAATTTCCTTAAGGAGGGAGGCTATTCTGCCTGGGTGGTGGGGAACAGGTGGATGGGTAGTGATCAGCCATGGCAGCAATTGGTGGTGGGTGGGCAATCAGGGGCAGTGATTTGCTGTGGGGGGGCGAGACAGGATATCAGCAATGGTAGTCGGCTGTGGAAGGTGGGTGGGGAAGGGGATTATTATCAGGGATAGTGATTGACTGGGGTCGGGAGGAGATGCGCAGCGGTGATCAGCTAGGGGAGGGGTGGGGGGGCCATCACGGGTGGGGTTAAGTGACATATCTCGCAGTGCAATGTATACACACTGTACACATTACACTGGGAGATCAATGCACCTGCACAATGACACCCTATAGCTCAGAAGCTAGTTTCCTGGTGTGAATAGGCTCCTCCCACTCCCCTGCTGGAAGAATCTCGCTTTGCCTCATTTTTTTCTCAACTTCTACATGATGTGTCTGCAAGCTCACCCAAAACAGGCATTATCCTTTCCCATTTTCATGCTCATTCAGCACTTAGAATTTTTTTGGTAAGATCGCCCCCATAGACTTATGCATTTTGGGGGAAATTTCAAAATGGAGCATATAGTTTTTGGTCTGAAGTTGGCAAACTCAGGGTTGAATCTTGAAAGCTGTGAAGTGTTGAATCTAAAGATGAGACACCATTCCTCCAGCTTGCTTTGGACTTCACTGGAACGTTGTAGCAGGCCAAGGATAAACATATAAGCATCAGAGCAAGGTGGTGAATTGAAATGCAAGCAGCTTAAATGTCGAGATCATGTTTGCAGAATGAACAAAACCCAGTCTGCATTTGATATCCCTAATGTGAAGGAGACTGCATTGTGAGCAGCGAATACATTGGACTAATTTGAAAGAAGTGCAAATTAATAAGCTGCTTTGTCTGGAATGAGTGTTTGATCATTGGACAGTGAAAAGGGTGGAAGTAAAAAGTTAAGTGTTGTACAATGAAGGAACATAAGGCACATATACTAGAAATGTTCTCATTTTTGTTGGCATGGAGCAGTAATCTGTTAGAATTCTGTTGTTATGTGTGAATCACTGGCCAGAATAGGTATAAAGTGCAGTGGCAATTGTTATGAATGGGGGGGGCGAGATAGTGGTGAAATAATTTTTTATTTTTTCCCCCACCTTTTGATGGTTCACAAAAAGAAATATATTTTTAAAGGAATTGTTTTAAATCCCACTCGGGTGATGTGAGTTTTAATAAAACAGGCTTTCCGGTAAGATTAAATCAGGTGAAAAGATAACTATTTATTACACAACAGTCCAAAATGCTTATTTACAAAACATCCCTTTCACTCTCTCAGAAACGTAATACATATGTACAGATAAATTCCAGAGAAAAAGGCATGCATTTAAAGCAATTTCAAGAAGTAATCATTTGTTTAAATTAGTCGTTGAAGGTGCAAGCATTGTAGGCCTGATGGGTAGTTTCTTATGGTTCTTTGAAGATAAACGTGGATGTTTAATGTTTCTGAGTTCCACATATAGTTGTGGCTGAATTTCAACAGAGACAAATCTGCGTAGGAGAAGACAAATTAGCCCACCTCTTGCTGCTTGGCATGACTGGTTATATTAGCTGGAGTTCCTTTCTCTTGCTAGTGGATGTTCCCTTGTGTCTTGTTGACTTGCTCCTGGCTAGTTCTTGAAATAACATATTTTCAGAAGTTAGTTTCGATCATGTGTATACACGATCAATACTTTCATTATTCACAGGAATGATTCAAAGTTGGAAGACACTGCTGCACAATGAGTATGATTTGATTTATTATTGTCATATGTATTAGTATACAGTGAGATGTATTGTTTCTTGGGTGCAATACAGACAAATAATACCATTCATAGAGAAGGAATGGAGACAGTACAGAATGTAGGGTGGGTTGTAGAAAAAGATCAACTTAATATAAGATAGGTCCATTCAAAAGTCTGTTGACAGCAGGGAAGAAGCTGTTGTTGAGTCAGCTGGTACTTTTTCTCAGACTTTCTCCCGACAGAAAAAGGTGGAATAGAGTATGTCTGGGGTGTGTATGATTATGCTGATTTGCTGGCTGCTTTTCCAAGGTAGCAGGAAACATAGACAGAGTCAGTGGATGGAAGGCTTGTTTGCATGAAGGACTGGGCTTCCTTCATGACACTTTGTAGTTTCCTGTGGCCTTGTATGGAGCAAGAGCCCATGCCAAAACTGTGATGCACAGTAAGGAGTCTCACAACACCAGGTTGAAGTCCAACAGGTTTATTTGTAGCAAATACCACTAGCTTTTGGAACTGGCTATTCCTTCATCAGGTGGATGGGAGTGTGATGCAACCAGAAAGGATGCTTTTTATGGTGCATCTGTAAAAGTTAGTGAGAGTCATAATGCACATGCTGAATTTCCTTAGCCTGCTTAGAAAGTTGAGGCGTTGGTGGCTTTTTTAACTGTAGCATCGGCATGGAGGATCAGGACAGGTTGATGATCTGGAAACCTAGAAACTTGAAACTCTTGACCATTTCCACTTCAACTCCATTAAAGTAGACAGGACCATGTCCTCCACTATACTTCCTGTGGTCGTTGCACTAATTCACCAGTTTGTCTATCTCTTTCCTGTATTCTGTCTCATCATTTTTAGAGATCCAACCTACTACAGTGGTTTCATTAGTAAACTTGAAAATCAAATTGTAAGGGAATTTGACTCCACAGTCACAAATGTATAAAGAGTATAGTAAGAGGTTGTGGACACAGCCTTGTGGGACACTGGTGTTGAGAAGAATTTTGGAGGAGGTGTTGTTGCTTATCTTTACTGATTGTGGTCTGTGGGTTAGGAAATCTAGGATCCAGTCACAGAGGGAAGAGTCAAGTCCTGGGCTATGGAGTTTGGAGATGCATTTTGTAGGAATAATGATGTTAAGGCTGAGCTGTAGTCAATAAATAGTAGTCTGACATAAGGATGAATAGTGACCATTCACACCAGTTCTTTCATACTTTTCTTTGTTAATTTCTGAATTTGCAAATACTCCATCTGGAGTGAGAGCTGATGGTATTTGAGCTCTTGTACATACCATATAATGGAAGTTGTAAATTCTATAAGTGGTTTCACGTTTTAAATGTATTTTCAAAGGTCCTCTATACATGGACATTTACTTATTTTCCAGAAGCACGTTTAGAAATGAGTTAGTTCTCTATAATCCACTGCTGTGGTCACTTGACTTGTTGGCAGTTATTTTGGGAGGATGTAATGTCCATTGTTCCATGCTTTTCCCTTTTTTAAAATATGGAGGCCACATTAAATGGAGTTTGCATTTTAAAATTTAGAAAAGCACATGCTCCTGGCCATGTATAATTTATACCAGAAGATTTCTTCCTCCAACAAAATTGGACAGATGCAGCTGATTTAGACTTCTGATGAAGGCTCACAAACCTGAAACATTAATACTATTTCTCAGCCCATTGATACTTCTTGACTTGAGTATTTCCAACATTTTTTATTTACATAACGTACAAAGGGTTTGTAAAAATTTGTCAGTTTGTGCTGATGGATTTAACCTCCTGGTGTGAACTGACTCCCATGTTGGGCCAGCAGTAATACTTGGATTCATTTTATTTTGTGGAGTATTACACCCAGGATAGATGTCCAAATCATCACCCTCTTCCACATTGTCATTTTAATCTTTAACTATTATGCTAACATTTACAATCAGTTGATAACCAGTCCCATTTCACTGTCTTAGATCATCTTTGGGGGAAGTGATTATCATTCTTTGTAGCCAACATTAATAAATATGATTTAATTGCAGTTTAAATACAGTTCAAACATCACTATTTTATCACTTACAGGTGACAATGAGGACCATGCTCCTGATAATTGGATTTTTCACATGCTTTTAACAGTTGGATTGTTTTCATTAGAGCAAACATGGCTGAGGGTGACATATTGAGGTATACAAGATTAAGAGGGGTACAGTCAGGATGAATACAAAACAGTTACTCTCCTCAGTTGAAGGGTCAACCACGAGGAGGCAGAAGTTTTGGGTAAGGGACAGGAGATAGAGAGGGGATTGAGAAAAAACGTTTTCACTCAAAGGGTGGTGGAATCTGGAATACACTGCCTGGGAAGGTAGTGGTGGCCAAAAACCTTACAACTTTTAAGAAGTATTTGGATGAGCACATGAAACATCATAACATTCAAGGATATAGGACAAGTACTGGAAAATGGGATTAGTGCGACTTTGGGGTTGTTATTGTAAGTGCAGACTCAATGGGCTGAAGGGCCTTTTTCTGCATTGTAAGATTCTATGACTCTTTGAAATGCTTGGGATCACCATGAGCTCCCAAATTCTCTCCAAGTCACATGCCATCTTATCTTAGACATTGACATTTCATTATTGTTATAAGGCTCAAATCTCGAGGTACGTTATCTAACAACAATACGGCAAGAACAGTATCACCATAAATACTACAGCAAATCAGGAATATGCAACCCTAACCTCTGAAAATAAATGCAACCCTGACATCAGTTACCAATTCCTGAAAACAAAATAATTGAAATTAGCAGTTTAAATACCAACACGTGTAACAGTTCAATCTTGTTCTGATCTTGTGATGTTCTGATACGAGATAAGTTGTGTTGATGGAAAGATATCACACTAAAGTGGCAGTTGAAATGGGGATGTCTATGACCTGCTTGCAATTCTGGAGATCTCTTCTGCAAAGGTAACAAGATTGTCACCAGTGGATTGGCAGAAACAATATCTGCTTAAGCTCACAGATGCCAGAGTTGGGCTGCGAGCATTTATGATGTTGAAAACATCATATTCATTGTTCATATTCCTAATCCAAATTTTCTAATAAAACATAAAATGTTGGAAATACCCTGGAGTCAGAAATAGTAAGAAGTCTCATAGCACCAGGTTAAAGTCCAACAAGTTTATTTGATAGTAAACCCATAAGCTTTTGGAAACACGGTTCCTTTGTCAGTTGTGTGGAAAGTGAGATGTTGCAAATTCAGGCAAGTCATGGGGGTTACAGATCAGTCATGTGTCGCTGTCATGTGTTGCTGAACAGAAACTGATAGCCAAGTTTTGCACACATGAGGACGGCCTGAACCCAGGATCTTGGGTTCATGTCGCACTATCTGTAACCCCCATGACTTGCCTGAACTTGCAACATTTCACTTACTGCCCTGTCTGGAGACAGTACACATCTCTTTAACCTCTGTGCAATACTATCTCCACTCACATTGTCTGTACCTTTAAGACTTGAACAGCAGGTTAGCTGTAAAGACTTGCATTCTAATCAGTATTCTGTAAGCTGTGTGTGTCTCTATATGCTCTTCTCTATCAATATTTTCCACACACCTGATGGAGAAACAGCTTTTGCGAAAGCTTGTCGATTTACTATTAAATAATCTTCTTGGACTTTAACCTGATGTTGTGAAACTTCTTACTGTATTTACCCCAGTCCAACACCAGCATCACCATATCAGAAATAGTGGCAGTGGTTATAATCTGAAGTTATTAATCTCAATGTTGAGTCCTTTGGGCTGTAAAGTGGAAAAAATGAGGCGTGGTTCCATTCCTTGAATTTACTTAAAACAGTTTGTGCAAATCACAAATAAAAACTGCTTAGTTCATATCCACTGACAATGGCCACTAAATGCCATTGGGTCTTGTGTGATTCTTTAGACATTACTTTTTTAAGGAAGGGATTGAACCAATCTTAAAGTGATGAAAATTCAACGCATAGTCTGGGGATGAATAAGAGAATGGTTAAAAGATAAGTAATACTGAGTTCTTAATAAAGCTGTGACATGATGGCGAATTGCTGAGTCGAGTGCTCCAGGAATTGATTTTTGGATCTGAGTTTCTAGTTTTCATTAACAGTTTGAGTTTTGAAGGTCAGTAATACAAGGGCCCTAATCTCGAATATTCGGAAAGCATCTTATATTTAGGATATACTGAGGCAAGAGTCAGCACCTAAGTCGCAATTGAGAACTCTCAAATTCCCACGGCCATTTAATGCTAATTTGAGTGTTGATTAGCAGTTGATTGTCTGCCCTTGGAAAGAAGTCCTGCTCATAAGAGCTATCACCTACTCAGACTGACCAACAGCTCTTCAATCTGGCCAAACACAGCACTGCAATGGCTAGAAGCAGTACAGCAATATACTGCCCAAAACTATGTCCCAAGACCTTTGAAAAGCTAAGTTCTGGGGGCTGGCTGGTAGAGGATGCCTGTGGGCCAGCAGAGGGACAACTGTGGCATCGAGGGGGGAAGGGAAGGGTCCAGAATTCCAATGTGTCCCAACTCTGAGGGGGCCTTCAGAGTCAGGCACCTTCCTTATACTCTGCATGAGATGGGAAAAAAATTAAATGCCACTTTCCCACCCTGCCAGCATCTGCTCTAGTCAACCTAAAAATTGAGGCTGGGCAAGATAAGAGTTTTAAGTGGCCATTAAATGGCCAGTTAAGTACCTTAATAGGTGAATGGGTGGGCTTCCTGCTCACTCTACCCAAACATCCCCCACTACCGCGGCTATGTTTGTGGCCAGCTGACCTTGGAGAGGAAGCATGTGGTGTCTGCGGGCACAGTTAACGCCTTCCGCACCTGCTGGGCACCGCAGGGGCTGCGATGCATTATACACCCCGACAATCACATTTTAATTTGACGTGTCTTAAGTTTCCTTTGTATTTTTGTTTTTGTTTGGGCTACCCAAACAAAGGGGTAGTTCTTTTGGGGAGCTACCCCTTTTACTTTGTCCTAACGTAATTTGAGTTTGATTACTTGGTTTGACCTAAAAGAACACCCCCTTCCCCAAACTACCCCCACCCAAGCATGAAATTGCATCTGGGTATGGGTAGATACGTTTCCAAGGAAATCCTGTCCATTCAATTTTATTCTCCCCCCACCTCACTTTGGAAGAGCATAAAATTCTATCCTTAGATTTTCCAATGAATGCTTCCTGAGTAGTCCTGAGCATCTGAACAGATGCTGTGTTTGTGGCACTTAAGTCAACTAAGTCAGATTATTTGTAATGTTTACACTGTTGTTCACTCTGCATGTACAAAATATATGTCAGCTGTTATATGACAAATTAATACGTTAAAAGGCACAAAATTTCTGCACAACTCTCAAGATTTACCTTAGTCTATCTGTTCAGATTCTTCCCCAAAATTTGTTATAAATTATTGCATATTTCTGCTCAAAGAAATGTTGAGAAATATTAAACTGTTGCATGATGACTAAGATTTTATTTGTCTGCTTCAGTTTTTTACTTATTTCTAACAGTTGTCAATAGATAAAATAAATACAACGTTTTAATTTACTCTGAAGAAGCTTTCCGTTTTTAAGGACCACTTTTGTCCTTCCTTTGATTGATCATCTAGCACATGCCTTTGATACAGGGCACACTTTGGGCCAGGAGAGACAAATTAAGAGCATTTTCATTGCAAAGTCTCGTGGTATTACAGACAATTTCTCCACTCTTCAAACAGTACCATCAGATTTCTTGAAAGACTTTTTTTGGCAGGAATTTGAATTTGAGGCCTTTTTTGGTGTTTTTTGGAAGTTCTACATTTAAGTTTTCTTCCTGATAACTTAATTTGTTTCAGAATGTGGACGTTGTTGTCAGCACATAAGTATTGCTCATCTCTAGTCACCCTGCAGTAGCGTCAGTAGATGGTTTGAATCTTTGTAAAATGAATGGTCCCAGAGTACCATGTTGGCCTGACTAGGTAAAAGTGGTGAATTCTCTCCCTGAAGTATGTTCATGGACCAGTTGGGTTCTTCTGACAATAAGGTAACCATGTTAATTTTTTTTCTGATGCTTCTGTTCAAATTGCCTGGTTTATTTAATCCAATTTTAAAAATTAACTAATTGTGGTAAGTAAATCAGTACTAGTCACAATACGACTGTACTTCTGTGCTTCACATCTCACACTATAACACTTAATTTTACTGCAACATTCTATTCAACATTGCTTTGGGCAGCAGCAGCTGTCAAACAGTTGCAAAAGGCTTATCATTGCTCAGAGTGTGTGATTTTTTTTAAATCTTTGATTTTCAGAACCTGACCTCCTCCTTTGTGACTCTAGATCACTATTGAAGTGAGCTGTGTTAATGGATTTTCAAATCATCTTGCAAAAGATGTGAAAAATTAAAGCTCTAGGACTCTGAAAACAGTGCTTTAAAATTTCTCATTAGAAAACCATCAATTGTGAATTTAGTTAATATGAGTAATTCCTTCAACTCAAAACACAATATTGGTGGATGTGTACTACTGCAGTTGCAATCATTAGATCCTACCTTTTCCAGTTAAGTCAACCAGCAAATACCTTCATTCTTTTTACAAGATCTTTCAATTTGTTAATTCAGCTTACCTTTATGAATTTTATAGCTCTTTGATTTAAAATAAATACAAACCGTATATGTTGAAAAAGGTATAAGAGATTTCTGTCTCAATTCTCTTCTGTTGTAATCAGTATATAAATCATTTCACTGGCTTTCTGACAGTTGATTGCCTTCTTTAGTGGAGGCAATAATTTGAAGTTGGACTTTTAACATTGTTGTGTCATGAACCATTATTGTAATCAAAGCTGTGAAAGTTCTTGAAAATCTTCAATAAAGTGACTAAGTGGCATGCTATTCGAAGTAGAAAGCTTATAGTAGTAATTTGAAGCCACTTCTGCATTATAATTGGTATGAAGGATCAAATGTTTCTTTTGCTTGTCTATCTAAAAGGATATTTGTTTAATTTTTCTTTTTCACTTCATTTATTGCCAAACTTATGTCTATCAAAATCCACTATCCAACATGGACCTTGTTAGTGAGACTGCATTTAGAATAATAAAGAATAAATAATTTAGAATAAAGGGTTTTGGTCCCCTTTAATTGAGGAGGGATGTGACTGCATTGCAGGTAATTCAGATTAGATTGATTCCAGAGATGAGGGGCTTGTCTTATGAGGAGAGATTGGGCAATTTAGACCTATATTCTCTGGAGAGATCTAATTGAGGTGTACAAGATGATAAGGAGGATTGAAAAAGTATACATGGCCAAGATGTTTCCTCTTGCTGGGCATTCTAGAGCAAAGAAATCTAGGTCTAGTTTTAGGATAAGGGTGACAGATTTAAAACAGAGATGAGGAAAAATTACTTCTCTCAAAGGGTCATGTGTTTGTGGAATTCACTATCCCAGAGCATGGTAGATGCTGGGACATTGAGTATGTTTAATGATGAAGTGGATAGATTTTTAATTTGTTAGGGTTGGAAGGACTCTGGTGAATGAACAAGAAAATGGAGTTAAGGCTGAGATGAGATCAACCATGAGTGTATTAAGTGGCAGAGCAGGCTCAAGAGGTTAAATTTCCACTCCTCCTCATCTTCATGTTCTTACGTAATATATTTCCAGTGAGGAGAATACATGAGATTTTTGTTATTGATTTTCCAGTTTTCTTACAACTTATCATATCACAAGATGTCCCCTTCTGGGATCTCCAGGAACAAGAATTCCTCTTTGCAGAAGTCTGATAATTAGTAACTTGCATCTGCGCGTTTGTTCTAGATACTTTTTTCTCTCCAATACTCCTTTCATTCTAGCAAATCAACCCTTAATCTTCTCTCAGTGACAGTTTAATGAATACTATCCAAAAAAGAATGGTTATCCATGTTCAACAGGTAAACTTTTCTCATAACACCCCTTGCATATGGAATGTTAGATGAGCATAATCACATTCTACTTCTTCTACTAGCACCTGCAGTTATAGAGTACTTTTAACAACCTTTTTATCTTCATAAAACCGTAGAATCCTACAATGCAGAAGGAGGCCACTTGGTCTATCGAGTCTGCGCCGATCACAATCCCAACCAGGCTCTATCCCTATAATTCCATGCACTTAACCTAGTTAGTCCCCCTAACATGAAGGGTCAATTTAGCATGGTCAATCCACCTAACCTGCACAACTTTGGATTCCGCGGAGCACTCGGAGGAAACCCTAAAGAGGGGGTCCCAAGCCCACACGTGTAGGCAGTATTTCCCATTGGTAGTCTCCTAGTTGGCCACCTCCAGGCTCACTATCCAGCTGCAGATGGGATGTTGTTGGTTCTGGTCCTGTTAGCCCATTCTCCATTCGTTAACAGCCTCAGAGCTTAGAGAGCCAGCAGCTCCATAGAGAGCAATGCTAAAACAGCTAGGAAATTGAAAAGCTCATGGGGATAAGTACAAAAAAAGAAATCATGAAGGGACAAACAGACATTGGAACACTAGAATGGCTTTCCCTGCTCATGGCCTCTTCTTTGATGGACAGATTCTGTAGCTTCTCTAGACAGTGGGGCTTCTCCACTGCTGGCAAAATGACACTGGATAAGGAAAATGCCCCTTCAAGCAGTTGGTCTGAACTTCTTCTACTGCTAAGAGATTTTCCTGGCAGCAAGACTGTGTTGGGGAACTGCCCCTGCTATTTTCCTGGCATCTCACAGCCTCCCAGTCCTATAAGCACAGAGCTGGGAAAACTGTGCCCTATATGTTTGATAAACATTAGACTTTGTTTGTTATTTGCCTTTTATAATGAACTCTGAGAAATACCAAAACTTTGGAGTTAAAAAAAGACAATCAGATGATTTGTTATACTGTGGCTGAATGAAAGTCAGGCTGATTTAGTTAGGATTCCAGTAAGCTGATGTTTGGGAGCTTGGGCAGAGAAAGATTGCTGCCTCTCCTCCCATTCCTCCTGTTCCTCACCTTGAGTGCAAGATTGGGTAACATCTGAAAATGGACATAGGGATTGTGATGCAGGCGTATTGTAAATTTTCTGATGCCTGCTCCCATAAATAATTGTACTGTGCACAAAATTATGAGAGGCTGGCATAAAGTAAAGGTAGCCTGCACTTCGTCATTTAAAGGTGAGTTGCATTTTGGCTGTGTGACCAAAATGCACTTACTGTATTTTTTTCCCACTGTTTTGAGGACAAGTAGGAATACAACAACAGCAGCACCTAACTTGTGGCAGACAGGAATCTTTGCCTGTTCTTATTCCATGGAGGAGATTTATCACCGTGAATGAAATGCCATGATTAAGACCATGGCCAGTGGCAAGACTTCCCCAGCTTCCATCACCATAATCTGACCACATGCCTGTGTCTTTTTAGAAACTCACAAAGCACAATCTAATCAGACATTGGTGCAAGAGAAAGCAGTTGAAGAGCAGATGCATCATCATTCACTGTATCACTCACAGCCACTAGGTCAGATAGTGACATTGTGTCTTCCTCACAAAATAACTTTGAGGCAAAATCTGCACATGGTGAGAGACTGCCTCAAGTAGGTTGCTAGGGGAGAATACTAGGATAGCACAGGTGCAAGTTTGCTAGATGCTAAGATTGCAGATGAGATTTGCTGCAGAGGACTTAAATGAGGATTTTGATGAAGCAGCCTACAGAAGAAGACTGAAAAGTTTGATGTTTTGTGAAGCTTGCCAGTCAACGCCAAGGAGCCTGAAGCTTTGACTCCAACTTGGCACAGCATGAAGCCAAACCTGTTCAACATGGAAGTGGTCGTCAAATCCATGAGAACACTTATGGAAGTATCCATGACACAATATCTGGCCTATATCTCAACTTACATTACAGCAGAAGGAAAAGCCATCAAGTACCTGAATTCAAGCTCAATCTAAAGTCATATGTTTATGCAAGCTCTATTTACTGCCATGTAAACATATTCTGGTGCCATCATAGGACCAGGTATACATGTTCAAATGGATTTGTAATGGATTACAGGAGTCCAGCAGAAAAACTTTTCTGCGGGAGTGATAGTAACTGCTGTACTCTCAGTAGAGCAGCAGTTGTTTGCCCAACAGTGGCACTCCACCATCATCCTTGCCACTGCCTATCAGTTAACCAACTCCAAATTCTGCTGCTCAGGCAGAAATGATATATTTCAGGTAGGTGAGCCTTTTAGAGCCAGAACTGCCTGAGATTGTCCTATAAGTAAGGCTATCTGCAGTCTTATCCACAGAACGTCAGCAGCCTTCTATCAACTATGCTTCAGTCACAGGCGCAGGACTGCACAGAAATACTTGAGTAGGTAAAGGCATACAGAAGACTGGTACTAAGGGATGCATGAGGGGATTAGTTTACTTCTATGTGCAATATGGCGTGGCCTGATTTTTAAATTTGGTTTAGAATTCATCTTGTGGTGACTTTTAACACTGTGGCCAGGAGGACACTGAAGGTCGGTAACAGAGCAAAAGCAAATTTTGGTGATGGCATCAAGCTGCATTCGGCGGAAATGGCAGATGATGACTTTTTGAATACAAAGGCTAGTTGGGAAGAAAGCGAGGACAAGGAAACCCTATCATGGCTCTGGGTGAGCAGAAAAAGAGTGAAGCAGCAATGAAGGAAATTAGTCAGACATGGTTGAGGACCCTGTAAACCACAGTGAAGAGAAAGCCTCCGCTTAGGAAAAAGGAGGACATGTCAGTAGCATCATTGTAGAAAGTAGCATTATCAGAACAAATGCGACAAAGAGAAACTGGGAAAATGGAATGGAGTCCCCACAGGAAGCAGCAAGTGTAAGGTGAAGTCAGGATTGTTTTAGAATGGGTATTTGGGATTGTTTTCACTAATATCACAGTCAGATGATCTGATCATGGAGAGCCTCGCTGGATGGGAACAGTGTCTTCCTCCTTATTCCTCCTCATCTTTCATTTCACCTCCTCCTAGTTATTATATAGCTGGTGGCAGGGTCTGTAGCCTCATAATGATGAAATTGAGTGGCAGCAAACCATGACAAATTTTGGCACACAATCAGCTGAGTGCTGCACAACTCCTCCAGAGCGAGCAAGCAGCGAAAGTATTGTTGATCTGTTGATCATATTGTATTTCATTTTATAGTTTCCATTACAAGGATACTGTCAATGTGCATGTGGCATATGCACCAAAGTCATGAACTATATGGTCAGCAGATAGCCCTTTTCAGCCTGTTGCCACCCATGAGCTTTTATGTTGGGTATAATGCAGATTGAAAGCAAGCTGTAGCAGAATGAAGACATCAAGCCAGGATAGTAGGCATAATAGACTGTATATGGTAACACACCAGCTCGATTTTGAGGGTAAGGAATCCCTTTCAATTTCAGTACATCTGAGTTGACATGCAGCATCCACAAAGTGACTGCATGCAGTCAACAACAACCTGTGCCGTGAGAAGGCCTTCAATTCTCTTGAAGATCAATACTTATTTGATTGCTTCTCTCTAGCACGAGAAAGTGAAAGGAATTCAGCCCTTTTCAAATTCAGAGCCCCAGTGACCTCTCTTATGCAACAATAAATAACAAACTGAGAATATTGCAGATATTGCCTACTACAGCCTGATTGAAGCCAGATCCATGAAAGTTCATGACCATGATCATCTTCACAGCCACTGCCTATGCTGTCTTCACAGCTACTGCCCTACTCTGAGTTTGCAGTTGTAGCTGCAATGGGTAGCAGATTTCAATGGGGACCACCTTAGTGAAGCAGAGATGTTTGTCACAAAGTCTATCACTGAGGTTGAAGTAGAAGATTTGCTCCCTGAGAGTTCTGGCTAGATATGGTCTTTTGCTGAGAGACATTCTCCCTTCATCCTCTTTTCTCTCATTCTCCTTGTCATAGACTAAAGGAAATGTCAGTTAGGGTGTGGGAACAACTATGTAGAATTTCTGAAATCAGGACACAGTCCTTCAGCATGTGCCATATCACTTTCTGGAGATGTCTGCAACTTCAAAGAAGTTTAGAAATCATAACTATGGAAATTGTAGAAAAAGCTGGCAGAAATTTTAACTTGAAAATAGTTGATGATCTCTTTAAATAACGGGAGGATGGAAGAGCGGATGGTGTCCTGCCTGTTGCTGAATATGTATTCAACTGTGCAAGGTTAAGAACAATTGTTGGCTGGAGCATTGAGCTCCAAAATTGGCACAGCTGCAGTAAAATCAATGTTACATGATAACTGATATCATGAACTACTTGCTACTTACATGTGTATGCGAGCATATGTGTGTGCATGCATACACATCTGGTGTTTGACATGTCACCAATACACACATACACATCTGGTGATATGTCTAGCACCAGATGTGTAATACGCATGTTTTGCAGATGCCATTTTAGAGGCAATGCTGGACACTGTGGAGCTAAAGGCTTGAAAGCTTCATCTTCATGTTTCTCCTTTACAAAATCATAGAATGATAAAGCACAGAAAGAATCCCTTCAGACCTTTGCCTTTCTAGCTCCTTGAAAGAGCTACTCAATTAGTGCCACTTCCCAGCTCATTCGCATATCAATGTAAATTTCTCCCTTTCAAATATTTATCTAATTCTCTTTTGAACATTACTGAATCTGCTTTCACTATGTATTCTAGGTTATAACAACGTGCTACTTGTTAACTCATCTTACCTCTGATTCTTTTGCCAATTACCTTATTTAGTCTATCTGAACTCTTCATGATTTGACCAACCGTATTAAATCTCCCATTAATCTTGTCTGTTTTGAAGGGAATTAACCCAGTTTCTTGGGCATGTCTATGTAACTGATATTGTTGTTTTTTGCTGCAATTCTAATAAATCTCTTCCGCACCCTGTCCTTCCTGAAGTGTGTTGCACAGGATTTGATATTGCGTTCCAGCTGGAACCTAATCAACATTTTATAAATGTTTAGCATAACCTCTTTGTTTTCATACTGTGTCTCTATTTATAAAGCCTTGGATTATGTATGCCTTCTTCAGAGCT
The DNA here is from genome assembly GCA_024679065.1 of Sphyrna mokarran. Taxonomy (NCBI): domain Eukaryota; kingdom Metazoa; phylum Chordata; class Chondrichthyes; order Carcharhiniformes; family Carcharhinidae; genus Sphyrna; species Sphyrna mokarran. The sequence continues at coordinate 61,281,402 of JAGIQG010000015.1, forward strand.
TTCCCAACTTGTCCTGCCATGCTCAAATTTTTATGTATGCATTCCGCTTTTTCCTATATCCTCTTTAAAATTGTACCATTTAGTCCATATAGCTGCTCCTTATACTTCCTACCAAACTGGCTTGTGTCTGCCTATTTTACCTTGCTATCCATATTCCCCAGAGGTCTGTGATTACCTTTCTCATTGTTTGCTACATTTCTGAATTTGATGCCATCTGCAAAATTTGAATAATGCCCCTTATACCCAAGTTCAAGCAGTTAACAAATATCAAAGAAGAACACTGACCCCTGGGGTATACTTCGTATTTTTCCCTCCATTTATTTATTTCCACATAAATAAGGGTTATTTATATGAAATAACCCTTCAAATTACTCTCTGCTTTTGTCCTTGAGCCAAATAAATTTTCACATTGTGGCTGACTTTTGTGCTTCATGTCAAGAATGTGAAACCTGTAACACTAATAGAACAAAGAGAAACTAATGAATAAATTTGGGCTACAATACAGCATTGAGGACAATCATGAGACATAGTTGAGTTTCATAGAACCTTACAATGCAGAAGGAGACCCTTCAGCCCATCAAGTCTGCATTGAACACAATCCCATCTAGGCCCTAACCCCATATCCCTACATATTATATCTACTAATCCCTCTAACTTACACGTCCCTGGACACTAAGGGGCAATTTCTTAGCATGGCCAATCAATCTAACTCATACATCTTTGAACTGTGGGAGGAAACCGGACAACCAGAGAAAACCCATGCAGACATGAGGAGAAAGTGCAAACTCCACACGGACAGTGAGCTGAGCCAGGAATTGAACCTGGAGCTGTGAAGCAACAGTGCTAACCACTGTGCTACCATGCCACCCTGAGTAATAGAACTTCAAACCTGAATTTTCTCAGGTTTGTAGTTCTATTACATAAAAAGACGGCCTGCCAACATTTGAAGCAAAATGAAAAGTAAAGGAAACTGAAGCATAACACATGACCTCATTAGCAAAAATCAGCAGAATTTCTCACAGGCGAGAGTCTCAACTTCAGAATCTGGCCCACAATTGGTACCAATTTCGGGAACAGATTTTTACTTAAGATTGCCGTTGCTAGCGAGATAGGGGTCTGTCACTGGGATTCCATGAGATAATAAGATGGTGAGGGAATGGAATCAAGTTGGAAAGATGGAACAGAGAGGGAGGAAGTCACTAGGAATGGGCAGGCAAGAACTTAGCAGACAGAATACAATATGACAAAGTGAAATTGACCACGTTGATAGAAAAAATGAAAAAGCAGAATACTTTTTATATTGGTAAAAACTGGAAATGGTTGCGCTCGGTAGGACCAGGGTGGCTTTACATATGAATCACAGAAAGTTAACACTCAAGTAAACTAGCAGTTTGGAAGGCAAATGGTATGTTAGCTTTTTTTTACAAAAGGATTGGATTATTATAATAATTCTTATTGTAATAACTGTAATAATTGTAATGAAGTCTTACTAAAATTGTGTATCACAGTGCTTCAACTTTGCCCAATATTCAGGCCACACTTGGAATACTGTATGCAGTTTTGGTCTGCTTACCTAAGGAAGAAGATTCTTATTGTAGATTGCAGTGAAAGTTCACTAGATTGATTCCTGGGATGAGGGTATTTAAGAGATTGGCCCATATTTACTGGAGCTCAGAAGAGTGAGAGGTGACCTTAATGAAATATGTAAAATTCTCAAGGAATTTGACTTGAGGGTGCAAAAATATTTCCCTGAGCTGGGAAATGTAGAATATGGGGTCAAAGTCTCAAAATTAGAGTTTGGTCATTTAGGACTGAGGTGTGGAAAAATTCTTCACTCAAAGAGTTGTGAATCTGGAATTCTGAACTCTAGTCCTGATGAAGCTACAGCACGGGACATCGACACCAAATAGCAAAACCAGCATTCAACAAACCCAGCAAAGTGACCTATAATCAATGGACCAAATCAAAGTGATTCAGCCCTGCCACATGCAGCTGTGAATGGTGGTTAAACAATGAACCAGTTGAGGAGTCTTTACATATATCCCAATCCTTAATGATGAAAAAGTCCCTCACATTAATACAAAAGACAAGGCTGAAACATTGACACTCACCTCAGCCAGAGATGCTGAGCGGATGATCCATCTTGGCCCCCTCCTGAATTCCCTAGTATGACAGCTGTCAGTCTTCAGCCAATTTGATTCACTTTACTAATGTGGATGAAGTTTGTGATTCATGACATTTATTAAGTGAATAAAGCCACAAATTTGAAGAAAAAAATATAAATTTTACCGTACAAGTTCAGAAAGAAAGAACAATTTATAATATTGATCTGATGCTCTAACATTTAGGATAAGTATGAGGTATCTGTGAATTAACGTGTGAATAGTGGTCAAATAGATCACACTACAGAATAAATAACCACACTATGGATTTCTCAACAACCTACTCAAACATTTGTCATACAGAGAGCCAACCAATCTCATCCAAAATCTTGCCTTTTCTTTAAAGGTTTTCCAATCTCTGGACTTGAAAATCTTGCCTTTGAATTCTCTTTAAAAATCATTCCCACTCAGTTGTCTTTAACAATGACCTACCTCACAGATTTTCATACTTACCTTCCAAGATTCTTTGCCCTTCGATTTCTGAGTACACTCAAGCTTCAATTTCCATGCACAATCTCAGATCTTCAATCGTGGCAAGTTAAACACCACTCCTCCAAAGTTGCTCCAATGGCCCACAGCACTGAGTCGCTAATCTTTAGCTGCCTTCTCAGATCTTCAGGGTTCCCCTCAGGCCCACCTCATTCAAAAGTCTGATCCCTGCTCTTAGGTGAATTTGAATTTCTTATTTATAATCTTACTTAAGCAGACCTATTCCTGTCACTTGGCTTTTATTCCTTGTCTGGACCTGCTTTTTGGAACCTCTCCCTGTCCCCCCTCTCTGGTTAGGCCTTGTCCCTATTCTTCCTCCTTGTCTGCTCCCTGAGACATACTCTTACATGGCGTTTCTCTTCCAAGTCATCTGACCTGCCTTTTTGCACTGTTTTGTTTTCCTTCTTCTGCGTGGGTGTGCAAGGGTTGTTTCTGGCCTGAAGAACACAAAAAAACTGCACCCATGCAGCTTTTTCCCTCCCGACCAAATACAGGAAGCACAAGGATCTTAGGGAGACAGACTTCCCAACATATGAGCTAAAGCTAAGTATTTGAGTTTCTTAACACGTGATATCAGGAAATGGTTGAAGACATTGGATACAGCAAAGGCTGTGGGCCCTGACAACATCCTCACAGTCGTACTGATGTTTTGTGCTCCAGATCTAGCCACATCCCTGTGCAAGGTGTTCCAGTGCAGCTCCAATACTGGCATCTATCCAACAATGTGGAAGATTGCCCAGTTATGTCCTGCTCACAAAAAGCAGTACATTTCCAATCCAGCCAATTAATCTACTTCTGATCATCAGCAAAGTGATGGAAGCTGTATTAACAGTGCTATCAATCAGCACCTTCACAACAATAACCTACTTACTGATGCTTAGTTTGCGATTTGCCAAGACCACTTGGCTCCTGACCTCATTACAGCCATGCTCCAAATATGGAAAAAAGTGCTGAATTCCAGAGCAACAGCCCTTAACCCAAAAAGACTTTGACTGTATGTGGAACCAAGGAGTCCTAGCAAAGTTGAAGTCGATGAGAATCAGGGAATCCCTCCACTAGTTGAAGTTACAACTAGCATAAAGAAAGATGGTTGCAGTTGTTTCAAACCAATTGTCTCAGCCCAGGACATTGCTTTCAGAATTCCTCAAGATAGTATCCAGGACTTGACTGTAGTCTGCTGCTTTATCAATTGTCTTCCTTCCATCATAAGCTCAGAAGTAGGGGTGTTTTCTGATGATTATATAGTGTCCAGTACTTCGCATGTACTGATCCAGGGTATTCCTGCATGCAGCAAATCCTGGACAACATTCAGTCTTGGGCTGATCATTGGCAGGTAACATTTACATCGTGCAAGTAGAGGGAAATTACATCTCAAGCAAGGGAGAATCTAACCACCTCCCCTTGACATTCATTGGCATTGCCATTGCTGAATCCTCCACAATCAACATCCTGAGATTAACATTAACTAATATCTTAACTGGACCGCCTTATGAACACTGTAACTATAAACCGAGGCCACACACTGAAAATTTACCCATAGCCTCTCCATCGTCTGCAAGGTAAGGTCAGGAGTATGTTGAAAAATTCTTCATTTGCCTAAATGTATCCAACAACTTTAATTAAGTTTGATACCATCCAGGACAAACCAGCAAGCTTGATTGCTGTCCTTTCCACAATCATTCAATTCTTCCATCGCAAACAAGCAGTGGCACCCATGTGTACTATTTACAAGATGCACTGCAGGAACTCACCAAGTCTACTTAGGCAGGACTTTCCAAATCCTCAACTGTTACTATCTAGAAGGACAAGGGCAGCAGATGCCTGGGAACATTACTAACTGGAAGTCCTCCTCAAAGCCTTTCATTATCCTAAATATATCACTGTCACTAGGTAAAAATCCTGGAACTTCCTCTCAAACAGCATCGTGGGTGCATCTACACCTCAGGGGTCACAGCAGTTCAAGAAGATAGGTTACCACCGTCTTCTCAAGGCAAGTAGGGCAAATAGGGTTGGACTATAAATTCTGATTTAGCCAGCAACACTCGTAAATAAATTTAAAAGAGGAAACATTGAAGATGCCCACCACCAGCCAGGATAAAGCAGCCTGCTTGAGCAGAATCCTATGCATCATCTTAAATATTCACTTCCTTCTTCACTGATGCACAATGACAGCAATGTGCCCAATATGAAATGCACTACAGTAACTCACTAAGACTCTTTTATCAATATCTTTCAAGATCTCGAAGATCAACAGCAGCAAATTTATGGGAATAGCACCATCTACAATGCCTCCTCCAAGCCCAACATCATTGTTCCATCATTGTCGTTCAGGCAAAATTCTTGAACTGTTTTTCCACATCTCTGTGGGTGTATCTAGAGCAGATGGCTTGCAGTAATTCAAAAAGGCAGCTCCCCATTATCTTTTCAAAGGCATTATGAATGAGCAACAAATGTTGGCCTTGCCTGTGACACACAGATCATATGAGTGAATAAGAACAATACTCAGTCATTGAGTATGTTCATGACAGACATTGATTTATTTTTATTCACTTGGAATCATGACATATGGGAAAGTTGAAGAGGAAGATCAGCTGTGAATTCATGGAATGGCAGAGCAAACTTGAATGGCCAAATAGAACATAGAACATAGAACATTACAGCGCAGAACAGGCCCTTCGGCCTTCGATGTTGCGCCGACCAATTAAGAAAAAGCAATGACCCTCTAACCTAAACTATTTCCTTTTCGTACATAAACTTATCTACTAACCTCTTAAACGCCACCAAACTTGGCACATCTACAACTGCAGCAGGCAGGCATACCCTTATCACCCTCTGGGTAAAGAACCTACCTCTGACATCTGTCCTATAACTACCACCCCTTAATTTAAAGCTATGTCCCCTCGTGCTAGCTTTCTCCATCCTAGGAAAAAGGCTATCACTGTCCACCCTATCTAAACCTCTAATCATCTTATATGTTTCAATAAGGTCTCCTCTTAGCCGCCTTCTTTCTAACGAAAACAACCTCAAATCCCTCAGCCTCTCTTCATAAGACCTGCCCTCCATACCAGGCAACATCCTGGTAAACCTCCTCTGTACCCTCTCCAATGCCTCCACATCTTTCTTATAATGTGGGGACCAGAACTGCACACAATACTCCAAGTGCGGCCGCACTAGAGTTTTGTACAGTTGCAACATGACGTTGCGGCTCCGAAATTCAATCCCCCTACCAATAAAAGCTAAGACTCCGTATGCCTTCTTAACAACCTTATCGACTTGATTGCCAACTTTCAGGGATCTATGCACATATACACCAAGATCCCTCTGTTCATCAACACTATTAAGAGTCCTACCATTAGCCCTATACTCTACACATTTGTTATTCCTGCCAAAGTGAATTACCTCACACTTTTCCACATTAAACTCCATTTGCCACCTCTCGGCCCAGCTCTGCAACTTGTCCAAGTCTCTCTGCAAACTATAACACCCCTCTTCACTATCTACCACTCCACCGACTTTAGTGTCATCTGCAAATTTACTAATCCATCCTTCAATACCCTCATCCAGATCATTTATAAAAATTACAAACAGCAGGGGCCCCAAAACAGATCCCTGAGGTACACCACTTGTAACCGAACTCCACGATGAATAATTTCCATCAACCACCACCCTCTGTCTTCTATCAGCAAATGGCATACGCAACAAGGTGGATGAACTTGCAGCCTGGATTGGTGCTTGGGACTTCGATGTTGTGGCCATTTCAGAGACGTGGATAGAGCAGGGGCAGGAATGGTTGTTGCAGGTTCCGGAGTTCAGATGTTTCAGTCAGAGCAGAGGTGGTGGTAGAAGAGGGGGAGGAGTGGCATTGTTAGTTAAGGACAGCATTACGGTGGCAGAAAAGACGTTTGATGTGGACTTGTCTGCTGAGGTAGTGTGGGCTGAGATTAGAAACAAGAAAGGAGAGGTCACACTGTTGGGAGTTTTTTATAGGCCTCCAAAAAGTTCCAGAGAAGTAGAGGAAGGGATTGCAAAGTTGATCCTGGATAGGTGTGAAAGTAACAGGGTAGTTGTAATGGGGGACTTTAACTTTTCTAATATCGATTGGAAAAGCTATAGTTCAAGTACGTTAGAGGGGTCAGTTTTTGTTCAATGTGTGCAGGAAGGTTTCATGACTCAGTATGTAGATAGGCCAACAAGAGGTGAGGCTATATTGGATTTGGTACTGGGTAATGAACCAGACCAGGTGTTAGACTTGGAGGTGGGTGAGCACTTTGGTGATAGTGACCACAATTCGGTTACGTTTACCTTAGTGATGGAAAGGGATGGGCACATACCGAATAACAGTAGTTATAGCTGGGGGAAAGGTAATTATGAGGCTATTAGGAGAGATTTAGGATGCATAGGGTGGAGCAGGAAATTGCAGGGGCTGGGGACATCTGAAATGTGGAGCATATTTAAGGAACAGCTTCTGCATGTCCTTAATGAATATGTACCTGCCAGGCAGGGAGGAAGTGGTCGAGTGAGGGAACCATGGTGTACTAGGGAAGTTGAATCCCTGGTGAAGAGGAAGAAGGAGGCTTATATAATGATGAGACGTGAAGGCTCAGTTAGGGCACTGGAGAGCTATAAATTAGCCAGGAAGGAGCTAAAGAGGGAGTTGAGAAGAGCTAGAAGAGGACACGAGAAGACTTTGGCGGATAGGATTAAGGAGAATCCTAAAGCTTTTTACAGGTATATAAATAATAAAAGATTGGTTAGGGCAAGATTAGGGCCAGTCAGAGATAGCAGTGGGAAGTTGTGCGTGGAGCCTGAGGAGATAAGAGAGACACTGAATGAGTATTTTTCGTCAGTATTCACGCAGGAGAAAGACAGTGTTGTCGGGGAGAATACTGCGATACCAGGTTGTAGACTGGGCAGGATTGAGGTTCATAAGGAGGAGGTGTTAGCGAATCTTGAGGGTATGAAAATTGATAAGTCCCCTGGGCCAGATGGGATTTACCCTAGGATTCTCTGGGAGGCTAGAGAGGAGATTGCAGAGCCTTTGGCTTTGATCTTCATGTCGTCGTTGGCTACAGGTATAGTGCCGGAAGACTGGAGGATGGCAAATGTTGTCCCTTTGTTCAAAAAGGGGAGTAGGGACTATCCTGGAAATTATAGACCGGTGAGCCTGACTTCTGTTGTGGGCAAAGTCTTGGAAAGAATTATAAGGGATAGGATTTATAAGCATCTAGAGAGAAATAAATTGATTAAGGATAGTCAGCACGGTTTTGTGAAGGGTAGGTCGTGCCTCACAAACCTTATTGAGTTTTTTGAGGAGGTGACCAAAGAGGTAGATAAGGGTAAGGCAGTTGATGTAGTGTATATGGATTTTAGCAAAGCGTTTGATAAGATTCCCCATGGTAGGCTACTGCAGAAAGTGCAGATGCATGGGATTGAAGGTGATTTAGCAGTTTGGATTAGGAATTGGCTAGCTGATAGAAGACAGAGGGTGGTGGTTGATGGGAAATATTCAACCTGGAGTGCAGTTACAAGTGGTGTACCTCAAGGATCTGTTTTAGGGCCACTGCTGTTTGTCATTTTTATAAATGACCTAGATGAGGGTGTAGAGGGTTGGATTAGTAAATTTGCTGACGATACCAAAGTGGGGGGAGTTGTAGACAGCGAGGATGGATGTTACAGTTTGCAGAGGGACATAGATAGGTTGCAGAGCTGGGCCGTGAGGTGGCAAATGGAATTCAATACGGATAAGTGTGAGGTGATTCACTTTGGTAGGAATAACAGGCATATGAAATATAGGGCTAATGGAAGGACCCTTAATAGTGTTGTCGAGCAGAGGGATCTTGGGGTACAAGTACATAGCTCTTTGAAAGTTGGCACCCAGGTTGATAAAGTTGTTAAGAAGGCGTACGGTGTGTTAGCTTTTATTGGTAGAGGGATTGAATTTAGGAGCCGTGAGGTTATGTTACAACTGTACAAAACTCTGGTGCGGCCGCACTTGGAGTATTGCGTACAGTTCTGGTCGCCGCATTATAAGAAAGATGTGGAAGCATTGGAAAGGGTGCAGAGGAGGTTTACCAGGATGTTGCCTGGTATGGTGGGAAGGCCTTATGAGGAAAGGCTGAGGGACCTGAGGTTATTTTCATTAGAGAGAAGAAGGTTACGCGGTGACCTAATTGAGGCGTATAAGATGATCAAGGGATTGGATAGGGTGGATAGTGAGAGCCTTTTTCCTCGGATGGTGATGACCAACACGAGAGGACATAACTTTAAATTAAGAGGTGGTAGTTATAGGACGGATGTCAGAGGCAGGTTCTTTACACAGAGGGTGGTGAGAGCGTGGAATGCCCTGCCTGCAGCAGTTGTGGACTCGCCTACTTTGGGGGCATTCAAATGGTCGGTGGATAGGCATATGGATGATATTGGAACAGTTTAGGTTAGAGGGTCCACTGGCCAGCGCAACATCGAGGGCTGAAGGGCCTGTACTGCCCTGTAATGTTCTATGTTCTATGTTCTAACTCATATTTCTTATGTTCTTAAATTTGTTTGCATCGTGGAACCAGATCTTCTTCATGCTCCCTTCAGATAAATGTGGTGAGTTTCCAGTGACAGCAAATTCATCTCTGTTTAAGTAGGAGGATGAAGGGTCTGAAGCAGTATTACCAGCTGCTGATGGTGGGATGTCAGAAAAGCTTATTAATGAGCTAATAAACACCAGTGATGAAGGTCATTCAGATACAAAACATTATAGCTCTATTGTCTCTCCACAGATGCTGTCTGACTGGCTGAGATTTCACATCATTTTGTTTTTATTTCAGATTCTAGCGTCCGCAGTAATTTGTTTTTAATCTTGTATAAATGGTGGACTCCATGATTATTAGGCATCCCGTACTCAATTGAAGGATAAGGCACTCTTGAAGATCAACAGCAGCAGTCGTATGGGGACAGCACCATCTGCAAGTTCCTCTCCTTAGTTTCAAGATATGGCATTCTCACTGGCCATCTAAAAGGGGTGAATTACTGAGTAAAAGAGGGAATGAGTAATTGATTCAGTGAGAGTGATTTAGAATGTGGATGGAGATTAAAAGAATATAAGGATGAAATTATCATTGAATGAGATTAAAGGAGCAATCTTACCAACATTGAAACATTGTCAAACTCCTTTCACTCCATATATACCTCTTTTACTTTTACCTTCTTCACCCCTCTCAAACCCTTTTCACCTACCCCTCTCTCAATCCCTCACCCACCCCACTTATGATCTCATACACCCTTCACCTCCTCAGCTATCCATCTCTCTTTTAAACACCCTTTTCTTTGCCCTCTCACATCCCTTTCACCCTCACAAATCACTTTCACCCTCTCACATCCCTGTCATCCTCTCACACGCCTGTCACCCTCACGCACTCTTTTTCATCACCTCACATAACCTTCTAATCCTCTCATAACTCTTTCACCTCACACACCTCTTTCACTCTCTCACCACTCACTCTCACACATCACTTTCATCCTCTCACCCCACTCACCCTCTCACACACCTTACTTACCCTCTCATACATCTTACTTACTCTCTCGCACATCTCACTTTTGCTGTTTCACACCTCGCTTACACTCTCATGTCCCTTCATCCCCTAGCTCTCCCACTCATATACTACACTCACCACTGGAATTCAATACGGATAAGTGTGAGGTGATTCACTTTGGTAGGAATAACAGGCATATGAAATATAGGGCTAATGGAAGGACCCTTAATAGCGTTTTCGAGCAGAGGGATCTTGGGGTATAAGTTCATAGCTCTTTGAAAGTTGGCATCCAGGTTGATAAAGTTGTTAAGAAGGCGTACGGTGTGTTAGCTTTTATTGGCAGAGGGATTGAATTTAGGAGCCATGAGGTTATGTTACAACTGTACAAAACTCTGGTGCGGCCGCACTTGGAGTATTGCGTACAGTTCTGGTCGCCGCATTATAAGAAAGATGTGGAAGCATTGGAAAGGGTGCAGAGGAGGTTTACCAGGATGTTGCCTGGTATGGTGGGAAGGCCTTATGAGGAAAGGCTGAGGGACCTGAGGTTATTTTCATTAGAGAGAAGAAGGTTACACGGTGACCTAATTGAGGCGTATAAGATGATCAAGGGATTGGATAGGGTGGATAGTGAGAGCCTTTTTCCTCGGATGGTGATGACCAACACGAGGGGACATAACTTTAAATTAAGAGGTGGTAGTTATAGGACGGATGTCAGAGGCAGGTTCTTTACACAGAGGGTGGTGAGAGCGTGGAATGCCCTGCCTGCAGCAGTTGTGGACTCAGCTACTTTGGGGGCATTCAAATGTTCGGTGGATAGGCATATGGATGATATTGGAATAGTTTAGGTTAGAAGGTCCACTAGCCGGCGCAACATCGAGGGCTGAAGGGCCTGTACTGCCCTGTAATGTTCTATGTTCTATGTTCTACGTTCTACGTACTATACAAACTCTTCTCCAATCCACTCATCCTATTCACCCTCGTACATCTCTCTAATCCTCTTAATAACTAGATGCACATCACTCACTCTATTCATTATTTCATCACTTCTCTCTCATGCGTTTCATTCTTCCAGCAATTTTTACTGCCCTGGAGATTAAGTGCAGTTGGCATACAGAAAAGGAAGGGTCAAGGAGAATCCCAAGGTTTTTTATGCATGTATTAGGAGTAAGAGGGTAGCAGAGAAAGAGTAGGCCACTCAAGAAAAGTAAAGGGAAGTTATTCATGGAGCCACAGAAAGTGGGTGAGATTCTTAATAGCATTTTCTATTGGTATTCACCAAGGAGAAGTGACATGTTGAGGTTAAGGATAAATGTGTGAATGCTATTTGAAGAAGTGCTGTATACCCTAAATTGCATTAAGGTAGACAAGTCCTTGGGATCAGATGGGATCTATCCCAGATTAATGTGGGAAGCAAGGGAGAAATGGCTGGGGCCTTAACAGATACCTCTGCATCTTGTTTGATCACAGGCAAGGATCCAGAGGACTGGAGAAAAGCCAATGTAGTTCCCGTGTTTAAGAAAGGAAGCAGGGATAATCCAGCAAATTATAGGCTGGTAAACCTGACATCAGTGGTGAAGATACTGAGGGATCGAAAAAAGAAAATAGTTGGTGACATGCAGCTTGGTTTTGTATGGGGAAAATCATGCCTTACAAACTTGATTGAGTTTTTTGACAAGGTGACAAAGAAAATTGATGAGGGAAGAGCTGTGGATGTGGTTCATATGGATTTTAATAAGGCATTTGACAAAGTCCCACATGGCAGACTGGTACAAAATCTTAAACCATTTGGGATTCAGGATGGGCTGACTAGATGGATACAGAATTGGCTTGATGATAGGAGACAGAGATTGGCAGTGAAAGGGTGTTTTTCAGAAAGGAGATCTGTAGTTAATAGTGTTCCTCAGGGATCAGTGCTGGGACCTCTGTTGTTTGTAGTATATATAAATGATCTGGAAGAAAATATACGTGGTTTAATTAGTAAATTTGCAGATGACATGAAGATTGGAGGAATTGCTGATAGTGCCGGAGATTGTCAGAGAAAGCAACAGGATATAGATAGATTGGAGAGTTGAGTACAGAAATGGCAGATGGAGTTTAATCTGGACAATTGCAAGGTGATGCATTTTGGAGGATCAAATTTAGATGTGAATTACTGTAAATGGCCGAACCCTTAGGAATATTAACATCCAGAGGGATTTGGATGTGTAGGTCCACAGTTCCTGAAAAGTGGCAACACATATTGCCAAGGTGATTAAAAGGCATATGGCATGCTTGCCTTCATCAACCAGGGCATTGAGTACAAGAGTTGGGAAACCATGTTGCAGCTGTATAAAATCTGGGTTAGGCCCCATTTGAAGTATTGTGTGCAGTTCTGGTCACTACACTACCAGAAGGATGTGGAAGCTTTGGAGAGAGCACAAAGGACTTTTACCAGGATGTTGCCTGGTCTCGAGAGTGTTGGCTATGAGGAGAATAAACTAGGATTGTTTTCACAGGAAAGACAAAGGCTGAGGGGAGACTTGACAGAAGTTTACAAAATGATGAGAGGCATAGACAGGGTGGCTTTTTCCAAGTGTGCATGTGTCAATTTCGAAGGGACACAGGTTCAAGGAAAGAGGGGGAAAGTTTAAGGGAGATATGCGGGAGAAATGTTTCATGCAGAGTATGGTGAGTGTCTGGAACATACCAGCAGAGGATCTGGTGGAAGCAGACACATTAGCAACATTTAAGAGGTGTCTGGATGGGTTCATGAATAGGGAGGGAATAGAAGGATATGGACCGAGTAAGGCAGAAGTTTATTTTTGTTTAGTTAGAGTATCATGATTGGCACAGGCTCGGAGGGCCGAAATGTCTGTTCCTATGCTGCACTTTTCTTTGTTCTTTTTTCTCTGAAGCGCAGCTCACCCCGGCTGGTATAGTTGTGCATTCTTGAGGAAGGAACAAATGGTCATTGAAACCTAAGCAACATTTGGCCTCAAGCTGCAAAGGATTATTGCCAGAATGCACAGTGTGAGTATCCAAATCCTTCAATTGGCATTTGAGTATTCCTTATTGTCTCAACTGAGCTTTGCTTGCTATATCCAAATGTGGAAATTAGTAGGGTGCCTCTTCAAAAGGCCCAAAAAAACAGTTATAGGATCATAAAATTTTTACAATGCAGAAGGAGACCATTCAACTAATTGAGACTACACTGATTCTCTGACAGACTCTCTTACCCAGGTCCTCTTTTCATAATCCCATATACTTAACTGGCTAATCCTCTTATCCTACACATCTTGGGATACATGGGAAATTTTGCATGGACAATCAACCTAACCAGCACATCTTTGGACCGTGGGAGGAAACGGATCACCTGGAGAAAATCCACACTGACACGGGGGAAATGTACAAACTCCACACAGTTAGTCACAGCCAGAATGGAATCCGAGTTCCTGATGCTGTGTGGCAGCACTGCTAACCACTGTGCCACCGTGCCCCCCTAACCATTCTCACATGCTCTCAAACACCTCTCCCGCGATTTTATTTTCAACGTTGTTATTCAGCTCAGTCATTCCATCAGCTGCCAAAAATGCAGCTGCTCCACTTCTATTACAAGACCAATTTCTAACCCTCCCCAGACTGTCCAAGTCCCTCCTATCATCGTGGAAGAGCATCATGTATCAGTTTCCTTCTCTCTGTTTCCATTCCCTTTAATTATAGAAGCCATAGGATTCTGGTAGATATACTTATCCTTCCCCAAGCCATTTTCAGTTGATGTCCTGATGCCTCGTGTCAAATTACTGCCTTCCTATCTTGAGATCCTATGTGCAGTGATCGACTGAGGCCTTCACACATGAAGCTCAGCAAGTGCTCCCCCTATTTACCAGTTCCCTATTTACATCTGCAACCAAGCTACCTATACCCAAGTATGAAATGTATGATAGACTGACCATGCCCTGTATACCATGTTGTGACCGACACAGCGCAGACAGGTCCTTCCCCTCCCTGGACTAGGACCAGGATATGCCTGCCAGGCACAGCCTTGTAGCATGTTGTACACTGCCCTAGACTGTCTTTGTTTTCTGGCCCTGACTACATGCTATGAGCTGCCCAAGTAAGCCTTAGACATAACCCCATCTCTCTTGTGCTGGTGTAATGCCCCACCAGTCATGTGTCTCTGGCCATTGCTTATTTTCTGTGTTCCTTTAACTCCTGACCAGCTCTGGCATGGAATTGAAGCCACCATTAGTGCAGTACAATGAAAGATAATGCTTGCATGGATCTCAAAATCATGAGTGAAACATAGTTCACCAAATAAATGTCTGTTATATCTGGTTTTGATTACAATGGTTTAATGCTGGTATGGTTGTTTGATTTAGAGTGGAAGCATGATTCTGACGAACTGAATGAGCATTAATGAAATGCAAAGGTACACAAATTCAATTCCCAACGTGGTACAACAGGCAACTAAAGCTGCCATAAAACTCAAAAGCAGAAAGTTATGATCCATCTTCATGCTATGGCAGAAAACTGACTTTTTGGCTACTCTTCAAATTTTCTTGTCCTGCCATTGAGGGGAGGCGATGGCCCAATGGTACTATTGGTAATAATAATCCAAAAACTCAGTAATGTCCTGGTTTGAATCCTGCCACAGCAGATGGTGGAATTTGAATTGGAAAAAAAAATCTGGAATTAAGAATCTACTGATGACCATTAAACCATTGTTGATTGCCAGAAAAACCCATCTAATTCACTAATGTCTTTTAGGGTAGGAAATCTGCTTATCTCGTCTGGCCTACATGTGACCCCAGAGCCACAGCAGTGTAGTTAATTCTCAACTGTCCTCTGAATAAGGGCACCTAGGGATGTGTAATAAATGCTGATCAGCTAGCAATGCCCACGTCCCATGAATGGATATAAAAAAACATTCTTCCCACCATTGGCAGGACCAGAAAATTCCACTCACCCTCTCATCCATCCAACTATTCAGTATAGTTATTGACTAAATATAAGGGTTCCTAACCCATCTTTGCAAGTGCTGAGTGACTGTTTGTTGCCAGTGTACCGTAACCATTGAGAAGAAGGAAGTAAATTAGAGAAAAACAGAACAATCCTGCAAAACGAGCACAGATCTGTCTCCCTTTACATGATCCTTCATAAGAGGACAAATAGAGTTGTCAAATGCACAGCCCCCTTAAGTTTATTTTTAGTGTTTGATCTTGCTTGCTACTATTGGCTGGCTTCACTTCTGCAAGGAAACCAGAACAGCTGAGAAGCGCAAGGGAGAGCAAGAGAAAGAACGAGAGAGAGAGAGAGAAAGAGCAGGATCAATTCAGGAAGGTTCAACAAATATAATGCCGTCAGCTTGGATGATTTTTTGAATTTTATTTTACTTGCTGAACAGAAAACTGTGAGGAAGTTTTACTGTGATCATACAAAACAATCTTGAGCCTTCTGAGGAACTTGGAACCAAAACTTTTTCAAAGTTTCTGGTGCCTCTCAAATGTGATATTTGGTGGAACAGCCTCTGCTTTATGGTTTATGCTTTCTTGGTGGATATATGTCCTGAAAGAAACTGACTGAAATATTTTGACTGTATTTATAAGCTGCAAAAGCAAACAGCCAATCTATTTCGCTCTTTTGTGAAAAACTAAGTGCAATTTCCTTCCTGGTTCTGTGGTCTGTATATTTTCCTCCTATTTATAGATTATTTTCCTCCATTTTTGTGAAACTGTGTGATTGTCACCATGCCTCACGTCATCAACACAGTGCAGGAACCATCAATGCAAGTCCGGAGCCGATCTGAACTGGCTAACAAAGCTGCCCTTTATCCTATCATCCATCGTAACAAGAATGTTGTCTTTGCCAAGAGTGAAGTCTTTCACCAGCTGAAAGATGAGTGTCTAAGAAAAGGTGTCTTGTTTGAAGATGAGGAATTCCCTGCCAATGACTCCTCACTTTTTTACAGCCAGGCTATGCCCTTTAAGCTGGAGTGGAAAAGACCCCCAGTGAGTGACATGCTGTTTCTTCAACATAAATCAATGCTGCAGTCTGTGGGTAGCTTTATACTTAGCCTGTTATAGTGTGCGACATGGGAAAGTTTCTCAGTCTAAGTTAGAGTATACAATCAGATGTGTTCCTCATAATGGATTGCAATGTTTCTCTGATGAAAGGTTTGTTTTTCTGATATTTTGTACTCCTGTTCTCTTGTTCTGTTTAAGTGGTGTGGAGCATGTTTGCAGTGAAATTGGGTAATGGCTTGCATCTGCAGCCAGCCACATTAATAGTTCCAGATTTGGCAACATATCCTTTTTTAACTGTCAGGTTGTTTGCCTCGATACTTAATTGCTTTCTCTAGTAGGCTACAATGAAGGTACTGCGAAAATCCCCTAGTTGCCACACTCCAGTGCCTGTTTCGGCACACTGAATTTAGCATGGCCAATGCACCTAATCAGCAAGTCTTCTGGACTGTGGCAGGATATCAGAGCATCCGAAAGAAGTGCATGGAGTGTGCAAACTCTGTACAGTCACCTAAGCTTGGAATCGAACCAGGGTCCTCCACGCTATGAGGCAGGAGTGTTACCATGCTGCCCTATTTAAAGGGAGGCAGTAAGAATGTGAGGGATGTGGAGACACCCGCAGACCTGAATGGCCGACCCTTATTTGCATATTGTAGGACAGGGTCTAGCTGCCTGGCAGTAGGAGGGAGTATGGAATTAGGAGAACTAAGAACTCTTCTTATAGGGAAGGGAACATCAGCTCCCCACTGGCTGTGGGGAAGGCTGGAGGGATTCCTTGAATGGCCTTGTGGAAGAATTCCTTCTCCTCCTGACTCATTGGTATGTTGAAAGAGCCACTTGCTTTGGGAGCCAACAGCTACTGACTTGGCTCAGCTGCAGGAAATCCCACAGCAAGGAGCTTCCCCTCACTTACAGTGACATTTATGTCTGTTTATTAAGATCCTGTTTGTCTTTTGTGAGAGCCACATGTGTGATCTAGTTTCTGCATTTAAAAGTTGAAAGGGTGTGAATTGCAATTGGATCAGGGTTGAATGGCCAATTCTGATATTTTAATTTATTATAGTCCTTTAAGAGGTATTTCCCACAGGTTCAATTAAGTGCCAAGTTGAGGACTCACTCAGACTTGCCTGAACTTATTCCAGGAAGTCAGAGTTTTGGACCTGTGGAGATCTTTTTCCTTGCTCTGTAATGTATAGTTATTCTGTTAATAAATTATTGTTTATTGACCTGAGCTCGAGCCTCACCTCACTATACTACAGTGACAATGAGGGTAAGTTGCAAGATCTGCAAGACCAGCAGCATTTCAAGACCAGGCTTCTACTGGATTTTGGCCACAACAGCCAAATATGCGTCAAGCATGTCTTTGACTAGGATACCCAAAGCTTTTGATCCCAATGTGGAATATTTGGATCAATACATTGCGCCTTAAGTTATTCTTTAGAGCGAGTGGAGTACAGGAGGAAGAGAAACAACAGATTATCCTGTTGTCTGGTAAGATCAATAGTGTCTCCCATCCTCTACATCCTGAACATCTTCCTGTAAATGTTGAAAAGCCCAAAAGTACAACTTGATCCAGAGCTTAACTTCTCCAGAGACCCCGATACCAAACCTTTGTAGCAGCTGGTGGCCTTAATAAAGGAGCATCTTCATTCCAAAGCCATCTGTAATCATACACGAACCTGAGTGAGTCTATTGCAGAGTTTGTGGCTAAATTGAGACAGCTGCTGAACAGTACCATTTTGGAACCACAGTACAAGATATGCTCAGAGACATACTAGTTTGTGGGGTGAACAATTTGACGATACAGAAAAAGCTGCTGGATAAAATATTGTTACATCAGTCAAAGCCATGGAGATTGCACAGGCTATAGTGAGAGCTGACAAGGGTGCTAGTAACTACAGATCGTGCAGCATTGTGAGGTGAATAGGCCTGGGGGAAGGGTCCTTCATAATTTTGGCATCAAAGATAAGGGCAAGGAAGTCAACGCAAGCTGGCTCAGTGAACAACAGCAGGGACAACAGAAGAGTAGATGAGGTTAGTCGATTGAGAGAGTGGAAGAGTGTTACCGGTGCAGGGTAGAACACTATTAAGAAGGATGTAGACTTAAGAGTACAGTGTGTTTTGAATGCAACCAGAAGGGCCACATCCCCATTCATTGCAGAGAGCGGAAGAACCACTGGGTGGCGAAGAAAAATAAAACTCCAGCTCAGGGGCATTGGTGGTTCTGGTGCTGGCTTGCAGTGAACTGAAAAGCCTATGTTGACATTAAGAGAGAAGGTGTGTTAGAGGTTTTGAAAAGCATAAGTTAGATGAGTCACTGGGACCATATGAGATGTGCCCCATGAGATGTATATGATTACTGTGGGAGGTGTCATCTTTGTGTCATCAATGGAGATGGGAGAGGTTCCAGAGGATTGGAGGACTGCGGATATGGTTCCTATATTCAAGAAAGGAAGTAAAGATAGATCAGGAAATTATCAATCATTGAGTCTAACCTCATTGGATGTTAAGTTGATGGAGAAGATCCTGAGAGACAGGATTTATGAACATTTAGAGAAGTATTAGAACATTTAGAGAACATTTAGAGTAGATGTATGATCAAAAATAGTCAGCACGGCTTTGTCAAGGGCAGATCGTGTCCTACTAGACTGGTTGAGTTTTTGAAGACGTGACTAAACATATTGATGAAGGAAGAGCGGTAGATGTGATTTATATGGACTTCAGCAAGACGTTCGATAAGGTCTGCCTTGTAAGGCTTATAGAGAAAGTGAGGAGGCATAGGATCCATAGGGACATTGCTTTGTGGATCTGGCTTGCCCACAGAAGGCAGAGAGTGGTTGTGGATGGGTCTTTTTCTTCATGGAGGTCAGTCACCAGTGGAGTGCCCCAGGATTCTGGGACCCTTACTCTTTGTGATTTTTATAAATGACCTGGATGAGGAAGCAGGGGGATGGGTTGGTAAGTTTGCCAATGACACAAAGGTTGGAGGTGTTGTGGATAGTTTGGAGGGATGTCAGAAGTTGCAACGAAACATAAAAAGGACGCAAGACTGGGCAGAGAAGTGGTAGATGGAGTTCAACCCAGACAAATGTGTAGTGGTTCATTTTGGCAGGTCAAATGGGATGATGGAATATAATATTAAGGTAAGATTCCTGGCAGTGTGGAAGATCAGAAATATCTTAGGCTTTGGGTTCATAGGATGCTCAAATCAGCTTTCAGATGGAGGATGTGGTTAAGAAGGCGTGTGGTGTACTTGCCTTCATCCATCGAGGAATTGAGTTTAAGAGTGAGGAGATAATGCTGCAGCTGTATAAGACCCAGGTCAGACCCCACTTGGAGTCCTGGGCTCAGTTCTGGTTGCTCATTACAGGAAGGATTTGGAAGCCATAGGAAGGATGAAGAGGAAATTTATAATGATGTTACCTGGATTAGGTGGCATTCCTTATGAGGAAAGAATGAGTGAGCTCAGTCTTTTCTCCTTGGAGGGATGAAGGATGAGAGATGACCTGATAGAGATGTATAAGATGTTGAGAGGTATTGATTGAGTAGATTCTCAGATGCTTTTCAAAGGGTTGAAATGGCTGCCACAAGAGGACACAAGTTTAAGGTGCTGGGGAGTAAGCACAGAGGAGATGTCAGGGGTAAGTTTTTCACTCAGAAGGTGGTGGGTGCGTGGAATCGGCTGCTGGCGGTGGTGGTGGAGGCAGATCTGATAGGGTCTTTTAAGAGACTTTTGGATAAGTACATGGGACTTAGTAAGATAGAGAGTTATAGATAAGTCTAGTAGGTAGGGATATGTTTGGTGCAATTTGTGGGCTGAAGAGCCTGTTTTGTGCTGTAGTTTTTCTATGTTCTATAGTATAAATAGCAACTCACAGAGCAATTCCAAAGACAGGCTCATAGTGTTATGGTTGAATAATTTAAGTGTGTGCAAATCAGTCCCACTGTAATTGGATTATTGGTAAATTGTCTTCTGCTCCACATGGAAGTAGACATTAGCTCTTCAGCCATTGTAATGGGAGGACATATGTATAAATATTTGAAAGGCAGTAACCAAGAGATGAAGATGAAAGAAACCTTACAAGGTTAACTACATATTGGGAAGAATCCATAAAAATATTGGGAACAACATCTGTGCCCATAATATCCCAGCATCAATCAGCTTGACTACCTTTCAACATTGTGAAGGGCAAAGGCCTCAGCCTATTTGGACAAGATTGATTGAACCAACTTAAATTGGCTGGAGATCTTCAGCATAAATGATGATAGTTTCCAAGTGGTTTTCAGGAAATACAAAGAGGTCTTTTGTAATGAACTGAGACAGATACGAGGTGTCAAAGCCATATTAATTGTTCATTCAGATTCTACTTCCAAATTGTTTCCAGTTTAGATAATGTCTTATGCTTCGTATGAATGAGTCGAAGCAGAGCTGAAGCAGTTAGAAGAGTTGAGGACAATAAGGCCAGTACAATTCTCAGAGTGAATAGCCACTATTATTCCCATGATGAAACCAGAGAGAATGATTCACTTCTGTGGGGACTACAAGTTAACTGCAAACTAAGTGGCAAACTGGATGTTAACCAATCCCAAAGATTGAGGACGTATATGCAAAGTTAGCAGGAAGATAAATATTTACCAGACTCAACATGAGCCATGTGTATCAGCAGTTGGAGCTGGATGAGGACTCAAGGAACAATATGATGACAAAGTCTATACAAGTACACTCGGTCGCCTTTTGGTGTTTTATCAGCTTGTGCCATTTTCCAGAGAACCATGGAGAATTTGCTGCAAGGTATATCTAAGGTGCTGGTGTACCTAAATGATGTGTTGATCACAGAGATTCCCAAAAGGAACGTTTGGCAAATCTCGAGGAAGTACTGAAGAGATTTAAAAATGCAGGAGTAAGTTCAAATAAGACAAATGTAACTTTCAAGCCTCCGAGGTCACCGAG
Organism: Sphyrna mokarran; assembly: GCA_024679065.1. NCBI lineage: Eukaryota > Metazoa > Chordata > Chondrichthyes > Carcharhiniformes > Carcharhinidae > Sphyrna > Sphyrna mokarran. Next base: position 61,302,520 of record JAGIQG010000015.1, read on the forward strand.
TTTCAAGAATCATGCTCTTTAGTGGAGAAAGTCAAGATTATCAAAGAGGCACTAGTGCCTCACAACATGTCCGAGCAGAAGTCTTTCTTTGGCATGGTAAATTATTATGACTCAATCTGTCAATACTATTAGCATCTCTACATGAACTGCTGAAAAGATTTCAATGATATTATTGGAATAAGCCCTAGAGAGATGCCTTCCAAAAAGTCATAATCACTCTGCAAACATCTGACTTCTGGTGCATTTCGACCCAAAAAAAGAGATTATGTTAACATATGATGCATAACTGAATGGAGTGGGGACAGCGCTGTTACACACTGTTGTTGGGAGAGGGAACGGAATGGCCTGTGACCTTTGCCTCCAGAACTATGGCAGATGCAGAGAGAGGCTACTTCTAATTTGAAAAGCAGAGTTTGGTGATGATATACCGATTCAAAAAAAGCACAAATGTGTACATGGCTGCACTTCATGATAGCTACAGACCACAAATTGTTATTGGGCTAGTTCAAGAAGGATAAAGCCATTCCTCCCATTGCCTCAGCCAAAATCCAGTGTTGGGCATTGCAGTTAGTGGCCTGTGAGTACTCAGTCTAGCATAGGCTGGTCCTCACATATCGAATGCAAATGCCTTAAGCCCTTTTCCCTATTGCAAAGTGATTCATCCCTGCCAGTGGTACAAGATAGCATACCCACCCTAAACGTTTTGGATAAATTACCAATTTCTGCCCAGCAAATTTGGACATGGACCCAGCAAGACATAGCACCGGTGAAAGTAAGAAGAATGGGCTTTCATAGTTGCAGTGATAACAAATAAGAACATAAGAACATAAGAAATAGGAGCAGGAGTAGCCAATCCAGCCCCTCGAGCCTGCCCCACTATTCAATAAGATCATGACTGATCTGTAGTGGTTCCGTACCACTTTCCCGCTTTCTCCCCGTAACTCTTAATTCCCTTGTCAATCAAAAACCTATCCACTTTTGACTTGAACATATTCAGTGAGGAAGCCTCCACCACCTCATCAGGCAGAGAATTCCAAAGATTCACCACCCTTTGCGTGAAGAAACTCCTCCGCAACTCTGATCTGAACCGCGCCCCCCCCTGCCTAATTTTGAGGCTGTGCCCTCTAGTCCTGCTATCTTTGTTAAGCTGGAAGAGTCTCTCAACCTCTACCCTATCCATCCCCTTCATTATCTTATACGTCTCTACAAGACTCCCTCTCAGCCTTTTAAACTCCAAAGACTATTTAGTCTCTCCTCATAATGCAACGCTCTCATCTCCGGTATCAGCCTAGTAAACCTTCTTTGCACCCCCTCCAAGGGCAATATATCCTTCCTTGAATGTGGTGATCAAAACTGCAGTTTTGACCCTGACAAATCTGCAGGTGTGGCCCTGTCAAAGCTGAAAAGAGGCGTTGAGTGTAGAGGATGGAGTGTTGTTACAGGGACTGAGAGTGGTCAACCCCGTGCCCCTCCTACTCCTTCAGCCAGTGAGGTGCTGCTAATGGAAACAGCCCACCATGGCATGACCAAGATGAAGATGCTTGTATGTGGCCATATCTGGTGGCCAGGTCTGGACAAGGACATTGATAGTGTGGTTAAGCAATGTGTCCTATGCCAGCTGCACCATATGCATGTGATGAGATCTATAGCGTCAATGGCAATGATAGAGAAGTTGCGGCAGATGTTTGCCAACCATGGATTGTCAGAGGTCCTGGGGTCAGATAATGGCTGGACTTTCACTAGTGAGGAATTTCTTTTTTTTAATAGTCAGATGAGGTTAGGCATGTTAAAACAGCATCCTGTCATCCAACGTCCAATGGGTTGGCAGAGAAAGCTGTCCAGACCTTTAATGTATCAACCAAGAAACAGCCTTCAGGCTCCCTGCCATCTAAAAGTTTTAAGGTTTCTCATGGCTTATTAAACAACATCTCACACTGCTATAAGGGTGTCCTCTGCTGAATTATTGGTAGGTGAGTGGGTGACTCTGGCAATGCCTGTATCTCGTATTTCTAAACTAGGTGGGGAAGGTGAAGATAAAGCAGGGTGCCCAGACAATGCATCACTAATCATGCAAACTGCAGTGAGCTTTCAGGTTGGGCGATCTTTTTGCGTGGAACTTTTGGAAAGGACCACTGTGGATCACAGGGGAAGTTGGGGAAAAGACTGGGCTGATGCGGTACATGATCAATGTTCAAAGAAATAGAGTGCAGAAACATGTGAATCATTTAAGGGAGAGACAAGTGAGTGTAGCTGTGGAATAGCAGTCAAGTACTGTCATGCTGGTAATGGTGGTGCCATTCAATGTGAGTGGGGGTGAAGTGCATCACCCAGCAAGAAAAATAACCTTGGCAGCATCAGTAAATGAACAGGACTCTGACCCAAACAGTTTCTTACTGGTTGGAAGTCCATCCAAAGAGGAGCAGGAGGAGAGGGGCCTGCTCAGGAGCTTTGTCACTCCCAGTGAGTTCAGAAATCACCAGACAGACTGGATTTGTAATTAACTGTATTTGAAGTCATATCACTTTTGGTTATTTTTGTAAATAGTTATTTATCTGTTTTTGTGTGTATAGTTCCAAACTATACGCACAAAGTATATAGTGTGTACTTTATACACACTATAAAGTGTAGCCCTTTAAGAGGCAGTGCCCTGAAAATTTCATGTGACCCACTGCTCCAATCGGGAGTTGAGTTGGAGACTCAGTCAGGCTTGCCTAGGCTTGGTCTAGGAGTTGGAGTTTTGGACCTTTTTTCCTTCCGTTGTAATATATAGTTATTCTGTTAATTAACCTTTGTTATTTCACTGCCGAAGTTTGAACCTCAGCTCACTGCACTACATAATCTCTTCTTCAAACACTTTCCAACCTATCTGGAGACAGGAGTTAAAACAGTTTTTATTTTGAATAGTTTTTGGATCATCAAACTGGGAGTAATTTTTCCCCAGTAGTTTATTGCCATTCCATCTTTCAAAAACATCTTTCCTTAATAAATAAGGAAGTTAAAATAAGTGTCTGATGGCAGGTAGATTGAGATAGTTTCAGATGGCACAAACAGCAGGTACTTCGTGCAGAGAAAATATTCCAGTTGAAATATTTATGGTTTTGTGTTTCGTATCTTTAAGTATAATTACGTGCTCTGAGTAGATAATTGCTGTGGTACAGTGCAGCATTGGGCAATAAATTTACATTCAACTTTTTTTTCCATGTCCATACAAAATGAATCAATTATTATTTAATTGTAATATATATGATAAGCTGTGTTTTACCATTAATTCAATCTGTAAATATTTTACAAGCTTATATGTTTTTATATATTTTACTATACATTTGTATTCTCATGGATTGTGGGGGTGGTGATGTTGAGGACCATGTGAAGGGTCCATCAATGTTCCTGATGACCAGTGAATAGTTAATCCAATTCTGACTATCTGAATCAACACTAGCTTGTTGCCCTGTTCAAATAAATCTCTGTTACATATTGATTCCAGTGCATTATTAGGGCGCTAGTGAGAACGGATCTGCTCTCAGAAGATTATGAAGTAGAATCAGTATGGGTGGAAATAAAGAATAGCAAGAATCAGAAAAATCTGATTGGAGTAGTTTATAGGCCCCCAAACAATAGTCATTGAACAAGAAAATACTGGAGCTTGTAACAAACAGCATGACTTTTTTGTGACTGTTTCTTGGACTAATATGTTTGGAATCATCTAGGAATAAAACTATCTTAGATCTAGTTTTGTTTAATGGGTTAATTAGTAATGTCAGAACAAAAGATCCATTGGGAAATAGTGATCATAATTCCATAAATTCCGGGTTAAGTTTGAAAGTGATATACTGCAATCATAAACAAAAATCCTAAACTTAAACAAAGCCAATTTCACAGATGTGGGGAGACAACTGACTAAGGTAAATTGGATAAACAGACTAAAAAGTGTGGGTTAATTGAACAGTAGGAAACATTTAAATAAACAATTCAAAATATCCAACAAAAATATATTCCATGGAAAACAACAACTCAGTGAGAGAAATCTGTCCAATCAAAAAATTCGGGATAATATTAGATTAAAAATAGACTCTTACAATATTGCAAAAAATAGTAACAGCAAGATGCATTTGTAGAATCTCTGCATGGCAGTTTCTTACAGCAATACATTGTGGAATTGATAAGAGATAAAGCTATCTTAAGTCTAGTATAATGAGGCAACATTAATTAGTAATGTCATAGTAAAAGATCCACTGGGAAATAGTGATCATAATACCATTGAATCTCATGTTGGGTTTGAAAGTGGCATACTCTAATCACTTTCAAGAGTCTTTTAAATTTAATCAACATCAATTACATAGGTATGAGGGGTGAGCTCACTCAGGCTAATTGGGTAAACAGACTAATAGGTACAGTTGTAAATGAAAATGGGAAATATTTAAAGAAACAATTCAAAATGCTCAAAGAAAATCCATTCTATTGAAAAACAAAAACTCGGCAAGAAAGACCGAACTACTTCTCACTCTGGAAGTGAGGGATTGTACTAGGTTAAAGGAAGGCCTTCCCAGCAGCAAAGAATTGTAGCAAATTTAAGGATTGGGAGTGTTTTAGAGCCAAAAAAAGGGCCACCAAAAAGTTGATAGGGAAAAAATAGAATATGAGTGAAAATCCAGAAATATGAAAACAGTTTGTAAAAGCTGTTATAAATCTATAACAAGTAAGTGAGTAGCTAAAATAAAATTCATCACTGTGAAGCAGAGACAAGAGAAATTACCATAAAGAATGATGAGATAAGAGATATTTAATAAATATTTTGCAGCTGTCCTCACAGTAGAACTTACAAGTTGATTGCCAGACATTAGGAGTAATCTAGAGACTAAAAAAAATGAGGAAATTAAGATAATTAGTATCAGTGGAGAAAAAATATTAGAGAAATTCAATGGACTAAATCCAATAATTCTGCAGGATCTCCAACCTCCAGCTCTAAAAGAGATAGAAGCAGAGATATTGGGAGATATTTTTGCACTTGATTTGAGCAGTCAGAAATGGCAGTGGGAGTGGAGAATCGAGAGGAGTTCCAAAATGGCTTTCACACTGCCAAAATTTCTCCAAGAGCAACTCCCCTGCCAAAGATGTAATGGGAGCCCTATTACCATACCATTACCATTTACTTAGCAGGCCTTCCATTGTGTCGTTTTCCCCCCCATAATGGGATTTCTCTACCCCACTCCATAAGCGTGATGTAATATTGATGGGTTTACAACAAGTTTTGTAAAATGGGAACATGGCAAATGGTCCCTGCCAGGCGCACCCAGGTAAATACCTCCAGTGTCAAGAGGGTTGTGCCTGGGTGGTACCATAGCACTGCCTAGATGCGGTATCCCCTGGCAGGAGGCAGTGCCCAGGCAGTACCAGAAGTAGCACTGGGGCCAGGAAGGGGGGAGTTACGTTGGGTAAGTCTGGTGGGGAGATTCTGTGTGTCTGTGGGGAGGAGAGTGGGAGGGGGGAGGGTGTTCTCTGTGTCCCTGGTGGTTTGGGTGTGGTGGTGGTCCCTGTGTTAATGGGAGGATAATATTTTTATTTTCATTAGATTTTGCACTGATCTAACATAATGGTGGGAAAAACCAGTAATGAACCAACTTGACTTTTAATTGAAAAAAACAGAAAATTCTACTCAGTGGACATGTGAGCTCTGATTTCCCCAAAACAGGCCGATCTGTTTGGAAGTTTGAACAAAGTAACAATGCTTTTCAAAAAAGAAGGGAAAGAGAAAACAAAAAGACCAAATTCAGAGCAGGAACAGGAGATGGAAAATTAGTGAGTGACTCAGAAAGACAAAAGCAGCACGGATTGAAGATGTGAGGTGCACCAGAATTTGGCAGTGTTAAAAGGTATATATGTAAATGCAAGGAGCATAGTAAATAAAGCTGATGAGCTGAGGACACACAGAGACACATGACATCATGATATCATTGCTATAACTGAAATTTACGGAGGGACAAAAATAGCAGCCCAAAATCCCAAGGTACAGAGCACAATTTTGCACTCAGTGCAGAGTGATAGCTGAGGCAAGAAAACCAGTGTGCAGCTCTTCAGCCAGATTTTCTCTCCAGGTCTTCTTGTGCCAGATGCATGGTTTTGACTGTCATACTGGCAGGCCACCCTAATAGATCCGGCATTGCCGGCTCCACAGAGAGAAAGGACGTCCCTTTTCCCGTGTCCTGTTTCCCATAGCTGAGGAGTCAGTTATCAGGAGGCGTAGATTTAAGGTGATTGGCAGAGGAATTAGAGGGGACATGAAAAAAAATGTCTGGGAATTCACTGCCTAAATTGGTGGTTGAGACTGAAATGCTCAACTCATTTAAAAGGTCCCTGGATCTGCATCTGAATTGCTATAACCTGCAGGACTATGGACGAGGTACTGGAAAATGGGATTAAAATGAATGGCTAGTTTCCTTTTCTATGAATGTTGCAAGTGCGATGGGCTGAGTGGCCTATTTCTGCAGCACACCTTTTCTTTGGTTTTATGTTCTAAAACAGGGAACTGCTGGCCAGTTAGCCTGTATTATTATTAACGAGATGTTAACAGGACATTTAAAACCATGCCATCCGTATGGTTTTACGAAAAGGAAATCCTGTTTGACCTTTTTTTTTGAGGCTGTAATGAGTAGGATAGATAAAGAATAACATCAGTAGATGTGGTATACCTGAACTCCCAAAAGATATTCGATACGGTGCCACAAGAAATGTTAACAGGGAAGATATAGGCTCGTGGAGTTGGTGATAATATATTAGCATGGATAGACAATTGTTTAACAAAAAGAGAGCAGTGAATGGCAAAAATGGTATTTTCAAGTTGGCAAGCTGCAACAAGTGAAGTGCTGTAAAGATAGTACTGGGGTCTCAGTCATTTCAATCCACATTAAAGACGTAAACAAAAGAGACAGAGGGAAATGCATCTAAATGTGCTGATGATGCAAAGGTAGGTTGAAAGCTGAGTTGTGAGGAGGACACAGAGAGGCTGCAAAAAGTTTTCAACATGTTAATTGAGGAGACAACAAGCTGACAGATGAAAAATAATACGAGGAAATGTGAAATTATTCTCCTTGGTTATAAGAATAAAAATGATATGAAGATGCTGGTGTTGGACTGGGGTGGGCACAGTAAGAAGTCTCACAACACCAGGTTAAAGTCCAACAGGTTTATTTGGAATCACAAGCTTTTGGAGCGCTGCCCCTTCATTCAGTCCACACAGCTGATGAAGGAACAGCGCTCCAAAAGCTTGTGATTCTAAATAAACTTGTTGGACTTTAACCTGATGTTGTGAGCCTTCTTATTGTAAGAATAGAAAAGCAGCATGTATTTAAAAGGTGCGAAACTTGTAAATGTTGATGTTCAAAGAGAATTGTTTGTACTTGTACAAGAAATGCAGAAAGTTAGTGTGTGAATACAATGAGTAAATGGCATATTGACCTTTAGTGCAAGGGGTTTGGAGTATAGGAATAAAAGCCTTATTAATTGTTCATTGCCATTGATGAAACTACATCTGGAATATTGTGTGCAGTTTTGGCTTACGTTTTAAAGAAATTTTACTTGCATTCAAGGCTGGATAGTAAAAGTTCACTAAATTAATCGCTGGGATGGGGAAGTTGCTCAGTATCCAACATTGAATAAATTGGGACTAAGGGTAGTATTTTAAGGCCCTGCTTGTCCCAGATCTGTAAAATCCTGTCTGGTCAATGGATCTTCCCATTGTCTGCCCCTCACCTGCCCAATTTCCATGGTGGACAGCATGTTAAATTCTGGCCTATATTCTTTGCCAGTTCCAGTGGCCCAATTGATCATGATTCCATTGCAATCTTGATGTCATCTGCAAACTTATTAACCATGCTTCCTAAATTCTCATCCAGTCAATAACATAAAAGAGAAATAACAGTGGACCCAACACCAACAGCACAGCGGCACGGTAGCACAGTGGTTAGCATTGCTGCTTCACAGCTGCAGGGACCTGGGTTTGATTCCCGGCTTGGGTCACTGTCTGTGTGGAGTTTGCACATTCTCTTTGTGTCTGCATGAGTTTCCTCCGGATGCTCCAGTTTCTTCCCACAGTCCAAAGATGTGTGGGTTAGGTTGATTGATGCTAAAATTGCCTCGTAGTGTACTAGGATGCTTAGGTTAGAGGGATTAGGTGGTAAAATATGTAGGAATATGGAGGTAGGGCCTGGGTGGGATTGTGGTCCTCTTGCTGCACTGTAGAGTTCTATGATTCTATGATCCCTGAGGCATACTGTGACCAGGCCTCCAGTTTGAAAAACAACCCTCTACAACCATCCTCTGTCTTCTGTCATCCAGCGAATTTTGTATCCATTTGGCTACCTCACCCTGGATTTCTTGAGATTTAACCTAATGTAACAACCCACCATGTGGTATCTTGTCAAAGATCTTGCTAAAGTCCATGCAGACAATGTCGACTGCACTTCCCTCATCTATCTTCCTTGTTACCCTTTCAAAAAACTCAAGTTCGTGAGACATGATTTTCCACTCTAAAACTATGCTGTCTCTAATCAGTTCTTACCTTCTATAATTTACCCGCTACAAATGCTAGGCTAACTGGCCTTAGTTCCCAGGCTTTTCCCTGCAGCCTTGTTAAACAAAGGCACAACATTTCCCACCTTCCAGTCTTCAAGCACATCATCTGTGGCCGTCAATGATTTAAATACTTCTATCGGGGAGCCATAATTTTCTCCCTAGCCTCCCACAATATTTTGGAATACACTTCATCAGTCCCGGGGATTTATCTACTCTGATGAGCTTTAAGGCTTCCAACACCTCCTTCTCTGTAATATATACATTTTTCAAGACATCACTATTTATTTCCCCAGGTTCCCTAACATCCATGCCTTTCTCGATAGTAAATACAGATGAGAAATATTCATTTAGCATCTCACCCATCTCTTGTGGATCCACTCATAGTTGACCTTGTTGATCCTTAAGAGACCCCTACTCTCAATCAAGTTGGTCTTTTGCCCTTTATGTATTGGTAGAAGCTCTTGGGATTCACCTTTACCATCTGCCAAAGCAATCTTGTGTCCCCTTTTTGCCTTCCTAATTTCTCTCTTAAGTCTACTTCTACACTCTCAATACTCTTCAATGGATCCACTTGATTCCAGCTCTCTATGCATACCATATACCTCCTTCTTCTTCATGACCAAGGGCCTCAATATCCTAGTCATCTAGGGTTGCCTACTTCTACCAACCTTGCCCTTTGCTCAAAAGGAATCTGCTTACCCTGAATCCTGGTTTTGAAACACTTTTGAAAGCTTCCCATTTATCAGATGTCCCTTTGCCTGCCAACAGACTCCCCCAATCAACCTTTGAATGTTCCTGTCTAATACCATCAAAATTGGCCTTACCCCAATTGAGAATTTTAACTTTTGGGCCAGATCTATCATTCTCCATAGCTGTCTTAAAACTGATGGAATTATGATCACTGGTCCCAACTTGAATCCTCACCAACATTTCTGTCACTTGTCCTTCTTTATTTTCCAAGAAAGTGTTCCCTTAAAGGGTTGTGAATCTTTGGAATTCTTTACCCTGAGGGTTGTAGATACTCCATCATTAAATGCATTGAAGGCTGGGATTGACCAATTTTTGTTCTTGCAAAAGACATGGAGAATGTGCATGAAAATGGAGTTGAGGTCCAGGAATACCCCTCATCATAATGAATGACAGAGCAGACTCAGTAGGCCATATGATCTAATCCTACTCCAATTTCTCCTGATCTTGACATGCGGTATTTGATCACTCTAGTCTGCATTGCCTATTCCTACAGCCATCAATTGTATCCCCAAGCTGATATTTAATCCAGTTCCTTTCTTCAGTTAGTTTCAGCCTCAATTGCTGAGCTTGGGAACCTGATCTGCAAGTTCAGCACTCACTAATTTAAGCAGTATTTTATACTGTCCCCATGTAGCGAGTTTGGAGGCAGAGAGGGATAGTGGTGAGTGGGGCAATGGCCTTCCTGCCCTGCCATCAATTAAAGCCCATATGTAGGCAATAATGACCACCTAAGGGCCACTGCCACTGGTATTAACCTAACAATGGGCAGGCCTGTTGCCATGCAGGAAGCATGACATACATATCTGTGCAGGTTGCTTGTGTTCTCTCTTCGTGGGTCTCCCATAATTCAGTGCCTGAGTGAGGAAGCTGACACTTGGAAGAGAGGGCCCACTGGCACTCACTCCCTGCCCTGCTACCCACCTAACTACACTCCTGTCCTCCTTGACCTCCGCCCTTTGAAAGCCCTCCATCATCATCTATCTCTGGTTTGGGTTGCCCCAGCCCCTCCCATGGGGTACTAATGAGCAAAAGAGCTTTTACCACTGATCTGCCAGCTTCTCTTGGTGGATGGGACTTCCTGCCTCCAGGATCCTGACATTGTGGAAGGCCTAACATCTCAAGTGCCTGATTGTCTTGTGATACACTTATCCAGCTGACAGCTGAAACCTCCCATCACTTCCATAAAATTCTCCTCTTCGAGTTTGTTCATTTTAAGCTTTGTATTTTCCAGTCCTTGTTACTGATAAATCCAGGTTCAGGAATCATGATTGACAAATTCACCTCACTGTGCCATTGAATATTTTAGGAAGGATGGTAAAAATTGACATCACTGGCAAGAAGGAATCAGTATAATATTGTTGCACAAATTATGAATTAGGAGTAGGAGTAGGAGTAGGCCATTTTCCCCTTGAGCCTGATCTGCTGCCATTCAATAAGATGATTGATCTGATTGTGGCCTCAACTCCATATTCTGCCAATCCCAGATTAGTGTTTTGACACATGGGCCTTAAGAGTATTTAAGGGACACAAAGTTTAAACATTCAATGTATTTCAGCGAGGGCGAAAATTTGACCTTCGACCAATGATGTGTAATGGAACATAGAATTTGTCATGCTCAAATAGCTGAATCAGCCCCTTATCTTTCTTTTTCTGAACAGTGTGCTTACATTGTTTTAAAAGCTTTCACGGTCCAGGTTGAATCCTGAACTTGATAACATGAGGCATGACAACATTGACAGGATAAACTGCTGATTCTCCCAAAAAAAACAATGACATGTTCCCCCACCCCCCGCCCTCAGAGCAGCAAGTGCAACTGAAGCATTCTGAATGTTAAAGATCCACAAGAGTGTTCAATAATTTCACCAATAATTAAATAGTTGTTTACTAGTATTGACAATGCAAAAATATAATATTTGATTTGAGATTATTATGAAATTCCCCCACCTGCAATTTTAAAGATGTGTTTCTTCAGATTTACTTCAGCCCCAGAGTGACATTTAAAACTTTTTCCTTCTCTGCCAAATACACTGACTCTTCCTGACAAACTGGCCATTTTTCATACCTGAGTTCAGGCAACAGGTGCCAGAAGTTCCTCAAATGTGGAGGCCATAGCAGCTGAGTCTAATTCTGTCTGTACACACACACACCAATTCCAATGGGATTTCCATCGGAATTGCTTTGTTAAAGAGGGCAATCCTTCCTCTTTTATGCCATAATGGAGAATAGAAAAGGCCAGGCGCAATTTGTACCATTTCTATATACTACATACATGAAATGAAAAGGACCCACTGGATGTTCCCAGAAGCCTGTCTATTACCAATTCCCATCAAGGTGTGAATCTCTGTGCTGGTGAGGGTATCGGTGACATGGAGCATCCAAAAATTTATCAGGGTTGCTATCCTGGCTGTTTTCCAAAGTTGAACTCATGGTTGGACGTGGGGCATTAATGCATGGCAGGAGCATAAGGATAGGAGTGAAAGAATTTGCGTGAAGCTAGCTAGATGAATGATTGTGTTGTGGGTCCTCACTTTTTTCTCTTGGCTTATCTTGCCCTCAGTGCAGGAGTGGTCCTCTTTCCCCTGGCAAGCTAGAGGACTCTCTCCTTGAATGGAGAGAAGATTTTCAGTTTGAGCATGCTTCCACCCATCAGTGCCCTCTCCTTTTTATTGTGATCCAGCTTGGTTATAAGGAGATAGATGTGGAGAGCAGAAGCAGGATTCATGCCAGGTCAAATAGTAAGGATGCATTGCAATGTGTGTATAAAAGCAAAATATTGCGATGCTGGAATCTGAAACAAGAACAGAAAATGCTGGAAAACCTCAGCAGGTTTGACAGCATCCATGGAGAGAGAATACAGCCAATGTTTCAAGTCTGGATAACTCTTTGTCAGAGCTGACAGCAAAGAAATTCAGAGACAATGTATACTATGTGGGAGTGGGGCTGTAATTGGACAAATATAGTCCCTTAAGAATCTTCAGATAATCTCTTAATCTGCACCTCTGTTCTGCTGTTCTCACATTCCAATCACAATACAGCTCCACCCTCCAACCCACCGTCCCCCCACCACATGGTATAAATCTTGTCTGATTTTCTTTGCTCTCAGCTCTGATGAAGAGTCATGCAGACTCGATTCTATTCTTTCTCCACAGATGCTGTCAGACTTGCTGAGATTTTCCAGCATTTTCTATTCCAGCATGTATGGTTGGTGGGTAGGAAATGGGATGTGATGAAGAGAGGAGTTTCAGGGAAATTGATGAAGCTTATGGGAGGGTGAGTGGTGGGGCCCCTTGAGATAACAATGACTGAGCTCTCAGTAGATATGTTATGGGTATATGAATAAGTGGGTGTTGACAAATGAAAAGAGTACTTACCCTGGCAGCACACAGGAGATCATTCATCTTTTTCCTGCACCAGATGCCTATCCTCTTGCATAGGGAACTTCTGTTTACCAGTGCGGCCACAGCCTTCCATGCAGTGTTGGTGACATTGCTGGTTGGCATTCTGCCAGTCCGAGGTTCTCCATTTCATCCAGCATTAATCATAGATTCATAGAATCCTACAGTGCAGAAGGAGGCTATTTGGCTCATTAACCACAATTCAACCACAACCTAGGCCCTATCCCCATAACCCCATGCATTTACCCTAGATAGCCCCCCTGACACTAAGAGGCAATTTAGCATGGCCAAACCACCAAACCCACACATGTTTAGATGTGGGAGGAAACCGAAGAACTCAGAGAAATTCCATGCAGACAAATAAGAACATAAGAAATAGGAGCAGGAGTAGGCCATCTAGCCCTTCGAGCCTGTCCCACCATTCAATAAGATCATGGCTGATCTGAAGTGGATCAGTACCACTTTCCCACCTGCTCCCCATAACCATTAATTCTCTTATCTATCAGAAATCTATCTACCTGTGACTTAAACATATTCAACGAGGTAGCCTCCACCACTTCAATGGGCAGACATTTACAGAGATTCACTACCCTCTGAGAGAAGAAGTTCCTCCTCAACTCTGTTCTAACCTGCTGCCACCCCCTGAATTTGAGGTTGCGCCCTCTAGTTCTGGTTTCCTTTCTAAGTGGAAAGAATCTGTCTACCTCTGCTGTATCTAGGCTCTTCATTATCTTGTAAGTCTCTATAAGATCCCCCTTCTGCCTTCTAAACTCCAACGAGTACAGGCCCAGTCTATTTAATCTCTCCTCATAAGCTAACTCCCCCATCTCCGGTATCAGCCTGGTGAACCTTCTTTGTACTCCCTCCAAGGCCAATATATCCTTTTGCAAATAAGGGGACCAAAACTACACACAGAACTCCAGCTGTGGCCTCACCAGTGCCTTGTACAGTTGAAGAAGACCTCCCTGCATTCTCCCTGCTGGAGAATGTGCAGACTTTGCACAGAAAATGATTCAAGCCAAGATCAGTACTACCTCAGAAAAACCTCAGGGAAGTCTTCCTAGCAGCTATCCTCTTGAGAGGACCTGGAACAAGTGCTAGGGAGGTGTTTAAATGGAGCATCCCCTGACTGGAATGCTCAGTTGATGGTGGGGTCAGCCTGCTACAAGCATGGTATGAAACTTGAGCAAATTCTTTTCCCTAAAGTGCCAAAAAATATAGCATGAAAACTCACCTGCACTGCCAACGAGCTGTACACCACTTTTCTTACACAAAGTGATACTTTGCCAAAAATGTGAAAATTCCACCCATAATCTAAGCAAATACCTTGTAAGATTAACTTGGGAACATAAGTCATTAAACAGTTCCTATCAGGCAATCATGCAGAACAATAGTTATAACCATAGAATCCCTACAGTACAGAAGGAAGCCTTTTGGCTATTGAGTCTGTACTGACCACAAGCCTATCTAGGCTCTATCCCTGTAACCCTCATTTACCCTGCTAATCTCTGGACTCTAGGATTAATTTAGCATAGCCAATCAACCTATCTTTGGAGAGGGAGGAAACTGTAACATCTAAAGGAAACCTACCCAGTCATGGGGAGAAAGCACAAACTCTACACAGACAGTGACCTGAGGCTGGAATTGAACCTGGGTCCCTGGCATTGTGAGGCATCAGTGCTAACCACTACACCACCATGCCATGAAGTGATTGGTTTATTTATTTCTATAAGTGTAAAATATATAAGTGCAATAATATATAAATAATTAACATGTGACTTGACCCTTTCCCAGTTGGTCATTTTGTTACTTGAAGCTAGGTTAAGCTCCACATATATTCCATTCTCCTACAGATTCTTGCTTTATGACTGCTTCACTTTGCTTCAGCTTTCTTCTTTAAAAGTATTAGGTTCAGTCAAACTGATTCCCTTCCTCTGCTGAGTAGAATTCAAACACTTCACTTGATAAAGAGCTCTCCAGAGTTCAAATGAATAGAAAATTTCCAGCCACAGTATGTGTGAATGATGATTTGAATGTCAAATTATCTTTTCATTGACTCCAGTGTGCCGGGTCAGCCAATCCTGCAATCTGATGGATACCACTGGTCCTTTTGTTCACTGAACTGAATCCTGTGAATATAAATTTAATTCCCCGGTCATGCCTTTAATAATACCAAGGTAGCTTATGGTAGGCAGCAATCACGTTGAAAAATATTTCTACGCTATTTTTACCTGTGCATTTCCTGGACAGGGAATTTAAAATGCAAAATATGGTTTTGTATTTTGAGTTGAGAACCTGTATCTGAGTGTCGACTCAGACAATTGGCATCCTTCCATTAGCGAGAGATGATGGAATGCAATCTCATAACTTTGATATGATGAGATGAGATCATCTCCATGAGGATGAAGTGTCCTCTCCTTTTGATTTTTGGCTGCATATCTCCCAGCAGGATTTGGAGCTACAGTTTCCTCAGTATCTGCACTGTTTTACCTCTCAATCCAAAAGAAGGGTGAGTGTGTCCCTACATGTGGAGCCCACTCACTTGCAGAAGCTCCTGGAAGGCGATTAACTATAGGGAGTATCAGCCACTTGTAGGGCTGCATCACAATGTTTCTCCTGATCCAGACCACAATGCAGTATGTCCCAGTAGTAGAGAGTTGTTTGCTAGATGCCAGGGCATGTCCACATGAGGCATGCTAGTATATCACATCTCTGGGCCCTGTTTCCTCAGATCCATTGTTCTTCTAATGCGGAGTTTAAATTCATAGTTTATTTATTATTGTCACAAGTACGCTCACATTAACATTGCCATGAAGTTACTGTGAAAATCCTCTAGTCGCCACATTCTGGTGCCTGTTTGGGTACACTGAGGGAGAATTTAGCATGATCAATACAACTAACCAGTGTGTCTTTTGGACTGTGGGAGGAAACCAGAGCGCACAGTGAAAACCCACGTAGAAGCAAGGAGAACATGCAGATTCCGCACAGACATGGACCAAAGCCAGAACTCAAACCCGGTTCCCTGCCGCTGTGAGGCAGCAGTGCTAATCACTGTACTACTGTGCCATCCTTATTGTGCTCTGTTCTTTGAGTTTCTGAGGGTGTCATCAGACAAGTTTTAAATGGGCATCCTTTGTCTTTGAACTGCCAGTTGGGAAATCTGCTTGGAAATGTGAAGAGCTGAGAGAAGATGAGTTTGGGAGAGTTCTGAAACTCTCCTGAACTCTCAGATGTTCATCACTTAGAATTTTTTCATGAAGTTTCACCCAGAGTTGAGAGTCTTTTCATTTGTGGGCCCTTTGGGAACTCTTGAGTGCCATATAGTTGATGACAGATGCTGTTTTCATATCATCTTCTGCCATTTTCAGGAGATAATGGGCAGCACAAAGCATCCCCCTTAAGAGAGAAAAGTATCGGTTTTGGAGGACATAGAACATTTTGAATATTTGTTGTCACCATCCTGGAGTGATTCTAGAATATGTCTATGCCCAGAAGTTGGATTTCTTGAGGGTCACAGAGTGGTGTGCCTGTTGCTCATAGCCAGAGTTTTTTCAGTCATATTTCCTTATCTGAAAGCACTATGACACTGGCTTTTCTGTCTAATTTGAAATGGTGAGATGACCATTTACAGAGATGTCAGCATTTCAAAAATAGAATCAAGGATTCTTAATGTCAGCCAAGAAACACTGTTAAATTTTTTCCTGGTGTGGTACCTCAATCTCATGGACTGTTTTGGAATCCTCTTCCTCACATTTGATGCTTAGACTTTTGCAACTTTCTGAGTATCCCAGTCAGTTGCAGTGAAAACATAAACGTAGAGATTGCAGAACATTTCTCTTGCCTGTATAGTCTTTTGGCTCCACAATGCTGGCATGGTCTTCCACCATGTTATTGTCATTCTTTGGCCTGGCATCTCCCTGCCCTCCAGTGGCTTTATAAGCTGGAATTGTTCTATACCATGACATAATTTATCCTTACAAAATGGACCTATGTTGCTGGCAAATTTCAGATTGTCTATTTGGATTGCTTTTTCCAGAGTTTGTATGGATGTTTGAAAGGACATCATCAGCCGCTCGGACTACTATTTAGTCTCATACAAGCTCTGTAGGTGGAGCCACATCAGTTCGCTGGAGAGCTAGAACTTGGGTGATTGAGACTTCATTTCACCCATATTGGGATTGCACAGTCCGATACGATCTTCAGTATACAGAGTTTTCTTATTCTTTATTGCACAATATCCGCCCATGCAAAACCACTTATTTTGGAAGCTAAGACTTGCCTCATGGAAGCTGGATTCTTTTAAAGTCCAGAAGGAGAGCCTTCTGTAGTGTAAACGCTCTTTATGTTATCCATTTGAGGTCACTATAGTCATAAACTGCAGCCAATCAGTATCATTAATTTAGAGAAGAATCAACAGTTTCCTGAGGCTGCTGCATTCTTGAAGATGTTATTCCTTTTTAAATAAAAAACTATTGAAGGATTTCAGAACATTTTCATACTTATCTGAGAATTCAGTTATTCCTTTCCACATATTTTGACATCAATTTCTTGCAGCAAATTTTCTAATTAGGATTTGGCCACTAGAATGTTGTTGGAGTACGTTAGGGCATTTAAGAGCTGATTCCCAACTTTGGCTGAGTTCTTAAAGCTTTATTTTTCTCGGCTGCCATATGATATGGTGGCACCTCTGAAGGGGGACTGGTTGCAGTAATTAACAAAACATAATTCTTTGACTGATTAATCTCCTGAAGACAGTTAAAAGCTTGTTTAGCATTAAAACTGAATTTGTCTGACCCTTGCTAGGTCCTTTGTCTCAGCAATCGATGGCGATTTTCAGTGGCTCTCCACATGCTTTGGTGGAATCTTTTGTGATGTGGAGATTCCGGTGTTGCACTGGGGTAAACACAGTAAGAAGTCTTATGTTTATTTGGTAGTAAACACCACTAGCTTTTGGCATTTGCCCACCCCAAAAGCTAGTGGCATTTACTACCAAATAAACTTTTGGACTTTAACTGATGTTGTGAATCTTTTGTGCACAGTGGATTTTTCTTCTGCATCTGTAATAGAGCATCTTTTTAGCTGATGTCCAGTTGTGCCTTCAGTTCAGATGCACTTCAGCAAGATCAGGATGTTGTTTCTTCAGTGTTTCAGATTTTGCATCCTTCATTAGGTGCTGTTTTGAGTTTGTTCATTAGCTATCATCGTGTTGTAAAGGTTGTTCAGTAGATCTCTGAACAAGGTTCAGAGGCTTGCCTAGTTGACTAGTAGTAACACATAACTGTATACAAATATACAAAGTATAGGCAAAACTAGGAGCTATCTCCATATTGACTTTAATCCATACAACTCAGTGTCCTCTCTACTATATGTCTCTATACATCATTTGCTGAACACCATTATACTACAGATACATATTTAGAAAGGATGGTTGCCACGGTGCTGCCTGAGCATCCAGAAGCAGACAATTGATTGTTCATTGTGCCCTGAGGATGAGGAAGTGCAACCTCTTTATAAGAACATCATTTTGAAGGGGGAAATAATTTGCCAAACTTTCCCATGCCCTCTGTCCTCGCACCCACACAACCCACAGCATCTTAGGGAAACTGATTGGGAACGGTTGTTTGAGGATAAGTCCACACTAGGCATGTGGGACTCTTTCAAGGGAATACTGAAAATGTTGCAAGATAAGTACGTGCCGGCCAAGAGGAAAGATGGGAAAGGTAGGATTAGAGAGCCGTGGATTACTAGGGATATTGAAGACTTGGTTAGGAAGAAAAGAGAGGCGTATGATAGGTCGAAGCAGCTGGGAACCGAGACAGCATTGAAGGAATATAGAGAGAGTAGGAGGGAGCTCAAACAGGGAGTTAGAAGGGCAAAAAGGGGGCATGAAATGATTTTGGTGAATAGGATTAAGGAAAACCCAAAGACTTTTTACTCCTATGTTAGGAATAAAAGGGTGGTTAGAGGAAAAATCGGACCTCTTAGGGACAGAAGAGGGGAACTGTGCTAAGAGCCCGAGGGAATGGCGGAGATCCTGAATGAATACTTTGCGTCGGTATTCACGAAGGAGAGGGGCTTGTTGACAGCTCCTGTCTCTGAGGGAGCTGTGGACCAGTTGAGGGAAATATCCATACCGAGGGAGGAAGTGTTAGAGCTTCTAGGTAGCATTAAAACTGATAAATCTCCAGGGCCTGATGGCATTTATCCCAGACTGCTTAGAGAGGTGCGAGGTGAAATTGCTGGGCCTCTGACGCAAATCTTTGTCTCTTCCTTGGACACAGGTGAGGTCCCAGAGGACTGGAGAATAGCTAATGTTGTACCGTTGTTTAAAAAGGGTGGTAGGGATAACCCTGGAAATTATAGGCCGGTGAGTTTGACGTCAGTGGTAGGGAAGCTGTTGGAGGGGATTCTTAGAGATAGGATGTATAGGCATTTAGAGCGTTGCAATCTGATTAGGGATACGCAGCATGGATTTGTTAAGGGGAGGTCGTGCCTTACAAATCTGGTAGAATTTTTTGAGGAGGTGACGAAAACGGTGGACGAAGGGCGAGCCGTTGATGTTGTCTATATGGATTTTAGTAAGGCGTTTGACAAAGTCCCTCATGGGAGGTTAGTCGAGAAGGTCAAGGCAAATGGGATACAAAGACAGGTAGCTAGATGGATAAGCAACTGGCTTGGTAATAGAGACAGAGAGTAATAGTGGAAGGTGTTTCTCTAGCTGGAGGTGGGTCACTAGTGGTGTGCTGCAGGGCTCGGTACTGGGACCTCTTCTATTTGTAATATATATAAATGACTTGGAAGAGGGAGTAAGTGGAGTGATCAGCAAGTTTGCAGACGATACAAAGATGGCTGGACTTGCGGATAGTGAGGAGCATTGTCAGGCGATGCAGCAGGACATAGATAGGCTGGTAGCTTGGGCAGACAGATGGCAGATGGAATTCAATCCTGATAAATGTGAGGTGATGCATTTCGGGAGAAAAAATGTAGAGGGGAGGTATATGATAAAGGGTAGACCTATTAAGAGTATAGAAACGCAGAGGGACCTGGGGGTGCAGGTGAACAAGTCTCTGAAGGTGGCAGAGCAAGTGGAGAAGATTGTGAAGAAAGCATATAGTATGCTAGCCTTTATAGGAAGGGGTATAGAGTACAAGAGCTGGCCTTTAATGTTGCAGTTGTATAAAACGTTGGTTAGACCTCATTTGGAATACTGCGTCCAGTTCTGGTCGCCTTACTACCGGAAGGACGTGGAGACTCTGGAGAGAGTGCAGAGGAGGTTTACCAGGATGCTGCCTGGTATGGAAGGTCTGAGTTACGAGGAGAGATTAGGCAAATTGGGACTGTTTTCCTTAGAAAGACGTAGACTTAGAGGAGATCTAATAGAGGTGTACAAGATTATGAGGGGTATAGATAGAGTAAACAGGGTTAAGCTTTTTCCTAGGATGGACTCAAATAGCACGAGGGGTCACGGGCTTAGGGTGAGGGGGGTAAGGTATAATTTGGATGCTAGAGGGAGTTTTTTCACACAGAGGGTGGGGGGGGTATGGAATGCGCTGCCAAGTAAAGTGGTGGAGGCAGGTACTCTGGAGTTATTTAAGAAATACTTAGATGGGCACATGAACAGAATGGGAATGGAGGGGTATAGAAAACTGATTTAAAATAGGGATCATGAGCCTTGGGAGTCCCTGGGAAGTGTGTAAATAGATGATGATATTGATGTACTTGTTTTTATCCTACAGGTGCTTTGGTCCACCTTGTTGTCTAACGAGGGGCATACACGCGATGGGTCATGAGAGGGCTGCTCTTGGATCTTTTCGAGAGTATCCTAGTGCTTCACGTTGTTAGTGTATGCTTGACCTGGACCATCTGATGGGCAACACGACAGCTCAGTGACTATAGCTGTGCTGTGCAGATACATGGATTTGGGCCTGTGTCTGTGGGAGTTTGCGCATTCTCCCCGTGCTTGCGTGGGTTTTCTCCGGGAGCTCTGGTTTCCTCCCATATCCCAAAGATGTACTCTTAGGCTAATTGGCAAAACAAATTCTCCCTAAATTGTCTCAAATTTGGTTTTTAATCCATAGATTTATAAACATGGACAGGGATTGTATGTAGATGTGGGAACATCAAGGTGGCGGCGCAGGCTCGTTGGGCCGAAGGGCCTGTTTCCCGTGCTGTTTTGTTCTTTGTTCTTTGTTCTTTGTCTGGAGCAATATGGACCTCTTGTATAGAAAAATAGATAAATCTGGCATAGTTCCCTCCCAATAAGAAAACTTGATGCCTTCTTCAGAGCTCTGCATTGTTGGAAGTGCAGCCCTTTGGACAAGATATCGAACTGATGCTTCATCTCTGCCCTCTCATGTACACATAAATGAATGCACTATATTGTTGTATAGAAACTACCTTGGACTCAATAGTCCAAATCGTTTCCTATGCCATAACAATGCGATACATTTAATGTTGATAAGCAAATGAGGGATAAATAAATAAAAGGATTTGTTAATAGGTGAGATGAAGAGCAGTGGGAGGAAATAAAAATGGAGTGTAAACACCAGCATTGATCTGTTGGGCTGAACGGCTTGCTTTTGTGCTGTAAGTATTATGAAAGAAGCTGGTATCACTAATACCAATCTAATTTGGGGTGAAGATAACTCAAATAAACAAGTTTGTTAGACGGTTTAGCACTTACTGTCTAAAAAGGACAATAATTTTTGAATTATGAAGGATGCTTGCCTTTTTGGCAGGCCTGCTTTTGACTGCAAACTGTTAAAAATTGTCCAGATCAGGCAGCTTTACTGCAACATTTTGTCATATATTTAGCTCACTTGCTTCAACCATTTGACTGTACATTGTAGCATGAGATGCAACTCTATGGTGCTAAGTGCCCAAATTATGGACATGCAGAAATAAATTAAAGGACTCTGTGAAAGGACTCACAGTATGAACATTTTACTATTTTGGTCTCTCAACATAAAGTACCCTTGAAAGTTAGCCAGTGTATTGTTTTTGCATTGCCGAAGTATTTTGCTTCTATATTAATTTATTTATTATAACAAGGACATTTTTAGTTTAGCCTGAAATGTTTATTTCAGCATGATTTTTTTCTCTTTGAAGAAAGCAAGATATGGCCTGGGATAGCTTTGAGATAAAGGTATTGTTCGTGTTGTATGCTGATCCTTTTTTCTTTGCATGAGGTGTAATAAGTTCCAGTTCATAGATGATATAGTTCTGGTATTAAATCTGGCTTGATCCTATAAGAACAAATGTTGAAACAAGTCTGTAATCTAATAATTAAATCAATGAGAACAGAGAGAAATCTTTTAAAAAACAAACATCTGCCTCTATTCTGGGACTGAAAAGTGAGTAGATCAGAATTAAAAGGGAGAAATGCACCAGCACCTGATGTCACAAGCTCAATACCAGTGCAGCCAGGGCTACAAGACCAACAATCAATGAGCTTGTGTCTCTATTGGATTAAAGTCTATAGTCTGTCACACACACAACCCATTGAATGCAGCTTTAAACATCAATGCCATTTGCTGAGGCAGACTGGGCCTCTTTCAGTTCTTTCGATACAGAAAAAAGATGTTTATCTCTATTTTCCTTGCTATCCTTCATCAATGTTATCAACACAACCTCTCTGACGGTTGTAACTCAGCAGTCCCTCGACGGGTAGGTTTTGTTCTTTCTCTATTGTTCCTCGGCCAATGGCCTGAGGGAGATCAGCTTTTGTACTCTATTCCGCAGGTGTGACGTTGCTTGAAACCCATCCAATCAAATATGAGCAGTCTGGATTTATGCCAGGAGTTTGTGTCCTCTGAAGGTAGTGTAACGTGCTGACTGACATCACCTGCTCCTGGTGAGGTAGTTGCTGCCTCACTAACACTCTATCTGCTGTTTGAGAAGTGAACATCTTTCCTGGAAATCATGCCATACACAGCAGCCGGGCACTTATGTGACCGCCTGGTGCGTGAGAGGCAGAGGAGGGAGGGGGAAGGGTCAATTCACAAGCCCATCAAATTTTATGAGCAGGACTTTGTGATGCTGAAGCAGGAATGCATGCAGAAAAAGATTCTATTTGAAGATGAGACATTTCCAGCGACAGTGGAGTCCCTCGGGTATAAAGAACTGGGACAAAAGTCCACAAAAGTGAAGAACATAGTGTGGAAAAGACCAAAGGTAGGGATTTAAGCAGAATCTATTTTCTGGTAGATGCCTTGCTTATTGGGCCTCCCTGCTGTACAGTCCCTCAATGTAGGAACTTCCCCTCTGCTGGTATGAAGCCATGTTGGCAGGATTTACAACAGGTTTTGTAAAATTGGAACCTGGTAAACGTTCTTCTTGGGGGTGCAAAAACAAAATAGGGAGATAGTCATGCCTAGGCACTGGGGACAGTGTCTCAGATTGGAGTTCCTAAAATGACTTTGAGGGATGTCTGTGCTCTGCAATAGGTGGTTGAGGGTGTGAGTACTCGCAGTTGTTATAAGTAAAGCGCAGTCTTTATAACGTGTTGGTGGGGATGGAAGTAGTTGCAGCCACAGCAAGTGAAGGACAGTCTGCAGTATGATGGTGAGAGTGGTAGAATTTGCAGTTACTATAATTGAAAAGCAATCTGTGTAATCTGAAAATGGATACAGGTGGGACTGCTTGCAGTTACTGTAAGTAAAAGGCAACCTGTCCTGTGATAGAAAGGTGACAGTGGACGTACTCAGTTCTGTAAGTAAAGCACTTGCTTTACTGTAATTGGAGAGTGAAGCTAAGAGTACTGGAGTTACTGTAAGTGGATTGCAGGCCTGCTCTGAGGGAGGGAATACTCTGTTACTGTAAGTGAAAAGCAGTCTGTATATTCTCACACTGGATATGGGTGGCACTACATACCATTACTATAAGCCATTTTTAAAATTTATCTGCTATGCTTTTATTACTCATCCCTAATTCTCCTTGGGATAGGACAGTAAACAATGTTCATGGACCATTGTAGTCAAGGTGCTATTCAGAAAAGAGTTCCAGGATTTTGACTGTGTGATGTAGAAGGAATGGCAATATTTTTCCAGGTCAGGTGTGCATGTGTAACATGTCTGAACTTGGAACTGGTGGCATTTCCATGTACTTACTGCTGTTGATCTTCTAGATCAGGCTTGTCCAACGTGCGGCCCAAGGGCTGAATGCAGCCCTCAAGCCCATATATGTGGCCCCAGCGCCAGTTTACAAAATGCCAGTTAGGCAGGTAAATTTGAGTGGAAGAAACTGCATGGAGTTGCTCCTCATCACAGACATTTATTTCTGCTGATTGGCTCATCAGTGAATTCAAGGCTGGGGGATCCAAGGATTGGAGACCAAAGAGCAGGGTACCAAGGGCTGGGAAGCCAAGGGGTTGGGTCCAGGGAGTGGTAGATCTGGAGAATTGATGGCAGTGTATAAAGCCCAGGGAATGCAGGAGAGCAAAGATGTCAAAAAGCAGAGCAAGGATATCTGGAAGAAGTCCTGGGCATCTGGAGTGGGCTGTGGGCATGCGAGAGCACAGCGCAAGGCAGCATGAGCAGAGCCCGCTGACTTCTGAATGAGTGAATGATGCAGACTGTGTGAGTCTGTATCATTCTTTTCTTTTTTGTTTTGAAACTCATTTAATGTTGTACCAAATTTTTGGGGCGGCGGCGGGAGGCGGGGGGGTGGATTTTCCTGCTTCGTTTTCAGTGGACAGGAATTGAGCATAGCAGAAAATTGAGTGGGAGTCTGCAAACGACTTACTTGCCAGTGGGATTTCCCCATTCGCATGTTCCCAACCCCTGTCACTGATGACATAATGGGATTCCTGCCATGAAAGGTCAGGAACCTCATTAGTATACATTAACATACATCTATTGGGCCTCCCTGCTGTACAGTCCCTCAATGTAGGAACTTCCCCCCTGCTGGTATGAAGCCATGTTGGCAGGATTTACAACAGGTTTTGTAAAATTGGAACCTGGTAAACGTTCTTCTTCGGGGTGCAAAAATAAAATAGGGAGATAGAACATAGAACATAGAACATTACAGCACAGAACAGGCCCTTCGGCCTTCGATGTTGCGCTGACCAATAAGGAGATAGTCATGCCTAGGCACTGGGGACAGTGTCTGAGCATTCCTGGGAGCAATACTGGGAGGGCATTCATTGGGATTATCTGGGGGTGGGGCAGGTGTGGTCTCAGAGAAGCGGTGATCCCATATCGATGGGGGGTTTGGGGGTAGTGTGGTCCCAAGTTTGTGAGGGGTGCATTCCTATGACTGTGAAGAGTGGAGAGAGGTTATATTTATTTTTCTTCGATTGGCATACCCCTTACACGTGGCACCTTGATCTTTTAAAAGCCACTTTTGCTGTGCCTGTCCTGCCAGCGTGACACGGTAGGACTACCTGCTATTTTTTTCAGCAAAGTGCTTGAAAATATAGCAGGAAAAGCCAGCAGTGCAACTGGAAGGCTACACCCTGCTTTTACTGTGCAGGGGTTCACACTTTAAAAAAAAAACCAAAAAATTCCATCCTTTAGCTTTCTGAAATTTGTTCAGTGTATAAAGTTTTCAAATGTGACCCCCTGCCTTCTTCCCCCCAGCCATGTTAAAAGGTTGGATTAGCTTGTTCAAGGTGGTAGTTTAAAAGTTGTAGCTGAAGGATACATGACAAGTTGCTGCAGTATATCCTGCAAATGGTACAGTGACTGTAGCCTCACTGTGCTGCGAAGGGCCATAATGCTGGAGGAAGTGAATTTTGAGGGTGGTAGATGGAGTTTCCCTCAGTGGGCTGCTTTGTTCTGGATATTCCTGAGCTTTTTGAGCATTATTGGAGCTGTACTAATGAATGTAATAGATAATGGACATGCTTTCGGGAATCAAAAGAATACTTCGGCTCTGACCTGCTACTGTAGCTGCAATGTTGATGGTAGATAATTTGAGGATAGCATGTAGTTTTTTAATATTCATCCATGGAATGGGAGAATCACTGGCAATGGCAGCATTTATTGCACGTCATTAATTGTTCCTGAGATGATTGTGAGCCCCTTTCTTACATCACTGTAGCCCATGAGTTATAAATACCCCAACAATGCTGTTCGGATGGAAATTCCAGAGGTGGCACGGTGGTTGGTACTGTGCTTAGCACTGCTGCTTTACATCGCCAGTGATCCTGGTTCAATTCTGGCCTTGGGTAACTGTCTGTGTGGAGTATACATATTCTCCCTGTGTCTCTGTGGGCTTCCTTTAAGTGCTCCAGTTTCCTCCCACAAAGTTCACAGATGAGCAGGTTAGGTAGATTGCCCTGCTAAATTGCCCCTTAGTGTCAGAGAGACTAGCAGAGTAAATATGTGCGGTTACGGGGATAGGACCTGGGTGAGATTGTTGCAATCTTGATGGGCCAAGTGACCTCCTTCTGCCCTGTAGGGATTTATGATTCTATGACAATGAAGGAGCAGTGGTATAATTTCAAGTTAGGCTGGTGTGTGATTTGGAGAGGAATTTACATGTTGTCATACATTTGCAGTCCTTCATGATCTACATGGTATGATCAAAGAGGTTGTGAGTTTGGAAGGTGCTGTTGGAAGAACCTTAGCAAATTGCTGCAGTGCATCTTGTAGATCGTATACCATTGTAGCCACAGTGCACCATTGGTGAAGGGTGCGAATGTTTGAGCTGCTGGATCAATTAGCTGCTTTGTCCCGAATGGTGTTGGAGTTACACTCTTCTGGGGAAGTGGAGAGTATTCCATAACTTTCTGATATGTGCCTTATAGATAGTGATCAAGCTTTGGGGAGTTAGACAGTGAGCAAATTGTTTGGCATGGAATCCCCAGTTTCTGATCAGCTGTTATTAGCACATTATTTATTGGGTTGCTTCAATTAAGTTTCTGGTCAATGGTAACCCTCAAGGTGCTGATGTTGGGGAATCATTGATGGTAATATTGTTGAATGATGTGGAGATGCCGGTGTTGTACCGGGATAGGCACAAAAGTCTCACAACATCAGCTACAGTCCAACAGGTTTATTAGGCAGCACAAGCTTTTGGGGCACTGCTCCTTCATCAGGTGAGTGAGGAGTTATGTTCACAAGAGGGCATATACAGACACAAACTCAATTTATGAGATAATGGTTGGATTGCAAATCTTTACAGATAATCATGGCTTAAAGATACAGACAATGTGAGGGACAGAGAGCCAAGCACGAGTTAAATTGTCTTGGTCTCCAGCCAGGACAGTTAGTGAGATTTTGCAAGCCCAGGCAAGTCGAGGGGGTGGGGGGGGGGTACATATAGTGTGACGTGAACTCAGTCCCTGTTGAGGCTGTCCTGATGTGTGTGGAATTTGGCTATCAATTTCTGCTCAGTGATTCTGCGTTGTCGTGTGTCTTGAAGAATGCTTACCTGAAGGTGAGAAGCTGAATGCCTGTGACTGCTGAAGTGTTTCCCGACTGGAAGGGAACACTCCTGCCTGATCATTTCGAGTGGTGCTCATTCATCTGTTGTCATAGAGTCTGCACGGTCACCCCAATGTATCATGCCTCGAGACATCCTTTCCTGCGGCGTATCAGGTAGACAGTGTTGGCCGAGTCACAAGAGTATGTACTGTGTACCTGGTAGATGGTGTTCTCACGTGAGATGATCCGGTACGTCTTGCAGAGGTTGCTGTGGCAGGGTTGTGTGGTGTCATGGTCACTGTTCTCCTGAAGGCTGGGGAGTTTGCTGCAGACGATGGTCTGTTTGAGGTTGTGCAGATTTTTCAAGGCAAGAAGTGGGAGTATGTGGAAAGCCTTGGTGAGATGTTCATCTTCATTGATGACAGGTTGAAGACTCCGGAGAAGATGTAGCTTTTCTGCTCTGGGGAAGTACTGGACAACAAAGGGTATTGGCTGACGGATGGTCAGCCATATCCCATGTTTGTCTTCTGAGGAGGTTGGTGCAGTTTTTCGCTGTGGCATGTTGGATCAATGAATCAAGCACCATATCCTGTTCTTTTAATGGTGTCTTTCAACATTTGGAGGTGTGTGTTGCGATCCTTCTCATCTGAGCAGATCTGTGTATCTGAAGGGCTTGTCCATAGGCGATGATTCTTTAACGTGTTTAGGGTGGAAGCTGGAAAAGTGGAGCATTGTGAAGTTACCTGTGGGCTTGTGGTACAGTGAAGTGCTGAGTGAGGTGACCGTCCTTGATGGAGATGCGTATGTTCGCAAATCCAACCGATTCTGGAGAGTAGTCCAGGATGAATTATAGTGGGATGCAACTTGTTGATGTCATCGTAGTTACTTCAATGATAGTTTGCCACGCGGCCAAAGGAAGAAATTGTCATCGATGTATCTAGTGTATAGTGTCGGTTGAAGTCCTATATAGTGAAGAGGTCTTGTTTGAACCTGTGCATAAAGATGTTGGCATATAGGGGTGCGAATTTGTCCCCACGGCAGTTCTGTGCATCTGGATGAAGAACTGGTTGTTGAAGGTGAAGACATTGTGGTCCTGGATGAAGTGGATGAGTTCTAGAATTGCATCCGGAGATTGGTAGTTTTTGGCGTTGAGTACTGAGGCAGTTGGAGCAAAGCCATCATCATGGGGGATGCTAGTGTAGAGTGCTGAGACATCCATTGTGATGAGGAGTGCTCCTGGTTTAACTGCTCCATGTTTGCTGAGTTTCTGTAGGAAGTCCGTAGTATCATGGTAGAAGTTGGGGAGAGATCAGGAGGTACGTCAGTGCCAGATTCATCAGCTGCACTCACAAGACAGCCCCGAACGTTACCCAAGCACAATGCAACTCCACCTGTGCTGTCAACATTATCATCAAACCAGCAGACAAAGAAAGGTCATACTGAACAGAAAGGATTACTGCAAAGAAGTATACCAACAACTGAACAATGAAAAACATACAGACAGTTAGCAGCAGATCCAACCAACGAACACACCCGTCAACTCAACAGACTGATCAGGACCTTTGATTAGGGCCTTCAGAGCACCCTCTGTGTTCTCATCCCATGTACTGCCCATGTTTGAGATCTCTATTGCCTTTTGAAGATACACAAGGTCAACACACCCAGCCGTCCCATCGTATGAGTCAATGGGAACTGTGTGAGAACCTCTCCAACTATGTTGAGGGCATCCTGAAACCCATTGTACAAAGAACCCCAGCTTTTATTGCGACACTAGGACTTCCTACAGAAACTCAGCACTCATGGAGCAGTTGAGCTTGGAGCATTCCTCGTCACAATGGATGTCTCAGCACTCTACACTAGCATCCCCCATGATGATGTCTTTGCTCCAACTGCCTCAGTACTCAACACCGCCAACTGCCAATCTCCAGATGCAATTCTACGACCTATCCACTTCATCCTGGACCACAACGTCTTCACCTTCAACAACCAGTTCTTCATCCAGATACACAGAACAGCTATGGGGACCAAATTCACACCTCAATATGTCAACATTTTTATGCACAGGTTTGAACAAGACCTCTTCACCACGCTATACACTAGATACATCGATGACATTTTCTTCCTTCAGACTCATGGCGGATAATCATTGAAACAATTATATGATGACATCAACAAGTTCCATGCACCATCAGACTCACCATGGACTTTTCTCGGGAATCGATTGAAATCTTGGACACATGTATCTCCATCAAGGATGGACACCTCAGCACTTCACTGTACTACAAGACCACAGATAATCTCACGATGCTCCACTTCTCCAGCTTCCACGCTAAACGTGTTAAAGAAGCTACCTCCTACGGACAAGCCCTCCTGGATCTGCTCAGATGAGCAGGATCACAACAGATACTTAGAGATGTTGAAAGACACCCTCATAGGAACAAGATATGGCACTTGACTCATTGATTGACAGTTCCGACATGTCACAGCGAGAAACCGCACCGACTTCCTCAGAAGATAAACACGGGATATGGCGGACAGAGTACCCTTCATCGCCCAATACTTCCATGGAGCAAAGAAACTACGACATCTTCTCCAGAGCCTTCAAATGTCATTGACAAAGATAAACATCTTGTCAAGGCCATCCATACATCTCCACTACTTGCCTTCAAACAATCACACAACCTCAAACAGCCTGCAGCAAACTACCCAGCCTTCAGGGGAACAGTGACTCCCACACTTGCCACAGCAACCTCTGCAAGATGTACCGGATCATTGACATGGATGCCATCATTTCATGTGAGAACACCATGCACCAGGTACATGATACGTACCCTTGCGACTTGGCCAATGTTGTTTACCTGATACGCATGATGTGGAGATGCCGGCAATGGACTGTGGTAAGCACAGTAAGAAGTCTTAGGTTAAAGTCCAACAGATTTATTTGGCAGAACTAGCTTTTGGAGCCTCAAGCCTCTTCTTCAGTTGATTGAGGACTTGTGTTCCCAAATAGAACACATAAAAACACAAACTGAATTTACAAAATAATGATGGTTGGAATTCGAGTCTTTGCAGGTAATTTACAGGTAATCTTTACAGGTAACCTGATATACTGCAGGAAAGGATGTCCCGAGGCATGGTATACTGAGGATACCATACAGAAACTACAACGGATGAATGAATATCACTCGAAAATCGCCAGGCAGGAGTGTTCCCTTCCAGTTGGGGAACACTTCCGCAATCACGGGGAATTCAGTCTCTGATCTTTGGGTAAATGTTTTCTGAGGTGACCTCCACGATACCCGACAGTGCAGAATCACTGAGCAGAAACTGATAGCCAAGTTCCGCACACATGAGTATAGCTTCAACCAGGATCTTGGGTTCATGTCATGCTATCTGTAACCCCTCATGACTTGCCTGGGCTTGCAAAATCTCACTAGCTGTCCTGGCTGGAGATAATACACACCTCTTTAACATGTGCTTGGCCTTCTCTCCATTCACATTGTCTGTACCAAGACTTGATTACCTGTAAAGACTCATATTCCAACCATTATCTTGTAAACTAAGTTTCTGTCTGTATATGGCCTATTGTGAACACAACTCCTCACTCACCTGATGAAGGAGCAGTGCTTCGAAAGCTTGGGCTGCCAAATAAACCAGTTGGACTTTAACCTAGTGTTATGAGACTTCTTACTAATATTGTTGAATGCCAAGGGGCGATGGTTAAGTGCTGTCTTATTGGAGATGGTTATTGCTTGCCATTTGGGTGGCACAAATCTTACTGCTGTTTATCAGCCCGAAGCTGAATGTTGTCTAGGTCTTGCTGCATGTAGGTGTGGAACTGGATACTCTGCAATCAGCAGGAAATATCCATACTTCTGACTTTCTGATGGAGGTTATTGCTGAAGCAGCTGAAAATGGTTGCACCTGCAGCAATGATTTGCCTGTATCTTTGTTTGTGCTAAGCATGATCTCTGACAGTGGAGTCAGTGATATCATTGACCTCATCTTCAGTAGGCCTCTTTGATATTACACAAAGTCAAATGCTGCTTTGTCGTCTCCAACATTCTACCTTCTGCAAACTTGAGGTCACCCCAAACTCTGCTGCTTAACTCAGAGTAAGCCCCATTCTCTTGTTCACCCAAGTGCCTGCTGAGCTATGTTGGCTCCCAGTAAAGAAACATTTTAGTGGAATCTTATTGCTGTTCACGGTTATGGAATTCTCCTGTCCCACTGCAGTGAATAGAGATTTGGCTGGCTGCCAAATTCTCTGATCTCGCTGCAGGAGTGTGCTGTAAACAGCAGGTAAGATTGTTCCCTTTGATTTTTAAAATTCTTATTCTTGTTTTCAAACCCTTTATGGCCTTGCCCTCCAGTACCAAAACCCTCCGAGATATTTGCATTGCTCTAATTCTTTTGTACAGTCCCAATTATATTTGCTCTCCCAATGGTGACCATACTTTCAGTTGCTTAGGTCTCAGCTCTAAAATGACGTCTCTTCAACTTTACATTACTACCCCTTTTATACACTCCTTAAAACCTTTCTCTTTGACCAAGCTTTTGATCATCTCTCCTAATATTTCCCTTTCACATCTAATTTGGCCTACATGTGATTCCAGACCAACAGCAATGTGGTTAACTCTTAACTGCTTTCTGAATAGCATACCAAGCCATTGATTTCAAGGGCAACAAGGAGTGGGCACAAATTCTGGCCTTGCCAGTGAAGCCCATATTCCATGAAACAATGAAGAAATAAGTATTTTCCCAAGGTGAAGAGGGGAGTGTTCGAGTTAAGAGAACATTTTCAGTTGCTGACAGGCCCAACTAATTATGATTTGTTTCCTTGTCAGGAAATTTGCGAGAATCCAAAGTTCATCATTGGTGGAGCCTCAAGAACTGATGTCTGTCAAGGAGATTTGGGTAAGCTCTTGCTTGAAGTTTTCTAAGCCTTGAAATTACTTGGGAGCTAGTATGGGATCAACACTTAATAGCTTCTGCAACACCATTGATCAGCTATTTAAATTTAAACAGGTTGTAAGTTTATAAAGTTGGTTATAATAGAGTGGAGGAGTTTGGCACGAATGCATTAAGATTGCACCAGTAACGCTTTCCATTCTTTAGTTGGTACTATCAGTGATCCAGTATGTAAATTGGTCACCCTCCAAAACAAATATTTTCATAGTGTTGGAGCATGTAAGTAACACAAAAAAGAATGTCATTGTCTGAAAGTATAAAGACATCCAATGAGAAGAAACCCTATCTTCTACCAATGTGGAAATCATAGGAACATGCGAATTTGAAAAGTATCTGCTTAGAAATTTGCATGGACCCAAAATGCCACAGACAGACTCAGGAGCAACTTAGTATTGCACCTTATTATCGTTTAACTAGTGAATTGCTGACAGATTTTATTTTATTTATTATTGTCACAAGTATAAGTATACAGTGAAAAGTATTGTTTCTTGCACACTATACAGACAGAGCATTCTATTCATAGAGAAGGAAATGAGAGAGCAGAATATAGCGTTACAGTCATAGCGAGGGTGTGGAGAAAGATAAACTTAATGCAAGATAGGGTCCATTTAAAAATCTGACGGCAGCAGGGAAGAAACTGTTGTTGAGTTCGTTAGTACATGACCTCAGACTTTTGTATCTTTTTCCCAATGGAAGGTGGTGGAAGAGAGAATGTCTGGGGTGCGTGGATTCTTAATTATGCTGGCTGCTTTGCTGAGGCAGCGGGAATGTTTGGGAGGCTGGTTTACATGATGGATTGGGCTACATTCAGAACCTTTTGTAGTTTCTTGTTTTCTTGACAGAGCAGGAGACATACCAAGCTGTGATACAACCAGAAAGAATGCTTTCTATGGTGTGTCTGTAAAAGTTGGTGAGAGCTATTGCTGACATGCTAAATTTCCTTAGTTTCCTGAGAAAGTAGTGTTGGTGGTCTTTCTTTACTATAATGCTGGCATGGGGGGAACCAGGACAGCTTATCTGGACACCTAAAAATTTGAAGCTCTTGACCCTTTCCACTTATTCTCCGTTGATGTAGGTAAGGACATGTTCTGCTTTATGCTTCCTGAAGTCGATGACATTGAAAGAGAGATTATTGATGCCGCATCAATTCACCAGATTCTCTATCTCATTCCTGTACTTTGTCTATCATTATTTGAGATCTGACCCACTATGGCAGTGTTGACAGCAAACTTGAAAATCGATTTGGATAAAAAGTGTCCCAGGCAGCTTGCTATAGTTGAGAACTCAAAGGTAGCACTGGCCCTCAGGTGAGACATCAAGAGGACTGAAGGTCAGGAGGTCACAATGAAAATGTCCTGTTACCATGGTCCCTATGTGTAGATCAGTTATCAAATATTTCTTAAAAAATATAATCACTCCAGCAATCAGCTGTTAAGGAGTAGCTTTATTGCACAAAGTAAAACCACAAGCCTGTGGTAAACACAAACAGGCCCCAAATGTGACAATACAATGGACCCACTCATGGGCCTGCTTTACAAAGGGTTTGGTATATAGGGTCCATCTGGTAAGGTAATTACCAATCACCAGGGAGCTCATATTTTATGATTCCGATAGTGAGGTTAATCAAGTCCTGGATATTATCACAGAGAGAGAATAAGACAAATATTAGTTACACATCACAAAAAAAATCTGTCAAGATAAAAGTGTGCATTATTCATATGTAGATCCTCAAGGCCAAATAATTACGTACAGCAGCTGTTACATATAACAGCATTATTAACCTCTGGTTTGAAATATCAAATGAAAGGGAAGATACTGGCGATTGGTTGACAGATTTTTGACCATCTTGGCTCCAGTTCAAAGACTCGGGTCTCCTAAGGTCTTTTGGTTCTTGTGGTCCCAACGAACTGCAATCCACCTCACATTGCGGTGAAGACAATGTTCTGTGTGAGCTTTACGACTTTGAGAAAACAATTCTTCTTTTGGGTAAATTACAGAATGGAGGATCTTTTCCCAAAGTTTTTTCTGGTTGGTGAAATTAAGAAGGAGGAGGAAGTATTTCTGCACTGGGAACATCTTTCCCCTCCTGGCCAGTGAATTTTATGCAGTGAAAAACATTTCTGTTTCCATGAATGGGCTTTATTGTGAGTTGTTGAGAAGAGCTCTCAAATTTCCAATAAGTGTGACTAGATCACACTAGATCACAGATCACTGTGTAACATGGCCTTTTACACAGTAGTCTTCAATTCTAAGTAACCATTAGCAGGCTATTATTCACTAAAAGCAATGGTTGCTATCAGGAAGAGAAAGAAACTATTAGGCCCAATAAAATCCATACTTAAATCGTCCTTACTTTCCCTTTTCTCTCCATATTCCTCAGCTCTTTCTTGTCAGAAATGTGTAGTTTCCTGACCCCACAAATATCCTGTTCCAACAGCCTTGCCTAGAAACTTTTATAAGACTGTTATTCTTTGAAGAAAATATTCTGTTTAACTCCACTTGCACTTTTCACTTGTGTTTTTTGGTATTTGAACCTCAGCATTCCATGAACAGTTAAAAGGACACAGCGGCTGCTACTTGGAAACTCATGCACAGGAGGCTACTGATCAATTCTGATGAATTAGTAAGAACTAACAATGTGAAATTTTTCATTCTGCAAAAAAAATAGAAAAATTATATGTTATTAACAGTTGACTAATGAAATCATAGGACCATGTGAATTTGAAATATATCAGCTTAGCAATTTGCTGAACCCAAAATGCCGCAGATAGACCCAGGATCCACTTAGCGTTGCATCTTGGGCCTCATTATCATTTAACTGGTGCATAGCTGACAGCTAAAAGACGTCCCAGGCTACTTTGTGGGGTTGAGGACTTAGTGGTGACTCTGGCCTTCAGGTGAGCTATTAAGAGGATTCTGTGTCGGAAGGACTAAAAATGAATGGGAATCCATGAAAATGGATAGTAATTGTGGAGATTGGGGGCTGCGATCAGAAAGGTAGCAACCAAGTTTGTGCAGGATGGCACTAGTGATTGGGAGAGTTTATGGTTATAATTGGGATATTCAAGGTTATGTTGAGGGTAGATCGTAGACAATGATGTTCGGAATTGTCTGCTTTGAGAGTGCAGGTAAATATATTTTAATTGTTTACCTTGCTGAGTGCAGCAGTACTTTTAACAATTGCCTGTTAATCCATTTGTAGTGGTTGCATTTAGTTTTCCACCTTGGAGAGCGCTCTTGCTCCTGAGTCAGAGATTTGGGTTCAAATTGCTCTCTAAGACTTGAGCACAATAATCAAAGTAGACAATCCAGCACGTTACTGAGGCCTCTGAGCAATCAGAGGTAGTGGACTGGATTTTCCACTGTTCCCACTGGCAGGATCTTCCCACCCCACTGATGGTGCTCCCTGTTCCCTGCCATGGGTTCTCTGACAGCAGAGATTGTGAACAAAAACTCTGATGACAGCAGCGGGACCAGATGACCCCACCACGCCCATTGGTGAGGGGTGGTATTGGGGACTAATAGAAGAATTATCCCTGGTGTCTTAGCTATTTTACATCTCTCAATTAACACTACAAAATAATAACTTATCTGGTCATTATCACATTACTGTTTGTGTGCAAATTGATTGTGACATATTTCTACATTACAACAGTGACAACACTTCGGAAGTATTTCATTGACTGCACAGTACTTTGGGATGTTTTGATTATTGTAATAAGTGTTATGTAAATACAAATCTTTCTTTCTTCCTGCTAACAGCTGTGTTCAGGGCAACAAAATATTGCAGGGAATGCTTCCAATCCCTTAGCTTATGCAAAACATACTTAATATATAGTGTGAATAGAGACAAAACTGGGATCAAAGTACTTTCAAGACTCACCACCTGAACACTAGTCACCGGTACCTAAATAGCTAAACCCCAGCACAAGTCATGAAGGATGACAAAATTAAGAAAAAATATCACAGCTTTTGGAGGGTTAATGAATGATACAAGAGCAGAGTGTTTCTTCCATTCTTCACAGAACAATTGCTGGAGCTACTGTATGCTGACAAGCATAAAATAGCATTGTGTGAGATAGGTGCTGGGCCTCGGGTCAGTGCTTTGGAACAATGCCCATTAGGAGCAGCACCCCAGTAAGCTGCCGACCTTTGTACAGGCTATTGTTTCAACAAACCATGTCCTAACAATCAGATGTGCTGCTAGTGGATTCTCTGTGTTCAGATGGAGCATGCTCTGTATCATCAATAGCAAAATATTTGTTTCTTGCATTTGTACATGTGATAGAGACAGCAATAGTTAGGCCAACATTTATTGTCTATCTCTAATTGCTCTTGAGAAGGTGGTGTTGAGTCTGCATGAACTGCTGCAGTTCAACTAGTGTAAATACTCCCACAGTGCTACTAGGGATGGAGCTGCAGGATTTTGAACCATGACAATGCAGAAACAGTGATATATTCTATATCAGGGTGGTATTTGTCTTGGAGGGGTATTTGCAGATGCCAGTGTTTCAATTAATCCTTCTAGTTTAGTTTGTTTTATTTTATTATTGTCACAACTAGGTTTACATTAACACTGCAATGACAAAAGTTACTAGTCATCACATTCCAGCCCCTGTTTGGATACAGTGAGGGAGAATTTAGCATGGCTAACGCACCTAACTAGCTCGTCTTTCAATACTGGGAGGAAACTGGAACACCCGGAGGAAAGTAGAAGTTGTAGTTTTGGAGGTTGTTATTGATGGAGCCCTAGTAAGTTGCTGGAGTACAACTTGTAGATGGTATACTCTGTTGCCACAATAAACTGGTGGTGAAGAGAGTGAATGTTTTAACCGGTGGATGGGCTGCACATGAAATGGATGCTTTGTCCAGGATGGTATCAAGTATCCAGGCAAATGGAGAGCATGTTGTCAGATTCTTGAATTGTACAGTGCAGATAGTAGTTAGACTTTGGAGGGACAGAAAATTAGTTAATCACCACAGAATTTCTTGCCTTGGAACTGCTTTATAGCAGTAGCGTTCATATGACTAGTCCAGTCAGGTTTCTGGTCAGTGGTAATCCAGGATATTGATTGTGGATGATCAGCATAGTAGTACAGTGGTTAGCACTGCTGCTTCACAGCTCCAGGGACCTGGGTTCGATTCCTGGCTTGGGTCACTGTCTGTATGGAGATGCACATTCTCCTCGTGTCTGTGTGGGGTTTCTCTGGGTGCTCTGGTTTCCCCCCACAGTCCAAAGATGTGCAGGTTAGGTTGATTGGCTATGCTAAAAATTGCCCTTTAGTGTCCTGAGATGTGTAGGTTAGAGGGATTAGTGGATAAAATATGTAGGGATATGGGGTTAGGGCCTAGATAGGATTATAGTTAGTGTGGACTCAATGGGCTGAATGGCTTATTTCTGTACTGTAGGGTTTCTATGATTTCTATGATAAAGTTCAGCAATGGTAATGCTGTTGACTGCCCTGGAGAAATGATTAGATTCACTCTTGTTGGGGATGATCATTTTCTGGCATTTGTGTGGTATTTCACTTGTCACCTATCAGCCAAGCCTGAATATTGACCAGTCCTTGCTGTATGTAGGCATGGACATCTTGAGGAAATGAGGAATTGCGAATGGTATTGAACACTTTGCAATCTTCTGCAAACATCTCAATTCTGAGCCTTTGTTTGAGGAAAGTCATTGATGAAAGAACTGAATATGGCTGTGCTTAGGATGCTGCCCCAAGGAACTCCTGCAGAGGCTGAAATAGTTGTTCTCCTTTGCACTAGGTAAGACTTCAACCCTAACAACTGAACAGAACCTCAAAAAGAAATCTGTGTGAAATACTGACAGATATTCCTGAAATCTGTAGAAATATATACAGATGGGGAATGGCCCACATCTGATCTGTGTCCAGATTTCACTCTTGCCCTCCCCCACAGAATGAAACAAAGGCACTTTTTGCTGGGATGGTTGTGGGGAGCCAGAAGATTGTTTGATACTGCGCTTCTGGAGTGAAAATACAGGTTTAATATGTCAGACTGATGACCCTTTATGAATATAAACTTGTATTTCCTCGTGCCAAGCAACTCTCCGATGAATCTGCACTGTGCCTCTATTGCCACAATATCCAGGGTTTTACCCTGGGCTGCTGAATAATGTGTTCCAATTGTATACAGTAATACACAGTTTTTAAAAGCTTATAAAACAACTAAATTTCACATAGCATTCACTCTTAACCAGTGAAAGCATGGCTGTGCAATTGTGACTATGGCTTACTGTTGGGGCTAGGTGGGAAGAGCTTTACTCTGCATCTAGCTGCATTGCACCTGTCCATGGAGTGTGTGCTACACCTTGGGTAATTAAAATGGGAAAAGGTTGAATTTCTTAAGACTTACTTGATGAGCGTGAAATTCAGATAAAGTCTAGTTGTCTGTCTCTATCTTTTAAAAGTTGTTAATACACTAATAACTGGTTGTCAGTGCTCCTTAAGTGTAACAACGCAATTCCTTCAACTCAACAAGAACAAGCCCTGGAATATTGCAGTCAGTAAATCAAGTCTGTCTGGAGGATTAGCATTCCAGAAAATAATCCCATCAGATTACTATGTGTGAAATTTAAGCATAAAATATCAGGATCAAACTGGACTCAAGCTGACAAGATTTCACAGAAGCAAATATTCAAACCAATATCACAAAAAATAAGCAGCGAATTAAATGAAACATTGGGGGGAATTCTCCATGCTGATAGGATTCTTGTGGGTTTTACAATGGCATGGGGTGACTTCAATGGGAAATCTCATTGACAGCAACAAGACCAGGGAATCCTGTGCCAATGTGCCAGTTCCTGCTGCTGAGAAACACATGGCTGGGAGGTGAAAAGGATGGAAGCCTTATATTGAAAAAGTGACTTACTTGATAAAATAACATGTAAAAGGTTTGCTAATGATATTGTGTTCATGGAGTAGAAGGGTCAGTGTTAGCTTGAATAAATAACTTGACTTAAGGGCAGAAAACAAAGTCATGTTGTTTTTCAGATGGGGAATGGTAGACAATGTTATTTCCAAGTATCAAGAACATTTCTTGTTTGAGATACAAGTGATTTGGGATTCACAGAGTGAAATTACAAAATTTACTCATGATACTAAATTGTTTCAGGCAGTGAGAGTGGTACTAGTCGACTGTAACAGGACATAAATAGACTGCCAAAATGGCAGACAAGTGATAGATATAATTTAATTCAGTGTGAGCTGATGCATAAGGTGGCAGAAGAGATCTATAGTTCATTATAGACTTAATGGCAATATAAAGAAATGGATGGACCTGGGGATCCCACTCCAGGAATGAATAGACTTTTGAAAATGGCAGAATATACTTAGAAGGTTGATGGGAAACCATATGAAATCTTACATTCATAAATATAGGCATTTAGTAGAAAATCTGAGAAGTTATGCTGAACATTGATAAGCTGTGGTTAGACCACAACTAGAATGTTGCATCCGGTTCTGGGAGAAGGTGACTATCCTTGGGAGGATGCTAATGAAATTTACCAGGAAAGTGTGTTTTTAGCTGCAAAGTTAGGTTATAGAGAAGCTTCGGTTGTTCTCCTTGAGCAAAGCTGATTATTATTGGTTTGGAGAAAGTAGACAACTCAAAATTGTTCCCTTTAATTGATTGTACAAGGACAAGGAGACGTAGATTTTTAAGTTTGGATAAGAGATGCAAAGACACTGTGAGGAAGAACTTTTCATGCATTTAATGATAATAACCTGAGCTTACTGTCCATGAAGGTGGCAAAAATGGAGATGATGAATGATTTCAAAGGAAATTGGATTGGCACGTCATTGAAATAAACCTATTAGACTATGGATATGGGAAGAGAATTGCACACGGATTTGATTGCGCTTTGAAGAGCCAACATGTATTTGATTCATCAATTTATTACTTTCCATGCCATAATGAGTTTTGGATTTGATGAGTGAATTGAAAGTCTGACCCCAAGATGGTTCTTGAATGAGAGAGAACATTTAATCATGCTAGAGAGTATGGCATAGGGATTCCATCACCTTCTCAGCTATTCCCCCATTAAGCCTGTGGATGGCTTTCCTGCCCAACATCAGTTGTTTTCTTAAATATTGTTCAATATTAGGCCCTTTATGTTTCAGCAGACACAGAATAGATTTTTTTCAGCTTTTAAAGGACAAGCTATTTAAATAACTTCAGGGTCTGACAGTCCTTTGGCCCTTATCCATCCACAATTAGCATTTCTATCTATTTTCTCCAGTGAAAATGGATTCTATTTGAACTCAACATTGAGTTCAAATGGTTCTGTTCAGTTTGTGTTTCTAAAATGTAGGCGTCACTACATCTTGTCCTACCAACAAAAATGTGATGTGCCAGATTGGGGGGTGGAACTTCTTGATCTGTGTCCCACCTTCCTTTTTAAAAGATTCTGAAGTATCCACAACTCCATGAAAATCTAGGCCTAACTCTGTTGCTTTCGAAAGGGGGAGATGGTGAACAAAAGGTATTATCGCTAGACTATTAATCCAGAAACTCAGCTAATGTTCTGCAGACCTAAGTTTGAATTCCCCCGCGGCAGCTGGTGGAATTTGAATTCAATAAAGAAATCTGGAATTAAGAATCTACTGATGACCATGAAACAATTGTCGATTGTTAGAAAAACCCATCTGGTTCACTAACATTCTTTCGGAAAAGAAATCTGCTGTTTTCACCTGGGCTAGCCTATATGTGACTCCAGGTCCACAGCAATGAGGTTGACTCTTAACTTCCCCCCAAGGGCAACAAGGATGTGCAATAAATGCTGACCAGCACGATGTCCGAATCTCATTTACCTGCAAAGTGTTTCCAGCACTTTTTGTTTTTATTATAGCTTTCAATGAATTGGAGCAGATTAATGTGCTTTGATCGATTTGATAGTTGTTTAAGATTACGAGGAAATGAGATAGAGTTGATAGAAAAGGACTTTCAACTGTATTTTCAGAGTACAGAACAGTGTAGAACAATGACTTAATATAAAATGGTAGTTTTTGGACAGAGAACAAGTCTTTTTAAAGCACAGGCTGTGAAGTTGTAAATGCAGAGTTAGTGATCGAAAGAAATGATGTCAATACTCAAAAAGGAGTTGAAGGGGCAACTGAAAGAATTATCTTTTCTCCCTGTGAAACTCAAAGCAGGTCACAGATTCATTCTATCCTTTAACTGTCTGTGTCAGCCTCTCACATGTTGCTTCTAATATTAGAGATATGATTAAAGTTCAACAGATGGTGCATCAGTGCTGTCATTAAATGTCATAGCAATTTGAAGACAAGGTGTCCTGTTTCTTTCATTTGCTGTCATATCATATCATATAGTCATTTCCCACTGATTGATGGCCATTATCTAAAGATATCAATTCATGCCTATTACAGTCTTGCACTCCTTAGGTTTGGTTTCACTCTTCAACATTCACTCAATGTTGAACACCTTCACCCGACTCAGAACTTAGGTAATTAAATTGATCTCTTGCAGTTTCTCTCTTCTACTGAAGGCCTTTTATCTGCTGGAGCATGGTTTCTCAGTAATTAATACATTTCTGCATCTTGTGAAAATGGCCATTCATTATGTGTTAGGCCATACCGTGAGCATCAGCGGATTGGTATACTGTGGGGGCAAAGGATGAAAATTATGACATCTGAGCCATTTCTGCCCTTACTTAACATCTGATGTGGAGATGCTGGTGTTGGAAAATACAGTAAGAGGTCTCACAACATCAGGTTAAAGTCCAACAGGTTTATTTGGTAGCAAAAGCCACTAGATTTCGGAGTGCTGGCTGCCCCTTCATCAGGTGAGTGTGAGTTCTATTCACAAACAGGCATATAAAATCACAAACTCAATTTACAAAATAATGATTGGAATGTGAGTCTTTACAGGTAATCAAGTCTTAAAAGTACAGACAATGTGAGTGGAGAGATGGCTAAAGAGATGTGTATTGTCTCCAGCCGGGACAATAAGTGAGATTTTGCAAGCCTAGGCAAGTCATGGGGATTACAGATAGTGTGCCATGAACCCAAGATCCTGGTAGAGGCCGTTCTCGTGTGTATGGAACTTGGCTATCAGTCTCTGCTCAGCACCTCTGCATTGTCGTGTGTCATGAAGGCTGCTTTGGAGAACATGGTCCTTGTAAGAACAGGATATGGCGCTTGACTCATCAATTGATAGTCCTGACACACCACAGTGAAAAACAGCACTGACCTCCTCAGAAGACAAACACGCGATATGGTGGACAGACTACCCTTCATTGTCCAGTACTTCCCCGAAGCGGAGAAGCTATGATATCTTCTCCGATGTCTTCAACACATCATTGATAAAAATGAACATCTTGCCAAGACCATCTCCACATCCCCACTTCTTGCCTTCAAACAATCGCACAACCTCAAACAGACCATTATCAGCAGCAAAATACCCAGCCTTTAGGAGAACAGTGACCACGACACCACACAATCCTGCCACAGCAACCTCTGCAAGACATGCTGGATCATCAACACAGATGCCGTCATTTCACATGAGAACACCATCCACCGGGTACATGGTA
The DNA here is from genome assembly GCA_024679065.1 of Sphyrna mokarran. Lineage (NCBI taxonomy): Eukaryota > Metazoa > Chordata > Chondrichthyes > Carcharhiniformes > Carcharhinidae > Sphyrna > Sphyrna mokarran. The sequence continues at coordinate 61,345,146 of JAGIQG010000015.1, forward strand.
CATACACTTGCAACTAGGCCAACGTTGTCTATCTGATATGCTGCAGGAAAGAATGTCCTGAGGCATGGTGCATTGGGGAGACCATATAGATGCAATGACAATGGATGAATGAATACCACTCGACAATTACCAGGCAAGAATGTTCTCTTTTTTGTTGGGGAACACCTCAGCGTTCAAGGACATTCGGCATCTGATCTTCGGGTAAGCATTCTCTAAGGCAGTCTTCACGACACACGACAATGCACAGTCACTGAGCAGAGACTGATAGCCAAGTTCCACACACATGAAGACAGCCTCAACTGGGATCTTGAGTTCATGTCACATTATCTGTAACCTGCATTACTTGTCTGGGCTTGTAAAATCTCACTAACTGTTCCGGCTGGAGACAATACACATCTCTTTAATCTTAACCTTCTCTGAATCTTTAAGACTTGATTACTTGTAAAGACTCACACTCTAACCATTATTTTGTAAATTGAGTTTGTGTCTTTATAAGCCTTGTTTGTGAATAGAATTTACACTCACCTGATGAAGGGGCAACACTCTGAAAGCTACCAAATAAACCTGTTGGACTTTAACTAGGTGAGACTTCTTACTGTGCTTACCTAACATCAGCATGCAAAGGGCTAGAGTTAAGGCCAACACCGAGGCATTTATCAAGAGACACCAACAGATTCTCCAACAAGAAGCAATAGAATTATACAGCACAGAATAAGGCCATTAAGCTCTTTGTTTCTTTTCACATTTATTTAAAGATGTAAACTTTGCTGGCTAGGTCAACACTTATTGCCCATTGTTAATTATGATGTCCTTAATTTGGAGGTTGGAGTTGATCTGCATTGGGGATATGTTGTGACAATAGCATCATGGATAGCAGCATAAGGGCTAACTAAAATATGTGTGCCTATCCAATTCGATACCCAGGTAGCAACTGAGTGGTCTGTGCTGTTTTATTCTTATACTTTGTATTGGATTGAGATGGTTAAAATTATGATAACTATTAACTGTATTTTTATGGGACTTGAGTCACATGTAGGCCAGTCTGGGTAAGCACATCTGGTTTCTTTCCCTAAATGCCTTTCAGGGAAATATGTAACCTACTCTGAAATGTTGAATAGGACTGTTTATTGGGACAGCACTTGATGCGAGATCTATGCTGCAACAAAACCATTCTGTACCTTATTTAGGAACATTTGATGATGCAGTGTATAGCCGTAACTTAATTATGTGTTTAACCTGTCTACACTCACTATAAAGTGCATGACACACCATCAATGAATGTAAAAAGCTGGAATGCAGCTTCTAATCCCTCAAGTTTAGCCAGCCATTAAATTAGATAATCTGCAATTGAACTCTATATACACCAGGTTGTACTACATCACTGAATGTCTTTGATTACCAATTTGTTTGACATTTAAAAAATGTAAAATGAGAGTGATAAAGCTCTATTGCAGCATCTACACTCATAAACTGGGTCAATGCAATAGAAGAATCCAAAATGAACATAATTAAAAATTCAAATGGGAGGCTTTCAAGTGTACATTCCTGTAAGGATGAAGAATATGTTTGGCAAGTTTTGGAAACCTTGGATAATGAGAGACATTGTGATCCTAGTCAAAGAGAGAAAGGAAGCATGTGTCAAGGCTAGGAGGCTAAGAACACATGAAGAAAGTGTGGAATACAAGAAAAGTAGAAAGAAACTTACGCAAGGAGTAAGGAGAGGTAAAGAGGTCATGAAAAATCATTGACCAGCAGGATTAAGGAAAATCCCAAGGCTTTTTATACATATATAAAGAGCAAGAGGGTAGCCAGGCAAAGGGTTTGCCCACTCAAGGACCTAAGAAGGAGTTTATGCATGGAGCTAGAGGAAATGGGCAAGGTATTAAATGAATACTTTGCGTCAGTATTCACCAAAGAGAAGGACTTGGTGAATTCTGTCTGGGAAAGAGTGTGTAGGTAGTTTGAGTCATGTTGAGATCAAAAAGAAAGAGGTACTGGGATGCTTGAGAAACATTAAGATGAACAAGTTCCCAGACCTGATGGGATATACCTCAGAATACTGAAAGAAGCAAGAGATCAAATTGCTGGGGTCTTGAGAGAAATCTTTGTATCCTCATTGGCTACAGGGGCAGTCCCAGAGGGTTGGAGAATAGTCAACGTTGTTCCTAAGTTTAAGAAGGGTAGCAGGAATAATCCAGGTAATTAAGGCTGATAAGCCTAAAGTCAGCGTTAGGGAAATTATTGGAGAGGGTTCTTCGAGACAGAATTTATTTCCACTTGGAAACAACTGGACATATTAGCGAGAAGCAGCAAGGTTTTATGAAGGGGAGGTTGTGTCTCACTAACTTGATCGAGTTTTTTGAGGAAGTGACGAGGATGATTGATGAGGCTAGGACAGTGGATGTTGTCTACATGGATTACAGTAAGGCCTTTGACGAGGTGCCTCATGGTAGACTGGTGCAGAAGGTTGCATGGGATCAGGGATGACCAAGATGGATACAGAACTGGCTCGTTATAGAAGACAGAGGGTAGCAGTGGAAGGGTGCGCTTCTGAATAGAGGGCTGTGACAAGTGATGTTCCTCAGGGATCAGTCTGGGACCATTGCTGTTTGCAATATATATAAATGATTTGGAGGAAAATATAATTGGTTTGATTAATAAGTTTACGGGCAACATAAAGGTTGATGGATTTGCAGATAGTGATGAGGACCATCAGAGGACACAACAGGATATAGATCAGTTGGAGACTTGGGTGGAGAGATAGCAGATGGAGTTTAATCCAGACAAATGTGAGATAATGCATTTTGGAAGGTCTAATATAGATAGGAAATATGTAAGTGGCAGAACCCTTAAGAGTATTGCTAGGCAGAGGGATCTGGGTCTGTAGGTACACAGGTCACTGAAAGTGGCAATGCAAATGGAGAAGGTAGTCAAGAAGACATACGGCGTGCTTGCCTTCATCGGCCAGGACATTGAGCTTAAAAATTGACAAATCATGTTGCAGCTTTATCAAACTTTGGTTAGGTCGCAGTTGGAATATAGCGTTCAGCTCTGGTCACCACTCTAGCAGAAGGATGTGGACGCTTTGGAGAGAGTACAGAAAAGATTTACCAGGATACTGCCTGGTATGGAGGGCACTAGCAATGACGAGAGATTGGAGAAATTTGGTTTGTTCTCACTGGAAGGACAGAGGTTGAGGGGTGACCTGACAAAAGTTTATGAGGGGCATGGACAGAATGGATAGTCAGGAGCTTTTTTCCCAGGGTGGAAAAATCAATTACTAGGGGGCATAGGTTTAAGGTGTGAGGGGCAAAGTTTAAAGGAGATGTACGAGGCAGATTTTTTACACAGAGAGTGATGGGTGCCTGGAACTTGCTGCCAGGGGAAGTAGTGGGAGCAGATACAATAGTGAGTTTTAAGGGGTGTATGGGCAAATACATGAATAGGATGGGAATAAAGAGGATATAGTGCCCGGTAGGGGGTTTTAGTTCAGTATGGTAGATGCAGACCTGGCGGGCCGAAGGGCTTGTTGCTGTGCTGTAATTTCCTTTGTTCTTTGTTCAAATAGCAGAATCCTTAAAATCAATTTTAAATTCCATATGTTTGCAACTGTTGGTTTTAGGATAAGATCCCTGACACCCTGCTTCATTTATTGTTAATCAAAATTCTTAAACTGGGGCCAAAGTTCTTTTATATTGTAGGATCGAGAAAAGATGGTATGCCACCTCGAACAAGAATTCAATGTCTTGGAGAGAAGGAGTGACAATTCTGGTGTTATTTGAAACCTGGAGGGCAGAGGCAGGCTGTTTAAAAAGCCATCTTTTAATCTCACTGGAAAAGGTTGCTGGTTTAGGGAGAATTGTATCTTCCAGGGGGCTTTCACAAATATCTTCATATCTTTAGATAAATTGTGAATTTCTCAATGGTTTCTCGGTGCCAACAAGTCAGACATAAGGGAAGAGAGCAGAGGTGAGACAGGCCCTAAGAGTGTCTCATCTTCAAGTATACATGACTAAAAATTGATCTTTTTACTCTCTCTTGTCCAATTGCCTGGACAATTTAGAATAGATATGAATAATCGAACATCATGGATGATACATGAGTAATGGCACAATGCAGCGAGTACGTGAATAGTGGAATAATGTTGAGTGTGCATGCGTTGAGGTCAGTTTAGAGAGTGCTCAGGCAATGGGACAGTGCAGAGGGTGCAAGAATAACAGGAAAGTGTAAAAGGTACATGAATAATAAGACAATGTAGACGGTACATAAGTAATGGGAAGGGAGCGCGGGACTATAAATCAGTTACTCACGCGAGGATCCACCTCACTGTTCTCCGGAACTGTGAATTTGAAGAGTGGCTGCTTGCTGGTGAGTCTACTGAATTCTGAATTCTGTCTTTAACAATAGTTTTAGGTCGCGAGGGTTTGTTGTTTATTTTGGCACTCTGTAGCGGGAGATAGGCGCGGGGTCTGCTGGGAAGGGAGCGCGGCATTATATAAAGAAGGCCAAGGTAGACAGCGGGCAGCGGAGTGAGGCTGGGAGCAGAGTGAGAGCTGTAAGGGCTTAAGCTCACTGGGCTTGGGCGAGTGCAGGCTTGGACGCAGTAAGGTACTGGATTCCTGTCCCACCAAACCTCTAGTGCCCATACCTCTAAAGGGGGTCTAGAAAATGTCAGGGTCCTTGAATAAACGCGTCCACTGTGTTCGTTGCCATATGTGGACATTCTTGGAGGCAGCGCGTCTCCCGAAAGCCCCCATGTGCACAAAATGTTTAGAGTTGCAACGTTTGAGGGCTCGGGTGAGGCAGCTGGAGCTGAGTTTGGAAGATATGTTTTTAGTCAGAGAGAATGAGGGGATAATGAATAGGGACCATTGTCCTGAGGGGACCCCAGGGCCTAGGAGGAGGGATGGGTGGGTTACAGATAGGAAGTGGAAAAAGAAAAGGAGTCACAGCATTAAAATCACCTCAGAGGAGGCATCCCAGAATATCAAGGGTAGGGCAAAAGCTGAGGTAGAGAGGGCAAGGGAGGGGGATCAGAATGCCCCGGAGAACGGCAGGAATGTGGGATGTGAGATAGTGGTGGGGGATGGGAAGGTCAAAGGGATCGACAGGCGGTTCTGTGGGCAAATGCGGGACTCCAGGATGGTAGTCTGCCTCCCTGGAGCAGGGGTCCAGGATGTTTCAGAGAGGGTAGAGGGAATTTTGAAGGGTGGAGGGTCTAAGGCTGATGTAATAGTTCATGTAGGAGAGAAGGATGTAGGAACAAAGTGCAGGGGGGACATACGTAGGCAGTTCAGGGAGTTGGGGGCTCGGCTGAAGTGTAGGGCCTCCAGGGTGGCATTCTCTGGGCTGCTGCCGATGCCCGGGACTGACAGGGTTAGGAATAATGAGGTACTCCAACTAAATGCGTGGTTGAGGGATTGGTGTAGGGCAGAGGGTTTCAGACTCATAGACCATTGGGAGGTCTTCATGAGGGAGGGGCATCTATACAAGAGGGACGGGCAACAGTTGTCTGGGAAGGGCACCCATATTTTAGCTGGGAGGTTAGCTGGATGTTTCGGCAGGGTTTAAACTAATATGGAGGGGGGAGTGGGGAGACAGAGGGAACTGGGAGTGGGAGAGAGATGGGTGACATGGTAAGTCCAGAGGGTAGGAAGGAGGATCAGAGAGGTCCTGAGGGTCTTCAGTGCATGTGTTTTAATGCGAGGAGTGTGACTGGCAAAACAGATGAACTGAAGGTAATAATGTTCACGAGGAAGTTAAAAGTGGTGGCGGTGACTGAGACGTGGTTAAAGGAGGGGCAAGAGTGGCAATTGAATATTCCAGGGTATAAGTGTTTTAGGCACGACAGAGGTGGTTTGAAGAGAGGAGGGGGAGTGGCGTTATTAGTTAAGGATCACATCATAGCAGTGCAGAGGGAAGGTGGTATGGATGATTTAGGAATTGAGTCGCTATGGGTGGAGTTGAGGAATAGGAAGGGAGAGGTTACTATGTTGGGTGTGTACTACAGACTGCCCAACAGCCCGCGGGCTGTGGAAGAAGGAATATGCAGGGACATTTTAGATAAGTGTAGGAAGAATAGGGTGGTTGTAGTGGGAGATTTCAATTTCCCTGGAATAGATTGGAAGGTGCCCAGAGCAGAAGGTGCGGACGGGGAGGAATTTGTACAGTGTGTTTTGGAAGGGTCCTTGGAGCAGTATGTGGATAGCCCGACTAGAGAGGAAGCTATACTGGATCTGGTTCTGGGGAATGAGCCAGGGCAGGTGCTTGACGTTGTAGTAGGAGAGCATGTGTCTAATAGTGACCACAACTATTATAGGCCAGTGAGTCTTACTTCTGTTGTGGGCAAAGTATTGGAGAGAATTATTAGGGATAGGATTTATAGTTATTTAGAGAGAAATGAATTGATTGGGGATAGTCAGCATGGTTTTGTGAAGGGTAGGTCGTGCCTTACTAACCTCATTGAGTTTTTTGAAAAAGTGACCAAAGAGGTGGATGGGGGTAAGGCGGTTGATGTGGTATATATGGACTTTAGTAAGGCGTTTGATAAGGTGGCCCATGGAAGACTTCTGCAGAAAATGCAGATGTATGGGATAGAGGGTGATTTAGCTAATTGGGTTAGGAATTGGCTAGCAGATAGAAGACAGAGGGTGGTGGTTGATGGGAGATATTCATCGTGGAGTTCGGTGACAAGTGGTGTACCTCAGGGGTCTGTTTTGGGGCCCCTGCTGTTTGTAATTTTTATAAATGATCTGGATGAGGGTATTGAAGGATGGATCAGTAAATTTGCAGATGACACTAAAGTCGGTGGAGTGGTAGATAGTGAAGAGGGGTGTTATAGTTTGCAGAGGGACTTGGACAAGTTGCAGAGCTGGGCCGAGAGGTGGCAAATGGAGTTTAATGTGGAAAAGTGTGAGGTAATGCACTTGGCAGGAATAATAAATGTGTAGAGTATAGGGCTAATGGTAGGATTCTTAATAGTGTTGATGAACAGAGGGATCTTGGTGTATTTGTGCATAGATCCCTGAAAGTAGGCAGTCAAGTCGATAAGGTTGTTAAGAAGGCATATGGAGTCTTAGCTTTTATTGGTAGGGGGATTGAATTTCGGAGCCGCAACGTCATGTTGCAACTGTACAAAACTCTAGTGCGGCCGCACTTGGAGTATTGTGTGCAGTTCTGGTCCCCACATTATAAGAAAGATGTGGAGGCATTGGAGAGGGTACAGAGGAGGTTTACCAGGATGTTGCCTGGTATGGAGGGCAGGTCTTATGAAGAGAGGCTGAGGGATTTGAGGTTGTTTTCGTTAGAAAGGAGGCGGCTAAGAGGAGACCTTATTGAAACATATAAGATGATTAGAGGTTTAGATAGGGTGGACAGTGATAGCCTTTTTCCTAGGATGGAGAAAGCTAGCACGAGGGGACACAGCTTTAAATTAAGGGGTGATAGTTATAGGACGGATATCAGAGGTAGGTTCTTTACCCAAAGGGTGGTTCGGGAGTGGAATGCCCTGCCTGCAGCAGTTGTAGATGCGCCAAGTTTGGTGGCGTTTAAGAGGTTAGTTGATAAGTATATGGAAGAGAAGGAAATGGTTTAGTTTGGAGGGTCATTGCTTTTATATTGGTTGGCGCAACATCGAAGGCCGAAGGGCCTGTTCTGTGCTGTAATGTTCTATGTTCTATGTTTTACAACTCTGTCTGCTTTAGGATATTAATGGAAAAAGATGAAGCCTGCCTTAAGGGGAGGGTGTTAAACTTGGGGAGGGCTAGATACAGCCAGATTTGGCAGGATCTTAAGGATACTGACTGGGATAAGCTGTTCGAGGGTCGGTCGACGCTGTACATGTGGGAGTCTTTCAAGGGAAAACTAAAATCTTTGCAGGAAAGACACATGCTGGTAAGGAGGAAGGATGGGAAAGGTAGGATTAGAGAACCGTGGGTTACTAGGGATATTGAGGACTTGGTCAGGAAGAAGCGGGAGGCGTACGTTAGATCCAGGCAACTGGGGACAGAGACAGCGCTGGAAGAATATAGAGAGTGTAGATGGGATCTTAAAAGAGGTGTCAGAAAGGCAAAAAGGGGTTGCGAAATGGCTTTGGCAGATAGGATTAAGGAAAATCCTAAGGCATTTTACTCCTATGTAAGGAGCAAAAGGATGGTTAGAGGGAAGATTGGACCTCTCAGGGACAGAGGAGGGGAACTATGCTTAGAGCCTGAGGGAATGGGGGAGATCCTGAATGAATACATTGCGTCGGTATTCACGCGGGAGAGGGGCCTGATGTCTGGTGCCGGCTTTGAGAAATTTGAGGACCCGTTAAAGGAAATAATCATTACGAGGGAAGAGGTGTTGGGGCTTTTAGGCAGCATAAAGACTTATAAAGCTCCGGGGCCTGATGGCATTTACCCCAGGCTGCTAAGGGAGGTGAGAGATGACCTTGCTGGGCCTCTGACGCAAATCTTTGTCTCTTCTTTGGACACAGGGGAGGTCCCAGAGGACTGGAGGATAGCAAATGTAGTACCGTTGTTTAAAAAGGGTCAGAGGGATAACCCAGGGAACTATAGGCCGGTGAGCTTGACTTCAGTTATAGGTAAGCTAATGGAGAGGATCCTCAGGGACAGGATGTATGAGCATCTGGAGCGCTGCGATCTGATCAGGGATACGCAGCATGGCTTCGTTAAGGGGAGGTTGTGCCTTACGAATCTAGTGGAATTTTTTGAAGAGGTGACAAAAACGGTTGATGAAGGACAAGCCGTTGATGTCGTCTACATGGATTTCAGTAAGGCGTTTGACAAGGTTCCCCATGGTAGGCTGATAAAAAAGGTGAAGGCGCATGGGATACAGGGCCAGGTATGTAGATGGGTTGAGAACTGGCTTGGGAGGAGGAGACAGCGGGTAGTAGTGGAAGGCTCTTTTTCCAACTGGAGGTCAGTCACTAGTGGTGTGCCACAGGGCTCAGTACTAGGACCTCTTCTATTTGTGGTTTATATAAATGACTTGGAAGAGGGGGTAGGTGGTGTGATCAGCAAATTTGCTGATGACACTAAGATGCTTGGATTGGCGGGTACTGAGGAGCAGTGCCAGGCAATACAACAGGACATAGATAGGCTGGTAGATTGGGCAGATAGATGGCAAATGGAATTTAATCCGGATAAATGCGAGGTGATGCATTTTGGCCGGAATAATGTAGAGGGGAGTTATAGGATAAAAGGTAAAACAATCCGGAGTATAGAGACGCAGAGAGACCTGGGGGTGCAGGTTCACAAGTCCCTGAAGGTGTCAGTACAGGTGGAGAATGTGATAAAGAAAGTGTATGGTATGTTAGCCTTCATAGGAAGGGGTATAGAATACAAGAGTAGGAGTCTGATGTTGCAAGTGTATAGAACGTTGGTTAGGCCTCACTTGGAGTACTGCGTTCAGTTCTGGTCGCCGTACTACCGGAAGGATGTGGAGGCCTTGGAGAGAGTGCAGAGGAGATTTACCAGGATGCTGCCTGGTATGGAAGGGCTGTCTTACGAGGAAAGATTGAAAACACTGGGGTTGTTTTCCCTTGAAAGACATCGGCTGAGAGGGGATCTATTAGAGGTATATAAGATTATAAGGGGTATAGATAGAGTAAATGGTGGTAAGCTTTTTCCACCATTAGAAATGGATAGAACGAGGAGTCATGGCCTTAGAGTGAGGGGGGTATGTATAAGACGAATATTAGAGGGCAGTTTTTCACACAAAGGGTAGTGGGGGTGTGGAATGCACTGCCGAGTAAGGTGGTGGGAGCAGGCACGCTAGGGTTGTTTAAGGGTCTCTTGGACAGCCACATGAGCGGTCTGCAGATAGAGGGATATAGCAGGACTGTCTAAATATCTTATTTGTTTCCACAGGCAATTCGGTCCACCTTGTTGACCAACAAGGTGCATGCATTCGGCAGGTCGTGCGAGGGCTGCTCTTGGATGTTGCTTCAGGAGTGGCCTAGTGCTTCAAGTCGTTAGTGTATGCTTAAACTGGACCATCTGATGGGCAACATGACAGCTCAGAGACTATTGCTGTTGCTGTGCAGACACATAGATTTGGGCCTGTGTCTGTGGGAGTTTGCGCGTTCTCCCCGTGGTTGCGTGGGTTTTCTCCAGGTGCTCCAGTTTCCTCCCACATTCCAAAAATGTGCTCTTAGGCTGATTGGGTATCAAATTGTCCCTATATTGGTCCCTATATGGGATTCTTCCACATTAGGCATAGCCTAAAGTCATGGATATGTCATTAAGATGTTAGGATGGCGGCGTGGGCTCGTTGGGCCGAAGGGCCTCTTTCCCATGCTGTGTTGCTCTTTGTTCTTTGTTCTTTGTTCTAATGGAACAATGTAGAGCAGACACCAGTGTAGGGTATGTAAGTAATAGAATAATGTAAAGGGTACACAAATAATGGGACAATTTTTTCTTTTCATTTGGTCATGGGATGTCAATAGATCTGGTAAAGGCTTGTCACCAATTGCCTTTGAAAAAGTGGCTGTGAGCTGCTGTCTTCTGCTACAGTCCATGTGATGTAGGTATTCCCACTGTAGTGTTGGGGATGTTGGATGATTATATGCCAGTAGATGTAGTATATTTAGATTTCCAAAAGGCATTTGAGAGGATGCCACATTAAAGATTACCATACAGCTTTTGTCCCATTATATGGAGAAATATACAGATTACTCTGGAAATTCAGACAAGCTTCATGAGACTGATTCCTGGCAAGAAGGGTTTTATTATGAAGAAAGATTGAGCAGGCTGGACCTATATTTATTGATGTTTAGAAGAATGATAGATGGTCTTATTGAAACATATAAAATCTGAGGGGGCTTAGCAGAGTGATGCTGAGACGTACTTTGTGTGCACCTGCTAATCCTGTTCTTCTAGATGATAGAGTTTATGGAATTTGTTGAAGGAACTTCGGTGAGTTGCTGCAGCACATCTTGTAAATGGTGCACATTGCAGCCACTGTGTGCCACTGGTGGAGAGAATGAATATTTAAGATGGTGAATGGGGTGCGAATCAAGCAGAATGTTTTTTGCAGAAAGTGTTGAGATTCTTGGCTGTTGTTGGAGTTGCACTCATCTGGGTAGGAGTGGCACATTCCATTTGTGCCTTACTGATGATGAACAGACTTTGGAAAGTCAGCTGGTAAGTAATTTACCATATAATCCCCAATCTTTGTATTCTTGGAGCCACAGTATTTATGTGCTAATTCCATCAATGGTGGTGGGGATTCAGGAATGGTAACTGTTTGGTCCAAGGATGTGAGGCCTGGAGGCAAATCAGTGAGCAAATCATGATCACTTAGTACCATTTCTGATGATCAAACTTTCCATTACTTTGCTGGTGATTTTGATTACATTAATGTGACTGTAAATAACCAGACGGGATTTATTCTCCTTTCAGTGGACAAGATTTACCTGGGCAATTTTCCACATTGTCAGAAAGATGAGTGTAGTATTTGTACCCCATAATAGCGTAGAGGCAAAGCTAGCTCTGGAGAGCATATCTTCAATCTTTACTGTGTTCAGTGCATTCTCCCCTTTACTGATATCATGTGGAGTGAATCGGATTGGCTGAAGACTGGCATCTGTGATGCTGGGGATAACAAGAGAATGTCAAGATGGACTCTGCACCTTTCACCACTTCTTCTACACTGACATGCTGGACTCTTCCATTATTGAGGATGGGGACGTTCATTGGTTGGTTAATTGCCCATCACCATTTATGACTGTATATGGAAAGTTTACAGATAGATCTGATCTACCAGTTGTGTGATTGCTTAATTCTGTCTATAGCATGTTGTTTCTGCTTTATAATTTATTTGCAATCCTGTGTTGTTTCACCTCATTTTTAGGCATGCTCCCTTATTGAACTAGGGTTGATCTCCTGGCTAGACGATAATGTTAGACCGGGGGATATGCTGGGCCATGAGCTTACAGATTGTTGTGAAGTATAATTCCGCTGCTGATGGCCCACAGTGCCTGATGGAATCCCAATTTTGAATTACCAGGCATGTTCTGAATCTGTCCAATTTAGCATGGTGATATTTCTACACATAATGATGAAGCATGTCCTCAGTGTGAAGTGGGATTTTGTTTTCACAAGTATGAGGCAGTGATCATTCCTACTAATACTATCATGGACAGATGCATTGGCAACAGATAAGTTCGTAAAGACCAGGTTAAGTAGCTTAGCCTCTTATTGCTTTTTTCACCACCTACCACAAGCTTTGCCTGGGTATAGCTCCTTTAGGATTCAACCACTTTGGTCAGTAGTAGTGCTGCCAAGCCACTTTTGATGATTGACATTGAAGTTCCCCACCCAGAGTACAACTGTGCCCTTGCTACCGTCAGTTCTTCTTCCAGGTGTAAGAATACTGATTCAACAGCTGAGGGAGGATGATAGGTGATAATCACAGGAGACTTCATTTCTCATGGTTGCACTGATGCCATAAGACAGATTTCATAGGTCTGGAAACAATTTGAGGACTCCCAGGGCCACCACTCCCTCAGGGTATATAAATTTACACACAGCAATACAAAAGTAAATACTTTTCACTGTATTCCAATACATGTGACAATAATAATTCAAATCAAATCAAAAGCTATATGGTAATCTAAACTAATAAAATAAGAGAGGTCTCTGTTGTTTGAAACAAATCAGAGCAAACATACTCAAAGATATACAATTGCATCATTTTACATAACTTTGTTTCTTCCCAACCGAAGATGAACCAAATATTATTTTCAACTATTTTCCTAATTTTTGGTATCTTTTAAATCTTGAACAAGTTTTTTTTCTAACCTTGGGTTGAAAACAACAAAACTCAATAATGTGTCAACTTCAAAGGCAAATATTTTGGTCAGGGAAGACACCATTTTGGATTAGTCTCCAATTATTTCTGATTTTCTTCTTCAAACTGATTTTGTCAATCACAAGTGTTTGCGAGCAATATCCTCCTTTAATATGATTTGACAATGGCTTGAATATGTGGTGTTGGACTTAGGGGACCATATTAATATCCTCGGTCTGTTAATATCATTGGATTTGATCACATTTCCATAGTCATGTTTACTGGTGATAATGTGGAGCTGCCGGCATTGTCCTTTCATCATGTGAGTGCAAGGTACAGCGCTCCAAAAGCTCATGCTACCAAATTAACCTATTGGACTTTAACTTGGTGTTGTGAAACTTCTTATTGTGTTTACTAGTTGCCAATACAACTGGCGCAGACTCGAGAATCACCTGTGCATTGGGATCATTCGAGATAGTAAGGCGTTTGATAAGGTCCCTCATGGTAGGCTGATAGAAAAAGTGAAGGCGCATGGGATACAGGGCCAGGTATGTAGATGGGTTGAGAACTGGCTTGGGAGGAGGAGACAGCGGGTAGTAGTGGAAGGCTCTTTTTCCAACTGGAGGTCTGTCACTAGTGGTGTGCCACAGGGCTCTGTACTAGGACCCCTTCTATTTGTGGTGTATATAAATGACTTGGAAGAGGGGGTAGGTGGTGTGATCAGCAAATTTGCTGATGACACTAAGATGATTGGATTGGCGGGTACTGAGGAGCAGTGCCTGGCAATACAACATGACATAGATAGGCTGGTAGATTGGGCAGATAGATGGCAAATGGAATTTAATCCGGATAAATGCGAGGTGATGCATTTTGGCCGGAATAATGTAGAGGGGAATTATAGGATAAAAGGTAAAACTATCCGGAGTATAGAGACGCAGAGAGACCTGGGGGTGCAGGTTCACAAGTCTCTGAAGGTGTCAGTACAGGTGGAGAATGTGGTAAAAAAAGCATATGGTATGTTAGCCTTCATAGGAAGGGGTATAGAATACAAGAGTAGGAGTCTGATGTTGCAGGTGTATAGAACGTTGGTTAGGCCTCATCTGGAGTACTGCGTCCAGTTCTGGTCGCCGTACTACAGGAAGGATGTAGAGGCCCTGGAGAGAGTGCAGAGGAGATTTACCAGGATGCTGCCTGGTATGGAAGGGCTGTCTTACGAGGAAAGATTGAAAACACTGGGGTTGTTTTCCCTTGAAAGACGTCGGCTGAGAGGGGACCTTTTAGAGGTATATAAGATTATGAGGGGTATAGATAGAGTAAATGGTGGTAAGCTTTTTCCACCATTAGAAATGGATAGAACGAGGGGTCACGGGCTCAGGGTGAGGGGGGCTATGTATAAGACGAATATTAGAGGGCAGTTTTTCACACAAAGGGTAGTGGGGGTGTGGAATGCACTGCCGAGTAAGGTGGTGGGAGCAGGCACGCTAGGGTTGTTTAAGGGTCTCTTGGACAGCCACATGAGCAGTCTGCAGATAGAGGGATGTAGCAGGACTGTTTGAATATCGGGAGGACCAAATAGTAGTAGACTATCTTTTAGTTTCGACTCGGGAATGTCTTAGTTTTTTTTTAGCATGTTTAACTAAGTCTTATTTGTTTCCACAGGCAATTCGGTCCACCTTGTTGACCAACAAGGGGCATGCATGTGGCATGTTGTGCGAGAGCTGCTCTTGGAGGTTGCTTCAGGAGTTGCCTAGTGCTTCACGTCGTCAGTGTATGCTTAAACTGGACCATCTGATGGGCAACATGACAGCTCAGAGACTATCGCTGTTGCTGTGCTGACACATGGATTTGGGCCTGTGTCTGCGGGAGTTTGCGCGTTCTCCCCGTGGTTGCGTGGGTTTCCTCCGGGTGCTCCGGTTTCCTCCCACATCCCAAAAATGTGCTCTTAGGCTGATTGGGTAACAAATTGTCCCTATATTGGTCCCTATATGGGAATCTTCAACAATAGGCATAGCCTAAAGTTAAGGATATGTCATTAAGACGTTAGGACGGTGGCGTGGGCTCGTTGGGCCGAAGGGCCTGTTTCCCGTGCTGTGTTGCTCTTTCTTATAGCTTATCTTTCTTCTCTGTGAAGCTTAATAGTACTTAATAACTCCCAACCATTGACATTATCTACATTTCTTGCTGCCCTGGAAAAGCAGCTAGCATAATTAAGGACCCTATGCCCCCTGAGCATATTCATTTCCACCTTCTATTGAGAAAAAGATAAAAAGAGTACCTTTTGTATCTTTTCAGAGTAATGAAGTGCCTCCTAGATCATGAAATGCTTGACATTGGAGATCCCTCCCTGGAATGACTCATAGGCCATTTGTCATATGTCATTTTTTCTGCACCAGAATGATTAAATTGGTTAAATGCGAACAGTTGGGGAGCAGGAGATGTTGCCGATCATTCTGTGGGAATGTTTTTAGAGTTATGCGTGCAAGTAATTACTGTTATTAGAACTGACTTTAACATTCAGGATGTTTCCAAGAGCCATTAAACTCTAATTGACCTAAATACTTAGGATATTCCAAGACCAATTCATCTCTAACTGAGCTGAGGACATTGCAGAAATTGGACATGAAAATAATAAGTCAGGTGGTATACAAAAGAATAAAGCATTACAAATATGACAACCTGTCTGATTGATACAGCAAATTCTCCACTTAATTATGAACAGTGCTCAAAAGATCTCCAAGCTCCAAAATATGTTACATCTTCTTTCCACAATCCGTTATCATTGCCTGGCATGTGAAGTATTTTTCTTACAGACCTATATACATTGGGTGAAGGCCTCATTTATCCCTTTTGGTTAAGACAAAAATGCCTCATGTTAAAATCAAGCCACATCCATCCCCATAAAATGTCCTGGATAAAGATAATACAGAGTATCAAAGAGGTGAGTTTATGGTGAACTCAGATTTGGATTGCAATATTGGAAAAAAGATCATAGTCCATTTCATTCATTTTCTCCCATCTTGGTAGTCATACTATATGATGATAATGGAGTTATTGACAAGTTTGAATAATCAATCTTTGTCAACTTATCTTCGACACATCTACCTACATGAGAAAAACCGCAGTGGTGGAAAGCTTTGGGAATCCTAGGACTAAAGTCACCTGCTCCTCTCAAACATGCTGCAGTTGCCATGTCATGTCTCAAATTACTTAGATCCTGTAGCCCTGAATGTTGGGATTGGGTGAGTCAATAATGATGATTTCTATTTTTAACCAGGTGATTGTTGGTTCCTGGCTGCCATTGCTTGTCTGACTCTTAATGAGAAGCTGCTGTACCGGGTCATTCCTAGAGATCAATTCTTTACAGAAAACTATGCTGGGATCTTCCATTTCCAGGTACTGTCATTTTCCAGAAGGGTAGTGATTATAGAAGCAAGCAGGCTATTATCAGAGCCAGTTTCGCAGAATGTTACAGCATCAACTGTGGGCTGTTTCTGTTCTTGTTCTGCTATGTCAGAGATAGCAATCAATCCCTCTCTTCAAAGAGAATCTGGAGTTTCCTAGGGCCTCACAGTCACAGGACATCCATTGGCTCTTCCCAACTTTATCACTTGCATCCCTAATTCTGGTCCACTTTGTGAATGAAGGTCATTATTATATCGGAAACAATTGCATGATCGGCCCAGACATGGAGAACAACAACATCCTCCCTCAACAAAAAAAACATAGACAGGGAATACTCAGGCATATCACAGGCAAATGGCAGGGAATGCATGGACAAATCCCCCTCTACAGGCACTTCCCTCATTTAAACAGGGATCTTGACATTTATCTTCTTCCACTGAGACAGTCAGGAACGAGCCAAACATTTCCCCACAAGATAACTAGATATTAGAAGGATGAGGAATTCATGGACCATGTTCTGGTAGCTGTGAAGTTGTTTGATCTATTGTTCTTTAATAATCAGTGTGGTAAATGACTGTGTGCAACATGTAGGGGAAATCTGAGGCACTCTCCCTCAAAAAGCTGGTGATGTCATGGGTCAACAGAACATTTCCAAACTTACGTTAGTAGATTTCATTGGATAAGGATTACAAGCACTATGGAGCCAAGTATTAATATCAAAGGTTAATACATGATGGAGGAATAATACAGCAACTTGTCTTTTACCATCAGCAAGTTTATTCTGAATCCAGCGCAGTAGAGATAAAAACTCCTTATAGTTTCCCCATCCCAACTGTTCCAGCTGTGCTTATTTATACTGTTTTGGAGATTGTGCCAACAACCATTACCTGACATTATTAGAGCATTTAGCTTAACAATGTAATTGCCAAAGCATGTACTTGCTGCTACATTGACATCAACACTGTATGGGCTTAAGATTCTCCATGATTGAAGTGAATGGCAAGACAGACTCGAGACTAAATGGCCTACTGCTGATTCTTTGACACTATACCTCACTTCAAGTAGAATTGCATAGATGAAAAACTACCAGCATTTGAAAAGGCGAGGCCTGTGACTGAAAGTAAATCATTTTGATGGCGAAAGAGAAATGCCCAGTCAGTCAAGCTAGATCCTAACTTGGCATCTTTCTTCATGGTGTAGTTCAATGCTGTTCTGATTCACCCACCTGTCCTGTTCCAATTCACCCATCTGCCCTCCCCCACTTCCCCAATCTGCCCTGCTGCACTTTCCCAACCTGCCCTGCTCCACTTCTTCCATCCGCCCTGTTCCACTTCCCCTATCTGCTTTGTTCCACTTCTTCCATCTGCCCTGTTCCACTTCCCCTATCTGCTTTGCTCCACTTGCCCCATCTTCCCTGTTCCACTTCTCCCATTAGCTCTGCTCCAGTTCCCCACTAGCCTTGCTCCACTTTCTCTACCAGCCCAACTCCACTTCTCCCACTTACTGCACTCCACTTGGCCCTTCTACCCTGCTCCAATTGCCCCATCTGCCCCGCTTCACTTCTCTTACCAGCCCTGCTCCATTTCCCCCACTGTCTTAGAACATAGAACATAGAACATAGAACATTACAGCACAGAACAGGCCCTTCGGCCTTCGATGTTGTGCCGACCAAAATAAAAAGCAATGCCCCTCCAAACTAAACCATTCCCTTCTCTTCCATATACTTATCAATTAACCTCTTAAACGCCACCAAACTTGGCGCATCTACAACAGCTGCAGGCAGGGCATTCCACTCCCTAATCACTCTTTGAGTAAAGAACCTACCTCTGATATCCGTCCTATAACTCATACCCCTTAATTTAAGGCTGTGTCCCCTCGTGCTAGCTTTCTCCATCCTAGGAAAAAGGCTATCACTGTCCACCCTATCTAAACCTCTAATCATCTTATATGCTTCTTGTTCCAGTTCACTCACCTACGCTGTTCCACTTTCCCCAACTGCCATAAGACATAGAAGCAGAATTAGGTTACTCTCCCAATCATGTCTCCTTCACCATTCAATCATGGCTGACATTTTTCTCATCCCCATTCTCATGCCTTTTCCCCATAAGCCATGATTCCCTTATTAATCAATAACCTATCTATCTCTGTCTTAAAGACACTCAATGACCTGACCTTCACAGCCTTCTGTGGCAAAGAGTTTGACAGATTCATCATTCTCTGGCTGAAGAAATTCCCCCTCATCTCTGTTTTAAAGGATTGTCCTTTAATCTGAGGTTGTGCCCCTGGTTCTAGTTTTTGCCACTACTACTACTGAAAACATCATCTCCATGCCCACTCTATCCATTCTTCCTGTAAGTTTCAATAAAATCCCCCCTTATCCTTCTAAATTCCAATGAGTACAGTCCCAGAGTCCTCAACCATTCCTCATAAGACAAGCTCTTCATTCCAGGGATCATTCTTATGAATCTTCTCTGGACCCTTCCCTTCCTTAAATACGGGGGCCCCAAACTGCTCACAATACTGTAAATAGGATCTGACCAGAGCCAGATACAGCCACAGAAGTAAACTCCTTCTCTTATATTCCGGGTCTCTTGACATAAACGCTAATATTGCATTTGCCTTCCTAACTGGCAACTGAACCTGCATGTTAATTTTAATAGAATCTTGAACAATGACTTGCAAGTCCTTTTGTGTTTCTGATTTCCTAAACATTTTCCGATTTAGAAAGTTGTCTATGTCTCCATTCCTCCTTCCAAACTATGCAATCTCATGCTTTTCCACATTATATTCCATCTACCACTTCTTTGCCTACTCTCCTAACCTATCCAAGTCCTTCTGTAGCTAGGACAGCTAGCTGTCCTAGCTTTCTCAATACTACATGTCCCTCTACATATCTTTATATCATTTGCAAATTTAGCAACAATGCCTACAGTTCCTTCTTCCAAATTGTTTATGTATAATGTGAAAAGTTGTGATCCCAGCACTGACCCCTGAGGCACATTACTAGTCATTGGCTGCCATCCTGAAAAAGACCCATTTATCTCCATTCTCTGCCTTCTGTCCATTAGCCAATCCTCTATCCATGCCAGGATCTTACCTTTAACACCATGGGCTCTTAATTTAACTGTCTCCTATGCAGTACTTTGGCAAAGGCCTTTTGGAAATCTAAATAAATCACCTAACTTCCTTGTTACCTCCTCAAAGAATTCTAACAGATTTGTCATGACCGCCCCCTGATGAAGTCATACTAACTCAGTCCTATTTTATCACGCACTTCCAAATACTCTATGATCTCATCTTTAATAATGGACTCTAAAATCTTGCCAATGACTGAAGTCAGGCTAACCAGCCTATAATTTCCCGTCTGTTGCCTCTCTCCTTTTGTAAACAGTGGTGTTACATTAGCTACTTCCCAGTTCTCTGGGACTCTCCCTGCCTCCACTGATTCCTGAAAGATCACCCCAATTTCCTCAGCTATCTCGTTTAGGAGGCCATCCGGTCCAGCTGATTTATCCTGGACCTTTCATTTTCCACAGAATCTTCTCCTTAGTGTTGGCTTGCCCCACTTCTCCCACTAGGCCTGTTCCACTTCCCCCACTTGCTCTGCTTCACTTCTCCCACTTGCCTAGTTCCAATTCCCCCACCTGCCCTGTTCCAATTCACCCACCTGCCCTGTTCCAATTCCCCCACCTGCCCTGTTCCACTTCCCCCACCTGCCCTGTTCAATTCCCCCACCTGCCGTTCCACTTCCCCCACCTGCCCTGTTCACTTCCCCCACCTGCCCTGTTCCAATCACCCACCTGCCTTGCTCCACTTCCCCCCACCTGCCCTGTTCCACTTCCCCACCTGCCCTGTTCCATTCCCCCACCTGCCCTGTTCCACTTCCCCCACCTGCCCTGTTCCACTTCCCCCACCTGCCCTGTTCCACTTCCCCCACCTGCCCTGTTCCAATTCCCCCACCTGCCTTGCTCCACTTCTCCTACCTGCCCTGTTCCAATTCTCCCACCTGCCTTGCTCCACTTCTCCTACCTGCCCTGTTCCAATTCACCCACCTGTCTTGTTCCATTTCCCCCACCTGGCCTGTTCCAGTTCCCCCATCTGCCCTGTTCCACTTCCTCCACTTCGCCTCTTCCACTTCTCCCACTTGCCCTGCTCCACTTCTCCCACCTGCCCTGTTTCAACCTGCTCACCTGCCTGCTCCACTTCACCCACCTGCATTGTTTCAATTCAGCCATCTGCCCTGTTTCTGTTGCCCCACCTGTCCTGCTCCACTTCCCCCACCTGCCCTTCTCCACTTCACCCATCTGCCCTGTTCCACTTTCCCTACCTGTCCCCTTCCACTTACCCAACCTATCCTATTCCAGTTCCCCCACCTGCTGTGCTCCAATTTCCCAACCTGCCCTTGTTCAATTTATCCACCTGCCCTGTTCCACTTGCCCCACCTGTCCTTCTTCTCCAATTCGCCTACTTGCCCTGTTCCACTTTCCTTCCCTGTCCTGCTCTATTTACCCCACCTGTTCTGCTCGATTTACCCACCTGTCCTGCTCCAATTTACCCCACCTGCCCTGTTCTACTTTCCCCATCTGCCCTGTTCCACTTTGTCCATCTGCCCTATTCCACTCTCCCGCTTTTCCTTGCTCTACCCCCCCTTCCTCACCTCAGTTCACCCTCTTACCCTAATGTTCTAGGCAGTTCTGGAGTGTCTAGAACTCTTGGTCCTGCCACACTTGTAAGGGTAGAGCAGAAAATCTGGCATTCGATTTTCTTAAGATGCAGTTAGAACCCAAAGTCTGAAGAAAATGGAATTTTCACTGCTCTTTGGTTCAAAGTCCTTTTAAACATCTGGATAGATTCTACCCCTAACTTTTACACAGCTCCAGGAAATTGCCTCTCCCTTGACATTTTACAACACCCTTCAGCTCACATCTCATGAAAGTGAGATTGCTCCAGTAAGAACATTTATATGCAGTATACTTTGTGATTAAATATTCATCCTGTTGCCCAAATTTAAGGTTGATATTGTGCCCATTATAGCAATTGTCCAATTATTGCTTCTGGCAGGTGAAAAACAGGAATCAGTTTCTCATTTGCTACCTACATACAGGCACTTGCTTTTCCAGAGGGTAGAAATGAAGTGGCAAAGTGGAGCTAAAGCCTGGTGGAAAGGAATACCTGGTAGCTGCTCATATGTTGGATGGTTAGAGAGGAAAATTCAGATTTATTTCAATAACATAACTACTGAGTTATCAGTAAAACTGTATCAGTAGGCTCTTATCCCATCAATGTACTTTTCTATTCCTTTTCCCTTCAGATACTTATCTGGTTTCTTTGAATTTCCTATTGGAGT
Organism: Sphyrna mokarran; assembly: GCA_024679065.1. Lineage (NCBI taxonomy): Eukaryota > Metazoa > Chordata > Chondrichthyes > Carcharhiniformes > Carcharhinidae > Sphyrna > Sphyrna mokarran. The sequence continues at coordinate 61,366,690 of JAGIQG010000015.1, forward strand.
TATTAGTGACTATTTTGTAATTATGTCTACTGTGACCTAGAATAAAAGCAAATTACTGCACTTGCTGGAATCTGAAACCAAAAGAGAAAATGCTGAAAAATCTCAGCAGATCTGGCAGCATCTGTAAGGAGACAAAAGAGCTGGCATTTCGAGTCCAGATGACCATTTGTCAAAGCTGAACAGGGATAGTGGAACAGCTTTGATAATGGATCATCTGCATTTGAAACGTCAGCTCTTTTCTCTCCTTAAGATGCTGCCAGATCTGCTAAGATTTTCCAGCATTTTCTCCTTTGGTTTCTACTGTGATATAATCTGAATGTCCTTACTGGTGGTTGGAATGAAGTAGTTCAAGCCTACATTGGACAATTAATGATGTGAGGGGTAAAAGTGCTTTCCCCGTGCAGTGAGGTTCCAGTACTAAATCTGTCTGTCCATTGCAGTTCTGGCGTTTTGGTGACTGGGTGGATGTCATTGTTGATGATCGAATCCCCACCTTCAACAACCAGTTGGTTTTCACTAAATCTGCCGAGAGGAATGAATTCTGGAGCGCTCTGCTGGAGAAGGCCTATGCCAAGTGAGTGCTGGTCACTGGGGTAAGAGTTCCACTCTCTTGCCATTGAATACTGCTTAGGCTGGCTGGGTCACAACACCTGATGTTTCTTATTGAACCTTCCAGAACTCACAACTCCGTTGTTGAACTATCTCAGAGTTATCTTAGTTGTTCTAAAATTTCCAAGAATGTTGCTGGCTTTCCAAGAATTCACCTGGTTTCTCGACAATGTTGACTTTCAAAAGTAGCCTGTGCTAAAACTGAGATTTAATACCTCATGACTTGGAGCACTTTGTTTGAAATGGAAAGGATTAAGCTCAGCCATGAAATTAGCTGCAATTAATAACCCGACATCGCTCAATCTCGGAAAGAATGGGTAAGCCTCTGGAGGGTGGAGATCTATCCAGCAAGGAGTAAGTGTTATTAGGAGCAAAGGAGAAATAATTGGGGAAAAGAGAATTTGTTTTTCCAACAGTGAGTGGAGGGTCAGACTATGTTTTCACCCTATTTACCTTTCACTCAGGCTGCATGGATCCTATGAAGCGCTAAAAGGTGGCAATACCACAGAAGCCATGGAGGATTTCACTGGTGGTGTTACTGAATTCTTTGAGATAAAGGAGGCTCCCAAGGATCTGTACAAGATCTTAAAGAAGGCAACAGAAAGAGGTTCTCTTATGGGCTGTTCTATTGATGTAAGTGTGCCCTCCAGTGGCAAAATATTGGCAAGTCAGCTCTTGTGTGTCTGTTTTCTGCAAACCTTTTGAGTTACATGTATACATTGAAATGTTCATTCAGGTTGGAGAATGTCTACTTGGACTACTATTTCATTCAAACTGTCTGAAGTAGACTGATTGAGTGAGAGACACTTTGGAGCAGGACACCAATCAATGTACTCAAATCATTCCATTGGAGGAACTAAGAGACACCAGTTGGTGCATAGATATATCCTTGGAGGAGAGAGATGAGAGACAACAGATACCTCATTGATCAGTGAGTTACAGAGAAGCATTTCCTGCCCATGTGAAACTACAGACCCTGTAGTATCGTCATGTGATATAGCACACTCTTCCTGCTCCATTTGATATCATAGACCCCCTTCCTCCATGATATCATAGAAACCACTTATGTCACTATGTATTATTAAGCCTTCTTGATGAATACTTAGCGATGTCGTGTGACAGTTTTGCATGCACTATTTTAACATAGCAATTAACAGGGTTATAAATAGAAGCAAAACACTGTGGATGTTGGAAATCTGAAATAAAAACAGAATGTGCTGGAGAAACTCAGCAGGCCTGGCAGCATCTGTAGAGAGAGAAATAAATTTAACATTTCAAATCCAAATGATTCTTTTATAGTTCCATGGAAGGGTCAGATGTGCTCAAAATGTTAACTCTGCACCTCTCTTCACAGTTGCTGCCAGACCTGCTGGTTACAATAGGTTGGCCTCGCCCCTAAAAGATTTGGTATATATTTTATGATGCAAAGTTGTTTGCTGATCATCAACTGCAGTTGCTTCCTGGTAGTTTAAATCTCAGGTCCTTATCTGTATATAGGAACATAAGAAATAGGAGCAGGAGTAGGCCATCTAGCCTGTCGAGCCTGCTCCACCATTCAATAAGATCATAGCTGATCTGAAAGTGGTTCAGTTCCACTTCATGCCTGCTCCCCATAACCTTTAATTCCTTTATCAGTCAAAAATCTATCTATCTGTGACTTAAACATATTTAACAAGGTAGCCTCTACGCTTCAATGGGCAGAAAATTCCAAAGATTAACTACCCTCGGGAGAAGAAATTCCTCCGCAACTGTGTTCTAAATTGACTCCGCTGTATTTTGAGGCTGTGTCCCCTAGTTCTTGTTTCCGTTCTAAGTGGAGATAACCTTGCTGCTTCTACTCTGTCTAACCCCTTCATTATCTTATATCACTCTATAAGATCTCTCGTCAATCTTCTAAACTTGAATGAGTATAGGCCCAACCTATTCAATCTCTCCTTATGACCTAATCCTCTCAACTCCGGAATCAACCTGGTGAACCTTCTCTGCACTCCCTCCAAGCTAATATATCCTTTCTTAAATAAGGGGACAAAAATTGTACACGGTAGTCTAGGTGTGGCCTCATCAGTACCTTGTACAATTGCAGCAAGATCTCCTTGCTTTTATACTCCATTCCTCTCGCTATAAAGGCCAACATTCCATTTGCCTTCTTGATCACCTGCTGCACCTGCAAACTGAGTTTGTGTGATTCATGCACAAGGACCCCCAGGTCCCTCTGCACAGTAGCATGTTGTAATTTTTCACCATTTAAATAATAGTCCATTTTACTATTATTCCTTCCAAAGTGGATAACCTCACACTTAACAACGTTATACTCCATCTGCCATATCCTTGCCCACTCACTTAGCCTATCCAAATCTCTCTGCAGATTTTCTGCGTCCTCCACGCAATTTGCTTTCCCACTCATCTTTGTGTCATCTGCAAACTTTGTTACCCTACACTTGGTCCCTCCTCCAGATCGTCTATGTAAATGGTAAACAGTTGAGGCCCCTGCGCTGATCCCTGTGTCACGCCACTAGTCACTGATTGCCAACCGGAAAAGTACCCATTTATTCTGACTCTCTGCTTGATAGATAGCCAATCCTCAATCTGAGCTAACACTTTATCCCCACCTCCGTGTACCTTTATCTTATGCAGCAACCATCTGTGAGGCACCTTATCAAATGCCTTTTGGAAATCTAAAAACACCACATCCACTGGTTCCCTTCTGTCAACCGTACTCGTTATATCTTCATAAGATTCCAATAAATTTGTCAAACATGACTTTTCCTTCATGAATCCAAGCTGCATCTGCTTGATCGAACCATTCTTTTCCAGGTGTCCTGCTATTTCTTCCTTAGTGATAGATTCCAGCATTTTCCCAACTACGGATGTTAAGCCAACTAGCCTCCTTTGTCTACCTCCTTTTTTAAACAGTAGTATTACATTAACTGTTTTCCAATCAGCTAGTCTCCAAGTCCAGCGAATTTTGATAAATTACGATTAATGCATTCACTTAGTGCCCGAGAGGGCTGATTAGAATGGGATGACTCTATCAACACCTATATGTATCTTTTTTTTTAAGAACTGCTTTATTTCTTTCACTAACATGTTTTATAATTCTGCACCTTCTTTTTTTTACAAGTCTCACTTATTCTCACTCGCATCTCTATTTTCTTCTCTTCCTTCCTTCATTCCCTTCATTCCCTAATCACTCACATGCTTTCTTTCTTCTCTTTCTGTTTTTCTTATTTTCTTTCACTATATCAAATTGTACTTATTTAATCTCTGTCTCTCTCACTCTGGCACAACCTCTCATGTTATCTCTATTCTGCACTCTTTTCCTGTGCCCATTATCCCATTTCATTGTCCTGTGGTGTCTGTTTTGCTTACTCTTGTTCTCTCCCTCATCAATGCTATTTTATTCACTCTCATTTCTATTTCTGTTTTCCTCAATCTTAAGCTTGGATATTGAAGTAATGTATGTTCATAGACAGCAGGACTTGGACAATATTCAGGTTTGGGCTGATAAGTGGAAAGTATCATTTGTGCCGTGTATCTGCTAAGCAATCTCCAACAAGAGAGAATTCAATCATCTCCCCTTGACATTCAATGGCATCACCACGACTGATAAAAGACGTTTTGTTGATGCAGTCATCATGACTATTGCAAGAATATTAATTTCAGGGAAAATACTGCATAAAAAGAGGCTACTAAAAATTACACTGACAACCAGTTTAAAATTGTCAGTCAAGCTTGCAGAGTGCTGCATTCACATGTACAGGATAATACATATATTAGTACACAAGGCCCTGATCTTTTCAGACAGAAAGAACATAGACATAGATTGCACTGTTTCAGCTAAACAGATTAATTGGCTGCAATTCACTGGTTCATTCCTCAGGGTGACACCTTGACCAGTTGGAGTCAAGCTGGTTTAAATTTTCAAACAATGCTTGGCAGTTAGCTGTCTGTCACCATTAATTGGTTAATTCTACTGATCAGTCTTTCTTCTCATACAGTATAATGTTGATGTTACCCTGATATCAGTATTCTTGAATTGTCCTGATGAGTGCAATGTGAAAAGCTTCAACAAAATGGTGGGAACCCCAACCCCCACCCCCTACTCCGTGATATGTTTTGTAGTTGTGGAGGTGGCCCACCAATGGCAGTTATCAACAGGGTTTCCTGTTGTTTTATCCACTGCTGCTAAGAGACCCATGGTAGAGACTCCCCATCCATTGGGACCAGATGATTCTGTTGATGCAAAAGGCTGGAAAATCCCACCCAGTGTCTTTTTCCAGTAATACTTGAGTATTGTACTGCCAAACAACTATTGACATTACTATTGCGGAATCCCCTCCTATCAACATCTGGGAGTTACCATTAACCAGAAACTGAACTGGACCAAATATATAAGTGGGAGTGACAACAAAACATTGGCCTTCCAGCACTGCCCACAGTCCAAAAAAGAATTTTTAAAATGCTGCCTCTTTCTCTCCAAAACCTCCTTGCTTTCCAATGTTACATGTTTATCTTTCCATTTTTGTTGGTTTCTCTCTTTTAAGTCTGATATCTTTCCTTTAATTTCTTGTCCTGTTTTTCTCTCTTATGATGTTTTGTGTTGCTTCTTTTTTTTTCTCTCTCATACTGTCATATTATCTCTTTGCCTGTCTCTCTTTGTCTCTTTCTCTCTCTGCTATTCCTCATTGCTCTTTTGTTGTCTGATATCCTGTGATGGTCTCTGATATTTCAGGACAGACTGTTTCATGGGACAGGTGTCATGCCACAAGCGCAGATCCAAAGATTTCTGCTTAACAACGCAATTGCTCCGGATAAATCTAAGTTCAAAACTGACAATCAGAGCAAGAATTTGGATGATTTTCCTATCAGGGTTTGTATGGCAATAGTGGTGCAACTAATGAGTGCATCTACCAGGCATGTTGGCTAACTGGTATGGTTAACTATCTTGAATAACCAGGAACTCAGCATATTTACACAGTAAGGAAAACTTATCCAGCTGAACGAATAGGAATTCTGCACCATTATAATGTGTAACTCTTATTCTCTTGACTAAATAGGAACGGAGCAGTTATGTAATGGATAATCCTTTTGATACTGAATAAATAAGAACTCTGTACAATTTTGCAGTGAGTGCCATTATCCTGCGAATGAACAAATAAAGATATTCTTTCAGTGTTGTCCCAATTTGACATTATATCTTTGGCAGAGGATTGGTACAACCCATAGAGAAGCAAATGGCTAAAGTACATTTGAGGAGTAGAAGAATCCTTGCGATCATTCTACCTTAGGAACCCTACACCATTCCACAACAAGCATTAAAATGCTTACATCTCTGCTGTGTGGTTCTGACTAAAATCTTTGATTTGCAAAACTAAACACATGGCCTTAGATCTCGATTGCTTACTTAGATGAAGTGTCATTTTAAGTCAATGCTAATTTTACAAAATTAGGGATATTTTGCACTGGAATGCCAGAATTCTGACACTGATTGATATATAGTTATTGATGAATTAAATCCCATAAGGCTAGTTTTCCTTCACCAAATCCAGCTTCATCTATAATAGCTAATGATACTCAGTTGATATTTCCCAGTACAGAGGATACACCCTGAGTGCTGTTAACTTGTACGCTCCACATTATATATACATTTGCAGTTGACTGGACTGGACAGCCCTATTCAGGGAGCTCATTTTCTAACAGGCCCACCTTACATTACATGTGAAAATTCAGTGTGTCCAATGAATCCCAATTTAAGGCATTTCCTAGCATGCTAGGACAATAGAATTCCTTTAATCGTGTCAGCCTAATTTTAGCTTGTCTCCATTTTGAATGTGTGTCATTTGCAGTTTCTCCAAGCCCAGTTGCATGCAGTGTGCTAACAGAAGCCACCAACCCTGCCTGAGTTCTAAGCTGTGCTGAGCTAACCTTGTAAAGTGCACACACTCATCCAGATGCTTTTCAAGATGCTAATAAGATAGTTACATGTCATTCTGTGCCTAGTTGCCACTTTATGCTTCACATCTGGTTGGAAGGGTGTGCTGAAATATTTGAGGTAACCATTAATTCCATCAACCATTCGATTGAAGCACTTTCCTTAAAAATTGACAGGAATTCGGGAGGAAGTGAGGTGGTAGATGGCAGGGACATATGCCTGTACTTCCTGAGCCTTCGGCCAAGAATGAGAATACCTACATGCCAGCACAATGCATGTTGCTTATCTGCTCGCAGGACTACATGGAACAAATTACTGGTCTAAGTACTGTGTGTTTACACAGTAGTTCAGTGCAGTTATATCATTGGTTTAGGCATATTCCCTTGCATCCCTATTCCCGAAAATTTGAGGCACGGGTTTGTAGATTTGGTGGAAAATGAGGGGCCCATGAGTTGCAGAAACCTGGTGAGCTTAAAGAAGAACTTTCACCGCTTTTTCTGCCTATGATAAGTAGTTTTTCAGATTGAAGGAGGGTTTCTAGTGGAATTCCCCAGTGGTCAAACTTGGGACCTTTGCTCTTCCTGATTTATATTAATGACCTATACTCTGGTGTTCAGGGTATGATTTCAAAATTTGCAAATAATACAAAGTTTGGAAATGTTGTCAGTTATGATGAAGATAGTTTTGAATTTCAAAAGGACAGAGACATGTTGGTGGATTAGGCAAAGAATGGCAGATGAAATTCAATGCAGAGAAATGTGAAGTGATCCATTTTGGCAATAAGAATATGGACAGACTGTATCAAATTCTAAAGGAAGTGCAGGAACAGAGAGAGCTCAGTGTACGTGTGCATAAGTCACTGAAAGTGACAAGGCATGTTTAAAAAGCAATTAATAAAGTATATTGTATTCAAGGTTTTATGAGTAGGAACATTGAGTACAAGCCAAGGGGATCATTGTGACATTAGTTAGGCCTCATCTGGAGTATGACATCCAGTTCCTGGCACCGAAGTTGTGGAAGAATGCATTGGAGAGTGTGCAGAAGTGATTCACAATAATTCAGGAATAAAAAATTGTGGCTAGTAGAAAAGATTGAAGAAGTTAGGACTGTTTTCTTTTCTTCAAGAGGAAACTTGATAGAGACATTCAAGATCCTTAAGGCTATAGATGGGGGGTGGGGGTGGTGAGAGAGAAATTGTTCCCACTCAAGAGAGCATCAAGAACTAGAGTGCACAGATTCAAAATAAATAGCGAAAGGAATAAAACTGATGTGGGACTAGGTAGAATGTTCTTTCAGAGAGTCAGTGCAGATTTGATGGGTCGAATGACCTCCTTCTGCACTGTAAAGATATTGTGAATCTGTGATGTTGCTGATTCCCATTGGGATACAAATTGACGGGCACTGGAATTTAGGGTATGGATCTTTGAGCATTAACATTTGTGTTGCCGGTTATTAGACACTAGCAGTTGGGGTATAAATGATGTACATCTGGAAAGAAACCTGGCTTTCTGTCATTAGCCAGAAATTAGATCATAAAAAAGATAGAAGGGCATGAGCCAAGCAGAAAGACTTATCACCATACACAGTTAACGCAATGTCACACTATGAGCGCAATCTCACTAACTCTCCTGTTTCAACAGTCTTTCGTACCTCTACAGTTTGAGACACGGACACCCAGTGGCCTGGTCAAAGGTCATGCCTACTCTGTGACCAGTGTAGATGAGGTAACATTTAAAATCTGCCTATTGATTAACTTGATTTTGAAATTTTTGGAATATATATAATAATGATGTTCACACATGAGCAATGCAGAAAGTGATTTCGGAAGAATACGTGAGGTATACGGGGAATGATTATGAGGGAATAATTGTGGTACAGGGAATGAATATGGAGAGACATTGGGGGATAGAGAGTGATTATAGGGGGATACTGGGCATACAGGGAGTGGGGGTAATACTGGGTCATAGGGGGTGATTGCATGTGGAATCCAAAAAAAAATTGATTGGAGGGGAATACTGGGATGGAGGGAAAGGTCAATTGGAATAGAGGAAATGATTATAGGTGGCATACTGAGTACAGGGATTGATTAAAAAAGAGCCTGGAACACATGAAGTTTTGTGGGTGTATTCAGATATAGGAAGTAATTGTGGAGGAAATACTGGAACACATAAAATGGTTATGGGTATTCCTATTCTTATGCCAGTTTATCCTAAGATATTGTTCTAATCACTTAATTGTGAGACCAAAATAGATTAGGGAATAATCTGATGTTGAAAAAAGACATTATGCATGTTAATCTTTATCCTTCCATGTTTGTATTTTATGTATGGTGTGCACATATGAATTAAAAGCAGGAGGAGGTCACTTGGTCCCTCGAACCTGTTTATATCAATATTGTGACCAAATTGACAGATACAACAGTTCATTTTGCAATTTTTTGATTTCAAAAAGAAATGATCTCAGTGGGCCCTCCACTGTTTTTTCTGCTTGGTTGATTGGTTTCCTGTAGCAAAGTTGTATTAATTGAAAGACAATCCAGGATTGTAGGTGCTTAAGCATGCTGTGCTTGATGTGATAGATGATTTCAAATGATTTAAGACTGATTTAAGGCTAAAAAAAAATTTTGTTCAGGTTTCATAGGAATCCAATTGTTTACACTGATTCCTACTCATTTTAAGTTTGATGTGTTCTAATGAAATTAGGAGGATATTTGTGAATACCCTTAAATTTGCAAATTGAACTGTTTTGGGGCCAAGATTTGGGTACAAAATGTTCCTTTATTACATTAAAGCTATTATATAAGGATAAGTTATTATTATGTCTACTAAGGAAACACCAAGTGATTGTGGTAAGCAGTATATAGTTCAATTTAGTATGTTCGTGTTTATTAATCTGTGTTTGTCTTTGATAGTTCCATAAATAACAATGATAATTTTGTCAACAGGTCACTTATAAAAATCAGAAGGTAAAATTGCTGCGTTTGAGGAACCCATGGGGAGCAGTGGAGTGGAATGGACCCTGGAGTGACAAGTATGCTTCTTTTTTAAACACTAGTCTGTTATGGACCTTAGTTTTCACACTTTGTCCTTGTTCTGCTCCAAATATACATTTGTCCCTCCAGAGTCTGGACACAATCTGTTTTATCTTTGGTGGTCATGCCTTAAGTCACCTTGGATGTGCTTTCTGAATTTCCCTCCTTAAACCACCATCACCTCTACCTCTCAATTACAGTAATACCCTCATAAAAGCAACCCCCTCTCCTTTTTTCCTATTATTGATTAATATGTACTCCTCCTTTGTGAAGAATCCACATGTGTTTCTTGGATTAAAGGTATTATATAAGTACAAGTGGTTGTCAACCAGAATCATGCAGGGAGCATTTTTCTCACTTCTTCTCAGATTGTGTTCAATTCTTTCCTGTTTACTGAAGCTCAATTAGGGATGGCATTTTTGCACCTAATTAGGGCACACATTGTTAGGAAATTTCCACAAACCCAACTTGGAAAAAACTGCTCTAAATCAAGTTTTCATTCTTGGTGGAATCAGGCCCACTAAGGTGTGAAACAGTGTGGAGACAGTCATAGAGGTTGCCAGGTGCTGAGGCGCGATGGCTAAATGACCCACCTTGGTGCTATGGGACTTCACCCAGTTGAAACAATGCAGCAGCAGATGTGATACCAAATGGTAATCTTTACTACCAGAACAAACCTTTGTGTGTCACAATTGTCAGAGATTCCTATGCCGCTTCTTCACATTCATGGTAAATAGCACAATTTTGTTGAAATTTTGGCTCCCTGTTGATCCCACAAACAAACCTTCATTCTGAGATAACTGCTACTGCTCAGCACATAACATTGGATTTACGGTGACCTTGAAATCATTGCAAATCCTCATGGATTGATCTTTTTTGATGACTAGAGAGATAAGCATTGTCTATTCGTTGATGCTGACAGGTTCCAGAACTCCAGTCTTCACAAATCACTTCATGTCAGTCTCCATATGGTACAGAGCTTGCCTTCAAACATCTTGCTTGGTTTTCTGCTTTTACTTTCAATTTGACTGTAATGTCGTTCATGCCCCCTAATTCTCATGGAAACAACACTATGCTTTTTTTCAAGATTCTTGTGAGGTCTGACTCTAGATTGGTCATCATGTTGAGTTCAGCCCAGTTCAATCAAGTCCTATCCAGCCGTACATGACCCATCACTGGTGGGTAGTTTCCCTGCAATATGTGTAGAAACAAATTTACTGTTTGTATGTTGAGTTGTGCAGCCAGTTCAATATGACCCTTCAGGGGAATCACTTCTCCTGCATACATGTTCAGTACTATCATTGATGGTTCTAAGGCAATGTTTTTCATTGTAGGTATTCTGTGGAATCAGTGAGACTGCTGCCCCAGTGTCAACATCCATTCTTAGTTGCTGTCCTTCCAGCAGTGAAGTGACCGAGTATGTAGCTGAAGTACTGACAATGGCTAGCACACGTAGTGATAGCTCTCCTCTGATACTTTGTTCTTCTGAACCGTATTTTACAGCAGGGACATTTCTCCTTTTATTTTGTTTAAGTGTTTTTCTTCTTGCTTCTGATTTTTATTCATAGCTTGCTTCTTTCTTCTGCAGTTAGGCTCTATGTATCTTTTTGTTCCACAGCTTCAACATTCCATACTTTTATACCAGCATTCAGTAGCAGAAGGCACTAGCTTTGCCATTAATAATATGCACAAGATCTGGAATCTTGGGTGTCAATTTAGTGAACATTTTGGGCTTGATTTTACCATCGCTTTGCGTCTGTTTCCGTGTGCAAAAATTTGGTAAGATCGAGCGCGAGGTGAGTAGTGCGATCCATGCCCCCCTCCACATGCTCTTAAATTGACCTAATGGACTGCACACCCAACTTTCCTTTACCACCATGTTCACCCATCCAGAATTGAAACTGACATGCTCCATATAAGTCCGATCCTCAGTGAGGATGAATGAGGAGGTAAGTGCCTAGTGTTCAATGGTTCTCTGAGATTGGGGGGGTGGGGGGAAGTGGGTCCACTGCCACTCTGCCTGAGATCAATAGGGAAGAAGGGATGTCCCTGCCACAGTGCCTGAGATCAGTGGGGGAGAAGGGTGAGACCTTGCCACTCTGCCTGAGATCAGTATAAGGTAACGGAGTCTACTGCCACTCTGCCTGAGATTGGTATGGGGAAAGGAAAGGCCTGTGATTGGTCTGGGTGATTTAAGGGTATGGGGAAGAAGGCAGTCAGTAACGTTGTGAGACTGGGACACTGCCTGTGGGAATGTTGCAGGGGAGCAGCAGTTTATCATATTTCTTTCTGTGCACGTGCAGTTGGAGGCACCAATCAGAGCTGCAGGGTTTCAGGTGCATTAAGCCCCACCCGTAGGCTTGTGCAGCACGATTTGACTTGCTGATATTTTTGCAGATAGAGTGCATGTGGGGGGGCCTGAGAAGGGGTCCAAAAGTCAGATCTGAAACACTCCCAGTTTCAAGTCCGCCTAGCACTTAGAATCAAAATGGTAAAATAGGGCCCTATATGTACACAGACTCAATTGCTGGGTTTCCTTTGCAGCAAGTTCCATAGAAACAGCAATTTCTTGAAAGTGAGATTGCTCTTAGTTAACACACATTTTTGTTTCACTGTACTGACCACAAACAAATCAGTCATGAATGATATCATTTAGTATGTCTCCAAACTTTCAATATTTTGCAAGTCTTTAAAGTACTGCAACAAATTGTGCAATTAACTCACCATCCTCCTGGTTTCTTTTATGGAAATTAAAGCATTTTGCAATCACCAAGGATGTAGATGAAAAACATGCTTACGAAATATCCACAATTTTCTTTCAATATCTAGTTTATCAAATAGCGCTGGACTGTGGAGAATGATGGAGGAGATTAAAAGTTTATCCACCCAATCATATCCATTAGGAAAATGGACACTATAATACTTTCAGCTATTTTGCTTACCATGCAAAATAGTGAAAACGCTCAGTATAAAAATTCCATCACTCCACATCTCCACATTTTTGTCAAAAGCTTCAACAATGCTTTTTTTTTAATGAATGCAGGGTTATTGTACGCACACTTTACAACCACACTTCCAGCAACTGATTTTCTGTACACAAGGTCCTAATTTGAGCTTCAGCCTTTCTTTTGTTCCAGTCAGCTCCATAATTTGTTTGCAGAGTACCTTTTACTCACATCTACGTTAGTTCTCTGTAACATGTGTGAAAAGTTTTCTTTTTCTGACTTTAGTTTCCTTGCTAAAACTTCTTTTTTCAAGTGGTTCAACAATGCACGTCCACAGTCCTCATTGCCAGTTATGTTGTGTATCTGGGGACATGACTCTTTGAAGCACTGGGTTAAAAACAAACAAAACTTTATTTGTGGTGTGTGGTCTCTTCCATAGCTGCTGTTTCTCTCTCTGTTTTCTTCTGTATATCTCATCACATCACTTCCGTTTGCATATATTACTACATTATTACTGCAGATCTCCACAATGAGCTAACAGGAACAAATACATATCAAAAAGCTTTGAAAATATCTGAGTTAATTTAAAAGACATCTGAGTATATTTGTTAGAACTAACTAAATATGTCTTTTGAGTAATATTTAGTGTGTGACTGTGTCTGTGAATAATTAAGCTGGATATCATGATACAAGCTTTTTGGAAAGAAGTAACTCTGTAAAGTAGTATTGATAATTTAATGTTACACTACAACTTAGAAACAGCATTTGTGTTACAATTGACCATTTCATCCTTTGACTAGGAAAGTTAAAAGCCAGTTTGACTGTCAACTGTCCAGCCTAATTGGATAAAATCATGATCATATGGTGCTGCTGCTCAGTTTCTAAAACTCACTGTCAGCACGTGAGTGATTTATACTATAAGTTGTCCTGGAGCATTACATGGAAGCTCCTCATCCCCATTTCTACACAGAGAGGCAGTGTTTGTTAAATTTAAAGGCTTCTTTTAGTTTTGATGAAGAAATTTTCTTTCTGTTCCAGGGCCCGAGAATGGTCCGAGATTGAGAAAGTACAAAAGCAGCGGCTGCAACATCAGATGAGAGAAGATGGAGAGTTCTGGTGAGAATAAAATCCTGCTCCCTTATTTTCAAGCATTCTAATTGTTAAATAGAAAGTTAATTTATGGAGGTAAACGGGGACATGGGGTGGGGGGGGGATGGAATTTAATAAGAAGAGCTCAGATCCTGAAAATGGGACTAGAAGTGGACACCAATTTAACTTACAGCTTGTGAATCACCATGCACACAATCAAGATACAAATTATAATTGCATGCAGGAAGCACGTGCAGTCATATGGTAGGGTATCACATCCAGCAGCCAGCAAGGCATACTGGATGTGAAAAAAAATTAACAAGTATTGAGAGTGCAGCATAACAGTTGTTAAAACACTGTTATGAAATGCATATGAACATAGTTATCACTATATATTTTGTTCAATTGACTATCATATATATTCTGTGCATTTGTTGGGGTATCTCCCCTCAGAGGATGTATTGCACTGTCATGCTTCATTTTGGCATTTGTTATGAATGCTGTTCTTAGGGAGTTTGTGAAGTCAATTACATCCTATACCTGTGGGAACCACATGACGGCTCTGAAGACAATTGCTGTTGCAGATTGGCTATCAGTATCTGTCATGCGTAGCTTAAATTCATTAGCTATTGTGAATTGGTTGCATCCTGTGCGCACTTATTTGTTTCAGCCTGGGTATTGTCGCACATGTCTCCCATGGAGCCCTGAAATAAGAACAAAGAACAAAGAACAAAGAGCAACACAGCACGGGAAACAGGCCCTTCGGCCCAACGAGCCCACGCCACCGTCCTAACTTCTTAATGACATATCCTTGACTTAGGCTATGCCTATTGTTGAAGATTCCCATATAGGGACCAATATAGGGACAATTTGTTACCCAATCAGCCTAACAGCACATTTTTGGGATGTGGGAGGAAACCGGAGCACCCGGAGGAAACCCACGCAACCACGGGGAGAACGCGCAAACTCCCGCAGACACAGGCCCAAATCCATGTGTCTGCACAGCAACAGCGATAGTCTCTGAGCTGTCATGTTGCCCATCAGATGGTCCAGTTTAAGCATACACTGACGACGTGAAGCACTAGGCAACTCCTGAAGCAACCTCCAAGAGCAGCTCTCGCACGACATGCCGCATGCATGCCCCTTGTTGGTCAACAAGGTGGACCGAATTGCCTGCGGAAATAAATAAGACTTAATTAAACATGCTAAAAAAAAAACTAAGACATTCCCGAGACGAAACTAAAAGATAGTCTACTACTATTTGGTCCTCCCGATATTCAAACAGTCCTGCTATATCCCTCTATCTGCAGACCGCTCATGTGGCTGTCCAAGAGACCCTTAAACAACCCTAGCGTGCCTGCTCCCACCACCTTACTCAGCAGTGCATTCCACACCCCCACTACCCTTTGTGTGAAAAACTGGCCTCTAATATTCGTCTTATACATAGCCCCCCTCACCCTAAGGCCGTGACCCCTCGTTCTATCCATTTCTAATGGTGGAAAAAGCTTACCACCATTTACTCTATCTATACCCCTCATAATCTTATATACCTCTAAAAGATCCCCTCTCAGCCGACGTCTTTCAAGGGAAAACAACCCCAGTGTTTTCAATCTTTCCTCGTAAGACAGCCCTTCCATACCAGGCAGCATCCTGGTAAATCTCCTCTGCACTCTCTCCAGGGCCTCTACATCCTTCCTGCAGTACGGCGACCAGAACTGGACGCCTATACACCTATACACCTGCAACATCAGGCTCCTACTCTTGTATTCTATACCCCTTCCTATGAAGGCTAACATACCATACGCTTTTTTTTCCATATTCTCCACCTGTACTGACACCTTCAGAGACTTGTGAACTTGCACCCCCAGGTCTCTCTGCGTCTCTATACTCCGGATAGTTTTACCTTTTATCCTATAACTCCCCTCTACATTATTCCGGCCAAAATGCATCACGTCGCATTTATCCGGATTAAATTCCATTTGCCATCTATCTGCCCAATCTACCAGCCTATCTATGTCATGTTGTATTGCCAGGCACTGCTCCTCAGTACCCGCCAATCCAATCATCTTAGTGTCATCAGCAAATTTGCTGATCACACCACCTACCCCCTCTTCCAAGTCATTTATATACACCACAAATAGAAGGGGTCCTAGTACAGAGCCCTGTGACACACCACTTATGTCAGGATGAGGCTTATGTCAGGATGAGGCTTGAAGGCTCAGGTAGTGCAATGGATAGCTATAGATTAGCTAGGAAGGAGGTAAAAAGTGAATTGAGGAGAGCTAAGAGGGGACACGAGAAGATGTTGGCTGATAGGATTAAGGAGAATCCTAAAGCTTTCTTTCGATATGTTAAGAATAGAAGATTGGTTAGGGCAAGATTAGGGCCAGTCATAGATAGCAGTGGGAAGTTGTGCGTGGAGCCTGAAGAGATTGGCGAGGCACTGAATAAATATTTCTCTTCGGTATTCACGCAGAGTGCTGGAAATGTAGCTGTGGAGAGCACTGAGGTACAGGGTTGCAAATTGGGGAGTATTGTAGTAGATAGGGAGGATGTGTTAGAAATTCTCGAGGGTTTGAAGTTGGATAAGTCCCCTGGGCCGGACGGGATTTACCCTAGGATTCTCTGGGAGGCAAGAGAGGAGATTGCAGAGCCTCTGGCTCTGATCTTCAGGTCCTCGTTGGTTACGGGTGTGGTTCCGGAGGACTGGAGGATGGCGAATGTGGTCCCATTGTTTAAGAAGGGGAAGAGAGACCTTCCTGGGAATTATAGGCCAGTGAGTCTTACTTCTGTGGTGGGCAAGGTATTGGAGAGAATTATTAGGGATAGGATTTATAGTTATTTAGAGAGAAATGAATTGATTGGGGATAGTCAGCATGGTTTCGTGAAGGGTAGGTCATGCCTTACTAACCTCATTGAGTTTTTTGAGAAAGTGACCAGAGAGGTGGATGGGGGTAAGGCGGTTGATGTAGTATATATGGACTTTAGTAAGGCTTTTGATAAGGTGGCCCATGGAAGACTTCTACAGAAAATGCAGATGTGTGGAATAGAGGGTGATTTAGCTAATTGGATTAGAATTGGCTGGCAGATAGAAGACAGAGGGTGGTGGTTGATGGGAGATATTCATCGTGGAGTTCGGTGACGAGTGGTGTGCCTCAGGGGTCTGTTTTGGGGCCCCTGCTGTTTGTAATTTTTATAAATGATCTGGATGAGGGTATTGAGGGATGGATCAGTAAATTTGCAGATGATACTAAAGTGGTGGTGTGGTAGATAGTGAAGAGGGGTGTTTTAGTTTACAGAGTGACTTGGACAAGTTGCAGAGCTGGGCCGAGAGGTGGCAAATGGAGTTTAATGTGGAAAAGTGTGAGGTAATGCACTTTGGCAGGAACAATAAATGTGTAGAGTATAGGGCTAATGGTAGGGCTCTTAATAGTGTTGAGGAACAGAAGGATCTTGGTGTATGTGTCAATAGATCCCTGAAAGTAGGCAGTCAAGTGGATAAAGTTGTTAAGAAGGCATATGGAGTCTTAGCTTTTATTGGTAGGGGGATTGAATTTAGGAGCCGCAGCATCATGTTGCAGCTGTACAAAACTCTAGTGCGGCCGCACTTGGAGTATTGTGTGCAGTTCTGGTCGCCACATTATAAGAAAGATGTGGAGGCATTGGAGAGGGTACAGAGGAGGTTTACCAGGATGTTGCCTGGTATGGAGGCAGGTCCTATGAAGAGAGGTTGAAGGATTTGAGGTTGTTTTCGTTAGAAAGGAGGCGGCTAAGGGGGGATCTTATTGAAACATATAAGATGATTAGAGGTTTGGATAGGGTGGACAGTGATAGCCTTTTTCCTAGGATGGAAAAGCTAGCACGAGGGGACACAACTTTAAATTAAGGGGTATGAGTTATAGGACGGATATCAGAGGTAGGTTCTTTACTCAAAGAGTGATTAGGGAGTGGAATGCCCTGCCTGCAGCTGTGTAGATGCGCCAAGTTTGGTGGCGTTTAAGAGGTTAGTTGATAAGTATATGGATGAGAAGGGAATGGTTTAGTTAGGAGGGGCATTGCTTTTTATTTTTGGTCGGCACAACATCGAAGGCCGAAGGGCCTGTTCTGTGCTGTATTGTTCTATCTATGAACTAGTGACAGACTTCCAGTTGGAAAAAGAGCCTTCCACTACTACCCGCTGTCTCCTCCTCCCAAGCCAGTTCTCAACCCATCTACATACCTGGCCCTGTATCCCATGCGCCTTCACCTTTTCTATCAGCCTACCATGAGGAACCTTATCAAACGCCTTACTGAAATCCATATAGACGACATCAACGGCTTGTCCTTCACCAACTGTTTTTGTCACCTCTTCAAAAAATTCCACCAGATTCGTAAGGCACGACCTCCCCTTAACGAAGCCATGCTGCGTATCCCTGATCAGATCGCAGCACTCCAGATGCTCATACATCCTGTCCCTGAGAATCCTCTCCATTAGCTTACCTATAACTGAAGTCAAGCTCACCGGCCTATAGTTCCCTGGGTTATCCCTCTGACCTTTTTTAAACAACGGTACTACATTTGCAATCCTCCAGTCCTATGGGACCTCCCCTGTGTCCAAAGAAGAGACAAAGATTTGCGTCAGAGGCCCAGCAATGTCATCTTTCACCTCCCTTAGCAGCCTGGGATAAATACCATCAGGCCCTGGAGCTTTATAAGTCTTTATGCTACCTAAAAGCCCCAACACTTCATCCCTTGTCCCTTTAATGGGTCCTCAAATTCCTCAAAGCCTGCATCAGATATCAGGCCCCTCTCCCGCGTGAATACCGATGCAAAGTATTCATTCAGGAACTCCCCCATTCCCTCAGGCTCTAAGCATAGTTCCCCTCCTCTGTCCCTGAGAGGTCCAATCTTCCCTCTAACCATCCTTTTGCTCCTTACATAGGAGTAAAATGTCTTAGGATTTTCCTTAATCCTACCTGCCAAAGCCATTTCATGGCCCCTTTTTGCCTTTCTGACAGCCCTTTTAAGATTCCGTCTACACTCTCTGTATTTTTCCAGCGCTGCCTCTGTCCCCAGTTGCCTGGATCTAACGTACGCCTCCCGCTTCTTCCTGACCAAGCCCTCAACATCCCTAGTAACCCACGGTTCTCTAATCCTACCTTTCCCATCCTTCCTCCTTACCAGCATGTGTCTTTCCTGCAAAAATTTTAGTTTTCCCTTGAAAGACTCCCTCATGTGCAGTGTCGACCTACCCTCGAACAGCTTATCCCAGTCGGTATCCCTAAGATCCTGTCTAATCTGGCTATATCTAGCCTTCCCCGAGTTTAACACCCTCCCCTTAGGGCAGGCTTCATCTTTTTCCATTAATACCCTAAAGCAGACAGAGTTGTGGTCACTATTAGACACATGCTCTCCTACTACAACGTCAACCACCTGCCCTGGCTCATTCCCCAGAACCAGATCCAGTATAGCCCCCTCTCTAGTTAGGCTATCCACATACTGCTCCAAGGACCCTTCTAAAACACACTGTACAAATTCCTCCCCGTCCTCACCTTCTGCTCTGGACACCTTCCAATCTACCCCAGAGAAATTGAAATCTCCTATTACAACTACCCTATTCTTCCTACACTTATCTAAAATTTCCCTACATATCCCTTCTTCCACGGCCCACGGACTGTTGGGCGGTCTGTAGTACACACCTAACATAGTAACCTCTCCCTTCCTATTCCTCAATTCCACCCATAGCAACTCAGTTCCTAACTCAGCCATACCACCCTCCTTCTGCACTGCTATGATGTGATCCTTAACTAATAACGCCACTCCCCCTCCTCTCCTCAAACCACCTCTATCATGCCTAAAACACTTGTACCCCGGAATATTCAATTGCCAGTCCTGCCCTTCCTTTAGCCACGTCTCAGTCACCGCCACCATTTCTAACTTCCTCTTGAACATTATTGCCTTCAGTTCATTTGTTTTGCCAGTCACACTCCTCGCATTAAAACACATGCACTGAAGGCCCTCAATGAGTGTTGGTGTAGAAATTTAGGGCCACAGTTATCTTGGGGGCAGTTGACATGGGGTTCCCTCAAAAACCACAGGGTTGCAGGTTTTGCTGTGGGAGTTCTCACAGGTTTTGCAATCTCTAACATAACGTCTCAGATATCTGGAGGTAGTTGGTGTACATTTGCTGAGGCAGTAATGTTCTTTGTCAATGAAGACGACCCTGGATAGGTTCCTCCTGACCTCCCTTCTCCTGGCTGGTGTCAACTAATTGCCTCATGACCTATGTTATTATGTAACCAAATTCCCTCTCTGGTGAATTCTTTCCTCCACTATCTAAGGTTTTAAAAAGATTGAGACCCATTGCCAATCCACAAATTAGAACTGTGTGAAGAAGGACAGATATGAGCAGCTGTGTCGTCATGGCTTTCACTGCTAGAGCATCTGCAGTTTACCAATAGAAATTCATGACCCTCCCATGGACTACATGCAGAAGTCATCCTATCCCATGCTAGCTTCCTCCTCTACATAATACACAGCCCAATCTCCTGCAAGATAGATGTTTCCTTGCAGTGCCTGATCTTCAGCAAGCTGGAAAATTCCTGCTCTGCCCAAGATGGCAAGGAACTACAGAAGGCCGTGAACGTAGCTCAATCCATCATGCAAACCAGCCTCCCGTCCATTAACTCTGTTTACACTTTCCGCTGCCTCGGCAAAGCAGCCAACATAATTAAAGACTCCAAGCACTCCAGACATTCTCTCTTCCACCTTCTTCCTTCTGGAAAAAGATGCAAAAATCTGAGGTCACATACCAACTGACTCAAGAACAGCTTCTTCCCTGCTGTGATCAAACTTTGAATGGACATTAAGTTAACCTTTCGCTACACCCTAGCTATGATTGTAATACTACATTCTGCACTTTCTCATTTTCTTCTCAATGAATAGTATGTTTTGTATATATTGCACTCAAGAAACAATACTCTTCACTGTATGTTAATACATGTGACAATAATAATTCAAAATCAAATCAAAATCAAAAATCAAATCAATGGACGCTAACATTGTGGCCCTGCAACTGGTGTCCATCCACCTGCATCCTTTCTTTGTCACCATTGAACTTGGTCCCATCTGCGCTGATCCTCCCAACATTATCCTGCCGCTTCTACCAAGCAACCTAGAGCATTCAATCATTCCATTTGACTCAGATCCATTGACTCTCAACTTACTGACTTTCAGCCTTGACACTTCCGCCCTCACCTTGACATTCCAAGCATCACCTTTCACCTGCCTTTACTTTCTCTCCCTCAGAAACCATTGACCTGCTATCCCTACAGCTGAATCTGCCCTTCTTGTTGAATCTCCCCTTGACCAACAAGGGGCATGCATGCGGCATGTCTTGCGAGAGCTGCTCTTGGAGGTTGCTTCAGGAGTTGCCTAGTGCTTCACGTTGTCAGTGTATGCTTAAACTGGACCATCTGATAGGCAACATGACAGCTCAGAGACTATCGCTGTTGCTGTGCTGACACATGGATTTGGGCCTGTGTCTGCGGGAGTTTGCGCGTTCTCCCCGTGGTTGCGTGGGTTTCCTCCGGGTGCTCCGGTCTCCTCCCACATCCCAAAAATGTGCTCTTAGGCTGATTGGGTATCAAATTGTCCCTATATTGGTCCCTATATGGGAATCTTCAACAATAGGCATAGCCTAAGGTCAAGGATATGTCATTAAGACGTTAGGACGGCAGTGTGGGCTCATTGGGCTGAAGGGCCTGTTTCCCGTGCTGTGTTGCTCTTTGTTTGTTCTTTGTTTGTTCTTCAAGCTCAAGGTCCCATCCCTGACTTTTGACCAGCCATATGTGGTGCAGCAATCCCCCCCTTATCTCTGTCCCTCCAGGTATCATGAGATATGGGTGATTTCCAAGAGAGATGGTGATGTTCAAACTTTGGACCATCCTTAATTCATGTTACTGTATATAGGATGGCTTTTGATGATTTCAAGAAGAATTTTACAAAGCTGGAGATTTGTAACCTGACGCCTGATGCACTGGGTGATGACAAGCTCCACAAGTGGACTGTGTCCATTAATGAAGGACGGTGGGTAAAAGGCTGTTCAGCTGGGGGCTGCCGCAATTATCCAGGTAGGTCCTCACCTGTACCAATAGTTGCTTTTTCTTTCCATCTTTCTCTATCACTTCTTTGTTTTATTTATTTTCACTTTGTCTTCTTTCTCTTTTTGGTTTCTTTCTCTTGTTTCCTTTGTCCTTGGGAAGTAGTGTGAATTTGTCCAGACAGCATTTACAACCCATCCTTGGTTGCCATGAAAAACTGCTGCCACAGTCACGTTTAGTAGAGAGTGTTCTTATTACTGAACTTCATGGCATTTGCATAGAACTGAGTGTTTCCTCATTAACTTCAAAGGCCATTTAGAAGTAACAACACAGTGTGAGGCTGGAGTCAATTGTAGGCCCCATCTGAATGGTTGTGGCATTCCTAACTCCTGCACAATGTTTGCTTTTTGTGATAACGTGATGTTTTCATGATTATTTCTTTGGTGCCAACTCATAAATCACCAGGTTTATTTCTTATTTATCTTCTTTCTCCCTCCCTCTGTGAAGGGATGGTGCTCTCATCAGTATAGTAAGAAATTACGATCTATCTTATATTGATTTCTTTATTCCCATTTCATATCTCTTCTTTAGCTATCTTACTCTCTCCTGTCTCTCACTGTTCTCTATTTCCGCTTAATTTCCCTTTTCTTTCCTTCAGTCTGTTCTTGCCTTCCCGTTCTTTGTTTTCTTTCTCTTTACTCTGTCAGTAGAAATTAACCAAAGACTAACATCTTCTCATTCTTTCATTTAAGACACATTCTGGACAAACCCTCAGTACCGACTGAAGCTCTGTGAGGAGGATGATGATCCTGAAGTTGCTGAGGTCCTCTGCACATTTGTTGTTGCTTTGATGCAAAAGAATCGTAGGAAGGAGCGCAGGCTGGGAATTAACTTCCATACCATTGGATTTGCTATTTATCAGGTAAATTCTGAAATTTATATAATATTTGAAGATTCATCTGCAAAGCATTGTTAGCGTTATAGAAATTTATAACCCTCCAATGGACTACATGCAGAAGTCATCCTATCCCATGCTAGCTTCCTCCTCTACATAACACACAGCCCAATCTCCTGCAAGATAGATGTTTCCTTGCAGTGCCTGATCTTCAGAAAGCTGGAAAATTCCTGCTCTGCCCAAGATGGCAAGGAACTACAGAAGGTCGTGAACGTAGCTCAATCCATCATGCAAACTAGCCTCCCATCCATTGACTCTGTTTACACTTTCCACTGCCTCGGCAAAGCAGCCAACATAATTAAAGACTCCAAGCACTCCAGACATTCTCTCTTCCACCTTCTTCCTTCTGGAAAAAGATGCAAAAATCTGAGGTCACATACCAACTGACTCAAGAACAGCTTCTTCCCTGCTGTGATCAAACTTAATCCGGTATAATTTGACATTAATTTAGGCAGCAAGAGCAAGACACTGCCTATTTTCGTTTTTTAAAAAATGCTCATTTTAGTATAGTAAGAAATTACTTGGATTTATATCACACCTTTCACAATCTTAAGAAGCCCTAAAGTCCTTTATAGTCAACAAAATACTTTGGAAGTATAATCCTGCTGTAATGTTGAAAAACAGCACATTTGCCAGACAGTAAGATCCCACAAACAGCAACAAGTTAAGGATGATAGAATATATAGGTAGGGAAGTCTTAGGTAGGGAAGTCTTGCTACAATTTTACAGCATATTGGTGAGATCACACTGGAGTATTGTGTACAGTTTTGGCCTCCTTACTTAAGGAGGGCCATACATGCATTGAAAGCAGTTGAGAGAGGGTTATCCCTCATTCCATGGATAAAAGGATTGCCTTAAGAGGAAACGTTGAGCTGGTGGGTCTATACTCATTAGAGTTTAGAAGAACGATGGAAAATATAAGATTCTAAGGAGACATTACAGGGTGGATGCTGAGAGGATGCCTACTTCCCTGAAAATTATTCTACCCTTCTTCTATAAGCCTGCCTCCCCTGTCCAGCCTTCGCTTTACACTTCTTGTGCAGCCTTGGTGTAGTGTTTGCTGATGATACTCATGTGAATTTATGCAAGGTCCCCAGGGAGAGGGAAGCAACATTTCCAGGCCTCAAAGTTGTTGGAAAACTGAAGCAAGCCACTTATATACAGCCGTAAAACTGAATATTCTAAATTTTTGCTGGCAGTGATTTAATTCTGGCAAGGTGGCCTTTTAGTGAGCATGAATGAGATACCAATACATGATATTGTTGTCAGTAAGCTCAATCTGCCTTTCACCTGCCCTGAAAATTGGGAGAGCTAAATTCCATTGTCAGGAAACAGATTTTTTGTCTCCTGCCAAACTAAGTGCCCTTGCTTGCCACAATTCCCACTGCTGGCAGGAGTAGAAAATTTGGCCCACTGTCTTCAGCTCCACTAATGCCTGCTTGCTCATCACCTCTACGCTTGTTGAGTTACATTGGTTTCCAGCCCATCAATGTCTTTATTTCAAAATTCTCATTCCTAAGTTGAAATTGCTCCATGGCCTTGCATTTCTCTATCTCTGTGACATGATACCCTTATTCCTCCAATTTGTTTTTTTTGCACATTCCCTTTTTTATTGCTCCATCATATCTGCAGCACCTTCAGCTGCTCCTTCAAACTCTGGATTCCTTCCTGAACCTCTCCACTCTTCCATCTGTCTCTCCTCCTTTAAGTTATTCCTTAAAACATATTTCTTTGACCAAATTTTTGGTCGCCAATCTTAATATCTGTTACGTGGTCCATTATCATATATTTATTTGTATCTCATGCTGCTGTAAAATGCCTTTGATCTTTTATTATGTTGAACAGTAATATAATTGTCAGGTGCTGTTGACCTTTGTCAAACAGAAGCAGCAAGACAGAGACTAGAGTTTGCAAAAAAGGAAGGTGGTTTGTTGAAACTTTGTACAAAAACCTAAACTAAACTATTCAGTTCAAAGGACAATTGTAAACATGTTATCGGTAACAAAGAATTGGTCTGTGGGATAGACCGAAGGCAGTGGAGAACTGAAACTGGCTTCAAGTTTATTTCAGCTCAGACTAGCATAAACTTTGACCCAAGGCAGACAAATCGAAGGTGATCTGGTGGCAAGAATCACATACACATTCTCAAACCTACGTTAATCCTTTTACATTCAGATCATTGGTGAATTCTATAAGAAAGATAGAAAGACTTGCATTTATCTAGCATCTTTAATGACCTCAGACATCCCAAAATTTTATACAGCTAGTTAAGTTCTTTTGAAGTTTAGTCATTATTGTAGTGTAAGAAACATTGCAAAGCTTATGCAAAGCTAGCTCCCACAGTGAAATAAAAATGATCAGATTATATGTTTTTTGGTAGGCTGCCTGGGAAAGAGAAAGCAAGCTGTTCAAGTGGTAGGTTCAGGCTGTCTAGATGCCTTTTAAATATGGCGCTTATGCCTTCCACCCTGTGAAGTATTAGCCAAAGAGCCAGGCTCCTTACAGATGAGCTGAACATTGCAAGACTATGGTCAGCTGTATTCTCTCTCTCTCCCTCCCTCCCCCCATACCCCCTCCCCCCCACAGACATACACAGACACAGACACACAGACAGCAGAAGTATCATTCACTTGTGCTCCGATCATCAGACTTCAGAAGAGAAGATTGCAGCCACAAAGTTAGATTGACAAGTTACAGTCAGTGAGTCAAAATGTTGGTTTATGTGGAGTTGGTTCTTTTAACACTTTTTCTTTTCATTGTACAGGTGCCCAAAGAGGTAAATAAACAAACAGATGATCACGGTTTGGAGTAACATGTTGTAATGTAATGTTTGCTGTTACAGATTTATTATAGCATGTTTGTTGTAACATTAGTTTTGAAGCGTTTGCTTTAACACATTTTCTATGTCTTGTTTTCTGTGTTTTGTTTGCAGTGCACCATCCTGTTCTGTGTCATGTCTCTTGCCATTGCAATCTGATTGGATTTCAGATAAACAAACTTGCACTGGTTGGAGATGATATTTCTCTTTTTCCTTCCCAATTTGGTTAATATTTTATAATTGTCCTTATGTGCAACTGGAGAAACCCTGCTGTATAATCTTTCATGTGTAAAAAGGGTTACCCCAGTCCAATGCCAGCATCTCCACATCATAATCTTACATGGTGCATGGCAAATAATCCCTCTTAATGAGTCAATGGTTTCATGAACTTCACTTGTGCAGCTAAATATAAAACTTATATACGGATGCCCCAGAAGTAGAAGATACAGCTAGAGAGTTGCAAAAGATTTTAGAATTTTATACAATTTGGTAGACATAGGTAAAATGAAATTAAGCTCTGATAAATGAATAGTAATACATACTGAGGAGTATCATAAGAAGACAGATGTGTTAAGTTGCAGAAGAACACTTAGAAAAGGTCTTGGGAATGACAGTTAATTCAATATGAATAATACTGAAGCCATTTAACTGCCAGTATCAACAGATTCTGTACAATATAAATATTGACATTTGATGTTGCATTTTACAAGTTGCAAACATTTATTTGTTCAGTTGTAAGTAGTTCCATGAAATCTTTCAGAGTAGCAAGTCTACGAGGAATCTTTATTGATACAAATACTATTAACTGAATGCATGTTCACTTGGTAATTTCTTTGAACATGTGCAAAATATTTTTGGGTGGGATGGATTATTCAGGAGTGGAAAGGGGAGTGTAAAGGAGCCTCCTGTATACTTGGCAACCAAGGCCTGTGGCCTTCTTAATCTGACCAAGGTCTAGACAATGTACTGAAGCAACTATCAAAATAAATATCTTGCCAGGATATGTTTTGCCAGAACAGTGTGGGACAAATATTGCTAGGTTATGTTCCTAGAACAAAATCCCTACAGTGCAGAAGGAGACCATTCGGTCCATCAAGTCTGCATCGATTCTTACCCAAGCTTACCCTGTAACCCCACATATTTACCCCTCTAATCCCCCAATCTATATATGTGGGGACACTAAGGGGCAATTTAGCATGGCCAATCCACCTAACCTGTACATCTTTGGACAATGGGAGGAAACCAAGACTCCCAGATGAAACCCACACAGACTCACAGAGAACGTACAAACTCCACAAAGGCAGTCACGCAAGGCTGGAATTGAATCTGGATCCCTGGCACAGTGCTAACCATTGCCACTGTGATGCCCAGAAAAGTTGAAGCTTTATAATTGATGAATCAGAGTTGGAGTGCTATGTTTAGCTCTGGTTGCCAAGCCATAAACATTAAATGCATACACTGGGATAGGAAAATTAAGAATGAGATCACTCCCAAGTATAAGATAGATGATTTGTATTGCAAGATCAAAGACTTCTATGTCCTTCTTTGCTACAACTATTATACCATCTCAATTTTATGCACCTATCCCTTTCTTGGCTAAATAAGTTATATCCTGCAATATGCTAGTCCTGTTTATTATGTACTTATGTTTTAATTATTGGATTAACTATAATTAATTTCTCTCTGAAATTTTTGCTTCCAGCTTCTTTGATTTGTTTTTGACACTGCTAACATTATGTGAACGGGCAGCTAATTTATTTTTCCCTCATTTTATTTTGAAGTGTTTGTATAATTATGTTTCATGGCTTTGGTTGTTCCCTGATAATTTATGTTTTTCTTACATTGGTCTCACCTTTACTCTAATCTCTTACCTTTCCCTATCTTTATGTTACTATTATTGCACAGGATCTTTAGCATCCTCCCCTTGACCACTGCTCCCTCTCCACCCCTGTCCCAGCCCATCCCTTTTATCTAAAATCCTATTCACAAGCCTGTTTATCCTTTCTTTCAGGGCACCGATTCCTCCCAAGTTCAGCAACGGGCCATCCCAGTGATATAGCTACTTCCTATCTTAGTATGAGTGCCAGAGTTCCATGAAATGGAACTACTCCCTATTGCCAATCTTTCAGTTGTGTTCTGTCTATCCCTGTGCCAATTAGCAAATGGCTTGGGTGCTAATTCCAAGATTATCACCACTTTTAAAATTGAATTCCTTGCTCTTGATACTCCATAATTAAATCTTTCCTTTAAATTCCTAACTAATCCTTATCTTCATCTATTGCCTTTAGCTGCATTCACATTCTTGCAGTCTGTTTGAACAGCTTATACCTCAATTTACTTTTAATTGGCTCAATTTAAAGATTCTGTTCCTACTGTCTTGTTTCTCCTACCAGTAGTAAGATTCATTCCCTATCCAACACTGCCAGTTCTTCCAGAATCCATATATATTATGCGGTATGGAAATGTTTAATTTCATTACTGGAACAGAGATGTGCAAAACTTTATTCATTTGTTTCTTTTTTTAGATGCAAGGCAATAAGCAGCACCTTCCCAAAGATTTCTTCCTCTATCAGGCATCTAAGTGCAAGTCCAAGTCTTACATTAATCTCCGGGAGGTATCGCAGCGTTTCAGCCTTCCCCCAGGGGAATACGTCATTGTCCCTTCCACGTATGATCCACACCAAGAAAGCGAGTTTGTTCTCAGGGTCTTCTCGGAAAAACACAACCTGTCAGAGTAAGTCAAATCTTATCAGTCAAGGGTGTGAATGGAGACCAGGGTAGTAAATAGTGTCTTACAAAAGAGGGCTGCTTAGTCAGCTGTGCCACCTGCCTTTTTGATAGAAAAGTGATAATTGCAATATTAAAGAGAAGAGCAGGGAGTTTTCCCAGTGTCCTAATGCAACACCATTGAAAAATATGATTCACTAGATGCTTATCTCTCTCTATCGTTCATATAGGCTTAGTGCGTGCAGATGGTTGTTAAGTTTGCAATATAAAAGCAGTTAGTGTATTTCCACGTAGTCCACTGTCTGTGAAATGAACTGAAGAGTTTCTGTGAAATATGATTCAGTATTTCATAAATACAGATTTTAATTTATTGAAGATTGCTTTTTGCTGCTATGTAAGCTTTTGGTGAAAGCTAAGTTTGGTCAACTGGTTCATTTTCTTCCTCAGTTAATTTTGAAAATTATTATTAAACGATAAGTCTTAGCTGTCCCTCAGCTTGTTCGCTATAGCCCATGAACTGTGCAAATCCAGGAAGTTTGTGCTTTGATCCAAGTCTCTGCTGCGTTATCAGAGCTAAGCTGAATTTGATCTGATTTGATTTTGATTTGACTTATTGTTGTCACATATATTAGTTTACAGTGAAAAGTATTGTTTCTTACATTGTATACAACGCATACCATTCGTAGGGAAGGAAAGGGGAGAGAGTGCAGAATGTAGAGTTGCAGTCATAGCTAGGATATAGAGCAAAATCATTTAGTATGAGGTAGGTCTATTCAGAAGTTTGATGGCAGCAGGGAAGAAGCTATTCTTGAGTCAGTTGGTACATGTATAATTTTCCTAATGGAAGATGATGGAAGAGAGTATGTCCAGGGTCCAAAGGATCTTTAATTATGTTGGCTGCTTTTCTGAGGCAACAGAAAGTGTAGGCAGAGTCAATGGATGGGAGGCTGATTTGAGTGATAGACTGAGCTACATTTATGATCCTTTGTTGTTCCTTGCAGTCTTGGGCAGACCAGGAACCAAACCAAGTTATGATACAACCAGAAAGAATGCTTTCTATGGTGCATCAGTAAAAGTTGGTGAGAGTCATAGCTGACATACTAAATTTCCTTAGTCTTCTGAGAAAGTAGAGGTCTGTCAGTAGGTGCACAGAAGTGATCTCAGTTCCCCAAAGTTGGCAACTGGAAATACAGTAAGGTCCCTGGTGTTAATCAACAGGGAGGGGGTGGGGGGAGGGGGGGGAGTGGGGGGGGGGGGGGGTGGTGGGGGGGGTGGGGGTGGGGGGCCGGCCTCCAAACTCATAACTTGCACATGGGGTTAGAGTTGTCATTCATTTTCACCCTTGAACTAGACATTCCACTCCTGTTCACCTCTGGTGGCTTTGGCAATGACAGTGTAAAATATCACGAGAAAGCCAAAATCACGCTTCGCATTGATATAAAAGCAGGAAATGATCGTCTTCTCCCCATCTCATAGTGTTTTTCGCCATTCAATGTGTGAAACCTCATTGTAATGCGTTAACATATCATTATCAAGCTCGTATGCCAGAACGATACCCATGTATAAAAGTATGGCATGATATCAGAACAGTGCAATGCGTGACTGGTCTCAAAGGGAGTGCACCTGAAAAGCAGAATGCCAAGGTAGGCTCAGAGGTGAATGTAGCATTCAGAGAAAGGGTGATGAAAGGAAACGAAACGTTGATGCCGGGGATCCCTGGGTGAAGAATGTTTCCTGACGTGCTCGCCATGCACTGAGATAGACTTTAAAAATGATGCCTGGATCATCAAAGCACTAAGCTGAAGGAGGGGTGGGCAAATCAGAGATCACTGCTAGCAATGTATCATGGAACCTTTGCCTGCCTTCTCTTCCTTTAAATCCCACACTGTATGGTGGAAAATGTCACCATTACCTCAGAGCTGCTTTTCTTATCTGGGTCAGCCTTTGCTAATAATCGAGAAAATCTCACCCATAGTCTCAGGGCAAGTTGACTATTTAAGCCTAAAATGAGAAGTAATTTCTTCACTCGAACTCTTGTGAAAATAGAGAACATAATCAAATCTTTTGGATGTGACGGGAGGTGTCCACAGGGAGCTCTACTATTTTCTCAATATATATTTTCAATATATTTGTAAATGGCTTTGATGAAGGTATGGAATTGCATATCTAAGGTTGTCAACAACATCAAGTTCGATGGCACAGTATATCATGCAAGTTGGAGCAGAAAGTTGCAATGAGGCATTGATAGATTAATTCAGCAAACAAAGCAGATGGAGTTCAATGTGGGGAAATGTGAGATCATTCACTTTGGACTGAAGAAATATAGATTGATGTATTTTTCAAAAGGTGGTAAGGTATGTGTTGTGGGTGAGTGAAGATACCCTGTAGGAAGGAAATGAAGGCATTAGGGAAGGTGTAGGAAATAGTTACACAAATCATTCCAGCTATAAGAGATTTTAGCTATGAGTTTGGATTGGAGAAATCAGGATTATTCTCCTTCCCCAAGAGAAAGTTGAGAGAAGATTTAATTGAAGTTTTAAAAATTACAAGGCAACTAGATGATGAGGAAAGTGAAATTGGTGAAAATGTTGAGAATAGAAGAGCGTGGATTTAAGATGATTGGGAGAAGAACAGTGATGTGAGGAGAAAGTTTTTTAAACAGTGAGTGGTTAGGATCTGAAATACGCTTATTGAAAGGGTAGTGAAGGATTGAGTCATAGAATCTACAGTGCAGAAGAAAGTCATTTGTACCATTGAGCCTACACTGACAACAATCCCACCCAGATCCTATTCTCATAACCCCACATATTTAACCTCCTAGTCCCCCTGACACTAAAGGGCAATTCATCATAGCCGATCAATCTAACTCACACATTTTTGGATGTGGGAGGAAACCGGAGCACCCGGAGGAAATCCACGCAGATGCAGGGAAAATGTATGAACTCCACACGGAGAATGATCTGAGGCCGGAATCAAACCTGGGTCCCTGGCGCTGTGAGGCAGCAGTGCTAACCACTATGCCATCATGCCATCCAATTCAATTGTGCTTTTTGAAAGTTTAATGGCTCAGAAAGCCCAGCTAGAAACGAATCTATTACAGATTGCAAAGTAAAATCACTACCATGACATACACACTGTAGTCCCTGTCTTGTTCTACAATTCAGCAGGCTCAGTCCTGCCTGTTACCAGGGGAGCCATATTTAACGAGCTTCACGGGGAGATCAATCAGTGATTCCCCAATGACCTCATAGGGAATTGGATAAACACCTGGAAAAAATGGTAGGATTACAAGGGATAGGTTGAATGGGACCAGTTAAATTGCACCTGCAGAGAGTAGGCCTGGAATTAATGGACCAAATAGTGTCCTTCTGTACTGTGATTTTAGTTGTGAGGGTAGGTGAGAATGGCTCGGGCTTGTTTATTATCCATCCCTTGTTGCTCTCAGAAAATAATGGACCTTTTCCTCTCATTAATGAGTGCGTTGCTGGACCATTTCAGAGGATGTTAAGAGTCAGATAGAAATGTCGTCCCACTGGAAAGGGGTGGTCCATGATCTCAGACAGCATTTTACATTTTCAGGACAAGCGATGCCATAAAGTTCCGCCATAGTGTGGTGTTGGAGTCATGTATAGATCACACTAGATGTGGGTGCTAGGTTCTTTTTCCAAAAAGTTGTTAATAAACTAGTTTGAAATTTCTGACGATCCAACAGTTTTCATAATCAATTATTCTGGCATGGTGGCACAATGGTTAGTACTGCCTCACAGCGGGTTCAATTCCCAGCTTGGATCACTGTCTGTGTGGAGTTTGCATGTTAGAAGAAGAAGAAGAACAACAACAACAACACAGCATGGGAAACAGGTCTTTTGGCCCAACAAGCCCGTGCCGCCATTTTAATGGCGTGAGTTCCCTCTTCTACCCATGACCCTTGTCTATGTTTATGGAAATCCACATTGGAAACCAGACTGGGGAAACAATTTAGGGACAGTTTGTTCCACCAATCAGCCTAAGAGCACATCTTTGAGGTGTGGGAGGAAACCGGAGCACCCAGAGAAAACCCACGCAAGCATCGGGAGAATGCGCAAACTCCCACCGACACTGGCCGAAATCCATGTATCTGCACAGCAAACAATAATAGTCACTGAGCTGTCGTGTTGCCCATCAGCTGATCCAGTTTAAGCGTACGCTAACGACGTGAAGCACTAGACTACTCTCGAAAAATCCAAGAGCAGCCCTCGCATGACCCATGGCGTGCATGCCCCCTGCTGGACAACAAGGCGGACTGAAACATCTGTGGGATAAAAGAAAAACATCAATAACATGCACATACATGTTCTCCCCCTGTCTGTCTGGGTTTCCCCCAGGTGCTCCGATTTCCTTCCACAGTCCAAAAATGTGCAGGTTAGGTACATTGGCCATGCTAAATTGCCTCTTAGTGTCCCGGGATGCACAGGTTAAGTGGATTAGCGGGGTCAATATGTGAAGTTATGGGGATATGGCTTAGGTGAGATTGTTGTTGGTGCAGACTCGGTGGGCTGAATAGCCTATTTCTGTACTGTATAGTTTCGATGATTAGCCCAGATATATAAATCTAATTTCACAATTTGTCATGGTGGAATTTGAACCCATGATCTCTTGACATTCTAGCCCAGTGTCACAAACGCTTTCAGTGAAGCCAAGTGTGTAGGCAGGTATTCCTGACCCCTCCTCATATTTGCAAACTTCAGAAACCCTAGCCAGAGAGTTTTCAATTCTGAGTACAGACCCAGTTATTAATTCTACCCTGGTTCCTGACCAGACACACTCTCCCAGAATTTTAAAGAGCCAGGACAATGGATTGAGAATGGGCTCCCAAAGCTGGAGTGTCAATGCACGACCTTGTAGCACTGACAAATAGGCAACCACACTGGCTAAGGTGGGTGGTGCTGATCTGTGATGGAGAGCAGGAGAAGCCCCAAAATGGAGGTAGTCTCCAAAGAAAAGGTAAGTTTTGTTTCAACTTAAAATGGCCACAGCTACCCTCCCATGAAAATGCTGGACAATCTAGTCATGAATGGTCAGTAGCCATAACTGTGGTT
This sequence comes from Sphyrna mokarran, assembly GCA_024679065.1. Taxonomy (NCBI): domain Eukaryota; kingdom Metazoa; phylum Chordata; class Chondrichthyes; order Carcharhiniformes; family Carcharhinidae; genus Sphyrna; species Sphyrna mokarran. The sequence goes on from JAGIQG010000015.1 coordinate 61,399,955, forward strand.
TGCCAGCCATAATGGATTGTGAGTGGGAGTCTGTCATGTGGTCCTGTGCCCACACTTCCTGTCCACCAGATTGGCCTGGATCATGTCGCTCACATTGTGACTGTAAATCCCAGAAATGAGGTGTTAATAGACACATCAATGATGAGTCTCAATTTGTTGCTCACCGTGGCAATGATAATAGCTTGGGGTTGGGATCATGATGGTAAACTGGCACAGAGCTTGGTAGCACAAAGTGATGCATCCACCTGCCCATAGTACAGACCCCACATTGATTTCAAAATTCTAGCCCATTTCCCCAGACCTTAGACAGGTGAAATTTAAACAAATATTTTCATTTCTTACAATAAATATATGTGTGATTTATTTATTTCAGGGAAACTGAGAGCCAGATCATAGCTAACAACCCTGAGGTTTGTACCATCTTTACTTTTGTTCATCCTTTTGGTTTTGTACACATTTATTATAACTGCTTCTGTTCTGGTTTTCCAAGAATCCTCCCAGTGCAGCCTCTACTTCCAACAGGCTCAGTGACAGGTCACATCTAATAAATTCAACAATTCTGGTATTGGGGCTTTGCTTGCTTCTTTACGAGCAGAAATGTGGGTTTCTACCAAATCTTTTCTAAAATGATGGTGATGAAATTTGACAGAGGAAACTTGAGGGTATCTCCATGTTTGTTTAACTGGCTTGTTTACTTGCCAAGTGTGAGACATCCTTGAGAAGCAGCTCTCTCTCTAAAGTACTGAGTTATTTAGCAGATTAAATTGTCCGTCCATGTCTGGGACCCAGGTTGATCTGCAGCCCAAACCGATGGGATTAAAATCCTCTCTGTTTTCTGGCTATACACATCCTTTCTGACATGCACCAGGAATCCAGCATGAGCCTCTCAAACATAGTTTGACATGTTTTGCAAAGCCACAGGACATCAGATGTGGAAAGTATAAATGCTATGCAGGAAACTTGGGGGTTGAAGAACACAACTGGGGCAGAGTTAGGCATCCGAACAACATTATAGCTGACCTGGGAGCTTGATGTTGGCATTGATTGCCAAAAACAGAATTAGTTCAATTTTTCAGAACTAACTTAATGGTAAGGAATGAACAAATCTGCCTATTTGTAGAATGGAGCAGGTAAGCAGTTAGATTGCAGTGGTTTAATTTCCCACTCTGTATCCACCAATTTCTGATTCAATGCCACTGTCATTGTGGCAGATATGGGTGCCCATAGGTTTCAAGTGAGAGCTTCATGCACAAATGATAATCTGTGATGTTGGTAACACTGCAACAGTATTTCATCCTGTCCTGGAGCAGTGAAACTTTTCCAACACTAAAATGCTTTCCTCAGTGGAGCCAAGAACGTAATTTCTAATGAGCAGCTGATTGGCAGCCTGAAATTAATTCTGGGATTTAAAATATCCCGAACTTGAAGTTTCACATGATCCTGCCACCCTCCGCCTGAAATCCGCTTCAGCTTAAAATACATCCCAAAATTTATAAGTAGACTGCTCAAGATATATGTCATGGCTGAAAATGTTAATGTAACTTCCTCATCATTTTCCTATTGTTATTTTTATTTCTTCTATGATCCGAGTGAATAATCTTTCTTTCCCCTCTGTCCAATCATCTTCTGCCGGTTCAGCTGCAGGTATGTGAGCTTTGCTATGAATGCTTGTTATGTTTTATTTGTATATGGTATCTGAAAGCTCCAGGACAATTGTGGTTCATTCAGAGTATTGCCGTCAGTTGATGATGAAAGGGCACAGAAAATCAGGTGATGAGGGTGCCACGTTAGAAGTGAGAAAGACACCTTTGTCTCAAGAGCATCAACAAAGCACTTTTAGGAATGAAGGTCTTCCTCCACAGTAACGCTTGGAACGAATGTGTCTCCAATATTTAATTATGTTCAGGATTAAAGCATGGGATGTGAACATGGGGACGACATGGTGGCGCAGTAGTTAACCTCATAACGCCAGGGACCCGGTTCGAACCTGACTTCGGTCACTGCGTGTTTGGAGTTTGCACGTTCTCCCTGTGTCTGCTGTGTGAAGGCCTACACAAAGTGTATGCCCAATACTCAACTGATGGACTGTACTTTATGTGCAAGGCAGACGGTATGAATACTGATCAGAGTAACTCAGGCTGCTTTGATTGTATTTTGTCTCTCGACATAGTGGGATAAATCTTGACTTTATGCAATAGTATAAAATCTGTGATTGCGATGGCACTTAACATTTGAGAGGGATTATCAACTCCTTATTACCCAGTTTGCAATGATGGAGTCAAGATTTACTACACTGTATCCCAAAGGTAGACTAACTTAATAGTTTGTGACTTATGTCTATTTCTAAGATGGATTAAATATTTCACACCCAATCTGCATGTTTCAATGAGTCCGTCCTACTGGATGGTCCAGATGAACCAATCCTGGAGTTCGTGAGCCTTTTGTCAGTCCATGGTGTAAATGTTTGGAAGGAAGGTTTACTTTCTTGTTCTAGACTATCGACAGACCTCTCATATAAAGAATCATACTCACTGAAATATTGACCTTTGTAACACTCATTCCCAGCTATCAGTTTACAAACTCTTTCAGGATTTAAGTAAAAATCTTTTTATGTGCAAAGGGTGGCAGTAATTTGGAAATCTCTTTCATAAATGACTGTTGATGTTAGGTCAACTGTTACTTTTAAATTTAAGATTGATAGATATTTGTTAACCAAAGATATTTAGGAGCATGAGGTCAAGGCAGGTATGTGGAACTAGTTCATGCTTTAATCATGATCTTACCTAATGGCGGAACAGACTTAATGGCCTACTCATCTTCCCATGGCCTTTTACTCCCAACAACTAACTTACAGGCTCCCTCAACCTAACTACAAGCTCACAACCCTTTCTTGTGCCCAGTACAAGTCTCTCCTTTCTTCTTTGATCATATAGCAGGCCTTTGTCCTACCTTTTCAGCCTCTAGGCATTGTTCTGCTTGATTGGAAATCCAAATTCCCTTGTCCTCAAATAATCTAAAACCCAAAATGTGGGATATTTTTCTCCTGTCAGTCAAAATACTAACAGATTTTCATCCTCAAATACCATTCCATAAATTTCAAATAGTACACCATGGAGCTCATTTCTGCCCAACAGTGTTTACTTATTGTCTCATTACCTCCTAGAAAACTTTACCCTTGGTGCTGGCTGGCATGGCTAATTTTGGACTTGTCATTTCCCAACAAACGTTCTCAGTACTATCACTGAGTGGTGCATAGTTCCATAGGAGTCCTAGATAGTTGCTAACAAGCTGTTAGACTTTGGGCAGCTATAGTCTGCAGATAATTCAACTAAACAAATCTGTGTGGATACCTACGACAATCAGACAATTTTAATCCTTTTTACTCCCAGTAAAACTGCGATCACAAACTTACATTCCATGATCAGTACAGCAGAGAGTGGAGGAAAATGTGCTAAAGGTTAGTTTTATGCTGCTTTGAAATGAGTTGTGGATATGTTTTGGATTAGAGTCATAGAGGTTTACAGCATGGAAACAGGCTCTTTGGCTGCCCTTTTTTATATAAAAAAATCCCTAAGCTAACCCCAATTGCCTGTATTTGGCCCATATCCCTCTATACCTATTTTATCCATGTAACTATCTGAATACTTTTTAAAAAGCAAAATTGTACCCACCTCTACTACTACCTCTTGCAGTTTGTTCCAGACACTCATCATTCTCTCTGTGAAAAAATTGCCTGTCTGGACACTTTTGTGTATCTCTCCCCTCACCTTAAACCCATGTCCTCTAGTTTTAGCTCCCCTACTTTTGGGAAAAGATATTGACTATCTAACTGATCTGTGCCTCTCATTATTCTATAGACCTCTTATAAGATCACCCCTCAGCCTCCTACGCTCCAGAGAAAAAAGTCCCAGTCTTTCCACTCTCTCCTTAGAACCCAAGCCATCAAATATCCTAGTAAATCTTTTCTGTACTCTTTCTAGTTTAGTAATATTTTTTCTATAATAGGGTGACCAGGAATGTACACAGTATTCAAGTGTGGTTTTACCAATGTCTTGTACAACCACATCAAGATGTCCCAACTTCTGTATTCAAGATTCTGACCGATGAAATCAAGTATGCCAAATGCCTTCTTCACCATTCTGTCCACCTGTGACTCCACTTTCAAGGATTGTTTATTCTGATTTAATGCTCCAGTTGATTGTTGTTAGTCAGGACCATCTCTTAGAAGAAAATTACGTATATTTCTTTCTTGAAAATTTATGTCAAATATCTGGATTTTACAGATGTTTTCTTGAAGGATCATATATTCTCCAGTGTAGATGTTAAATTAAGACCTTATTTTGTTCCTTCTGTAACGCATCCCTTCCTCGTAACTGTCCCTTTATAATAGGAATCTACGTGGTAATATCTGATAATTCCCTCCATTGTTAGAGTCCCTTCCTAATAGCACCGTTATATATCCACTTTATAACAGATCCCTTCCTACCCTTTCCTCGTGTTGCCTTATTCATAACAGGCCCCTCTGAACAATACTACACTATAACATACTTCATCTTATGAAACTATAATACAATAGTTCCCCTATTTGTAACATTACTTCGATAATGGATTCTTTTCTTATGTCACAAGTTCCTGTTCCTACAGTGTTCCTCACATACATCAAGGCATATCAAAATGCTTGACAAATGGAATGAAAATAATGGTTAACAAGTAAGAGACAGGGAATTGAAAAACAAAGTTAAGGATCCTTAACAAGTTGTTGAAAATGAGCAGGAAAGATTAAAGGTGGAGGGATTGAGGGAAGAAATTCTATGTGGCCGAAAGAATGGTCACTGAACATAGAATGGAGGGAGCTGGAGAGAAGCTGTCATTGCAGGAATGCACTCATCATTGAGGTACAGTGCTGTGAGCCCCTGGGAGTGTATTTGAAAGTGTAAGTTAACAGGTCTCAAATCAATTAGTTAGGAAATATGAAAGCCAATGGAGCTTTTCAAGGTCAAAGTTGATGGGAGACTGAGATTGAGCATGTGGTCTGAAACACTGATGTAATTTTGGGATTGAGTCTCAAGGTAATATAAATACAAACTAGAATTTTGGGACTGACGGAGATGGGGTAGATTGGAAGAAAGTATGTTTCTTGATAAAAGGAGAGAAGCTCCTTTTGGGCTAAGTACTTTCAAATTTAGATTTAGGGTCAAGCAAAGACACTGAGACAATTGGAATCAGAAGCATGTAAGAGACATGTAAGAAAGGATATTATTAAACTGGAAAGAACACTGAAAAGATTTACTAGGATACTACCAAGATTTGATGGTTTGGGTTGTAACGAGATGCTGGATAGACTGGGATTTTTTTCTCTGGAGCATAGAAAGTTGAGGGGTGATCTTGTAGAGATCTATAATATAATGACAGTCACAGATCGCTAGATAATCAATATCTTTTCCCAAACTAGGAGAGTCTAAAACTAGGTTTAAGGTGAGAGGGGAGAAATACAAAAGTGTCCAGAGGGGTGATTTTTTTTTCCCACACAGAGGGTGGTGAGTGTCTGGAACAAGCTGTTGAGAGCTAAAGAGGATAACTTTAATTAGGCTGACACCAGGCTGAAAGGAATCTTAGCTTAATTAAAAGGGACTGGGAGTTCAAGAGCCTAATGACAGCTTTGATGTAGGAGACAGAGGGGCAGAGCCAGGTTTTTTAGGCTTGCACTTGGCATCTGAAACTACCTCCCCCCCCCCCACCTCAATTGTAATCAACAAGAGACAATATATTAGTGATGCATGGAAAAGGACGAAGAATGGAGACCTGAGGCTGTATGGACATGATATAGAACCACTGAAAAAACCATTTACAATTTCACGTTGCTGCTGGGAGCTACTTCAATGTAATTCAATTAATGGTTAATTCTCCGCTTACAATGAAGTCTTGTAAATATCTTTCTTTATTCCATGCACCTCCTTATAAAACATCATCTTTAATATCTTCCTCCTCGTGTAATACATTGCATCCTTACTCTTTTGTTAAATGTTATTTCCTCTAAAGCAGTCTTGTAATGGCCCTCAGATTGTTGATATTAAGCAATAAGTGCAGTTCTAGAACATAATTTCTGCCTTAAGAGGGAGAGACCTCGTAGCTGAATGTAGGGATGTGTAAGGAGTGCAAAGCTCTACAAATACATTAAAAGTGTCCAATCCTTCCCCTGCCTCAAAGAAAACTGTTTCTGAAATGAAATGTGGTAATCTATAAATTAAACAAATAAATGGACCTTATGTTCACTTCATTTTTTTCTGCCATTTTTCTTTCCATCTATTGTTCTTCTTTCTCTTTTCTGTGGTTCAGGTCTTGCTGTTATCAGATACCTTTCACGACTTTGACAAAGTGAGTTTAGACAGTGATTGTGGGGACAATATTCCCCTCTCCTAGCTCAGCAATGGTCAAATGTAGTGCAGCCTGGCTGAGACCAGCTAGCTCAACACAAATCGACCAAAGATGGAACTTTACAGTTCCATATGGCCCAATCTGTGGAGCCAACTGAGTAGAACTTAAATAATTATACATTCAAGGCACCTGTCAAACCCATTCTGCATCTCCATGACTCTCTGTTTCATCATTTCTAATCACTACCTCTTTCCTCTAGCCAATCATCTTTGTTTCTGATAGAACTAAGGACACTGTAGACTCGGAAATGGAAAAGGAGAAAAAAGTGGAAGAGAAGAGAAAGTCAAAGGTTTTTCCATGTACTAGCATGGCTTGGATTGTGATAGTCTGACCTCAGTGAAATATGCTCTGCACTGCTCTTTCCCATTCAGAAGGGACCTTAAAAGCAGACTGATGCTGATGCTTAAAATTTTCCACGGAATGGAAAAAGGTCAAAGTATGACAGAGTTCAAGAGCATTAGGGTTACAGCATGAACTTCCTGTAAGGATCAAAATCTGGACCGATTGAATGTGTGGATTTCCTAATGCATTTAGGAATGCATCACTCGCAGAAAAGTAGAAGGTACTTGAGAAATGGGAAGAAAATAGAGCTGCAAGTAGATTAATCTCACTAATAGGTTCAGACCCCTCGAGAGAGAGTCTCAGTAACAGGATCCATCTCATAGTGAGAGAGAGCCTTGCGAACAGGACCAGACAACTAGGAAGAGAAATAATCTTACTAACAGGATCTGATGTCTGGAGAGGAAGCGTCTCAGTAACAGGGCCCGACTTCTGGAGAGAAGTATTCACATTCAAAAGTGCAACTAAATTAAAATATTTCAAGTACTATTGCCAGAATCTCTCCATTACATATCCTGATTCTGAGGTCAGCTTGACAAAGAAGTGTTTCTCCTTATTTAGAAATAATGTCTTGTCCCTTAGTCCTTACTTCTGGGTTTACCAGAGTTAGAAATGAATTAGAAACGCCATGTCAATCTTCTATTCTGTGTGGACAGGTGAATTGCAATGAACAAATTAGGAAATTCAGAATGTGCAACAAGGGCAGTCCTGTTTGTGCATGTTGGAAAAGAAGCAACGTCCTTGTTTACATTTTAACTTTGAGCTAAGAAAACTGTCAGTGTGCAGAATAAACAGTGACTTGAGGCTGATGTACAGCATCACCTGGATTTTCATAGAGTTGGAATTATATGAGCAGCTGAAGTAAGCATGAATTTTGGTTTGTTTGGAACATTAACTTAGGCATCTAACATTACAAAGGGTGTTTTATGTCAAATTATAAATGTGCTTCCTGATGCTTAAGTTAGTGCTTCATAAAATCTATTGGACAGAATTATCATTGGCCTTTTGTGGGGTTGAGAGTCCTCTTGATATGTCAACCATCAGATTTTCCAAATCTAAACATTAAAAGTCTTCTAGAGAAGCAGCCACCGGAGGCCTGTTGACAGAACACACTGCAGGCTTGTCACAAAAATAGCTTTGTTGCTTATGCTAGTTGTTTTAAATTTGGCTTTGATGCTTTAGACTTTTCTCTATTGACTTTTTACACAAAGATGTTAAGAGATCCCTTGACATTGCATCAACAACTATATAATCTTTGATTTAATTCCTTGCACGGTTAGCCTTCAACAACAACAACTAGGGAGGAGAGTGAAGAGGACATGCAGTTCCGCCGTATTTTTGAACAGATTGCAGGAGATGTAAGTATTATTGACTCTTATTGTCAATTTCTTTCCAGTGAAGTTGGGAGTTTGGAAATATTGATGCAGACCTTCCGGTCACCAAATTGTCAGGGATCGATATATTGTGGTCAAATAGTTATGGGAAAAAGCAGGATTAAACCATTTGTTTGACGATCAGTAATGATCGTAATAAATGGCAGAGCAAACTTGAAGGGCCAAATGGCCTATCTTCTATGTTTCTATAATAGATAAACCAAGATGTGTCACAGGATCCCATGGAAGTCTTCATGTACTGCCTCCATGGGAAATGCTCAAAGTTTGAACTTCTAATGGGCTGTTCCAGAGACCCTCTGAAATCGAATCAGAGACTTCAGCAGCTCCAAATTACTCACATTTTGATATAGTTAGCAGGAAATGTTAGACAGAAAAATCCTAATCTAACTCCTGGGTAATTATGCAATTGTGAGTCAATCACTCACACTGGGTCATCCCAACTTCAACTGTCTCCCAACTTGACCTGACTAGCCCCTACCATCTGACTCCATTACCAACCTGATCGAATTACCTCCTGACCAGGTCTGACCATAGTACATTCCCTTAGACCAGACCTGATTAACCCCACAATCTGACCTGAATAATCTGACCCACCTACTCACCTCACTCATCTGCCATCTAGCTACCTACCATCTTAACCACAAGTCACCCTACCCACCTGCTACCTATCCATGTACCCCATCCATAACACCCTGCCATGCTACCACATTACACACTTTAAACTCACCTACCATCCTATCCAAATGCTGCCCTATCCATGTACCACCTCACCTACCTGTTACCCTAACTGCTTGCTTTCCTACCATCCTGTGCACTTCCCACCTCACCACCTGCTACCCTAAAAATCTATCACCTTACAACCCTATCAACCCCTACTCCACCATCCTATTCACATACTGCTCTATCACCGGCCACTCTGTGACTCTACCCACCTACTACCTCACTCACCTGCCACTTACTTACCTCGTTGATCCTACCCACTTACTTCACTCACCTGACCACTTTACCATATCATCCATTCACTCATTCATCCATTCACTAACATTCATCCACCTCCACTCAGCAATATTCATGCTGGACATTTAAATAACCTTAAGTCAATTTCTCTCCTGCTTCTCCACTGTTTACTGCATGGATTTCTGCACTGAGGGAGTTCTTCTGCATTGTGGATCAGGTATCTAACCTTTTCAGCTGTATTAAAGTAAGTGATTAGTTTTTGTTTGGTTCTGGTGTAGATTGGGGGAGTTGGGCCATGCTTTGAGATATTATTGTGTATTTTTTTCATCTCAGAACAAAAATCGATTCCCAAAATAGGAGTGATGCCAAAGGACAGCAGGTGATTGCTAATATCACACCGCTTACTCAGTAAAGAGGAAATTGATAAACATGGCAACTATAGGCCCCAGTCAGACTAATGCCAGTGGTGGGGAAATTTGAAAGCCAAAATTTCCATGACAAAATTAATTATCGCTTAGGAAAATATTAATTTATAAATATAAACTAGTACAGAATTGTTAAAGGTAAATCCTATTTGATAAACCTGATTAAGTTCTATAATGCAGTAACCGAGAGGGTTGATGAAAGAAATATAGTTGAAGTAAGGAATATGCAATTTCAAAAAGTGTTTGATAAAAATGATATATTAGCAAAATTGAAGCCCATAGGTAGTATGGATAAAAAATAAAAGCTAAGCGTCAGAAAGCAGATGGTAGTGGTGAACATTGTTTTTTTCAAACAAGAAGGAAAATATACAGTGATGTTCCTCAGAGATTTGTATGAGGACCATTGCTCATATATCTTTTGATATATATTTTGTGCAGTATAATTTCCATGTTTGCAAGTTACACAAAACTCAAATGTTGTAAACAATAACTAAGTTAAGAAGGATATAGACATATGATTGCTAATGACAATTTAATTTTAACACAGAAATATGAAAAGATGCATTTGATATTTTAAGATGGAAAACAAAACTAATTAAAAGTACAATTTTAAAGGAGGCAGGAAGAGCATCCTGGCATTGGTTGCTGATACTAATTGTGTCATTCCTGTTGTCAGGTGATTCAAGTGCTAGCCTGGATGGAATTATGGGATACTCCCACCAAAATGTAGCAAAAGGTGCTAAATGAATATTTTTGATTACTTTGACAAGTCAAAGAGACAGTGTCAGAGTAACAACAAATGCTGTTATGTTAAATTGGAGGAAAGGTAAACTCTGGGGTATGATTATCATAAAATTTAAATGTTTTATCCTGTTCTTCACAGGATATGCAGATCAGTGCATCTGAAATGAGGAATATCCTAAATCGTGTTGTTAAAAAACGTAAGTATCAATTAAATAAACTTAGCACTAAACCTCATCATTACAGGAAGGTTATGTGAGATAATGCCCAGCACCTACAGTATTACCTCTGGAGGTTGTCCTTTATCTCATCTGCACACTGCTTTTGGTGACATTTTAAGAAGTTCATCCATGAGATGTGAGCATGGCTGTCAAGATCAGTATTTATTAACCATGGTAAACTGCCCTTGAGAATGAGTAGCACGCAGCTTTCTTGAACCATTGGAATCCATGTAGTATAGGTATATCCATTGGGTTATTAGGAAAGAGTTCCAAGATTTGATACCCTAACAGTGAAAGAACAGCAATATATAGATGATGTGAGACTTAAACAGAAACTTGAAGATTATTGTGTTCCCATCCATCTGCTACCCTTGTTCTAGGTGATGGAGACTGTAGGTTTGGAAGGTGCCATTGAAGATGCCTTTGCGAGTTGCTGCAATGTTCCTTCTTGATGTTGCAAACTGCTGTCAGCATACAATGGTGATGGAGGGAATGAATGTTTAAGGTGGTGAATGGGATGCCAATCAAGTAAGTTGTTTTGTCCTGGATGGTGTTGAGCTTTTTGAGTTTTGTTGGAGGTGCAGCTACTCAGGCAAGTGGAGACTATTTCATAACACTACTGACTTATACTCTGCAGATGATGGCTATGAACAGGTACGAGATGAGTTACGCTCGACAAAGTTCACACTATCTGATCTGCTCTTGTAATCACGTATGGTTGTTCAGTTATGTTTCTGATCAGTGGTCATAGAGTAATTTATAGCACAGAAAGTGCTCATTTTGCTAGAAGTGCACAAGATTATGACAGGCTTAGATAGAGCAGTCAAGGAAAAATAGCTCCCATTAGCTGATGGTACAAGGATTTGGAGGCACAGAATTAGGATTTTGGGCAAAGGATGTAGATGGAATATGAGGAAGAACTTTTATACATGATGAACAATAATGTCCCTTAAACTTGCTGTACATGAGGGCAGTGGTAGTGGGAACAATCAATGATTTGAAAAAGGAATTAGATGGACACTTGAAAGAAATAAACTTGCAGCGAGAATGATTAAATTCTCTCTTGTTCAAATGGTCATTGCATTTGTGTGGTGTAAATGTTAAGTTTTTGTCACTTAACAGCCCAAACCTGAGCAGCTCAGGTCTTGCTCAAGCAGGCACAGATAGCCACAATCTCCGAAGAATTACAAATGTTACTGAACGTTGTATAATCAGCAAACATTCTCACTTTTAACCTATGCTGCAGGGAAGATCATTGATGAGGATGGTTAGGCCTAGGACACTACCCTGAAGAATTCATGTAGCAATGTTGTGGGACTGAGCTGATGGGCCTCCATCAACCATGATCATTTTCCAGGTATGACTCTAACCAGTGGATAGTTTCCCCCTTAATTTGAATTGACTTCAATTTTGCTCAGGCTGCTCACTATTACACTTGGTCAAATACTACCTTGATGTCAAGGGCAGTTATTCTTACCCCACTCTGAAATTGAGCTCCTTTGTCCATGTTTGGATCAAGGATAGAGTGCGGTCTGGAGTTGAATGGTCCTGGCAAAACCCAAACTGAACTTCAGTGAGCAGGTTATTGCTGACTACGAATCAGCTAATAACCTGTCAACACCATCTTCCGTCACTTCGCTGATTGACAATAAATTGAGATAGCGATACATGGCCTGATTTTATTTGTCCTGCTTTTTGTGGACTGGACAAACCTGAGTAATTTTTTTGTGCTCTAGGCTTACATCATCATAAAGATCCCAATATTTACTCAATGCAATCCTTCTCTTTCGTCTTCTTGCTCTCCTGTCACTACTCTTGACATATAAACCTTTTGGATAAGGCAGCAGCTATCCCCCTCTTAGGATTGTCTGAAGGTCCAATGAGGCATGCGTTGCTACCTCTTCTGCAAGCAGCAACACCAATTTTTGAAGCCTCCTCTCTTGAATATTTTCCCACTCAGTATGTCCACTATACCCCAGGTGTCATTGCTTCCTTGGATTCGAGCACTACATCAATTATGACTCTTCTTGCCTTTTTCTGCAGCGTGTCCATTCACTTATGAACAAAATCCTTGCCATCCCTGACTTACTGTAGACTGTTGTATTTATATTGTGACTTTGTCTGCAGATTGGCTTTTGGGTCTTGGGTAGTGATCCATATTTATCCTCTCCGAATGTCTTTCTATATCCAATTGTTATGATGTTGTAGCCCTTATCACCAAATTCCACTTTGATTTCCTCCACTATCCTGGCACTTGCCTCTTTGAAAACCTTGTCTCATTCCTCCCATTTCTACTTTAAAATCTTTGCTAATTATTGTGCATCTCCATCTCCCAGAGTTAATGGTGATAGGCTCTTTGTTTTCAAATGTGTACAAGCTGTAAGTGACTTTGTCATTTTTCTTAAGTGAATATGCTCAAGCCTGCAAAGTCCAATTTAGGATCAATCTTGATGTCCATAGAACTGACAGTTTAATGTTTTTGGTGCTTGAAAGAACTTCTGCAGCTGCACCATCTCTGGCCTTTGGGAACATTGGAAGTTACGGGTTTGGTAAAATTAAGCCTTGAAGTATGTTAAACCAAATTTCAATGCTTACCTCCACATGACTTGTTTGACTGCATTGTTTTCCCAAAAGAGCTGATCTACAAGATATAAATTTGTAAGGCTCTTTTTTAGGAAGCCCTTGTACCATTTGTACTGATCACTTTGATGCTATTTGTCCTGACACATTTCTTCATAGATTCTTTAATAACCCACATGGGAGACCTGGCTTGCCCATCAAAGTTCAGTTTTGAGCAGGTGCTTTCCATGCTGTGCCACTGGATTGAGTTGTTTCTAGCTGTGGTATTATCAACATTAATATAAGAAGCAGACTTTATTTGGGACTCTTTTTATTAGCCTCTCAAGGGCAGCTGTATTGCCTGATGCTGATGCCAAGTCCAAGAATATCTACCAATTAATCACCATCTAATGACTGCCTACACGTTTTGAAGACTGCAACTTCCAGTACGACTGCATCTGTCATTTCACTCTCTTCCTGCCATGATATATCTGGGTTGTATTTCTACACAGACATCACAACTAAATCCACACTAAGGAATTTGGTTATAGGGAGGAATGATGTCTGCTGCTGCCTTCATGCTCTTGGCTTCTTTTGCATGACTCCAAAGGTGAGGAGGATCCAAGATATCTAGATAGCTTGGCAGCTGCAGTGGATGACTGGTGCTTCCTGTTTTTTCTCCTTGCTGCAGTCCACACTGTGTTGCTAATGTTCCACATCTGCTGAAAGTACCGAGTACTTGTAGGTGTTGTCTTCATGCTACCACAATTTTGTTTCATCCTTCCAACATCTGTCCCTCCAGTGTGAGGTACACAATAATGGGGTTCACCATGACAGTGGATGAACTGAACTCACTTCAAGTCGTATAGCACCCCCATCCCCCAGCCATACCCCAATTTTATCACAAAGACTTGTGTTGTCCCTTCCTCCTTCAGCACTTTGATTATTCATGCTCAGCGATTCCAAACTGCATCTCAGCTCCTCTCCTGCTGTCTCTCCTGAATTCACCTGTCCCCTATTCTCTCTCCTAATCTCTTCTTCCTATAACCTTTCTTACCCAGATTTATTGACCTTCCTCAAATCTACCATCTCCAACGATCTGACTAATCCTCAGTGAAGCACGATGAGTTATTTTCTACTTTGGAAGTCTCTATTATATTTTGGTGTACTTTTTTTATTTTGTGTGTTTTTTAAATTGTTTACTCCATCCTTAAAGGTAGAAAGCCGTGCTCTGAATGGACCAGGCAAACCCACATCAATTTCTTGCTTACTCCAAAAACTAAATCCAAAATCCAATAGAATCCAATTCATGGTCCCATCGAGAAAGATTCAATCTGACAAGATAAGGCATTGCACCCTCATCTTGGGCTTGATCTTAGCCACTAGGCTGAGAAGTGTATGCATGTTGCTTCTGATATTGCAAGAGCCCCTCTGTGAAACATTGTCAGTGCAGTACACACTGATTAATAGGATCACTGAACTGTGTGTGATTGTCAGTGCAGTAAAATTGATCAGTGAAACTCCTTAACTGTGTGAGGGATTGTTAGCACAGTATTAGTGTTACATTGCTGATAGATTGGTGAGGGATGAAACCAAAGCCACTCTTTACTCGGGAAACATTTATTTACAGAGTGAAATATTTCCAGTACATATCTCCTGACTCCTCCCACTTTTGCATCAGTAAGTGTCTGTGTTCAAGTAAGCATCCAATCAATGACCTCACCTATGTTATTTAACTTTAATTGATAAATTCACAAATGGGATCCTCAGTTGTATGGAAGATTGTTAGTACGGGACCCACTGATTAATAGGATCCCCAACTGTGTTGCAGATTGTTACTATTATCCAAATGGTTAATGGAATACCCCAAAATATTTTAGAGAATGCTGGCATTCCTAATGAAGTAGGAGATAATTTCCTTTCCCTTTCCTATACACAATATTTAAAATGTTTTTTTTCTTTTTGACATGTGATACTGTGATTTTGAATATTAGAATTCTTTCTCCTCACAGACAAGATGAAAACTGAAGGGTTCACTCTCGAGTCTTGTCGCAGTATGGTTGCCCTCATGGATGTATCCTTTCACTGTCAATAATCTGAAGTCTTTGCCTTTACTCCTGACCCAACTAGGTGCTAGGTTTCAGTCATGCAGGTTGGTTATATGTTTATCATTGACTCTGCAAAAGGCTTAGGGGGATAGTGCATTTCCACAATTTTCTGCTCTAGATTCTTGGTCTATATTGAGATAGTTGGCTACAGCTCAACAGTAGTAGAAGTTGTGCCACTGCCCTTGGCATTCTTTTAAGATAACTAAGAGTAGGAGTAGGCCATCTGCCCCTCGAACCTGCTCCACCATTCAATAAGATCATGGCTGATCTTTTTGTGGACTCAACTTCACTTACAAGCCTGCTCACCATTAACCTTAATTCCTTTACTGTTAAAAAAAAATTATCTATTCTGCCTTAAAAACATTCAATGAGCTGGCCTCAACTGCTTCACTAGGCAGGGAATTCCACAGATTCACAACCCTTTGTGTGAAGAAGTTCCTCCTCAACTCAGTCCTAAATCTGCTCCCCCTTATTTTGAAGCCATGCCGCCTAGTTTTAATTTCAACTGCCAGTGGAAACAACTTCCCTGCTTCTATCTTATCTATTCCCTTCATAATCTTACATGTTTCTATAAGATCTCCCTTCATTCTTCTGATTCCAGTGAGTGTAGCCCCAGTCTACTCAGTCTCTCCTCATAAACCAACTCTCTCTATGCCGGAATCAACTTAGCGATTCTTCTCAGCACCTCCTTCTAGTGCAAGGGACCTTTCTCAAATAAAGAGACCAAAGCGGTACACTGCTCCAAATGTGGCCTCATCAGCAGCTTATACAGCTGCAACATAGCCTAGCTGTTTTTAAACTTTAGCAATGAAGGACAAATTTCCATTTGCCTTCTTAATTACCAGCTGCACCTACAAACCAGCTCTGTGGGATTCTTGCTCAAGGATACCCAGGTCCCCTCTGCACAGCAGCGAGCTGCAAATTTTTACCATATAATTTTTTTACCGTTTGGTAGAACAAAGATCAACTGACTCCATAATTGTGTGACTTTCAAAATTTAGAACCAACTAATTTATCCCCATCATGGCAGAAAAACATTTTGTTTTGTTTTTTTTTCTGTTTTACATGTACTCCCTTCTTACATTCTGATAGTACTAACTTGCACTGGAACATGCTTTCCCTGTCAAGTGACTGTCATTTATATGGGAATTGGGTGCTTCACAGTGCCAGGGACCTGGGTTCGATTCCCAGCTTGGGTCACTCTTTGAATGGAGTTTACATGTTCTCCCCATATCTGCATGGGTTTCTTCAGGATGCTCTGGTTTCCTCCCACAGTCCGAAAGATGTATGGGTTAAGTAGATTGGCCATGCTAAATTGGACTTTACAATCAGGGGTCTAGCTAGGGTAAATGCATGGGATAGGACTTGGTGGGATTGTGGTTGGTGTGGACTTGATGGGCTTAATGGCCTCCTTCTGCACTGTAGGATTCTATGATTCTAGAAAAAATGGTCAACTGCATGGCATATCTCAGAAGAGCTTGAATCTGTCCTGACTCAATGTCCATGCTTATCCACTTCCAGCAGAAACTGCAGGGTGGCAATTGTGAAAGAGGAACTTGACCAATTTTCACCACCTCATTCCGGGTTACTGATACCAATTGTAGCTAATTTCCCTCATGATGACAACTGGCTATGATCAGCTGACTCAGCATAAGGCAGGGCTAGATCTAGTCTATACTGGTAGGGGATAATTAAGCTAAATTCCCTAATCCTTTGACTTTAACTTAGAATCATAGAACCCTTCAGCCCGTTGAGTCTGCACCGGCCACAATCCTACCTAGGCCCTACCCACATATCCTTACATATTTTACCCATGCTTCCCTCTAACCTAAGCATCTCAAGACACTAAGGGGCAATTTTTAGCATGGCCAATCAACCTAACCTGCATATCTTTGGACTGTGGGAGGAAACCAGAGTAGCTAGAGGAAACCCACGGAGAAACCCACCAGAGAAACTTCCTTTCTGTTTTTCAAGTTTGCACATAAATTGTTTTCTCCCCCAAAATTTGTTTTGCTGAGATATAACTTCACTTAAGAGTGCCAACAGTTATATGAAATGTCATCCTGATATGCAGCTTCTGATGGTCATGCAGTGACCTGAAATGGCAAAATGACAATTGTCTGTAGGCAAAAGTATATAAGGCACTTTAGGAACAGGCACAGTCCGAACAAAACAATTCCCCTTAAATGGATCAACTACTCAACTTCTCAATTCTTTCTGTCCCCAGAACATAATCCAATTGTTTTGCTGTATCTCTGGTGGAGATTCAGGTAGCACAAATGATGTTTTGGACCAAGTTATAGCAGCAGATTAAGGGGTGAATTAATCTGTTAAGGCAGTTTGCACTAGTTATATTCACCCTTAATTTTTGTCATCTTACTGCCAACTTCTTTCATTTAACTTACATCACTGATAAATGAAACAAATTGACTAAATCAGTCAGTTCCTTACATACTTGTGCAAACATCAGTCATTCTGTGTCTTCCCATTTTCTACAGAAACCACATCCATGTTCTTTTTCAATTTCCAACATAATATATTCTTCATCACTTCAATATCTTCATTGCTCCCTTCAACCTCTTGTCAAGGGCAATAATATTTTGCCAATGATGAGATATCCTCCAGGAATAAAGCTCTGATCACATTATCTTGGATTAGTGCAAACACTTTTAATTGATCACAAACATGGGGGTTAGTCCTTTATCTGGTACAACAACTAAAACCAGTCTGCTAACTCGCTTTCACCTATTCTATGCAATTGCATCCTTTTGGGTGGCAGAGTGGTTAGCACTGCTGCCTCACAGTGCCAGGAACCCAGGTTCAGTTTTGGCCTCATGTTGCTGTATGTGTGGATTTGCACATTCTCCCTAGGTCTGCACAGGTCTCCTCCAGGTGCTCCAGTTTCCTCCCACACTCCAAAGATGTACAGGTTAGGTTGATTGGCCATGCTAAATTGCCCCTTAGTATTCAGGGGATTAGATGGGTAAATTTGTGGGATACGGTCTGGATGGGATTGTTGTCATCAGTAGAGGCCCAATGGGCCAAATAGCCTCCTTCTGCGCTGTAGGGATTCTATTCTATGATTGTGTTTATTTGCTTTCATAATTGCAAATTAAGTACAGAACTAAAGGAACTGCTGATAATTCCTCGCTGCAATAACTACTTTCTGGTCAACAAAATACATTGATGTGTATCTGTGCACCTTTTGGGCAATATGGTGGCACAGTGGTTAGCATTGCTGCTTCACAGCTCCAGAACTCAATTGATTTCGGCCTCGAGTGATTACCTGTGTGGAGTTTACATATTGTTCTCGTGTCTGCATGGGTTTGCTCCAAGTGCTCAGTCCAAAGATATACAGGTGGATTGGCTATACTAAATTGGCCCTTGGTATCCAGAGATGTGTAGGTTAAGTTGATTAGCCATGGGAAATGCGCAGGGTTATGGGGATAGGACAGGGGGTGGGTCTAGGTAAGGTGTTCTTTCGGAGAGCGGGCTAATAATCTCATTATTAGCCTGCTGAACTACCATGTCCTACTATCTCCTATTATGTCTTCCTTAACACTGCTAACAGACGGATGCATCTGGAAAGCTTAATTTGATGGAATTTAAACAACTCTGGAACAAGATCAAGAAATGGCAGGTAGGATGTGCTGGAGGGTTTAAGACACTTGTATCACAGGGAGCTTTATTGTCTTTGAATTATGCTGGGTTCAATCTCTAATGATATTGCAGCCAGTTAATTTCCTCCCAGATTATCAGTAATGGTAGAAAGGTTAATTTAGAGTTTGACAGGCTTTTGTTTATAATGGTGGAAAAATTTGAAATTATAATTAATTGCATTTGTGTATCTATTGTCTATTTCCATTTGTGTATCTCTTTATTCAGTAGTGGAGGAGGCAGTGCTAATTTAGGGGGTTATGGTGTTCCTTTGTCCCAACTCTTCCTCACTGTTATTGAGATCAAATAACTTTGTGTCAGGATTCAATCAAAATCAATTGCAAATAACTTGCACTTACCTAATTTTTAAATTCCAAATTGAATTAGCTCTCAAGTCTGAAGTATATATTTAGGTCTCTCACCTTGGGAGCCATCTGTTTTCCTGATGGTGCTTTTTTATTCCTTTGCTGTCGTACTATTCCTATTCAGCAGGCCCCTACAGGTACATGTCTACTAATGACTATGCATATTAGGGAGCAATGCTATCATAGCCAAGCCTGAATCTATTATTATAAATATCTTTACTGGAAGGTGAACAGGACCAGAAGCTCTGATGATTTGGCTCTTACACAAGTCATGAGCATCATGGCCAATATTTACACTGACAAATCAGCACAGACCAGGGATTGAATCTGCAAACTTCTAAGCCAATATGGAGGAATGGGACACTTTAAGATGCAGTTACCCATTCCGAGTTGACTGAGATGTCAGTTTCTCTAATAGTCTGTTTGCCTTATAATGTACAGATTGGAAGAATTGATACGTTAAGGCCTTGTCTATGTATGAAACGATCTACTGAACTATACCAAACAATATGTCCAGGATTGAAACAACTTCCTCTAAAGCTTGTCAGGAAAAAATGTTGGTGCTTTAGCTTACAACATCACTACAAAACTGAACTCTGATGAAGGATCATCCAGACTCAACATTGGCTCTAGTTTCTCTTCACAGACCTGTAGAGATTTTCTAGCATTTTCTGTTTTTACTACAAATTATCATTACTTTAGAACTTTTAATTTGTGAGACTGTCACTTAGAACCACCCAGGAATGAAAAATGGACAATGGTCATTTAATGACTCAGAACTATGAATATTCCCAATAATGTGGTGAATATTTCTGACCTCAGTCTCATGCAGATCTTGTAACTGCAGTGTGGCCTTAGTGCCTCAGATATGATTCTGCAGTTGTATTACAGTCTCAGCCCATCAAATATAGTCCTGGAAGTGTATTCTAGCTTCAGTCTCTTAGATATGATCCTGTAAAAGTATTCTGACCTCAGTTCCTCAGACATGATACTGTAACTGTATTCTGATGTCAGTACCAGTCAGATGTGTTAATTGTTATTTCCTGTTTTTTGCAGGCAATCTTTATGAAATACGACAAGGATAATTCTGGTTTGATTGACAGCTATGAAATGCGCATAGCTTTAAATGATGCAGGTGAGTCTGAGTGGGCTGAAAGTGTCTACAAATGGGAGTTAGACTGTGATGCAGGTGAGTGGGAAAGAATCAGCATGATTATGATGGAACCGTGCAAACTGATATCTGTGAGTAGTGAACTTGAAAGGATTTGTTTGAAGTTCTTGAAGTTTAGGCGCTTCAACAATATGGTCAATTGATTGAAACATCATTGGGTAGAGTTTGTTTCAGAAGGAGAGATGAAAATATTGATGGAGAAAGACGTTCTCGTCTGAGGAGCACATCCTGCCCCTCTGAATCTGCTGCAGTGTCAGCTTCTTTAGCACAACAGGTGAATGTTTTTGCCCAGATCTTCCCTTCCTGTCACAAGATCTGCGGGCTTGATTTTAGTTTACAGGTGTGATAGATTTCCAAGTGAGAAGCTCCAGAGAACGTCCCAAGCCCTCCAGGATAGCAATGTCAGGATCATGCTTATTTCATTGATTACTGGTAGGGAATTTCTGCAACGCTTCAACTTGCCCCAGCAGGACAGGGGAAGGTATTGACTGAAAAATGTTTGGATTTTATAATTTGCTGAACATACATTAACATGTTGTTTTCATGATTACACCAATCAAGGCAATACTCTTATTTTTCATCCTCTTTCTAAGATCCAGATGCTTACTGCCTCTTACCTGGTAATGGTAGGAAACAGGTCAGATGAGGGAATCCTGTGTTTTTTTTTTGAATAAGCTTGCCTAATTATGCCTGGGCATGTTCAATACCTACTTTCTGGGAAATAGTCCTGGAAGTAATGCACCATTTACCAATTCCAATCCTATTCATCACGTGGAAAACCCAAAACAAAGTTACTGCAGATACTGGAAAGTTTGAAGTAAAAAGGAAACATTTTGGATGTACTCAGAAGGTCAGGCAGCAACTGTGGAGAGAGAAATACAGTTAACATTTCAAGTCAGTGAACTCAAGAATTAAGAGCAAGAGCAGGCCATATGGTCTATTAAACCTATTCTGTCATTCAGGACAATGCTGGCTGTTCTTCGGCTTTTTGGGAAAATCCACCTTCTTTTAACTTGAAATGAATCCTGTTTCCCATTCCTGAGAAAATTATGGGTAAATATTAGATATTAGAGTGGCACAGTGGTTAGTATTGCTTCTTCACAGCGCCAGGGACCTGGGTTCAATTCTGGCCTCATGTGACTGTTTGGAGTTTGCACGTTCTCCCCATGTCTGTGGGGTTTTACTCTGGGTGCTCCAGTTTCCTCCCACAGTCCAAAGATGTATGGATTACGTTGACTGGCCATGTTAAACTTCCTCTTAGTGTCAGGGGATTAGCAGGGTAAATTTGTGGGTTATGGGGTAGGACTTGAGTGGGATTGTTGTCAGTGCTGTCTCAATGGGTTGAATGACTTCTTGCACTGTAGGAATTCCATGATTCTATGAATATGTGAAATTACTTTCTGCCATAGGGAAAACATGATTAACCCTCTTGATGTGTACAACAACCAGTACCCTAGGCCCTGATATTCTTAAGGTTGGAGCATCTCAAAATTAGATCAGACCCCCTGATACCAATATTGAGATGGTAATATAGCAATTCTGTTGACAATGATTGTGCCAATTATGTCTGCAAAACATTCTGTCTGATACTTTCATATATTAGGGTGAGTCATTAATAATCCAGGGCACTAAAGTCCTATAAAACTGAGACGTTGCCCACTGCATTTTCAGTTTCAGACTCCAAAATGTTAATCATTCTTTTTTACAGTGGACTGTGTATAGTGTTACCACAGTGATCTATAAGCAATGTTACAACAGTGTTTAGCAGCATTAGCACAGTTGGCTGGGAACTGTGAATTATGATAAAGGGCTCAATTGCCAAAGGACACATGTGAGCTGAGCCAATTGGCTGGAACCTGCTTCACATCCCTCTTTCTCCTTCAGCCTACATGAATTATGATATTACTTGTTGCATTAGATGTTAACAATTCTAGGGCTATCTGATTTCCTATGTTTGTTAGACATTTCATTCCCAGATATATGCTGACCTTTATAAAGCTTGGATTAACTCTTGCCGAAATATTGTGTCCACTTCTGATCACCACATTTCAGGATGAATATGAGGATCCTTGAGAGAGTTCAGAAAAGATTTACTAGAATTGTTTAAGGAAAGAGGCAGCTCTGAAATAAAGTCAGGTTAGAAAAGCTGGGATTGTTTTCCTTAAAGCATAATCTGGAACTGTCTGGCAGCAAGGGGGATGGAAGTGGAAACAATCAATAATTTCAAAAGTATATTGGATGAAAATTTAAAGGAAATAAATCTGCAGGACTTGAATTGGGGAATGGGACTGAATGGATTGCTTCATGGAGAGGTGGTATCTGCTTGATGGGCTAAATGGTTGCCTCCTGTGCCTTAAATGACTCTGAGCAGAGAAGGTTGGATTGTTGGACTTTGCTTTAATTTATTCATTGGATGTGAGCGTCACTGATAAGGACAACATTTGTTGTCCTTAATGGTCCTTGAGAAGGTGATGATAAGCCGACTCCTTGAAGTGCTGATATCCATGTAGTGTAGGTACAGTCAGTGTTATTAGTGAGGGGATTTCAGGTTTTTGATCCAATGATATTAAAGGAATGGTGATATAGTTCAAAATCAGAATAGCATATGGCTAGGGGATGATCTTACAGATATTGGTGTTACCATGTGCTTGCTGCCTTTGAACTTCCAGTTGATGGCATTTAGTATATGCTACCCAATGAAATTTGACAAGTTGCTGCAGTGTACCTTGTATGGCAGACACTGCTTTCACTCGGCACTGGAGGAGGGCATGAATGTTTTAGGTGGTGGATAGTGGTGGCTTTATCCTGGATGGTGTCAACCTTCTTGAGTGTTGTTGGAGCTGTGTTCCTCCAGGAAAGTGGAGAGTATGCCATCATACTCTTAACTGGTGCCTTGTGGATGGTGGAAAGGTTTATATGCTGCAGAATTCCTCTCACCTCCTCTTGTAGCCATGGTATTTACATGGATAGTCCAGTTTCCTGGAACTGAAGGGGAGTGTTGATCACATTGTTGGTGAGTTTATCTGAGATGTAGTATTTATCCTTATTTCTTGTTCTTCAGGTTTCTGTCTGAACAACCAGCTCTATGAGATCATCTCCATGCGCTATGCTGATGAAAATATGAACCTGGACTTTGACAGTTTCATCTGTTGTGTTGTGAGACTGGAGGGGATGTTCAGTAAGTACAGCATCATTCTCAATATCCTTTCCTCAGTCACAATTGAGTCTGCAGCTTGTGTGGAGCACTGGACTGACCTTTATCTTTTTTGATTTTGTGATCTTTTAAATTCATCATCACATGAGTGGATGAATGCTCCTTCTTTTCTATCCATGAAATGACTAAGGCAGAACTGAATCCTTTTGAGTATAGTTCCATTGTTCAAAAATATCCCAAGCACTAATTTAAGTTTAAGTTTATTTATTTGTATCACAAGTAGCCTTACATTAACATTACAGTTAAATTACTGTTAGAATCATACTCATCATATTCCAGCACCTGTTTGGGTACACTGAGGTAGAATTTAGTATAGCTAATGCACCTAACCAACACGTCTGTCTGAACTGTGGGAGGAAATTTGAGCACATGGAGGAAACCCATGCAAACATGGGAAGAATGTACTTATTCCTGATTAATTTCCCCTGCCATTCCTGGTTAATTTCCCATGGCACCACTTATGGTCAGGTCCTCCTATCCTTCCTGGTCACAACTCAAGCATTCTTCAAGATTAAAACTTACTGAGTAAGTCAAACTTTCATGATCTGTCTGCTTCTTTCCACCTATGATTCAATATCCTTGACCATCATCTGCTCCAAACTCAACTGCCTTCTTCTCCTGACCTCCATCTAACACCAGTTGCAACCAGAATCCCTTAACCAACTGCAGCATTCTTCTTGGGGAGAAAGCAGGAAAGCAGGACTCACTACAGATCAGCCATGATCTTATTGAATTGCGGGGCAGGCTCGAGGGGCTGGATGGCTTACTCCTGCTCCTATTTCTTATGATCTTACATTTTTATGTTCCTCCAGTTGCTTCTGTTTCTCTTATCAGCTCCCACTAGACCTGCCTACTCTCCATGGTTGTATTCTTGTGTTGCAGGCTTGCTTTTACAGTAGGTCTTTAGCCTGTCAGTCAGACTGTCTGTGGGCAGAATATGGACCAGAAATAATTTGTAGAAGTATTTTCAGTTAAAAAAATGCAGGAATGCTGAAATCCCATTTTTGAGTTGCCTAACCTCAAAGCAGATCCTTCACACAGAACATGCCTCAACGTTAAGTTCTGGCTGCAGTTCTGCCACCAACTTTGTAGAAACTTATAAGCCATCAGGGAAAAGTATATAGTTTGTGATTTTAGTTACATCATTTAGAGTGATAACGAACAGAGAGATAGCAAATTGGAAGTTCAGTCCCTGGGCAGACATATGACTCATGATTCAAGAGCTTCTGAGAAAGCATGTGCAGTTTATTCAGTTAGGGATTAGAATATGCCCCAGTGAAGGATGGGTACAAAGTGGCATGGTTGAAATAGATTTAAATATTACAAGGAATAGTCAACAATTCGCAACTGTTCTGTATTATATGGGACTCTCTATTGGCTCAGTTGGCATTGAGCCATAAAAAGGCAGAAGGGTTGACCTCTGTTGAATTAGTTGATTGCAGCTAGATGTAAATACAAATTACAACACGGAAGTAGGCCATTTGGCTCAACCAGACCATATTTGGGTTTATCCGCCACACAAGCTGTTTGTCTACCATGATCCGATTTTTCCTTTCTCACCTCTCCCAGATAAGGGAAAGATTGGGATTTGTCTGTGATTTCCTTGTCTGGCATTCAATATAGGGACAGTTGTCAATTCTCCACCAGCTATATTTACGTGTGGGTGAAGTACTTGTATGGAACCTGCTCTTGTGGAACCATATTTAAATCAAAGGAGAATTTGGACAATGTTACAATGGTACCAAAAGGAAGATTTTTTCTTACGTCTTGGTTTTGTCCTCAAACATTGAAAATAAAGGCCAGTATTAGATGCTGGAAAACCAGATAGCAAGATCAGAATGATGCATCAAGCTGGACAGTCTTGATTCCTTTACCAGTGTCTTGACTCTGATTGTGTTCTTGGGATTATTGCATTTCACCAGTGATAAAATCAGTTTATGCCCTTGTGTTGCTTTTTTAAAAGAAGTCACTGTCTTCATTGATCCCTCTTTTATTTTGCAGGAGCTTTCCATGCTTTTGATAAAGATGGAGATGGAATAATTAAACTCAGTGTGCTAGAGGTAGGTGCATCTGCCAGTCATATGATTAAACCATATTTGCTTATCGGGCACTGAGTGCACGTGTGGTTTAAAAGAAAATGTGCCTTTTTTGGCCTTTTAGCTTCTCATGTTCATGATCTTAAATGGTCAGAATCTTTTGGATCTAATTCAGTGTTTCTCATTCTCCTTAATAGACATCACAAGAAGTAGTGTATGGATGACATCTGGCTGAAGCAGCCATCATACTGCATGATAAACATTACAGAGATATTGCAAAGTGACTATGATTAGGACCTGAATTTTCAAGAGGTCATTTCAGAAGGATAGGATAAAAAGAAGAGGAGAATGGGGTAGCTACATCAATAAAGGATGAGATTAGTACCCAGTGAAAAATGATCTTGTTTCAGAGGATCAAGGTGCAGAATCAATTTAGGTGGAGATAGGAAATACAAAGGAGAGAAGTTACTGGTGGGAGGAACTTATAGGCTACGGACAGTAACTACATGGTAGGACAATATGAATCAAATCTATTGGTTTGAAAGTAACAAACTGCAATAATTATTGGTGATTTTAATCTTCACTTGAACTGAATTAATCAAATTGGCAAGGCAACCTGAAAGATGTGTTCCTTGAATGTATTTGGAACAATTTATTAGAACAAAATGCTCTGGAACCAACCAGGGAATATATTATTTTAGATCTGGTAATAAGTAATGAGGCAGGGTTAATTCATGACCACATAATAATGGATCTTTGAGGGAAGAATGATCATAACACGTCAGAATTTCGTATTCAGTTTGACAGTGAGAAATATGGATCTGAGACTTAAATAAAAGTTATTACAAAGGTATGAAGATAGAGTTAGCTAAAGCAGAATGAGAAAATAGGTTAACAGATAAGATAGTAGAAAACAGTGGCAGACATTTAAGGGGATATTTCATAGCTCTCGTTGATGATATATTCCACTGAGAAAGAAAGATAGTATGAGAAGGATGCGCCATCCATGGTTAATGAAAGAATTTAAGAATTACATCAAATTAAAAGAACTGATGTATGATGCTGTGGAAATTAATGATAGACCAGGAGATTGACAATTTTTAGAGACCAGCAAAGGGTAACTGAAGCAATAATAGAGAGAGAGAAAACAAATAAATATTTATAAATAGCTAAAGCAAATGTTTGTCCTTTTGAAGATAAGACTGGGATTAATAATGGGAAACAAAGAAATGACAGCAATTTTAACCAAGCACTTTGTATCTGTATTGACAATAAAAGACATGAGAAGCATTCCTGGAGTTGTGGAAAATCAAGACACAAAAGAGAAACAAACAGTATCACCATAGAGGAAAGTACTAGGAAAGAATGGAATTAAAGTTGCCAAGTCCCCTGGACCAAATGGCCTACATTTTAGGATCTTAAAAGAAGTGATTGCAGAGATAGTGAGTGTTTTACTGGTAATCTTCCAAAATTCAGGGTGGGATCCTGAGTAGCTTGAATGTTAAGAGGGACGAGAATAGGGGGGGTCATAGATGAGAACTGTAAATCACAGCAGCGTACGGGTGGAGTAGGGCATGGTTTGAAATGTGTATACTTTAATGCAAGAAGTATTCGCAATAAGGTGGAGGAACTTGCAGCTTGGACCAGTACCTGGAACTTCAATGTTGTGGCCATTTCTGAGACATGCATAGAGCAGGACAGGAATGGTTGTCGCAGGTTCCGGGGTTCAAATGCTTCAGTCAGAGTAGAGAAGGAGGTAGAAGTGGGGGGAAGAGTGGCATTATTAGTCAAAGACTGTATCACAGTGACAGAAAGGAAGTTTGATGAGGACTTGTCTGTTGAGGTAGTATGGGCTGAGATTAGTAACAGGAGAGGAGAGGTCACCCTGTTGGGAGTCTTTTATAGACCTCCTAAAAGTTCTAGAGAGGTAGAGGAAAGGATTGCAAAGTCAATCCTGGACAGGAGTGAAAGTAATAGGGCAATTGTTATGGGGGACTTTAACTTTACTAATATTGATTGGAATAGCTATAGCTCTAGCTCGTTAGAGGGGTCAGTTTTTATACAAAGTGTGCAGGAAGGTTTTTTGACTCAGTATGTAGATAGGCCAACTAGAGGTGAGGCTACATTGGATTTGGTGCTGGGCAATGAGCCAGGTGTTAGACTTGGAAGTTGGTGAACATTTTGGTGATAGTGACCACAGTTCGGTTACGTTCACCTTAGTGATGGATAGGGATAGGCATGAAGCTGGGGGCAGTAGTTATAGCTGGGGGAATGGTAATTATGAGGCCATAAGGAGGGAATTAGGGTGCATAGGTTGGACTAGGAAACTACAGGGACTGGGAACATCTGAAATGTGGAGCTTATTCAAGGAGCAGCTACTGCGAGTCCTTGATAAGTATGTCCCTGTCAGGCAAGGAGGAAATGGTCGAGTAAGGAAACCATGGTGTACTAAAAAAGTTAATTCGCTGGTTAAAAGGAAAAAGGAGGCTTATGTCAGGATGAGGCTTGAAGGCTCAGTTAGTGCAATGGATAGCTATAGATTAGCCAGGAGGGAGCTAAAGAGTGAGTTGAGGAGAGCTAAAAGGGGACACGAGAAGACTTTGGCTGATAGGATCAAGGAGAATCCTAAAGCTTTCTTTAGATATGTTAAGAATAGAAGATTGGTTAGGGCAAGATTAGGGCCAGTCAGAGACAGCAGTGGGAAGTTGTGCGTGGAGCCTGAAGAGATTGGAGAGGCACTGAACAAATATTTCTCTTCGGTATTCACGCAGGGAGATGTAAATGTAGTTGTGGAGAACACTGGGATACAGGGTTGCAAACTGGAAAGTATTGAAGTAGATAAGGAGGATGTGCTAGATATTCTTGAGGGTTTGAAGTTAGGTAAGTCCCCTGGGCCGGACAGGATTTACCCTAGGATTCTCTGGGAGGCGAGAGAGGCGATTGCAGAGCCTCTGGCTCCGATCTTCAGGTCATTGTTGGTTATAGGTATAGTGCCGGAAGACTGGAGGATAGCGAATGTGGTCCCATTGTTCAAGAAGGGTAATAGAGACTTTCCTGGGAATTATAGACCAGTGAGTCTTTCTTCTGTTGTGGGCAAAGTATTGGAAAGAATTATTAGGGATAGGATTTATAGTTATTTAGAGAGAAACAAATTGATTGGGGATAGTCAGCATGGTTTTGTGAAGGGTAGGTCGTGCCTTACTAACCTTATTGAGTTTTTTGAAAAAGTGACCAAAGAGGCGGATGGGGGTAAGGCGGTTGATGTGGTATATATGGACTTTAGTAAGGCGTTTGATAAGGTGCCCATGGAAGGCTTCTGCAGAAAATGCAGATGTATGGGATTGAGGGTGATTTAGCTAATTGGATTAGGAATTGGCTAGCAGATAGAAGACAGAGGGTGGTGGTTGATGGAAATTATTCATCGTGGAGTTCGGTTACAAGTGGTGTACCTCAGGGATCTGTTTTGGGGCCCCTGCTGTTTGTAATTTTTATAAATGATCTGGATGAGGGTATTGAAGGATGGATTAGTAAATTTGCGGATGACACCAAAGTCGGAGGAGTGGTAGATAGTGAAGAGGGGTGTTCTAGTTTGCAGAGAGACTTGGACAAGTTGCAGAGCTGGGCCGAGAGGTGGCAAATGGAGTTTAGTGTGGAAAAGTGTGAGGTAATTCACTTTGGCAGGAATAACAAATGTGTAGAGTATAGGGCTAATGGTAGGACTCTTAATAGTGTTGAAGAACAGAGGGATCTTGGTGTATATGTGCATAGATCCCTGAAAGTTGGCAATCAAGTCGATAAGGTTGTTAAGAAGGCATACGGAGTCTTAGCTTTTATTGGTAGGGGGATTGAATTTCGGAGCCGCAACGTCATGTTGCAACTGTACAAAACTCTAGTGCGGCCGCACTTGGAGTATTGTGTGCAGTTCTGGTCCCCACATTATAAGAAAGATGCGGAGGCATTGGAGAGGGTACAGAGGAGGTTTACCAGGATGTTGCCTGGTATGGAGGGCAGGTCTTATGAAGAGAGGCTGAGGGATTTGAGGTTGTTTTCGTTAGAAAGAAGGCGGCTAAGAGGAGACCTTATTGAAACATATAAGATGATTAGAGGTTTAGATAGGGTGGACAGTGATAGCCTTTTTCCTAGGATGGAGAAAGCTAGCACGAGGGGACATAGCTTTAAATTAAGGGGTGGTGGTTATAGGACGGATGTCAGAGGTAGGTTCTTTACCCAGAGGGTGGTAAAGGTATGGAATGCCCTGCCTGCAGCAGTTGTAGATGCGCCAAGTTTGGTGGCGTTTAAGAGGTTAGTAGATAAGTTTATAGATGAAAATGGAATGGTATAGGTTAGAGGGTCATTGCTTTTTCTTAATTGGTCGGCGCAACATCGAAGGCCGAAGGGCCTGTTCTGCGCTGTAATGTTCTATGTTCTATGTTCTATATTCTAAAATTCCTTAAAAGTTCCAGCTAATTGGAAAACTGCAAATCTAACATTTCAATTCAAGAAAGGAAGGAGACTGACAACAGGAAACGATAGGTCTGTTAGCCTAACATTGCTATTGGAAACATGTAGAATCCATTATTAAGGAGGTATTTGCATGACATTTAGAAAATCATGTAACACCAACGTGATTCTGTGAAAGGGAAATCATGTATGAAAATTTTATTAGAGTTCTTCAAAAATTTAATAAGCAGGATAATTAAAGGGGTAACAGTGCGAGTAGTATATTTAGATTTCCAAAAGGCATTCAAAAAGATGCCACATAAAAGATTATTGCATAGGATAGGAGCTCTTGGTCTTTGGGATGATATATAAGCATCAATAGAGGATTGGCTACCTTAAAGTAAACAGTCAGGATAAATGGATCAGTTTCAGTTTATCACACTGCGACAAGTGGAGGACCAGGGACCAGAAGAATCAGTGCTGGGATTCAACCATTTATAAGCTATACAATCTTGGATGATGTGACTGACTATATTGTAGCCAGCTTTGCAGATGGCATGAAGATATGTAGAAAAACAAGTTGTAAGGAGGATACAAAGAGTATGCAAAGTGAAGAAGCTACGTTAAGTCAATAGGCAAAAAATTGGCAGATGGAATGTAAATTGATGTTGTCCACTCTCAACGGGAGGAAGAGATATTATTTAAATGATGGGGTATAGAGCGACCCGGGAGTGTTGGAAAACATTTCCACATTAATATTTGGTTCTCTTGCGAAAAGTCCAATATTCCAATAGGACGGCACGCAGCACAGTCATTAACACTACTGTTTCACAGTTCCAGCGACCTGGATTCAATTCCTGACTTGGGTCACTGTCTGTGTGGAGTTTGCACGCTCTCCTCGTGTCTGTGTGGGTTTCATCCAGGTGCTCTGGTTTCTCCCCACAATCCAAAGATGTGCAAGTTAGATTGATTGATTGGCCATGCTAAAATTGCCCCTTACTGCCTTGAGATGCATAGGTTCGAAGGATTAATGGGTAAAAAATATATCTGAATATGGGGGCACGGCCTGGATGGAATTGTGGTGAGTGCAGACTCAATGGACCGAATGGCCTCTTTCTGTACTGTATGATTTCTTTTGTCTTCCTAATTACTTGCATGCTAACTTTTATGATTCATTGCATTCCTACAGCCATATAGGGAGTTGGTAAGACTTCATGTCATGTACTTTGTACAGTGTTGGTTTCCTTACTTTAGGAGAGATATACTTGCATTAGAAGCAGGTCAGAGAGTGCTGATTCCTGGGATAACAAGGTTAGCCTTTGAGGGAAGATTGAGCAGGTTGGATGCATATGCAAGAGAGGTGATCTTATTGAAACGTATCAGATTCTGAGGGGGCTTGATAAAGTGGATGCCAAAAGGATATATGCTTCTATTTTTTTTTCTTAATGGGGAATCTGGAATTAAGGAGCCCAATTTAAAAATAACTGGTCTCCCATTTGAAATGGTAATGAGAAAGAAAAGATTAGTAGTACTTGTAATTCTCTTTTCTAGAAAGCAGTGGAGGCTGAATTATAGAATGTATTCAAGGCAGAGATAGAAATCTTTTCATCAATAAGGGAGTTAAGGGAGGCAGTAGAGATCTCTAAGATAGAGAGTACGTGGGATGAGAGCATGAAGGGTGCTCTGAAGGTCTGGATCAAAAGTCTTGATCAGTCTGTTGAGTTGATGGATGGTGTTCTTTGGGCGGATCTTGCTGCAACTGCCTCACGTGTTTATCTGGACGGTGCTGTGCTGCAGGATTCATACTGCCACCGTAACAAAGGTCTGAAGTTCGACCAGGGGTAGAGTGTGAGGTGAGGATGGGGTGTGGCCTAATAAAGACAAGGTGAGCGATATAGAAGGAGGGCTGTGCAAGGGTAAAAGGCAAGGCTGAAGAGGCAGTCTGAGCAGCAAAGAGATGGATGAAAAAGGCAAACAAGGAAGGCAGAGGGAAAACCAATGGAGGGAAACTGGATCTTGACAAGCTTGCATGAAAAGGTTATAAACAACACGTCAAAGAAATACAACATTATTTATTGGAAGGGAGGGATGGAGACTCCAGATGTGGTGGATAGACATCCAGATGGGACCCAGGCACCTCTCAGGTGATTGGCTTGCGGAGAAGGTCGTTGAATCAAGGAACAGACTTCTTCTTGAGGCTGCTTACATTTTCCCTTTAGGTTGCTGGCATGTTGCATGATCTGGTGTAGATGGGTGGGCTGGAGAGAATGTTATGAGTGTGCTTGACTGATATTTAAACATGACGCTGGGACTGTTGAACCCATTAGTTAAAGGAGGGCAGACAAACCTGCCAGTAGGGTTGCAGGGGAGCTCACTTGTGCATAATTAATTCGCTTCCAAATACAGAATCTGGCACAGGATCTCACCTTTCTGTTTGGTGGGACAGATGCCCCAGAGCCAACCGCACTTTATCTCAAAATGGGATAATTCCGCCCAAATTTGAGATTGTACATTTCAGAATAGCTTAGAATGCCTCACAATGCATTTTGTTTATTGAAATTGCGGTGAATTTTTTTCAATGGAGGGAAAGGTTGTATGGTGCAAATTATGTTTCTTTTTGTTCCTCTGTTCTTACCTGATTTGGCTTCCAATTGAACACATTGCATTCCTTGTTGATAGGATTAATTTGCATGCTGTTCTTATTTCCACAGTGGTTGCAACTCACCCTATATGCTTAAAAGTCTCAGGACATCTGATAGTTTATATGCCTGGCTATTACCTCAAACTCAACGCCCAAACCTCAATAGCAGCATATGCAAAATCAACGTCTTCTACCACTGATGATATCCAATGGTTCTTCAGGAATCCAGGTGTAAAGCTGCCTGTTACATACTGTCACATCAGCATGTCTTACTGTAACTGTGTGAACCTTTGCAATTGGGAACATATGGAGCCAGGATAAAAGTACAAGTTTTCTTTATTGCCCGTGTATAATTTTTACAATAAATCCCTTATGCTAAACTCTGCCTCCTAGTGGGTAGATGCAATGCCTGGTATAACATTGAATAGAAGATTCCCTGGTCCAGGATTTGGGATTAGTCACTACAATTGGTTTCAGGTGTTGGGGAAATTATCATCTAAGGTTCTATTCAGTTGGCCCTGAAAGAATTGACCAAATCCGGCTGCTACAACCTGTGTCCAAGCTAGTTAATAAAAATTATATGCCAGCTTCCCCACATACGTGTTATCCAGCAGGGAAGTGACCAACAATTTCTTCTCCCTTCTTCCTCAGCCAGGGCTGTTCCTAACACAGCCTGAGATCATTGGTCAGTACTGACAATGAATCACATGTAAGTACAGCTGCTCACCAAGCTGATGTGAGGATCTCAACTTTATCCAGTCATTTAGTGGTTCCAGAATAAATTCCACCATTACATACTCAGGGTAACTAGAGATGGGCAACAAACATTGTTTTGCCCATGATTCCTGGAACTTTAAATTGAATCAAACAAAATCATAGCAGTTAAAATACAGCAACAGACCATAGAGCTGCTGTCTTTCTTGTGAGCTTGTACTACTAATCACATTTACCCATTTCATCTTATTCCTAACACCTTTCCCCTTCGTCCACCTATCCAATCTAAACATCAGTGTGATGAAGGACCAGAAATTGCTGCAATGATGAGATTGGTGGGCTTTTACTTGGGCTTTTCTGTTCACCTGTTGAATTGTACTATATTTACAGTGCAAAATGCTGGAATATTGATCTGATAATGGTGCAGTAATGTCAATGTTACATATAAGGCCTCGTGAACATTATGCTCAATAGTTTTATCACCTTAACCAGTAGTAAAAAGGGTAGAAATAGAGTGAATGATGGAGAAGGAAATGAGCTGAATTGGAGTCAAACAAAATTTTAAAACAGAATAAGTGAAAAAAAAGTATAACAAGAATGAATTGAAAGAAAAAATGACTTACTAAAAGTAAGTTAGAAATTTTAAAGAGCAAGCAGATGGAGAGGACATTGTAACTCATGTGATTGAAAATTGCCATATTATTCCTTGAAATTTTGGAGTGAGTGGCAGGATAGATGGCAAAAGGTACAAACAATTTTCATCCATAAAGTATATAACTAGCAGATTCATCCTTCATGATAAAAACTGTGGAACACCCAGTGGGTCATTGCATCACTTTCATAGGAATGTAGGAATTGCTAAATGAAGAAGTACCAAGTTCCATCTAATGTGTCTTCTATCATCCTGATGATCAAATAATTATACGCTTGTTAACCAATTCAAGGTATATCAATCTTTATCAGTTTGTTTATAACAGACCCAGAAATTACATGAACAAAACCACTGTTGTTTGGAAATCATAGATCCAAAATCACCCATTTCTCCCAAGCCATACGCATAACACATGCAGTTCAAATTTCTCATGTTGTATATTCCAAAATATAAAGGAATCTATATAATTTGCATTTCAGCATTGAACAAGCTTTAAATCCTTACATTTATTGCATTCTGGCTATTGCTGAGGTTTGAATGGCAAGAATAGCACAATAGATTGACAAAACAGATTAAAAGGTTAAAGAAGACCTCTAAGAACAAGTTGAAACTGATTAAAATGAGACTACACAACCTCCTTTGGTTACTTTATAGATTTCCACGATTGAGTGCTATGTCAGGTCTATACATTGCATTATTATCAGAGTTCTTTGTAACATTGATTTTAAGTAATAAATGGATGTGACAGAAATAATTCATATTTACATTGTAATTCATGTTTGTCATCAAGCTTAATAGGGAAACTCTTGATGAGAAGAGATTGATAAGTTTCACTATAACTAATAGAGGACCACTGCATATTGTCCCGCAATTTCTTTTCCTCAGCAAATCACACCATTATTAATTTATTAAAGTGCCTCTGTAACTCCTGGAATTTAATTGCTACCTCAGATGTTTGGATCCGAATTCAGCAGCTTCACAACTCTCTGTGTGAAGAAATGTTTCCTGTTCTCTATATTTAAGTTCTTACATTAACCTAGTGTGGTTCAATGCAGCTCTGGTAGTGCATTTATCCACCAGACCATTGCGACAGCTCAAAGACATCTTTTAATAAGTTTGAGAAATGTTTTGTTTCCTGGGTCTATATGTAAATCAGTTGGACATTTGCTGCAAATAAAATACATGACTAGCAGGTGATTCAATGATGAACTTGGGTAGATTGAAGATGTTAACATCAGAGTTTCCAAGAAGGTTGAAGGAGGTGCAGCAGAGATGAAAAGGTGGACAATGACAGTGTTTCACTACTGAGAATTCAAACAGTCAAACAGCCTATAAATATTTGATTTATTTAGGTTCCTTCCTTTTCCTGTGTGCTTTTAGTATTTTAAACTTCTGCTTGAAGAATTAATATTTTACTAATTATAAATGTGTGGGAGCAAAAACAAAAATAAAAATGCTGCTCATTGATGTTCAGTTTTGGTTTCTCCAGAATATTTTGTCTGCAGACCACATTATAATCTTGGTTTAAATATGACAAAAGAGCTGAATTTCTTTTGTGGGGTGAGTGTGACTGCCCTTCATGTCAAGATAACTTGTGACCAATTGTGGCATCTAAGAATTGAGCAAAATTGAAGTAGGTAGGAATCAAGGGGGAAACTTTCCACTGACTGGAATCATACCCAGCACAATATATGATTGTACTTTTGGAGGCCAATCATCTCAATCCTGGGGTATTGCTGCAAGAGTTCCTCAGTGCAGTATCTAAGGAAAATGTTGCAAGCTGCTCCATTAATTTCCCCACATGAACTTTCTAAAGTTAGTTATGGGGAAGTTTGCTGAAAACTACAAAAGTGTTCACAATCATTTAAAGTTCCTCAGATGCTGAAGCATTCTGCACGTTCCTGCAAGAGCTAGATGACATTCATGCTTGGGCTGATAAATGGCAAGTATTATTTATACCACACATAGACCAGGCAATGACCAGCTCCAACAAGAAATAGACTGACAACCCCCCTTTCATATTCAATGGCATTGGCATTGCTGAAACCTCACCACCAACATCCTAGAAGGTCACTATTGACCAGTAACTTAACGGGACAAGTCATATGATTATTGTGGTTACAAAGGCAATTCAGAGGCTGGAAATTCTGCACCAAGTATCTCCCCTACTGACCAAGGCCTATCTGCCACCTACAAGGCACAGTGCTTTTGGAAAAAGTATTCTTTATTCATAAAGTATCTACAAGAACACTACAAATATTCCAAAATGGCTATCGCACAAATGCAATAAAATTTTTACATACATCAAGTAAGACACTGAGATGCTTTAATAAGCCAAAGAAACAAATGTAGACATCTTTCAATGGTCCTTACAAATGGTGCAAAAGTCCTTAAGGTGTCTGCATAGAACAAGGTGTTTCTGTACAACTAGGATACACATAATATTCACTGTATATGCATTCAGTGAATCATTCAGCCTGAGAAGGTTTACTTCCCTCAGTTCACTGTGACCTTCGTCATTATGCCTCTGTGGCAGCTATCCCAAACTTTAGTGCATCCCTCAGCACATAGTCCTGACCTTTGGAATGTGCTAGTCTGTAACAATTTCTTGCACTAAGATACCAACAAGTTTCGACAGACCAAAGACTGTCTTTTGTTAAGTTGATGATCCTCCTGCAACATCTGATATTTGTCGTGGAGTGTTCCTGGGAACAGCCTGTAGAGAACACAATCCTGCATCACTGAGCTTCTAGGGATGAACCTTGGCAAAAACCACCTCATCTTTCTGCAGAGCTTCTTTGCAAATGTATATTCCACAAGGAGATTGTAGATAGGATTTAACAGTAGAAAGGACTAGGTAGATTAAGAGTTGGTTATAGAATCAACTTAACATCTGATAAACAGCTGTTTATATAATTAACTGAATCATAGTAACATTTTAATACATTTATAAGATTAGATTTAGTCTTTAAATTAATTAGGCCATTGAAAGAATTTCTCACAACAGGGATGGACAATGCTCACCGCCACTGCCACCTCAATGGCCACATGCAGATGGATGAGACTTAGGGTGTAAAGGAAGGATCTGACAGGGAGGTCCAAACAATAATATACAATGTGAATAGTTGGGATCCTAGCACAGGTTCTTGCAGCACTCCACAAGTCACTGCCTGCCAATTGAAAAAAAATCCATTTATTCCAAATTTTTGCTCCCTGTCTGCTAACTAGCTGTCTACCCATGTCAAGACATTGCCTGTAGTCCCAGCACTTTAATTTTACATAGTAATATGTCAGACCTAGTCAAAAACATTTTGAAAGTTTAAATAAACAACATCCACTGGTTCCCCTTGACCAATTCTATTAGTTACATCTTCAAAGGATTCCAGTAGATTTGTCAAGCATGACTTCCCTTTTGTAAATCTATGCTGATTTTATCTGATTATATCACTGCTTTTCAATTAATGACTCTTGCAACTTTCCTACTACCAATGTTAGGTTCACTGGTTTAATTCCCTGTTTTTTCTTTATGTCCCTTCTTAAACAACATGGCTACATTAGCTATCCTCCAATCTATGGGAACTATTTCAGAAACCAAGAATATTGGAAAATTACCACGCTGAATCTACTGTTTCTAGGGCCACTTCCTTAAATACTCTGAGATGAAGATTATCAGGTCTTGGAGATTTATCTGCGATCAATCCCACCAATTGCCCCAAAACCATTTATCTCTTAGTGCCAGTTTGTTTCAGTTCCTCACTAAAACTCGTTGTTTCTCAGAACTCCCAGTATATTATTCATGTCTTCCTATGTGAAGACAGAAGCAAAGTACACATTTAGTTACTCAGCCTTGTTCCCTGTTGTGAATTCCCTTATTTCTAACTGTACAGGGCCTACGTTTTTGTCACATGCTTCCAGAAGTTCTGTCATATTATGGTCACTCATTCCTCAGGTCACAACTAGATTAACACCTAATCCTTTCTCATTGAACAATTCCCAGTCCAAAGTGATTTGTTCCTGTAAGTATAGTGACTCTATAGTTTCCTCTTTAACAATTTTCATCTCATCAAGTATCTCAATTATCTCCTCTCACTCTGACTGGAAAGACAATGCAAAGTTCTCATTTAATGTCTCAGCCATACTCCTGCCTCCAAGCATAAATTCCCTTCAATTACCCTCATCCCTTTTGTTACCTTTTTTTATGTCTATTAAAGACTTGCAGATTCCCTTTTAGTTTATCTACCAGTTTGTTCTCATATGTTTTCTTCATTTTTGAAATGTATCTCATCACTTCCTTGAATTCCTCTCTACCCATTTCCCTCTGCCATACTCAGTCTTACCTTTACCTGTATCCATCCCTAGGGAACAAAAACCCAATTCACCAGACAAGATACAGGCCCAGCAATGGAAATACTGAGGCCCTCAGTCTGAAGACTTAATATAGAAGACTTAATCCACTTCTCATTTAGAGCCATTCCTGTGCCTCAAGCAAATGGTATAATTCACAACCCAATCTCCTACAGATCTCAGTAGGGAGTAATCAATCCTCATTACAACAGCCTTGATTCATGCATTGACAAA
This sequence comes from Sphyrna mokarran, assembly GCA_024679065.1. NCBI lineage: Eukaryota > Metazoa > Chordata > Chondrichthyes > Carcharhiniformes > Carcharhinidae > Sphyrna > Sphyrna mokarran. The sequence continues at coordinate 61,438,602 of JAGIQG010000015.1, forward strand.
AAAGCTGAACTCAAGAATGAGGTGAAAGTGACTGCCTTGACAACAAAGCAGCATTTGACCAAGTATGTCATTAAGGAATACTAGCAAAACTGGAGTCAATGGCAATGGGAGGATAACTATTTCGTCTTCAGGAAATACAGCAGAAATTTGCCTGGGTAGTGTCCTTGGCCCAAACATATTCAACTTCTTCATAGATGGCCTTGCTTCCAGTATAAGGTCAGAAGTGGGGATATTCACTGATGATTGTATAATGTTCAGCACCATTGCATTCCTTGGATACTAATCCATGTTCAAATATAGCAAGACCTGGATAATAACCAGGCTTGGGCTGACAAATGGTAAGTAACTTTCATGTCACACAAGTGCCAGACAATAACCATATTTAACAAGAAAAATCTAACTATTTCTCTTTGATGATATAAAATATAATATATAATTCTCCTCCTGCACTGTAGGAATCCTATGATCCTTTGATAAAACAATGTGGAAAATTGCCCAGGTATATCCTGTACACAAAAAGCAGGACAAATCCAACCCAGCCAATTACTATCTAAGTAGTCTACTTCTGATCATCAGTAAAGTGATGGGAGGGTCATCAACTGTGCTATGAAATAACACATGCTCAGCAATAGTCTGCTCAATGATGTCCAGTTTGAGTTTCGTCAGGGTCAATCAGCACCTGACCTCATTACAACTCTTGTTTCAAACATGGAGAAAGAGCAGAATTCCAGAAGTGAGCTGAGAGTGACAGCCATTGATGTCAAGGCTGCAACCAACCAAAAGTGACATCAAAGAGCCTTAGCAAAATGGGAATCAGTGGGTATCAGTGGCAAACTCTCTGCTGGTTAGAGTCATACCTGGTACATAGGAAGATGGTTGTGTTGTGAAGAGTCAGTCACCTCAGCTCCAGGACACCCTGAGAGTAGTATCCTAGGCCAAACAATCTTCAGTTACTTCATCAATGACCTTCCCTGTGTCATAAGATCAGAAATAGGGATGTTCACTGATGATTGCACAATATTTAGCATCACTTGCGACCATGTCCCTGTTCATAGACAACAAGATCTGAACAATATCCAGGCTTAGGTTGACAAGTAACATGTAACAAGTAACATTTACACCACACAAGTATCAGGCAACGATCATCACCAATAAGAGATACTCTAACCACCTCCCCTTGACATTCAATAGTGTTACAAATATTAAATTCCCCCACTGTCAACATCCTTGGGGTTACCATTAATCACAAATTCAACTGGACCCACAAAATTAGAGTGGCTACAAGAGCAGATCAGAGGCTAGGAATGCTACATTGAGTAACTCACCTCCAAAGCCTATCCATTATCTGCAAGGCACAAGTGAAGAGTGCAATGGAATACTACCTACTTGCCTGGATGGGTGCAGCTCCAACAATACTCAAGATGCTTGACACCATCCAGGTCAAAGCAGTCCATTTAATTGGTACCATATCTACAACCATCCACCCCCTCCACCACTGACAGTCAGTAACAGCAGTGTGTACTATCTACATGATGCACTGCAGCAATTCACCAAAGATTCTTAGACAGCACCTTCCAAACCCATGAACACTTCCATCTAAAAAAAAACAAGGCAGATACATAGGAACACCACCAACTGCAATTTCCCCTCTAAACCACTCACTATTTAATTTGGAAATATATTACCATCCCTTTGCAGCCATTGGTTCAAAATTCTGGCATTTCCTCCCTAACGGCATACTGGGTCAATCCACAGCACAAGTACTCTGGCGATTCTAAAAGGTGGCTTACCACCACCTTCTCAAGGGCAACTAGAGTTGGGCAATAAATACCTGCCAACCAGCATAGCCCATGTCCCATAAATGAATAAAAAACAAAGGGTACTATTCTTAAGTGGTTGCAGGAGTTCAGGGACCTGGGTGTAGATGTGCATTGAAGGCATCAGGAAAAATGGAGAGAACTGTTAATAAAGCATACAGTATCCTGAGCTTTATTAGTGGGGCATAGAGTACAAGAGCAACGATTAATGCAGAATTTACATAAGACACTAGTTAGATTTCAGTTGGAGAGAGTGCAGAATGATTTACAAGAATGGTTCCAGGGATGAGAAATGTAATTTATGAGGATAGATTGGAGAGGTTCAGTCTGTTCTTCTTGAATATAAGAAAGCTAACATGAGAAGGACAGAGATGTTTAAAATCATGAGGGGGCTGGAAAGATTAGATAGGGAGAAATTGTTTCCACTTGTGAAAGGATTTAAAACAAATTTACAAAATAAGCAAATTTGATGTGAGAAAAAGGAATTCACATAGTGAGACTTTTGTGTCTGGAATGCACTGTCTGGAAGTGTTTTGAAGGTAGGTTTGATTGAGGCTTTCAAGAGGGCATTAGATGATTATTTTAATAGAAACAATGTGCAGGAAAAGGCAGGAGAATTGCACTAAATCATAATCCTCATTTGTAGAGCAAATGCAAACACAGTGGGCTGAACGACCTACTATTGCATTGTTACAATTCTATGATTCAACTGCATGAGAATCTCCCACTATTAACATCCTGAGGGTTACCATTAACCACTGTATGAACTGGACCAACCATATAAATACTGTGGTTACAAGAGCTTGGGAGAGGCTAGGAATCTGGTGGCAAGTAACTCACTTGCTGTCACCTCAGTCACCAGTATTCACGCAGGAGAGGGCCTGATGTCTGATGCCGGCTTTGAGGATTTTGAGGACCTGTTAAAGGAAATAATCATTACGAGGGACGAAGTGTTGGGGCTTTTAGGTAGCATAAAAACTTATAAAGTCCCGGGGCCTGATGGTATTTATCCCAGGCTGCTAAGGGAGGTTGTTTAAAAAGGGTCAGAGGGATAATCCAGGGAACTATAGGCCGGTGAGCTTGACCTTAGTTATAGGTAAGCTAATGGAGAGGATCCTCAGGGACAGGATGTATGAGCATCTGGAGCGCTGCGATCAGATCAGGGATACGCAGCATGGCTTCGTCAAGGGGAGGTCGTGCCTTACGAATCTAGTGGAATTTTTTGAAGAGGTGACAAAACGGTTGATGAAGGACAAGCCGTTGATGTTGTCTATATGGATTTCAGTAAGGCGTTTGATAAGGTCCCTCATGGTAGGCTGATAAAAAAGGTGAAGGCGCATGGTATACAGGGCCAGGTATGTAGATGGGTTGAGAACTGGCTTGGGAGGAGGAGACAGCGGGTAGTAGTGGAAGGCTCTTTTTCCAACTGGAGGTCAGTCACTAGTGGTGTGCCACAGGGCTCAGTGCTAGGACCTCTTCTATTTGTGATTTATATAAATGACTTGGAAGAGGGGGTAGGTGGTGTGATCAGCAAATTTGCAGATGACACTAAGATGCTTGGATTGGCGGGGACTGAGGAGCAGTGCCAGGCAATACAACAGGACATAGATAGGCTGGTAGGCTGGACAGATAGATGGCAAATGGAATTTAATCCGGATAAATGCGAGGTGATGCATTTTGGCCGGAATAATGTAGAGGGGAGTTATAGGATAAAAGATAAAACTATCCGGAGTATAGAGACGCAGAGAGACCTGGGGGTGAAGGTTCACAAGTCTCTGAAGGTGTCAGTACAGGTGGAGAAAGTGATAAAGAAAGCGTATGGTATGTTAGCCTTCATAGGAAGGGGTATAGAATACAAGAGTAGGAGTCTGATGTTACAAGTGTATAGAACATTGGTTAGGCCTTACTTGGAGTACTGCGTCCAGTTCTGGTCGCCGTACTACCAGAAGGATGTGGAGGCCCTGGAGAGAGTGCAGAGGAGATTTACCAGGATGCTGCCTGGTACGGAAGGGCTGTCTTACGAGGAAATATTGAACGCACTGGGGTTGTTTTCCCTTGAAAGACGTCGGCTGAGAGGGGATCTATTAGAGGTATATAAGATTATGAGGGGTATAGATAGAGTAAATGGTGGTAAGCTTTTTCCACCATTAGAATTGGATAGAACGAGGGGTCACAGCCTTAGGGTGAGGGGGGCTATGTATAAGACAAATATTAGAGGGCATTTTTTCACATAAAGGGTAGTGGGGGTGTGGAATGCGCTACCGAGTGGGGTGGTGGGAGCAAGCACGCTAGGGTTGTTTAAGGGTCTCTTGGACAGCCACATGAGCGGTCTGCAGATCGAGGGATATAGGAGGACTCTTTAAATACTTTATTTGTCTCCACAGGCTATTCGGTCCACCTTGTTGACCAACAAGGCACATGCATTCAGCAGGTCGTGCGAGGGCTGCTCTTGGATGTTACTTCAGGAGTGGCCTAGTGCTTCATGTCGTTAGTGTATGCTTAAACTGGACCATCAGATGGGCAAAATGACAGCTCAGAGACTATCGCTGTTGCTGTGCAGACACATGGATTTGGGCCTGTGTCTGCGGGAGTTTGCGCGTTCTCCCAGTGGTTGCGTGGGTTTTCTCCGGGTGCTCCGGTTTCCTCCCACATCCCAAAAATGTGCTCTTAGGCTGATTGGGTAACAAATTGTCCCTATATTGGTCTCTATATGTCATTAAGACGTTAGGACGGCAGCACGGGCTTGTTGGGCCGAAGGGCCTGTTTCCCGTGCTGTGTTGTTCTTTGTTCTTTGTTCAAACCTTCTTGATCATTTGCAAGGCACAAATGGGGATTGTGGTGAAATATTCTTTGCTTTTCTGGATGTGTGCAGCTCCAACAAGAAACTTGACACCATCTAAGACAAAGTAGACCCATTTGCTTGGCATCCCATCCACAAATTTTCATCCCCTCCACCACCACTGCACAGTGGCAGCTGTGTATCCCATCTACAAAATGCATGTAGGAATTCATCTAGGATCTTTGGGCAGAGCCTTCTAAACCCACAGCTGCTGTCATCTCGAAGGACAAGGATAGCAGAACAGTTGGATGTTCCCCTCCAAATCATTCACAATCCTGACTTGGAAATATAGCATCGTTCCTTCATTGTTGCTGGGGTAGGATTTATTTGAACTAAGATTTTGTTTGCTTGCTTGCAAGAACTCCCCAATCATAAATCACAGATGCTTTTACAGATCTAACCACAAGGCAAGAGGTAATTTCCAAGAGTTTTCCCCATGACCAGCTGTGCAACTAGCTCTTCAAGAAGCAAGATGAAATGTGCATCATAAAATTGTCAGCTTTTAACACAAGGTTGAATTTACTTTAAACAGTAACCAGAATATCAGAACAGGAACGCATTGTCAATAATGAAATACACCGTTGTTTCTGTTTTTGTCCTGAAGCTTTGCTTATACCAAAGCTATTATCAAATGTTGGTGCGCTATTTCGAAATGTATTTAACTAATCTGTTGTAAATGTTTTGCACTCACTGAACTTAGTGTTTCATTAATGGGTTGCAACTTTCTAAATCCCCCGGGCCCTAAATCAACATTGTTGCACCCATAATTACAGAAAATGTAGCAATGGCAAGGCCATCCCTAATTTATCTGTATGTTCCAGCCACTCGAAACTGCCTGAAATATGCACTGGTTTCATCTCAATATTGAAATTCTGCCTCTAAGTTCAATTCTAAATCTGTCCACAAAATTGGTTAAAAGTAATTGGAGTGTGCATTATTGCTTCATGTACTCATGCAGACATGAACAAGTGGGTCTGAGAGGGACTGCAGATAAATTTGTTTTTTATGCCTTAAACTGGCCTAGATTAGTCAGACTCAAATGGCAAGCTGCATCAGGACAGCAGATTGTCTCCTTAACTGTCCACATCATTATTATTATAATCTCATCCAGTACCACAACTCTTTGTGATATCTGCATTCATCTAATTCTGGTCTCATTGGCATCCATGATTTTAACTGTCTCATTAGTGGTTTCACTTACAGTTAACTTGGACATGAGGTCTGAAATTGCCTTCCTAAATAAACCCACTCACTTCTCTCTGTTATTTCTTCATTTCAGACACTCCTTAAAGTGCAACTCTTTGACCAAACCTTTGGTCACCTCACCTAATACATTCTCATGTGACTCAGTGTCATATTTTGTATTATATGGAGCTTATTCAAGGAGCAGCTGCTGCGAGTCCTTGATAAGTATGTCCCTGTCAGGCAAGGAGGAAATGGTTGAGTAAGGGAACCTTGGTGTACGAAAAAAGTTGACTCGCTGGTTAAAAGGAAAAAGGAGGCTTATGTCAGGATGAGGCTTGAAGGCTCAGTTAGTGCAATGGATAGCTATAGATTAGCCAGGAGGGAGCTAAAGAGTGAATTGAGGAGAGCTAAGAGGGGACACGAGAAGACTTTGGCTGATAGGATTAAGGAGAATCCTAAAGCTTTCTTTAGATATGTTAAGAATAGAAAATTAGTTAGGACAAGATTAGGGCCAGTCACAGACAGCAGTGGGAAGTTGTGCGTGGAGCGTGAAGAGATTGGAGAGGCACTGAATAAGTATTTCTCTTCGGTATTCACGCTGGGTGACGTAAATGTAGTTATGGAGAACACTGACGTACAGGGTTGCAAACTGGAAAGTATTGAAGTAGATAGGGAGGATGTGCTAGATATTCTTGAGGGTTTGAAGTTGGATAAGTCCCCTGGGCCGGACGGGATTTACCCTAGGACTCTCTGGGAGGCAAGAGAGGAGATTGCAGAGCCTCTGGCTCTGATCTTCAGGTCGTCGGTGGTTACGGGTGTGGGTCCGGAGGACTGGAGGATAGCGAATGTGGTCCCGTTGTTCAAGAAGGGGAAGAGAGACCTTCCAGGGAATTATAGGCCAGTGAGTCTTACTTCTGTGGTGGGCAAAGTGTTGGAGAGAATAATTAGGGATAGGATTTATAGTTATTTAGAGAGTAATGAATTGATTGGAGATAGTCAGCATGGTTTTATGAAGGGTAGGTCGTGCCTTACTAACCTTATTGAGTTTTTTGAAAAAGTGACCAAAGAGGTGGATGGGGGTAAGGCGGTTGATGTGGTATATATGGACTTTAGTAAGGCATTTAATAAGGTGGCCCATGGAAGACTTCTGCAGAAAATGCAGATGTATGGGATAGAGGGTGATTTAGCTAATTGGATTAGGAATTGGCTAGCTGATAGAAGACAGAGGGTGGTGGTTGATGGAAGTTATTCATCGTGGAGTTCGGTTACAAGTGGTGTACCTCAGGGATCTGTTTTGGGGACCCTGCTGTTTGTAATTTTCATAAATGATCTGGATGAGGGTATTGAAGGATGGATTAGTAAATTTGCGGATGACACCAAAGTTGGAGGAGTGGTAGATAGTGAAGAGGGGTGTTCTAGTTTGCAGAGAGACTGGGACAAGTTGCAGAGCTGGGCCGAGAGGTGGCAAATGGAGTTTAATGTGGAAAAGTGTGAGGTAATGCACTTTGGCAGGAACAATAAATGTGTAGAGTATAGGGCTAATGGTAGGGCTCTTAATAGTGTTGAGAAACAGAAGGATCTTGGTGTATGTGTCAATAGATCCCTGAAAGTAGGCAGTCAAGTGGATAAAGTTGTTAAGAAGGAATATGGAGTCTTAGCTTTTATTGGCAGGGGGATTGAATTTAGGAGCCGCAGCATCATGTTGCAACTGTACAAAACTCTAGTGCGGCCGCACTTGGAGTATTGTGTGCAGGTCTGGTCCCCACATTATAAGAAAGATGTGGAGGCATTGGAGAGGGTACAGAGGAGGTTTAACAGGATGTTGCCTGGTATGGAGGGCAGGTCCTATGAAGAGAGGTTGAAGGATTTGAGGTTGTTTTCGTTAGAAAGGAGGCGGCAAGAGGGGATCTTATTGAAGCATATAAGATGATTAGAGGTTTAGATAGGGTGGACAGTGATAGCCTTTTTCCTAGGATGGAGAAAGCTAGCACGAGGGGACACAGCTTTAAATTAAGGTGTGATAGTTATAGGACGGATATCAGAGGTAGGTTCTTTACCCAAAGGGTGGTTCGGAGTGGAATGCCCTGCCTGCAGCAGTTGTAGATGCGCCAAGTTTGGTGGCGTTTAAGAGGTTAGTTGATAAGTATATGGAAGAGAAGGAATGGTTTAGTTTGGAGGGGCATTGCTTTTTATTTTGGTCGGCACAACATCGAAGGCCGAAGGGCCTGTTCTGTGCTGTAATGTTCTATGTTCTATGTTCTATGTTCTATTTGGAGTGTCTTATTACACTAAAGGTACTATTTAAATATAGCTTGCTATTTTTTCCAGCATACAAACCTATTTAGAGATTAAATAAACCGTATAATGAGGCTCCTGAACAAATTATTGATTCTCAGTTCTTTACAAGAATTATAATAGCTCTAAAATTGTTGTATAGAGATGTTTTTAACAATACCCACCTGAGGTGGAGGGATCTAATGTCACATTCTGTTCTCCGAGGTGAATAAACCTGCAGCAAAAGACACTGGATGTAGAACTTGTGCATCACAACTACCAGATTTTGGGCAGGAAGACAAGAAGATTCACCATCATATTACTGCATCAATGCATGCATTTATTGGTGTGTTCATTAGATCAATGTGTCTCCTTTATGTTTCAATTAATTGGGCTAGACACGTTCATATTAAATGTCTTTCTGAACACTTGTGTGTTAGTTATTGACTAAGGTGACCTTGTTGAAATGTATAACACTCTGATTTAGTGCTGTTTGTGGGGCAGGGGGAGGGGGAGCAGTTGTGGAGAATGCTCTACTCCTGCTTTTATTTTAACATCATGTATTTACCTTGCTAATCCTTCTAACACCAAAAGAAATTTAGCATGGCCTAACCTAACCTGCACACCTTTGGATTGTGGAAGGAAGCTGCAGCATCTGGAGGAAACCAATACAGACATACAGAGAATGTACAAACTGCACATAGCCAACCACTCAGGGTTGAAGTCAAACCTGGATCCCCAGTGCTGAGACAGCAACATTAACTACTGTGCCACTGTGCCACATTCCTCTCCTGGTACTTTCCCATTTATCTTAAGTCTGTGTCCTTTGGTTACTAATCCCAAACCTGGATCAAGTACCTGGACAAGCACTCACATCCTGTGTGGGCCAACTGGCAGGGATAATTACAAAGATCTTTATCTTCTCTTTACACTGAGGTCCCTGACTATCTCAAGAAGATGAGTGTCATTGCTATACCAAAGAAAACCAGACAGTGTGCCTTAATGACTATTGTCCAGTGGCTCTGACATTCATCATGATGAAATGCTTTGAAAGGCTGGTCATGGCAGAAATCAATTCTTGCCTCCCAGACTGCCTGGATCCCCTACTGTTTGCTTACCATTGCAAAGGGTCCACAGCAGACACCATCTTCCTGGCCCTACATTTAAACATGGAATACTAGGATAACAAAGACATTATGTCAGACTCCTATTTATCGACTACAGCTCAGCCTTCAACATCAGTATTCTGAAAAATCTAATCTCCAAATGCTGTGCCCTCCCTCTGTCACTGGATGCTAGAATTCCTAACCCACAGACCACAATCTGTAAGGAGAGACAACAATATCTCTTCCATGATCATCCTCAACATTAGTGCCCCACAAGGCTGTGTCTTCAGTCCCTTGCTATGCTCCTTATATACCTATGACTGTGTGGTCAAATTCCCCTTCAACTTGATTCTCAATGTTGCTAATGACATTACCACTGTGGATCAGGTCTGAAACAATGATGAGACAGAATGCAGAAAAGAAATGGAGAATCTGGTGAATTGCGTGATGACAATAATCTCTTTCTCAATGTCAGTAAAATGAAAAAAATGGTTGCTGACTGCAGGTAGTATAGTGGAGGGCATGCCCCTGAATACATCAGTGGGGACAAAGAGGAAAAATAATTGAGAGTTTAAGGTTTTTAGGTATCCAGATCACCAAAAACCTGCCCTGGTTCCTTCATGCTAACACTATAGTTAAGAAAGTCCATCAAAGCCTCTGCTTTCTCAAGAAAGTTAGGAAATTTGGCATGTCCCCTACGACTGTTGCCACCTTTTACAGATGCACCATGGAAAGCATCCTTTCTGGTTATATCACAGCTTGGTATGGCTCCTGCTCTGTCCAAGATTGTAAGAAACAATAATGAATCATGAATGAAGCCCAGTCCATTTACTCAAACCAGCCTCCCATTCATTGAATCTGTCTATACTTCCCACTGCTTCAAAAAACCAGCAGCATAATCAAGGACCTCTTATACCTGAAACATACGCTCTTCCACCTTCTTCTATCCGAAAAAAGATACAGAAGTCTGAGGTCACATATCAACTGACTCAATAAGGCTTCTTCTCTGCTGCCGTCAAACTTTTGAATGGACCTATTTTATATTAAGCTCTCATAACATTTTCAAACACACTCCCAACAGTGCGGTAAAGGGCGACGGATCTGTAATTAGATAACTCATCGCCCTCCGCTTTTCTGAGCAAGTTCGAAATCTCATTTTGCAGAACATTGCACCAGCAGTGACTGGTCGGATAAATGTCAAGCTGGCGAATATTCTCCGTACTTCCGGCCTATGGCGAGAACCCCAGTTATTCACAAAGCCACAAACATGAGCTCGCTGTTTCGGTCAAACACTTCAGAGCGACCTTTTACAGCGGACGATTTCATGCCGATTGTCACTCGAAGCAAAAGGTAGGTTATCATATGAAAACATTTCGGACTAAAACCTGGGTCAGCAACCACAAAAATCCATGATTTATTTCCTTGCTGTTTGTTGCACTTTTCCTATATTTCAAAAGTAAACCATGGCTGTAACATACTTTGGATTGAAAAGCTCCGTAAGCCGCAATGCTTTCATAATTCATATTTCAAGTATTTTTCTACAGAAACGATGAATGATCATAGATATTGTATTTAGCTTTGGGAGAGTTTTAAATTCAGAATGAAAACGTCACTAACCGAGAACAAATTGGGAGCATGCACGTAGAACGCGAGAACATAGAGCATCAAGTGCGGAAGCGCAACGCATCTGGCAAAGAGAACTCTGCTCAGTGACCTCAGTGTGAAAAAGACATTGCCATCGCCCCAGCCTCGCTAGCAACATGATTTTACAACTCAGCAAACAACGAAACTTGCTGTCAACATCCAACTGGACTTTAGTTCTATTTCCAATTCAATCCAATCATTTTACAAATAATCCTAGAAGATTAAATCACTCAAGCAGGGATAGCGTGGGCGACAGTCTGTCTTCATTCTCTGACTCACCCAGTGAAAGCAGGGTCCAACGGGATGTCCCGACCCCAGTATATAAAAGATGCGTGGGGGTGGGGAGAGTAATTCCAAGTAAGTTTTTTTTCGGCTATCTGTGCGAAATATATCGTTTTGACTGGTTTCATGTTCCGCTGTGGTCCCCCCATGTACAAACTGACATTATCTTGCCCCAAACTTGCCGTACAAACTGTAGCTTGGAGAATCACAGAAGTAACATTAACCTATCAGCCGTATCTGAATGGTCGTGCTTCCACCCCGAAAGAGTAAGTGGTGGTGGTGGGGGGGGGGGGGGGGTGTGTGGAATCAATCTGAAATTGGGTTCAATTCAAGGAATTTGCATAACCTAGGCTGACACTCCAGCGCAGTTCTGAGGGAATGCCAGATTTGCACCACGGTGTTAAGCAAAGGCCACCTCTTCTCTCCACCCTAAATGAATATAAAAAATACCGTGGTGCTGATGGAAAGAGGGAAACCAGTGGAATCCTAACCAATAGGTACACTTCAACCAACATCAAAGTGAGATAATATTGTTGTTGTAAGACCTCCTTGTTATATTACAACATAGCTACATTTCAGAAGCGAGTTATTGCTGTAAAATACTTTGCTTATTAAAGCAATATAAATCTATACATAAACGTACAAGAAGGGTAGGAAAAAGGGATTACTTTGAGGTGTTATATCTTAAGCTATAACGAATTCAGGCATGTTTGAAATGATCACGGATGGTCAAATTACAAAAGAAACAAGAACCGATGTTCCTGCACCTTAAATAGTAAAAAACGCTAGCTTCGCTCAGCTTCCCATAAACATTGAGCACTCATTTAATTGGGAAGTCCTTTTTTGGCTGAGAAAGTGAAGAACAAATGTAGCAGAGGCACAGACAACAATTGGTTTTATTTAATAAATGATGTGTAAAGAGTCAGGCTCAGTTAAGGGTTAGTGGAGATTAAGAGAGGAAAGTTTAAAGAACATGCCACGAAAATAGCAAGGATTGCGGCAGGGTGGCACAGTGTTTAGCACTGCTGCCTCAAGGTGATATAGACCTGAGTTCAGGTCCCCACTTGGGTCACTGTCTATGTAGAATCAAAAAGTCATAGAAGGTTACAGCATGGAAAAAGCCCTTCGGCCAACTTGTCCATGTTGTCCTTTTTTAAACACCGAAGAGAGTCCCAGCTGCCCACAATTATCCCATATCACTCTATATCCATTTTACTCATGTAACTGTCTAAATGCTTTTTAAAAGACAAAATTATATGCGGCTCTACTACTATCTCTGGCAGCTTGTCCCAGACACTCGCCACTCTCTGTATGAAAAAAATGACCCTCTGAATCCTTTTGTATCTCTCCCCTCTCATCTTAAACATGGCCCTCTAATTTTAGACTCCCCTACCTTTTGGAAAAGATATAGACTATCTAGCTGATCTATGGCCCTCATTATTTCGTAGACCTCTATAAGATCTCCCCTCAGCCTTCTACACTCCAGAGAAAAAAGTCCTAGTTTAGCTCTCCTTATAACTCAAAACAGAAAGTCCTGGTAGTATCCTAGTAAATCTTTTCTGCACTCCTTCTAGTTTAATAATATCCTGTCTGTAACTGGGTGACCAGAACTGTACACAATATTCTAAGTGTGGCCTTATGAACATCTTGTACAACTTCAGCAAGATGTCCCAATTCCTGTATTTAATGTGTGTGTCTCCCATGCAATATGAGTAACCTTCTTCACTGTCCACTATGCCACAACCTTTGGAGTCAGCTGAAACCCCTACTACCATTGCCTTCTATATCTTTTTCCCAAATCCAAATCATTAATATAAATGACAAATAACAGTGGATTCTGCTGTAATTCCTGAGGCACACTGCTGGTCACAGGCCTCCAGTTTGAAAAATCACCCTCTACAACAACCCTCTGGCTTCTGTCATTAAGCAAATTTTGTATCTATTTAGCTGCCTCACCCTGGATCTTGTGAGATTTAACCTTATCCAACAACATACCATGTGGTACCTTGTCAAAGGCCTTGCTAAGTCCATGTAGACAACATGAACTATACTGCCCTCATCTATCTTCTTGGTTATCCCTTCAATAAACTCAAACTTGTGAGACATGATTTTCCACTCACAAAGCCATACTATCACTAATCAATTCTTGCATCTCTAAATGCCGGTAGAACCTGCCTCTCAAAATACCTTCCAACAACTTACCCACCACAAATGTGAAGCTCACTGGCCTGTAATTCCCAGGCTTTTCCCTGCAGCCTTTTTTAAACAATGGCACAACATTTATTACCCTCCCAATTTTCAGGCACCTCATCTGTGACTATTGATGATTCAAGTATCTCTGCTAGAGGACCTGCAATTTCCTCCCTAGCCTCCCACAATCTTCTGGGATACACTTCATCAGATCCTGGGGATTTATCTACTTTGATGCACTTTAAGTCTTCCAACAGCTCTGCACATTCTCTCCATGTCTGCGTGGTTTTTCTCTGGCCGCTCAAGTTTCCTCCCATAGTCCAGAGTGTAGTTACTAGGGGATTTTCACAGTAACTTAATTGCAGTATTAATGTTATGACACCAATAAAAACTTTTTTCAGATTAATTTTATTTTTATTTTAAAAACTTTTTTTAGAATTATAGGAAAATTAGTAATCCAGAGAATGGTTATAAGTTATAAAAAAATCCACAAAGACAAGGTGAGCCGATGAATAAATCCGGTCATGATAATGAATATATGAACTATTCGGGGTAAATTAAAGGAGCTTCGGAACTTCCTCCCTTAGTCTGAACAATGATTTCAGTCCACCATTAAAAAAGCACACGTGAGACTATAACACATAAATGTAACATATAATTATGTGGAGTAAAACTTCAAGAGTGTCACATATGTATTGATATAACCGCATGACACATTTTGTAATATCAAATTTGAGTTATCAAAATCAGATTTTTAAGTACATTTTATGAATAAAGCACATTTTGGAATGAGGAAATTCAGGTCAGATCACTATGTTTATTTGTTTGCTACACAGCTGGGGGGTGCATTTACAATGTTATGTCATTTGGGAGCTCCAGCTAACTATATATTGGTTCGCAACGTACTTAGACCACTTACAGGAGCCCTAAACACGATTAAACGTCAATATCCCGGACTTGAGACAATTACATATTACACGACTTGAACTCAGCAGACGCCAGATTAGATTCCAACCAGTCAAGGTGATTTACCCAATTGCTCTATAGATCTGGGATCAGGCCGAAATTTAGACGAAACTGAGCAGGGAATGTCATTCCGTCCTATAATATGCAATTAATGCATAACATTTACTGCGCCAAATTATTGGAATAGAGAGACACATGGCTAGGCGCATTTCCTATTTTATCCAACAGTATTTCATTTCCAATTATGTCTCACATCAGCTTAGCTCTGCAAAAGGACAGAACAACCCCTCTCAATCCATCTCCCTGAATACCTTTATTAGGCACTTGTCCAAGACACATTTTAAAAACACGAGAAGTTATTTCAGAGTCCTTGTAAATTATTCCTATATCCAATCAGGGGATTGATGACCACAAAAATTATTCTAATATAAATGCTATCAGGTGAGAAAAGGCACGAGGCAGTTACTGCAATTAAAATATTTCCATTTTATTACAAACAGGTGAACTCAGATAAAATTCCCCAAACACCGGGAGAAATCATGGTGCGGGGGAGTGGTTGGGATATGTCTAAAATGGTGCAAAGAAAGTTAGGGTTCAGATGAACTCTGTTCATCACTGAGAGCAGGCTAATCGGACTGACTGCTCTGGGCTCATTTCTAGGGATTTAGTTGGGAAAATTAAATTGACCCGCCCTCTTTCCACAACTTTCTCTACTTACCCCCCCCCCCAAAAAAAAAGGCCAGGCTATTCTGTCTGCAATTTTAGTTCACGCTTTTTTCTCATTGGTCAGCGGTTGTGTTATTGCGATAATATCCTCGCCTTTAGTTCTGGCGAGATTTTGGCAGGTTAAAACTGGGGCGCAAGTTTATTGTTGCAGAGCATTTCTGCTCAGTGTGTGAGGTACGTGGGTTGAAGGAAAGAGAGCTAAAGATTACTGAGGGAACAGTGAGATATCGTGAAGTGAGTTCTACCTCTTCCTTATGGTTGTTCAATTTGGAACAACATTTTCGTTTTTCTCCCTATCGCTGCTGTAGTCCCGGAGTACTCATTTGGCATCACTTTTATGCAGTAATTATTGTGTGTAACTGTCCGGATTCGAAATAGCTCAGAACCTCGGTGGGAATAATGTATTACAAAATGAATTGATTTGTAGCACAGCTGCAGAATTGATCGTTATTATTTACAATGTGAAGAGCGTTGAAAAAAGTAAAACAAAAACTGCTTTTGTTGATATTATTTCCAACAATTACAATGTTACTATTCAAATGAGCGCAAAATGTAGTATTGTTATTCATATTAAGATATACTAATAATGTAAAACCTAGAAATATAGTTTCACTTAGATTCTGATAACAGCAATTATAATCAATCAAGAAATATACGCACCATTTGTGTTAATTTTTAAACCTGATAAAGTTGTCCCATTAGGATATGTAAAATGGAGAAGATGGAATTCACTTGTTTTTAATTCACCAATTTCAAAACAAAATGGGGAATTGCGAGACGGCTTAACTTTTTCCCGTATCCGAGTGTGGGTTATGGAGGAAGATTGGCTTTTTAAATTAAGACAAATTATATTTGGATCCATAACCAGCACCAGCGCTCGATTACCAACTCGAATTGGTGGGGTTGGTGCGCAATTTCTGAAGATGATTCAGTAACCGTGACCCCAGTATTCAAAATCGTGGTTTATCGTCCCATTATTCCCTGTTTATGCTATTTATTCTTGCATTTCCTCGGCAATTCCTAGCGCAACACTGACCGGGCTCCTAAGCAATATTTTTGCAGGGGCCGGTTATAATTTCTCGGTAATGGAAAGTGCCTTGTTACTTCGGTGGAATTTGCATTATCCGACATTTGATTCCATGAACTTGTCTGCAAATCCAACAAGCGTTCGCCAATTCCTTCGAAAGGCATTTGAATTCATTTTTAAAAAAAAGTACGCCAACAACTAAGGAGTAGTTTTAACGGATGGGTTTGGGTCAGGGGAGAAATTAAAATTAGAAAAGACCGGGAAAGCCGGCTCTAGCTGGCCCACACCGGATTCTAATGGAGGCGCACGTTTAATCAGCTCTCGGGAGGGCGAATAAAGCGGTTACGAGGACTGGTGCTTTCATTTTATATTGACGTTTTCATTTTTAAGTAATTCTGGTTGGATTTCCTGATTCTTGGGAATCCTGGGAGGAGATGAATGCCCATAGATTCATAGAACGGTTCCAGCACAAAAAGACTATTCGGTTTACCGTAGCGATGCCAGCGCAATGGCAAGAGCAATTCACCAGGAGTCAGTCTTCCCTTTTCCCCTGCGTGTTTTCCTTTTCAGTCAATAACTCAATTCTCTTTTGGAGTGCACGGTTGGATTTAGCTCGGCTGCATTCTCAGGCAGTGCATTCCATAGCCTAACCAGAGAAGGAGCAGATCCAGAACTTTGCAGCACTGCTTGTGGGCCAAGAGGCGTGTGCTCTTCTCTCTCACTCCGCTAACGAGCTAACGTTCTTCCAGCTTTCCCTGCCATCCCAACAGCCATATTCCTCTGACCACTAACACCCCGAGCCTCATAATCTCCACCTCTATTGCTCTGCTTTTCTTCCACCACAGGTCGCCTGACTATGATCATCTTTCTGAAATCTCACCCCTGCAACCCGAACACTCCCTCTTGCAATCTCTGTCCTTTAGCGAGATCCCCGGCTGCGAACTAATTTCCCGCCTGTGATCTCTCCACTTCCATGCCCTCGCCTGTTGATGTCCCACTTTCCCATTAGGAGACACCCCAACTGATTCCTTTTTCTGCTCCTGCCACTCTTTATCCTGGCATCTTGCTTCTGCATCACACGCTGTATTTCTCGTGTGTCTCAAGCCGCCACTTTCCAAAGGGCAAATGTTGACCATTCCAGTGTTGCTCACACCCCATGGATAATAATACCAAAGCTATGTGGAATTTCATACGATCCAACTTGCCTTCAGTAATGTCAAGCGGTGCTCAACCTTTCCTTGAACTGCTGCAGTTCCAGAAGTGAGGCTGGTCCAGTAAAGAGTTGTTTGGTAACTATTTCAAAGAGCAGCTGAGGGAGAATCGTGGTATATGGCAGTATGTTTCCTCTCCAACACTAATAAACACTGGTAGAGCTACATTATCATTTTTACTAATAATTTTTCATTTCCAGATTTCACAATGAACTGAATTTAAATTCAGTGAGATGTAAATTTAGAATTAGTCCCGCATCATAACAACATGGAATCAAATTCTATGCCCTGGTATTTTTTTTACAGGGATGACATGAATCAATTGTCATTGCCTCTCTAAAGATCATTTATTATTTTAATCTATCAGACCATAAGCCATTGGCCATTCGGCCAATTGTATCTGCTCTGCCATTCAATGAGGTCATGACTGTTCTGAAATGGTAATCCTCAACTCCATTTTTCTGCCTTATCGCCATAACCCTTGATTCCCTTACTGATTAATCATTTTTCTATCTCAGCCTTCAACACACTTAACCCAACCTCCATAGCCCTCAGTGGTAAATAATTCCAAACATTCACTACTCTGAGAACAAATTCCTTCTCATCTCTGTTTTAAACCGGTGATGGAGTTAAGCAGAGAGAGATGTGTATTGTCTCCAGCCAGGCCAGTTAGTGAGAATTTGCAAGCTCAGGCAAGTGGTGGGTGTTATAGACAGTGTGAGGTGAACCCAACATCCTGGTTGAAGCCATCCTCGTGTGCGGAACTTGGCTATCAGTCTCTGCTCAGTGACTCTGTATTGTCATGAAGGTCACCCTGGAGAATGCTTACCCCAAGATCAGAGGCTGAATGCCCGTGACAGCTGAGACAACTCAAAAGTGCTCTCTTCCTGTTGGGGTACACTTTAGTGGTCATGGGCATTCGGCCTCTGATCGTTGGGTAAGCATTCTCCAAGATGGCCTTCATGACACAATAACGCAGAGTCACTGAGCAGAGACTGATAGCCAAGTTCTGCACACATGAGGATGGCTTCAACCAGGATCTTTGGTTTATGTCACACTATCTGTAAGTCCCACAACTTGCCTGGGCTTGCAAAATCTCGCTAATTGTCCTGGATGGAGACAATACACACTTTTAAAACCTGTACTTAACCTTCTCTCCACTCACATTGTCTTTATCTTCTAAGACTTGATTACCTATAAAGACTTGCATTCCAACCATTATTTTGCAAATTGAGTTTGTGTCTTTATATGCTCTGTTTGTGAACTGAGCTCCCAGTTACTCGATGAAGAGGAAGTGCTCCGAAAGCTAGTGGCTTGTGCTATCAAATAAACCTGTTGGACTTTAATCTAGTGTTGTGAGACCTCAGTGTGTTTAAATGGGTGAGTCCTTATTCTGAGATTATGCTCTCTTGTATTTGACTCTCCCACAAGGGGAAACGATCACTCAGCATCTGCCCTGCCAAATCTCGAAAATCCTGTACATTTCGATAAAGTGGGCTTCATCTGTCACGGTCTCTTTGAACATTTATATGTGACTTCCCCAGTCAGCCAAGGACCAATGTTGTGGTCGTGTTGAATTTGGTAAATACTGTTACTTATCTGTGTATCCATCTTGACATGAAGTGTGTTCTCCTGTGGTCCGGTGTAAGTCTTCCAGTGATATTCTAGGATTTAACGTTCGATAAATGGTAAACTGACTTCTACATCAGACATTTATTTAAATCCGTCCTTCTTCCTAGATACCAAGTTAGGAGTTGCTCTGCCGAGGGGAATCTGATCGAAAGCTGCATTTAGGACTGAAAGGAATCTGTTTGGAGATCGGTGAGAGCGCTTCTGAAATCAGAAGGGATGAGTAACAACAGTTTCATGGAGTTGGAGGAAAGTGACTATGAATTCTGTGGACACGCTATAAGGATCACAATGTTTAAAGGAGCTTCTCTGGGTGTCTCCTCTTATGTCTGGGGACCCGTAAGTCCAGAAGTCTGCTACAAATGTTTTGTTTGGGTTTCAAAGTGAATTCTCAGCCTGTTGAAACATTTTTGAAAATTGGGCTACGCTCATTTGGTTTAAAAGTTAATTTAGGTTGGTGCATTCCGAAGGCCAGCTCCGGGTCTCATTTCAAGGCAAAGTGGTACTTAGTTCCTTCATGGAATGCGATGTTCCGCCATTTGGATTGACAACATAGATCTCCTGGACACTGCATAATATAATGACAGTGTTCTAAACTGCCTTTTCAATTGTTATAGAAACTCATTGCAATTAAGAAATGAAACCCAAGAATACTGTTTTGAATCACAGTCGTTGCAGTAATGTAGAAAAGACAGCATACAAATTCTCCCTAAATTGTCTCAAATTTGATTTTTAATCCATAGATCTATAAACATAGGGTTCACGGGTAGAGGTGGGAACATCGGGGTGGCGGCACAGGCTCGTTGGGCCAAAGGGCCTGTTTCCTGTGCTGTTTTGTTCTTTGTTCGTTGTGCTTGATGGAAATATCGGCTTATTCTCACATCCCTTCTTTGAAACTTGAAGCCCCAGCATTTTGACTCAATGTAGCCAAGCTCTACCCCCCCGAGTCAAACGCAATACTTTTGATCTGCATGTACACATTTCAAGATGCAAAGCTTCATTTATAATCCCTTTGAATATTTATATGTGACTTCCCCAGTGAGTCTTTCTGTGCAGAAAACTTCTGAAGTATTTCCATATCTCTAAACAGCACTAAGGCAGTCAGTTGTTTTCTGAGGCATAGTTACTACTTACATGCAAAAGAAACATAGCGATACAATTCAGGGGACGCAAAACAATACATTATTGGAATATATCTCTGATGTCTTGCATGTTCAGAAGCCAAGGGTTAAACATTAAATGCAATAGTTAAAATCCCTGTGGTTAATGGCCTCTTTCTGCATTGTAGGGATTCTGTGAAGCTTGTAAGTATCTGACCTCTTGGAACGATGGAGATGAATGCATTGTTCTGACCAACATTCACTTGGTTGACGTGCTAGCTCTCATAGACTCATAGAATCTTACAGTGCAGAAAGAGGCCCTTCTGCCCATCAAGTCTGCACTGAACACAATCCCAACCAGGCCCTACCCCCATATATTTTACCCACCAATCTCTCTAACCTATGCTTCTTAGGACACTAAGGGGCAGTTTTTTTTAGGATGGCCAATCAACCTAACCCACACATCTTTGGACTGTGGGGGGAAACCCATGAGACACAAAGAAAATGTGCAAACTCTACACAGACAGTGACCCAAGCTGGAAATCGATCCCTGGTCCCTGGAGCTGTGAAGCAGTTGTGCTAACCACCATGCTACCGTGCCACCTACGGCAGAAGCACAGCAGGTACCACATACAGCAATGAGTGAAAGACCAGAAAAACATTAGTTGTGATGGGCAAGGAGTAAACAACTTTAAATCGTACCATGCGTTTGTCTCTATCATTGTAAGAGATCAATACTTACAAGCTCCATAGAATCCTTATAGTACAGCACAAGGCCATTTGGCCCATCGAATCTGCCCCGACTCTCTCAAACAGCATCTTACACAGTGGGAACCACTGTGCCATTCTTTGATTCAGCACAATGCCAAGTAGTGAAGGTATTGATTGAATTAGATTTTCGAGTCCCCATATCTAGGCATGCATCACAATCCTGTGGATTCACAGTAAAGATGATTTGCCTATTATGCTAAGGTTGCCACCAATTGAGCTACCTTTGCAGCAGTGCATATAAGGTCTATGTGAGGGGCATTCTGAAGTTACCATTTTTCTCTCTGGGAAGTAGCCTTTGTCCTGTGGCATAAATAATTCAACAATCTAAATTGTTTTAAATTTTGATTTTCATCCTTGACTCCCACATTGTTTTGGTATTTGAACAGTATGCTTTCCATTTTTCTCCTTTATTTGTTGCAAGGTCATATAAAAACAAATACATGAGGTCCAGTTTAAAAACCTATACATAATAAATGGCTGTCATTATGATGCAATAGGGAGAAGTTCAGCATTTTTAAAATATAGCTTGTATTTTCATTTGGGAGATGGTGATTCTCCTTCGTTCTCTCTGGCCCCACAGCCAAGAGTCTGAGAAGATTCTGAACCTTCCTGCACCAAGGTGCTTGGATGATCTTTTAACAACTTCCCATCTTTCATCTGTTTCCCAACACTGCTCTCAAGATTTGTGTACCTTGCGAATAATCATCTTTGATATGAGTGTGTTGTTTTTCAGGGAGTGATCCTTTGCCGATATTTTGAGGCTATGAAGATTGATTTTACTGGGAAGAAGGTGCTTGAACTGGGCTCTGGCACAGGAATTGTGGGGATTTTAGCAGTGCTGCTGGGTAGGTTAATTCTCTGATTGCCATTTGGAGTTCTAACCATCTAGTTGCTGATTAAAATGATATCCATATAGTTGGAATCACCAAATAGTTACAGCACAGCCCTTGGGTCCATATATCCCTGCATTTTATTTTCCCTTTCAGGTAATTACCAACTTCCTGGCCTTCTCCAGACTTTCAGGTGGTGAATAGAGGAACTTAAACTCTGGCTGAGCCAAAAGACTTGTTTTGTTTTCTTATCCCGCCATTGGTTCTTCCCCAAGCACAAATTGGTATCCTTTATTTCCGGACTCGTCCGCAGATAGGAACTATTTCTCTTTAGATCCTTTGTCTTGACTCTCCATAATTTTGAATACCTCTATTAAATCTTCAATTACCATTCCTATTAAGGAGAACAGCCCCAGTTTTTCTTATCTATCCAGGTAACCGAAATCCCTCAATTCTGAAAGCATTCTCAGAAATCTGTTCTGCACTGTCTCCAATATTTTCACATTCTCCTGAAAGCCCAACACTGGGCACAATAATCCAACTGAAGTGGAACCAGTTTTATATTTAAAACAAATCACCATGACATCCTTGCCTTTGTACTGCCCCTACTTGTAAAATTCAGGGTTCTGTAAGTCTAATAAACCACTTCCTCAACACGCCCTGCCACCTTTAGTATTTTGAACCAATAGCCTTGGGGCTCTTCTGGCACACTTTTTGTAATTTGATCCTTTATAATGCTCAATCTTCCAATTAACACATGTCACATCACACGTTTCTGCATTAAATTTCATCTGCCACTTTGTCCGTTATGTTATGTGTATTGAATTTTACGACAAAAGCTACTATTCACAATGTATACCATTTACTATTTGTGGTGCTTAATATCCTATCTATTATTTTTCGTGCTTATTCTTCAGATTGCTATACTATATAAAAGCTGTGTGTGTATGTATATATGTAATGCACAAAAATTATTATTTTTAGTTGTTGTTAGCCTTTCCAATTACGTTCTGCAATCCACAATGTGCGATGTCAAATGAGTTCATCCTATCAGGGGTAACATATCAGCATGGATAGAGGATTGTTAGCTAACGTGAAGCAAAAAGTAAGCTTTGTGCAGGGCAGGTCATCTCTTACTAACTTGATTGATCATCTTTTGTTGCCGGGGGCGGGGGGAGAATCAGAGGGTTAAGCACTGGATGTTGTCTACATTGGTTTTAGTAAAGCTTGGAACAAGGCCCTTTGTGTTTAGCTCATTCAGAAGATTAAGCTGAATGGGATCCACGGTGACTTAGCCACTTGGATTCAGAGTTAACTTTCCTCATAGAAATCAGAGAGTAATGGTAGAAGAATGTTTTTCTGGCTGGAGGTTCATGATTAGTAGTGTTCTGCAGGGATCACACTGGGACCTCTGCTTTGTGCAAAACATTGAAATCGCTTGGATGAAAATGTAGATGGGTGGGTTAGTAAATTTGCAGGTGACACAAAGACAAGTGGAGTTGTGGATGGTGTAGAAGCTTGTCAAAAGATACAGAGGTATACAGATCAGTTGCAGATATGGGGTGGAGAAATGGCAGATGGAGTTTAATCCGAGCAAATGTGAGGTGCTGCACTTGGGGGAGACCAAATGTTAACAGTAGGCATACAGTTAATGGCAGGTCTGTAAACCACAATGATATACAAAAAGGAATCTTGGGGTTCAAGTCCATAATTCCCTGAAAGTGGCCACAGAAGTAGAATCATATAATCCTATGATTATATAAAGAAGGCCATTCAACCCATTGAGATGCACCATCCAAGCTCAATCCCCATAACCCCATGCATTTACCCTAGTCAGTCCTCTGACATTAAGAGGCAATTTAGCATTACCAATCCACCTAAGCCACATAACTTTTGACTGTGGGGGAAATGGGAGTACTGGGAGGAATCCCATGCAGACACAGGGAGAATGTGCAGACTCCGCACCATTAGTAAACCAAGGCAAGAACGAGACGGGTCCCTGATGCTGTGAAGCAGCAGTGCTAACCACTGGGTTACATAAATAGGGTGGTAACGAAGGCTGACAGCTGCTTTCCTTGATGGGTCGGGGCATTGAGTACAAGAGCCAAGATATCAAGTTGCAGCTTATAAAACTTTGATTAGGCCACACTTAAGAGTATTCCGTTCAATTCTGGTTACAGAAATGGTGTGAATGCTTTAGAGAGGGCTAAGTTAGATAGCTTTTTGATTGACAGGAGAATTGTAGGCTACATGGGCTGGGGCGGAACAGGCAAGTGGGTGGAGTTGAGGCCATAATCCTGTCAATCATCAGCTTATTGAATGGGGGAGCACGTTCGAGGGCAAATGACCCTCTCCTGCTCCTAATACTTGTTTGTACTACTTCTGCTTCAAGTGTTTATCCTTATAGGCATAAATAAAATCTAAGAACGTGAGTGGGCCATTCAACTATTCGAGTCAGCTCCTCTGTTCAATTAGACAATGGCTGATTCATATTATAACATTGGTTCCATCGTTCTGAATAGTCTTAAAGGAGAAATTTGACACAGATATCCACGTTGATATTATCCCGTGATCTCTTGGAGATCACAAACATCCAGGTGAATAATGGTTGCTTGGGTCAGATGATAAAACCTGCTGCAACCCACATTTCAAGTGATGCGAGAGGCACTGTTTTCAGGGCAGGAAATGTTTATTGAAATGTGGATCTCCATATCCAGCCTTAAGAATGAAACAGATGGGCACTGCAATTAGTTGGATAAAAACAAACTGATAAGAGAAACAATGCTAAAACACTTATTGAGTGATGGAGAAGCTTTCTACGAATGAATAAGATTGAATTATTAAATCTACGTGAATATTAGATCCAGGCAGTAAAGGATACAGGCTTCTGCCAATAAGATGCAATTAGAAGTTGATATTCCACTGCTAAGTTGTAATAGCATCTTCACTAATAGCTACGTTATCTCCTAACCCACTAGGCATCAACCAAGTTCAATATTTCTGTACCACATGACCTAATCCACTTGCCTAGTATTCTGCAATTTTTCAATGATCTTAAGAATTTTCCCTCACCACTCAATATTTTAAAGAAATTCATCACATTTGGGGCAAGTGCAAGTTCAATAAGTGTGTTTTAGCTTTTGCTATTTGTAATATATATTAGTGATTTGGAGGAAGATGTAACTTGATTGATTAGTAAGTTTGCAATGACACAAAGGTTGGTGGATTTGTGGACAGCAATGAGGACAATCAGAGGATACAAATCAGTTGGGAGACTTAGGCAGAGAGATGGCAGATGGAGTGTAATCTGGACAAAGGCAAGGTGATGCATTTTGGCAGATCTAATACAGATAGAAAATGTACAATAAATGGCAGAACACTTAGGAGTTTTGATAGGCAAAAGGATCTGGGTGTACAGGTACACAGGTCACTGAAATTGGCAATGCAGATGGAGAAGATAGTCAAGAAGGCATACAACACTCTTGTCTTCATCAGCCGGGGTACTGAGTTTAAAAATTGGCAAGGTATTTTGAGAGGATCAACAGGCATTTAGAGGTGCAGTGACTGATTAGGGACAGCCAACATGACTTTGAGTGGAAAGTCACGTTTCACAAATTTGAATTTTTTGAAGGGGTAATCAAGAAGGTAGGCGATGGCAGTTCAGTTGATGTTGACTACATGGACTTTCGCAAGGCCTTTGACAAGGTACACATGATAGGTAGTTGCATAAGGTTAAATTTCACAGGATTAAGGGTAAGGTATCTAAATGGATACAAAATTGACTTCTTGACTGAAGCCAGAGTTGTTTTTCAAACTGGAGGCCTGTGACCAGCAGTGTGCCTCAGGGATCAATGCTAGGGTCTACTGTTGTTTAATCATTTTATATTAATGATTTGGATGAGAATATAGGAAGCATGGTTAGTAAGTTTGCAGATGACACTAAGATTTCTGGCAATGTGGACAGTGAAGAAAGTTATCTCCAATTGCCACAGGATCTTCATCCATTGGGCTGATGAATGGCAGATGGAGTTTAATTTATACAAATGTAAGGTGATGTCCTCATTTTGGTAGATTGAACCAGGCAAGGACTTACTCCGCTGATGGTAGGGTGTTGGGAAGAATTACAGAACAAAGATCTAGAGATATGTTCATAGCTCCATGAAAGTGGAGTCATAGGTGGACAGAGTGGTGAAGAAGGCATTCAGCATGCTTGGTTTCATCGGTCAGAACATTGAATACAGGAGTTGGAATGTTTTATTGAACTTGTGCAAGACATTGGTAAGGCCACACTTGAAATACTGTTGCAATTCTGGTCACCCTATTATAGAAAGGATATTATTAAACTAGAAAGAGTGCAGAAAAGATTTACTTAGATGCTATCAGGACTTGATGGATTGAGTTTTAAGAAGAGGCTAGATAGACTGGAATTTTTTTCTCTGGAGTATAGGAGGCTGAGGAGGATCTTATAGAGGTCTGTAAAAATAATGAGGCACACAGATCAGCTAGATAGTCAGTATCTTTTCCCAAAGATAGGGGAGTCTAAAACTAGAGGCCTTGGGTTTAATGTGAGAGAGGAAAGATACAAAAGTGTCCAGAGGGACAATTTTTTTCATACAAAGGGTGGTGAGTACCTGGAACAAGCTGCCAGAAGTAGTAGTAGAGGCAGGTATAACGTTAAACATTCACATAGGTAAGATGGGCATAGAGATATGGACCAAATGTGGGCAATTGGGATTAGTTTAAGGATTTAAAAAAAAGACGACAAATTGGACCGAAGGACCTGTTTCCATGCTGGAAACCTCTGATTGTATGACCCTAAGCCATGTTGCAGCTTTATAGAATCTTAGTTAGGCTGCACTTGTAATATAGTGTTCAGTTCTAGTTGCCACACTACCAAAAGGAGGCTTGAGAGGGTACAGAAAAGATTTACAAGGATGTTGCCTGGTATGGAGGGCATTAGCTATGAGAAGAGGTTGGAGAAAGTTGGTTTGTTCTCACTGCAGTGACGGGGGTTGAGGGGAAACCTGATAGATGTCTACAAGATTGAGAGGAATGGACAAAGTGGATAGTCAGAAGCTTTTTCCCAGGGTGGAACCGTCAATTGCTAGACGGCATAGGTTCAAGCTGCGAGTGACAAGGTTTAAAAGAGATGTACAAGGCAGATTTTTTACAGAGAGTAGTGGGTGCCTGGAACTTATTGCTGGGGGAGGTAGTGGAAGCATCTTGACAAGTACATGAATAAGATAGGAATAGAGGGATATAGACCCCAGAAGGGTAGGGGACTTTAGTTAAGCCAGGCATCAGGGTCAGTGTAGGCTTAGAGGGCTGAAGGGCCTATTCCTCTGCTGTAATTTTCTTTGTTCTTTGAATGCAAGAGAAGGTTCAGAATCGCTTGCTGTCCATTATATTCCTTTCCCTTGACAAGGATTGGATTGGGCAAGCCTGGGATATAACACTTTTTTTAAAAAATGGACACTTGTTTAAAAAGCACCAAACAAACCTTTTTTCTGTAAATCTCCTCTGAATTTGTGAAATGAAATTAAATACAACCATACTCACTGTCTTCAAATAAGAACAAAGAACACAGAAAATTACAGCACAGAAATAGGACTATGGCCCTCCAAGCCTGCACTGACCATGTTGCTTGACTGAATTAAAATTCCCCTGCTCTTTTAGAGACCATTCCCACTCTATTCATGTACTTGTCTAAATGCCCCTTTAAAAAGCAGTATTGTATCCGCTTCCACTATCTCCTGGGCAGCCAGTTCCAGGCACTCACCACTGTGTAAAAAAAAACAAAACAAAACCTGTCTTATAGAACATTACAGCGCAGTACAGGCCCTTCAGCCCTCGATGTTGCGCCGGCCAGTGGACCCTCTAACCTAAACTATTCCAATATCATCCATATGCCTATCCACCGAACATTTGAATGCCCCCAAAGTAGGCGAGTCCACAACTGCTGCAGGCAGGGCATTCCACGCCCTCACCACCCTCTGTGTAAAGAACCTGCCTCTGACATCCGTCCTATAACTACCACCTCTTAATTTAAAGTTATGTCCCCTCGTGTTGGTCATCACCATCCGAGGAAAAAGGCTCTCACTATCCACCCTATCCAGTCCCTTGATCATCTTATACGCCTCAATTAGGTCACCGCGTAACCTTCTTCTCTCTAATGAAAATAACCTCAGGTCCCTCAGCCTTTCCTCATAAGGCCTTCCCACCATACCAGGCAACATCCTGGTAAACCTCCTCTGCACCCTTTCCAATGCTTCCACATCTTTCTTATAATGCGGCGACCAGAACTGTACGCAATACTCCAAGTGCGGCCGCACCAGAGTTTTGTACAGTTGTAACATAACCTCACGGCTCCTAAATTCAATCCCTCTACCAATAAAAGCTAACACACCGTACGCCTTCTTAACAACTTTATCAACCTGGGTGCCAACTTTCAAAGAGCTATGTACTTGTACCCCAAGATCCCTCTGCTCGACAACACTATTAAGGGTCCTTCCATTAGCCCTATATTTCATATGCCTGTTATTCCTACCAAAGTGAATCACCTCACACTTATCCGTATTGAATTCCATTTGCCACCTCACGGCCCAGCTCTGCAACCTGTCTATGTCCCTCTGCAAACTGTAACATCCATCCTTGCTGTCTACAACTCCCCCCACTTTGGTATCATCAGCAAATTTACTAATCCAACCCTCTACACTCTCATCTAGGTCATTTATAAAAATGACAAACAGTAGTGGCCCCAAAACAGATCCTTGAGGTACACCACTCCAGGTTGAATATTTCCCATCAACCACCACCCTCTGTCTTCTGTCAGATAGCCAATTCCTAATCCAAACTGCTAAATCACCTTCAATCCCATGCATCTGCACTTTCTGCAGTAGCCTACCATGGGGAACCTTATCAAACACTTTGCTAAAATCCATATACGCTACATCAACTGCCTTACCCTTATCTACCTCTTTGGTCACCTCCTCAAAAAACTCGATAACGTTTGTGAGGCACGACCTCACAAACAGAATTCTGTTCTGCCACCTGAATTCAATGGCAGATGTCTTGTACATCTCTTTTAAACTTGCCCTTGCACTTTAAACTTATGCCCCCTAATAAGTGATTCTTCCATTCTGGGGGGAAAAAAAATCTCCTATTCACCTCTCCATGCCTGTCATCTTATAGAATTCTATCAGATCGCCCCTCAACCTCTGTAGTTCCAGTGAGAAATCAAATTTCTCCAACCTTTCGTGAAAGCTAATGCCCTCTATACCAGGCAACACTCTTGTAGATCTTTTCTGTACTCTCTCCAAAGCCTCCACTTCCTTCTGGTAATGTGGTGACCAGAATTGAACATTATATTCCAAGTGCGGTCTAACTAAGTTCTATAAAGCTGCAACATGGTGTGCCCCTTGGAGTATTTCAATTTGAATCTCTGCAATGACAGTCCATTAGATCTCGAATATTATAACACTTTTGCAGACATGAATTTTTCTGCATAGTCAGGCGTTGGAAAAGTGCTAAAGCAATGCTGTCGTCTTCTTGTGCAATATTCCCCGCATTAAAGGACACAGACAGTAATTGCAGAATATTGTTACACCATTTGCAGATGAATTTGGGACGACCTTCTTAATTCATGTTCCCGTGAAATCTACATTACAGTCTACGCATACAAAGCAAGGGTGTGTGGCTGATTTTAATTCACATACTCCTGCACAGGACATATGCTTCCAAATGATGTGCAATTCTATTGCTCGGCTGACTCATACACAGGGTATAGCTCAGGTAGTCCTTATTTTACAGAATTCTATTTCTCTCTCTCTCCTGTGACCAGAGTGGATGTTGTAACCGCCACTGCGGGGAAACAGTAGAATAATTCTGCTCTTATTGTATTTGCCAGGTGGAGATGTCACCTTGACGGACAGGCCGTATGTTTTGAAGCAGATTCAATATAACATCGTTGCTAACGTCCCACCCAGCCACAGGCACCGTACGAAAATCAGTGCCCTTTCTTGGGGGAGCGATCACGATAAATTTCAAGCCGACTTTGATGTAATCCTAGGGTCCGACCTTGTTTACAGCCCAAGGCAATTTCCGGGCCTCTTACAAACACTGCGATATTTCTGTCAGGACAAGACGGTAATTTACCTGTGCTCTGATCTGAAATATAGGGACGGCTCTGCCAAATTCCACGATGAGATGGTGCCAGAGCAGTTTAATAGTGAGGTCATCCACACCAACAGGAGCAGCTGTGTTTTCAAACTGACCAGAAAGACTCCAGGCGATTCAACTAGCTTCTGATGCAGGGCTGGGGAAAGACAACGAACTATTTTCCATTTATTGCCCTTTAGGGGAATAGGTGAGGTTTGCTAACTATTGGACAGTTTGAATAAAAATCGTGCTTTTCCTTTTTTCCCTTTTCAAGTTCCTTCCTGTTTCTCCCAAGCATCTGTGATAGGTACGAGACAGTGTGCTTTAGAAATATAGAAATTAGACGCAGGAATAGGCTTTTCGACCCGTCGAGCCTGATGCGCCATTCATTTTGATCATGGCTGATCATCGAATTCAATATCCTGGTCCCCCCCATTCCCACCGCCCCCCCCCCCATATCCTTTAGCCCGTAGATTTATCCTTGAAACCAAACAACGTTACGATACACAAAAAAGGGAAAATGAAAGTTTCCGCCCAGCTTCAATAATCAGGAAAGTTTACTTCGAAACAGGAGTCCCTGAAATGCTAAACTAGAAACTTCCTTCCTTTTAACAATACTGTGGTTAAAGGATTTCGTTTACCCGTAAGGTTCCACCTTCTCCCCATCAGCCCGTAGTTCAGCACCATACATCTCCCTCAAGGCACCCAGAAATAAAGTGAGGGGCTAGGTAGACGCTACAATTTATAAAAGGATTAGGTCAGAAGAGTTACTGTTCCCGGCATGGAATTCATCATCCGGACAAGCTCATAGTTGAAATGTTATCGTTATTGTGTTACAGTTCGATTCGGTATCAGCGATAAACATGCGGTGATACTGGTATGAAAAATCTGTCCCTTATTAAATAAAGACGCAACTGTTAAAAGTAAAATAGTTAAAATCCTCGTTAAATACGAGAAGACACGTAAGAAGCAATTTAATTGGTAGCAATATTTTGAAGGGCATATGTTTATTCAATTCTGGGTAATTCACTGAGCAAGTTTGTTTCAAAGTTCCAATGACTTTATTTCAATTTCATTGATACTCTGTGAATGTAATTAACAGTTACCGCTCCTAATCATCGATGGCTCCACCATCCTCCAACCTCATTCTTCCCTTTGATCTTAAATGCAATTCTCTATCACAAAACCTGATCGCAAGACGCTGCATTTATCCCAGGCAGCCCAACAGCCCCTTTGGTTGGAATTGCAACTCTGCAGGCTGATCTGTGGAGTACTGATGAGTACCCCTAAATATAACCTAAAAGTTAAAACCTGCTGTTTTACCTGCCTGCATTTATTGGACTTTGAATGTCATGATTGAATGTACGACCAAAAAGACCACCTGACGCCTGAAATAAAGCTTCCCAACTTAAACAGTACATCTGACGAACTGAAACCCGCATGACTTCAGTAAATATGCGCCTAATGCTTTTTCACTGCCTTAGCTAAACTCGACCGAGCTAACTGGTTTAAATCGGTAAAGGTGAACCCTTTGTTGTTTTGTGAAGTGGCAACTGGACCCAGTGTTAATATTATAGTTTATTTTTTATTGTTCGCTATCACTAGCTCCAGTGTACACGTGTCCTAAAGAATGGAGCATTATTTTGCGTTGAGAAAATAAGACATAACACAAATACAGACCATGTAGAAAAAGTGCAAACGCTTGGAATGTAACACGATAGAACACTATCGTGCATTAAATGTTGGAATATCTGAATGTCTCTGGTCTGGTGTATATCAATGTCATTTGTAAATGTTGATTATTTCGTGCTTGACTTTGTTGCGGTATCTGAATAGAACATGTAGAATAAACAATGGCTTATTTGCTTTATTTGTTTCCTCTCCCAAAACCATGTGGTTTTATATAGTATCACTGTGTAAAATCATGAATAACAATAATCAAAATAATAAACGAAATTCATCGGCTTACAGCTTGACATTGCATAGTTTTTATATCAAGATAATTCTTACATACAATTCCAGTTGAAATATGAAACTATGTATCATCACGCAGGACGAGTGGGCAAACCAGTGGCAGACGGAGTTCCATGTAGAGAAGGCTCATCCACTTTGGAGTTAAGAAAAATAGACCAGATTTTTTTTTTAGATGCTTAGAATGGAATAGAAAGCCATAGAATCTCCAGCTCCAGAAATCACTTAAACCTAGTGGATAAGTATTAAAATGCTTAAAAAGGCTAATAGGACGTTAGTCTTCATTTCAGTAGGTCGGAAGTACAAATAGATGGGAGTTACAAAATTCCGATTGAATCACCTCTGGATAAGCGCATTCAACACTAGGCCTTGCATCCTGAAAGAATATACGGGCCTTAGAATCGGTGAAAGGTAATTTTGCTAGAATTATATTAGGATTAAGGAAGTTTGTATTTCTACGATTATTGAAAATTTTGACTGAATTAAATTCTCAAATTGAGTCAGAATCACAATCCTGCTGATTCACAGTCTGGCTTTCCGGAATTATAGAAGATTAGCGGGTGATAATGCTCTTTAAGATGACTCAAGGATGTGATAATGTAGATTGTGAAATTATTTTTTTCTGGTGAAAGTGTCCAAACCATGAGGACACAACCTTACAATATTATTACGCTGGTCTGTTTTGCAGTCAAGAAGCGCTTGGTCACACATGCTAGTGGGAGTATGAAATTATCTTCTCCTAAAAGCTGCGGAGACTTGTTCAATCGAAACATCTGAAACTGAGATTGGCATGTTTTTGTTAGGCAACAACATGTAGGACGAAGGCAGGTAAATGGATGTACAGATTAGCTAAAATCTGAATTCAATGGCAGAACAGAGACATAGGACTTAATGCTCTACTCCCCTCCAGTGATAAAAGAAACCGTTTAGCACTAAGTAGAAGGCTCCATGACTCTCTCCGTTCTCAACGTTAATTGCACCCGGCATCGAGTGCAAAGCTGAAGCTTTCGCAATCATTTTCAGCCAAAAATGTTTCGCATTAACACCGAAACTAATGTCATCGGTAGATTTCTGTGATATTGGGTTTGTTGCGCTTGTTTCTCTATATAGCTGTGCAGTTATGATTTCTGGCTGTTCAGACCCTAGCAAGAAAACAATTCTTGTAACTATTTGGTATCCAACGCAATGTGTCTGTACGTTCAAGAAAAGCTCCTTTTCTGATCAGTGCGTCCACGAAATTAAGACTCAACTAAAAGACGCCGCTTTCAAAGTGCAGCACTGGACGAAACCATGAGAAACCTGCAGCATTATACTATGGATGGATTTATTGCATTGCTATTTTTCTATATTTTCCTTAAATAATCTTTTAGCCATCTTGGAAACTGTGTTTCTCGCATATAAACTTTGATACTCGCCAGAACACAAGCCAAACCTTTGAAACCTGTCTTTATAATTTAAACCTTTTAGCCTCAGAATAATTTTGGTTAATTGGCTCTATACCCATTCGAATTTCAATGCATTTTTCTTGTCCGGAGATGAATGCAATACCAGGAGAAACAATCTAAGCAAGCATACCTGCAACTGCAATTTAATCCGCACTCCTATTCCAGCCCGATGAAGTTAATGTTCCATTATGCCTTGTTACAGCGTGTTATTTCGAGCACAGAGTGTTTCGACAAAATATTTTTCTATGTTATTATTTTACTGGCGTCTGTTGAAGTTTCTGAGCAAGTGCAGGATTTGAGGAATTTTCAGTAGACAAAGGGTGGCCTGTAAGCAAGTTTTACCAGAACTTCTGTTTTCGTAGTTATTACTGTTATTATATTTTGCTGAATTACTGTTATTGTTAAACATCGTTACTTTTAAACAATGCATTGCACTATCTTATTTGTGGTCTCAAGTCAACTCAGGTTTTTAATTTATTTTGTAATCTGCCTACTAGTTTTTTTTTCGTTTTTAATGTACGGGATCCACCTCTGCCCACGGACCCCTTCCCACCACGTAGAAAATGTAATGATCCATTTTTCTTCGTCCGGTCGATGGCGTCGCCTTTCCTCAAAGTTTGACTCCATCTGCCAGTTTTACACACTCAGAATCTACTATTGTCTTTTTGTTATTTCCTGATTCCATTCGAACTAATTACTATATCGCTTAGTGCCCTGAAAAAATGTCTCAATTCCTTCTTCGAAGTAATCGATAATTGAAATGAAAACTATGGTCCAAGTAAGACGCCTGTACCCACCTCTAGTGAATTGCAGTTTTTTTTAACTATTAATCCTACTCTCTACCCTTTACCTCAGAGCCTACTCCCTACGTATGTGGAAAAAAGTTGCCTTCAACCCCATTGTCTTCCATTTCTCTGAACGGTCTTTTATTTGGACCCGTTCAAATGCTTCTGGAAATCTATATCTTTCATTATATACCAAGTTAATTCATTGATTATTTGCAAATCAGGAATGTTTATATGTTGTCACGGCATTATGAACCCCTATTGTAGGATATTGAGAATTTGAGACACTAAAACGAGCAAAATTGTACCCATCTATTCAGAAAATGCCATCGGTAAATAAGTTATGACGATGTTTTCCAGCATTCGGCCAGATCCCCATATTAATCTGCAATGATGTTCCATTAAATTGCGTGCGCAGTAATATTAGGTTTGATAAATATGTGTGTTTTTGAACCTATGACATTCCTTATGTAATCATTATTTCCCTCCCATGTATCCTGCGGATATAACTAATATTTACTGGTTTATTGGCTACTATAATTTGCTGTGTATGTCTCTGTTGTCAAATTTCTCCCAATTTTACTGCTAAGGAATTTTATATTATCTTTTATCTACATTGATGGCCAAAATTATTCTTCATATTGCTTTACTAAATGATTTTCATATAAAACTGCCGGACTTCCCAAATGTGCTTTAACCTAAGAATTTCAGCTGGACATTATATAATTCTATAACATTCCATGTAGCTGATGTATTTTGTAACATTTAATTGCCTATCCTTCCAATGGTTCTACCTGGATACAGTTTACAACCAACTTCTGCAGGGATGTTAATAATCAAAACTATGGGCGAGAAAGAAACACTGCGTCGGATGCAGTGGGATGTTCAGCTCGTATTTATTTCCCCCCCTCCATTGTGCATCCCGCCTTGTCACCAACTCTTTCCCGTTTTAAAATCCCGGAATGTGACTGGTCTGACAGCTGTCAGCTAGCCGGTGTTTCCCTAGTGGAGTCCTCTCAGCTTTCTCATAGGCGAGAACCATGGCGCTCACATAATGTAGCCCTGACATGCTTAAATTGTGACATAACTGAATGAACCAGATTTTATCGCCTCGATGGCTCTTTAATGAATGTTCGCATGTGGTATCGCGTTCAAGCGGGTGTGGGATGCACCGCTCAGTGACTGATCCTGCTAGGCGACAGTTGGACGGGAGAAGAAGCCCATGGAAGAATTCAGGGCATCAGCTAGAGGCAAAAAGCTGAGATGGATTGGACGGCGTCTGACACTCTCCAACAACAAACAAGAGAAAGCGGAGAAGTGTTTCAGTCTCTCGCTGGCTTGCAGGCTATTTTTTAAACAGCAGGATCGGCAGCCATGCTGCAATGGCTAATTGGAGTGCATAGTCTTTCAAAGCGGCTTGCGGGCTTCGCAGGCTAACTTTGTATTTGATTGTCCTTGGGTATAAATGTCAGGTGTGCAATGTGTGTGGAGTTTGTTAGGTATAGACATTGTTATGGACAGCGTGATTTAGAGATGCTAAGGTGGAGAGAGGTATGGGCAACAGAATGCTGACATGGAGATGCTATCAGTGCGTTGTGAACATTGTAGACAGTTTGGTGTAAACTGTATAAGGTGAACAATGTGACAATGAATTGTGAACAGAGAGGTGCAAACAGTGCTGTGCGCACGATAGGCTGCAAACTATAGGATGTTGATAGTGAAATTTGGGTAATGAAGAGTGAGCACTGAGCAATGGGCAGCGAAGTGTGGTCAGTAAGGTCTGAACACTGGAGTATGGGCAGTGTGACATTGTGTGTGCGATGTGGAAATTATGCTGTGTTTAGAATGAGGAATTGACTTTTGTTATGGGCAGCAGTATGTAGACATTGGTGTCTGGACGATGGGCTGTCGAAAATAAAGCGTGGAGAGGGTAGACATTGCCGTGTGGTCTATTTGATGTGGACAGTTGATGGTGTACTGTTGGATCGTGACAGTACAATTTGATTGCAGATTAAACCAGTGGAACAGAATGTTAGGTACATTCAGAGTAATGTTGACTTAGTTGTATGGATGGAAGCAGATAGACAGGCTAACTTTGTATTTGATTGTCCTCGGGTGTAGACTGTGGCATGCATTGTGGGTAGAGTCTGTTAGGTGTGGACATAGTCATGGTCAGCGTGGTGTAGAGATACTGGGCTGGACAGAGGTATGGACAGCAAGATGCTGACACGGAGGAGGTATCAGAGGGTTGTGAATATTGTAGACAGTTCGGTGTGAACTGTGTGACTTGAACAATATGGCAGTGAGTTGTGAACAGAGAGGTGCGAATAGTGCTGCGTGCACGATAGGTATGATCATGCACTACGGTTAGTAAGTTTGGACAGTGTAGTAGCATCAGTGGAACTTGGAAAGTTGGTACATGGAGCGAGGTGGTTGCACAGTAGGGACTGTACATCAGTGTGTGGGAAGATGCATGGACATTGAAAAGCGGGCAGTAGATGTAATCAGTGGAAAATGGATATTTGGATATGAACAGAAGAGTGTATAGTGAAGTTGTGGACCTTGGTGCATGTGGAGAGTCGAATGTAGATACTGGAAATGGGCATTGATGCGTGGACAATTGTGCTGATTGGTGTGGTGTGGACTGGGTTGTGAATGCATGGGCAAGGACAGTGGAATATGCACAAAGTATAAGGTTAATAGGATGTAGTCATTGGTACTGGACAATGCATATGAACAATGGGGCATGTTGGAATATCATTACACCCTGGTAAAATATTGTGAAATGCTTCTTTGAAATAACATTGGGCAGATAGGTAATTCCTAATGTGAGCTCTTCACCTCCAGTTGAGGTCAGATTCACCCTAAAGCTGTTCTCCAATCTTACATCCAATCTCCTCAACTTGTCTCTTAACTTTTATTAGTCTGTCAGAAACAATGAAGAGGTGCAATACAGGGGAATTAAAGCCAAAACAAGAATAGTTAATAAACTGAAGTGTTATGACCCAAAACTGAACTCAATGGACCTCGGGAAGGGTCTCCACTGGTTGTAATCATATCTAGCAAACAGACAGATGGTTGTGGCGTTTGGAGGCCAATCATCTCAAATAAAGAATACTGCAGCACAAATTCCTCAGACCAATCCACTTCCAGCTACTTCATCGATGATTACAATATAGCATAATTTCAGAGGTAGGGATGTTCACTGGCGATTGCACAATATTTCAGCGTCATTTGCAGCTTCTCAGAAATGAAACAGTCAGCGTATTACCGCAAGTCTTGGGTGTCAAACAAGTTTGGAATGATCAATATCAGGTAATAGTCACGCCACACAACTGGCAAGCAAAGAACGCAACCTGAAACAGAGGACACCCATTTAAGATGAATGGGAAAGGGAACATGAGGGGGGAAAATCTTTTACACATTAATATTTGGAATGTATTGTCGGTGGACCTGATTGAGGCAGACTCAATCGTCGTTTTCAAAGTGCAATTAGATAATTATCGGAAACAAGAAAATGTGAAAGGATACAGAGAAAAGGCTGAGGAGTGTGGCTAACTGCGGGAAAAATGTTAGAAGATATTATTCGATAAATTAAGCAGAGCACTTAGCTAAGTTCAAAATAATCAGGTAGCATCAACATGGTTTTGTGCAAGGGAAATCCTGTTTAACCAATTCATTGGACTGCTTTGAAGAACTAACCTATGCCCGGATAAAGTGGAGAAGTGGATGTACTGTACTTACATTCCCAGAGGATATTTGATAAAGGCTCACGTTATAGTGGATATCATAGTTGCAAGGAAAGAAGATTGGCAGCGTTACAGCAAGCAAAGAATAGGTATAAATAAATCTTTTTCAGTTCTGCAGAATGTAATGGGTATTGTGCCGCAGGAATCGATTCTGGAGACTATTTAAATAACCTGATTGAAGGGATGGTTGCCAAATTTACCAATGATATAACGATGGGTAGGAACGTAAGTTGTGAAGAGGACATAATAAAGCTACAAAAATATATACATAGGTTAAGTGACTGGATGAAAATATGGAAAATGGAGTTTAGTTTTAGAAAAGTGGAAAGTTGTCCACTTTGGCAGGAAGAATAAAATAAAACATCTTACCTAATTGGTGAGAAATTGCAGAGTTCTGCTGTGCAGAGGGAGCTGGCTGTTTTAGTGCATGAATCACAAAAGACTAGTATGCAGGCCTAACAAATAATTAAGAAAGAATGTTATCCTCTATTGTGAGGGGAATTGAATACAAAATAGGGAAGATATGCTTTACTTGTACAGGGCATACGTTTGGGACAATGTGTATAATATTGTGCATCTATTTAAAGAAAAATGAAAATGCATTGGTAGCAGTTCAGAGACATTTTCAGACTAAATCTTGGAATGGGCGGATTTTCACATGAGGAATGCAGGCGGGCATTTATGCATTTATGCGTTGGACTTTAGAAAAGCAACAAGCAACTTGATTGAAATGTACAGGACGCTGAAGGGTCTTGACTGGGTGAATGCGGAGAGGACGTTTTCTCTTGTTGGAAAACCTCGAGACAGGGGGCACTGTTTAAGAATACGAAGTCATCCGTGTAGAACAGAGATGAGGCGATTTCTTTTCACTCGCGGTATAGTGAGTCTTTGGGACTCTGGAAGTAGAGTCTTTGAGGATTTTAAGATGGATTGATTTTTGGTAAGCAAGGGGGTGATGTGTTATTGGGGTAGGAGAGATGCAGATTCGAGGTGACTATCACATCAATAATGGTCTTAACGAGACCATTAACGAGACCGAGCAGGCTCGGGGACTGAAAGGTCTGTTCCTGTTCCTGGTTCGTATGTTGCGCTTGCCGAGAATCCGGCATGGTAACGAAGGACAAAATTGTTCCCTTCTGTGCTGTAACAATAGTTCGAACCTGTTGATGTGTTTAGTAATTGTATGGGGAACTGAGCTCAACAATCCAGCGGCATAATTCCCTTTGCTTTTCGCTGTTTGCCTCTCTTTATTAAACCCGTCAAACCGTATATTTTTTCCCCGTTTTGCTACGATTAAAGATTTATTTACTTCACCTCCGGGTTTGTCTGTTGCTGCAGCCGATTAAAGTTTATTGTTATAAAGTTTATTGTCAAAATGCAACTCCTAACTTTTCTATTCGAACTGACTGAGAATTTTGGTAGTATCGCCATCAGGCCCGAGAAGCAAACGCTGGATACAGGAATGCTGGTCTCCTTTTAGATGTTGTTAATGTCAATGGACAAAGCGATGGGGAAATGCGGTCGCAGTTTATTCAACTTGCGGGTAGATGTGAAATAAATTCATTTCGGAGATACTTTGTCAATTTGTGTATGTCCTTTATGTGAACCCAAGGCTTTATCCTTGTAAAGGAATTGCCAAATTAAAATATTTGCATGATAATACCAACTTGATACCAATAGCAGAAACATTTTCCATTCGGTGCCTACTGCTTGAAAATAGTTTAGATTTTTAATCTAATTAGATTTCTAGTTAATCAAACACGATAAAAGAACTGTAACGCAGGATTTAAAACAAACACCGGAAATGCTTAATTTGTTCCTTATATAAACCGACTCGGATCAAAATATCGAACGTCACTCAGGTAACTGTAAGTAAATCGTGGGGTTTCAACAAATCGTTCAGCAATTATTAGTTATTTGCGAAACTTAACGGGAAAACCTACATGGACTCAGGTTATTCTGCTATATCCATTTATTTTATTTCATTTGTTTATCAGAATCACAATGCCATGATATCAACTAGGCTCAACGTAACAAGGTCCACGTTAATTTCAACATTGTAAGCAACATTGCATCAACTAAGATCGATATTAGACATTTTGCAACACTTTTGGAACAGTTGGTTTCAATCACGCAACTTTTGCATTCATATCTAAGTGGTTGAAGCATGGAGTATTTAACTTTGTCATATTAGAAGTTCATTGGAGATCATTTAGGAGGAAGTGAATAAACCGTCATATACTTTGCAACATAATGACCGTTTACGCAATATTTTCCAACGGAAAACGTACTAGACAGATATATGATGCAGACATGGTATAAGTCATTCATAATATGCTCATTATAATCGACTTGCGTCCACAAATAGCATTTTAAATTATTACGTTTAGATATACCACTTTCCCAGACCGATGGAGCAAAGCATATTCAATGATCAAAGAATATTTTTCATCCTGCTTTTCATCGTGTTATTCAACCAAAAGGATGAAGTGCGCTTGATCACGCCTGCGAATGTGAGGACTGTATGTCCAATGACAATGTGCATGATTGTTACACCAATCAGTAACGCAACCAGTTCCCAATAAATTACATACAAGTAGTATACTGCACTAGCGATTGCCCTTTATTCCCATTACAAGAACACGCTGTGCAGCTTTTGAACAGCGAATATGTAATTAGCCCAATGTGGGTTGCAGTTTATTGGGGTTGGGGCCGAGTTGTTGTGGCAATGTACACTTTTACACCCATGTTACTGTTTCAAACTATGATAGAGACACCCAGATTCTTTCCATCGCATGGCGATGCCCGCGACGTTGGGACGACCCAAACTCATGGATGCGGGTTGCATTAATGAGTGTAATTGGTGGGGACGAGGACAATAAGGGTTAATCATTTGGTTTGGGGCTGGAGTCGTTTGCCATAGAATTGGAAATTTGGTCGCAAATATCAACTTCCCTGGTCATTTTACTGGTGCCAAATGACCAGATTCATTGAAATTAATTCCATAATTTGCCATCTCGCATCATGACATATAGATTTATATATAGTTAACCTATGACCATTTCTCCTTTACCAAAGTAAAGCCAATGCATCTTCACGCAGGACAAATAGGCCCTTGGTTCAAATATTAGAAATAATCGATCCCTGTGAAATGATGTCAGTTAAACAGGGGCAAATAGGAATGAAGCCTAAATTAAAAGTGCTGAAGGAATATTGAACATTTCTTAGTGAGGCGATGGTAGGGCGGCTGGTCCAATCCCAGTGTTAGGTTCAGTGACACATTGATTTCTATGGTTACTTGGGAGACAATCCTCAGGACTTGTGTCAAGTTTAGTCATTTCATAGATAGTGATATCTTTGTTATCCAACCTGTCGACAACCTGACAATTAAAATATTGAGGCAGATGCTCTTCATGGAACGGAACGGAACCGTTCCTCTTTCGTAATTCTGAAGAGAGGTAGATTGTAGCTCCTTGCCCAGACAGATAGCGCAATGTTTCTGTCAGAGCCGGGTAAGTTACTGAGCTATATACAATATCCGAACCGAGGATGAAGTCATAATTGGTAGGAAAGTCAACGTGGTTTTCACCCCATATCAAGGGACGGACATGTAAACGGTGTCTGCAAGCAACGGGGATGTTGACCAGGATATTCTTTTCGATTTGCTGCAGGACTTTTGGTCTATCTGTCATCGTCACGTCTCCACCTAACATAGGGGGAAAAAAACAAGTCATTTCTGGTTGGCCCTTTACAACTGATTCTACATTGTGATCGCATAATCAAAAAGTATTCACTCGATGATTGCCACAAGGATTGTCCCACACGGTGCCGGACAATATTGGGCCATGTTATGTCACACATTTGATGTGCTCTAGGCCGCCAAGAGTTAGTGTATGACGAAGATTGCAACCTTTCAGAATACGTGGGTACGCCAACTCGTTTGTATCTTCTGGGCTGACAAAATATCTTTAATTTTAAATCAATTTTCCAGGCGCACTAACACAACGGCTGATGTCATGAAAACATTCAGCTCAGCAGTGCTAACATTGTGCCACTGTAGACAATGTCAACCACTGTGCCACGGTGCCACCCATGGTGGCATAGTGGTTAGCAATGTTGCCTCACGGCGCTAGGGACATTGGTTCGATTCCAGGCTTGGATGACTGTCTGTGTGAAGGTTGCACATTCGCCCCATGTCTGAATGGATTTTCCACCGGTGTTCTGGTTTCCTCCTATATATGTATAGGTTAAGTGATTGACCATGCTAAATTGACCCTGAGTGTCAGAGGGATTAGGAGGGTAAATACGTAGGATTACGGGAAAGCAAGATGGAACTGTTGTCGGTGGACACTGATTGGCTTCCTTCTGCATTGTAGGGATTTTATGATTCCGTAATTCTAAATTCTTTGAATGATTCGATTTCACATGTGAAAAGCTGTTTTCACATTTATTCCAATTTCTTCCAATTGCCAATTACTTAGACAATTTAATTTATTTCCCAAGAATTAAAATGAGTTTTTGGTAGCGTCAGTTGAGGGATCAATGCTGGTCAGGACAATAGGAGAAGTTGATTTTTTTTTGGTTTAGCGTTGAGGAATATTCTTCATCCAACTGGACCAACAGGTGAGCATAAGAG
Organism: Sphyrna mokarran; assembly: GCA_024679065.1. Taxonomy (NCBI): domain Eukaryota; kingdom Metazoa; phylum Chordata; class Chondrichthyes; order Carcharhiniformes; family Carcharhinidae; genus Sphyrna; species Sphyrna mokarran. The sequence goes on from JAGIQG010000015.1 coordinate 61,480,942, forward strand.
CGACATCTCTTTTGGAAATTTATCAGACCTCATTTAAGTTCTCTTTGAACGTTAGATGAAAACTAACAGTTGGCTGTAAGCTGACCAAATTCCTTCCAATATATGCTTACCAAAGTCAAGGCAGCTTAATCCTAAAAACATCCATCTTGCTGTGATGCCCAGATGTCCACTCACGGCCTGAAACAATGCTCCTTTGATGCATGAGGCAAACTGAGGGAGTAACACCTCATCTGCCGATTAGGCATATTACAACCTTCTTGACGCAACACTGAGTTCAACAACTTTAGGTGTGAACTTTCCCCTCCATCTTCACCCTCCTTTCCTTTGTTCCCTTGGCCTGCCCCAATACGACTCCACTTCTTCCACAGATAACCACCTGACCCTTGTTAGCTTTTGTTTTCATTACACATTCTCCTTTCTTACCTTTTGCCACTATTAGCACTTTTTAGTCCCCAATGGCACCATTAACATCCTCTTAGTCTTATGTCCGTGGGTGTTTTGTCAATCTCACCTTTGCTCTGACCTATTCTGTCCATCTATTCTTCCCCACTCAATCCACCCCCTCTCAAACTGTATACTTCATTGCTATTTTACCTCTCTTCCGTTCTGTAGAGAGTCACATGGGCTCTAAACGATAAGTCTCTTTACTGATGCTGCCAGACCTAATGAGGCATTTTCTGTTTGCATTTCAAATTTCCAGCATTCGGAGCATTTTGCATTTATTAATTAGATCACAGACTGGTAACACACATTCATCGATTTAGATACACATTGCCCTTGTCCATATTTCTGTCTGGTATCAACAAAGCAAAGGCTCAGTGCATTTCCCACCCTTGCACTCACCAAGTAGTGTTGCTAAGATCCCCACGATTCCAGTGCCCGATCCCAGTTCAAGCACTTTCTTCCCGCTAAAGATGATGTTTCTCTTCTCAAAATACCGGCAAAGAGCAACCCCCTGGAACGAGGGATAATATAGAGTTTAGGATTTCAAGAGGTCGTCTAACCATTGCCCCATGACATTTATTGATATTACCATTGCGGAATCAACATTCTGATGGTTTAACATTGATCAGAAGTCGCCTAGCCAATTAGATACCATGGCTATAAGGGCAGATCGCCACTCAGCAATCCTTTGAATCATAGAATCATTGAACCCTACAGTGCAGAAAGAGGCCCTTTGGCCTATCGAGTCTGCACTGATCACAATCCGATCCAGCAGTACCCCCATATCCTTACACATTTACCCACTAATCCCTTTAACGTTCACATCTCAGGATAATAACGGACAATTTTAGCATGGCCAATCAACCTAACCCGCATATCTTTGTTGAGTAATTCGTCTCTTCACTCCACAAATTTTGTCTACTAGCTCCAAGGTACAAATCAGGAGTGTAATGGAATATTCTCCAATTGCCTGGAGGAATGCAGCTCATACAACATGCAAGCAGTTCCACATCATCCAGGACAAAGCCGTCTGCTTAATTAGCACATCATCGACAAACATTGACTCCCTCCACCACCAGTACACAGTGGTAGCAATGTGTACCTTCTATAAGGTGCACTGCAGGAACTCACTAAGCCTCCTTTGGCAGCCCCTTCAAAATGCACGATCACTCCCAATTTGAAGAATAAGGGCAACAGGCAGAAGGGAACATTATCACCTGGAAGTTCCCCTCCGAGCCGCCAATCATCCTCTCTTGGAAATATATTCCCATTGCTGCGTTAAAATCCTGGAATTCTCTCCCTAACATGTGCCTACACATCATGAAAATCAAGATATTCATAAAGTAATTTCGCCACTATCTTCTCAAAGGCAATTAAGGATTGGCAGTAAATGCTAACGTAACCAGGGAAGCCCACGTCCCTTCAACGAATTAAAGAATGACTAAGTAATTTAAAATTCTGGGATCTGACACTTAATTTCAAACTTGGTGGATCTGCGTTCAAACGACGCATTACAAAATAAATGTTGGGTCCTCCAAACTACTGTCAGTCAAATAATGACCAGCTAAGACATCAAGTTAGATTGGTATTGGCTGGTCTAATCACAGGTCACATATTTTGAGCAGAATCTTCCTTGGACGACGTAGTCTTCCGCCATACTTACAAGGTCAAAAGGAATAATAACGGAATTAGTAAAGAAATAAAAATGTACCTCGATGAGGTGTAAATTGTAGAGCATTGAAAGACTGTGACCTGAAAACAAAATCAATAGAGAATGCAAAAGTAAAACCAGCACCTGCAAAGATAAATGGGACAACACGGGGCCAATATTAATTGAAGTTTTGCACTATCAACTCGTTCCCATTTATCCTCTCCTGCAACCCCCTGGCCTCCCTCTTAGTTCGCTATCTTGGTTGGAGGCCTAGTAGTATTTTGACTGGATTAGTGATCTACACACCCAGGGTGATAGTCTGTGGAGGCAGTTTCAAATTGAAATCTAATAAACACTGGAATAAAAAGTCTAAAGATGACCTTGAAACCATTGTAGATTGTTGTAAAAACTCATCTGGTTCATTATTGTCCTTTGGGGAAGGAAATCTGCCATCCTACCTTGTCTGACCTTTTTGTAACTCGAGGCCCACAACAACTCCTAACTGCCCTCTCAAATAACCACTCAGTTCAACGGCAATGGGCAATAAATAAATGGGCACCCACATCCCACGAATAAATAATTATTTTTCTTTCTTTTACTTGTTTAAAACCTAATATAATACGAACTCTTCTCTAATTCTTATGATAAGCCCATCAACATTTTTCTGCTTTGCTCACCGCAGATGCGTCCTAGCCTATTTCAGCATTTCCCCGTTACTTCGGATTTCCAGCATCTGCAGCGTTTTACTTTAGAGCAGATAAATGTTCTAATTTGCCTCCCCACCGTCTCGCCCGCATATAATTTAAATGGGAGTCACTCCAAGTCCCTCATCCAACCACTGGGATCTCAGTCAAAGCTGCATCAATGACTCAGTGAAACTGCAGCGTGCCCGGTAATAGAACATAGAACATAGAACATTACAGCACAGAACAGGCCCTTCGGCCTTCGATGTTGCGCCGACCAATATAAAAAGCAATGCCCCTCCAAACTAAACCATTCCCTTCTCTTCCATATACTTATCAACTAACCTCTTAAACGCCACCAAACTTGGCGCATCTACAACTGCTGCAGGCAGGGCATTCCACTCCCGAACCACCCTTTGGGTAAAGAACCTACCTCTGATATCCGTCCTATAACTATCACCCCTTAATTTAAAGCTGTGTCCCCTCGTGCTAGCTTTCTCCATCCTAGGAAAAAGGCTATCACTGTCCACCCTATCTAAACCTCTAATCATCTTATATGTTTCGATAAGGTCCCCTCTTAGCCGCCTCCTTTCTAACGAAAACAACCTCAAATCCCTCAGCCTCTCTTCATAAGACCTGCCCTCCATACCAGGCAACATCCTGGTAAACCTCCTCTGTACCCTCTCCAATGCCTCCACATCTTTCTTATAATGTGGGGACCAGAACTGCACACAATACTCCAAGTGCGGCCGCACTAGAGTTTTGTACAGTTGCAACATGACGTTGCGGCTCCGAAATTCAATCCCCCTACCAATAAAAGCTAAGACTCCATATGCCTTCTTAACAACCTTATCGACTTGACTGCCTACTTTCAGGGATAAGTACTTTCAGGGATAATACCCGGACCACGAAAAATAAACCCCTGGAATCTTCCAGTAACCTGCGAGAGCACGATCCAAAGACCCTAACGCTCAAGTTGCTAAACTGCGAAGACATTTGCAGCCTCTCCATAAATGCTCTACATGACACCGCACACTCGCAAGCTGAAGGAGCGGAAGATGATTGTGGGGAGCAGCACAGATCAACAGATCCTTGTGGAGAGAGAAAACACGCCACCCGGAATAGAGTGGACAATTTCATCAGCTTCACTGAATATCAAAAGGGCATCGAAATCGCCGTTGGAGAATGGGTACGCGGGTGAAAAGTGCGGGGTTCAGTTTCAAACGTGCTTGACAATTGAATGTTCCAACCACCGGGCTGTGGACCAGATGTGCCAGACGGTGATCTATTTTAAAACTTATTTCCCGAGTAAAAGAGGATAATTACAAACAAAATGTCAATGGGAACAGAGAAAAAAATTACAATGAATGTAATAAGTAAACTGGAGACAAAAGACTGGCTTTGCACCGACAAACGAACGCAGCGAACTTACAGCGTCCCAGACGTACGCAGATACGCCCAGGTCAGAACCCAAAATCTGTGCGACCTTCAACTGATATCCGCAGAACTGGAAGTTGCTGTGAGTGATATAGCAGCTTGGGCAATGATCCTCATCTGAGGCATCATTGCTGGTGTACTCAGGGGACAGCGCTGTCGCCATCCTTTCCAATCTTCCTCCGGATTTCCCCTGATGGGCGGTTTGCAAACGGGACTGTGACAGCGGCCTGAAGCATCAACTTGCATTTATAAAGCGCCAGGCGCGCCCTCCGGAAGTCCCAAGAGCTCTTCACAACCAATCATTCTGCTTGCTATTGTTATGCAATAAAGCATGGTAGTCGACGTTGCAATTCTCTAGGTCGTCGTAACGGCCCTGAAACAAATGATCAACTAGTTCATAATGAACGGAATGCCGAAAGGTATTTCTTTCTATCAAAGCTTCCAGTCGAGGAACCTACTGTTTTCTGTGCTAAGCCGTGAGATTCAATCATTGTCTGAACTGTCTCTTCAGTCTCCCTCCTTGAGTTTCTAACCGCGTCCCTTGCGCATTCTATGATTATGTGAAAAATGTTGACATTTCTCTTGCTATTTCCTATCCTGACTGCTTCAATAAACATCCTTCTGAGCACTCCCTCCCCCAATCAATATATCACTGAATCATCAAATCCTAACAGAAGAGGCCATTCAGCCCTTAGAGTCTGCACCAGCTCTCTGACCGCATAGAACATAGAACATAAAACATTAAGCATGTCTTATCCAAATAATTTCCCCTGCCCTATCCCCGAAACCCCACATATTTACCATGACTAACCAATCGCACTTACACTTCTTTGGACACTAAAGGGCATTTTAGCACGACCAATCCACCTAATCAGCACATCCTTCTATTGTGGGAGGAAACGGAAGGACCCGGAGGAAACCCAGACAGACATGGGGAGAATGTGCAAACTCCACACAGATAGTCGGTAAAGGCTGGAATTGAACCTTGGTCCCTGGCGTTGTGAGGCAGCATTGAACACTGTGCCATCGTGTTTCAAGATCGGCTTTGCTTTGGCAGGGATTTCTCCAAATGTGAAACCACAGTCTTTTCACACAGGTTAACAATAAATAATAAAATAATAAGGAAGCCATAGTATTCACATCCATTGCCCTTAGGAAGAGGTTCTCGTTGTTGCCTTCTGAATAATGTGAAAATGGAAATGGATTCCACTTTCAGCCCCTGGTCGTACTTACTCGCACTATGTTATCTCATTCCGGCTAATGGAAACTTAGCCACAGGAAAATTAAATCGAAAAGAAAAGGGCGGGAATGCTTGGGGGCCGGGGTGGGGCTGGGGTAGAATCGGGGAGTTGGGGTAGGATTGGGGTGAGTAATGTGTGGTCAAAGAGAGTATAAAAGAGTTTAATAGAATAAATGAAACAAAGGTGACACAGCTGTATGCATTTAAAACCTAAATTATTTCTAAATGCAGGAATTCATTCCATTCCATTGCGGCATCTTCTCTTCAGGCGAATGATAAAAGGCCGGGACAGTATGAATTGCTGCAAACTCGAATCATCAGCTCCTGCATGAGGCAACAGTGGCCAGCAGAACGCTTTGTTACTCAGAAAGTGATAGAGACAAGAAAAAATGCTTCCTTTGTATCTGAAAGGTCACGGAGAAAGCAGAGATTTTTTGGAGGGGGGGGGTCAAAACTAGGTCGGTACTTGATGAACAAGGAGGTGAAAGTTTAACGGGGAAAGGCAAGGATCTAGGGTAAAGATTACAATCAGATCAGCCATGATCTCGTTGAATGGCGGAGCAAGCTGGAGGGCCTGAGTAGTTTATTTCCTGCTCCAATCTTGAACGTATGTTCGTAAAATTCCACTTCACCGTTGTAGGGAATAAAGAATATAGGCTAATTATTGGACCAAGTTACAGGGTCTTTAACAAAGCAAAGACCAGAGGATTTCTGTGCAGGACTGCACGGATTATGGGTCCCAGTTCCGATCCCCTCTTCCACGACCCAGAAAGTAAACATTCGTATTAATAATAATTAAAAAGCGAACTTTTAAAGATCTATGTTGCAGGCGAGTTCTCCATCCTCGAAAATAGGACAGGAGAAAGATGAGTTATTTTCTCCTTCTGATGAGTCTTTATGAAAAGGAACTAAACCACGAATATGAAGAATAAATCCGGAGGATTATGTCTAAACTAGCCACTGTGAACTTACAGCACAAGCCTACTTTCTGTTAACGTGGATATAACACTAGCAACAGAGCTAAGCATTTTATTTAATTTGAATGTGCCTGGCCAAATTCTGTATAAAAATACTGTGTGGTTTCTGGCGCTTTGTATCATTGTTAGCAAGTAATAACGGAAGAAAGCTTCGGTATAGTTTATCATATAGTCCATTTCTATTCGTGCTCGCGTTGACAAACCAAATGTTATATTGAAAGAGGTTGCTGTATTTGAATGTGCAATAATACACACAGGAAAATTCGACACCCAGAAGGGATAAAGTTTATATACCAACAAGTGTGCCCGACTTATAGTCTGTATCTATTGGATCGTTAATTCTGGGATTGTTTGGTGAACACATCAAAACTCTCCTTTTAATAACGAGGGATCATTATATTTCGCACACATCCAATCAGGGTCAAGGCAGTGGAAGAACATTGGCCTAGTAGATTGTAAGTGATCCATAAACAGTGGTTCGGATCCGGATAGGTCTGGAATAAATCTAAGCTATGGGTAGACAGCATACAAATATGTACGCTCTATGCTAAATGACATCAACATTCCAAGAAACCATATCATAACAAGTTGACAACACTAATTCCAAACTCTGAGTCTGAACGAAACATGGAAAAAAGAGAGACAGTGTGAAGAGCTAGGGTCGAATATGCCTTCCGATTGACAAAATATTGCCCACATAAATCAAATCATGGGTCATTGACTCCGAGAATGTTTATAAATGCCAGAACAAAACTCTTTCCATTAATTTTAGCTCTAGGGTGCATCTCTATTTATAGAAAACAAAATTTAGAGTTCACTATTCAGGAATATAAACTATTAAATTTCATGGAATAGAAGACAGGTTTGACTAATATTTATAGAAATTCATAGAATCCCTACAGTGCAGAAGGAGGCATTTGGTACATCGAGTCTGCACCAACAACCCAGACCGTACTCCATAACCTCATGTATTTACCCTGCTAGTTCCCCTGACACTAAGGGGCAATTTAAAATGACCAATCCATCTCATCCGCACATCCGGAGAAAACCCATGCAGACACGGAGAGAACGTGAAAACTCCACAGCGACAGTGACCCGAGACCATAATGGAACCGGGGTCCCTGGCCATTGTGCCACCGTGTCGATTAAGATACAGCAATAAATAGCTGTTGAATAAATTGATATTCAAAAAGGCATTTGATAAAGACACGGAACAGAATTACTGGGAAAATAGAAACATAGAATTAAATGAATAGTGGGAACTGGGAACGAAGGATCAGGAGACGGGATGTTGTGGTGGACCAATTTTTTTTTTGATTAATGCATGTACTGGGGTCCCTAACGATCGGTATTAGAATTATTGCTTTTCTTGATTTGCATAGAATGACATGGGCTTGGGTATATGCAGTACAGCACAATTTCTAAATTTGTGGATGATACAAAAATTGGCGAAGTAGCAAATAATGAGGAGACGAGTTTCAGCAGAGCCCAGGCTAGTGAAATGGACAGACATATGGCGGATGTAATTTAATAAGCACGGGTATGAAGCCGTGTCCTTTGGGATAAACAATGTGCGTGTTCTCTTCGTGCCTGAGGAGAGAATATAAAATTTCAAATGGTAAATTCTGGAAGGAATTGCAAGTGCTGAAATATCCGAGAGTACATCACCTAAATCTTTAAAGATAGCTGGACAAAATTCTAAAACGGTTAAAGAAACATATGAAGTAATTGACTTTTTAAATCAGGATACAATATGAAGGAGCCCTAGCGAATGACTGGTTTGGCCTCAGTTGGAGTTTCGTGTGCAATTCGCCACGGCACGTTTCATTCTATTTTGCTACTAAATCTTTTCTGTATCCTCTAACAAGTCATCTACCTTCCACCTTCCATAGTCTCGAGCTCATCCAAAGTTCTAACTTGTACTAAGTTCCATTCAGTCATCACTCCTTGGTGCTCACTGACATATTACTATTACAGTTCTGCTCTCTTGTGCCACTCTGATATTAATTGCCCTATTTTTGGGGATGATATATTGAATTTCATAGGCCCCAATCTGTCGAATTTTCTCTCTAAACTCTTCACTTCTCTCTTTTTCTTTGACATGTTGCTTAAAACCTGTTCCCTGACCAAATTTTTGAACATTTCCCCCTACTCCCTCCAACGATTCTCTTATCTGGCTCAGTGTCAAATTTTGGACACAATAGCAAATTTGTAACTGACTTTCCTCTTGTGTACCCGTTTCCTGATTTTTTGTGTACTCAACCTTATACCTTCACATCATTCCTACACTAGGATACTCACAACTGTATTCAACACTCCAGTTCAACCAATGTTGAATATATGTTTAACATAATCTCTTTGATCTTGTAATCCGTGTCCTATTGATAAAGCCGAGGATACTGTATATTTTATTGACTGTTTCTCAACCTGTGCTGCCACATTGAATTACCATGCACACATGCATCCATGTCTCTCTGCTCTTACATGCCTTTTAGAATTGAATCCCTTCGTATATATTGTTTCTACATTCTTCTTATCAAAATGAATCACTTCACTTTTTTTACATGGAACTACATCTGCCATCTGTATACTTATTTCACCAATTTATCGCTATCCTTCTGTTTGCCTTGCCTTATCTTCCCCATAATTCAAGATGCTCCTAAGCTTCAACTCATCTACAAATTTGGAAATTGTGCCCTGCAGACCAAGTTCAAAGTCATTAATATATCTCAGAAAAAACAAGGGGAACAATACCGACCCCAGAAGAATTCCACTACAAAACACCTCAGATTCTGAAAAACATCAGTTAACAAATTCTCTTCTGTTTCCTTTAGCTCAACTAATTTTGCATCCGTGTATCCTTTGCTCATACGCCTGCCTTGTGGCATCGTGTCAGATGCCTTTTGGAGTCCATGTTCAACAACATTGTCCTTATCAATCTTCGCTGCAATCTCTTCAATAAACTCCAGTATGTTAGTTAAACGCGATTTGCCTTTAATTAAGCTGCATTTGCCAAAGTGACTGTCAGTTTTACTCCAATGATTGATTCCCGAAGTTTCCCCAATACCGAAGTTAAATAGACTGATCTCCAATCGCTGGCTGATGTTTAACAAGATTTTATGAACACGACTATAACTTTTGCAATTCTGTAGTCCTCTGGCATCATCTTTAAATCTAAGAAAGTTTGGAAAATTAAGGATATTGCCCCTGTAATTTCTATTCTCACTTTCCCCACTGTCTTTGAATGTATCTCATCTTGATCTTTTCCACTTTAACTGCAGGCAGCCTTTCCAATATGTCCATTTTAAATTATTCTAGTGTATTAATTAGCTCCTCTTTCATTACTTGGTAAGGACAAATCCAAAATATTTGCTCAATATCTCAACTATTCCACCCCACACCCACGCCTCCATGCGTAAATCATGCTTTTGATTCGTCATGAGTTCTACTCCTTGTTTTACTACCCATTTACCATTTCTATGCCTATAAAATAATTACCATTTCTATAAACATTATAGAAATTACCATTTCTATAAACATAGACAGGGATCACGGGTAGAAGTGGGAACATCGAGTTGGCGGCATGGGCTCGTTGGGCTGAAGGGCCTGTTTCCCGTGCTGTTTTGTTCTTTGTTAAAATACTTTGTGATTCCGTTTTATATTGGCTAAGAGTCACTGTTCATGCTTCCTCTTTGCTTCTCTAATTTGCTTTCTCACGCCTCCTCCAAAACTTTTGCTTAGACGTGGTTATCCTTTGTAACATCCACCTGATATCTGTCACAGTACCCCTTTTCTTCATCATCCTGATATCTAGCTCTTTCATCACCTGGAGAGCTCTGGGATTGTCTGCCCTATTTCCTCTGAGTGGAATGTAGCTTAACTGTGCCCCAATTATCTCTCCTTTGAAGGTTGGCCATCATTTAGGTATAACTTTTTCTGCCATCCTTTCATTCCTGTTTATCTGGTATTGGCTTTTCTAGTCCACTAAGCTTTTAAATAGCCAGTCTAAATCATATTTTTACTTTTTTTAAACTCCATCCTTGAAGTTACAAAGTCAATGCTCAGAATAGACCAGATAAATCCGAATCCATTTCTTGCTTGCACCAAAAACAAATTCAAAAGTCAATTGAATTCAGTTCATATTCCTCCAAGAGGAACAAATAAGATCAATAAGGATAAGGCAATGCACACCATCTTGTGCTCAATCCGACCCTTGATCGTTGCCCTCTAAGTGCTTGTGATCAACTTGGCCCATTTCTATCCTAGAAGCAGATATAGCAATGTCTCCTTTCTCATTACACTGGAAGTATACTGCTGTAGAAGAAATTCCTGAAGGAACACTTATCCCTCGTGGCCTTTATACTACTGTATATTATTTGCATATATAAAATCCCATTTGTTAGATGATTCTTGCACTTCTCTGCAGTTTACTTGCAAATTTTCCTCTACATTTTCCCCACTGGTAGTGATCTATAACCAACACGAGGACTGCAATTATATCCTTTGTGTTTCTTGCTTCTAGCCTTTGATAGCTCTGGGATATCTTCCCTTTCCATCACTGAAAAACATTCCTTAATCAATTCTGCCACACTTCTCCATTTTCGACTATTTCTATCTTTGCTAAGCACTTTGCACTCACAAAGGTTTAATGCCCAGTTCTGACCATTGAATCAGGCTTCTGTTATAGGCACAGCGTCATATATTTCCATATGGCAATGTACGTCTTGAACTCACCAATCTTAAAACACCCATGCGAATGGATTGTAATTCTGCATTTAGGCGTCATCACTTTTTCCCTTACTTGGGACTCACTTGACAAATTACTGCAGCCAGATCTCGTGCTATCCATCTCTCCTAGTATTTTCGACCCCTTGGTATTCCTCTCTGATGTTAACTTCTGGTTCTCACAGCCTCGCCAAGTTTTTTTAATACCACCTCAGTAGCACTAGCAGATCGTTTGGAACTTGGTTTCTGCTCTACTTACGCGCAACCCGTTTGGCCACGTAGGCCTATTTCTCCAGTGCCAGTCCCAGTGCTTCGATAATTTAAATCCATTGCACGTTTTAGCCACGCTTTTATCTGCTTCATCCTTATATTTCGTGCGTGGTACTGGAAGCAATCAGGAAATTGGAGAACCTGCTGGCTAATTTCTTTCCCGTTCCTTAAATTCTGACTAAGTCTACATCTCTCTTTCTATTAATGTATATGATATACAAGAGACCAGAACATGGCATTCATTGGGTTTTCGTTCTATTCATCTTCAAAACATATAATTCCTGCTTATTCCTTCTTGGAGCCACTGGTGGGGACAAAATCCCCACCTCCCGGCTCGCTGCTCCCTTCCCCAAATGTAAGAAGTTAGATCTTACATTTATTCATTTGGGAGGGATGATTAAAGGTCACAAAGTGGTAGTTTGATGAAAAATATGAAGGGAGTTTTCGTAAATTTGCAGACAAGCCCCCGCGAAAAATCACACCATATTTTTAAAGCCGCAGATTGAGCCTTCGTTTTGGATCAATTCTTCTGTTCAGCCTCTTAGGGCTGATGATTGCATTCCAGTTGTTACCGGTGACAAAAAATATATTGTCATGGAAGAATACTTCGGAACAGTGTAGCGGATATCGCAACTAATCTTGCTGACTAGCGAAGGCGATTGTAACCAGGAAAATAATTACACATGTTGCCTTATTATGGGGGGGTGTATAGAGTTAGTTTATCAATAGCGGCAACTTCACTGCACAAGAACAAACTGAACCCATTTACTTCAGAAACTTAGAAGCTGGAACAATAAGTGCTGGAAGAACGGAGCATTTACTGAAGAGGACATTACATAGTGACCTCAGAGTGAAAAATTGCTCAATGCTCCACGTCATTTACAAAACACCAATGATACAAATAAGTAACTAATGTGCCAAAATGCAACAGATATTTCGGTCTTTTTTCCAGAAAAGCCCTCCATTCGTTAATAAAGCTGACAATATTAAATAACTCAAGCAGCATTATTATTCAGGATCACATGTGGGGTTGCGCATGATGTAAAAGTAACTATTTCTTACGGTCTCTGCATTATTATCTAGTTAAAAAAATCGCGGGAAAATGCTATCGGCTACAGACTTGTGGCCCTAGACTTGTATGGAAGTGGGCGCCGAGGGAATTGCAGTTGATAGCGGGGAAGGAGTGTTAATCATAGTTTACCAGGGAGTGGCCGTCGCGGGAATCAGGCATTGAGGGGACCATCTATTTCTTGATCTGTCAAATGTATTTGTCCAGTTCATGAAATTGAATGCAATGTTTTGAAATTGGACCGCTGAAAAAAAGGACTAAATTAACTCATTAAATGAAATAATTGATATTAGGTCTATCGACGCAGTAATAAATGAAGGGGTTTTAAGACTTCCCACGACTCAGTTATCGTGCCCATCTTTGAATTAACTGGCGAAGCACATGGGTTAGATTGAGACATCGCCGGTATAGAGCCTTGAGGAATTCAATTATTGCACATCTCAGTAATATTATTTTACAGCATTATAGTGAGCATTGTGGGCTTACGGCCGTTCTTAAAATACTTACCTGTTAGATGCTTACTGATTACATATATCAGCGATTAACATTATTAGTGAAGCTCTAGCAGTTCAAAATGGAACTGCAAAATAATATAACAGTGATGTGCAATAATGGCATTCCCGAGCGATCTGAATTAGATAGCTCATTTACACATGCGCCTCTTCAATATCTTGTAAACTGAATCAATACCTCACTTGTTAAATGTTAGTGTCCGAATTTTGAAGCTGTTCTATTCACAATATAGGGGCAAACAGATGGCAATTATGATCAGATTTCTAGACACATATCAGCAAATATTAGGGTGCACTTAAAACATATGGTATGCCAAATATGAAGGCTACATCGCTATTCAGCTCAGTGCACTTTCAGTGCACTTCAGTTGTAACTATCTCAAATCAGCTCTGTTGCACAGAAAAACATGTTGACCCCAATAATCCATCCCATGAAACTATTATCCACAAATGCTTCTCATCATAGAAACAGAACAAAGAAACGATGATGATTTGTTTTTGCAATTAGTTTATTATTTAATCGGGAGATTGAAGACTATGGGGGCTATCATAACATACATAAAATGAAATAGCAAGGAATTAGCCATCCAGCCCTTCATGTCAATGCACGTATTTTGTTGGGCTCACGAATTAATCGCATCTCATACCTTTCCCCCATACCTCTGTACATTTCTCCATTCAAATATGTCCCCAATAATCTTTTTTTTCTACTGAATCTGCTCCCACTAACCTCTGAGCCAGTGCGTTCCAGGTCGCAACAACTCGCAATGTTTCCTCATGTCTCACTCTGGTTCTTTTGCCGATCATCTTAAACCTGTTTCCTTTGGTTGCCGACCGATTATACTGCATTTGCACTCGTCCAAGACTGTGAACGTCCCTACCAAACTTGTTCTATGGGTAGCACGGTGGCACCGTGGTTAGCACTGCTGCATTACAGCGCCAGGGACGCGGATTCAGTTCCGGCATCGGGTCACTGTGTGTGTGGAGTGTACATATTCTTTCTGTGTCTGCGTGACGTTCTTTAGAGTGCCCGTTTTCCTCCCACAGTCCAAAAATGTGCAGGTTTTTTTAATTGGCCAAGGTAAATTGCCCCTTAGTGTCAGGGTAACTTGCTTGAGGTTACCGGAATAGAACATGGGAGGGATTGTTGTCGATGCAGACACGATGGACCGAATGGCTTCTTTCTGCAATGTAGGGATTCTATGAAAAGGATGAAAATAACAATAAATGGAACGTTAAGGGGCATGAGGCGTCAAGATGAGAAAAGTCTTGGGGTAACAATTGCAATTGAAATATTTTACCGCTACTAGAGATTTAAAAATCGGATTAAATAGCAAACTCCGCGTAAAGCTTTTCTGAAATTGTGGAAATCAGAACGTGGATTAATTCTTACGGGAACAGTTCTAATTCATTAGTGGGAGCGACCTGAACTTATTGGTTCCTTGCTTAGCAGTTGTACAGAAATCTCAAGGTTTAGTTGCACAATGTATCCATTCTCAGCCCCTGCTGTCAACTGGAGATTTAAAAATCGTGCCCGTTTTTAACTTGGCCAAGAGTTTAGAAGCACAAATACACAGCTCAATGTGGCAGTACACGTTTTAATCAGTTTGTAAGGGACAAGCGTTGAAACAGCGTGTGAAAAATTACTGCGGAACAAGTGAGGCATCTTTAGGTGAGTTTACGTCTTGCTCATTCTTATTTATTTTCGAATGATATCCCCTCGCATGCCTACGTCCGGCACTGCTATCTCTCTCAGGAATTCTTTGTTACAACTGTTTGTCAAGTCATAGAAAGAGAGAAGCAAGTAAAATAGGGGCAGCAAGAGGCCATTCGGTCCTTCGATTTTGCTCAGCCATTCATTATGAACATAGCTGGTCATCAAATTAAATAGCCATCCCACCATATCCTTTCATGTCATTCGCCCCAAGAGCTATACCTACCTCCTTAATGATTTGGCCTCAAATACTTTCTGAGATAGTGAATTTCACAGGCTTGCCATTCTGTGAAGAAAATTCTCTTCATCTCAATTCTAAAAGGTTTATCTTGTATCCTTAGATTAGGACACCATCACCATCGGGAACATCCTTCCTGTATCTATTCTCTGTCTGGTCCTGTTAGAATTTTGTAGGTTTCTATGAGATCCCTAAATTTTAAATGAGAGGTATGAATAAAGCTGCGGTCCCGGTGAAATAATTGCTGTTAGTACTTTCATTAATAGCATTGCTTCAGAAGTTTTAAAAGTTTACTTTTGAAGAAACTAATTTTAATAAAGTTAGGATTGAAAATAACTCATTGGTGGGATTATCAAGATATATTAATGGCGTCAATAGTATTGGAGATATGTTTTATGTTTATAATTTAATTATTAGCATTATTTGGAGCTTACGTTTTATTCGTCGTATTGGATTGATAATAACATTATTACTTTTAGCAAGATGGTTAGCTGATTCATATTACTAAATTATAGGCCGTCAGTGGTAGGGAAGCTGTTGGAGGGGATCCTTAGAGATAGGATGTATAGGCACTTAGAGCGTTGTGATCTGATTACGGTTACGCAGCATGGCTTTGTTGAGGGGAGGTCGTGCCTTACGAATCTGCCAGAATTTTTTGAGGAGGTGACGAAAATGGTCAACGAAGGGCGAATCTTTGATGTTGTCTACATGGATTTCAGTAAGGCGTTTGACAAAGTCCCTCATGGGAGGTTAGTTGAAAAGGTCAAGGCTCATGGGATATAAGGACAGGTAGCTAGATGGATAAGTAATTGGCTTGGTAATAGAAGACAGAGAGTAATAGTGGAAGGTGTTTTTCTAGCTGGAGGTCGGTCACTAGTGGTGTGCCGCAGGGCTCGGTGCTGGGACCTCTTCTTTTTGTAATATATATAAATGACTTGGAAGAGGGAGTAAGTGGAGTGATCAGCAAGTTTGCAGATGGTACAAAATTGGCTGGACTTGCGGATAGTGAGGAGCATTGTCAGGCGATGCAGCAGGACATAGATAGGCTGGTAACTTGGGTAGATAGATGGTAGATGGAATTCAATCCTGATAAATGCGAGGTGATGCATTTCAGGAGAAAGAATGTAGGGGGGAGGTATATGATAAAGGGTAGACCTGTTAAGAGTATAGAAACGCAAGGGGACCTGAGGGTGCAGGTGCACAAGTCTCTGAAGGTGGCAGAGCAGGTGTAGAAGGTTGTGAAGAAAGCAGGTGTAAAAGGTTGTGAAGAAAGCTAGCCTTTATAGGAAGGGGTATAGAGTACAAGAGCTGGCCTTTAATGTTGCAGTTGTATAAAACATTGGTTAGACCTCATTTGGAATACTACGTCCAGTTCTGGTCGCCTTACTACCGGAAGGACGTGGAGACTCTGGAGAGAGTGCAGAGAAGGTTTACCAGGATGTTGCCTGGTATGGAAGGTCTGAGTTACCAGGAGAGGTTAGGCAAATTGGGGCTGTTTTCCTTAGAAAGACGTAGACTTAGAGGAGATCTGATAGAGGTGTACAAGATTATGAGGGGTATAGATAGAGTAAACAGGATGGACTCAAATAGCACGAGGGGTCACGGGCTTAGGGTGGGGGGGGGTAAGGTATAATTTGGATGCTAGAGGGAGGTTTTTTTCACACAGAGGGTGGTGGGGGTATAGAATGCGCTGCCAAGTAAAGTGGTGGAGGCAGGCACTCTGGAGTTATTTAAGAAATACTTAGATGGGCACATGAACAGAATGGGAGTGGAGGGGTATAGAAAACTGATTTAAAATAGGGATCATGAGCCTTGGAAGTCTCTTGGAAGTGTGTAAATAGATGATGATATTGATGTACTTGTTGTTATCCTACAGGTGTTTCGGTCCACCTTGTTGTCTAACAAAGGGCAAACACACAATGGGTCGTGAGAGTGCTGCTCTTGGATTTTTTCGAGAGTATCCTAGTGCTTCACGTCGTTAGTGTACACTTGACCTGGAACATTTTATGGGCAACACGACAGCTCAGTGACTATCGCTGTGCTGTGCAGATACATGGATTTGGGCCTGTGTTTCTGGGAGTTTGTGCATTCTCCCCGTGCTTGCGTGGGTTTTCTCTGGGTTCTCCGGTTTCATCCCACATCCCAAAAATGTGCTCTTAGGCTAATTGGCAAAAGAAATTTTCCCTAAATTGTCTCAAATTTGGGTTTTAATACATAGATCTATAAGTAAAGATAGGGATCACGGGTAGAAGTGGGAACATCGGGGAGGCGGCGTGGGCTCGTTGGGCCGAAGGGCCTGTTTCCCGTGCTGTTTTGTTCTAAACTGAATGTTTTTCTAATTGCAGGTACTATTATTATTTGAATTAATAGTATCACTGTTGTTATTATTGACATAATTGTACATCTAGGTTTCCTTCCCGTGCCTAATGTTCTCTTTTTGGGAATTCTCTTGCCTCAGGAGAAATCACTTTTTGACATTGCAGAGACTCGAAAAATATCTGAGAAACACTTTTCGGAATCCCATTTGTGAAATTAGAAGAAACCAGTTGTATACATTAGAATATTGTCAGAATAATTAAGGCTAATTTATTGATATTTCAGATTCAATTTTTAGTTTGGGGCAAATTACAGTTTAAAAGTAAGGTAATTAAAATGGGGGACTTTAAAAACTGTAAGAGCTCCTCATGTAGTGCCCTTTCAAGAGGTCGCATATTATAAGATCGGAATTAGGATGTTGAAAGCCATCAAACAGCATGGCTTTCATTTAGCTGCGTACTCGCGCACTTAAAAGAATTGCTCTGACTTTATAGAGAAGCGCTCGAGTATGTTTACATCTTCACTTACGTCAGGAGACCTGTCAGCAACGACAACAAAGCTAAGAAGGACATCTCGGCCTGGCTGAATATAGTTAGGGATGCATTTACCAGATTTTGAACCATCAGGAAATCCAAACAATGCATCATAAGATCAAAATCAGACTATACAACAGTAATGTAACGTCGGTCCTGCTGTGCAGATCTGAATGCTGGAGGATATCAAGGATATGGGCAAGGGCAATGCTTTTCGTAATAATTACCCATATATGATCTGTAACTTCAACTGAACAAATAGATTTCTCAATGAGGACCTGTACAAGAAGACTGGTTACTACAGAATTGCCACTGAGAACAAAACGCACCTGGTAAGGTCGCTAAGGCATGTACTAAGGGTGCTCAAAGAACGTATAGCAAAGATGGATTTAGAATGGGCAGCAGCAGAGAAACGTAAATGGGGCAGGCCAAAACAGCATGGTGGGTTCGACTAAGGTGACTGAACTGGAAGACATGGGGCTTACATGGAGTGAGACACAAGCCACAGCACAAAGCAGGGCCCGATGAAGGCACATTGTCGCGGCCTTATGTTTTTTCCGGGAACAAGAAGTAACCAACTTCATTTTGGAGGAGATTATATGTATAAAAGCAAGGTAATAAAAATGCTTCAGATATTGCCAGAGCACCTCAAGTGGGATCATTTCAAAGCATCCCACGTGTAGTTGTAAGGTCAGGGTTAGGAATACGAAAGCCATAAAACGGGACCTTTTGGCAGTTGAAGTGCAGACGATAAGTCATAGGAGAATTTCTCCGACTTTGTTAGAAGTTTAAATTATCCACGCAGACTTCTGGGTCAAGACGTTTGGTTCAGAGATTACAAGTTAATTTATGCAAATAGCTATCCAACATTCCGATTAACCGCCTTTGCCAAGCAGATGATTGATTCAGGTGAAGCCTTATTTGGAAATTATCTGTCGATGTTTCATGATGGCATTTGGGGTTGGAACATATAGCATCCAAGTTGTTGGTGTGAATTCTGATTTCAACAGGCAGAGAAAAAAAGGGCCTGATGATAGCTGAAAGTAACTAGACGAAACAAAAAGGCTATCAGCAATCAATCTATTTCTTGGGGAATGGCAGCAAACCAAGGTACAGTGAAGCCCACCCTTGAACTCGACTGTCCATAATGGTGCGTTCTAAAGGGACAATGTATTTAGAGCCTAGTAGAAAAATCTCAAGAAATTTTAGTCATCAGAGGAATACAGAGGAGAACCAGAGTGAAATTGTAAATGCTGTGGCATGTTGGATTGTTCTTAGGAAGTTCAAAATTAGTAGCTAAGGAGAGTCAAAGTGGAAAGGGAATGGTTCAATCAAAGAGTTTTAAAGCACTTATGGTGCGTTCATTACTTTTTGAGTGCAAAGCGTAATTAATAACATAAGATAGTATCTAGTTCCTTTGCTTAACTTTCGTATCGTAAAACATTTTGTTTAAACCATGGAATCTTTAGGTATTATTCATTCGGTGGATAATGAAGATTTCAAATTTCTCTTTAAATGTCTCTGATCCCTCCAGAGATGACGACATTATGTATATAAAAGAGAAGTATACATTTTGCAACTTCTGTTTCAGTAGTAGAAGGTAAACGTTTAAAATATGAAAATATTGCAAAGCTTGTCTTCTTCAGTGTCAGGATACAGGTTATAAACGAAGGGACATGCTTTTTAAATTAAGACAAGTGAGCAGATTATTACTGGGCCTGTTTCTTGTACACAACGCTGGGGCTCAGATCAGTAAGTGCAATTGGCAAATCCCGTCTGTACTTGTTAATTTGCCATAGCTGACTTAATCTGAGGCAAAAGATTGCTACAAAGTTCATTATAAACCAACGGCCCACAACTGTAGCAATTACGATACACAAAGGAAGAGAATTGATACTGATAGTCATCTCAATAACACGAGCAAATATTGAGTCACCAGGTACAAAATCGCTGCCCTTTCCATCAATTCCTCCGACTTGATTCAATTTCTTATGTTTATTTACGCTTCACTATACCTAGACACAAATTGCAGTATTTGCATCTAGTTTGTGACTTGGGCACAATTTCGGTGAGAAATTGCTGCAAATTGGCTGTCGAGTACGTTGAGAGTTATGCAGTTGGAACGCGAGAGAGAATTGAAATATGCTTTAATGCGCCGTGGCACACTGGCTAGCATTGCTGCCTCACGCTACCATTGGACGCTTTGGTGACTTGTCTGCACGTTCTCCCCTTGTCTTCGTGGGTTTCTTCCCGGTGCTCCAGTTTCCTCCTTCGGGCTGAAAGATGAGCTTGTGAGGTCCATTGACCAGTCTTAATTCTCCCTCAGTGCGCCCCGAGTGTGGCGACTAGGGTATTTTCGGAATAACTTTATTGCAGTGTTATCGTAAGGCTGCTTGTGACACTAACAAACATTGCTTTATGTAAGTAAAATAATCATATCTTCCTCAGCACCTTCTGAAGAGATTGGAATTTACTACAAAAGAAACAATAAATATGCTGAAGAAAGTAATAAGCATTAAGGGAACAGTCATATTGATTCCTATGATTTGTCCAAAAGATGCCATACACATAAACCTTGATTTGCTATTACGAGAGGTCTTTCTTGACACGAGAACCACCCTTCTGTGAAACACAATCACTTTTGCACTTTTATGTTCCTATCACTAGATGGAAAATCATCCGCACGAAGAGATATGGTCCATTAAGCGTCACTTCTGGCGTAATAAAATACTTCGGATATAGTGAACACGATATTTAACCCGGCTAAACTTTTATATGCATAGACATATGCCCTCAACTCTTTCTAGGAATATTCTGAATTCACTTTAAAGCACACTATGAAAAAATGTAAACCATTATTAAAACTCTATTAAACAAGTTCTGTTGAGAAGTCATATTGGTTCTTCCAATTCCAAAGGCTCACTAGCCAATTCAAACACTTGGAGACGAGAAGTTGCAAAATCTAAAGAACCCCATTATTCAGAATGGGAACAGTCTAATATCGCAGGGCACTGCCGCTTCTGAGGGCGTCAAGTTTGCTTTCTGCATCAACACCTCACTGCTGTAGGTCCAATGCTCATCGGCCGATTCTGATGCTTTTTTTGTTGACCTCTAGTTTTACAAATATGAACAGTTACGATGTTTCCAAATCTTATCTTGGACAACTAAAAGATGCTGTATTTCAGTAGAATTCTACTGTGTCTACATTGTTACTTTTTCAAAGAATCTAAATATCGGAATCAGCAGTTATGCCTCATACTTATATTAAGCGGACGATGACAGCATAACGGAAAATCAGTTGATATTTTATCTTCAAATTTTCCTTATTAGTTTACCATGTCACTGTCTTTTTGAATAGTACTGTTTAAGTTCCTCTGCTTGTAAGTTATCTTCACCTTTCTTCCCCCTCGGCTTTTCTCTCTCCCTTTGTTCTATTAACTCTTTAGTTTGGAAATTGATTAGTTCCTCTCCGGTACTTTGCAAGACTATTTATTGACTTTCAGTCACATAGATTTTTTTTTAGAGCAACACAGCACGGGAAACAGGCCCTTCGGCCCAACGAGCCCGCGCCGCCGTCATAACTATATAGTAGCAATTCCATTATCCTATTATAGATTTAGGTTATTCCTAATATGGAAGACTCTCACTATAGGGACAATTTGTTTCCCAATCAGCCTAAGAGCGAATTTTTGGGTTGTGGGAGGAAACCGGAGTGCCCGGAGAAAACCCACGCAACCACGGGGAGAACGCGCAAACTCCCGCAGACACCGGCCCAATTCCAAGTGTCTGCACAGCCACATCGATAGTCTCTGAGCTGTCATGGTGCCCTTCAGATGGTCCACATAAAGCACTCATTTACGACATGAAGTACCAGGCAACCCATGAATCAACATCCAAGAGCTGTACTCGCACCACCTGCCGAATGCATGCTCAATGTTGGTCAAGTATGGACCGAATTACCTGTGGAAAAAAAGCCGTAGTTAAACAGTCCTACTATATCCCTCTATCTGCATACCGCTCATGTGGCTGTCCAAGAGACCCTTAAACAGCCCCAGCGTGCCTGCTCCCACCACCTTACTCGGCAGTGCATTCCACACCCCCACTACCCTTTGTGTGAAAAACTGCCCTCTAATATTCGTCTTATACATAGCCCCCCTCACCCTAAGGCCATGACCCCATCCTATCCATTTCTGAAGGTGGAAAAAGTTTACCTCCATTTACTCTATCTATACCCCTTATAATCTTATACACCTCTATGAGATCCCCTCTAAGCCGACGTCTTTCAAGGGAAAACAACCCCAGTCTATTTAATCGTTCCTCATAAGACAGTCCTTCCATACCAGGCAGCATCCTGGTAAACCTCCTCTGCACTCTCTCCAAGGACTCCACATCCTTCCGATAGTACGGCGACCAGAACTGGACGCAGTATTCCAAGTGAGGCCTAACCAACGTTCTATACAACTGCAACATCAAACTCCTACTCTTGTATTCTATACCCTTTTCTATGAAAGCTAACATACTATACGCCTTCTTTATCACCTTCTCCACCTGTGAGGACACCTTCAGAGACTTGTGAACCTGCACCCCCAAGTCTCTCTGCGTCTCTATGCTCCGTATAGTTTTACCTTTTATCCTATAACTCTCTTCTACATTTTTCCGGCCAAAATGCATCACCTCGCATTTATCCGGATTAAATTCCATTTGCCATCTATCTGCCCAGTCTACCAACCTATCTATGTCCTGTTGTATTGCCTGACACTGCTCCTCTGTACCCGCCAATCCAAGCATCTTGGTGTCATCAGCAAATTTGCTGATCTCACCACCTACCCCAACTTCCAAGTCGTTTATGTAGACCACAAATAGAAGAGGACCTAGTACTGAGCCTTGTGGCACTCCACTAGTGACAGGCTTCCAGCTGGAAAAAGAGCCTTCCACTACTACCCTCTGTCTCCTCCTCCCGAGCCAGTTCTTCGACCCATCTACATACCTGACCCTGTATCCCATGCGCCTTCACCTTCTCTATCAGTCTACCATGAGGAACCTTGTCAAATGCCTTACTGAAATCCATGTAGACGACATCAACAGCCTGTCCTTCATCAACTGTTTTTGTCACTACTATTACATTTGCCTTAGACCCTTCTCCCTTCAAAATTCCCTCTACCCTCTCTGAAACATCCTGGACCCCTGCTCCAGGGAGGCAGACTACCATCCTGGAGTCTCTCTTTTGCCCACAGAATCGCCTATCGATCCCTTTAACCATCCCATCCCCCACCACTATCTCGCTTCCTGCTTTCCTGCTGGTTTGATTTGATTTGGTACCACAGAGCTATGAGGAGTGTGAAGATTAAGGTTTGCTACAATTGTACCAAGTGTTTAATTTTTACACCAATTTAAAAAAAAAGCGGCCGCTGTTGGGTTCACAGTCAATTTTGCCGCTGATAATGAAAGTAAATCTTATGTTTTGTTAAGTGCCTTCTGCTATTTAAAATAACAATTTGCTGCGTTTTACATGATTTTCTAACTGTCTTTCTTTATTACAAATAAAACTTGAAGTCTACAGGTTGACAAGAAACTGATAGAAATCCGCACCTGGGGCACAGGAGGAAACTTGTTTGGAGTTCGCAAAAAGTCAGTTCGATTTCAGAGAGAATGAGTAGCAGCTTGGATACCGATCCTTTCTTTGAGTTGGAGGAGAAGAGTTATGAATTTAGTGGACACCACTTGAAGATCTCCATGTTTAAAGGATCGTATCTTGGTGTTTCTGCTTTTGTCTGGGAACCCGTAAGTCTAGCAGCCTACTGCATTTTTTTTGTATTGAAGAATAAGCTTAGTACTTATGTTGCAATGTATTTGCTAGATACATTGATATAGACGTTCAAAATATTTACAAACCAATTGGGCCGACAGATTCATGCTCCACAGAAAATTCCTTCCATTCCTTTTCATTGAACTTATCACCATATCCTCTGACATTCTTCCCTGGCATGCTTATCTAGCTTCCATTGCATGTACCTTTGCTGTTTTTGGCCTTGCTTGCAAATTGAAACTCTAGGCCCACTTTGCTGTTTTTTTTTCCCTTGACCGCGTAGGGCTACATAGAAACATGGAACAATACAGCACAATACAGGCCCTTTGGCCCTCAATGTTGTGCCGAACTATGTCTAAACCCAAGATCAAGCTATCCCTTTCCCAATCATCCGAGTGTGCTCCATGTGCCTATCTAATAACCGCCCGAAGGTTTCTAAAGCGTCCGATTCCACTATCATAGCAGACATGTATTCCACACCCTAACCACTCTTTGGGTAAAGAACCTACCTCGGACATCCCTCCTATATCTCCCACCATGAACCTTATAGATATGACCCCTAATAAGAGCTACATCCATCAGAGAAAACAATCTCTGCACATCCACTTTATCCTCCTCCTCATCTTATAAACTTCTATTAAGTTGCCTCTCATCATCCTCTGCTCAAAAGAGAAAAGCCCCAGCTCAACCTTTCCTCATAAGACCTACCCTCCAAACCAGGCAGCATCCTGGTAAATCTCCTCTGCGTTCTCTCCAATATTGCATCGGTACTTTTTGAAAACTGCATCTTCACCCTGAGATTTCGTATTCCTCTCCTCAATTTGGACGTGTATTTTTGAGGAAAATATAGTTTTCTTTTCATATTCCTATTCTTCCTTTCAAAATACTCACAAGCTTATCTATATTGAAGTTCATTTGGAGATCAAGCACCCATTTTGTAATTATATTAATGCCTTCCTGTCCTCCTCTGTAGAAAATGCGACAAACAATTTGATGAATTCCAGAAATTAGCAAGTACCTATTTGATTCCTGAATATATCATTTGTGTAAATAATGAAATTCTACTCATTACATTTCCGTTATCTATATTTACATTACATCTTCAAAAAATTGAATAAAATTGATCAAGGGTCACCTTCCATCTTGGAATTCTTGTGACATGCTCTGTCATGTTTTCAGTTTCTAACTATTTTCTGAATGATGAAGGATTGCACTGTCTTGCCTGTAACCTATCCAGTGTTAGCTGTTTCCTGATTTCTTCTGGCTTCCTTAAGTGCTAACACTATTCCTTTTCATAATGAATGATCGTATATGTAATTATGTATCTGAATCTCACAGAGTCATACAATTTTACAGCACAGAAAGAAGCCATTCAGTCCATCGTGTTTGTGCAATCATCAAAGCTATCTGTTCTAATCCTATTTCCAGCATTTGGTCCAAGGCCTTGTATGCAGTGACGTTACAAATGCTCATTTAAATGTCTTAAATATTGTGAGAGCTCCTGCTTTCACATCATTTCAGGCAGCTAGTTCCAGATGCACACCATGCTCTGAATGAGAAAGCTTTTCCTTAAACCCCTTTTAAATTTCCTACTCCTTATCTTAAATCTATGCCCCCTAGTAATTGACCCAACTACTAAAGAGAAAATCTTATTCCTAGCCAGTCTATCTATGTCCCTCATAATTTTGCACACCTTTGCGACGTCCCCCTCAACCTCTCTGCTCTAAGGAAACCAATCTCCAGCCGATCCAGCCTCTCTTCATAGGTGACACGCCTCAACAGATGCTACATCCTACTGCGGAATCTTGCTCCACCTTCTCTAGTGCAATCCTTCGTATAGTTTAGCAACCAGAATTGCACGCAGTATTCCAGCTGTAGCCTTACTGATCATACCTTTCTCCCTCCCCACACATTGACATCTAGATCATTAATGTTTAGTGCAAATAGAAAAAGGCCCAGCACCCAGCGGTAAGCCACTGGGCAAAGAAACAGCTTTCTACCATTAGTTTCTACCTCTTACCACAAAGCCAATTTTGGATTCAATTTCCCAAATTGCCCTGGACCCCATGGGTTCTTACCTTAGAATATAGAACATAGAACATTACAGCGCAGAACAGGCCCTTTGGCCTTCGATGTTGCGCCGACCAATTATGAAAAAAGCAATGACCCTCCAAACTAAACCATTCCCTTCTCTTCCATAAACTTATCAACTAACCTCTTAAACGCCACCAAACTTGTCGCATCTACAACTGCCGCAGGCAGGGCATTCCACTCCCGAACCACCCTTTGGGTAAAGAACCTACCTCTGATATCCGTCCTATAACTATCACCCCTTAATTTAAAGCTGTGTCCCCTCGTGCTAGCTTTTTCCATCCTAGGAAAAAGGCTATCACTGTCCACCCTATCTAAACCTCTAATCATCTTTATATGTTTCGATCAGGTCCCCTCTTAGCCGCCTCCTTTCTAACGAAAACAACCTCAAATCCCTCAGCCTCTCCTCATAAGACCTGCCCTCCATTCCAGGCAACATCCTGGTGAACCTCCTCTGTACCCTCTCCAATGCCTCCAAATCTTTCTTATAATGTGGGGACCAGAACTGCACACAATACTCCAAGTGTGGCTGCACTAGAGTTTTGTACAGTTGTAACATGACGTTGCGGCTCCGAAATTCAATCCCCCTACCAATAAAAGCTAAGACTCCGTATGCCTTCTTAACAACCTTATCGACTTGACTGCTTACTTTCAGGGATATATGCACAAATACACCAAGATCCCTCTGTTCATCAACACTATTAAGAATCCTACCATTAGCCCTATACTCTACACATTTATTATTCCTGCCAAAGTGCATTACCTCACACTTTTCCACATTAAACTCCATTTGCCACATCTCGGCCCAGCTCTGCAACTTGTCCAAGTCTCTCTGCAAACTATAACACCCCTCTTCACTATCTACCACTCCACCGACTTTAGTGTCATCTGCAACTTTACTAATCCATCCTTCAATACCCTCATCCAGATCATTTATAAAAATTACAAACAGCAGGGGCCTCAAAACAGACCCCTGAGGTACACCACTTGTAACCGAACTCCACGATGAATATCTCCCATCAACCACCACCCTCTGTCTTCTATCCGCTAGCCAATTCCTAATTCATCATTCTTTTATGTGGGACCTTATTAAAAACCTTAATGAAGTCAATATAAGCTACATCTCTGCACTATCCTAATCTACATATTTAGTCACCTCGAAAAATTTGTTTGGCATGATCTCCTCCTGACGAAGCCATGTTGACTAGCCTTGATTAATCCTTTCCTTTCCAAGTTAAGGTTAATTCTGTTTCTCGGAATATTTTCTAATAATTTCCCTAACATTGAAGTTGATATCTTCCTTATCTTCTTCTAATATATGGAAATGCAATCCAACCAGACTGAAGGTATGTATCATTTTGCGTTTGATTAGTTGAGGAATTAAATGGTTCTTCCTAAGGGACAAAACAGTTTATAGTATAGTATACAGCAACTTCAATCTAGAACAGCCATCCCAACGTAATTAACAACAATATAATGAATAAATTACTGAGATCGAGTCACTTAAGGAGATATCAGGACTGACAGCCAAGAATTTGACAAATGGGATAGGTTGAAGGAGCATGAACAAGGAGAGAGAGGCCAAGAGGCAGAGAGAGTGGTTGACCTGAACTGCTCATACAAAGGTCCCTGAATAGCCTTTTTGATTCCAACCATTTTTACGTCACTTCCCACATCGCCTTATTTCTTTGTGAGCGTTATAAATCGATTAGTAACCTAGAGATGCAGAAAAATGCTCTGGAGAATCGGGTACAAATCCCACCATGGCAGATATTGCAATTTGGATTCAAGAGCAACACAGCAGATGTTCTTATTAACTTGGCTGTGCTTTTCTTATAGGGCCTTGTTCTCTGTCGGTACTTTGAGAATGAGAACATTGATTTTATTGGGAAGAAGGTCCTTGAACTGGGGTCTGGCACAGGAATTGTCGGGATTTTAGCGGTGCTACTGGGTAAGTTGTCATTTTGAAATAAGAGGCAAAAAATTTTTTGTCTTAGTATTAATGGATTATCTTTATCTATTCCGTCTTTTCCTGATGCTATATTAAAGAATTTAATCAGATCATCCGTTAACTTTCCAAATTCTCGGGAAAGCAGGCCGAGTTTGCATAATCTGTCATCAAGAGCTAAGCATGGAGGTGCATGGATTATTCTTGTAACTATGTGGTACTTCCACTAAGGCCAACATATTGTTGCTAAAGTGTGATATCCAGATCTCCTCACAATACTCCAAGTGGGGTCTAACCAGGGTTTTGTATAGTGGCAGCACAACTTCCTAACATCTCTGGAACAGCCTGACCTATTTCTTAGATTAGGCTCCCTAGTTCCAGAATGTCCAACCAGTTTTGAAGTTTAAGTCACCCTATCTTTGGTAATAGACTCCAATAATTTCCTCATCATAGATGTTAGGCTAACTAATCTTCGTGCCCCTGTTTTCCTTTTTCACCCTTCTTAAAAAATAACATGACATGAACAATTTCTGAATCCAGGGGGGCCACTACTGAATCTGGGGGACTCTGAAATATTATAATTAACGCATCTACAATATGCTCTCCTATTTGTTTTAATATCCTTGGATGGAAACCGTCAGGTCCTGGGGATTTGTCACTCTTTTGTTTCAATAATTGCCTTATTATCAATTGTTACGTTAATACGCTCTATCCTATTCCACTGGTAAACAATAATAAACTTAAATGATGCCAAAGATTTGGTATGAGGAGAGAATTGGTGAAGGTTAATGGGACAAACAGACTAAAAGATGTGAAGATAAATAAACAAGAGGAAACATTTAAATAAATAATTCTAAATGTTCAGCAAAAATACATTCCGTTGAAAAACAAATAGTCATCAAGGCGGACAAACCCTGGCACAATCAGGAAGTTAAGGTTAGGATTAAAAGAAAAGACTTCCAATGTTGATGAGAAACAATAGCAAATCTGAGGGTCTGAAATGTTAAAAAAAGGAAAGAGCCTCAAAAACTTGATTAAAAAGGGAAAATATTTGATTAGAGTAAATTAGCCAGATATATAAAAATAGATTGTAAGAATATTTTACGAAATGAGGAGAGAAAACAGGATGTCCCTTAGGAGAAGTGGCAAGATAAATTGTCATAGGAAATTATGAAACTGCAGAAATAAATATATTAAGTCTGCCTTGGCAGTAGAAGAAACGCAATTCCATAACAGAAATATACAGTATCCTCGGGGCTACAAAGAATGAGGAAATTAAGAAATGCAATATTCGCAGGAACAATGTATCAGAGATACATATGGAACTAAAATACAAGAAATTCTTAAGACTTCAAAACTTTCAACATTGTCTTCTCAAAGAAATAGTCGCAGAAGTAATGGATATACTGGCTATGCTTTTACAAAATTCCTCAGGTTCGTGATCAGTCCCACTTGATTAACATTGTTAAATATTACTTTGGTAAAATGCTAGAATTTATTATTAAAGAAGTCTTAACAATGCGTTTGGGAAAATATATAATTAAATTATATAATTTAATGTGGTTTTCTTAAAGAGAAATCATTTTTGACAAATTTATTAGAGTTTTTTGAGGGTAAAAGAAGATAAACTCCAAGATCAGCCTAGTTTGCATTGAATAGTGGAGCAGTTCCAATAACAACTCCTCTCATCAATACCAACTCATTCCGTCCTTCATAAGATGACAACATTCCCTTACCCAATCTCCAAGTTATCAATCTAATGTACTTTCCCTGAACTGCTTCTAACGCCTTTATACTTAATCATAACTAAAGAGACCAAAGCTGCACATAATTATTGAGATTGCTGTTCAACATTCATAGTCAACACTGTTACGTTAGAAAATGAACAGTGGTCTCCACACCAGGGATTAAAAGGCAATACTAATAAAAGGAGAATTGACTGCTGGCTCTGAATTCTGCTTTGATACTCACTGGCCATTGTCTGTTTTGACCCTGCAGCATCATGTAGCTCCTGGGAACTGTAAAACCTTCTGAAGTTATAGGGCTAATGACCATACCATTCACATTGTTTATCATTTCAGTTACTGTTGTTGGTATTTACTTCTCTATTTGCATTCGTTTATAGAACCTAACTATTTATTATTTGTAGTGCCCCACATTCTATGTATCACTTATAGTGTTGACCCCCAGCTTTTCTTTATGATCTATAGCCACAATTATGCATGTCATTCTATTAACTGCTATTAATATGAAACATCTCTATCCCCATAGTTGTCACAAATTGGATTTGCCAATTTAGTAACATAAAATATACAATCAAGGGTCGGCCAGTCTACTACTCAACATTATTATGGCTGAACATCAATAATTATTTCCCTGTCTACTGCCTATAAAACATTCCCTGAGTAACTAAATATCTGTCTATCACAATGATGGCACGTTTGCAACCATCTGGAATGATGCATCCAAAAATGCACAACCATTTGAAAGACAGAATTTTTCCTTTCCTCGATCCTAAGTGATCAACCCCTTAACCTGAGGCTTTTTTTTAGATTCCCCAGCTATGAGAAAGAACAGTGAGTGTCTTTTCTATTAAGTTCATTTAGAATATTACATTTCAATGAATGCACATTTCTTACTACTGAAGTTCAGAGAATGTAGGCCGAATTTACTCAGTCTCACATTAAAGGGCAACTT
Organism: Sphyrna mokarran; assembly: GCA_024679065.1. Classification (NCBI taxonomy): domain Eukaryota; kingdom Metazoa; phylum Chordata; class Chondrichthyes; order Carcharhiniformes; family Carcharhinidae; genus Sphyrna; species Sphyrna mokarran. The sequence continues at coordinate 61,511,293 of JAGIQG010000015.1, forward strand.
TCTAATCCCAGCAACAAATGTCACATTCACTGCACCAATTCCAATGGAACCATATTTTCTCTTAAATATGGAGGCTTAAAATGCAAACAGCACACCAGTTGTGATTTCAGTGAACCTCTGTACAGTTGTAGCAATACTTATTTATTCTTGTACCATTGTAATTCCCATTGTAATATAAGTCAACATGCTAGTTACGATTGGAATTGATTGTGACACACTTATACTAACATTTTAAGCTCCTTATCTGAGTATAAGAATGCCACTGAATAGAACATCAAAATTTGCAAATTCCACACTTTGAAAAATATTTTGATTTTCTATTCTTTCTACAAAAATGAGTAATCTTACTCTATATTCCTTCTGCTACCTTTTTGCCTTTTTCAATTATCTTGTTAATACCACTTTGCATCTTCTTCACGTTCTCCTCACAGCTTATATTTCCAAACTATGGCTATGTTTGAAGCCATTGTTCAAACACCTGGCTTTGAACTATTGGCAGAGTAAGATCAATTATTTTCGATCACTGCATCCGATCATTAATATAGATGGTAAATGGCTGAGGCCCTTGTGCTGACATGGCTTGCTAACTTGAAAATGCTCAATTTATCTCTATTCTCTGCTTTATGTCCATAACCAATCCTCTATCCCCGACAAGATATTACTCCCTACTCTACAGGCCTTATTTTGTATGTGCATGTTTTATTTGGTATCTTACTGACCACCTTTAGGACATGGGAGTGTATTTATTGGTTCTCTGTGTAAGTTAGCTCTTCAAAAACATATGCCAAATTCCCTTTTATAAAATCATCTTACAATTTTTAAATATGTTGTCAAGGCGTTCTTAATAAAACTTGAATCCATGTATGGTTTAGGCTAACTAGATTGTTGTGCGTAAAGATTGCTATGCGTAAAGATTGCTATGCCCAAACCATATTGTTGCTGTCCAACTTCCTCACTCCTCCAGTTGCTTCACATAGCGCAGAATCCTAAAATTTCTCTGCACAATGTTTGCCACTGTTAAAAGTGAATATCCCTGCAATTATCATTCGTGGCCATTAATCTGGTAATTCTCAAGTTTACGTTGTAATTATTACTAATTATATACATAACTGGTCACGGCCTATAATATATTTTTACATAAAATGTATGTTCTAATTGTTGCGCATACACTTATAATTCCAATCTGGAGTGCATGCGCTTCTGGTTCCTATTAGAGTGCAAGTACCATAAATCGTCTTCACCGTGATTTCCTCTCCAATTAATATTCTTCGAGATCACCGGTATGACTGTTACTTCTAGTTGTAATGTCTTATGGTTACTAATAAAAGGCCTTTCCATACAATTATTTATCATTTGATTTTGACTATTATGAACATTCATGATACTTTACTTTTAATATTCATCGTAAAACTTACCTCTCGAATTAATGCTAGTCGTATTGTTTGCCCCATAATTAACGTTCATAGTGCCTATACTTGTAATTATTATTCTAGGGCTAACCCTAATAGCTGCATTCATTATGTTGATCACCACCTCCTTTATTTCTTTTTCACAGTCCCATGACTTCTTCAGTCATACTCCATAACTAAGATGCAGAACTCATATCCGTGCAGTTATTATTCCGGGGTTCAGTAGTTCAGCTGGCCAGAGTGTGATCCAGAGTGACATCAACAGCACGCTTTCAATCGCATACCGGCTGTATTAGTTTATGGAGCTTGTAATTTAAAGTGAAATATCTGCTGTTGATTCACATGATTCTTCACTTTGATTATAATCTTTCTACGACAATATTTTAAGCAGATAATGGGTTAGCCGTGGCCCTGTTGGTAGCACTCTCATTTCTGAGAATGTCCTAGACCCAAGTCCCACTCCAGAACAAAGCTTAAGGCTAATTGAATTGAGGAATCAGAATTCTGATGAAAGATCACGGCCCCCAACACTGACTTTGCTTCTCTCTACAGATGCAGTTAAAATTTGCTGAGTATTTCCAGCAATTTCTGATTCTATTTCTTCCAGATTCTAATGTGCGCAGTATTCTGATTTTTGATTAAGGGAAATTGATACGTTACGTAATTTCAGATATGGGCTTTGTTCTTAAAATTGGCACTGGTCCTTGGCCGCTGTTATCTCTAGAACCAATGAGGTTGAGTAGACTTGCAATGGCAGAGAGTTATGTCATGAGGGACGATGTAAAGTGCTCCCCAAATCAAAATATTCTCAAACAACTAAACTGATGGAGAAAATATACATGAAAGTGAGGCAAACTTTTGTTTGCTTGATGCATTGATGCCTACATGAATAGAGAACAGGTAGTACATGAGAGAATAATGACAAAGTTATATATGGAAAGTGAATTTGGAAAGACCAGATTTCGATTGCTCTTCTTATGAAACTCATATTGCCGCTAACACACACAGAGAGCAGGTGCCCGAGGCCATTCTCAGTTTACAAAATCCCACTCTGTGGACTGTTTCTTCCTGGCTCTTTGGCTCATGAACATTCAGCCCCCCATAGCTAAGAGACAGAGCAAAAAAGTGGGAGTAAATAGGTGTTTTTTCTTTCTGGTTGGCGATCAGTGACTGGCGGTGCGCGTCAGGGATCAGTGTTGGAACTGCAATTGTTTACAATTTACATAGATGATTTGGAATCGGTGCCCAAGTGTAGTGTGTCAAAGTTTACGGATGATACTATGATGAGTGGTAGAGCAAAGTATGCAGAGGACAGTGAACGTCTGCGAAGGGGTATAGATAATTTAAGTGAATGGGCAAGGGTCTGACAGATGGAATACAATAATGGCAAATGTGAGGTCGTCCATTTTGGTCCGAAGAACAGCAAAATTGATTTTTATTCAAAGGGAAATAAATTGCAGCATGCTGCTGTGCAGCAGAACCTGGATGTCCTTGTGGATGAATCACAAAAATTTGTTTGCAAGTACAACAGGTAATTAAGAAGGCAAATGGAACTTCCCCTAATTGCTAGGAGGATGGTGTTTAAAAACAGGGAGGTTATGTCGCAGTTATATAAAGTTCTGGTGAGGTTGCACCTGGAGTACTGTGTACAGTTTTGGTCTGCTTACTTGAGAAATTAACACTGGAGGAGGTGCAAAGGCGATTCACTAGTTTGATTCTAGAGTTGAGAAGGTTGGCTTATGCAGAGAAGCTGAATGGACAGGGACTATGCTCATTCGAATTTAGAAGACGGCTGGTGGGGGGATCTTATAGAAACATATGAAATGAAGAGGATAGATAAGATAGAGGGAAGGAGGTTGTTTCCACTACAGGGTAAAATTAGAACTGGGGCATAGCTTCAAAATAAGGAGGAGAAGATTTGTAAGTGAGTTAAGGCCCAAAAGGTTGTAATCTCTGGAATTCCCTGCCCAGTGAAGCAGCTAAGGCTATCTTGTTGAATGTTTTTAAGGCTAAGATTGACAAATTTTTGATTAATAAAGAAATTAAGGGTGATGATGAGCCGGCGAGTAAGTGGAGCTGAATCCACGAAAAGATTAGTCATGATCTTATTGAATGGCGGAAGAGGCTGGTGGGGCCAAATGGCCTACTCCTTCTCCTAGTTCTTACGTTCTTACGTTACAATTGTTTCAGCTAATTGAACTCTTGTTGCTTTACCGCGAAAAAAAAAGATGCACTAAACAATTCGCGCTTTGCTGAAATCATGAGATGATTGTGCTATATTTTTCTTTATGCCAGGTGGAGATGTCACCTTGACGGACAGACCGTACGTTTTGAAGCAAATAGAATATAACATACTTGCTAACATTCCACTCACCAGCCGACATCGTTCAAAAGTCCGTGCTCTTGCGTGGGGTGACGACCAGGATAACTTTTCAAACGACTTCGATTTCATTCTGGGTTCGGATATTGTGTACAACCCAACGCAATTTCAAGGCCTTTTACAGACGCTATTGCACGTCTGCAGCGAGAAAACTATAGTTTACATGTCTTCTAACGTGACTGCCAGAGAGGGTTCCGCCAATTTTCACGAGCATCTCCTGCCTCGGCAGTTCAACAGTGAGCTCCTCCATACAAGCGGAAGCAATTTTATTTACAAACTGACCAAAAAAGTTCCACATAGTTTCTGATAAGCCGGCAAAACAATGAATGATTTGTCACCTAACAATGGTGGATACACTAAGCTCATTAACTTTGTGGAAAGCTGGTTCTAATTAAAAAAAATCACGGTTTCAATTTATATATCATAATTTTCCCTGCACTCTCTTTCGATATCTCGACATTTGGTAATTTATATGGACACATTAGTATGCTTGACTTAAACGCTTTTCTGTACAAGATACACGATCCCTTCAGGATCTATATAAGGACAGATCCTAAATGGAGTAACTTTGAGGCATTACTGTTTTTGATGTCCAAAAGTTCTCACGCTTACCTCCTAAACGTTGTGTAGTTAAAATGTTAATGTTATTGAGTTAAAGTAAAATATAATATCCCAGAGGAGGAATTACGCTGTTCCATATCAGCACTGAACCGGCGGTGGCTGTGGCAAAAAAAAATGGAGCCTTTCAAATAGTAAAATTATAGTTAACAATTTGAAATGATTGAGACAAACTCTCTCGTTAAAAAACACACAGGGGAATTTCATTCGAGGGAAGGGGGAATTTATTTCTTATCAGTATTGCAAAGGATTCCTTAAACCTCAATATACCCATTTCTACCTATTGGCGGAATCAGTAAGCCTCACTCTACTTTCACTGAACGAAACAAAACTTTTTTATCTCAATTTCCATTTTACTTTGTGAATGTATGCCAACAGCCCTGATCTTGAGTATCTCCACCATACTCCTCTGACACCCACCAATCTGATGCTTCCTCTTTCCTTTGGCCTGAAGGGCAACTCTCGCGTGTCCTGCATTGATAAATCAGATTGCAAGGTTTTTGGGGATTCACCGCTACCAAGTCTCCAAGTACATTTACCGGCTCTCGTGACACTAATTCAATTCCTAATCCACTGAATGGGGGCTAATGACTATTAATTTTACGAAATGATAACAATGCTGCTCATTGCTGCTCTACACATGGTCTATTGGAGATTTGAATGCCCCGCGTGAATGCCCCGGGAAAGTCAGCCCGGCATAAAAGATCCCAAGTTAATTGACTAAGAATGCATCAGACGAAATGAAATAGTTGGTTATCTTTTGAATCTTGTTATTCGATGAGCATGTTCCCTCTTCTCAGATAGAATCCGTGGAACTCTATAAAGGTGAATTTTCAAGCTCCCCCCTGCAACAATCCTTATTGAATCATAAGAACTTGGACCAGGAGTAGGCAATTTAGCCACTCAAGGCTGTTCCGCAATTTAAGTAGATCATAGCTGATCTCATTTCAGCCTCAACTCCATTTTCCTGCCGTTTCATAGCCCTTCAGATCCTTAATAATTAAAAATTTCTTCGTTAAATTTACTGAACGCCCGAGCATCCATCACACTCTGATGTAGTGAATTCCACAGACTCATGACGCTTTGAGAAAAGTAATTTCTCTTCATCTCTGTTTTAAATCTACTACCCCTTATCACAAATCTTTGACCTCTCGTTCTAGATTAATCTAAAGATGAAACATTCCTATCATGTCAACTTCGTCAATATCTCTTAGCATATTGAACACCTCAATTAGATCTCCTATCATTCTTCTAATCTCCAGTGAGTATAGGCCTAAACTGCCCAATCTGCCTTCGCAAACAAACTTCTCATATATGGCATCTATCTAGCAAACCTCCTCCAATGCAACTACATCTCTCTTGAAGTAAGGGAACCAAAACAATATACAATATTCTAAATGCAGTCTCACTGATGCATTGTATAATGACGTCAATGCTTCACTAATTTTATTTATTCCTTAAATAACAAATGGCAAAAATTCCATTTGTCTTCCTTAGTTACTTGCTGAATCTGCAGATTAGCTTTCTGTGATTAATGTACGAGGATACCCAGGTCTCTCTTTACTGAAGCACTCCAAAGTTTGCCTTCACTTAAATAAGAATTTGCTTTTTTTATTTTTCCTACCAAAACGGACAACTTCATACTAAGCCAGCTTAAACTCTTTCTAAAATTTTGTCCCATTTATTTAAGCTATCTATATCAATTTGTAAAATTCTACCTATTTTAGTGTTTTCTGCAAATTTGGCTATGGTACCTGCTATCCTTGCATCCATGTCATGCATTAGAATAGTTGGACCCAAGGACCAAGCCCAGTGACATCCTAATAATTGCAAATTGCAACCAGTAAAAGACCTATTTATTCCGACCCTCTGGTTTTTGCTGATTAGCCAATCCTCCATCCAAGCTGATACACTATTATTAATACAATGTGAACTAACTTTGCATATTAACCTTTTGTGTGGCACCTTACCAAATGCCTTCTGGAGGTGCAGATATACAACATCTACAGGATCACCATTATTCACCTTGCGTGTTACATTCTTGAAGAACTCAAGCAAAGTAGTCAAACATGAGTTTCCTTTCATAAAACCATGCCGACCCTGATGGATTGCATTTTGACTTTCCAAATGTCCTGATATTACTTTCTTTATAATGGATTTTAACAATATTTCAACATTGGATGAACTAATTAATCCATAGGTTCCAACATTTTGCTTCGTCCACTTTTCAATGTGGGTGTTATATTAACATTTTCCCAATCCACAGCATCCATTCCCACATTGAAGGTATTCCGGAATACTGTAACTATTGGATTTATTGTCTCCAATATCACTTCCTTTAAGATCCCAGGATATAGTCCATTAGAGCCTCGGGATTTACCTGCCTTAAATCCCAGTAGTTCGCTCATTACTTTTGATAATGATGGTTCTAAGTTCGTTCCCTTCTATAACCTCATCATTTTCTGTTGCTATCGGGATGGTTTTCGTGTCCTCTGCCGTGAAAACTGAGGCAAAATATTGATTTAGTGTCTCAACTATTTCTGCATTCCCCATTATTAACTCACCAGCCTCATTTTCCAAGAGACCAAAATTCACTTGAGCTACTCTCCTCCTCTTGATTTACCTGTAGAAGATTTTGCTAATTTATTTTGTGACTGTGCTTGTTTTCCCTTCATTGAATAAGTATCATTAATTGCCACGACAAAAATATTTTCTTTTAATGTAATAAATCACAGCACAAGCAGGCATCACGTGTCAGCAGTGCAAATATTTAGACTAAGATAGTAAAGTTTACTTGCGCATCAGATATTGGAAATATTCGCACAGTTCAGGTCTTGTGCATATTGACATTGTAAGTGTTAATTGTACTGAAAGTAATAAAACGTTGATGACGCTTGAACTTGTTCTGTGCTTAAATGAAAACGGAAGTGCAGACTTAATACTCAAAATGCCGCCTTACTTTGACCACGAATCTCTGATTCCAAATTGAAATATTCAGTAACAAAACACGCATCATAATTAGCAATAAAAACGGAACATGCTGGATAAACTCGGCAGTTCTGGCAGTATATGTGGAGAGAGAAACAGAATTAATGTTTCGAGCTCAAATGCCTATTTACAGTTCCGTTGAAGAATGCCTCACGATTCAATGCTGGTCTTCAACTACGTACAATCTGTATTAATGATTTGGATGAAGGGACAAAGTGCAATTTACCCACATTTGCTGATGATACAAAGATAAGTAGGGAAACAAGTCCTTTGGAGAATACAGATAATTTACAAAGGGATATAGACAAAGTAAGTGGACGAAAAATTGGCAGGGGGTATAATATGGGAAAATATGAAGTTTTCCATTCGACGGGAAAGAGTATTGTAGTGGAATGTGATTTAAAAGGGGAATCGCTGCTTTAATACAGAAGGATCCCGGATATGAATCACAAAAGAAAGCACGCTGAGTCGGGAGGTCGAATGTAAAGTTTCCCTTTACTGCCAGGAAGCTAAAACTTAAACGTTAGCAAGTCTTATTACAACTGCACAGGATATGAACAATATTGCATAACATTTAGCCCTCTTTTTGTTGTAAATTGTTGTTACCAAATGGAGGAGTGGGGCCTGCAATTCATTGGAACCTTTTTTAAACTCCATTCTTATAGTTACAAAGCCAATGTTCAGAATGGACCCGACAAACCCAAATCCAGGTCTAGCTTGTTCCAAAAACCAAATTCAAAATCCGATTGAATCCAATTCAAGGTCCCCACAAGGGAGACAAATATGATCCAGGCTGACAAGATGAGGCATTACGACCCACCTTGGGCTTCATCAGATGCCTGATCTTAGTCAAAAGGCCGCGAAACGTCACGACATGAAACCACTCAGTAAACAAGAACATAGAACATAGAACATAGAACAATACAGCACAGAACAGGCCCTTCGGCCTTCGATGTTGTGCCGACCAAAATAAAAAGCAATGCCCCTCCTAACTAAACCATTCCCTTCTAATCCATATACTTATCAACTAACCTCTTAAACGCCACCAAACTTGGCGCATCTACAACAGCTGCAGGCAGGGCATTCCACTTCCTAATCACTCTTTGAGTAAAGAACCTACCTCTGATATCCGTCCTATAACTCATACCCCTTAATTTAAAGTTGTGTTCCCTCGTGCTAGCTTTCTCCATCCTAGGAAAAAGGCTATCACTGTCCACCCTATCCAAACCTCTAATTATCTTATATGTTTCAATAATATCCCCCCTTAGCCGCCTCCTTTCTAACGAAAACAACCTCAAATCCTTCAACCTCTCTTCATAGGACCTGCCCTCCATACCAGGCAACATCCTAGTAAACCTCCTCTGTACCCTCCCCAATGCCTCCACATCTTTCTTATAATGTGGCGACCAGAACTGCACACAATACTCCAAGTGCGGCCGCACTAGAGGTTTGTACAGCTGCAACATGATGCTGCGGCTCCTAAATTCAATCCCCCTACCAATAAAAGCTAAGACTCCATAAGCCTTCTTAACAACTTTATCCACTTGACTGCCTACTTTCAGGGATCTATGACACATACACCAAGATCCTTCTGTTCCTCAACACTATTAAGAGCCCTACCATTAGCCCTATACTCTACACATTTATTGTTCCTGCCAAAGTGCATTACCTCACACTTTCCACATTAAACTCCATTTGCCACCTCTCGGCCCAGCTCTGCAACTTGTCCAAGTCACTCTGTAAACTAAACACCCCTCTTCACTATCTACCACACCACCAACTTTAGTATCATCTGCAAATTTACTGATCCATCCCTCAATACCCTCATCCAGATCATTTATAAAAATTACAAACAGCAGGGGCCCCAAAACAGACCCCTGAGACACACCACTCGTCACCGAACTCCACGATGAATATCTCCCATCAACCACCACCCTCTGTCTTCTATCTGCCAGCCAATTTCTAATCCAATAGCTAAATCACCCTCTATTCCACACATCTGCATTTTCTGTAGAAGTCTTCCATGGGCCACCTTATCAAAAGCCTTACTAAAGTCCATATATACTACATCAACCGCCTTACCCCCATCCACCTCTCTGGTCACTGTCTCAAAAAACTCAATGAGGTTAGTAAGGCATGACCTACCCTTCACGAAACCATGCTGACTATCCCCAATCAATTCATTTCTCTCTAAATAACTATAATTCCTATCCCTAATAATTCTCTCCAATACCTTGCCCACCACAGAAGTAAGACTCACTGGCCTATAATTCCCAGGAAGGTCTCTCTTCCCCTTCTTAAACAAAGGGACCACATTCGCTATCCTCCAGTCCTCCGGAACCACACCCGTAACCAACGAGGACCTGAAGATCAGAGCCAGAGGCTCTGCAATCTCCTCTCTTGCCTCCAGAGAATCCTAGGGTAAATCCCGTCCGGCCCAGGGGACTTATCCAACTTCAAACCCTCGAGAATTTCTAACACATCCTCCCTATCTACTACAATACTCCCCAATTTGCAACCCTGTACCTCAGTTCTCTCCACAGCTACATTTCCAGCACTCTGCGTGAATACCGAAGAGAAATATTTATTCAGTGCCTCGCCAATCTCTTCAGGCTCCACGCACAAATTCCCACTGCTATCTATGACTGGCCCTAATCTTGCCCTAACCAATCTTCTATTCTTAACATATCGAAAGAAAGCTTTAGGATTCTCCTTAATCCTATCAGCCAACATCTTCTCGTGTCCCCTCTTAGCTATCCTCAATTCACTTTTTACCTCCTTCCTAGCTAATCTATAGCTATCCATTGCACTACCTGAGCCTTCAAGCCTCATCCTGACATAAGCCTCCTTTTTCTTCTTAACCAGCAAATCAACTCTTTTCGTACACCAAAGCTCTCTTACTCGTCCATTTCCTCCCTGCCTGACAGGGACATACTTATCAAGGACTCTCAGCAGCTGCTCCTTGAATAAGCACCACATTCCAGATGTTCCCAGTCCCTGTAGTTCCATAGTCCAATCTACGCACCCTAATTCTCTCCTGATGGCCTCATAATTACCCTTCCCCAGCTATAACTACAGCCCCCAGCTTCATGCCTATCCCTGTCCATCACTAAGGTGAACGTAACCGAATTGTGGTCACTATCACCAAAATGTTCACTAACTTCCAAGCCTAACACCAAATTTTCCCTGGGACGTCGTTTGAAATTAGCCGAGGTTTGAAGAAAACAATGTAATCAAATGGAGGCCTTTACTTGAAGTATAGACAGTTCTGTACTTAATTTTACCCTTGCAAAAAAGTCTTATTAATTAAAAGCATAAAACAGTAACGTTTTATGTTTCGAAATATTCGTTCTCCAACGATGTATGTAAGCGCTGTTGAACCATAAGACTGTAAACTCTCCTTCCAGCTGAGTTTCCTGTCTCTTTCTCATTTTCCTCCTGTCTCCCATCATCCCCCCGCCCCCCGCCCATCTTCGTTGCTGGTGTCGGCTTACCATCATTATCAAGAACTCTTTGCGCCTCTTCAAATCGTCAACTAAAGTAGCACAGATTATATGAGAATCTTTTCCAGCGAAAGGAAAACGATGTAGTTCTTGGAATTTTTACCGACTGAGATTTGTTTTCATGAGATGAGGGCGTTACTGGCAAGGCCAACGTACATTGTCAGTCTCTGGTTCCCTTTGAACTGTGTCGTTCCTAAACTATTTCGAAGGACATTTATGAGTCAATTAGCTGGGCTGTGAGTATGGCATCATTTGGAGACCAGACCAGGTTGCATTCCTTATGGAGCGTTAGAGAACTAAATGGAGTGCTATTATCACCATTGTTAAGGCTAACTTTTAATTGCAAATATAATTAACTGAATTTAAATTCCACCAGAATTTGAACCCATGTTCCCCAGGTCGGGGCACGGCAGCTGGTGAAATTTGAATTCAATAAAAATCTGGAATTAAAAGATACCATGAAATCAATCTGGTTCACCGTCTGCTAGTGGGAGAGACTCTCAGAGAAATCACTCAACGCTCAGGCATCAAACGGTTTATTTTCGCCGGCGGGGAGATGGCTTCTGTTAAACCCAGTTACTCTCTCCGACGAACAAAGGAAAAACATCCATTCTTATACATTTCTCAAACATCTACACAGCTCGTCACGGCTGGACCTTGTCCAATAATATTGATTACAGATGACACTGAGTAGTCGCATATCCAATAAAAAAGGCATTACGTAAGGTGGCTTGTGTATGATCAGCTCGTAGTCTCAGAGTCACGACTCATGGTATCTCAGGCAATATTATTTTTCTTTTCTCATCTGGAGTCTTGCGTGTATAATACTTGGGTGTCCAGGGCACCTCCTTATAATTTCTAATGATTGTCCAATGAAATATCGTTGGGCAGACTCTCCTATCATCTAATAATTTCGTATCATGCAGACTCTCCTATGAAATAATCTCCAATCTCCTTACAATCTCAAATAACCGTCCTTCTTAATCCTCCGTGTCTGGTTTTCATTCGAGACCTCAGATCACAGACTAGTACCAGTTACTAGTATCTGTGGACTATTATGCATAAGCTTGTGCCAACTGGTGGTGCTCAGAAACGTGGCTAAAAGCTAGAATCCATCTGTAACGTTTTAGTATTCTGAGCTCATGTTAACATGGTGGAGTTTTCATGCAGGCCCTTTGTGATCGTATAACAGTAAATTCGTACATATTTATTTTATACTATTTATCCCTACTAATATAAATTGCTATGCAGGTACCTTTGAATATAAATTGTTCTGCAGGCACCTAGACCAAGGACATTGTTCCTCCTAAACTTGTTCGTTAAATTTCCCTTCGACACTGCCCTTGCTACGATCCAGGACAATGCAGCTGACTTTGAAATGGTCTGGCAAACAGCCATACTCACAGAATCATATTTTATGGCAACATATCAAAGGTGGGCAAGGAGATCTGCTGATAATTACCACGTATGATTATGCCATACTGTTGCTGGACTAAGTGAGCTTTGACTCAGGGTCATCCAGACTCGAAACGTTGGCTTTATTCTCTCTCCATAGATGCTGTCAGAGCTGATGACATTTTTCAGCATTTTCTGTTTTTGTTGCTGCACTAATCTGTGAGACAGCTCTCCCAGTTTTGTCCTCTCCCCTCGCGCCCCCAGCCCCCGCCTGAAGATGTTCGATCACTGTCTGCAGGCTGATGAATACTACTCTTCCACGTTGAACATAATTTGGAAGAAATGTTGATTGTGGTAAGGGCGCAGAATGGATGGGGAGCTTCGATGCCCATTTCCAAAAGTAGGTTTGTAGACCCACTTTAGAATGAGCTGGTCAAGTCCAAAGTGGCATAGCTGCCAGACTGGGTATGTTGCTATGGTGAGAGAACCAACAAAAGACAAGTACATACTTGACCTCAACCTCACCAAATGCCTGCTGTAGATGCAACTGCCTGTAACAATATTGTAGGAAGGGCCACCGCACAGTGATAGTGGAGATGAAGTCTGGTCTTCACACTGAGGACACATCCATTGCATTATGTGGTATTATGACTGTGTTAAACGGGACAGAATTTGAAAAGATGTAGCAACTCAAGAATGAGGCATCCATAAGGCACGGTATACATCAGCAGCAGCAGAACTGAACCCAACCACAAACTATAACCTCACAATATATGCCGGTATATCCCCACTGTACCATAACCACCCTTCCAGGGGATCAACATTGATGCAATGAAAAGTGCAGGAGAGTACGCCAGGAGTGAAATCAGACATAGATAAAAATGTCAATTCGATGAATGCACACAACAATTTGTGTGCCAAATAACATAACTATCGAGTAACTGGCAGAGCGAACTGATTCAATAACTAATTGATCAGACCTAGGCTCTGCAGTCCTAACACATCCAGTAACGAATGCTGGTGGACAATTAACCAACACACTGGAGGAAGGGACCCCACAAATATCCCAATTTTCTATGATGGAGGAATCCAGTACAAAAGAAAAGGCTGAAACAAAGTAATAATCACCAGAATTGCTAAGTAAATGATACCTCTTAACCTCTTCTGGAGTTATCCTGCATCATAGCTGTCAGTTTTTAGACAATTCTGTTCACTCCATATGACATCAAGAAATGGCTGAAAGCACTGGATACAGCAAAGGCCATGGTTCCCGAAAATGTTGCAGGAATGCTACTGAGGACGTGCCCTAAAACCTGCTGCACTTGAGTCAAGCTGTTGCAGTAAAGCTACAACACTGGCAACCATCTGGCAGTGTGGAAAATTCCTCAGTTATGTCCAGTACACAAAAAGCAGGACAAATCAAACCCATCAATTACCATCCTATCCGTTTATTCTTTATCATCAGAAAAGTGATGATAGGGGTCATAAGCAGTACTGTCAAACGACACTTGCTTAGCCATAACCTGCTTACTGACGCTCAGTTTGAGTTCCTTCACTGCCTTTAGGTACTGAACTTATAACAACGTTGGTTCAAACATGGACAAAAGAGTTGGATTCCAGAGATGAAATGAAAGTGCCCTTGACATCAAGGCAGCTTGTACGATCGATGGTGGCACCAATGAGCTCTATCAAAACTGGAGTAAATGAGAATTGGAGGGAAGAACATCACTTGTTAGAACCATATTTGGCACAAAAGAAGTTCGTTGTGGTATTTGGAAATCAATCACCCAGTTTCAGGAGGTCCTAAGGATAATGTCTTAGGACTCTCTTCAGTTGATTTATCAGAGACCTTCCTTCCATCACAAGGTCGGAAGTGGGGTTGTTTGCAGATAATTACATAACATTCAGCACCATTCATGACTCTTCAGCTATTGAAGTACTTCATGTCTACATGCGGCAAAAACTGGACAATATCCAAGTTGGACCAACAATTGGCATTAACATTCATGCCACACAAGTGCCAAGCTAGGCCATCACCAATAAGAGAAAATCTAACCATCAGCCCATGACATTCAATTGCAGTACTATTGTTGAATCACTCACTATCAACATCCTGGGGTTTATATATTGACGAGAAAATAAACTGGACCAGCTCCCCAAAGTCTGTCCAGAAACTGCAAGGCAAACATCTGTAGTATACTCTCCACTCACCTAGATGAGTGCAGCTTCATCGACAATTAAGAAGCTCGACACCATCTGGATAAAACAGCCCACTTGACTGCTAACTTTTCCACAGGCATTCATTCTCTCCACCACTGCTGAACAGTGGCAGCAGTGTATACCATCTGCAAGAGACTGCAGGAACTCACTAATGCTTCTAAGACAGTACCTTCCAAACCCACGACCATTACCATCTAGGATAACAAGAGCAGCAGGCATATGAGAACATCATCACCTTTTATGTTGTGGCTTTCTAGTATCGTCAAGAAATTTTATTTTTTGTTGGGGAAAATTGCATTTATTGAATAAGAGAAACACGGTATAGGGGTTTGCAGTCCTTGGCTGCCTTCAGAATAGCTTCCTTCTTTCCAGTTAATGGTTGTTCGATGATTTTTCCTGAGAGAGGGCTCCATTCTTTAGGGTGATCACTTACTCTCAGTTCCCAATTGGTCTCTCCAATTAGGTGACTCTCCGCTGCAGCACTGTCTTAAAGAGATAGACACCATACACATCCTCAAAGTCATTCATCATAACTGACTTCGAGATATATCGCTCTTTCTTCGCTGATGACTGGTCAAAATCCTGGAATTTTCTCCCTAACAGTACCATGTATGCACCTATGACATGTGGGCTACAGCGATCCTAGATAGCAGATCACTGCCCCCTTCCCCAGGACAATTGGGTGTGGGCAATAGATGCTGTACCAGCCTGCGATGCCTACATCCTGCTTATAAATCTTGTCCTATATCCAGAAAGTTATGCATGCGAACATCTGGGTCTCTGTATTTCTGCAACACCTTAAAATTATATTATTCCCTTTCCAGATTATCCCATAGTTAGTCCTTACAATATACGTCATTTCATATTTCTTTGCATCAAAGCTCATCTCCTATGTTCTAGTAATTTCACCACACATTTCTTCATGAGGTCTTCAATTATTATCCCCAGTTCTTACTGCTTTTCCAAGTTTAATTTCATTTGTAAACCTGAAATTGTGGCCTTAGGGGAAAAAAAAAAACACTGCGTAGATCTCAACTGGAGTATTGCATCTAATTCTGAGCACCACTTCAGTGGACTGGTATGGAATTGACTAATTTTCATCAAAACTTTTTAAATTGTGTGAGTGATCTCAATATAAGGTCATGAACTCCCCACTTTTTGCATAAGAACTCCTAATCCTCCGACAAATGTAAAGATTACAAATTGTGCAGAAACGTACTTGACATTGGTGCACTTCACTGTATGATTCTTCTGCTTCCATGCTACATTTCATTACATAATGGGGTGGTTTCTACCTGTCACTGCATGCAAATTACCAGGCATGACCGGCTTTACTCCAGCTTCACATTGTTTTTAAGTTTGCCTTCAAGTTGCCTCCATTTGTACATAGTGGACTTACATCTGGCATCCAAGTCTGCTCTCATGTTCATGCGGGAATATCACAGTGTGCAAATATCAACATTGTTCTGAAGAAAAGTAAAATGTTTTGCAAGATACTGCTGGAGACCAGTTATTCCCAAAATACATCTTGTCGTGCAATGTATCCGCCCATTGTGAATTCAGCTAGTGAGGTTGAGCTGTATTTCTTTGAACTCATGGAGTTATTATTGTTGTGCCTCGTCCTCTTCTCTGTATTTTTTGCTATCTACGAATTCTGAAATTTACCGTGCAAATCGCCCCGGTTTCATCTATCTCCACAATGTTTTTTGGATGAACAATGTCACTACCTGAAATCATTTTCATTCCCAAGAGTTCTTTAGCTGCGGTAAACAATCGACTTTAAGGCACTCAGTGACTTCAGCCATGGGAAATGGGAGTTACATAGAACATAGAACATTGCAGCGCAGAACAGGCCCTTCGGCCCTCGATGTTGCGCCGACCAATTAGGAACAAGCAGTGACCCTCTAACCTAAACCATTCCCCTTTCATCCATAAACTTATCTACTAACCTCGTAAACGCCACCAAACTTGGCACATCTACAACTGACGCAGGCAAGGCATTCCATACCTTTACCACCCTCTGGGTAAAGAACCTACCTCTGACATCTGTCCTAAAACCACCACCCCTTAATTTAAAGCTATGTCCCCTAGTGCTAGCTTTCTCCATCCTAGGAAAAAGTCTATCACTGTCCACCCTATCTAAACCTCTAATCATCTTATATGTTTCAATAAGGTCTCCTCTTAGCCGCCTTCTTTCTAACGAAAACAACCTCAAATCCCTCAGCCTCTCTTCATAAGACCTGCCCTCCATACCAGGCAACATCCTGGTAAACCTCCTCTGTAACCTCTCCAATGCCTCCACATCTTTCTTATAATGTGGGGACCAGAACTGCACACAATACTCCAAGTGCGCCGCACTAGAGTTTTGTACAGTTGCAACATGACGTTGCGGCTCCGAAATTCAATCCCCCTACCAATAAAAGCTAAGACTCCATATGCCTTCTTAACAACCTTATCGACTTGATTGCCAACTTTCAGGGATCTATACACATATACACCAAGATCCCTCTGTTCATCAACACTATTAAGAGTCCTATCATTAGCCCTATACTCTACACACTTGTTATTCCTGCCAAAGTGAATTACCTCACAATTTTCCACATTAAACTCCATTTGCCACCTCTTGGCCCAGCTCTGCAACTTGTCCAAGTCTCTCTGCAAACTAGAACACCCCTCTTCACTATCTACCACTCCACCGACTTTGATGTCATATGCAAATTTACTAATCCATGCTTCCATACCCTCATCCAGATCATTTATAAAAATTACAAAAAACAGGGGCCCCAAAACAGATCCCTGAGGTACACCACTGGTAACCGAACTCCACGATGAATATCTCCCATCAACCACCACCCTCTGCCTTCTATCTGCTAGCCAATTCCTAATCCAATTAGCTAAATCACCCTCAATCCCATATGTCTGCATTTTCTGCAGAAGCCTTCCATTTGCCACCTTATCGAACGCCTTACTAAAGTCCATATATACCACATCAACTGCCTTACCCCCATCCACCTCTTTGGTCACTTTTTCAAAAAACTCAATAAGGTTAGTAAGGCACGACCTACCCTTCACAAAACCATGCTGACTATCCCAATCAATTCATTCCTCTCTAAAGAACTATAAATCCTATCCCTAATAATTCTCTCCAATACTTTGCCCACAACAGAAGTAAGACTCACCAGCCTATAATTCCGAAAGTTCTCTTCCCCTTCTTGAACAATGGGACCACATTCGCTATCCTCCAGTCCTCCGGCACTACACCCGTAACCAACGACGACCTGAAGATCAGAGCCAGAGGCTCTGCAATCTCCTCTCTCGCCTCCCAGAGAATCTAGGGTAAATCCCGTCCAGCCCAGGGGACTTATCTAACTTCAAACCCTCAAGAATATCTAGCATATCCTCCTTATCTACTTCAATACTTTCCAGTTTGCAACCCTGTATCCCAGTGTTCTCCACAACTACATTTACATCTCCCTGCGTGAATACCGAAGAGAAATATTTGTTCAGTGCCTCTCCAATCTCTTCAGGCTCCACGCACAACTTCCCACTGCTGTCTATGACTGGCCCTAATCTTGCCCTAACCAATCTTCTATTCTTAACATATCTAAAGAAAGCTTTAGGATTCTCCTTAATCCTATCAGCCAAAGTCTTCTCGTGTCCCCTTTTAGCTCTCCTCAACTCACTCTTTAGCTCACTCCTTGCCATTCTATAGCTATCCATTGCACTAACTGAGCCTTCAAGCCTCATCCTGACATAAGCCTCTTTTTTCCTTTTAACCAGCGAATTAACTTTTTTAGTACACCATGGTTCCCTTACTCGACCATTTCCTCCTTGCCTGACAGGGACATACTTATCAAGGACTCGCAGTAGCTGCTCCTTGAATAAGCTCCACATTTCAGATGTTCCCAGTCCCTGTAGTTTCCTAGTCCAACCTATGCACCCTAATTCCCTCCTTATGGCCTCATAATTACCATTCCCCAGCTATAACTACTGCCCCCAGCTTTATGCCTATCCCTTTCCATCGCTAAGGTGAACGTAACCGAATTATGGTCACTATCACCAAAATGTTAACCAACTTCCAAGTCTACCACCTAGTCTGGCTCATTGCCCAGCACCAAATCCAATGTAGCCTCACCTCTAGTTGGCCTATCTACATACTGAGTCAAAAAACCTTCCTGCACACTTTGTACGAAAACTGACCCCTCTAACGAGCTAGAGATATAGCTATTCCAATCAATATTAGTAAAGTTAAAGTCCCCCATAACAATTACCCTATTACTTTCACTCCTGTCCAGGACCGACTTTGCAATCCTTTCCTCTACCTCTCTAGAACTTTTAGGAGGTCTATAAAAGACTCCCAACAGGGTGACCTCTCCTCTCCCGTTTCTAACCTCAGCCCATACTACCTCAACAGACAAGTCCTCATCAAACTTCCTTTCTGTCACTGTGATACAGTCTTTAACTAATAATGCCACTCCTCCCCCCCTCTACCTCCTTCTCTACTGCCACTGAAGCATTTGAACCCCGGAACCTGCAACAACCATTCCTGTCCCTGCTCTATCCATGTCTCTGAATTGGCCACAACATCGAAGTTCCAGGTACTGGTCCAAGCTGCAAGTTCCTCCACCTTATTGCGAATACTTCTTGCATTAAAGTATACGCATTTCAAACCATGCCCTACTCCACCCGTACGCTGCTGTGTTTTACAGTTCTCATCTATGACCCTCCTGTTCTCGTTCCTCTTAACATCCAAGCTACTCAGGATCCCACCCCCCCCTCTGAATCAGTTTAAAGCCCCCTGCATAGCCTTTGCAAATTTTCCCCCCATGTTGGTTCACGTTTCGGAATATATAGAATTGTGCCTTTTACAGTCACGTCACTAGGCCACCACAGGCAGTGTAACCATTTGGTCGTCAGCAGCTTTTCGGCATTGGAGTCACTGAGGATGAATCAGAAGTTAAGCCACTGGAAAGTAGATGTACGTGGTAGTAAAGGAACAATGGTCAATTGGTTGAGAAATTTGGCGAAGTGATAGGTGATTTGCAGTTAAACTGATAGTATTCTAACAGGAAAATAATATGCAGCGCGTTTCACTACTTGTCAATACTTCTTGTTTCCCATAAATGATCCGAAATTGAATATAGAGGCTTATATTTCATATTTACTAATGGCTCATAAATAGGAAACGTAGTAAATGCGCAAAATGTGGCTGATAAAATGTCCAGGTGCAATTTAACGTGGGCGCTGTGAAGTGATTCACTTTAGGAGAATCGATAATTGGGACAGTACAATTTCATTGGCAAGTACGAAAACTAGGAAAAACCGAGCCCTTCGGTTTCCTCCCACACTCCAAAGATGTGCAGCTTAGGTGGATTGGCCTTGGCAAATTGCCCCGTAGTGTTGACAGATGTATAAATTAGCGGATAAGCGGGGCTACGGTGATGGGGCAAGAGTGGGCCTGGGTAAGCTGGAAAACCGATGCACTACATTTTATAGTATACATTTAAACATGAGTGATAGAAATCCTAAACCGTGGCTCAATTTACATTTCTTTGCACAATGTGACCGATCGTAAAAATGTATTTTTTTTCAATTTCAATTTTCACAATTAGATATGTAGTCAGTGTCTCATACTGCGCCAATTTGAATAGAATTCTGAACCCAAATGCTTGCAACAGCTTGAAATACCATGATGGCTGTTATGGATAACTTGGGGAAATTTATTTGTCTTTGACTACCTGAGGAAGTTAATTGGTAATTTTATGGGCACCTTGAATTATATGAAAGATGACATTCAAAGGGTACATATACATATATATATATATACACCTGAAAACTTGCAGTGCCACAAATCTAACTGGGGAAAGAATAATGGATAGGAATAATTGGATATCATTTAATAGCTGGTCCAGGTGAGACTGTGGGTTGGTCCGTTTTGTGCTGTAGGTTCCTACAATAATTAAACATATGGTATAAACTTGGGATGGTAAACTGTTTGCAACAGAAACTTAGAACGTACACCGTGGATTGTACATTCTGCTTAAACTTGACGCACACTCTGAAGGCTTATGAGTTACCAAATTTAAGTGAGCAAGGGCACTAACAACAGGAGTAATTAATGCAGCCGCTTAAAAAGCAAACTGTTAGTTGTCCCTATATTGAGTAGAAAATCTCAGTATATCTGCTTTAAAAGGACTGCCAATGAAGTCACGTCAAATGGTACTCAGTTCTGTTTGTTGGAATTTAGGGAATCCTGACGAAGGAGCAGCAAGCGCTCCGAAAGCTGATGGTTTTTGCTACCAATTGAATCTGTTGGACTTTAACCTGCTGTTGTGAGACTTCTTACTGTGTTTACTCCAATCCAACGCCGACATATCCAATCATAGAATTTGTGGATGCAGTGTCAATTTGCCATTTTGATTCTCCCTCTTAATTCCTGGAATTCCAATTCCACCTACTTCTGCTCCTGGTTCATATGTTCTTATAACCCTTACAAACCTTATTAGTGACAGTGTTCTTTAAAAATTTCAATATAAGGAACATCCTGACATTTACCAATATCTGAGGAGAAGTGTCAAAGCACAACAACATTACAATGGCACCCTCCGTGGATGTGATGATGGCTATCACTCCGAGGAAGATTGGGACCTATGTTTTGAGCTTTGAAAGCATCGGCCATCTGAATGCAGTCAGTATTCTGCTCCTGCTAACAGCTGAAGGGATGTGTTGTTTGGTGCCATCTGACGATCAGTCATAATCGCAGAGTACCTGGCTTTACAATGGCACTGAATATAGCCATTGCTCATATGTGTCGTAGGAAAGACGTCTTGATCGCAGGATCTCTGTAATGGAAAATACCACTCATGTTACTGCTACCTCGTAGCAGTGTGGAAATACCAGCTTCAACCCGCTACTCAAATTATTGGGATACTTTGACCTTTCATACAATTCTATGTAGATTGGACACTTTCTAGCTCTAAAGGTAAGAGCAAGAGTGTGTATATGCGTTACGCACTGAGCAATCATCTGTGTGGGTAACCATGATCCCCAATTCTCCCTTTGAAAATTGGCATTCTGGTTTTTGATGAACGCAAGACAAAAGGCGTTGTCAACATGTCTCTTTTTTCAGCAAGTTCTTAAGTATTAAGAAAGGGCTATTTCTGACTTCTCTGATACTATTGGTTCGTAAATGTTTCGAATGATGGCTTTGGCAGTCAACTATTTATTCTGAGTGAGCGACATATAAACCTTACCATTTAGCGTTGTGAGGTGAGGGGAGTTGGGGGAGTGGGTGGGTGGATGAGTATTTTTGGTGATGAGGAGGGTGGTGCGGCTCCTTGTGGGTCAAACCACAGCACGTGGACTGCAGCGATTCAAGAAGGCAGCTCACCACCACCTTCTCAAAGCCAACTAGGGTTGGGAATAAATTCTGGCCAGTCCGCAATGCCCATGCCCACGAATGAATAAAAAAAAAACGTTTCAGAGGATACTGCTGATATGTGGTTCTGGCCTGATCTGGTATAAACAGCAGGTTTCCTTCCCTAAAGAACCGTGGCGAACGACATGGTTTTTAAACTACAATCGAAGATAGCTTTGATCACCTTTACTTTCAAGTCCGAATTTATAAATAGAATTGAAATTCCATTGGTTGTCATGGTGAAATTTGAACTTTAGTCTGGGCCTCTGGTTTGTTGTAGAATCATAGAATTTCTACAGTGCAGAAGGAGGCCATTCGGCCCATCAAGTCTGTCAATCCCACGCAGATGCTATCCCCATAACCTCATATATTTATCCTACTAGTCCGTCTGATACTAAATGCCAATTTAGCATGGCCAATCAACCAACCTGCACGTCGTTAGACTGTGGCAGGAAAGCGGAGCACCTGGAGGAAACCTACGCTGACACTGCGAGAACGTGCAAACTCCACACAGAGAGTGACCCCAAGTCGGGAATTATTAGTTCAGCAACCCTACCTTTACGGTACCATTCTACCTTTTTAAATCACTTCCATTGTTGTGGACATATTGCAGTACAGGTAGAGTTTTAACATATTGTTCCTTTTAATTAGCAGGCGTTATTCTTGAAGCACGAAGGGAATGATTATTTTTGATATTGGTGTCTTTGCAGTTCAGATGTAAAATCGAAGAAGCATCAGGTAGCAGCATTTGAAAATGAGCTGCGCAATTCTTCCAGTATCTGATCGTTGTCATTATTTTTGTGTGATCTGATGATATGCAGCATCGATTGCCAGTTAGATTCGATTGGATATGCGGAGATTGGGAGCGGCCCGGTGACGAAATAGAAGTTATATAAGTGCTGTTCCTGCTTCGCTACTGCAGCTCAAGCGAATTCCATTGCAGATCAAAAAGTGACGGGGTCACACACAATTCTAGAGGTAGATCAGAAAGATGACAACAACCCCATTCCTGGACTTTTGCGACGACTATGCGTCACTGCTGAAGATACATCCTTCGACTTGCTTCCTCAAGGAGAACAAATTTGAGTTCTGCGGATTCAAGCTCAAGATTGCTCGAATTTTAGGCGCTGATCTGGGGTTGTCTGCCTACGTCTGGAGCAGTGTAAGTTCCCTGCGTTGGTCCAAAGAGCAATAGTCACTTTGTATTCGTGTTCCAAGTTGCTTTTGACTTACAATGGTCACAATTTTCTCAGAAACAGAACTACACTTTCATATGTATGCTCATTTAGCACAATTTGTCCTTTGATGCTTGCCTGAGGCATGTGTTTCTCAGGCACATATTTGAAGTAAAACAATGTTCATCTTGGTTACAAAACCTACTCTCACTGCTGCTGTTGGGATATTTTAAATTTCCATCCACTGGTATCTCCCACCGATTTTAAATTAAACTGCCCATTCAAACGTAAGCCCCAGCGTATGCCTACATGGCCACTATTTGTGCGTGAGGTCAGATACTGGGTGCCCAAACAGGCACTGGTGAGTGCGCTACTTTCCTGCAGAGACGCAGAATTAACTGTGAGTCCCTGGTTAATGATCAGAAGGGCAAATATTCCAAAGCAGGTCAGGAATGAAACCGAGATCCTGCTGGTTACTTGAAATTCAGAATGGTACTGTATCATCCATTGAATCATTGATGAATTGCGCTCGCATCGAGCAGTTTGAGAATTTGCTTCTTCAACTTATTTTAATTTATTGAGATTTGTAGATATCTAGTAATGTGTATATACAGTGTATATACAATGTATTTGTGACCTAAACACATTGAAAAACATGCGAGATTGTCTGTCTTACGGCTATTTCACTCTGTTTATCGTTGGATGGGATTGTTCGCACCCATCCCACATTTCATGAACAACTGTGGAATCTAGCTGTTCTTCATATTTTTCGGAATAGATTGATCCTAATGCATATGCTGTTTTATTCTTTAGGGGATTGTCCTTTGTCGGTACTTTGAGAAGGAAAAGATCAATTTTACTGGGAAGAAAGTGATTGAGCTGGGAGCGGGCACTGGGATCGTGGGAATATTGGCAGCCTTACTCGGTGAGTTACGGGTGGAATTAAAAGGAAGTATACAATTTTGTGGAGGAATAGGAGATAAATAGGCAAGAATGGATATACCTGTGTATATCGATAAGACAGTTTTTTAAAAAGTTTATTTATTAGTGTGACATGTAGACTTACATTAACACTGCAATTACGTTACTAAGAAAATCCCGGAGTCGCCACACTCCGACTCCTGTTCCGGTGCACTGAAGGAGAATTTAGCCTGGCCAATCCACCTAACAAGCACGTCTTCCGGAAACTGGAGCACCTGGAGGAAACCCATACGGACACCACACAGACACTGACCCAATCTCGGAATCGAACCCGGGTTCCTGGTGGTGTGAAGTAACAGTGCTCAAATCAGCACTATGACACCATGCCATGACAAAAATGCCCGGTAATAAAGGATGATTCGTTCCCCAACTTCCTCTAATACACGTGGTTTGTGAAGAATTGTATATCCCTAGTGTAAGCACTCAGTTCTACAAGCTTGGATTCATTCGAAAATCCAAGCGATTGGGCACCACTCACTTCTATCGATCACTCACTTATACATTCTTTTTGTCTTTAATGTTTTACTCCAAGTTACCAATAAAAGTCTTGATTTGCCGACTTTCATTCAGTTACATTCTTCCAATACCAGACAAGGCAATCTTATGAGCAGGATAGTTACTTACTGAAATGAATAACTAGGTAGAGATACCACAATATTGCACTGATTTCTTTAGATAGGAAGGGCCTGAAGTCTATATGGGACCCTTAGTGAGGACAATGGGTAGGACGGTCGTTGTGTTATCCAGTAAGATAAGATGCAGGTCCTGCTCCTGAAACTTAGTAATTGCTAATTATTACCTCAGAAAGACAATGAATGATGCCAGACTCATTATACTGAGCAATGCCCTCTTTACTAAATATTATTTTGCTTGTATCTGAAAGCATCAGACAACACAACATGCAGAGAAATCTCTTTCGCAGATTATCCAACCCTTTTCGGTCAGAGCCTTCTAGTTTGTGCTGTGTGAATGAGTCCACCCCGGAGTAAATGTTGAAGCATGTTACTACCCGGGATATTAACTGCCCACAGATCCTCAGACGTTTTTGGCCACTTTTGCATTAATTTCACACGACCACTACAGTGTCTTATCGGCAGCAAACCCTTAATCTAGATTGACATTGTTCTTTTCTTTTTGTGAGGTGGAAATGTTACCATAACAGATAAATTGGACGTCCTGGTGCAAATCAGAAACAACGTCGCCATCAACGTGCCCCCTGCCTGCAGAAATCGAATAAAAGTTCTTCCGCTGGTTTGGGGTGAAGACCAATTTAATTTTCCTACCGATTATGACTTCATTTTGGGATCAGATATCATCTACGAAGTTGAGTCCTACGCCGGCATAAAAGATACACTGTGCCATCTTTGTAGCGATCACACTACAATTTACCTCTCTACTGAATTTCGATGTTACAACCACTCCGAAACTTTCCATAAAGTAATATTAACTAAACATTTTAACTGCAATCCTGTTGAGGTTTTAAATGACAGATCTATTGTTGTGTATAAAATGAACAAAATTATGCAAAATCTCCCAAACACAAGCATCAACCAACTTAATTGACCACAGTCAGTACATAGAACATAGAACATAGAACATTACAGCACAGAACACGCACTTCGGCCTTTGATGTTGCGCCGACCAATATAAAAAGCAATGATCCTCCAAACTAAACCATTCCCTTCTCTTCCATGTACTTATCAACTAACCTCTTAAACGCCACCAAACTTGGCGCATCTACAACTGCTGCAGGCAGGGCATTCCACTCCCGAACCACCCTTTTGGGTAAAGAACCTACCTCTGATATCCGTCCTATAACTATCACCCCTTAATTTAAAGCTGTGTCCCCCCGTGCTAGCTTTCTCCATCCTAGGAAAAAGGCTATCACTGTCCACCCTATCTAAACCTCTAATCATCTTATATTTTTCGATTAGGTCCCCTCTTAGCCGCCTCCTTTCTAACGAAAACAACCTCAAATCCCTCAGCCTCTCTTCATAAGACCTGCCCTCCATACCAGGCAACATCCTGGTAAACCTCCTCTGTACCCTCTCCAATGCCTCCACATCTTTCTTATAATGTGGGACCAGAACTGTACACAATACTCCAAGTGCGGCCGCACTAGAGTTTTGTATAGTTGCAACATGACGTTGCGGCTCCGAAATTCAATCCCCCTACCAATAAAAGCTAAGACTCCGTATGCCTTCTTAAAACCTTATCGACTTGATTGCCAACTTTCAGGGATCTATGCACACATACACCAAGATCCCTCTGTTCATCAACACTATTAAGAGTCCTACCATTAGCCTATACTCTACACATTTGTTATTCCTGCCAAAGTGAATTACCTCACACTTTTCCACATTAAACTCCATTTGCCACTCTCGGCCCAGCTCTGCAACTTGTCCAAGTCTCTCTGCAAACTATAACACCCCTCTTCACTATCTACACTCCACCGACTTTAGTGTCATCTGCAAATTTACTAATCCATCCTTCAATACCCTCATCCAGATCATTTATAAAAATTACAAACAGCAGGGGCCCCAAAACAGACCCCTGAGGTACACCACTTGTAACCGAACTCCACGATGAATATCTCCCATCACCACCACCCTCTGTCTTCTATCGGCTAGCCAATTCCTAATCCAATTAGCTAAATCACCCTCTATCCCATACATCTGCATTTTCTGCAGAAGTCTTCCATTGGCCACCTTATCAAATGCCTTACTAAAGTCCATATATACCACATCAACCGCCTTACCCCCATCCACCGCTTTGGTCACTTTTTCAAAAAACTCAATAAGGTTAGTAAGGCACGACCTACCCTTCACAAAACCATGCTGACTATCCCCAATCATTCATTTCTCTCTAAATAACTATAAATCCTATCCCTAATAATTCTCTCCAATACTTTGCCCACAACAGAAATAAGACTCACTGGCCTATAATTCCCTGGAAGGTCTCTCTTCCCCTTCTTAAACAATGGGACCACATTCGCCATCCTCCAGTCCTCCGGAACCACACCCGTAACCAACGAGGACCTGAAGATCAGAGCCAGAGGCTCTGCAATCTCCTCTCTTGCCTCCCAGAGAATCATAGGGTAAATCCCGTCCGGCCCAGGGGACTTATCCAACTTCAAACCCTCGAGAATTTCTAACACATCCTCCCTATCTACTACAATACTTCCCAATTTGCACCCCTGTACCGCAGTGTTCTCCATAGCTACATTTCCAGCACTCTGCGTGAATACCGAGAGAAATATTTATTCAGTGCCTCACCAATCTCTTCAGGCTCCACGCACAACTTCCCACTGCTGTCTATGACTGGCCCTAATCTTGTCCTAACCAATCTTCTATTCTTAACATATCTAAAGAAAGCTTTAGGATTCTCCTTAATCCTCTCAGCCAAAGTCTTCTCGTGTCCTCTCTTAGCTCTCCTCAATTCACTCTTTAGCTCCCTCCTGGCTAATCTATAGCTATCCATTGCACTAACCGAGCCTTCAAGCCTCATCCTGACATAAGCCTCCTTTTTCCTTTTGACCAGCAAATCAACTTTTTTCGTACACCAAGGTTCTCTTACTTGACCATTTCCTCCTTGCCTGACAGGGACATACTTATCAAGGACTCGGAGCAGCTGCTCCTTGAATAAGCTCCACATTCCAGATGTTCCCAGTCCCTGTAGTTTCCTAGTCCAATCTATGCACCCTAATTCTCTCCTGATGGCCTCATAATTACCCTTCCCCCAGCTATAACTACTGCCCCCAGCTTCATGCCTATCCCTATCCATCACTAAGGTGACCGTAACCGAATTGTGGTCACTATCACCAAAATGTTCACCAACTTCCAAGCCTAACACCTGGTCTGGCTCATTGCCCAGCACCAAATCCAATGTAGCCTCACCTCTAGTTGGCCTATCCACATACTGAGTCAAAAAACCTTCCTGCACACTTTGTACGAAAACTGACCCCTCTAACGAGGGGTACATCTAAGTGTTTCTGCTTTTTACAAGGTAAAACGGCCCAAGATCCAAACAATTAAGGCTAAAGGAATGTTTGACAATTATGTTTGTCACCCATTAGCTACTGACTGTTTCAATAACAAATAAAGAACATTTCACGACAATGTCCCCGAAAACTTTAAATCTCCATCGCCCAGTCCTTGAGCAGAAAATAATGGGAAGGGATTTTCTTCGTCTACTCTTTTAAAACCTGACATAATCCCGTGTACTTCTTTCAAATCTCTCCTCAATGTTCTTTTCCCCAATGAGAACAATTTCGAACATAATCTTTTAGATTATGTCACGCTGTTGGAAACATGCTGGCAGAACTCCTCTGCACACTCAAGACAGCCGTCATGTTTTCTCATATTGTGGTGACTGGAACTGGATGCAATGTTCAGTACCATTTATGGTTTAATCAGAACTTTCTAAAGGTTCACCATAACTCCTTTATTAATTATTCTTTACTAATTAAACGCTTTACTGATTATTCGCTCAGTATCTCCTTCCTCCTTCATAGATCCATCCACAATAATCTCCAGGCCTCTCTGTTCTTGCACACTAAGTCATCCTCTCGCCCTGTCTCCCTTCTGTCAAATAACATCCGTTCACACCTAAAAGGTGGATGGGCCATCTCGGCCTTCGGGGCTGTCCAGCATCACAGATACCAGTCTTCAGCCAATTCAATTCAGTCCACATGAAACCTTCACATGGGTGAAGACACTGAAAACTGCAGAGGCTATGGGCCCAGACAACATTCCAGAGAAAGCACTGAAGGCTTGAGCTCCATAAATAGCTGCGGCAGTCACTAAGCTCTTCCAATGCAGTTACAATGCAGGCATTGACTCAGCAATGTGGGCAACTGCCTGCATGTCCTGTCCTCTACAAGTCCATCCCAGGCAATGAATCTACTATGGACATTAGTAAACGGATGGAAAGGATCGTTAGCAGTGCCATTGTGTGGAAACTATTCAGAAACAAGCTACTCACTTTC
This sequence comes from Sphyrna mokarran, assembly GCA_024679065.1. Taxonomy (NCBI): domain Eukaryota; kingdom Metazoa; phylum Chordata; class Chondrichthyes; order Carcharhiniformes; family Carcharhinidae; genus Sphyrna; species Sphyrna mokarran. Next base: position 61,540,366 of record JAGIQG010000015.1, read on the forward strand.
TCATTTTGGGTTACACTACAGCCACTCAATTTCGGCCTCATTGCAGCCTTGCTGAAGACACATTTATCAATTATGTTTTTTTTAGATCAGTGCTGAAATATTTTACTCGCAATGCAAAAACTCTCAAAAGTATTTAGCGTATAGTCCAATCCGTTGGTAAAATCATGTGTCATGATCGCATTACATGCCTAGTGATGTGAAAGTATCTGGCTTTGAAATCAGTGCAGTATTTGACCGAGAGTGTCATCAATGATCACGAACAAAATTGGAATCTATGGGAATCCAGGAAAGAATGGAATCATACCTAATACAAAGTAAAATAGTTGCCGTTATTGGATCTCAGTCATCTGAGATGCAGGACATCACTTCACGAGTTCCTAAGAGTAGTGTCTTGGGCCCAGCTATTTTCAGCTCTTCATCCATATCTACCATCCATCATAATATTAGAAGTGGAAGTGTTCGCAGATGATTGCACAATGTTCAGCACCATCTCTGACTCCCCAGATACTGAAGCCCTTTGCGTCCAAATGCACAGAGAGCTGGATAATATCTAAGCCTGGGCTAATAATGATAAATAGTATTCTCGCCAGTTGGCAGATGTATTTGGTCTGCTAAATATGGCAGACCAATTTGCCATATTGCGCTGGCATTACCAATATGCCAATTGTCTGGCATATTGGTTATGTCAGATAATGCCATAACCAATAAAACAGATTCCAAACATTACCCCATGATATTCAATTCATATCCAAAGGTGAATCTCCCATTATTAACATCCTGAGGGTGTTATTGACTCAAAAATGAACTGGACTAGCCATATAAACGCTGCAACACGCCCTGGCCTGTGAAGAGCAAGTTATCTCTTGACTTCTCAAAGCTCTAGTGAAATTGATATTTAATGATTAGACTTCATTTATTTTCCATGCACAACCGGAGTATGTCAATTCAATATGGCTTAATGCTGAATTCTGGGATACAGGCTTATTTCTTGGCTTGATCTTAGCACCACACTCAGAAGTGCCAAGGGAGGAAAAGTATATGGTCCCTGAAGCTACTGATGCAAGACTTCAAGGTTGAATAATTACTGAAGTGGAACTATCCACTTTCCTCGCAATTAAAATGATCAGTCCCGTTCTCTAAAGTTAAAGTCTTATCACTTAAAGACAAGCAAATATTAAAACGTCCAACCTTATGCATTACATGTGTGCAGTTTAACTTGTGATTTTTAAGGGAAATCACTTTATTTCAAACTATTTAATCATCTTTGATTTTATAAATTTATAATGAAGTTCTGTAATTAACTTTTGTAAGACTGTAACTCCTTTAAATTGTAATATCCGTAACTTGAATATGTTGTGCTACATTTAGCACACGAACAATTTTGAGCATTAATGTGAATTTTATAGAGTCTTCGTACAATTTTTGTAAGTTTTACAAAGCTATTTTGTAAGGTTAATTGACTGATACAAACTATTGACAGACACAATAAAAATATAATACTGATCTCAGCAAAAATGCCTTGTTAAGTGTCTGTTTTTAATGAAGTTATCTATACGTTAATTAGACATCAAATGAATCCATGTTTACAAATATCGCATTGTGTTATCTCAAATAAAAGCAGACATGAAAACTATTATCACATCTATTAGATACATAATACTATATAATTCATATTAGTATTTTGTCTGGTATGTTTATTAATTTTAAGTTTATGAGAAACCTTACAACTTCATTTTTTTGTCTTAAAAGCGAAGTAACTCAATCCAAGTAACCACAGGTAGACATAATAGCAAGCATCAGATAGCCCACACAGAATATATAGTTTCTGATTGTGGTTCGATTTAGTACCAATTTAATTAGGTTTTCAAAGCAAGAGCTCAAGATATCAATCATGGAGCATGACAGCAACATATTTCCATTATCTTGGCTAAATGAGCAAGATATCATAAAACATTCTTTTACTTTAACAGGGAGTAAGCGTTATTAAGAGGAATGCTCCCTCAAGTATTGATACCTTAAGGACTAGTCAGGGACAAGAGAATCGGAAAATGATATTAATAGATGACCATCATCCTCGAGAAACAAATTAGAAACTGATGATGCCCACCACATATTGATCACACGCCTCTTAAGCCAAATAAGAACTATCCTCGCCTCATTTAGACCAATTTTGATCAGGCTATGAGTTGTGGTTGTGTTGGTGGAACAATGATCATAAGATGGTTTCCTGCCAGTCTTTTGGCTAAGATTAAATATCAGATCAGGCACAAAACCAGGTGCCATAAATTTTCTTATCATTCTTCAATCTTGTGTGTCTCTCTTTTGGGGGCTATGATTTGGATTCAATTTAAATTTGCATTGGGTTTTGGAGCAAGCAGGGAGATGAATTGAAGGTTTGCCCTGCCATTCTATGCATTGGTTTTGTAAGAACTGAGTAAAATTCATGAAAGAAACTAAAAAAAACAGCTTTGAGTCAGTTTCACAGCAAGTTTGGAACTAAAGTTTATTTGTAAAGCCTGCTGTCCAGGTGCAGAGGAGATTACAGAGAGAGAATAGGGATAGTGTCAACTCACGCTCAAGGCTGAACAGGAGAGTAAGGGCTGTAGTAGGCTCGTCAAGTCTCGCCCTATCACTAACAGGTATAAATCTACAGCATATTGAAGACTTCTAGAATTACTTTATCAAACTATCTCCTATTGCCTATAATGTTGAAGTCTCAAATGAACATAATTAGAATTTAAGTTCAAATAATACATAGAACTGAAACCATGTTTGGACCAAGGCTGTAATGCGGTTACTTTAAAACAGTTTTACTAACAGAGCACACAATTGGAGTTTTTAGATAGATGGGACAACATTTCATTTCTGGTCCGGAACAATTATAACTGTTTATTTTGTTCTCAACAAGGAATCAGTCATCTCAAGTTGAACACAAGCGTTTTGTTGGCACATGTCATCAGAAATTGGGAATTTTAGAGGCACATTTTAACACTTACTACTATGAAGAATATGGGATCAGGTACTTAATTCAAGATAATAGACAGCCACCATGGGGTAACAACAGTAACCTACATTTGTAGTACTTCTTTAGTATGATAAACCATAGGGAGATAATTTGCAAGATGATAGGTCGGATAACGAAATGCATGCTAGCTTAACCGAGTTTCTTAATGGAGAAAAATCAGGTATGGAGGTGGAAGATGTCCCCGAATTTAGTGACCCAGCAACTGAAAATGTGCCTCTCAATGGTAGAGCAATTGAAATACTCCAGCTATCCGAATTGGAGGAACACAGCTACCTGGGAAGGTTGTTGGAGTGAACTTGCAAAATTAGGAAGAGGCATTGCATGCATGCATTTGAAAACAAAATGAGAATTTTAAATCCACCATGTTGTTTGACTTTTCACCAACATAGGCGAGTGAAAACAGAACTAATGCATGAAAGGGTCCTGGAGTGAATTAAATGAGAGCAGAAACCTATAGGAACATTGCAAAAAAGGTATGACCATTTGACCCACCGAGCTAGCATCAGCATTAATGTGATCAATGCTGATCTCCATCTCAATACTACACTCTCGCTCTCTTTCCACACTCCTTGATGTCTGTTGTGTCTTGAAATCTATTTATTTCTTAAATTATACATCAGCGACTTGGCCTCCACACATAACCTTATATAGTGCAGATTTTTACAGTTCACCACTCTCCAAGAGAAGAGATTTCTTCTAATCTCTTCCCTAACTGGCCTTACCCCATGTCCCAAGACTCTGACCCCCTTGTTATAGACTTTTCAGCCAGAGGAATCAACATACCTACATGATCTGCCCAGTTTTGGCAGAATTGTGTACGTTTCAGTGAGATACCCTCTCATTCTTCTAAACTTGAGTGAATACAGACCTAGTAGATCCCATTTCTCCTCATAAGACGACCCAGCAAAAACAGGAATGTTGAATTTTCATTGTACTCCTTCTATGACAAGTATATATGTTCTTAGGTAAACAGACCACAACTGCACACATTTCTGCAGGTATGGTCTCAACAAGATCATGTACGTTTGTGGTAAATCACCCCTGCTTCTGTACACAAATTTTCTTGCAATGAAGGCTAACATTTGCCTTCCTAAATGGTTGCTACACTTGCATGTTTGCTTTCAATGACATTCAAAGTACAAGAACACCAAGATCCCTTTGAGCAGCAACATTTCTCAATCAATTACCACTGAATGAATAGTTTGCCATAGAGTTTTTCTTTCCACAGTAAATTACTTCACACTTATTCACATTATATGACATTAATTATGTATGTGCCCACTCACTTATCTAAATTGTCTTGAAGCCTCTTTAGTTCCACATCACAATGCGCTGTCAGCAAACTTGGAACTATTTAATTAGATATCCTGATCCAAATCATTGATTTACATTGTGAGAGGCTGCGGCCCAAGTATTGGTCCACTAATCATTGCTGGCTTGCCACCATTTGTTCCTACTCACTGTTTGCTGTCTGCTAACTAATTCTCAATCCATGCTAGAATATTACCTATTCTATTAGTTACGTCCTCAAAAAGGCTTCAGTAGGATTGTCAAATATGATTTCCTTTCCTAATCCCATGTTGACTTTATCTAATTCTGTTGATAATTTCTAAGTGTCCTGTTGTCAAATCATTTATAATTCCTCAATGCATTGGTTCAGAAAATCATCCAACACATCTTTCCAGGAACTCTCTGCAGTATTGTTATCAATTTGGTTTGTCTAATTTATATGCAGAATAAAGTCACTCATAATTATGCATGTTCCTTTTGATCATACATGTCTCAAATTTCATGTTTCGTGCCATTGCTAACATCAACAATACTGTTTGTGGGTCCATATACAGCCCTCCACTAACGATTTTTGTCTCTTGATGTTTTGCAGCTCCACCCATACAGATTCCAGATGATTGGAGCTAATAGCCTTCGTCACTGTTGTGTTAATGTCCTCTTCAACCATCCCACTGCATTCCCAATGCTATCCCACTGCCATTTTCTTTGTGCCTGTCCTTCCTAAATACTAAATAGTTCAGTATTCAGGATGAGCAAAGTGGGATGTTTGGTTCCCACCTATATCATGTTTCTGTAACCCCAATAATATCATACTCAATTTCATCTATTTGCATGACTAACCCATCCACTTTATTGTGAAATCTTAAGCCTTCTCCCCTTAACATTCCTTGTCCCATTCTCATTAATTTAATTGTGGCCCTATTTGATTCTGGTTCTTCATTTCTCTGCTTATCACTTCTCCTTTTTCCCTTTCAGTCTTTTGTTTCTATTTTTGCTTCCCCTTCCTCTGACTGCTTGTTTAGGTTCCCATCCCCCTGTCATTTTAATTTAAACTCTCCCAAGCCACTCTGGGAACGCTACCCCTAAGACATCAGCCCAAATCCTGCCCTGGTCTGGTTTGTAGTGATTCTGTCCCCCTAGAACATGACCAATGTCTCAAGAATCTGCAAACTTCTCCCTCACCCCATGTCTCCGACCATATTTCTTCTGATATATTCTACTATGTCTGCTATGTCCACAACATGCTCCGACTAACACATGACAATAACTCTGGAACTACTACTTTGGGGGTTCTACATTTAGTTTACTTCCAGTTCCTTTTATTCTACTTTTAGAACCTCATTCCTTTTCTTCCATTTGTGGTTTGTACTAATGTTCACCACCACCACTAGCAGTTCACTCACCCCCTCCCAAATCTCCTGTGGCTGATGTGAATCATCTTTGACCAGAGCACCAGAGAGACAATACACCATTCTGGGTCTCCTTTGTGGCCACAACAATGCTTATTTATTCGCACATAATCGAATTGGTTAGCACTGCTGACTCACAGCTCAAGGAAGGTTTGATTCCCAGCTTGGGTCACTGTCTGTATAAAGTATGCACGTTCTGCCCTCACCTGTGTAGATTTCCTTTGGGTGCTCCAGTTTCCTGCCGCTGTTCAAAGTTGTATGTGTTAGGTGAATTGGCCATGCTAAACTGCCCCTTAGTTTCACGGATGCGTAGGTTAGAGGGATAGGGCCGAGGTGGGATTGTTATTGGTGCAGACTCGTTGGACTGAATGGCCTCCTTCTGCACTGTAGGGATTCTATAAATCTATGAATCCCCCATAACTATTGCATTTCCACACTTCTTTCACCTCTACTGTGCAGCAGAACCAACCGTGGTGCAACATATTTGGCTGCTACTGCTTTCCACAACAGTATCCAGAACTGTATGTCTGCTTGCAGGGAAATAACCACAGAAGGTTCCTGTATTGCCTGCTTAATCTTCCTGCTCTGCCTGGTGATCACCTATTCCCTTCCTACCTATAAAATCTTTGCCTGTAGTATGACCAACTTTCTATATCTGCTATCCACCATACGCTCCACTTTGCAGATGCTCCACAGTGTCATAGAACATAGAATATAGAATATTACAGCACAGTACAGGCCCTTCGGCCCTCGATGTTGTGGTGACCAGTGGAACCAATCTAATGACCCTCTAACCTAAACTATTCCAATATTATCCATATCTCTATCCATTGACCACTTGATACCCTTAAAGTTGGCGAGTCCACTACTGCTGCAGGCAGGGCATTCCACGCCTTTATTATCCTCTGTAAAGAACTTACTTCTGACATCTGTCCTATATTCAAACTATAATATCCATCCACACTATCTACAACTCCTCTGATTTTAGTGTCATCCATAAATTTACTAACCTATCCTTCTACATCCTCGTCTAGGTCATTTATGAAAATGACAAATTGCAGTGGTCCCAAAACAGATTGCTGCAGTAGATGACTATTAACTGAACTCCAGGTTGAACATTTCCCAATTTTCCACAGTGCATAGAACATAGAGCATGGAACATTACAGCGCAGTACAGGCCCTTCGGCTCTCGATACTGTTCTGACCAGTGGAACCAATGTAATGACCCTCTAACCTATATTATTCCAATATTATGCATATGTCTATCCAATGACCATTTGAATGCCCTTAAAGTTGGCGAGTCCACTACTGCTGCAGGCAGGGCATTTCAAGCCCTTACTACCCTCTGAGTAAAGAACCTACTTCTGACATCTGTCCTACATTCAAACTGTAACATCCATCCACACTGTCTACAACTCCTCCGACTTTAGTGTTATCTGCAAATTTACTAACCCATCCTTTACACCCTCGTCTAGGACATTTACAAAAATGACAAACAGCAGTGACCCCAAAGAAAACCCCTGCGGTACACCACTGGTAACTGAAATCCAAGTTGAACATTTCCCAATTTAAAGCTCAATTTAAACCCCTCAATTTAAAGCTATGTCCTCTCATGTTAGCCATCACCATTCAAGAAAAAAGGCTCTCATTGTCCACCCTATCTAATCTTCTAATCATCTTGTATGCCTCAATTAAGTCACCTCTTAACCTTCTTCTCTCTGACGAAAACAACCTCAAGTCCCTCATCCTTTCCTCATAAGATCTTCCCATCATACCAAGCAACATCCTGGTAAATCTCCTCTGCACCCTTTCCAATGCTTCCACATCTTTCTTATCATGCGGCAACCAGAACTGTACGCAGTATTCCAAGTGTGGCCACACCAAGGTTTTGTACAGCTGCAATGTGATCTCACAGCTCCGAAACTCAATCCCTCTACCAATAAAAGCTAACACACCGTATGCCTACTTAATAACGCTATCAATCTGGGTGCCAACTTTCAGGGATCTATGCACATGTGCACCAAGACCTCTCTGCTCATCCACACTACCAAGAGTCTTTCCATTGGCCCAATACTCTGTAATCCTATTAGTCCTTTCAAAGTGAATTACCTCACACTTTTCCACATTAAACTCAATTTGCTACCTCTCAGCCCTGCTTTGCAGCTTATCTATGTCCTTCTGCAAACTGTAACATCCATCCACACCGTCTATAACTCCTCTGACTTCAATGTCATTCACAAATTTACTATTCTTCTACACCCTCATCTAGTTCATTTATGAAAATGACAAACAGAAGTGGCTTCAAAACGGATCCCTGTGTTTCACCACTAGTAACAGAACTCCAGGTTGAACATTTCTCATCAAGCACCACCATTTGTCTTTTTTTTCAGCTAGCCAATTCCTGATCCAAACCGCTAAGTCACCCTCAGTCTCATGCATCCGTATTTTCTGCAGTAGCTTACTGTGGGGAACCTTGTCAAAGACTTTACTGAAATCCAAATACATCACATCAGTTGCTTTACTCTCATTCCCCCTCTTTGGTCACCGTCTCAAAGAACTCAATAAGGTTTGTGAGGCAAACACATTTGCCGCCACTTAAGCTTTAAAACGCGGGCTTGAAGTAGCTGCAGCCGGTGACACTTGCTTCCCACAGTGCTAACCCCAAGCGTTGGAAATGTCGTCGGCTTCCCAGGTACAGCAGAAAGAGTACAGCATGTGTTGGAGGTCTGCTACCATGACCTCCTCCTTTAAATTAAACCTTTTGGAAGATCCTCTAGGGCCCTTCTTCCCTGGTCCCAGTCACTGCAGAATGTAATTCTGCTGCATGGTGGCACAATGATTAGCACTGCTGCCTCACAGCATCAGTGGACACTGGGTTTGATTCTCGACTTGGGTCACTGTCAAGGCAGAGTCTGCACATTCTCTCCGTGTCCGCGTGCGTTTCCAATGGATGCTCTGGTGTTCTTCCCACAGCTTCAAAAGACATGCTGGTTAGATGCATTGGGCATGCTAAATTCTCCCTCATCTGTATCTGAACAGTCATCTGAGTGTGGAGACAAGGGAATTTTACAGTAACTTCATTGCAGTGTAATGTAAGACTACTTGTGACACTAATAAATTAATTTTACAAATTATGACCCAAAAATGCAGACCTTACACATTATAAGCAATTAAATTAATAAATACTTCTCCGACTGTACTCACCCAATCAATTTCTTCCACTTGCCCAGTCACTTTTGAATCTTAACATCACGTCAGGAGCTTCAAACTTCAATCTAGCACAGAGATTCCTTCCTGCACTCTCGTGCTATTTTCAATTTTCCAACAATAAATTCTGTCACTTGTAGCCTGTATTCTAGTTCTAGTTGCTGCTAGCCCCATGCATGTCCCCATGTCTTATTGTCCTCCTCTCACATTCTCCTCTAGGTACCGCATATGTAAAGGGCCACACTTTTAGTTTGCTGACCACATCATTTTAGGTAGCATGGTAAATAGTGTATATCGAAACAGAAAACTGACAAATGACAATGAGTGTGAAAACTGAGGCAGATGTGTTATATAGTTAGATATCTTCTTTTTGGAGCCTGACAAATGCAGATCAGGATATTTTCTAAATAGTAATTAACGATACAATCTTACCATCGAACTACAGTCAAAAATCTTGAGATGTAAAGTGTAGGAATAATATGTTTACATGGATTCATTGAGTCATAATTAATAGAGGCATAAAACATTGGATTGCACAAATATAGAATCAGAAAATTGCAGAATCTAGATTGTCGAAATCGGCTATCTTAGAATCTTCTCAGTATCAGAGAATCACAGAACTACAGAAACACACAAGCACTGAACTATATATATTCCCATGCTCTTAGAATCATAGGATATCAGAAGCAAAGGACTATAGAATCAGAGAATCATTCTACAGATTCTTACAGGATGAGATTATTCAGCCCACTGAGAATGTGATAGCTCTTGGAACATGCAGTTTTGAAGGCTTCACACACCTACCCTTTCTTCATATTTATTATATAGGAAAAGTGAGAGGCATGGGAGGAAATTGTTGGAGCCTTGAGAGAAATCTTTGTATCCTCACTGACTACAGGGAAGATCATAGAAGATTGAAGAATAGTCAATGTTGTTCCTTTGTTTAAGAAAGATAGCAAAAATAATCCAGGTAATTACAGGCCTGTGAGCTTACATCAGTGATAGGAAAATTATTGGAAAGAATTCTTCGAGACAGGATTTATTCCCAATTGGAAATAAGTGGTGGTATTAGCGAGAGGCAATATGGTTTTGTGAAGGGGAGGTGATATCTCATGAACTTGACTGAGGTTTCCAAGGAAGTGACAAAGATGATTGATGAGGGTAGGGCAGTAGATATTGTCTACATGGACTTCAGTAAGACCTTTGACATGGTCCTCATGGTAGAATGGTGCAGAAGGTGAAGTTGCATGGGATCAGGGGTGATATGGCAAGATGGACACAGAACTGGCTCAGTCACAGAAGACAAACAGTAACAGTGGAAGGGTGTATTCCTGAATGGAAGGTTGGGACAAGTAGCATTCCTCAGGAATCAGTACTAGGACCTTTGCTATTAGTAATATATATAAATGATTTGAAGCAAAATGTAACTGGTTTAATTAATAAGGGCGCAGATGACACAAAGATTGGTGGAGTCTGGATAGTGATGAAGACAACCAGAAAGTACAGCAGGATGTAAATCGGTTGGAGGCTTGGGTGGAAAAATGACAGATGTACTTTAATCTGAACAAATGTGAGATCATGCATCTTGGAAGGTTTAACACAAAGAAGAAATATGCAATAACTAGCAGATCCCTTAAAAGTATTGATAGGAAAGGGATCTGGCTATATAGGTACATAGATCACTGAAAGTGGCAACGCAGGTGGAGAATGTAGTCAAGTAGACATATGACATACCTTCATGGGCAGGGCATTGAGTTTAAATTTGCCAAGTCATGTTGCAGTTTTATAGAACCTTAGTTAGGCTGCTCTTGAAATATAGTGTTCATTTCTGGTTGCCATACATCCAGAAGGATGTGGAAGCTTTGGAGAGGATACAGAAAAGATTTAGCAAGATGCTGCTTGGTATGGAGGGTGTTAGCTATGACGAGAGATTGGAAAAATCTTGGTTTGTTTTCACTGGAAGGATAGAGGTCGAGAGGCAACCTAATAGAAGTCTCCAATATTATGAGAGGCATGAAAAGAATGGACAGTCAGAAGTTTTTCCCAGATGGAAGAGTCAATTACTTAATTAGGCATAGGTTTAAGGTGCAAGGGGCAAGGTTTAGAGGAGATGTTCGAGGCAGGTTTTTTACACAAAAGGTCGTGGGTGCCTGGAACTTGCTGCCGTAAGAGGTAGTGGAAGTGAATACAATAGTGACTTTTAAGGGGCATCTTGACAAATACATGAATAGGATGGGAATGGAGAGATATAGTCCTTGGAAGGGTAGGGGGTTTTAGTTGAGTTGGGCAGCATGGTCGGTGCAGGCTTAGAGGGCCAAACGATCTGTTCCTATAATGTAATTTTCTTCGTTCTCTGTTCTTTAATGGTAATATCGCAAGACTATTAATCCAGAAACTTAATGCTCTGGGGACTTGGGTTTGAATCCTATCACCGCATATCATGTGATTTGAATACAATAAAAAAGTATCTAGAATTAAGTATCTACTAATGACCATGAAACCATTGTTGGAAAAACATATCTGGTTCAATAATGTCCTTTAGGAAGGAAATCTGTTTGCCTTACTCGGTCTGGCCTACATGTCACTCCAGGGCCACAGCAATGTGGTTCAGTGAAATGACCTTGCAAGCCACTCAGCTTCAAGGGCAACTAGGGATGGGCAATAAATGCTGGCCAAACTGCATTTCCATGAATAAATAAAAAATATTTTCTGATTTAAATATACATTTACTTCATTTAGACACTAGTGGCCCAATTTTTCTGATGGCAAAATAATAGTGGTGCTCACTGCTTACCTCAAATAAATTTGCCCACAAAGACAGAACACCTCTCTGGGCCGTGTGAACTTTACCAATATTAATTTGAATCTCAGACTAAGACAAAGGGATCTCCTGAGGTCAATGACATCATCAGCAAGGTAAATAGCTAATCATATCGAAAAATTCTCTGGCCTGTGAAATCAAACATACTGATTATCTTTAATTTTACCTTTTTTTGCATAGAGGGAAATAATGATTGAGACATTGATAGTCGCAGATGACAAATCACAAACTTCTTAAAATATTTTATTACAGCAAACACGTTTTTACCATAATATAAACATTTGATAATAAGCAAAATTAAATATCCTCTCCAAGTTTACAAATTTGTTCAGTAATAAAGACTTAATATGCCATTAAATACTGAATTGTTTGGAGAGTGCAAGGGTGGTGGGTGGGATGAGCTTAGTGGAATGGTGAATGGTGTTTAACAGTGATCCTACGCCGTAAAGGGGAGCGTTCTCATCAGTTCAAAGATTTGTAAATATTGCAGTGACTCAGTAGCTTAAATATAGGAAACGGTTTTGTATGTTGATTTTGCAGGGCTAATGCAGAGGCCTGAGTTCGTGTCCAACGTTTGTTTAATAAATTTGCAATTAAATAAATGGTGTCCAACTGGATGATCATAAAAAACTTGAGAGTCTTGTATGTCCTTTGCAATCTGTTGCACTGGTCTAAACTAATGTCATCCCAGTCCCACATAATATGGTTGACTTCTAACTGCCTCCTGAAATGGCCTTCAAGCAAATCAGTTGTACTAAACCCCTCCAGGAAAATCATCGTAGACAAAATCGGATGGTACACCCTGAGTAGCCGTAATACCCTTCGTGAAAATTCTATGAGCCTGAGCCGCAATTTGGAGCATTATCTTATGAGCTAGCCAGGCAACAGCCTGCCATAATCATACTTACAGAACCATATCTTACACCAAGTTCCCAGACACCTCGAGTACTGGTCCACAGGGCAGACCTACCAGAAGTTGCCAAAACTTGTGAAGAAACTGCTGGGAGACCTCAGCATTGATTCTGGTGGCATGGTGGCACTATAGTTAGCACTGTTGCCACACAGAGCCAGGAATAAGGTTCAATTTCAGCTTAGGCTGAGTTTCTGTGTTGAATGTTCTCCCCATGTCTGCGTGGGATTCCTTTGCATGTTCTGGTTTTCCTTCCAGAGTACAAATACATGCAGGTTAGGTGGATTAACCATGCTAAATTGCGCGTTAGTCTCTAAAAATGCATAGAATAGGTCGTTTGGTCGTGCTAAACGTGCGGGGTTATGGAGATAGGGTGGGTAAGGGCTAGCCTAGATATGACGCTCTTTTAGAGAATCTGCGCAGGCTCGTTATGCTGAATGGCTTCTTCGGCACTATGGGATTCTATGGTTCCTTAGAAGATGTCGTGGCGTCAGATGTCACTTGGCTAAATACCTGCCACCCTCCCTCAGTTGATGAATCTGCGCTTTTCTGTTATACACCGCTGAAAAGACGCACTGAAAGTATCAAGGGCACAAAATTTACTTTGACTCAGGTCCTTCAAGATCGCCGAGTCCTGGAAGCCATAACAGTCAGATTGGACATGTGGGAGCTAGTTAGAGAACGAACAAAAGGGAAAACCTACTTGACCTCACCCTTACCAACCAAATTGTTTCAGATTCATCGGAAGAAACTCTATTGGCCGCATGAACTATACCCTTTTTTAAATATTTTTATGTTATCAATAGAGCTACCTATATTTTTTCTAGAATTCAGAGACGAACGTTTCACCCCGAAATGACGTACGTGAGTTCTGATCAATTTTATATTTCATTGATGTAATGTGTTTCTGAAACTGAAGAGGCAAAACATTCGCCATTTGATGTATCCAAATGTATTTTTTTCAAGGATAGGGCGTTCTTTGCGTTGTTCTGTTCCCAATGTTGACTTGAAACGATCTTTGTTCTGGCGCGTATAATGTTTCAATGCGTTCGATGTCGCCATAATTTGCGTATGCAACATGTTGGAGCATCATGAAAAACGATATTTATTACAAAATAATCCTTTTGTCTCTCTTTCCCCGGCCCTGCCTTTCTTTGTGATCTTGCATATCAATTACTGATATCTGCATTTTACTATAACTATACTGGTGCGTGTACTGATGCATCATCAAGTTATTATGTAAAATAACATCGATTATTCTAAGCCCAAATCCAGAATGGTTAGGTCATCTGAACATCCCAGATAATGTATGTGTTCTACAACCAAACTCACAATTATGTGGGGGCGTGATTGGGGATGTGGGGAGGTTGGTGGGGCAACAGGATTACCACACATCTGGGTAAAAACTTTCAATATTCACTAAATAACCAATCGCCCAAGCCCCCAATCTAAATTTGTAGCTTGTGGTTTAGCTGTAATTGGTTATATAGATTGCCCCACACTGGGAGAATATACTTCTCTCAGATCTTATTGAATTACAGATCAGAATAGAACAGAGTAGAATAGAATCCCTAAATCACAGATCGGCCCATCGAGACTGCATCGACGTTCAAAAAGAAATTGAGGGACGGCCTGATTGAATTATATAGCATACTTAGTGGGCTTGAGAAGGTAAATTGTCAAAAGGTTGCTTCCACTGACTGTAGAAGCTACAATAGAGGCCATATTCTTAGGATTAAGGAGCTGGCTATTTAAGACTGAGACAAGAAATGCATTTGCTCAAATGGCTGTGAAACTTTGAAATATTTTACATAGCTGTTGAAGGATAGTTTATGGCATATTCAAGTCTAAAATTGATAGATCTTTTGACATTAAGAGAATCAAGGGATATGATAATAAGGCGAGGGGAGGACCGAAAACAGGAGAAAAACTATGATCTTATTAATAATGGATATATTGGATGGGTATTCATAGTCGGCTCCTGTTCCTATTTCTTACTTGTGTGTTAATATATGACCGGTGAGATACATCTCCACAAGCTTTTTTGAAAAAAGGTGCCTTCTGCTAATCAGGTCTCTCTCATCCACGACTTGACGATTACAGTTAGTAGAAGATACAGTCACCCTCTCTTTATTCCAATTCATAACATGTAACTTAGGTCAGCATTAGTAAACATGAATCAACTGTTTGGAGATAAAATTCACATTGCTACTAATTTAGAATTATTTATATATCAGAGCGAGAATACTCTTTAATTGTGGTTTGCGCTCTTTTGCCGCAAGTGGTCTTCATCATCCCCTAAATTAACTTTGTAGCAGCCATTTACGATCGTCCATAATGGCATGAGATATCTGACATAAATGCGGACGAAAATTAAATGAACTACAGCTCTCCTATTATTCGGAGAATAAGTGCGAGACTAGTCAAGGGACGCTGTCAAACATATTTAAAATGCATGTACGCTTCGCATTTGACATGCCAAGCAAAATTCGGTTAGCCCTAAAATAAATGAACGAAAATCCCAAAGGATATTTTTGCACTCTTAATATTCAAGATGATAAAATTCAAGTACAGCGCTTAAATGATTCGTAAGTTATAGATTCCACAAAAAAATAGTCGTGACTTCAAGGGAACAGGTGAAATCTTAGCTTAGACATCTCTCAAGCAGAAAGTAGTGAGGAGATCGAATGATCTGTCAAGAGAAGCATGAAGTGCAGAAACAGCCGAGAACTGTAGGGTGAATATATTGATGAAATGTTAAAAATTTGATATGAAAAGTTTTGGTCGGATATAAGGACCGACGAAAAGAACGCCCAAAGTCTGTTCCTTTTTGATAACCTTCTCTAAATCACAATCTCAAATAACTCACTGAGATTCAGCATTGAAATAGTTAAGTGCCTTTATAACTAGCTATAATGTGAGATACTTAGAACTTTAAAGAAACCAATGGCAAAAATTATATGAGTACTTTCTGATTCAGTTGTAAAATTGGAATTAAAATTAACTATTGGGTCCAACAAGTAAGTATGGATGCCTCGGTCTCTGAATTGAATGTTGTTGGCTCAGATTCAGACAGAACTCGAGCGGATAATCGGGATCAACTGGACACTTCAGTATACAGTGAATGTTGTTATTTTGTTTGGTTGAAGATATTCATTCATTTTATTGGAGAAGGAACACCAGCACAACATACGACGATTTATCTGTTGGAAAACTGACCCGTGGTGATACATGAATCTAAGAGTAAGCTTTTTCAAATGATTAAATTTCTGTTCAGCATGTTCTGTCTTTCTGTCAAATTCAACATATATTGTGTCAGCCTCTGGTGATTTTCTGTTGTTGATGGCATTATCTTTAATGATCCTGGCATTTTGAAACAAAGGGCTCTCTCACTAAGTTAAAGGAAACAGTAGCATTAATTTTTGCACAAATAGTTGCTGCATGTTCTTTCAATGCCAATATCCGAACGCCAGAATCACGACTTTATGGTTTTGTGGTGCACAAAATGGTTAGACTGTTTCATTAAATCGAAACCTTAATGATGCATGATTGGATATGACGAGATTAAGTGCGTCCTAAACACGCGGTGAGAGGTGGAGTCAGGCTTTGTTGGAGATGTTAGGTGGAGCTTCATATAAGTGCAAGACCCTCTCTCAATCGGACGCCAGAAGCGAACCCCGTGGCGGATCACAGAACGTCCACTGGGAGACTTCCAGAGGTAGATAATGAGCAGCTCTACTTCCCAGGAGAACTCCGGCGAAGATGCCACAAAAGACTCGAATCAGAATTCGATCTACTACATCAACCAGGACAACTTCGAGTTCTGCGGATACAACTTAAAGATCGCTCGAAGTACCAGCCCTAACCTCGGCGTGTCTGCTTACATCTGGGATGCAGTAAGTGCGCCGCATTAATCAGATGATACAAAAACCTGTCACATGCATTAATCTTAATACATTAGTCATTCTTTCAGAAAAATACATCTTTGTCAGCTCTTTGTTACGGTGGGTTTGCAACTGTCGTCTATTCCTGCTTTTTCTTAAAATTTGGGATTTAAAAATAGGTCAACATAACACACTCAATCCTGTCTCTTCCCCGGAGACGATTTTGGTTTACGGTGGCATTCAATTGGTCCAAGGATTCCATGTGAGAAGCCGCTTCATACCTCCCTCCGACTCGATTAAGGACCTCATCCCGCTGTCCTTGGTATTAAGCTGATGGTGGCTGGAGTGGAAGACGTGGGCCGTGGGCGGGAGGGGAGAGGCTAGGCGCGAGGAAGCGGAGGGATGATCAGCGAGTGGGGAATCCCAACAGGCAAACCTTGGCGTAGTTGTGTGTAGAGTCCCGGGGTCTTTGGCTCAGAGTTGTTCCATGTCTGGTCACAGAACCTGGAGTTGGGAAGCGGGGACACTGAGAGCCACCCCGTCCTGTACCCCATCTCTTTCCCCTAACGACACCTACCTCGTCATCACTCACCTGTACCTAGTCCCTCCAGGGTCCGAGGCTTCGGGTGGGTGTCACAGCGGCAGCAACGCAACCTCCACACAACTCTGCTGAGCACAGAAGAGCATCTGGCTTCTACATGGCAGGCAGCTCTTTGCAGCCGGGACTTCCAGTCCTTTGATCTTGGGAGAACGGCACGCCTCGGGCCTGTTAGATGCCTGGGAGTGGCACGGGCGGCACGGTTGTACAGTGGTTAGCACTGCTGCTTCACAGGACTCGATTCCCGGCTCGGGTCATTGTCTGTGTGGAGTTTGCATATTATCGCCGTGTCTGCGTGGGTTTTCTCCGGTACTCTGGTTTCCCTCCACAGTCCAAGGACGTGCGGGTTAGGCAGATTGGCCCTGTTAAGAAATTGCCCCTTAGTATCCGGGGGGAGTCGTAGGTAAAATATGTAGGGACACGGAGGTAGGGCCTGGGTGGGATTGTGTTCGGTGCAGATTCGATGGGCCGAATGGCCTCTTTTTGCACTGTAAGATTCTATGATTCTATGAGGATGAGCTGGGACTTCCAGAAAAGAGATAAAATAGGGGTCTCGCTGGCTTAACAGTGGGAAGCCGAGATCCCCACACCGCCATAAATTCCCGGCTATTATATCAATCCCTCACATGCCTGAAATTCTCCCACATATTGAATTTGAAGAAAGAACTTTCCATGACTATCTCATCGTCAGCCCTTCTCATAATGAATGTTAGACATTCTTAAAACTCATTATATAACAACACCGGAAAAGTGATGGACTAATGGCATTGTCTCTAGTACTGGTACTTGGCCGAGTATTCCAGTGACCCAGGGTATTTCTTTGGGGACTAGGGTTCAGATCCTACCATGACAGATGGTAAAATTTGAATTCAATTAAAATGAGGAATGATAATGATGATAATGAAACCATTGTCAATTGTTGTAGCAACCGACTTGATTTACGAACGTCCTTTAGGGGAGGAAATCTACCATCCTTACCTAGTCTGGCCTACAAGTGATTCCAGACGTGGTTAACTCTTAAATGCTTTCTAAAAATCGCCTGACACACTATTCATTTCAAGAACAATTAGCGATGAGTAATAAATGATGTTATAGTCAGCGACTCGTGAATGTTTAAAACATGTCCGGCGCTCTTTTCACAATGTCGTCTCTTTAGGTCAGGATTCTTGGGTAATGTTCATGATGCTACACACTGATGGAACATTGCTATTTCCTGGGCTTTGAGATTGAATACTGCAACAACATGTTGCATTGAGATCGCCATACAACTATGGTACTGTGTTGAAAATTGGCCGTGAAGGTTCGGTGGGTAGATGTGCCGCCATTATATTTCTTGACGGTTACCGTTACCAGATGAAAACATTTTTCACCGGCTTTTTGTTTTATCTCTGTGCAGGCACGTCTTCACACCCGTCACACATACGAGTCTGACAGCAGTCAATGGAACACAACTGCGAGGAATATATTTTTCCTAACGTGCCTATGTGCTCATTATTTTCAGGGAATTGCTCTTTGCCGATATTTGGAGAAAGAGAACATCAGTTTCACTGGGAAGAAAGTACTTGAACTGGGATCGGGCACCGGAATTGTGGGAATTCTAGCGACACTACTGGGTGAGTAACAGGTGAAGTCGCACAGAATTTCACAATTTTATTGATGTCAGAAAGGAATGCGGGGGATAATGATACTCTTGTAAAACAGTATGGTCAGCCTCTGAATGACGAACGATACGAATAATTTTTATTTTCAACCACCCGCCTTCCGCGCGCTCCACCAATTAATACGGGATTTGGGCAAAATCCCTTGCAAGTCATTACTGTAAACTTGCATTTATTATGTAATAGTTTCGAAATCGATGTCAATGTTCTACAAAAAGATTCGAAGTGACATTATCGCACAGGAAATGAAAACATTCCACTTATTTCCGCCTACATACCTGACGTTGGCCTGAGTGTTCAGGTTAGTGTATTTGAATGCGATAACCAGTACTAAATTTGTGTTTGGCAGTGGACATTGCATCCTCTATAAATGAAAAACATGTAAACGACAACTGATAAATGATATAGATACAGATTGGAAAATATGATCAGATATCAGGGGAGATCATTATTTGCCCCCTGGCTTCGGGAAATTCCATAAATGGTTTATTTTGGGGAAATTGGAGTTAAGGAAGGTACTAAAACAATGAAAGATGTTTAGGCCCAATGACAATAGCAATCCAATGTTTCAATGGTCCTAACCTCATGATTACCATCACAGACATAAAGACTTATATACGTCCGCGTCTCACTAGGTCAGCTCAGAGACAGATGCCTCCCTCAGCCACTTTACCTGCCTCTTTAATGACAATCTTCCAAAATCTTCCAGTTTATTTTAACCCAAAATGTGAACGTTCAACGTTAAGTTTTTGTGGTCATAACGATGAAAATATTAAATCTAGTCGACTACTCTCTCAAATAATATTAACTTTCGTGCCGAATTTTAAAGGATTGGAGCAAGAGATAGATCCTATGGCTCATATATGTACATCTTTGGATATAACAGTGCATATTAAGAAAGCTGCCAGAAAATGTGCGGAATAATTTCACTTGTGAATTAAGGCAAAATACAAAATGAAGGAAGTTATGATAAATATTTAAAGTTCAGTGACACAGGCTCGGTTAGGGCATTATTCCAATCCTGGATACCACACTTTTGAAAAAATGTGAAGGCCTTGCACGGCTTCGATGGTGTTTTATCAGAGTTCGTGAGGTGCGGGTATGGAGAGGTTAGGGAAACCTAGATTGCACCCCTGAGTGGCGGAAGCATTAAGATTTACAGAGGATGCAAATGTCCACTGCCAAATAGAAATTTAGCACTGATTTTCGCATTCAAATGCACTAACATTAAGTGATTATATAAGGCGTTGAAAATTCTGATTGCGAATTGATGGGAACCTTTGTTTCTGTTTGTACAGAGGTTACATACCGAACGACACATATTTAAGATAACTGGCAAAACAAAATCCATGGGTTATTTGGAACTGTTTAACTCAGAATATTATTGTCTTTTTTCCCCCAAAGCTACATGTGCTTCAAATTACGAGATTTGCAGGAATCCGAAACAGTACCAGAAGAATAGATTTAGATGGGAAATTATTTCAAAGAATGGAAATGTGGACTGATTTCTGGGCTTTATAGCTTTATGCATGATAACAAAAATCTCTGCCGTTTAGGAACTATTTGTGGGTAAGGGGCGTTCGAATGGCCTGAAGTAATTGTATTTGATCGAGCACGTTAGTGAAAGTCAACTTTGAAGTTTGTCCCATATTTAAGATGATAAATTAATCCACTAATCAAATCGCTTCCAAATAAAACATACAACCATTTGTCCTTATAATAAATGATTTGCCAAAGGGCGGTCATTTCAGTAATTGGCATATGGTGGTGTCTGTCAAGACGGGCGAGTGTTGTACTCTCGGGAGGCACATCACTTGGATCATTGGCAATGTCACCTACATAAATCGAACGAAACGACTTTCCAATAATCAACCATTTTGAAAAGTGTTAGTAAAGCAAGCAAGATCGATTGTCTTGCCTACGTACATTAAAACAAGTCATACTTTTAAAAATATCAATTTACCTGTACCGTTCTCTACTTAGATCACTGAAAACATATGTGTCCCCTAACATTTGGGTCAATACCTTCCGGCCATATGATGATCCCATTATATCTGTGATTGGACCGTAGAATCCGTCACTATCTCAGGCGATCCACACTTACAGGGAGCGCTCTTCTTTTCAGAACCGTTACCTTTTGAACTATAGAATCATATAATTCTTACAATACATGAAAAGGCCATTTTCAGCCCATCGAGTCTGCACTGACCACAATTCTACCCAGACTCTATTCCCACAACCCTACTAATTTACTCTACTAATCTCCTGACGCTAGGGTCAATTTATCAAGACCAATCAACGTAACCCGCGCATATTTTGACTCTGGGAGGAAACTGGAGAACCCGGAAGAAACCCGCGCAGACACAGGGAGAACGCGCAAAATCTACACAGATAGTGACCCGAGGCCGGGATTGAACTCCGATCTCTGGCGCAGTAAGACAACAGTGCTACTGTGCCACAATGTCATCATTTTGCCTCCATTTTCCAAAGGTAATGAAACCATGCTGTCAAGGGCAAGTCATTAATGTGGATGGATAACCTTTCTCTCCTTTTTGGCAGGTGGAAATGTTACCTTGACAGATCAACCAAAAATATTGCATCAAATAGAATACAACATCACCATCAACATTCCTTCTGCTTGCAGGCATCGTTTGAAAGTACGTCCACTGATCTGGGGTGAAGATCACACCAACTTTTCTAGAGACTATGACTTCATCTTAGGTTCGGATCTTGTTTATAGCTCAGTTTATTACTCTTCACTGATAAGAACATTGCATTATCTTGCTAACCCAGGCACGACAATTTATCTCTCTTCCGCATTGCGAAAAGGAAATGGCTCCCTTTCTTTCCATGAAGTGCTGCTTCCTGAGTATTTTGACTGCCAGGCTGTTGATACGTTAGCGGACAAGGATATAATTGTGTATAAAATGAAAAAAATTGGAAAAGGTTCTGATGATTGGTTCCTTGCATAAATATTAAAATTTGCTGATTAAAGATGCTGATACTGGGGTTCATGAATTGCACTCTGTTCCTCTGTTTATGAATTGCATAGCTGTTTGTTTTTCAAAAGTCAGAATCAAAATTATTTGAGGTCATGTTTTACCCGCCTGTTGCCCTATTCTATCACGTGGCTTGTATTCATCCATGTTCAGGATTTTTTTTGGTTTCTCCGTATAGCACCACTTGTCATATTTGAATTTCGAGAGGGCTAACAAATTATTTAAGTACGGGGATCCCAGCTAAGTTTTGTGCACACTTATTAATATAGTATTTGAATGACAGGAAGAAATGGAACACTTTGCTAATGTTTCAATTCAACACACGATGACACAAGGTGTCGACTAGTTGGAAGATTGCGATATTATTTGCACAAAATTACTTGAATTGTTATTTCCTCATTTTAGTCAGGCTGAATCAAGCTAGCGGACACAAACAGGGGAAATAACCTACTCCTCCCCATTCACCTGAGGGAAATCTATAATCGGTCACCAACTTACTCACTGGTCCTTTAATTAGGTAATGTACAATAATATTAACAAGGCTACCGCTACTATTGATAATAATATTTATTATTTACATAATTTGGACTTTGAAAAATTCATATGATAGCGGCTTGACAACCAAGTCCCAATTGAAAACTATAAAAAAGGTATTATTTATTTTCACTTGTCACAAACTGATAGTTTTTTTTATTAATTCGTGGGGCATGGGTGTCACTGATGGACTAGAATTTATTGCCTATCCCTAGTCACCCACAAAGTGAGTGGCTTGCTATGCCATTTTAGAGGGTGGATAAGAGGTACTGTGACCCTAAGTTGCATTAGGTCAGACCGGGTAAGGGCGGCGGATTTCCTTTACTAAAGGACATTAATGAACAAAAAGGGGTTTTCTGGCAATCGTTTCATGGTCATCAGCAGATTCTTAATTCCAGATTTTTAAAGTTGAATTCAAATTCCTGCCGTCGTGGGATTCGAGCTCGGATGCCCAGAAAAGTAAACTTCTGGATTGATAACCTAGTGATAATACCACTAAGCCATAGCATCCCAATACGCCATTGTCATTCACTCCTGCAAGCCTATAGTATATGGAAATCGGATCTCCGTAATATTGCTAACAACACCGATGAAACTCACTTCAAACAATGGTCAGTTACATAGCCTAAACATGTCAAAAATTGTTTTCTATTTTTCCTCTCAGGGTAAAGTAACGTTGGCATTTAAAATTTTGGCACAACTTTGTTAGCACTTATACGTCTCGTTCTTGCATTACGGATCACATGGATACCTTTACAGCCAAGGCACAAGACTAGCAAAGGAAATTTGATGGATATTTTCGTACTGTTCTTGTTACAAACACCAACCAGTGAAGAATTAATTGGTCCGCTTATGCACTTGGCTTTTAGCTGTTCGCTCTTTAAGGTTGCGAAAATTTCTGACAGATTGCACTTTCGTGTAAAAACAACTACATTACCACTGAACAGAACTTGGAGACAGTCGCAGTAAAAATAAAGCGCAACGGCGCTTATGTTAACCGCACAGATACTGACTAAACAGAGAACAGATGGCAAGAGAAGGCAATAGTGAAGTTCCCATTAACATTGATGCAATTGTATTTACAATAGGCATCAAAGTTGTACAGTTAATGCTCAACTATTTAGGTGCATACTACAACAAAAAATATTTTAACCACCGCATATTGATAAATAAGGTTGAAAACAACGATCACTGTTGTTATCCGTCCAGTTGTAATGATGAGGCTCACCTATTTGATTCAAAATTTTCTTAATGATGAAATAAACTTTGGAATTTTTACGTTGAATCCCGTTAATCTTGCGCCATTACGATCCTAAAGCACGTTTTTCTGTTTCTGAAGATTCCATTGACAAACTAAGGCGCAGGTTAAATAAAGTAAAAATACAGAATTTAATAAATTTTTGGTTCTCGGGTGTATGCTACTCTTAACGTGACAAAATACATTATAAATCTGAAGTAATAAAACATTGTAAAATCACAGTTTGATCTCATGTATGTCTGGGAGCTCCTGGGTTTTTCAATTTTTTTCGGCTTTTTTGTTATTAGCCTGGGGCTGAATGAAGCATCAGACGGCATGGAGGAATATGAAGCCAGATACCTGAACGATTTCTGTTAGAACATAGAACATAGAACATAGAACAATACAGCACAGAACAGGCCCTTCGGCCTTCGATGTTGTGCCGACCAAAATAAAAAGCATGCCCCTCCTAACTAAACCATTCCCTTCTCATCCATATACTTATCAACTAACCTCTTAAACGCCACCAAACTTGGCGCATCTACAACAGCTGCAGGCAGGGCATTCCACTCCCTAATCACTCTTTGAGTAAAGAACCTACCTCTGATATCCGTCCTATAACTCATACCCCTTAATTTAAAGCTGTGTCCCCTCGTGCTAGCTTTCTCCATCCTAGGAAAAAGGCTATCACTGTCCACCCTATCCAAACCTCTAATCATCTTATATGCTTCAATAAGATCCCCCCTTAGCCGCCTCCTTTCTAACGAAAACAACCTCAAATCCTTCAACCTCTCTTCATAGGACCTGCCCTCCATACCAGGCAACATCCTGGTAAACCTCCTCTGTACCCTCTCCAATGCCTCCACATCTTTCTTATAATGTGGCGACCAGAACTGCACACAATACTCCAAGTGCGGCCGCACTAGAGTTTTGTACAGCTGCAACATGATGCTGCGGCTCCTAAATTCAATCCCCCTACCAATAAAAGCTAAGACTCCATAAGCCTTCTTAACAACTTTATCCACTTGACTGCCTACTTTCAGGGATCTATTGACACATACACCAAGATCCTTCTGTTCCTCAACACTATTAAGAGCCCTACCATTAGCCCTATACTCTACACATTTATTGTTCCTGCCAAAGTGCATTACCTCACACTTTTCCACATTAAACTCCATTTGCCACCTCTCGGCCCAGCTCTGCAACTTGTCCAAGTCACTCTGTAAACTAAAACACCCCTCTTCACTATCTACCACACCACCAACTTTAGTATCATCTGCAAATTTACTAAATATCAACTTCAGTAGCAAGGAAAAAAAACAATATTATCATTCTTGTTCCTTGGTGCGAGGAATATCAGAATCTTACAAACAGAAGAATGTCTGCGATGAAGACAATTGTCTCAGTGATGGTTTTTTGCTTTTACTGTCCGATGTAACCTCGGAACCTAGTTTTGTAGCGCTGTAAATTAGTCTTGTTTAAGCAAATGTCCAATTATTGTTGAAAATTTTCTAGAAATGTGCTTCCACCCTAAAGACTGCATTCCAAATCTTAAAAATCTTCTTGGGGCGTATTTATCCTTTTCTACCCCTTGTTAAAACCAATCATTATGTGGTTAGCGACACAATTGCCAGAGAAAGGTTTCCGTCCAATGGCTTAATCCAAACTCCTCAGTGTTTTTGTATTTAGACTCCTATTTAAAAAGCAAGCACTACGTCCATTTCCTTAGCTATCCTGTCAAATTTCTCCGCCATCTTAAAAGCTTTGCGATTATGCACCTAGCACAATTAGATAAATGTTGCAGCCCTTTTCAAGAAAGAGACGGCGTCAGGGCGACTGAGGAGTAATGAGACAGGCTAACTACACTTAAAATTAAGAAACCACACGTACTGATATCCAAGCATACTGAAATAAGTACAGGTAGAAATTTTAGATGCCTTGCCAATTGTTAGCAAACATAGGGCCACTAATTTCAGGGATGCAGAGTATGTCAGAGTTGGAAAAACACAAATATCTTGGAGTATTTTTTGAGCAAGGTGAGGTGACATAGTTCTTTGTACACTCCTGGCATTAAAATAGACACGCTTCAGCCCCTCAGACTGGACATTTCCCTTCTCCCCCACTCGTCTAACCTGCCTCTCATCCTGCCTAGAGTCAAAAAAGGGGTATAGATAGAGTAAATGGTGGTAAGCTTTTTCCACCATTAGAATCGGATAGAACGAGGGGTCACGGCCTTAGGGTGAGGGGGGCTATGTATAAGACGAATATTAGAGGGCATTTTTTCACACAAAGGGTAGTGGGGGTGTGGAATGCACTACCGAGTAAGGTGGTGGGAGCAGGCACGCTAGGGTTGTTTAAGGGTCTCTTGGACATCCACATGAGCGGTCTGCAGATAGAGGGATATAGGAGGACTGTTTAAATACTTTAATTGTTTCCACAGGCTATTCGGTCCAAGGTGCATGCATTCGGCAGGTCGTGCGAGGGCTGCTCCTGGAGGTTACTTCAGGAGTGGCCTAGTGCTTCACGTCGTTAGTGTATGCTTAAACTGGACCATCAGATTGGCAACATGACAGCTCAGAGACTATCGCTGTTGCTGTGCAGACACATGGATTTGGGCCTGTGTCTGCGGGAGTTTGCGCGTTCTCCCCGTGGTTGCGTGGGTTTTCTCCGGGTGCTCCGGTTTCCTTCCACATCCCAAAAATATGCTCTTAGGCTGATTGGGTAACAAATTGTCCCTATATTGGTCTCTATATGTCATTAAGACGTTAGGACGGCGGCGCGGGCTCGTTGTGCCGAAGGGCCTGTTTCCCGTGCTGTGTTGTTCTTTGTTCTTTGTTCTTTGGAAAGGGTCGATGTCATAGAGGGATGTGAATGTATATGTTGCATATCGGAGGCCAATGCACACCAGTGAGCACAGGGTGATAGGCAAATGGCACCTGATTTAAACAGGGTAAAATGTGATGGATCAGCCAGCAGTGCATTAAAATGATCGATTACGGAAGTAGCAGCGGCATGAATAAACATCTCATTGTCAGTGAGATAAGAGCAAAGTTAGTTGCTCTTAGATAACTTCGACTGTGCTATCTCTTTCTGCTGTTCTTTATAAACGTTATAAGCTCATCTTCATGCACACTAAGTCTCACCTGTCATTTATCTGTCGAATTCAGTAATATGTTTCTTACTTCCTTCCATTATTCCATATCCTTATCTGCTGTACTGCCAAGTTTTGCATCCGTCAAAAAAATCGAATTTTTACTGCTAAATTATCAGACTACTTGTCCAACATCCAATAATAGTTGAACAGAAATTTTCCCCAATTTATTGTTAGAAAGATGGCAGCAATATTTTTTGGTCCCCTTTTCAAATCCCTTCCCTCGCTACTTATTTCATTCTTCCTGTCAACAATCTAAGATTAAACTGTTGTGTTTTTAAATTATGGGCCGGTTAGCTTAACGTCCGTAGTTGGAAAAATGCTAGAATCCGTCATAAAGAAGAAATAGCAAGACATCTAGAAGAGAACGGTTTGATCAAGCAGATGCAGCACAGATTCGTGAAAGGGAAGTCGAGTTTAACGAATTTATTGGATTTCTATGAGGATGTGACTAGTGCGGTAGACAGAAGGGAATGTAGTGTTTTTTAGATTTCCAGAAGGCCTTTGATAAGGTGCCTCACAAAATGTTGCGACAAAAGGTTAAAGTGCACGGGAGTTGGGGGTAAGGTGTTAGCGTGGATTGAGAATTGGTTATCTAACAGGAAGCAGAGAGTTGGAATTAATGGGTGCTATTCTGATTGGCAGTTGGTGACTAATGGAGTGCCCACGGTTTGGTGCTGGGGCCTCAACTACTTACTATTTACATAGACGATTTGGAGGAGGGAGCTGTGTGTAGGGTAACAAAATTTGCTTATGACACGAAGATGATTGGAAAGACGAGTTGCGTGGAAGGAGCGGAAAATCTGCAAAGAGATCTGGATAAGCTGAGTGAGTGGGCGAGGACCTGGCAGATGGAGTATAACGTTAGCAAACGTAAGGTTGTCCACTTTGGTAGAAATAATAGTAGGAAGGATTATTATTTAGAGGGCGAAAAGCTGCAGTGTAGAGGGACCTAGAGATCTTTGTGCACGAATCGCAAAAACCCAGCCTGCAGGGGGATCTTATAGAGACTTACAAGATAATAAAGAGGCTAGATAGGGGCTAGAGAAATTCTTCCCGCTTAGAAAGGATAGCAGAATTAGAGAGCACAGCCTCGAAATAAGGGGGGGGGGGGGGGAGTTTAGATCAGAGTTGAGGACGAACTTCTTCGTTCAAAGGATGGTGAGTCCCTGGAATTCTCTGCCCATTGAAGTAGTGGCGGCTACCTCACTGAATATATTTAAGTCACGGGTAGATAGGTTTCTGATAGACAAGGAAATTAAGGGTTATGGGGAGCAGGCGGGAAAGTGGAACTGATTCACTTCAGATCAGCCATAATCTTGTTGAATGTCGGGACAGGCTCGAAGGGCTAGATGGCCTACTCCTGCTCTTATTTCTTATGTTCTTATGTAAAGTTGGTGTAAAATGTGACATCGAGATGGACTTCAGAGCATATATTCACCACCACTAAGCCGGCCTGTTTCTGCCCCTATCAACTAACTTTGCTCTTATCTCACTGACAATGCTTATTCATGCCGCTGCTACTTCCGTAATCGATCATTTTAATGCACTGCTGGCTGATCCGTCACATTTTACCCTGTTTAAATCAGGTGCCATTTGCCTATCGCCCTGTGTTCACTGATGTGCATTGGCCTCCGATATGCAACATATACATTCACATTCCTCTATGACATCGACCCTTTCCAACTATGTCACCTCACCTAACTCAAAAAATACTCCAAGATATTTGTGTTTTTCCAACTCTGACATACTCTGCATTCCTGAAATTAGTGGCCCTATGTTTGCTAACAATTGGCAAGGCATCTAAAATTTCTACCTGTACTTATTTCAGAATGCTTAGATATCAGTACGTGTGGTTTCTTAATTTTAAGTGTAGTTAGCCTGTCTCATTACTCCTCAGTCGCCCTGACGCCGTCTCTTTCTCGAAAAGGGCTGCAACATTTGCAATCGTTCTGAACTCTGGTGCGATAAGCTGCAGTCAGTTTATAATGCCCACAGACTAACTTTAATCAGGAATCTATGCTTCGTGCTCGCTGTGTAATTTAAGTGATGCCCGCCTATTTAGTATTTGTTTTTTATTGCTATACTTTCGAATATCACCACACACTTCTCCCACACTGGGATATTAATTCAACACTTTTTTTGTGAAAACGGATGCAAAATTATTCATTTAATATCTCCGTCGTATCTGCTTTCGCAAGAAGATTCCCATTTTGACCGTACCTTTTCAACATGACTTTTATTAATTGTTTATGTTTGTAGGTGCTCATAACATTTATTGACTCCCCTATTCTGTAACTCACTAATCTTTTGTTATATTTCTCGCCTTGTGTCATTTTACACTTCGGTCACCTGCCTTTTTAAAAATGTTTCCTGGCAATCGTCATCAACCTCCCTTTTTTATTCATATTCTCATGGCCGTCTAGAAGGGTTTATATGCGGAAATACATGCAATTTGAAAGCTTCCTATTGCTTATTTACCCATTATGCGTCTTTTTGTTTTGCTTTCTACTTGCAATATATCACTTCTCAAATAACTGAAAGTAACTCTCTTTTATGGGCGGATTTTAAACTTCTATTTAACTGTTGGTAACTTGCAACACTTCAGCCTTTCAGATGCAACTCCGATCTTCTTAACTAACTTGTTGACAAGGACAAATCTGTAGCCATTTGTCCACGATTGACGCATCTATTCCAGTTTTGGAGGGCGTAACTAACACGATAAATAAAATAGGGCAAGTAGATGTTCTTTTTTGATTTTCAAAGACTTTTGATATGGCATCACACCCAAAGCCGGTACATACAAAAAACTTGTGGGATAAGGAGTGACATATTGGTAGTGATCAAGTATTGATTAACAAACAGAAATCAGGGTCAGGATAAATTGATTACGCCAGGATGACATGTTGTAACTACTGCCGTGTCAAAAAGCTATGCCAGCTAGTTATAATCCCAATGAGCGATTTAGGTGAGCTTACCAAATATGATCTATCTAAATTTCGTGCCGATAAAGAACTAGGTGAGAAAATAAACCCTCAATGGGGCACAAAGATGTGAAAATGGGTATAGATCAGTTAAAGTGATTGGGCAAGATGATGGGAGATAGAATATATGTAAGGTAATATCCGTTTGGTATGAAGAATGAAAAACAGCATATTTATTAAAAGTTGAGACAACTAAAGAAAGTTTTCAGATACATTGTCCTTTTAAACGAATCACGGAAAAGTTAAATGAAAGCAATTACAACTGAAAATTCTATTTTAGTCTGTAGTTCAATGGAATTAGAGCATGTAAGTGAGGACATCGTACTGGAATTACATATGGATTTAGAGAGATATACCTGGAATGCCATATTTAATGTTGGGCTCATTGCATGAATAAAACTACATTCCTTATGTGAAATGCAAGAGAAGTTCACTAGATTGATTTCTGGGGTGGAACGGTGAGACTGAATACTTTTCGGAGCTTAGAAGAAAGACAGGCGATCTCATTGAAACATATACAATTCTTAGAAAGCAATTCTTGACAGGGCAGATATTGACTCCCTGTTTGTCCCAACTCGAGTCTAAACATGGTCTTAAGTAGGAATTCAGCCACGTGGGCGTGAAATGAAAAGTTTTTTTATCGACAAGTGTGTTAGTATGAAGAATAAAAGTAGGTCATTCAGTCATGGGCTCCACCATTCAAGACGACGATCTCATCTTGTACCTCGGCTATATTTCCCTACTTTATCCTGATACTCTTTGATTCCTTCGGCATCCATTATCCTTGTTCCTCTAGCCACCGAAAGCGTCCCCGGTACATCCATCATGACAAAACACTAAAGTTGATTGAGTTGTGATGTTTTTGGAATTCTCAGCCCAAGAGAACTATGGATGCTGAGTGGATAAGGAAGGCTGAAATTTATGGCGTTTTGGACAATAAGCAGCTCAGCCGACATATGGATTTAGCAGGGAAGTCACCTCGCATCGACTGATAGAGCTGCATGCTCCATTCCTACTTCCATTTACCTTGTGGTTATGTTCCTGTTGCATTGACCTGAGACAATATTTCTTAGCAATAATTAAATGTTTCACCAATATTCTAAGGGTCTATGAAAACTCATTTTAAACAATACTCTGAAAATAGCCGAGGAAAATCTACTCGTATGCACTTCATTTTGTTTGCAATGCCGTATAGCAATATTGCCGTGCACAATTCAGTGTATTAGGAAAAAAGAAACAAGGATGATTCATTGCAAGGTAAGAGATCTGAAAGTGCAAAATCTTTCTGAGATAAGGGACATATCAAGTGTTGTAGTGCGTATTTTGGCCAATACAAGCTGCCAGGACAACTGAGCCAATTGAGGTGTACAAAATTATGAGGGTCATAGGTAGGAAGAAACGTTTTCCTTAGTAGAATGGTCAATAACCAGGGGTACCGATGTAAGGGAAGGTGCATTAGAATTAGAGGGAGTTAGAGGAAAATCTTTTCACCCAGAGTATCTAGAACTCTGCTTGGAAGTGTGATAGAGGTGGAAACCCTCACAACATTTAAGAAACATTTAGATGAGCATTTGAAATTCATAGCATACAAGCCTATGGACCAAGTGCTGGGAAGTGGGATCAGAATAAATAGGTGCTTGATGGCCTGCGTAGGCACGATGGGCTGAATGGCTTCTTTTTGTGCTGTAAAACCTTATGACTCTATGGAGATTCTTCCAAAAACTTGCAAGGTTCCATGGTAGTAGCTAAGATGCGTACAAACTGAGGCTGCCTCATGTGCCTCAAACTGGTTCACACCAGTAGCGAGTCCCAATGTGTGACTTCTGGGTGAAGGGCTATCTAGTAAACGTGTATCTTTGGATACTAGTTTGGAACGGTGGCATTGGAGCATTACCACGCGACATTTGCTCCACGAAAACAATCATATTACAGGCCAAGACGAGATTGTGGTGGTTTGCAAGTTCTGGGGAAAATCTCCAATGTGTCTTTTCAATGGCTTCCTGCATTGTGGTGGTCTATTGTGAGTTGCACAATTAGTCAAAGCAGATAAGTCAGGAACTTCAGCCTCATGCTGGGGATGAATGCCCATCATTTAGCAGAGCGAATGGGAGGAACAGAATGAGGTCAACCTAATGCTCTCAGTGACGGAAACCTCCCGTTTTTATTTGGCCTGGTCT
Organism: Sphyrna mokarran; assembly: GCA_024679065.1. NCBI lineage: Eukaryota > Metazoa > Chordata > Chondrichthyes > Carcharhiniformes > Carcharhinidae > Sphyrna > Sphyrna mokarran. Next base: position 61,572,250 of record JAGIQG010000015.1, read on the forward strand.
CCGCGTGACTTCGCACCCATGCAAACAATGTATCTTACTTGCCCTCTGAAATGACGCAGCGATGTACTCAGTTGTAACAAACCACTAGAGAATGTGAAAATTGGTGCTAATGCAACACTGCAACGCCCACCTTCCCAAACGTTGAGGCTTGTGCAAAAATTAGGAAAAATATAGAAACATTGAATGTAGGAGCAAGGATAGATCATTCGGCTTTTCGATCCTGCACCAACATTCGTTACGATGTTAGCTGATAATCCAACTCAGTAACCTGCTTTCCTCTCAAATCCCTCAGTACCATTAACCCCAAGAACTTTATCAAACTCCTAAAAAACATGTAATGATTTGGCCTCAGTGGTTTTTTGTGGGCAAGAATTCCACAGGCTCATGACTCCGGACTTTTGCATTAAGTTGATATTTCTCTATACCCTAGCTATGACTGTAACACTACATTCTGCACTCCCTCGTTTTCTTCTCTATGAACGGTATGGTCCGTCTGTATAGTGCACAAGAAACAATAATTTTCATTGTATGTTAATGCATGTGACAATAATAAATCAAATCAAATCAAATTTGTCGGCATTCCATTCTTTTCATTTCCCGAATACCACTTCCGTACTAATAGTTTTAGTTTTTAAAATTTATTTATTAGTGACTCAAAGGCTTGCCTTATTGCAGTGAAGTTACTGTGAAGATCAACCAATCGCCACATTCAGGTGCATGTGCGGGTACATTGACTGAGAAATTAATGTGGCCAATACACTAATTAGCGTGTCTTCCAGACTTTGGAAGAAAACCGGAATACTTGGAGGAAACCCATGCAGACACGGGGAGAACATGCAAACTCCACACTGTAGCCAAATCAAGGAATCGAACCAGGATTCCTTAGACATTAATTTCTTTCAGTTCCTCCCTCTCACTAAATTCCTGTTCCCCAACATTTCTGATGTGCTATTTATGTCCTCCATTACGAAGATAAAACCTTAGTAAGCATCTGTTTGTCAACTACTTGTTTTCCCATTATACATATCTCTGTTTCTGACTGCAAGGGGTCTTTGTCTTCACCCATCCTTTTCTCTTCACAGACTTATAAAAGCTTTTTCCAATTAGTTTTTACGTTTCCCACAAGATTATTCTCGTATCCTATTTTCACCTTCTTAATCAACCAGTTGTCCTCTTTTGTTGAATTCTGAATTGCTCCAAATTCTCCGGCCTGCTGTTTTTTTGTCCAATCTACAGATTGGTCAAGCAACTGCTAGCCATACTTTACAACCAGCATTCCAGATACCGCATCACCATGCCTGGGTGTGTCCCGTTTCATTGGTAAGACAGACCCAACAGAGGCAATAACATTTTTTTTATTCGTGGGACATGGGCACCAAATGGGGAGTATTCCATTACCTTCCTGTATATTGTTATATACAGTTAATGGGGTATTACTCTGGAAGCTCTCAACATTCACCCCCCAACCGCATGAATATCATGGCATCATGCCAAATATCAAATGCAAAGAAATATTCTGCTCATTATTACTCATCACCCTCCCTAGGTTGATAAGTCAGTACTCCTCAATATTGAAAACCATTTTGAGAAGAACAGGCGCAGCAAGAGTACAGGATTTGTGGGTGGGTGGAAGAAAGCAAAACTGTCACAAGTGGGTGGCTGGGCAGAGCCATTATTCAGTGAGATGACCATGTCCTAAAGATATATTTGCCAGTTACGGCTTGGGACAATAGGAGATTGATTTTCCATCAATGGACAAGTAAGATCAAGTCGTCAACTTGTTACAGAGATAATGACGTTTGGAAACAATGCAATGCTTATTCAAGGACACATACTTTTATATTTTGTTCTGTCGTCACTGAAAGAAATGTAGCTAAAATCTAACATCAGTGAAAAGAGCTTCGTGTGGTATGTACAATGTAGCAATGTATTCCATATTCGTTTATTTACGCATGCAAAGTTTTATACCAATGTTAAAACTAAAATAGTTGCCAAATCGTGCTGTCGTGCCTCTCTCTTTCGGCCTCTAATTTCCTCCGTATTTTTACATTTCAGTTACTCAGTAGTTTTGTTATTATTATCCAAACTTGGGTAAATTGTGATGCTTATTACCGGGGTCTCTTCTGCAATATTGATGTTTATATTTGCTATACTATAATATCCAGTCAAAAAAATCAGGATAACCGAAGCCTTTTTTTCATTTCCCCCAATTTGTCTATTCTTTGATTGTTATTCGATTACTCCAAATTTGCAGACAAACACAAGGTGGTAAAGTAAATAGTAGTTTTTATATGATTTAATGGAACGCGAGCATCGCTGGCAAGAATAGTATTTATTGTCAATCCCTAATATCCCATGAGAAGGATGTGGTTATCCGTGTTTGTGAACCGCAGCAGGCTGTTCTGGCGTAGGTGCACCCGTAGTGCTGTTAGGATGGAGTACCAGGTTTTTTTTTGTTTCAGCGACAATGAAAACACATTGATATAATTTCAAATTAGGACGGCGCATGACTCGGAGAAGAACTTGCAGGTGGTGCTATCCTCTCACTTCCAAATCGGTAGAGAGGCAGGAATTGGAAGGTTCTTTGAAGAAGTTTTGGCTATCATTCAGAAAATGCCCGGAGACAAATGATCTTTTGAGAGTTTACATGAAAATAGTTATTGCAGTCAATTCTCCCCAAATCCATGACAACGCAACATGGCTTCTTAGTTGGAGACTTTTCTCACCAGGAAATAGTTAACTTGTGCTGCTTTGGAGGTTGGCTTTAGTGGGAATGTTATTGGATTATTCAAGATCAAGAAAGGGAATAGACAAGATAGGCAATTAGTGTAATCGCAGCTTGTGCATCTAAAAGGTAGATTATGACAATCAAGACAGGTAGTTTGCAAAGATTCAGGTCATCTTTAAATAGAGCAGAAACCCTTACATTTATTCAATTATCATGACTCCACTACTTTAACATTATTTTGTTGCAGATCAATTTATGTTGCCCTGCAGTAAATGACAGACCAATTTGCACAAAGAGAGCTACCATGAGCAGCAGCCAGGCAATGGTCAGCTGCTCTGTTTTAACTGAGAAATAATTATTGCCCACATCGTTTAGCATTTGGTTTGCCATTCAATAGAAGGCATCATGAACAGGGCAGCATTCCATAGCCTCTCAGGTAGCATGGATGAAGCGGACGGAGAATCTTGGGAATACTGGGAAAACGTACAAAAACAGCATATGTCGCAACATAACAAAATTTATAAAGGAAAGAAGCTCTAGGACAAGCAACACGTCCCAAAGAGCCATGTCATTAAAACGAAGGATACACCCTGAGTACAGAATTTGAGTCACAGCCCTACACTGCTCCTTACACTTCAAACCAACAGACAGAACACAGGCCAATACTGTGAAAGTGAGTTCATCAGTTCCATATGACACGGCTTGTTTTTATCCTACAGGTGCTTTGGTCCACCTTGCTGTCTAACGAGGGGCATACACGCGATGGGTCGTGAGAGGGCTGCTCTTGGATTTTTTTTTCGAGAGTATCCTAGTGCTTCACGTCGTTAGTGTACGCTTGACCTGGACCATTTGATGGGCAACACGACAGCTCAGTGACTATCGCTGTGCTGTGCAGATACATGGATTTGGGCCTGTGTCTGTGGGAGTTTGCGCATTCTCCCCGTGCTTGCGTGGGTTTTCTCCGGGTGCTCCGGTTTCCTCCCACATCCCAAAGATGTGCTCTTAGGCTAATTGGCAAAACAAATTCTCCCTAAATTGTCTCAAATTTTGTTTTTAATCCATAGATTTATAAACATGGACAGGGATCGCGGGTAGAGGTGGGAACATCGGGGTGGCGGCGCAGGCTCATTGGGCCGAAGGGCCTGTTTCCCGTGCTGTTTTGTTCTTTGTTCTTTGACTTAGACAATGGGAAAATGTGTTTGACATTTTGACTTACTGATGAATGGTGCAGAATAAAATTCAGCGCGGCACTGAGGCTGAATTTTGGCAATATATATGTGATCATAAAATTGAAATGGGGCTTCAAGCACATCATTCTGGTTCTGACACTGAAGTGCTACCAACTGAATCACGCCTGATCGAATGGAGACAGTGGAACTGATTGCATTAAAAATTCAACCAAACGCACTTTATATGGACGCCTGTGCGTCGAGATCGTTCTCCGATGTGTTATTAGACATTACTTAACTAATCACTCAGATCACTGCTGTTTGCAAAATTGACTGGTACATGTGATTACATAAGACGTCATGACTACTTGAAACTTATATAAGTGTTGGTTCAGTTATTTCTTCAAACCAGAATTTGGCGACAAGCTCATTGCAAATCACTGCAAGGATTCTGCAGAAGAATGGAAAACGTGACGATGACTCAGTATGAAATGTGTTCCAGCTCCCAAACTGCCAAGAATGAGAATTCCGCTTCGCGTATTTCAATCCGTAGGAGCAACTACGTATTTTGCGGATTTAATTTAAAGATCGCTGGATTCATGAGTTCTGAAATGGGCGTTTCTTCCTATATCTGGAAGTCCGTAAGTCCACTGCGTTCGTCAGATAGAATAAAACAGAGTCTGAATCATGAGATGAGCAGTTAAAAGTAGTTACTTCCCCGTTCTTGGCTATATTTGATTTGAAGCTTTTTTTTAAAAAAATAGGAAATTAGCTTTGAAAATGTTCAGGGATCAGCTACAACTTATAAATGATATCACTTGCGCAATCGCTATATATTCATTAATGGAACGAATACCTTCCATCTTTTTGTATATTAAGAGTATTTACTGATGCTGAGACATATAGCGTTTCTAATATCCCCACTACTGAAAGCACTTATCTGTGCTGTCCACGATTACTGAGTGTGAATGACCAAAATGCGTATTTGAACGTGGCCACTCAGTGACCTTATTTTGTCTCCTCCTATCCCAAATCCGATTCCATTGTCTTGCAATTTACCACAATGGTCAGTAATTAGCAATTAAAAACGCTGGTAACAGAATATGCATTTAAATGTGGAATTTTGCGGCTGACTTGTGCTTTACAAAAAGTGTCGCATTTTCATAGTGAGCGAATGTTTCCAAGAACAGGAGCTGCTCTGAACATATTGAAAGTATTGACAGTGTGCAGTGAAAAATATACAGAACCTTCCTTTATCACGCAAAGTGATTATAGAAATGATTGAAACCCTAAAATGCAGAAGGAGGCAATTCAGCCTATTGATTCTGCAGCGAGCACAATCCCAGCCAGGCCCTATTCCCGTCACCCTCATACTTACCTTGCTAATCCCTCTGACAGTAAGGTCAATTTAACATGGCCAATCAACCTAACATGCATACTTTTGGATTATGGTAGAAAATCATGAGGAAACCCACGCAGACTCGGGGAGAATGTGCAAATTGCACACAGACGGTGACTGCAGGCCGGAATTGAACCTGGGTCTCGGGTGCTGTGAGGCAGCAGTGCGAACCACTATGTCATCGTGCCGCCCATGTTTGAACACAATTTATGTGAAAATCAGCGCCTGGTTACAAGTGCTAATTTCTCAGTGGGTTAATCCGGCGGTACCTGTTTTTCATATATTTCAGGGGCTTGTGCTTTGTCAATACTTCGAGAAAGCGAACATCAGTTTTACTGGGAAGAAAGTGATTGAGCTGGGGTCAGGCACGGGAATCGTGGGGATTTTAGCAGCCCTCCTTGGTAAGTAGCAGTATGGTACTGATGCAGAAAGATGCAATTTTACTGACGAGTGGAATAACTGAGAGTCCCATCTATGTCCAGTAAGGCGTTATACCACATCTGAAAGTAGGGAACGGTGTGATTAAGGGAGTAATGTAAGAACAAGAAGCTGGAGTAGGCCATTAGCCCGTTCAGGTCCGTTTCACCATTGAACTAGGCAATGGCTGATCTTCTACCTCAATCCACTCCTATCTCTAGCCTCGTTAATTTCCAAGAAAACTGCAGCTTTAGACTTATTTTGTGAATATACTCAATGAGTTTGGAAGGGTGATGGGTGGCTTGATTGACGTACATAAAATCCAGAATGTTCTTGAAAAAATAGACGTGGAAAGTACGTTTACTCTTGTGAGTTCAAAACTAGAAGGCACTGCTTTAAAATTAGGGGATCGCTGTTTTAGCGCATAATTGAGGAGTCTTAGTTTTTCTCAGAGAGTTGTGCGACTTTGGAACTCTCTGCCTTAGAAGATAGTGGGGGCGGGGTCATTGGATTTATCAACGGCAGAGGTGGATAGATTCTTATTAAGTAAGGGAATTAAAGGTAATTGGACGTAAATAAGAATGTGAAATTTGAAACAGAAGGATCATGCATGATCTTCGTGAAAGGCGAAGCAAGCTCGAGGGGCTGAGCGACCTATTTCTGCTCCTATTTTGCATATTCATATATTTGATCGTATGTCACCTTAATTTTTCCTAATGTCACTTCGTGTTATATTTTGTTTTATAAAGCTCGTGTGACACTTCTTGGGAAATTTTATGACATTATTAGTGATGCATGAATTCACGCCCAACGATCCTTGAGAACGGTTCAAAAATCTAAGGAATCCTTGAAGACGAAAACTAATATAGACGCTATCTTTGCGGCTATTACCTTAAAAAGACAGGATATAGGTTGTCAAGTCCACTGAATTTGTTACCACTTATTCCCACTAATACCTCCAGTGCTATATCTTTGCTTATCTTGATTTGAATCCCCCATTCTTCCGATATCTTTGGTTCCCAATTATTTTCACTGCTTTATGTGCCTTCAACCCTGAAAGCATATATAAAGAATTGGATTAATATTTAGCACTTTCTTTATTTCTCATTATTATTTCACCTATCTCTGGTTTTAATGGATCTGCGTTTGCTTGTACGCATCTTTTTCTGTTTACTAATCTTCAAGTGTGTTTTTTGTCACTTGTTAGTCTATTTCATATTTTCTTTTCTCTTTCTTTGCCTGTTCCTTGGCTATCTGGGACTGGGCAAGGCGTTCATTAGGAGCTCTGAGAGTTAACTAGCACTTTGTAATGTTCCATAATTGTAGGTTTTTGAACGCTTGTTAATCCAGTCAACTGTCACTTCACGTTCCAATGTGACTTTGGACAAATGAGGTAAAGGCTGAACCAGCCAAGAAGTGAACCAATAAACTGGAATACGAGGCTATGTCTGTATCAGTAGTTGAAACTTCAACTGTGAGTAACTCATAAATATTTAAGCAGGGTCTGCTGATATCTATACTAAATAGAACTTGTACTCACGACAAAGGAAACAAGGAATGTTCCTCAAATCCAAGGCTAATTTTCTCATAATCAGATTGCGGAACATCAATGAATTGTAAGATTTATGGATTTAATCCTAAATCGCTTCTGTTAATTACAAGCATACGAGTTAGGAGCAACAGAAGGCCATTGGGCTCCTCGAGGTTGCTCCGACATTCAATGAGATCATGGGTGATCTGACTGGCCTCAACCCATATCCGGCTACCCCAATAACCATTCACCCCATTATGAGTCAATAATCTTTCTAACTCTGCCTTTATAAATATTCACTGTTGCTCTCTGGAGAATAGAAAAAAGAACAACGAAAATTACAGCACAGGAACAGGTCCTTCTGCCCTCCAAGCCTGCACTGACCAAGCTGCTCTTTCTGGGGACCATATCCTCTATTCCCTCCTATTGGTATATTTATGTAGATGCCCCTTACAACCCATTATCGTATCTGCTTCCACTACCCTCCCTGCAGTGAGTTCTAGGCACCCACCACCCTCTGTGTAAAAAAACTTGACTCGAACATTTCCTTTAAACCTTGCTTCTTGAACTTTAAATCTATGCTGCCAAGTAATTGACTTTTCCACGGTGAGAAAAAAGCTTCTGACTATCCGCTCTGTTCATGCCCCTTATAATCTTGTAGATTTCCATCAGGTCGCCCCTGAACCTCCATACTTCCAGTGAAAACGAACCAAGTTTCTCCAACCTGTCCTCATAGATAATGCCTTCCCTACCAGGCAACACTCCAGTAAATTTTTCTGCACTGTCTCCAAAGCCTCCACATCTCCCTGGTAGTGTGGCGACCAGAATTGAAGACTATATCCCAAGCGCAGCCTAACAAATGTTCTATAAAGTTGCAACATGACTTGCCAGTTTTTAAGCTCAATGCCCTGTCTGATAAGGCAAGCATGCCATATGCCTTCTTGACTACTTCCTCCAGCTGCCTTGCCACTTTCAGTGACCTGTGTACCTGTGCACCCAGGTCCCTCTGCCTATCAATACTCTTAAGGGTTCTGCCATTTACTGCACAGCATTCTCAAAATTCACGATCTTCTGAGACAGAAAAAAGTATGTTTAAAGATGTCTAGGTTAGATGGATTGGCCATGCCAAATTGTCCCTCAGTGTGCCACAATATGTGGGTTAGGGGGTTAGTGGGGTAAATACGTGGGCTATGGGAATAGGGTCTGGATGGTGTGTTCTATTGGAGAGTCGCTGCAGGCTCGATGGGTCGAATGGCCTCCTTCTGCATCATAGGGGTTCTATGTTTCTGTGATTCTATTCTGTGGTCTTCTCATCTCCATCTTCAGTGAGAGACCCCTTATTTTCAAACGGTGTCTTTAGTTCTAGCGCTGGGACTTTGTTCATCATGCTAAATTTTGCTGAATCATTTGCACAAAATGTTGCAGCTATTAAATGCTGTTGGCGGAATGGGTGGGGGCATGCGGGGGTGAGTTTAGGCTTTATTGCTGCTGGACCCGTTTATTCAATGTTTTTGGTGCGAATGATTGATTACACGTAAGTTGCATCAACATTAGTGTTCATGAGGTTCTTCATGCCGAGCTTTTGAAGCTGACAGTCGATGTTATACACAGTAAAAAGTCTCACAACACCAGGCAGGTTAAAGTCCAACCAATTTATTTGCTAGTAAACCCACAAGCTTTCGGAAACACTGTTCCTTTGTCAGGTGTGTGGAAGGTTCTGATCAGAGAAGGGCATGTAGAGGCATGTACAGTTTACAGAATATTGATTAGATTGCGAGTCTTTCCAGCTAACCTGCTATGCAAGTCTTTAAGATGCAGACAATGTGAATGGAGGTAGGATTAGGCATAGGTTAAAGAAGTATGTATTTTCTCCAGACAGGACAGTAAGTGAAATGTTGCAAGTTCAGGCAAGTCATGGGGGTTACAAATAGTGTGACATGAACTCAAGATCCCGATTGAGGTGTGCAGAACTTGGCTATCAGTCAAAGTTACAACCATTATTGTATCCTAAATTTGTCGTATTTGGACAGGAATATCAAGTGATGGATGAATGTAACAAGTAGACTCAGTCTTAAAACTAAAGACATGCTGGAATATTGCTGGAGTAAAAGAGTTCTCATGGGTTTGAGCACACAGGATCTCTGTCTCTGAGTTTAGACAGAGTAAATTCGACTCATAGTCACTGTTTAGACGATATCGGTTGAGGATAGAATGAGTGTCCGTGGAAATTTCGACTGATTCCAAAGAACCACAAAGCAGTCAGGTGCTTTGACACTTGAGAAGATCTTGCAATAAGATGGTTTCTAGGACATCTTTTTTTTAAAATCGATATCATTTTCAGCATCGCCTGATAGTTTAATTACAGTTCAGTCTTTGTGGAGATTTATTTGATATCATTCATCTTGCAGTTATCAGTGCCTTCTCAGGCTTTGTGCATCGGTTTGAATCAGTTTTGCATCAGCTGTGTTTTGGATGAGTTGTTCAGAGAGCTTAGCGCTACCCGGGGCGATACTTTGTAAACATAATGTGAGAGCAAACAGTTAAGGGCAATTCATGAATAAAGCATCCTTGTGTTTTCTTGTTCTCAGGTGGAACAGTTACCATGACAGACCTACCAGAAATTCTGAAGCAAATAAACAACAACATCGCCATTAATATCCCTTCTGCCTGCAGGCACCGGTTAAAGGTCCGTGCACTGACCTGGGGTGAAGACCATACTAAGTTTGATAACGACTATGATATCATCTTGGGTTCCGATCTTGTTTATTCCTCATCGTCCTATCCAGCGCTCGTTGATACTCTGCGATATTTCTGCCGCCGAGGGGCCACAGTTTATCTCTCTTCCGAGTTTCGAAACGGAAATGGGTCCTTTTTTTTCCATGAAGTGATGCTGCCAAGCCATTTTAACTGCCAGATTGTTGACAGATCAGATGCTAAATACATAGCCGTGTACAAATTGACCAAACTTGATTCAGAAGCCAGTAATAATTAAATGAGCTTACCCACGTCGCTAATAGCCGCTCCAAAAGCTGCAATGTTTAAAACAAACCGACCAAATTATCGCTACAGGTTTATGCAACGTCGAGCTTTAAAGATAGTTTTGAATTTTAATTGCAGTGATGAATGAAAACGGAGAGATCTTAGGTCATTTGTTTTCCTGATGTGGGTTGTATAAGCTTTAACAACGATTCATTCAAGAGTCATAGGTTTTGTTTATGAACAAGAAACAGGTTAAGAAAAATCATTCAAGCAATTACCTAGCAAGATGTCTAAATTAAACAATTATATTTGCATCGCTTTAATAAGAATAACATATTAACGAGAATTGGTGGATGGACACATCAGTTTAAGCTATTGATTGGTTTTGTCAAATTAGACTATTCGGTTTGCAGTATTTGTCTTTGTATTAAAATCGGTGTGAGATGGAACCAATGTTCTGTTTATTACTCTACAATTACCAGAGACAACACTGCACAAGATCAAGTTATGATGAATGTAAAGGTATAGTTTAACGGATCATAACATTCATATGGCGTAGAAAAAGGCCATTCGGCCCATCGAGTCTGTACTGACCACAATTCCTATCCTCATAACCCCATGCATTTACCCTAACTAGTTCTCCTGACACTAAGGGCATGGTCAATCCCCCTAACCCGTTGCATCTTTGGACTGTGGGAAGAAACCGGAGCACCAGAAGGAAATTGGTAATTTTACCAACTAGTTGCGCTCGTTTTCCGGCGCAAAAACTTTACCAGGCCGGGTGTGAGACAAGCACGCAGACACCGCAAGAATGTGCAAACTCCACAGAGACAGTGACCCAAACCGGGAATCAAACCCGAGTCCCTGGCGCTGTGAGGCAGCAATGCTAACCACTGTGCCACCCATCTCAGCGCATCTGAACGGCTGCACACTTTCGAGTTGAAGATGACCATGCTCATCATGTGGGGCTTCTGAAAAGATGGGTCCGTTGATGGTCTACGCCCAGTAGGTTCTGCTGAAAATAGGACAGAATATGACAGACAATTGAGTTTTGGATGAGTTCTTGCGTTCGGATTTCCATTCTTTGCATTTTTATTTCCGTTTTTAATATACAATTGCTTATGAAAGAGGTTGCGCCCTTTTTTATTTGGTTTGGTCTGGTGCAGAGATCCTGAACGAGTTTCTTCCAGATGTTGAAGCCCCTATCAAAATTTCGAAGTGAAACCTTCACAGTTTCTCCCGTTGACCAACGTGAAGTACATTTCAGACTCAGATTTCCAGAGAAGATTCACTTTAGTTAACAGCTGTCAAGTATTCTGGCTACATGATCCGCCCAACCCAGAACCAATCTGTCTCATATTCCAATATAACATTCGATTCATTTGGCTTCTACTCAAACAACTGCAATCAGCATCTGAGCAGGCTCTCCAAGTTATAAAGTGAATGCTACCGATGCGTAATTTCCATTCCAAAAGTTAACTTTGAGGTTAAAATCTAGCAATTATTGTCGCGTCATATACTGTCGTAAAATTAGAACTATATCAACCTAAGCTTCTATGATAAACTCTTACAATATTGAAATGAACTTGGGTCACGTTACACGGTAATGTTGTAAGTGTTGTGCTATCAGGATTCTATTCTTACGTTTTACTTTTGGGGTTCTTACCATTCCGTTGATGAATGGATACAGAACCATAATAAGATAACTATATACAAGTCAAACTGCACCCCATCGTGTGCTCAATCCTCACAAATGCACTGCAATCGTTCTGTGAGGTCCGCCTTCCACCTATGTTTACGAGGTGCACTCTTCTTTCTGTAGCCCTGCGCTTTGTCTAATAAAGATCTCTGTAGTTTCCAGCTCTGATTAAATAGCCAAAATACTGACACTTCCTTTTCAGGGTGTCACTTTGACTTTATTTTAATTCCTGCAAACGAAAACATCTTATCATTCATCTTATGGTCTGTATCTGATTTTCATTTAGCATACATATTGGGCCCGATTTTACTAACTAGTTGCGCTCGTTTTCGGGCGCAAAAACTTTACCAGGCCGGGTGTGAGACAAGCAGCTCGATCCGCGGCCGCCTCAGCGCCTATCCCCCCTTTACTAAGTCCGCAAAGATCTATTTCAGGCGGTAAGTTCAGGGCTTCCAGCGACTCTCTGCCTCAAGCAGGGGGGCGGAGGGTGGGGTGGTGGGGGGAGGCAGGCGGGCCAAATCGATCTCTGGTGGCGAGGAGAGGAGGGGGGGGGGGGGAGAGGTGAGAAGGGCCGGATCGTTCTCTAGTGGTGGAGGGGGGGAGGTGAAGGTGAGTCAAATCGTTCTCTGGTGAGGTGGAGGATGGCGGGGCAGAGGCAAGGAGGGGCCGCTGCCGCTCTGCGGATGATCGGTGGGGGGAAGCGAGTCAGGAGACCCGCAATTAGTCTGGGTAGCAGAGAATGGGTGGATAAGGGGGCGCAGTTATGTTGTGGGGTCAGGACAATATCTATTGGGGCCATTGTTCCCTTAACCATTTATTCTTGTTGCAGCCCCGGCAGCGATGTGGCAGGGGAGCATTTTTCAAATATTTTGTACTGTGCACATAGTTGAAGGTTCTGATCGGAGCAGCAGTATTTCCAACGCAATAAATCCCATCTACAAGTTTCTGCAACACGATTCAGAATCGTTGATATTTTTTTCAGGCAGAGCGCGTATGGGGTCACCTGAGAACGGGTTTACAAATCGGAACTGGATTTGGATCACTCTCAGATTCAGCCCTTAGAATCAACATGGTAAAATCGAGTCCATTTTAGAGGCGTTTTTCCCCCAAAACCTTCACATTGTCATCACCCTAGATCCAGAAAATATCTAAGAAGTGAGGATTTTGTAAAGCTTGAAGGCCTATTGGAGGTAAAGCTTCATGGGGTTCCTATGGGACAACCAATGAGGTGCAGAAAACCCGCTCGGCCCTTGCTATTCAGCACTTAACGTTTTGTTGCTGCAGGGCTGCTCAGCGAGTAATCGGGTGGCTTCCAACCGACGTGCTTTCTGGTGGGAGTGGTGAGGAGGGACCCTCGGTGGGCGCTGTCACCCATCGCCTCTCTATAGTATTCATCCCCGGGACCTGAGTTGTACACTTCCACACCGCTAGGTGTCTAGGCGGGATGCATGAAATTTCAGGGACTGGATTTTCTCTGGTTTCTCACTGGTGTAACCACATGCAGTTTTACACCGGGGGGAGCCGCCCTTTAATAGCTACTTAGTAATAATTTTACGCCCAGCCTCAAATTTTAGGCTGATGGGAACATTGAACTTGGGTGTGGAAAGCTCAGAAAGAGGCAGATGGATTTTGGGTGGGGGACACCGTGGCGGTGCTCCATCAGAAATTCCTTCTGATTGGCACGCTTTCTGCTTGAGATTTGATGACGTCTGAGTCTCTCCCCCTCCCAACTTCTTCTCTGTGAACCCAGTCAACCCTAACCCAAGATCACTTTCTTCTCCTATGGCTCATGCGCTTAGGCTGAGGCAGGCTGGTGTAAGTTCTCTTATGTCCAATCCGGATTGGGGAGGGACGGCCAATCAGATTAGCTGACAGCTGTCAAAGGCGGGATTGCCTCACAGTCAGGGCGGAAGTCCTGTCTGCAGCCAATCAACACTCGCTGGAGAGTAAATTGGCGGAAGTGCAGGAGCGGGCGGGGTTGCATTCCCGCAAATTCATCCGATGGTGGATGCGACGTCAGAGTACCTCGTGTAACTTCGTTTTAGTCACTAAGTCATAGGCCTAAGGCAGTGCTTTGAAATATTAGGTTCTAAAACTCACAATGATAGATCATTGAATTTGATTCCTGAAATCAGCCGGCCATCCAAAAAATTATAGACCCTGGGTAAAACAAGATCCATAGAGACTATGAGGTAAATACCCAGTTATATTCATCACAGCAAAGAACACATCAAGTTTTTGGAACTGTTGCCTCGAACCGTTGGAATCAGAAACTTATTCCAAATATTGACAACTCATAGAATAAAAAAAAACCTTCCGAAATCTAACCTAGTCCGGTGTTTAGATACTTTGGACAATTTGTCCTCATAAACTCGCTCTAATTCTTTGACTATGATTATTTTTTCAAATCCTAATGTTTCTAAGTCTAACTTTACTAAAAGCTTTTAAATTATGTGTTTCACTAATTGACCTCTTATGAATCTTTTCCACGCATTTCAATATTACCCATTAGATGAGGGGCACACTCATAGTGGTTTCACAGCACAGCTATTTTAGTCATGGGATAGTAAGCGAGTTAGTCTGGCCTGTGAGTTCAAATTCCAATAATGGCAATTGTGATTTTTAATTTAGTTAATAAAAATAATTTGGAATAAAAAGCTAACATTGGATTCGGACTGGATAAATTCATAACAGTTTCGTGAAAGTTGCAAAGCTGCAATTTCAGGACAACATTGCCACATATTGGGTTGTAAATGTTACGTGCACTCCAGTTCCACAATCAATGTAAGAATCGACGAAGAACTGCTTGCTTGTTTCCATCCTTGAAATTTGAAGCATTAATTCATGATCACAGAGTCAAAGAAACGTTTACAATAGAGAAGGAGGCCATTTGGCCCATTACATTCATGTCGGTTCTCTGTAGACAATGCAGTAAGTTCCATTCTCTCGCTCTATTCTGTAGCCCTATAGGCTTATCGCCATCAAATGTTCGGCCCAATTTCTTTTAAAATCATTGATCGAATCTTAAAAGATATAAACAAAACTTAACGCGTGCCGACCTGATTCCCCAATCGATATGTACTTTGAATAATGGAATCATTCATGAGGATCTAGAGTGATATTTCCTATAAATAAGATTTCATTGATCACGGAATTTCTCGCTCCCCCCAACCCCCAGTTCAATTCCTCCTGAAGGGCTGCACAGAAGCTACGCAACGCTCGGGGGAGCATTGATTGATCGAGATGTGACTGCTGTCCCACACTCGGAAGAAAGTCTGTCTCCTCATCAGATTAGCTGATTAGTCTGAGGTGCAGTAGGGCGAGTGACCAGGATTCGGACTACAAACCATCCCCAGATTCTGAATCCTGCAACCCAGGACTAGTGGTCTCACACCGAGCAAGAAATTTGAAGCCTAGGGAGTGGGGAGAGTCATTCAGTCATAACGTCAAACTTTGCAGAAGAGGCTCTTCGGCCAATCAAGAATAAACTATATTAAATCTACAATTGTAGATTTTGGCCTACAACCTTGAATATTTTAATATTTTCAGCTTTGCTCATTCACTTATTTTAACCAGCTGTGGGGTTTCCTGCTGGCGGACGTAGCCTCAGACTGTGCATTTCAGACTTGCACCACCCACTGAGTGAAAAACTCTATCCTAAAATTCCCTCTAAATCTCCTGCCCCTCGCTTTAAAAGTTATTGACACTTCATTAACGGGGACAGTTGCTTCTCTATCCACTCTGTTCATACCTTTCATAATCTTATTCACCTCTATCGTCTCTCCCCGCGCCCCCCTTCTATACCCACCCCTCGGTCTCTCAGCTCTAAAGAAAACAATCCGAACCTCTACAACATCTCTTCATAGCTCAAATGTTCCATTGGACCCAACATTCTGGTGAATCTTTTCTGCACTCTCTCCATTGCGATCACATTCTTCCTATACCGAGACGACTAGAGCTGACTGTGGCCTAACCAAAATTTGTACAACTATAGCATAACGTCCCTGCTCTTACAAAATACGTTCGGCATGCTTTCCTAACTACCTTATTAACCTGTCCTGCCGCCTTCCAGGATCTGTGGAGAGGTGGTGGGGGTTTTAATGTCGAGGCTCGGAAACGGAGCTACAATAGGTCTTGTCGACTGAGAATCCTCGATATGGAAATAAAGAAATTGAAGGAGGAGATGCGCCCCCAACCTCCTCCTTATCCACCAAACCCTGCATCTTCTCACTCCAAGCCTGAGAAACCTATATTTCTGGCATTTCCCCCTGCTCCTGTACTCTTCCTGCCGGCCTCAAATTGAGGCTTGGCACAAACGCCCCTTTACTGGTTATTAGTTGCCAAACGATTGGCTTTGAACGGGCAAGCGCGGGTAGCCGGGCTTCGCCTCATTAATTCTACCTTAAACGGCCGACATTTTGGGGCGGTAGTAAGGCCATCTTTGAAGTTTTATGTCCCTCCTTCTGCGAACGCGCTGTGTTAGTTGCCTTGATAGAGTTGCTTTGAAGATTTGGGAAGTGTGTTGATTAAAATTCAGATGTAATATCGATTTTGATCCTTGTACTAGAACATCAGGAACCTGCTGGCTGCTTGGATGACATTTAGGATAGAACTTAAAGACTAAGCTGGGAGGACTTTTTTTTTCTCTGAGATACAACAGAATCCAAATTTAGGTTAAGCTTTTCATTTGCACAAAATCTAAGCGTGAAGTACAAAGATTTATGACCAGTTCCCACCATCTAAGCTGTGTCAAATAGAAGAATTAGCTGCCAGCCAGTACTCCTAGCGATCTTTGTCACTGACTATTCTGGAGTATGGCCTGCTTGATGACAGGGCGGCTACCCTGCAGATGTTCATCAAATGCAAATTTCATTATATTAGTAGTTGGTTAATAATTCTGGTGTGCTTTATTGTGCGTTAGTCCAGAACATCAAGTTTTATCAGGAAACAAATGGAGTGTAAGGAACAAACTGAATGGGTTGTGGGCACAGATTCAAATCTTTAACTATGATGCAGTTACCATTGCTGAGACATGGCTGCAGAATAATGAGGACTGGGAACTAAACATAACAAGTTATATGGTACAGGAGGAATACCAAAAACCACAGGGGTGGAGTAAAAATTCAGATCAATAAGACAACCAATTCTATGGTGAAGAAGGATGTAATTAGAGCAGACATTCAGCAGAGATGCTATGAGTGGAACTGTGGAACCATAAAGGAGCCAAAAGCACAATAGATGTCATATATAGAACACCGAGTAGTAGCCCAGAAGTTCTAGACAGTATTAATTCTGAAATTGAACAAGAGTGTAGTAAAAGCAGAGTAGCACTAATGAATATTTGCAATCTTGACATAGATTGGAATGGACAGGCAGAGGGCTGCCAGAAGAATTATGAATTTCTGGAGTGTGTCCAGGATAGTTTCCTATGGCAGTACTTCTTGGATGCAGCACGGCACCAAGCATTGCTGCATCTAGTACACAGTGAAACTGATTTAATTAGTGACCTAGTTGCTTGAGACAGTTGTCAAACAGCAATCGCAACATGATTGATTTGAGTATAACATTTGTACAAGGTAAACAAAGATCAGACACTAAAATTTTGGATTTGAGCAAGGCAAACCTAAATAGGATGAGTCAAAGACTGTCCACAACAGATTGGGAAACTATGTTCATGAGTCGAACAATTGATGAACAATGAGTCGCATTCAAAAAATCATCTAATGCTACTCAGAAGCATTTTGTGCCCATGAGAAAGAATAGCTCTGTCTCACAAAAGAAAAACATCCAAGGACTTCTAAGGGTGTGAAGTACAGCATAAAATTAAAAGAAAAGGCTTACAGGAATGCGAAGAATAGTACAGATCTCACAGAATGAGACAAACACAAAAACCAAGGGCCACAGAGTGGCTATAACAGCACCAAAAAAAATTTAGAAAAAAAACTTGCAACGGACATAAATGACAATTAGAAGATATGTTAGTTATAAAAAGGGGAAGTAATTGGCTAAAAACACTATTGGCCTATTGAAAACTGAGTTTGGGAATGCAGTCAATGACTATGGGGAAATGGAAGACTTGCAAATGAATATTTTTCTTCAGTATTCACTGTAGGAAGGGGTGATAGCTTGCTGAAAGTCCCAAGGAAACTAATAGAGGATCGGGGACAAGGTTTAAATAGAATTAGTTTAAATGAATCATCAACAATGAGGAAACTAATAAAACCGAAGAGCGACAAATGCCCAGGACATGATGTTAAAGGAGATAGGAGAACTCATTGTTGTTTCCAAACCAGTTTTCAGAGTTCCCTAGATTAAGGAGTTGTACCTCTGGGCTGGAAATTGGCTCATGTCACTCCGCTATTGAAGAAGGGTGAGAAAGGGAAGCCAGTGAATTACAGATAAGGTAGCCTAGCATCTGTGTTGTGGAAATTGTTGGAGTCATTACTCAAGGATAAGACAACTGATTACCTCGATAAATTTCAACTAATCAGGAACAGTCAACATGGATTCATGAAGGGCAGGTCCTGCGCAAGAAAAATGCTTTGCAGAGGTGACAAAGATGATGGACAGTGGCAAGTTGATGGATATCGTTTACATGAGCTTCCAGAGACTTTTGATAAAATCTTACACGAGATTGCTAGCTAAGATGGAAGCCCATGAAATTAAAGGTAGATTGCTGATATGATAGGAAATTGTTGAACAGCAGAAACAGAGTTATAGTGATGTGTAAATACTCAAGTTTGTAGGATGCCCCAAGGGGATCTGCCTTAGGGCCTTAATTGTTCATAATAATTGTTACCGACTTAAATAATAGCATGAAAAAGTCAAATATCCACACTGGCAGACAACATAAAATTGGGCAGTATTGTATAAAGGGTTGAAGGTAGCATAAAACTACAACAGGATATTGATAGATTGGATGAATGGGCCAAGCCATGCAAATGGATTTTCTATAATTAAGTGTGAGGTTATCCATTTCAGATCAAAAAAGGTTAGGTCATGGTATTTTCTAGAATGCACAAAGTTAAATTCAGTGAATTATAGAAAAATAGATAATCAGCCTTGGATATCGAAGGAAATAAAGGATGGCATCAATTGAAAAAAAAATGCCTACAAAGTGACAAAGATTAGTGGGGAACTAGAGGTTTGTGCAATCTTAAAAGGTCAATAGAAAGCCACAATAAAGGCTATATTGACGAGTAAGATGGATTATGAGAATAAACTAACTCAGAATATAAAAACAGATGACAAAAGTTTCTACAAATACATAAAACAAAAAAAGAGTGGCTAAAGTAAACATTGGTATGTTAGAAGATGAGAAGAGGGATGCAATTACTGGAAATGAAGAAATGGCTGAAGTATTGAACAGGTATTTTGTGTCACTTTATCCAATGTAAGACACAAATAACATGGCAAAAATTGATGACGAGAAGGCTATGGCATGTGAGGACCTAGAAACTATCATTATCAGGAAAGCGGTAGTATTGGGCAAGCTAATGGGGCTAAAAGATAGACAAGTCTCCCGGCCCTGATGAAATGAATTCCAGGGTACTAAAAGATAAACTGAGGGAAATAGCAAATGAACAGGTGATATTTTACCAAAATTTGCTGGACTCTGGGGTGGTTTCTGCAGACCGGGAAACAACAAATGTAATGCCATTGTTTAAAAAAGAAGGTAGACAAAAGGTAGGTAACTATAGGCTAGTTAGCTCAACTTCTTAGGGAATGTGTTTGAATCTATCATCAAGGAAGAAATGGTGAGGCATCTGGATATAAATTAATTGCCCAATTGGGGAGATGCAGCATGGGTTCATGAAGGGCAGGTCACTTTTGACTAATTTGGTGGAATATTTTGAGAACATCACATGCAGAAACTGTGGATGTGGTGAATCTGGATTTCCAGAAGGCATTTGACACAGTGGCAAAACAAAAGCTGCTGCTTAAGATAAAGATGTGTTAGCATGGATAGAAGATTGGTTAACCAACAGAAAGCAAAGAGTGGGGGTAAATAGGTGTTTTTCTGGTTGGCAATCAGTGATAGTGCCTCAGGCATCAAGGTTGGGACTGCAATTGTTTATGATTTTCAGAGATGATTTGGAGTTGGGGACCAAGTATAGTGCGTCAAAATTTGCAGATGACACCAAGATGAGCAGCAGAGCAAAGTGTGCAGAGGGTTTTGAAAGTTGCAAAGGGATATCGATAGTCTAAGTGAGTGGGCAAGGATCTGGCAAATGGAGTACAAGGTTGGTAAATGTGAGGTCATCCATTTTGGTAGGAATAATAGCAAAATTGGTATTATTTTAATGGTAAAAAAAATTGCAGCATGCTGCTCTGCAGAGGGGCCTGGGTGTCCTTGTGCATGAATCACTAAATGTTGGTTTACAGATGCAACAGATAGTTAAGAAGGCAAATAGATTTTGTCCTTCATTGCTAGAGGGATGGAGTTTAAAAACAGCGAGGGTATGCTGCAACTGCATAAGGTGCTAGTGCGGCCACACCTAGAGTACTGTGTACAGTTGTGGTCTCCTTACTTGAGAAATGATATACTAGCACTGGAAGGAGCACCAGAGTTGAGAGGGTTGGTTATGAGGAGAGGCTTAGTAGACTGGGGCTGTACTCATTAGAATTCAGAAGAATGAGGGGATATCTTATAGAAACGTATAAAATTATGAAAGGAATAGATAAGCTACAAGCAGGGAACTTCTTTCCACTGGCAGGTAAAAGTAGAATTAGGGGGCATGGCCTCAAAATAAAGAAGAGCAGATTTAGGACTGAGTTGAGGAGGAACTTCTTCGCATGACGGATTGTGGATTTGTGAAATTTTCTGTCCAGTGAAGTAGTTGAGGCTACTCATTGAATGTTTTAAAGGCAAGGGTAGATACATTTTTGAACAGCAAAGGAATTAAGGGTTATGATGAATGGGCAGGTAAGTAGATTTCCAGGTGGCCTACTGCTGCTCCTAGTTCTTATGTTCTTACAATGTCCAACGAGATTTGGGGATTCAGATGCATAGCACCTTAAAATGCCATATACATATGAAGGAAATAATCAGAGAGCGCAGCTGAATGCTGGCCCTCATATCTAAAGGGCTGGATATAGGGATGCAGATGTTATGCTGCAGTTATACAAAAGCCTATTTAGACTCCACTTCGAGTATTGTGAGCTGTATGGGCAACACATTTTAGGAAGGATGTTCTGGCTGTGGAGAAAGTTCAGCACCAGTTTACAAGCATGATACTTGGACTTCAGTGTTAAGTTACGAGAAGAGATTAGAGAAATTAAGCTTTTATTCTCTAGAATTCAGAAGGTTGAGGGGTGATTTGGTAGACGTCTATGAATATGTATAGGGAAGGACAAGGCGAATAGGATGAATTGTTTCCACTAATTGGAGGCTCTAGAATCAGGAGCCATAATCTAAAAAACAGGACCAAATCGTTCAGGAGAGATGTTAGAAAACGATTCTATACGCAGAAAGTGGTGGAGGTTTGGAACTCTCTTCCTCAAACGACGTTAGATACCAGAACATTTGTTAGGTCTGAGATCGACATTTTTATTGAGCAGGGGTATAAAGAGATATGAGCCTCGAGGAGGTACAAGAAGTTGGGTCACAAATCGGTCATGATCTAATTGAATGGCGGATCGAGCTCAAGAGGATAAATGGCCAACTGGGGTTTCTATGTTCCTATGTTTTTATATGCAAGGTGGGGTGCCGTCACCCTACACCTGATGCGGAAACTTGTGAACTTGAAGTGAATAATGCTGGAAGTGTGAGGAAGACCAGAGTGTTGAGAACACAAGATCACACAATCAATTTAGATACTGCAATTTATTTTCAGACAACTAATGGTTCGTAGTAAAATTGCACGCCTCCAACTGTATTGTTTGTAAGCACTCATGCACAAGTGCTTGTTCTTGACATAGGAATAGGAATTTGAAACACGCAAGGAAGATTATAAACCTGACTGTGCCGATCTGAGATGACATCAAATACTCAGCAGGAGAGTTTCGTTTTTTCGCCACAGATGTTGCTTAACCTGTTGATTATTTCCAAGATTTCTGTTTCAACTTCAGATGCTTTTGGTACTGCCGCCTGCATGCATCCGGGCTCCCTCCGTGTTCATTATACTCTACGTTTTGCGCATGTGAATTATAAACAGATATTTACATTCGCAAAACCGTGCGTGTGCGAGTCCTCTTTTTAGGTCAAACTCCTCGAGGGGTCCTCTTACTGCCGGTGACTTAATTAAAATTTCTGGAGGCAACCCAATGTAAGTTGTCAGATGATGTCACTTTGAAATGAGGTCAGAGGCGTCGGAAGTATGTGTTAATAGACTGCATGTTAAGTTACAGCGAACAAAATGACCAACTATGTTGCCTTATGCTGTGGGATGTTAAGTGAATATTTTATCGACTAAGGGCAAATTGGACAGAAGCACTGTGGAAACGAGGACATGGAACACCAAGTGCTGAAAGCACAGATTATTCACTGAAACCAACAGTATTAAGTAACAACAATGTCAAAAATTGCCCAATACATCTGTATTGCTGAAAAAAATACGGGGTATATGGGGTACTACAATATGTGACTAACCTTTAGGTCACTGGCCCATTTAAATTGATCATTTGTTAGATATGCTGATAGCATTAAAAGCTAAAGTCAGTTTTTAAATTAGGATTAAAGTGCAACTCCGTGTAATAAGAAGGAATATATTGTTCTATCCTGGATCGGCAATCGAGATGTGAAGCTTAAAATGTTGATTATTGGGGACCCGTTTTCAATATTATGATTTCATTCTGATTGACGAAACATGATGGTAATCAGTCGAAACTTATTTACACTGCTATAATAGATTTGTTTTTACCTAGTGCCTCATTCGGACCATATAAAGAAGCTATTCTCTTCGTGACAGCATGGTCATAGAACACAGAATCATAAAATCCTGCAGTGCAGAAAGAGCCATTCGGGCCATCGAGTCTGCACCGACCACAATCCGTTCCAGACCCTATCCTCATAACCCTATGCATTTACCCCAGCTAGTCCCCTGAAACTAAAGGCCAATTTAGCACGGCCAATCTACCTGACCAGCACATCTTTGGACTGTGCGAGGAAACTAGAGGATACGGAGGAAACCCACACGGATAGTGGGAGAATGTGCGAATTCCACATAGACAGTGACCCACACCGGAATCGAACGCGAGTTCAATTCTGGCCTCAGATCACTATGTCTGTGGAGTCTGCAGTTTTCCCCGTGTCTGCTGGGTTTCCTATGAATGCTCCGGTTTCCTCTCACACTTCAAAGATGTGTGGATTAAGTTGATTGGCAGTGCTAAATTGACCCTGAATTGATTATCAGTGTAAATGTTACGAGAATAAGGCCTGGGTGGGATTGTGTGGGTACAGACTCGATGGTCCGAATGATATCCTTCTGTGATTCTATGTCCAAGTAATGGCGTTTTTTCTTGATGTGAGATTCAAATCTACAATTGACGCATGATAAGATTAGATGGGTTAGAACAAGATTCAGAATTCCTGAAACAATTACCCTCAAAAGATTGGCATGTTTTTCACTCTTCAATTTTGGCACCATAATTGGTAATGCGATAGGCAACACGGTTAGGGTGTTTCTGACAGTTAAGCCAGTGTCACTGTGTGTGCAGAATCGACGAACAGGGCCAACACGGGGGCACAGTGGTTAGCAGTGCTACACAAGAACCTGAGTTCGATTCCGACCTTGGGTGACAGTGTAGAGTTTGCACGTTATCCTTATTTCTGCGTGGCTTTCCTCTGGGTGCTCTGGTTTCTGCCAAAGATCCAGAGATGTGCAAGTTATGTTGATTGGCCACACCAAATTCCCCTTAATGTCCAAAAAATGTGTAGGTTAGGTGGATTAGCGATAGAAATGTTCGGGGTTACAGGAATGGGTGGAGAGGGAAGCCTGAATAGGATGCTCTTCCCGAGAATCGGTGCGGACTAATGGGCTAATGGCCTTTTTCAGGACTGTAGGAATTCTACAGTTCTATATTTTGAATAGCGTTTAATTCATGAGATTGCGGGTGAATACACAGAAAGGTAGGAAGACTTATGGACAAAAGCTTAATGATATTGCTGGGAAAATGTAGAGTTTCTGATTGCAAAATTTTTTCAAAGCCTCGAGTTATTGGTGGATAAAGGAATTTTAAATGGCTGCAGAATTTCAGGACCATTGTAAGATGTCTGGTGGTTCTAGTCTTTACTCGAATGCACCTGAATCCTAATTCTGGTTAGATTTTCCAGTTCATGCATACAGGTTTCCAAGCTCTATGTTCGCCACCTGAGGCCAAAAATAAAGTTGATTAGCTTAAAGAGGAATCAGTAGTCGGGAGTTTTTCCCCAAACTCTACGTAGCCAAAACTGAGTACCCTGGAAGGTAATCTTCTTCTTAGCCACCGGCGCAGCGAGCCACCACTTTGGCTTCTAAGCCAAACTTAGTCACTTTGCTGAAGTTCATTAGTTGAAAATTTGGAATAATATGCTGTCGTTCAATGAGGTTGGCATGCAAAGATGCATATTAGTCTAGAACACGAAGCTTTACTACAAAACAAGCGGCGATGGGGAGATAGTTTCATCATCGTTGAGGTGGGAGTCTATCAGACCTGACCTTAAAACAAAATCCTTTGTCACTTGGGATGAATGAAAGGTTCAAATTGGACGGCAATTATGAGAAAAAATGCTCATATTTTCGGACAAATAGTGCGTTATATTCCCAGAAAGCAAGCAGCTTCTGTTGGAACTATACATCTCCAATACCACTTTTTTCGTAATCGCCAATGAAAGGAAATTCTTTAGAATAAAAATCGAAGTTTGGCACTTTAAACATTCCACTGCGTTTTCCCATTTAGGAGAATGTGTAGGAATATGCATGTTTCCAAGTTTTATGTGTTCGTGCAAATTTACAAATATAGTTGATTACAAGACAAGACAATCTTATTTTGATGATTTCGCTCATAAACTAGTGCAATGTTCTACTCATTATATCTGGTGATTAGTATGAAGATTACGGAAGCATTTAGCTGAGAAAAGGAAACAATTCAACCTACCATTACGCAAATTAACATTTGTCGATTGTCATCTCAGGAGTGTGCTCAATAGCCGATTCTAACTCTCTTACCAAATTTGTAATGAACAGACATGTCTTCACATTATATTACACCGAATAAAGACAAAAAAAATCTATTTCAGTTTGTTGTGAATTATCATTGTTTTATTTAATCAGTGGATTGACGAAAACAGAATTATTGTACCGGAGCGTTTTTTAGGATGAACAAACTCTTGGGATGACGATAGCAGTTGAAATATTCTGAGGTTGGTATAGATTTAAGAACAAACTTCAAGTATTGGAAGTTTGAGACGTTTTATACTACCGTAAAATAAAAATCTGGGCGCGAATTAACATTAATTAGCTTTTCCAGTTCGTCACTTGCGAAGCCTGAAGTGGCTGAATATAAATCCTAGAGTTAGATTTGAGGAAAATTTATTCAGTTCCATGGCCACCACAAAGAAATTACATCACTTATTTGCCTGCGTTTATGCTTACTTCCCCCTCATTGGTCAAAGGACGTAATCTTGCGATGATGAATCCAATTTTAAATTCTGGCGAGATTTTAAGAGGTTAAAACCGGAGAACATGATCATTGCTCGCTGCGCCGGTGGACTTCTGCTTGGTACGCATAAAACACTGGGACTGAAACAGAGGAAGTGAAAATCACTGCGGGGACAGTCGGTGAAGCATCTTGAAGTGAGTTTTATAACTTCTTTACTGTTGTTTGAGTTGGAATGGTAACATTTATCCACCTTTCCCTTGCGCTGTTGCTTCTTTGAGGAACTCAATAAAAGCAATTTATTTAACAATTATTGTGAGAGAAATCCGAGGCTTCTTTACACTGACAGATGTCAAAATGATTAATGGACTAATAAAGTTCAATATTATAACAAAGATGAATTCCAAATATGTTCACAAATAGATTAAAACACCAAAAGCAAAATTAGAAAACAAGTGTCTCGAATTCTTATCCACTCCTCCATGCAGATACATAATCTCATTTGTGTTTTATAAAGAATCATGTTAAACAATACACCTCTTGCTGCATTGCCCGTCTGTAGCCTGGAACATGGCTGCAAATGTGTGACTATCGGATCTGAGAAACGGAGGGATAAAGAAGATAGCACTCAAGGCTCCTAGCACAGACTCGTTGAAGACTACAATGAATTGAGCAAAAGACAGCTCTGGTCGTCTTGTTACAGATTGTTCTAAAAACTCAGTGCATATCTTTCTCCTTTGCTAACTTTAGGACTGGATTTATATTTTTTCTCAAGTGTGTGCATTTGTCTGTAGATCCTAATACTTTATTATGTAACAGTTTGTTCGGATATCTAATGGTGTAATGGATTTAGAAGTCAAAGGTAGATTCACGCTGAATTTTGCAAGATATTGTAGCTGACACTTGTGGTCACTTTAAAGTGAAGAGAGATGTCGTAAATTTTGTCCGCCGCCCTTCATGCGATAGTCCGAGCTCAAAGCGCAATTACACCATGCGATGGTGCAGCATTTCTATACCAGACTAGGAGTCTTCTTTGATGATTTTTTTAAATCTTAGGTGGATCGGAAGGTGGAACAGAAACAGATATATATAAAAAAGAGCACTCCCAGGACTGAACAGAAGTTGGTTGGAGTTCGGAAAGAATCCATTCGAAGTGATAAGAAATGAGTAGCGCCGAAAATATCGGTCTCTTAATAGAGGAACAGGAGCACGAATTTTGTGGTCACACTTTAAAGCTCGCGATGTTTAAAGGAGCTTCTTTAGGTGTATCTGCGTACATCTGGGGTCCCGTAAGTCTAAAGCCAGTTATATATCTATCGCTTACGTTTGAAATTTCATTCGTGATCTATGAAAGCAATTTTATCACTGCAATTTAGCTGCACTCGCCTGGTTTAGAAATTACAGTAGGAGGATATAGATCTATAGAGTCAGCTGTTGGTCTGACTCGGAGTCTATATATTATCAACACCTTCATGGACACTAAGGTACCGCCAACATAACAGAGCGGATGTATTGGGCATTGAATGATATTCCAAAAGGCTGATATTTCCGAAGTGGCAGCCTTTCATCATCTGTGCAAATCCAGTCATTGTTAACGGGTATCTCCTTTAAGCAGATGATCTGCGGCAGCACATCTGGGGCACCCTAAATGCCGTCTAGGACGGTTTCCCTGTTCTTACATGATTGTGTTATTGAACATTTTACCTCAACCACGGATGAAGCGATAGCCCGGATTTCAAAGCAGAGCGTAATACTAATACAACATTGCAGTGCGGTTCTTTTTTTTCAAATACCTCGTTGCTCGTTCGTACAACCCACCATTGCTTGTGATCTTTGAGCTCCGCCATTCTGGCCTCTTGCACATTTCCAATTTTAATGCTGCACCATTGACTGCGGTGCCTTCCTCTTTAAATTGAAGTCTAAAATTTCCGTCCTAAATTTCTCCTCCTGGCTATCCTCCTTCAAAATGTACCTAACCGTGTCTTAATTTTGAATACATTTTTGACAACTCTTCGAAACATAGGAAATAGAAGCAGGAGTAGGCTATTCGGCCCTTCGAATTTACGCTTTTATTCAGTGTGATTACGGCTGATCGTACAACTCAATAGTATGACTGCCTCCCCCATATCATTTGATCCCCTTTGCCCCAAGAGCTGAATGTAACTCCTTCTTAAAAATATACAATGTTTTGACCTTAACAGAATTCCCTAAAAGTGACATCATAGGTGGATAGGGTCGTAAAGAATGTTTTTGGTACATCGGCCTTCATAAATCGGAGTATTCAGTATAAAAGTTGGAGGGCTATGGTGAGGTTATATAAGGCATTGGTGAGGCCGAATTTAGAGTATTGTGTATAGTTTAGTTTTGGTCATTTAGTTACAGGAAGGATGTAAATAAAGTTGGAAGAGTGCAGAGAAGGTTCACGAGGATGTTGCCGGGACTTGAGAGGTTAAATTACGGGGAGAGATTGAATAGATCTGGGCTTTATTCCTTGGAGCGCAGAAGAATGAGGAGAGATTTGATAGAGATGTGTAAGATTTTGATGGGTATAGATAGAGTGAATGCAAGCAGGCTTTTTCCACTGAGGCTAAGGGAGAAAAAAAAGGACATGGGTTAGGCGTGAAAGGAGAAAAGTTAAAAGGGAATATTGGGAGGCGGGGGAGGGGGGCTTCTTCAGGTAGAGAGTGGTGGGAATGTGGAATGAGCTGCCGGATATAGTGGTAAGTGCGGGGTCACTTCTAACATTTAAGAAAAACTTGGTCGGATTTATAGATGAGAGAAGTGTGGAAGGATATGATCCAATTGCCTGGACGCCTCTACTATCGGGAACATTTTTTCTACTTGTACTTTGTACAGCTCTGTTAGAATTTAGAATTGTAAAGGTGATCTCCCTGCCACCTCCATGCCCCCCTCCCCATTATCTTCCAAACTCCAACGAATATAATTCTAACTGACTCAACTGCCTTCACACATCAGTCCAGCCAGTTCAGAAATCAGTCTGGTAAACCTTCTCTGCACTCTCTCTATAGCAAAAATACCCTTTCTCATATAAGAATTACTGTATACCATATTCTAGTTGTGGTCTCACCAAGGCCTTGCATTCACTCGAATCCTGTCGCTATGAAGGCTAACACACTAGTTGCCTTCTTTACTGCCTGCCGCCTTTTCGTGTTTACCTTGCAGAGATTGCTGTATGCGGGCAAAAGAGAAAATGCTGGAAAGTGTCAGCAGCTCTGACAGCATCTGTAAGGAGAGAAAAAAGCTGACATTTTGGGTCAGATGATCCTTTGTCAAAGCTGAAAGGCATAGAAAGTGGGAGACATTTATATTCAGTGTCAGGCAGTAAAAGATGAGTCATAGCAACAGAGACCGGCGGGAAAGCAGGAGGTGAGATAGTGGTGGGGGATGGGATGGTTAAAGGGATCGATAGGAGATTCTGTGGGGAAAAGAGAGACTCCAGGATGGTAGTCTGCCTCCCTGGAGCAGGGGTCCAGGATGTATCAGAGAGGGTAGAGGGAATTTTGAAGGGAAGAGGGTCTAAGGCAAATGTAATAGTTCACATAGGACAAAAAGATGTAGGAAGAAAGCGCAGGGGGGACTTACGTAGACAGTTTAGGGAGTTGGGGGCTCAACTGAAAGGTAGGGCCTCCAGGGTGGCGTTCTCTGGGCTGCTGCCTGTGCCTGGGACCGATTGGGTAATAAATGAGACACTCCAACTAAATGCATGGATGAGGGATTGGTGTAGGGCAGAAGGCTTCATATTTATTGATCATTGGGAAGTCTTCAGGAGGGAGGGTCACCTATTCACGAGGGATAGGGAGCAGTTGACTGGGAGGGGAACACATATTTTAGCTGGGAGGTTAGCTGGAGTGTTTCAGAAATGTTTAAACTAATAGGGAGGGAGGGTGGGGAGACAGCAGGAACTGGGAGTGGGATAGAGAGGGATGATAGGGCAACACCAGTAGGTAGAAAGGTATTTCCGAGAGCTGAGGGTCTTCAGTGCATGTGTTTTAATGCGAGGAGTGTGACTGGCAAAACAGATGAACTGAAGGCAATAATGTTCACGAGGAGTTTAGACGTGGTGGCGGTGACCGAGACGTGGTTGAAGGAGGGGCAAGACTGGCAATTGAATATTCCAGGGTATAAGTGTTTTAGGTGTGACAGAGTTGGTGTGAAGAGAGGCGGGGGAGTGGCTTTATTAGTTAAGGACAACGTCATAGCAGTGCAGAGGGAGAGAGGTATGGATGATTTAGGAATTGAGTCTCTATGGGTGGAGTTGAGGAATAGGAAGGGAGTGGTTACTCTGTTGGGTGTTTACTACAGACCGCCCAACAGCCCGCAGGCTGTGGAAGAAGGGATATGCAGGGACATTTTAGATAAGTGTAGGAAAAATAGGGTGGTAGTGGTGGGAGATTTCAATTTTCCTGGAGTAGATTGGAGTGTGCCCAGGGCTGTAGGAGTGGATGGGGAGGAATTTGTACAGTGTGTTTTGGAAGGGTCCTTGGAGCAGTATGTGGATGGCCCGACTAGAGAGGGGGCTATACTGGATTTGGTTCTAGGGAATGAGCCAGGCCAGGTGGTTGACGTCGAGGTAGGAGAGCAGGTGTCAAATAGTGATCACAACTCTGTCTGCTTTAGGATATTAATGGAAAAGGATGAGACTGGCCCAAAAGGGAGGGTATTTAACTGGGGGAGGGCTAGATACGGCCAGATTAGGCAAGATCTTAAAGATACGGATTGGGATAAGCTTTTTGAGGGCAGGTCGACGAGGTACATGTGGGAGTCTTTCAAGGGAAAACTAAACTCTCTGCAGGAAAGATATGTGCCGGCAAGGAGGAAGGATGGGAAAGGTAGGATTAGAGAACCTTGGCTTACCAGGGAGATTGAGGACTTGATCAAGAAAAAGAGAGAGGCTTACATTAGATCTAGGCAACTAGGGACTGAGATAGCGCTGGAAGCTTATAGAGAGTGTAGACGGGATCTTAAAAGGGGTATTAGAAAGGCAAAAAGGGGCCATGAGGTGGCTCTGGCAGGTAGGATTAAAGAAAATCCAAAGGCATTTTACACCTATGTAAGGAGCAAAAGGATGGTTAGAGGCAAGATTGGACCTCTTAGGGACAGTGGAGGGGATCTATGCTTAGAGCCTGAGGGAATGGGGGAGATCCTGAATGAATACTTTGCGTCGGTATTCACGCAGGAGACTGGACAGATGTCTGTGCCTGATGTTGACAAAGTTGAGGATCGGTTGAGGGAAATAAGGATTACGAGGAAAGAGGTGTTGGGGCTGTTAGGCAGCTTAAAGACATATAAAGCTCCGGGGCCTGATGGCATTTACCCCAGGCTGCTAAGGGAGTTGAGGGAAGACTTGGCTGGGCCTCTGACGCAAATCTTTGTCTCTTCCTTGGACACAGGTGAGGTCCCAGAGGACTGGAGGATAGCAAACGTAGTACCGTTGTTTAAAAAAGGTCAGAGGGATCACCCAGGGAACTATAGGCCGGTGAGCTTGACTTCAGTTATAGGTAAGCTAATGGAGAGGATCCTTAGGGACAGGATGTATGAGCATCTGGAGCGCTGCGATCTGATCAGGGATACGCAGCATGGCTTCGTCAAGGGGAAGTCTTGTCTTACGAATCTGGTGGAATTTTTTGAAGAAGTGACAAAAACAGTTGATGAAGGACAGGCTGTTGATGTCGTCTA
Organism: Sphyrna mokarran; assembly: GCA_024679065.1. Taxonomy (NCBI): domain Eukaryota; kingdom Metazoa; phylum Chordata; class Chondrichthyes; order Carcharhiniformes; family Carcharhinidae; genus Sphyrna; species Sphyrna mokarran. Next base: position 61,603,447 of record JAGIQG010000015.1, read on the forward strand.
CATGGATTTCAGTAAGGCGTTTGACAAGGTTCCTCATGGTAGACTGATAGAGAAGGTGAAGGCGCATGGGATACAGGGTCGGGTATGTAGATGGGTCGAAAGCTGGCTCGGAAGGAGGAGACAGAGGGTAGTAGTGGAAGGCTCTTTTTCCAGCTGGAAGCCTGTCACTAGTGGAGTGCCACAAGGCTCAGTACTAGGTCCTCTTCTATTTGTGGTCTACATAAACGACTTGGAAGTAGGGGTAGGTGGTGAGATCAGCAAATTTGCTGATGACACCAAGATGCTTGGATTGGCGGGTACAGAAGAGCAGTGTCAGGCAATACAACAGGACATAGACAGGTTGGTAGATTGGGCAGATAGATGGCAAATGGAATTTAATCCGGAAAAATGCGAGGTGATGCATTTTGGCCGGAAAAATGTAGAAGAGAATTATAGGATAAAAGGTAAAACTATAAGGAGCATAGAGACGCAGAGAGACTTGGGGGTGCAGGTTCACAAGTCTCTGAAGGTGTCCTCACAGGTGGAGAAGGTGACAAAGAAGGCGTATAGTATGTTAGCTTTCATAGAAAAGGGTATAGAATATAAGAGTAGGAGTTTGATGTTGCAGTTGTATACAACTTTGGTTAGGCCTCACTTGGAATACTGCGCCCAGTTCTGGTCTCCGTACTATCGGAAGGATGTGGAGTCCTTGGAGAGAGTGCAGAGGAGGTTTACCAGGATGCTGCCTGGTATGGAAGGACTGTCCTATGAGGAACGATTAGATAGACTGGGGTTGTTTTCCCTTGAAAGACGTCGGCTTAGAGGGGATCTCATAGAGGTGTATAAGATTATAAGGGGTATAGATAGAGTAAATGGAGGTAAACTTTTTCCACCTTTAGAAATGGATAGGACGAGAGGTCATGGCCATAGGGTGAGGGGGGCTATGTATAGGACGAATATTAGAGGGCAGTTTTTCACACAAAGGGTAGTGGGGGTGTGGAATGCACTGCCGAGTAAGGTGGTGGGAGCAGGCACGCTGGGGCTGTTTAAGGGTCTCTTGGACAGCCACATGAGCGGTATGCAGATAGAGGGATATATTAGGACTGTTTAACTACGGCTTTTTTCCACAGGTAATTCGGTCCATAATTTGAGCACGCATTCGGCAGGTGGTGCGGGTACAGCTCTTGGATGTTGATTCATGGGTTGCCTGGTACCTCATGTCGTATATGAGTGCTTTATGTGGACCACCTGAAGGGCACCATGACAGCTCAGAGACTATCGATGTGGCTGTGCAGACACTTGGAATTGGGCCGGTGTCTGCGGGAGTTTGCGCGTTCTCCCCGTGGTTGCGTGGGTTTTCTCCGGGCACTCCGGTTTCCTCCCACAACCCAAAAATTCGCTCTTAGGCTGATTGGGTAACAAATTGTCCCTATGGTGAAAATTTTCCAAATTAGGATTAATATATATATTATTATATAGGAATATTAAAATAGGATAATGTATTTGGTATTACGGTGGCGCGGGCTCGTTGGGCCGAAGGGCCTGTTTCCCGTGCTGTGTTGCTTAATAATAAAAAAAAAATAATAAAAAAAGAAACCACGGGAAAAGGCTGCTAATGGCAAGTCATAGAATGAATGAAAGGTGTGAATGAACAAACTGCACAGAAGCTGAAGTCGAGAGTAAGCTGTGGGGGAGGCGGGGGGGGGCGGAATGAGTAGGAGAAAGATATAATTAGGAAAAAGGGAAAGGGAAAGCAAAGGAGAGAAAAGTAAGGAAAGGGGGATAAATTAGGGGAAAAGAGTAGGGGAAAATGAAGACAATAAAACACAAGAAAGAGAACGTAAAAAATTAAATAAAATGAGAACAAAGAGGTCAAAGTGGGGTAGAGCTAATCATTTAAAGTTGTTGAATTCAATGTTGAGACCAGAAAGCTGTGAAGTGCTAGCTGGAAGAGGAGATGCTGTTCCTCCAATTTTCGTTGAACTTCACATTGCAGCAGGCCAAGCACAAATAAGAGGGCATGGGAGCAGGATCCTGTCTTAAAATGGCAAACAATTGGAAATTCGGGGTCCTGTTTGCACACACACCAAAGCTGCTCAGCAAAAAAAAATCACCCAGTCTACTCTTCGTCTCTCCAATGTAGAAAACATCACATTGGGATCAGCGGGTGCAATACGCCAAATTGAAAGAAGTGTAAGTGAAATGTTGCTTAACTTGGAATGATTACTTTTGACCTTCGATGGTGAGCAAGGAAGAAGTAAGGAGGCAGGTGTTACACTTTCTGCGATTGCCTAGGATGGTGCCATCAGTGATGGGAGAGGTATTGGGTATAGTGGAGGAGTGAACTATCCTAGAATTATCCTAAATTATCCTAGAAGGTGCAGTCTCTGTGGAATGCTGACAAGGGATTGAAGGGAAGATGTGTTTGGCGGTGACATCATGCTGGAGTAAGCAAAAATGGCCATTCAAAGAACAAAGAACAAAACAGTGCAGGAAACAGGCCCTTCAGCCCCATGAGCCTGCACCACCACCCCGATAGCAAATGTTGTCCCATTGTTCAAGAAGGAGAATAGAGACTATCCTGGGAATTATAGACTAGTGAGTCTTACTTCTGTTGTGGGCAAAGTTTTGGAAAAAATTATTAGAGATAGGATTTATAGTCATTTGGAGAGAAATGAATTGATTGAAAATAGTCAGCATGGATTTGTGAAGGGTAGGTCGTGCCTTCCTAACCTTATTGAGTTTTTTGAAAAGGTGACCAAAGAGGTGGATAAGGATAAGGCAGTTGATGTGGTATATATGGACTTTAGTAAGGCATTCGATAAGGTGCCCCATGGAAGGTTTCTGCAGAAAATGCAGATGTATGGGATTGAGGGTGATTTAGTTAATTGAATAAGGAATTGGCTAGCTGATAGAAGACAGAGGGTGGTGGTTGATGGGAATTATTCATCATGGAGTTTGGTTTCAAGTGGTGTACCTCAGGGATCTGTTTTGGGGCTTCTGCTGTTTGTAATTTTTATAAATGATCTGGATGAAGGTATAGAGGATGGATTACTAAATTTGCTGACGACACCAAAGTTGGAGGAGTTGTAGATAGTGAAGAGGGGTGTTATAGTTTGCAGAGAGACTTAGACAAGTTGCAGAGCTGGGCCGAGAGGTGGCAAATGGAGTTTAATGCGGAAAAGTGTGAGGTAAGTCACTTTTGCAGAAATGGAGGGAAGGTCTTATGAGGAAAGGCTGAGGGATTTGAGGTTATTTTCATTAGAGAGAAGGCGACTAAGAGGTGACCTTATTACGGCATATAAGATGAGCAGAGGATTAGACAGGGTGGACAGTGGTAGTCTTTTTCCTCAGATGGAGAAGACTAGCACAAGGGGACATAGCTTTAAAATAAGGGGTTGTAGTTATAGGACGGATGTCAGAGGTAGGTTCTTTACCCAGAGGTGGTGAGGCCTTGCCTGCAGCAGTTGTAGATGCACCAAGTTTGGGAGCGTTTAAGTGGTCAGTGGATAGGTTTATGGATGAAAATGGAATGGTTTAGGTTAGAGGGTCATTGTTTTTTCTCCATTGGTCGGCGCAACATCGAGGGCCGAAAGGCCTGTACTGCGCTGTAATGTTCTATGTTCTATGTTCCCACCTCTACCCGTGATCCCTGTCTATGTTTATAGATCGATGGATTAAAAACCAAATTTGAGACAATTTAGGGAGAATTTGTTTTGCCAATTAGCCTAAGAGCACATCTTTGGGATGTTGGAGGAAACCAGAGCACCCGGAGAAAACCCATGCAAGCACGGAGAGAATGCGCAAACTCCCACAGACATAGGCCCAAATCCATGCATCTGCACAGCACAGCGATAGTCACTGAGCTGTCGTGTTGCCCATCAAATGGTCCAGGTCAAGCATACACTAACGACGTGAAGCACTAGGATATTCTTGAAAAAAAAATCCAAGAGCAGCACTCTCACGACCCAATGCGTGTATGCCCCTTGTTAGACAACAAGGTGGACCAAAGCACCTGTAGGATAAAAACAAGTACATCAATATCATCATCTATTTACACACTTCCCAGGAAATCCCAAGGCTCATGATCCCTATATCAAATCAGTTTTCTATACCCCTCCATTCCCATTCTGTTCATGTGCCCATATAAGTATTTCTTAAATAACTCCAGAGTACCTGCCTCCACCACTTTACTTGGCAGCGCATTCCATACTTCCACCACCCTCTGTGTGAAAAAACTCCCTCTAGCATCCAAATTATACCTTACCTCCCTCACTCTAAGCCCATGTGCTATTCGAGTCCATCCTAGGAAAAAACTTAACCCTGTTTACTCTATCTATACCTCTCATAATCGTGTACACCCCTGTTAGATCTCCTCTAAGTCTACGTCTTTCTAAGGAAAACAGTCCCAACTTGCCTAACTGTCCTCGTAACTCAGACCTTCCATAGCAGGCAGCATCCTGGTAAATCTCCTCTGCACTCGCTCCAGAGTCTCCACATCCTTCCGGTAGTAAGGCGACCAGAACTGGACGCAGTATTCCAAATGAGTCTAACCAACGTTTCATACAACTACAACATTAAAGGCCAGCTCTTGTACTCTATACCCCTTCCTACAAAGGCTAACATACCATATGCTTTCTTCACAACCTTCTCCACTTGCTCTGCCACTTTCAGAGACTTGTGCACCTGCACCCCAGGTACCTCTATGTTTCTATACTCCTAATAGGTCTACCCTTTATCATATACCTCCCCCCTACATTCTTTCTCCCAAAATGCTTCACCTCACATTTATCAGGATTGAATTCCATCTGCCATCTATCTGCCCAAGCTACCAGCCTATCTATGTCTCGCTGCATTGCCTGACAATGCTCCTCACTATCTGCAAGTCCAGCCATCTTTGTATCGTCTGCAAACTTGCTGATCACTCCACTTACTCCCTCTTCCAAGTCATTTATATATATTACAAATAGAAGAGGTCCCAGTACCGAGCCCTGCGGTACACCACTAGTGACCGACCTCCAGCTAGAGAAACACCCTTCCACTATTACTCTCTGTCTCCTATTACCAAGCCAGTTACTTATCCATCTAGCTACCTGTCCTTGTATCCCATGAGCCTTGGCCTTCTCAACTAACCTCCCATGAGGGACTTTGTCAAATGCCTTACTGAAATCCATATAGACGACATCAATGGCTCACCTTTCGTCGACCGTTTTCGTCACCTCCTCAAAAAATTCTACCAGATTCGTAAGGCATGACCTCCCCTCAACAAAACCATGCTGCATATCCCTAATCAGATTGCAACGCTCTAAGTGCCTATACGTCTTATCTCTAAGAATCCCCTCCAACAGCTTCCCTACCACTGATGTCAAACTCACCGGCTTATAATTTCTAGGGTTATCCCCACTACCCTCTTTAAACAACGGTACAACATTAGCTATTCTCCAGTCCTCTGGGGCCTCACCTGTGTCCAAGGAAGAGACAAAGATTTGCGTCAGAGGCCCAGCAATTTCACCTCGCACCTCCCTAAGCAGTCTGGGATAAATGTCATCAGGCCCTGGAGATATATCAGTTTTAATGTTACCTAGAAGTTCTAACACTTCCCCCATACCCTTTATTCTCTCTATGGGCTGCCATTAGCAGCCTTTTCACTGGTTTCTATGGTTATGACTTATCTTCCTTCTCTCACCCTGCAATCTAAAGAGCTCGCACGTTCTATGCCTTTCAGCTTTGACAATGGATCATCTGGACTCCAAACGTCAGCTCTTTCATCTTAGATATGCTGCTCTACCTGCTGAGATTTTGCAGTATTTTCTCTTTTGGCTTCAGATTCCAGCATTCTCTGTAATTTGTTCTTATCCAGTGTAGGAGGGCACCCTGGTCTGGTTGCATAATCCGCCTTATACTTTTATAGCCATAAAAATCTTCTGGGACGTTTTGCTTTATTGAATGTGCTGTGTAAATACATGACGTTGTTTTTGCAACTGTCGTATCAGCTTGTGTTTAATGTTGAAACCTTGGAATGGGTCTTCAACTTACGACCAGCTTGAGAGGGGACATTGCTTCTATCACCGAGCCAAGAGCGGCATTTCCGTAATGGATCCTAACGTGCACTAGTCATGTTGCAGAAATTGGGGTAGGAATGCAGAATACGAAACCTTTGCGTCTCTATCCAGTTTCCACAGAAAACATCTGGAAATGCTGAGCAGAAAATTGGCCGCCCTGATGTGATCTGGTCTGGATGTGACTCAAGCCGGCAGCCATGAGTTTGAATGTTAATGGTCCTTAAATTTATTTGCTTGAAAAGCCTCTTAGATTTACTTATTTGTTTCAAAAGGAAACTCACTTTTTACAGTAGCTTCATTGCAGTGTTAATGTAAACCACTTGTGCCACTAATAAATAAACTTAAAGAAATAGGGATGTGGCGTAAATACCAGCGTCTCTGACTGCACCCGCGCTTTAAAAGTGAATTGAATGGTACTATTGCCACCAAGCACATAATAGGCAGGAAAGTAAACTCTTGTAGAATTTTACGCTTAGAATCCTACTATAATTCTTGCAAAATCCATTCACTGTACAGCATTAAGGTCGGTCCCTTTACTTCTTATTCCGAGTTTAGAATCTGCAAAGCCATCTAATTCCAATCGATGCTTTCCTTAGAACAGTATGCTTTTTTTCTCGTGAATCTAACTGCGAAAGGTGAACAATATTACAGTCCCCGCAAACAACTCGTAATTTTTAAAAGTGCATTTGATTCCCAATGATTGACTCAGAAAATTACAAGACAATGTTTCACGTTTTAATACGTCAACTGTAACAAACTGAAATCAACATCGTGTAAACATTACTTGATGGGCAACTAATACATTTAGCAACACAAAAGTAGTCTCCGTAACAACCAAACACAACCAAAAATCCCACATGTATGTTATTCCATATTCTGCAGAATAAGTCCTCACAGGAACAAGTCCGAAGTTACCCAAGCTTCCACCAGGCTTACGTGCTTCCGTGTTACTGAGGTGCAGCGTCCAATGGCCGTCCAAAATAATTTCTCTTTGTCTCTTGAGAATCCTGCGACTGATATCCGGCATAAGGCCCGGTCCGGCAACTCTTTTACCTCAGTTATACCAGAGCCAACCTTCCAGTGTCCCGAAAACTCCACAAATGGATCACTTCCACCAGAGAATGATCACAAGAATCTTGCCAAAGTGAGACAGCCTATCTCCATTGTTCAAAGCAGTTATTGTTTCCCTGTCGTCTTCTTCAAGACTCTCTCGCTGAATTAGTAAACCTTCATACAGCATCACACCTTTCCTTGTGTCCAGTTGTGAAAGCTGATATTTAAGTTTTATTCGTACTTGCTTAGAGTCAGGCAGAATTAGAAGGAGGTCACGTGGTCCTCTCTACAACTCTTTTTTAACTTGAATTAGAAGAGACAGTCTAAAACATATCCAGACTTACAGCAATACATGATTTGCACTTATAGAATGAGTAGAACATTCTGATTTTCATTATATTTTCTTTATGTTTTCCTTAGTTTCCTCACCTCCAATGAAAACATTACATTCAGAAGCCAACTTGCGTGCATGACTCTGCCTAGATTGCTCTGGTCCATCCACATGAAGATGTCTGAGGAGTCTTTCAAAAGCTTCTCTACCTTAGAAATCATTGTTTACTCCCCTTTACCACATTGTGCATGTGATGATGCGTATGTTTTGCAAATCAATTAGTATAATTGAGTGTTTTTTTTCAGGGGCTTGTACTTTGTCGGTACTTTCAGGATCAGAAGTTTGATTTTACTGGGAAGAAGGTGCTTGAACTGGGATCTGGTACTGGAATTGTGGGAATTTTGACAGTACTTCTGGGTAAGTTAATTCATGGTTACAGCGCAGGAGAAGGCCGTACAACCTGCTTTGGCATTTTGAAAAAGTACTTCACCTTGGGTGACCTATTGCTTTTCCTTGCGCTTTCCTCTTTCTTTTGAAAATGATCCAATTTCTTCTTAAACACTCCATCACAGCTTCAGGCAGTTCCTTTAATATCGGAATAATTTGTGTAAAAATGTGTTTTCCATCAAGCTTCTTTTGCCAATTAGTTTAACTCTTTGTCCTTTGGTTCAGGATCCTTCCATCAATGTGAACGGTTTTTTTTTCAATGTACTTTATCCAAAATACTTGTATCATTACACCTCTCAACATTCTCTTCTCAACTTGCTATGACCTTTCAAAGTGTTACGAAATCCTTTTAATGATTCACAATACTTCAGGTTGCGTATCATATGCAAGTCTTTTAGTTACGCTCTGTACGCCATATCAATAGCATTAATATATATCAGAAATAGACCTTACAAACCTTGAAAACATCACTGTAAATTCCAAAAGTTAACCACTACTACTTGTGTGCTGTCACACAGCCAATTTCATATTCATATTGTTACTGTCCATTTTATTCCTTGACTGGTGATTTTGCTCAGAGGTTCGTTGAGGGACATTCCATTTCATGCCTTTGAGAATTCCAGGTATACCACGCCAACAGTATTATCTTCATCAGCCTTTTCTAACATCTTATCAAAAAGCTCAACCAAGTCAGTTAAATAGCATTTGCCTTTAACAAATTAAAAGCTCGCATTTTCCCAAAGTGACTCTTACATTTATTCTGAATTATTGTTTCTACAAGCTTTTCCAACAATGATGTTAAACTGTGCATGCAGATGTTGAGCTTATCTTTACAATCTGTTTTAAGCAAAGTTGTAATATTTGCAATTCTTCAGTCCTCTGCAACCACTCCTTAGTCCAGAATGGAAATAAGCAATGCTTCGGCAGTTTCAATAGTTACTTCCTTCAGTATGCCTGAATGCATTTTGCCCTGCCCTGATGCCTCGTGAAATGTAGGCACAGTCAACTTACCTAATACATCATCCTTATTGATTTAAACCGTTCAAGGGTCTGAGCTACCTACTGTTGCACTGTGATTTAGAACATAGAACATAGAACATTACAGCACAGAACAGGCCCTTCGCCCTTCGATGTTGTGCCGACCAATATAAAAAGCAATGCCCCTCCAAACTAAACCATTCCCTTCTCTTCCATATACTTATCAATTAACCTCTTAAACGCCACAAACTTGGCGCATCTACAACAGCTGCAGGCAGGGCATTCCACTCCCTAATCACTCTTTGAGTAAAGAACCTACCTCTGATATCCGACCTATAACTCATACCCCTTAATTTAAAGCTGTGTCCCCTCGTGCTAGCTTTCTCCATCCTAGGAAAAAGGCTATCACTGTCCACCCTATCTAAACCTCAAATCATCTTATATGTTTCGATTAGGTCCCCTCTTAGCCGCCTCCTTTCTAACGAAAACAACCTCAAATCCCTCAGCCTCTCGTCATAAGACCTGCCCTCCATACCAGGCAACATCCTGGTAAACCTCCTCTGTACCCTCTCCAATGCCTCCACATCTTTCTTATAATGTGGGGACCAGAACTGCACACAATACTCCAAGTGCGGCCGCACTAGAGTTTTTGTACAGTTGCAACATGACGTTGCGGCTCCGAAATTCAATCCCTCTACCAATAAAAGCCAAGACTCCATAGGCCTTCCTAACAACCTTCTCGACCTGACTGCCTACTTTCAGGGATCTATGCACATACACACCAAGATCCCTCTGTTCATCTAGACTGCTAAGAATCCTACCATTTGCCCTATACTCTACACATTTATTATTCCTGCCATAGTGCATTACCTCACACTTTTCCACATTAAACTCCATTTGCCACCTCTCGGCCCAGCTCTGCAACTTGTCCAAGTCCCTCTGCAAACTATAACACCCCTCTTCACTATTTGACCAGCATTTTCTTCCTTTGTAATGGCAGAAAAGGGAATTAATATAATTATTTTGCCGTGCTCCCTGCCTCCATGCACAAATCCCCGTTTTGATCCCTAATCGCACCCCCACTCTTCTTCTTACCACAATTTTATTATTCATATGCCGACAGAAGACCTCTGGATGTTATGCTAACCTTCACTCTTCTCAGTTCCTTACTTGGCTTCTCTCATTTGCTTTTCCAATTTTCTTTTCAACCTCCTACATTCAGCCTGCCTTCCAACTGTATTGCCCAAATGACTGACCATAAACACACTTTTCTTTGCTTCATCCTAATCTCTCTGCCCTTCGTCATTTTGCGACATCTGGGGGATTTTTTGTCCTACCTTTTCCCATCATGAAAATATACCTTAACTGCACTTGAACTATCTCTATTTCAAAGACTGCCAATTGTTCAGCTGCAGTTTTGCTTCGCTAAGTGATTCTTACCCAACTAAAATTGTTTCTTCCTCAGCTAATCGTTCTTGCTGTGGATTATTTCTTGTCCTTTTCCATAGCCAAACGAAACTTTATGAAACAACAGACACTTCCACGAAATTATCCCTCTGGATTTTCCCAACGAATTGGTAAATTATAGACTAGACCAAGCAATGTAATTGTACAGTGTTTTGTTCCTTGCCATTTCTTGTTCTGCTTCTGCCAAGTAGATTCGGTACTTGTTCTCGAACATTCTCTCTCTCTTTCCCACAATGCAATGTTTTCCTTAATCAATACTTTCCAACTGTTCCTGAGCAACTTGTTGACAGACGTATTTAATATTTAGCCCTGGCCTTTGTAGAGGTATCTGTTATTTCCGCAACATCATACTTCCAAGTGGCTATCTGCGTCTACAGCACCTATCTTACTTCCCACATTCCTTCTCTTACCACAGTTTTAATATCCATATGCTTATAGAAGACTTGCCGTCTTCGCATATTCTCGCTTTGCTTCTGTTGCTCGCTTTTTCAATTCCCTTTTGAACCTGCTATATTTAGCCTGTATTGTATTGGACAATTGTACTGTCCAACGGTCAGTGTCATAAGCGCACATTTAAATGCGTGCACTGTAACCATAATTTAACCTATTATTTTATGCTTTGGCGCACGCCATCAATTAATTTATTATTTCACTCGTCTGTATTATCTGTCAGTAATCTGCCACGTTTGTATTCCAGTCTCGCATACTTCTTGGTTCCCACACAGCTGCCGTGTTAGATTATGCCTTTCTTTATTATGTTTTGCATTCCTACAAGGAAAAACTTCAAAACAAGATCTGCAATGATTGTAAATCGGTTTCAGAGATTCGAACTTACCATATTGATGCACATTTTTCTAAACTTCATATCCCTTCTCCTCCTGGTTGTGATCGGCAGCAGAAAGACAGACAGTTTCTGCTAGTTCACAACTAACCCCAAAAAAGAATTTAGAAGATATTTCTCCTAAGATCCTGCAGCCCACCTGCTTTGGGAATATATGGAATTCTTAACAGTTCTTCTTGTAAAAACCACACTATTTGAAAAGATTAGTAACTTATCTTGCAGTTTTGAAAATTCCTAACATAATAATTTAAAAATCAGTGCTTAATCTTCTATTTACTATTGATCGGTTTCATATCTACAGTACTATTGGGAGCGAATATTACCCTAGACATTAATGTTAATGCATATTCCAATGATTACAAGCCATAGTATTTTCCTTCTTTGTGCCATATAGAGAGCATATGACTATTTCTAAAATCATTTGAGCAGCTGCTGTGCACTGTAATTACGTAAACTGCTTCTGTCTGCGGAAACTATGTAAAAATTGTCTGATTACTAGTTAAGCTATTTATTGCAATAATTCGAAATCATTGTATTTAGCAGAATTAGTACAATCCACAGTGCTCGTCTATTTGCTTATTATTCATTGTGATTAACCTTCCGATCTTTGCTCCCAGACGCAATTCTATAGGTTGTATACGATGCTTATCATAATAGTTAGTTTTTAAGCTACAACCACCTACACTTAATATTAATTGTGCTAACACCTACAGTAATAATCTATAGTGCAAACCACTATGATTATTATTCATTGTGCAAGTCACAAATAACAACAGCGCATATTTCATACACCTAGTTAACCTTGCTATGACAAAAATAGAAAATGCTGCAAAATCTTAGCAGGTCTAACTTTATCTATTGGGAGGGAATGCAAGCAATGTTTTGAGTCTGTATGACCATTCGTCAGCAACGTTGGCTCTATTCTTTTCCCACAGATGCGGTCAGGTCTGCTGAGATTTTCCAGCATTTTCTAGTTATCCTTGCTTGTGTCATCAGCAAATTTACTGACCCACCCTTCAGCCCCCTCCTCCAAGTCATTGATAAAAATCACAAATAGCAGCAGGCCCAGCACTGATCCCTGTGGTACACACTGGTAGCTGGTCTCCAGTCTGAAAATTTTCCATTCACTACCACCTTCTGTCTTCTATGAGATAGCTAGTTACTTATTCAATCGGCCAAATTTCCTTCTAGCCCACACCTCCTTACTTTCTTCATGAGCTTATCATGACACTTATTTTCTCATCTTTATATACATTTTTTTTCTCCTCTTGACAAGACATTCAATCTCTTTTGTGAATCATGGTTCCCTCACTTGGCCATTTCCTCCCCGCCTTACAGGGACATATCTATCAAGGACACATAGTATTTGTTCTTTGAACAAGCTCCACTTCTCATTTGTGCCCATACCTGACAATTTCTGTTCCCATCTTATACTCCCTAATTCTTGCCTAATCACATCATAATTATCCCTCCTCCAATTACAAACTTTGATCTGCCATATGGCCCTATCCCTCTCGGTTGCAATAATGAAAAACACCAAATTATGGTCAGTATCTCCAAAGTGTTCTCCGACAAATAAATCTAACAATAGGCCCGGTTCAGTACCCAGTGCCAAGATCAATACGGCCCTATCTCTTGTCGGCCTATCCAGATATTGTGTTAGAAAACCCTCCTACCCACACTACAAAAACTGCCTTATCTGAACTATTCGACCTACAATGCTTCTGATCAATATTTGGAAAGTTAAAGTTACCCATGACAACTAGCCTGTGATCTCCACACTTATCTATAATCTGCTTTGCAATCTCTTCCTCCACATCTCTTTTACTATTTGGGGGCCTATAGAAAACTCCTAAGAACATGAACGCTCCTTTCCTATTTCTAACTTCAGCCTATATTACCTCAGTAGACAGATCCCCCTCAAACTGCCTTTCAGCAGCTGTTAAAATATCCTTGATTAGCCACCTCCACCTCCCTACTCTTACTGAAACATCAATACCCCAGAATTTCCAACAACCATTTCTGTCCCTGTTGTAACCATGTCTCCGTAATGGCCACAACATCGTGGTCTCAAGTACTAATCCACGCTCCAATTTCACCTTCCTTATACTGGTATACTGGATGCTTCTTGTATTGAAGTAGACACACTTCAACCCACCTTCCAGTGACCTCGCTACACTCAACATAGGCTTCTGGACTACAGCTTGTTTTCCGATCCCCGTGATAAATTAGTTTAACCCCCCTCTCCTCCCCTCCCCTGAAGAGCTGTAGCAAATTTCACTCCCAGGATATTGGAGCCCCTCTGGTTCAGGTACAATCCATCTTGTTTGTATAGGTCCCACCTTCCCCAGAATGTGCTCCAATTATCCATGTAACCCTCTATCCTACATCATCTCTGCAGACATGTGTTTATCTGCACTCTCTACCTGTTCCTCTATATACTGTATTTCTATTTATAGCACTTAATCCTGCAACTGTGCTGTATTGTCCTTGTTGTTAAGTATTTATCTGATAATAAGATGGAGCCTTCATTTGCAGGCACTACTTCATTGAGCAGATGTCTTCTCCCTGTATAGCAGATGCTTTCACTTGTTTTCAGAATTCTCCTTCCATTCCCTTTGCTCTCTTAATCATGTTCACTGAGAATTGTTGCTGTAACACTGCTCGTTTCAATTGCAATGCTCCCTGCTGTTAAAATATTTCTCTCTGAACTTGTAGCATTCGATTCTCTCAGAGATGAGGAGAGGTAGAAGTGTGACGAATTATATAGTTTGGCCTGGGAGATGGGGAAGGGAGGGGGTGGCGGAGAGAGAGGAAGGGAGAGAATAAAAAGAGGCAGAATGGAACATCAGGGATGAGTCGAAGGTCAGGGTCGTGTTAAAATGCTGTTTGAATGACTGGAGGCTGGTACCCAGTGGCATACCGCAAGAATCAGCAATGGGTCATTTATTGTTTGTTATATCTACAAATGATATAGATGATAATGTGGGGGGGAAATAAGCAAGCTTGCTGATGACGCCAAGATTGATAGGGTGGATAATAATGAAGATGGAGGTCGTATGTTTCAGGAAGATACAAATGGATTGGTCAGATGGGTGGAGCAGTGGCAGATGATATTTAACCCTGATAAATGCAAGATGATGCACTTTGAAAGAAGCAACAAGACAACCGATACTTAATGAATGGCAGAACATTAGGAAGCTCAGATGATCTGATAGATTTTGGGATACTTATTCACAGATTCCTGAAAAAGGCAGAACAGGTGAATATGGTAGCTAAGAAAGAAATGGGACATTTGCTTTTATCAGTCATGCATCGAATTTAAAAGCAATGAGGTAATGTTGGAGCTATACAAAACATTGATTAGACGATAGCTACAGTACTGTTCTGTGCTGGTCACCTCACTAAAGGAAGGATGTGATTGCATTGGAGGGGTACAGAAGAGGTTCACCAGTGTGCTGCCTGGGATGGAGCATTTCAATTACTAGGAGGGTCTGGATAGGCTTGGATTATTTTCTTTACAGCAGAGAAAGTTGAAGGAGGAATATAATTGAGGTGTATAAGATTATGAGGGGCGTGGACAGGGTGAATAGGAAGCAACTGTTCCCTTTGTTTCAGGGGTCAATCACAAGGTGCATAGTTTTAGATTGAGGAAGCAAGCGATTCATAGGGGATATAAGAAAAATAACCACCCAAAGGGTGTTGAGAATCTGGAATGCACTGCGTAGGAAGGTTATGGAAGAGGGAAACATTAAATTTTAACATGTATTTGGATGAGTATTGGAAATATCATAACATTCAAGGATATGGGACAAATGCTGGAAAATAGTATCAGTGTGACTTTAGTGGAAGTTGCTGTTGGTGCAGGCATGATGGGCTGAAAGGCCTTTTCTGTGCTGTACAATTCTCTGGCTCAATGATTCTATGACTAAGGAGAAAGATGACAAGGACATAAAATAAAGGGATTGCTAATGTGGCATTAAGGGCTGAAACATGCTAATAATGGCATCCAGGTGAGATAGAATAATATGTTAATATGAGAACAAAAGTCAGTGCTCAGTAAAAGCAAAACTGGTCAGCAAGTGACAGATGGCCATTTGTCAATGTCTCCTCAGCTGCAACCTTTCCCTGGCCTTCCATTCTCCAACTATGCGATTAATCATACTTCTATCACACTTTAGTTGTGCAGAAAGGATATATGGACTCGAAATGTTAACTCTGTTTCTCTCTCTACAGTTGCTGCCAGGCCTCCTGAGCTTATCTGACATTTTCTATTTTTATTTCAGATTTGTTGCATCTGTTGTGTTTGCTTTTGTTTGTTAGTATAAAGATTCAGGCCTAGAACCTGTCAATAGAATCAGGAGTTGCTGTTCACTCCTGGATGTTCCTGGCAACTTGCACTCCGGCAAATGTCATTAAATTTTAATCCTGGCTATCTATTTCTAAATTCAGAATAGCTGAAACATCGATTCAAGTATCTTAATGACTTGCCCACAGCTTTCACTCATTTTTTAGAAGCTCCTTCCATTCAAAGGTTTTGTGAAAAATGCACATACACGTTGTTCGATTCATTTTCTGTTCTTCGCACTATGTTGAGTTCATTAAAACGGGTTGATTAGGCAAATCTCAGCTTAGCTGGGCAACTGTTATCATCCTCCACCCCCTTCCCCATCCCACACACACTCCATCCCAAAATTCAGAATAAGATATCCTTTTGTGCAGCAATGCTGTACCAACCGCTTTGAGTTGGCCTGTGATGACAAGCTGTTGAAACTCTGATATTATAACACTGCTTGCTAATTTCTCAGTCAACTGAATGCATCAGGCACAGTAAAAAAAAATAAACTACAGGAACCAAAATATTTATTTTCACCACACCTGTCTGAAAAAGAACCGGTGAATGTGGTTGGCCAAGGATTGCTTTTCCTTCTCATTTTTTTAAAAGAACTAATGTGGCTTAAGAAAGATTTGCTTTCACATGATCTTCTCTGATTTCCTACATTTGCACCAACGCATTTTCAGCAGGAACGACTGGGTGTACAGTTCTAGGCACCCTATTAGAAAAAGGATATTATTAAACTAGAAAGACTGCAGAAAAGATTTACAAGGATGGTATTGAAACTTGATGGTTTAAGTTATATGGAGAGGCTGAATAGACAGACTTTTTTTTCTCTGGAGCGTTGGAAGCTTAAGTGCAATTTTATAGAGGCCTATAAAAATGAGGGGCAGAGATTAGCTGGATAGACAATATCTTTTCCAAAAGGTAAGGGAGACTAAAACTAGACGGCACAGATTTAAGGTGAAAAGGGAGAGATATAAAAGGATGCTGAGGAGCAGGGTGGTATATATCTGGAACAAGCTGCCAGAGGTAGTAGTAAAGGCTGGTACAATTTTGTCTTTAAAAAAGCATTTAGACAGTCACATAGGTAAGATTGCTATAGAGGGATATGGGCCAAACGGAGGGAATTGAGACTAGCCTAGGGGTTAAAAAAAAGGCGGCATAGGCAAGTTGGGCCAAAGGGCTTGTTTCATGCTATAAACCTCTATGAATCTATAATTCCATCTCAGCTTACAAAGTCCTCTGCAAGACACGCGTTCAGTAATTTTCTTCCGAGTTATTTCGCTCAAAGCTTGGGAGTCTGTTAGCTCAGTTGGTTGGAGAGCTGTTTTGTGATGCAGAGCGATACTATCAGTGTGGTTTCCACCCCTTTACAGGCTGAGGTTATTTATGAAGGCTTCACTTTCTCAACCTTGCCCATCGCCTGAGGTGTGGTGATCCTCAAGTTAAAGCGCCATCAGTATAGCAGCATCACATCATCTTCATGCCCAATGGTGGAGCGAGTTACAATGTCTTCCTGAATTTGATCGTTGTTCCTCTTCTAATGGTTATAATACATGTTGTAACTTCTGTTTTACAGAATCGCAAGGTAACTGTGATTTCATTTCTTTTGCCAGGTGGAGATGTCACCATGACGGATAGACCTAACATTTTACAGCAAATAGAACACAACGTTGAGGCTAACATTCCAGCCACGGCCAGAAACCGTTCGAAAATCAGTGCCCTTGTCTGGGGTCAGGATCAGGACAAATTTCCGACTGACTACGACATCATTCTGGGCTCAGATCTTGTTTACAGCCCATCACAATTCTCAGGCCTTCTACAGACACTGCAGTATTTCTGCCACGATAATACCATCATTTACATGAGTTCTAACCTGAACGCCAGAATAGGAGCCTATGATTTCCACAATGACCTCTTACCAAAGCTGTTCAACTGCGAGTTTCTTCATCAAAGCGAGGGGGATTGCATTTATAAAGTGACTAAAAAAACATCCCAGGAGTCAAGCGCTAATGTCTGACACGGGGGTGGCAGAGAGCATCCACCTTTCATTTCACACTACTGTGGGAATTGACGATGTTTCCTAACTTTTCCAAAAATCAAATTGAATAAACTTTATTCTCCCCTCCTTTCCTTCCCTCTCCTTACAATTTCCCGACTTTTCCAAATATTGATAATCCATAGAACATAGAACATAGAACAATACAGCACAAACAGGCCCTTCGGCCCACGAGTTGCGCCGATCACATCTACCAATCCACAGACCTATCTATAACCCCCTATCCTATTCTTTTCCATATACTCATCCAGAAGTCTCTTAAAAGACCCCAGTGAGTTTGCCTCAACAACCTCCGACGGCAGTCGGTTCCATTCACTCACCACCCTCTGAGTGAAAAACCTACCCCTGACATCTCCTTTGTATTTGCTTCCCTGCACCTTAAATCTGTGTCCTCTCGTAGTGACCATTTCAGCTCGGGGAAATAGTCTCTGAGAGTCCACCCTATCTATTCCTGTCAACATTTTATAAACCTCTATCAGGTCGCCTCTCAACCTACGTCTCTCCAGTGAGAAGAGTCCCAGCTCCCTCAACCTATCTTCATAAGGCCTGCCTCCCAATCCAGGCAGCATCCTTGTAAATCTCCTCTGAACTCTCTCAATAGCCTCTACATCCTTCCTATAATGAGGCGACCAGAACTGCGCACAATACTCCAACTGGGGTCTGACAAGAGTCTTATAGAGCTGTATCATTACCTCCTGACTCCTAAACTCTATTCCTCGATTAATGAAGGCCAGTACACCATACGCCTTCTTGACCACTTCCTCCACCTGCGAGGCCAATTTAAGATTCCTATGGACCCAGACCTCGAGATCCTTCTGCTCTACAACACAGCTAAGACTCCTATCCTTTATATTGTACTCCTTCATCCCATTATTCCTGCCAAAATGGACCACTACACATTTATCTGCATTGAAGTCCATCTGCCACTTCTCCGCCCAGTCTTGCATTCTGTCTATGTCCCGCTGCAACTTTTGGCATCCCTCCAGTCCATCCACAACACCACCGATATTTGTATCGTTGGCGAACTTGCTAACCCAACCCTCCACTTCCTCACCCAGGTCATTTATGAAAATGACAAAGAGCAGGGGTCCCAGAACAGATCCCTGGGGCAGTCCACTGGTTACCGACCTCCATGCAGAACAAGACCCATCCACAACCACTCTCTGCCTTCTGCTGGCAAGCCAGTTCTGGATCCACGAGGCCAAAGCCCTTTGGATCCCATGCCCTCTCACCTTTTCCAGAAGCCTTGCATGTGGGACCTTATCAAATGCCTTACTAAAGTCCATGTACACTACGTTCACCGCCCTTCCTTCGTCAATGTGTTCAGTCACATTTTCAAAGAACTCAACTAGGCTTGTAAGGCATGACCTGCCCTTGACAAAACCATGCCGACTATTTCTAATCAGTCCAAACTTCTCCAAATGTTCATATATCTTATCCCTCAGAAGCGTCTCCATCAGCTTACCAACCACTGAAGTCAAACTCATTATATTTGCATTCTAAGTGTTTAGCATGCACACTCTCTCTTCGTTGATAGTTCGATTTAATAATATTAACAAGCTTTATAAATGAAAGATCCTAAGTAAAATTACATTGAGGCGCTACTTCTTCAAGAAAACAAATCATTCATTCTCATACCAGGAGAGGCGCTCTGTTTAAATGTCGATTTATCAAGCCACAGCAATGAATAGGATCCCATGATGTTCTTGTATCCCATTTGTGAACGTGTGGGTGCATTGGTATGGAATGCAGATCTTATAACTTTAATAAAGGAATTGCCGTTTGGAATAAATGTGCAAACAGTTAATTGGGGACTTTCACCGGTTGGAAGGGATGAAGAGAAACCCGGGCAGGATTCGGCCATTTGGTCCATTACGCCTCTTCAGCCATTGAATAAAGTCGTGGCTGTTCTGCTTGCTGTCTTACCTTCACGTTCCTCTTCCGCCTGTCACCCTTTACTCACTCGCACATAAAATAGCTAGCTCAGCCATGAACATATCCAATGATCCAACCTCGGAATTAAAGGAGGAAACATGTCATGGAACCTTAGAGCAAAGTGAGGGAAGGAGAACAATAAAGGAGAGAGAAAGGGAGAGTTGGTAACAATTGGGGTGAGGTCAGTCCAAGATAAAGGAGGTGAAAATGGGAAGTAATAGGTTAATGGATTAAGAAGGATTAGGGTCAGTCAATAGCTAGTCATTTGGTGAACCTGTGCCCGATCAGAGATTTCGCGCTTCTTTAAACTTCCTTTTGCTCTCGGGCCTTTGGCTTCCGTCATTCGCCCTGCTTGAACGTCCCAGCTCCATTTTGATGAAGCAGGTTTGATATCGTCCGATGTCCAGTGCGTTCTCTTCCTGGCTCTTGAGGTCAACTTACTGTGGTGACTTGAGGTCAACTTACTGAGGTCAACACCATTCTTCTTAAGAAAGATTTCAGGGTATATTTTGCTGATTGCCCTGCCATATTTAACAACTTATGATGTGGAGATGCCTGACAAGTTGCCACTGGGAATAAGCAAGGCATTTCGGAAGGCAATTGTTCTATGTTCTAATGCGGTGGTCTCTGATTCGATTTATTTATTGTGGTCACATTTATTAGCATACAGCGAAATATATTGCTTCTTGCGCGCTATATAGACAAAGAGAATGACTATTCTCCATCACTCTGCTGTGTTCAGTATTTGACAAAGGTCGCCTCATGCTTTCCTGATGCAGACTATTGTCTGCACGGGTGACTGACAGGAAGGATTGTCCGTAGGCTGTTATAGCTTGTTCAGGTGCTGGCGATAGGTCTCTCAGCTTCTAAACGATATTGAATTGTCAAAATGATGATTCAACGTCCAATGCTTTCTGTGGAATAGCATTCCAAAGTTTAATGATCCCCTGAGAGAAATAAAAATCCTTGTCATCTGAATCTTAAATGAGAATTTTCTTAAAAATTGTGTCCCGGTATTTCCATGAAGGAAACCATTTGCTCAGCATCTATCCACACTGACCTCTCCTCAGCAGCTCTACCATCCCCATCCCCAAAATATTGCATGCTTCAACGAGATTACCTCTTATTCTTCTGAACACAGCTGAGTGCAAGCCTAACTTATCCAACCTCTCATCAGGAGACAACTTGGCCGCCCAGGATGCAGCTTAGCTACCCTTCTCTGAACTGCTTCCAATGCGGAGTAAATCCAACATTAGGGAATATTAAATATATCACACAGCTAGCAAAGCCCGTTCACGGAAAATAGTGGGGTTCAAACTCCAAAGAACGCCAAGGAATTGCCACAAACATTCGGAAGCTTCCCGTTTGACGAGTGAACAGTTCACATCTCTCCAGTTTCACGTTTTCTAATAATATGTTCTGCTTTTCTATTCTTATGGCGAAAAAAATAGCCTCACACATCCCCACATTATGCTCCATATGTCATCTTGCTGCCCATCCACTTAATCTACTATATCTCTTAACACCCTCTCTACCCTCCTCACAGTTTGCATTCCCATTAATGCACGGGAAAACATTTGTGTGATTATTTTGCTCACCGTGAACTATGCGGGAGTTATCAAGTGGTTTATTCTGTTGGGCAGAATTGGACTTGATTGATGCTCGTGCACAAAGAAATCTCAAGATGTCATTATTTAATTCATGCGAACTTGACATAATGAAATGCATAATTTAGTAGAACATTTCTCGGAGCAGGGTCAATATGTTATTGAAACATATAATATCTTGAGAGGATTTGACGAGATTGATGCTAACAAGATGGTTTCTTCCCTCTTGTAGGAGAGACTAGAACCATGGAACAATAAAAATAAAGAGACTCCCATTTAAAACGGAGATTTAAACTGATTTTTTCTCTCTCTTAGAGGGCCACAACTCTTTCCACAGATAGAGGTGGAGGAAGTGGCACTGGGAGTTTTTAAGGCCCAAGTAGATAGATTTTTGACTAACAACGGAGTCAAAGGCTGTGGTGATAAACGGAGCATGGAGTTGAAGCCACCGCCTGATCATCAATGATCTTATTTAATGGCAGAGCAAAATCGAGGGGTCGAGTGGCCTATACCCGCACTAAATTCGTATCTTCGGTACGTACGCATGCTTTGTTGATTCCAAGGCAACTGAAGCTTGATAACTTGAACAACGTGTTGAACTGAATAGTTTGTCAACATCTTATGTTCTACGCTATACGCGTAGGTTTTGCATGTTACTAAACACACTGTTAATATTGTAACTCCTTTCACAATTGCAATAAACACAAATTTTGAAACAAACACCATACGGTCTCGAACTATCTGATGTAAGTTACCTCTCGTCTGCAGGTTTCATATTGGGCAGTTAGTTGATTGTAGGATAGTCCAGTAAACTTATTGAAAATTTTACTGTTGACAATTGCAGACATGTTGTTGTCCGCAGCTAATACGCAGGAACATGGTGATAGAAAAGCCCTAACCAGGTAAATTTTGAAAGCCGGAAACAGACACCTGGAGACACCAAACACCTGGAGCGACCTGGAATCGAATTGACAGAGTGGCACAGAAAACAGATTGTCTGATTTCTTCAAGTTAATATCATTATTCGACAAATCTTGAGGATAGAACAATTGGGGATGGGCAATAAGGGATGGTCTTGGCAGCGACACTCACATCCCAAGAATAAATAAAAAAGAAAGTAGTTGTTGTTCTATTTACGATGACAAGTAGAAATCGGGAACTGAAGTACAATATTAGGAGGAAGCATAAAATAGGGATAGAAAAAAATTAGTCGGAAGCTAGCCTTGCTTTAATAATTTTGCAAGATATTGCAAACGTAAGTCATATAGTATCGATTAATCTTACAAACAGAAAATAAGTTTTTAAAATATTTTTTATGTCGCTACATTAGGCGGCACAGTGGCATAGTGGTTAACCTGGGTTCAATTCCGCTTGGGTCACTGTCTGTATGGCGTTTGTACTTTCTCCCCGTGTCTGCATGGGTCTCCGCTAGGTGTTCTGGTTTCCACCTGTATTCTGAAAGATGTACTTGTTGGTTGCATTGACCTGAAGAGAGGCCAGACTGTGGCGATCAGGGGAATTTCATAGTACTTCATTGCAGTGTTGATGTAAGCCTTACTTGTGGTTAACAAATAAACTTTAAAACATAGTGAGGATAACACAAAGTAACAAACAGCTACAATTCATTGCATTATGTCCACAACCACTTTGCCAGTGCTAACCACTCCTCAATTTACTGTTCCATTGAAGCACAAATCTAACTATAAATCGCAAGTCTCATTATTCACCTAAGGACTGTGTCCCGGCCCTCAAATTATAACCCTATTTCTCGATTGGCAACAATATCCCATTTTAAATTTATGCTATTGAAGATGCTCTTCATTTTAACCAACATGCAGTTTGTTGAAACCACAATAAGAAGTCTCACAACACCAGATTAAAGTACAACAGGTTTATTTGGTAGCACGAGCTTTTGGAGCGTTGTTCCTTCTTCATGTTAGTGAAGGGTTGTATTTTTGTGAGACTTCTTGTTGTGCTTACTCCAGTCCAACGCCGGTACACCATATATTGAAATCACCTTGTCTGCAATGTGGGGCATTGCATGGAATAGCTTCAGGCTCTTGATTGATTTTGAAGCAAAGCTCTTACTAAACAATGGGTTATGTATCTAACCACTGCCTTCCATTATTCAGAGGTGTAAGTAAACTGTGAACTTCGAGCAATGGAGGTGTCGCCTAATGGCTGCTGGAATTCTGTTGGTAAACGAGGTAATATTTTATCCAAACAAACGTTTATTGTGTCAATAGTCACACAACATTATGTTGATTAGCAGTGGTTTAAGAAAAAAATACAGTACAAATAAATATTCTATTGAGATTATTACAAGCACCTGATGTCAATGAAATGTGGCTCAGGCTACTGGCAGAATTACAAATGAGAGCCCCAAGAACTGATTGAGTATTCCTTATGGTATGCTAGAGCTGATTCAAGTCAATTGCATGGATACTATAGCTTCTTTCAGGAATAATAAGAGACATTGGCCTTTAAGATAGCAATTCCTGATGCCCTTGCTGACTTGGATTACTAATTTACACACTCATTACTTGTGTCAGACTCAGACAATAGTTACATGCTCACTACCTGTGTCAGGTTCAGGCAAAGTGTAGCTTTTAAATATCATTTGCAAATGAGAAACTGCCCAGACTGCAAGTTCCTGGACATCTGCCGAGGTGTTCACTCAGCAAAGGCTTTTCACCCAACGTATTATATTTCAGATTGGAATTTATATAAACTAATTAATTATGAATCAATTTTCAGAGATTTGCATCAAAGGAAAATTTTGAGTCAAATTAGTCCAGCCAAGCAAATCCTGTTCTCAAATAAACATTTCCTTGTCTATCCTCTAGGTGAAAAGTCTCACAACATCAGGTTAAAGTCCAACAGGTTTATTTGGCAGCACAAGCTTTTGGAGTGCTGCTCCTTCATCAAGAAAATGTATTGTATTCATAAACAGGGCATATACAGACACAAACTCAATTTATAAGATAGTGGTTGGAATGTAAGTCTTTACAAGTAATCACACTATTTGTAACCCTCACGACTTGCCTCACTAACTATCCTGGCTGGAGAGAATACACACTTCTTTAACTTATTCTTTGCCCTCTTCCACTCACATTGTCTGTACCTTTAAGACTTGATTACCTGTAAAGACTCACATTCCAACTATCAATGGCATTAGATTTGCAAAGCCCCCTTTCTATATATGAGCTTTAACAAAGTGCAAAGACTTAATCAAAAGGAACAAGAATCGCAGGGAGAGGGATGACAGAGTCCAAGGTGTTTGATCGAAGTACAAACCAATGTACCAATTTATTCAAATCAAGATGTCAGTCAATATTGAAAATAAAGTGAAGTTTATTTATTGGCCACAAGTAGGCTTACATTAACACTGCAATGAAGTTAGTGTGAAAATCCCCTGGTCACCAAAATCCACTGCCTGTACGAGTATACTTGGTTTGTTCTCAAAGAGATGTGAATTTGGTTAGAAAGGCAAACATTTGTGTCCAATCCCTAAATTCTTTTGAGAATGTTCAACTCCCTTTTTGAATCATTGCAGTGTATGTGGCATAGCCCACAGTGCTGTTCAACAGAGTGTTCAAATGTATGACCTAATGGCGGTGAGGGAGTGCACACAGTAAAAAGTTTGACAACACCAGGTTTAAGTCCAACCGATTTAGTTGATAATAAACTCACATGCTTTCGGGGCTTGCCCCTTCTTCAGGCAAATAGAGAGTTCTGGCCTCAGACAGAACATATAACAACACAGACAGTTTACAGATTACTGATTAGAATGCAAGTCTTTACACCTAACCTGCTATTCAAGTCTTAAAGTGGCCAACAATTTGAGTGGAAGGAGCATTAATCCCCAGATTAAAGAGATGTATATTGTCTCCAGAGAGTATAGTAACTGAGGTTTAGCAAACTCAGGCAAGTCATGGAGGTTACAGATAGTGCAACATGAACCCAAGAGCCCGGTTAAGACCATCCTCGTGTATGCAGAACTTGGCTATCAGTCTCTACTCAGTGACTCTGCGCTGTCATGTGACGTGAAGGCCGTGAGGGAGTGACCATATATTTTCAAGGTAGTAATGGTATGTGCAGAGGGCATTGCAGTTGATGATGTTTTGTCATATGTTTTATGCTCTTGATCCTCTAGGTGAAAGAAAGAGATCAGGGCCTGGACAGTGCTGTTAAAATAATTCTAGTAAGTTACAGAATATGGCTTGCATATGGTGCATACCACTGCCACTGTGCAGCAGCTGTGAAGAAAATGAATGTTTGAGGGTATGGATAGTGTATCCACCATGCTGGCTCTTTCATCTAGGTGGTGCTCTGTTTCTTGAGTACTATTGAAACTGCTCTCATGCAAGTCAGTAGGGACGTTCCAACATATAGCTGACTTGTCTCTTGCAAATGATGGACAAGATTTGGACAGTCTGGAAATGAGTCACTCACCACAGAATTCCGAGCCTCTGACTATCTTTTGTAGCCGCCTTGTCATAGATGCCAGTGTTGTTGGACCCAGAAGGGTCGGCTAGGATCGCAGTGAGTTCTGGAGCGCAGGTTTTTGGTACGATGTCAATATTTATCAGAGCCTATAGCATTTTCTGCATCTAGGCTTTCTGATTGTTTCTTGATATCAGGTGGATTGCAGTGAATTGGCTGAAGACTGTGAAGCTGGGAACATCTCAAGAGAAGAGCAGAATGAATCATTCACTCAGCACTTTTGGCTGATGACAGTTGTAAATGCATCAGTTTTGCCCTTTGCATTAAAAGTGCTGGGACCCACAATCATTAAGAATGAAACTGTTGGTGGAGCATTCTCTGCCATTTATTGTTTCATTGTCAGTCTCCATTTACAACTAGATATATCAGACATGCAGAAGTTTGATCTGATCTATTGGATCTATAATCATTTCAATTTGTTTATCACATTCTGCATCTAGTGCTTAGCACGCATTTTGCGCTGTATTGTAGTTTCACCAGGCATACATAAGGCTATCAGCTTTATGTGTGGTTAATATTGCTGCCGCTGCCAGCATGTTCCCTTTTTTCTTCATTAAACTAAGCTAATTCCCTGGCTTAATGGTAATGATAGAGTGAGGTACATCCCAAGTTACCGATCTTAGTTGAATGCGATTTCACTAGTCGGTATCTTATTTTCACATTTTTGCTTTCAGACAGATCTGTTCATTGTGTTTTGTTTCTTTAACACACCTTTGCCTTTTTTTTTCATGGTCTTTACCTTTCATCTACCTACCCATTTCCCTTCAACATTGTAAAACACAGCAAATCTCTACCTCCCTTCAGTTCTGAAGAAGAGTATCATTGGACTCGAAAGATTAATTTTTACACTTTCCACAGATGCTGCCAGAACTACTGTGTTTTCCAGAATGTTTTGTTTATATTATATATTTCCAGTATCTCCACTATTTTGCTTTGATGCGGAAAAGTACAACGTTTATTTAATAATTGTAATTTAATAAAAATAAAATGTAAGTTTCTCTCTCCATAGATGCTCTAAGGCCTGCTGCTTATTTTCTATCAGTTTCTGTTCCCTGAAATGCACACAAATATAGACGAGCTACAGTGTGACATAAATGTTTGAAGGATGGCTTTGCTGCTCACGTTACAAAGTTGAAAAAGACTGGGCAGGGTATGCTCTTGTCCTTTTCATTACCTCCATCGATGTCAGGTGGCACATGCTATTATATTCCTTTTTTCTGTCATGGTTTGGTACAAATGAATAGCTTGCTAGGGCATCGAGAGTGTAGTTAAGAGATGGCAACGTTGCTCTTGGCCAGATGGCAGATTTCCTTTCAAGGGCATTATAAATCAGACAGCTTTTATTGCAATCTGATCTTAGTTTTACATTGAGTTACTTTTGTCAGTTTATTTAGCTTGCGGTGAAACCCTTCTTTACTGCAGACAATGACAATAATCTATGCTACTGGCTGGTGCCATACTGCACAAAGAAAGATAATTGTCCTGGTTAGAAGTCAATCGTCTCAGCTCCAGGATATCTCTGCGGGAGTTTCACAGGGCTGCGTTCTAATCAACGATCTTCAGTGACTTCATTAATGGCCTTTCTTCAATCATAAAATCATTGGTGAGGATGTTTGCTAATGATTGCACAACATACCTGACTCTTCAGATACTAAAACAGTTCACGTCCAAATGCAGCAAGGCCTGGACAATATCCAGGCTTGGGCTGACAAGTGGCACATAACATTCATGCTTCACAAGTGCCAGGAAATGATCATCTCCAACAAAAGAAGATTTAACCATCATCCTTGACGTTCAATTGCATTACTTGCACTGAATTCCTGACTACCAACATCCCTGGGGGAGGTGGGGGGGGGGATGTTATCGTTGAGCAAAAACTGAACTGGACTAGCCATATAAACTCTATGGCTACCAGAGCAGATCAAAGATTATGAATTCTGTGGTAAATAACTTGCGTACGATCTCCCCAATGCTTGTCCACTATCTACAGGGCACAGATCAGGAGTGTAATGGATACTCTTCACTTGCCTGGGGTGAGTGCAGCTGTAGCAGCTCTCAAGAAATTCAGCATCATTCAGAACAAGGCATGAAAGGAAATCTGCCATCTGGCCAAGAGCAACGTTGCCATCTCTTAACTACACTCTCGATGCCCTAGCAAGCTATTCATTTGTACCAAACCATGACAGAAAAAAGGAATATAATAGCATGTGCCACCTGACATCAATGGAAGTAATGAAAAGGACAAAAGCATACCCTGCCCAGACTTTTTCGACTTTGTAATATGAGCAGCAAAGCCATCCTTCAAACATTTATGTCACACTGTAGCTTGTCTATATTTGTGTGCATTTCAGGGAACAGAAACTGATAGAAAATAAGCATTGATTGTTTCTCCTTCCACAGACATTCAATCCTTCTAGTGAGTATCATTTACAAGACGCACAGCAAGAACGCAACAGAATTTCGTAGGCAGCACCTTCGAAATCCACTACAATCTGGAATGACAAGATCAGCAGAAAACTGGGAACACCACTATCTGGAGGTTCCCCTCCAAGATACTCACTACACTGGCTTGAAAATATATCACCATTCCTTTCCTGTCACTGGGTCAAAGTCCTGAAATTCCCACTCCAACAGTATTGTGAATGTAACTACACCTCAGCAATTGCAGCCTTCCAAGGAGGCAGTTTACCACTGGCTCATCGTGAAAGGCAATTAGGAATGGACAATAAATGCTGGCCTAGCCAGCGGCAGACACATTTCTCAAAAAAAGCCCATTTAATGCACTGACTTGGTCAGTTTAGAAATAATATTAACATGTGTTAACACAAAGTAAGTGGAATCTCGAGGATTTAAGCAGCCTTTCAGCTCCACTGCATGCTGAGATTAGCACTTGTTACTAAGCTGGATAATGATAAAACTTCTGCTAGGTCTGCTTTCAGCTTGAGAAAATACTGTGGCCAGGATTCTCCCAGCCTGATGCACTACTCGAATAGTGCAACTTCCAGGTGACAACAGCAGGAGGCCTTTAGCAGGACCCGTGACAGGGGTGTAGCTGACCCCGAGTGTCCGAGGTCCATTTTCTTCATCTCCATGCTAGGAATTGGTGTAGAGCTCACTCCACTGGCAATTGTGATTTCCATAGATTAGAGGCCTAGGATTGTAGTCACCGGTAATCAGCTCAGAGCTCACCTGATGAAGGAACAGTGCCCTGAAAGTTTGTGATTCCAAATAAACCTTTAATCTGGTGTTGTGAGACTTCTTATTCTGCCCACCTCAATCCAACACTGGCAATTCCATATCATGGTTACCCTTTCATGGCTTTTCTATCCTTGCCTTCATTTTCAGGTATATTTGCAGGGTGGCACAAGCATTGTAACACTTTTTTCAAATAATTCTCTCATAGATTGTAGGCATCACCAGTAAGGCCAGCATTTGCTGCCCAATTTGTAATTCAGTTGAACTGAGTTGCTTGCTCAATCATTGCAGAGGGCCATTAAGAGCTACGGATTTGCTATGGGTCCTTTGTGCAGGTTTCCTTTACGAAAGTCAATCATAGGGCCAGATTTTACCAAAAATCCGCACCCATTTTTTGGCATGAAGTCATAGTAAATTCAGGTGTCAGGCCTTTAACACGATCCGCACTCAAATCTGAGCAGATCGCGACTTCACTGACACCCAATTCGGGCGTGGATTTGGTTCACACCGGAATCGGGTGGCCGACAATTTAAATACATTAGCATGCATTAAATTGATTTAATGAACCACATGCCCAATTCTACCACAAAATCCATTTTACCGTCTTTGGTTCTGTTCTGGATCTGCACTGCAAGCAACCTGCAAAATAAAAATCCAAAGCCGATTTTTATTCTGAAGGGGAACCTCCGAAACCAATCCTCCTCGACCATCCTTCGCAGACTCCTGCTAACCAGTCTGGCAGATCCACCCAGGATCAGATCCCCCTGGAGGCACGCCCCCCCCCCCCCCCCCCCCCCCGGCAGACCACCCCCCCCCCATACCTCCTCCGGGAAGTAGGACCCTCTTGGCAGAGCACACCCTCAACCTACCTTGATCGCTGGTCTCCCTCCATCATCCTTCTCAACCATCTTCAGTCCTTTGAGAGCCTGCA
The DNA here is from genome assembly GCA_024679065.1 of Sphyrna mokarran. Lineage (NCBI taxonomy): Eukaryota > Metazoa > Chordata > Chondrichthyes > Carcharhiniformes > Carcharhinidae > Sphyrna > Sphyrna mokarran. Next base: position 61,633,177 of record JAGIQG010000015.1, read on the forward strand.
GCACTTTCCTGGCCACCTACCCAGAGCCATGGCTAAAGCGACTGGGTTTCACAACGTTCTGCTGGCATCTGCTGGAGGAGGAGGGGGCTCAGGTGGATCTCTGGTTGGGGGGGGTGTGAAAGGGCTCATGGATCTCTGGTTGGGGTGTATGGAGGGGGCTCAGATGGATCTCTGGTTGGGGGGGTATGGAGGGGCTCAGATGGATCTCTGGTTGGGGGGGTGTGAGGGGGCTCAGATGGATCTCTGGTTGGGGGGGTGTGAAGGGGGCTCAGATGGATCTCTGGTTGGGGGGGGTGTGAAGGGGGCTCAGATGGATCTCTGGTTGGGGGGGTATGGAGGGGGCTCAGATGGATTCTCGGTTGGGGTGTGTGGAGGGGGCTTAGATGGATCTCTGGTTGGGAGGAGTGTGGAGGGGGCTCAGATGGATCTCTGGTTGGGGGGTATGGAGGGGGCTCAGATGGATCTCTGGTTGGGGGCAGGGGGCAAAGAGGGTCTGCTGTCACTCCGCGGGCGATCCCTTCTTCTCACCGGAGGAACGAATCCCTCCTCCCGGAGTGGCCATGCCATCCCACCAAACCTTCAGGATCAAGTGATTCCTGAAGATGAAGCAGAACTGGCTGATTCCACAGTGGATCAGCATGAAAACCGGCAACAAGATCAGAGACAACTCCAAGAGGAGACACTGGAGAAGGACCAAGCTGGACTTATAAAGGGATACACTGTCACTGATACACAACCAGCCATAGATTATTCTTCCCTGCGGGGACAAGAGAGTGGGAGAAATGGTTGTGGCTGATAGTGTACCAATGACGGTGTATCACTTTACAGGCCCAACTTGGTTCTTCTCCTCTCCTGGTTGTCCCTGATCTTGCTGCTGGTTTTCATGCAGATCCACTATGGAATTGGCCAGTTCTGCTTCATTTTCTTAGCAAGGAATCACTTGATCCTGAATGTTTGGTGGGATGGCATGGCCGCAGGTCCACACCAGGAGGAGGGATTCATTCCTCCGGTGGGGAAGAGACATTGCCTGCAGAGTGGCAGCAGAACTCCCCTGTCTCCCTCCAACCTGACAGCCATCTGCGTCCCCTTCCCCCCACAACCAGAGATCCACCTGCAGCACCTTCCTCCTTTCCCCTCAGAGGATGATCTCTGTCAGATAGCTGCTCTCTCCATTTTCTGTTCTTTTTTCCTGCAACTGATTTTAATGATACATCACACAAACAACTAAATACACGTAAGTCAAATCCACACAAAGGTAGTCAGGAATAGGAGGTCCAGAATTAATGTGAATGGGTATAATCTAATTAACATTCAAAGCTTTTTCTCCTTGCATTTAAGCTATGTAATAATAGAAATAAAAACAGGAATCTGTTTTTTCATTCCCCACATCCTTCCTTTAGAAACAAATTTTAATAAAATAAATGGAGTTGATCATAAATAAAAAACACAATTTATTAATTACATCCCAATAATATGTGTATTTGTCAAAGTTCCACTGCTGTCAACACCAGTCAAGCAATCCAGTGATGGTTGTTTCTAAAATCCAAAATTTTGAAGACTACTTCTTCTACTACTACAATTGTCAACTTTAAATTCATCTTCAAATTGCTCTCTTTTGTTCCAGCTCTTTTGGGAATATGTTTAAACAATCTTGCTCTTCTTTCAGCTTCTGGCAGAAGGGAAATATCAACTGGTATCATATTCATTTTCTTAGGCTCCTTGAGTCGGGTATTGATAGTGGACCCATCAGGTCGAACCAACAAAACAGGATATAGCCTGGCATAGACCTGCCTTCCAAAGCGATATGCTGATATTGTATTGGAATTGTTCCACCTGGGTACGCTGACATAGGATACACAGCAGGAAGAAATCTTTCAGAAGGCATAAACTACACACTCTAGCCCAGCGCCCGGGCACACTGCCTTCAACTTTTTTCAAACTGCGCATGCGCAGTTCAGAGATCCGAATGGTCCAGCAGCACTAAGCTCCATCCATAACATGGACTGAATCAGAGCTGGAGTGTAGACATGCGCTGCAATTAGGATTCTGGGATCGGATGCAGGCTCCGATTGGTAAAATTGGGCCCATAAAGTCAGGCTTTAAATTCCAGACTTCATGAATTGAATTTAAATTTTACCAGCCACCTTGGAGGGACTTGAACCTGAATCCCAGTGGATTAGTCTGGGCCTCAGGTTTCCAAGCCCAGTGACATCACCTGTATGCCACCATTTGCTACTATTGATTCCAGCTCTGCCTGGTGTCTCCTTCAAGGTAGCATACAGAAAACACCAGATGGGACATGGAGAAATTTATGTTTTTACATTGTTGTATTTCACATCAAATGAAGACAGAGAGGCACCCAGACATTGGGTTACCATCTGAAAATAAGGTCACTCAAATATGGGTTGATGGCTTGCCCTCCTATTAAGACTGTACCCATTCTGGTACAAAAGACTAAGCGGCATTGCTGATGTTCGTGCCCTGTTTGTGCCCTCTGTCTTCCTTGATGAACAGTATCATTATGATCTTTATGACATTGCTGTATTATTAAAGTGAAAGAAGTAGCTCCATGAAAAAGAAATTCTCTCATTGTTTCAGATCTCTGCATTGGTGATCTTCTCCTGAGGCCAATTATAAATGTTGCCAATTATAAATATCTGCACACTAATAGGGGACAGGCGTCCTCATCCTGCCGGGGGGAACACAAGACATTGAGGCCCCCCAGAAGGTCATGGGTAAGGGAGACATTTTCCTTGGGCATGCCAGTCTAGCAGTATCAGCCTGTCACCCTGGCACAGGCCTGCAGGATACTTGGCACTACCCACCAGCACTAGGCAGTGCCAAAGGGGCAGGGATAAAATGGCAGAGCCAGAGACGGTGGGGGATAAGTGGCAGGGCCTACTTGGAATGATCGGTGGTGGGGAGGGGGGGAACCCTCTGCCACTCTGGAAGCTGAATCGGTGCAAAGAGGAGAGAGGAGCTGGTTGGGGTGAGCCATTGTGGGGTTATGTGGTCTGGTTATGAGAACCATCAGGCCTGGTCATCGGGTTGGGGGGAGATCGGAGCTGGTCAGGTTGGACGTAGACTGAGGCTGGTGGTAAATAAGGTAGGTCAAAGTTAAAGTTAAAGTTTATTCATTCAGTAGTCATAAATAAGGTTTACATTAACACTGCAATGAAGTTACTGTGAAATTCCCCCGGTAGTCCGGCGCCTGTTTGGGTCAGTACACCCAACCAGCTCATCTTTCAGACTGTGGGAGGAAACTGGAGCACCCGGAGGAAATCTACGTAAGGAGACATGCAAACTCAACAGAGACAGTGACCTAAGCTGGGAATTGAACACAGATCCTTAGTGCTGTGAGGCAGCAGTGCTAACCACTTGCTGCTATGCTACCCCCAAATTGGAGAGATGGGGTGTGTTGGGTGGTGTTTTGGGAGGGATAACAATCAGGGGAGGTGTCCAGGGATGGCCAGCATCAAGAGGCCAGAGATGGGGGGACCAGTGCTCGTGCACAGGTACCCACTCTGACAGATTGGTGCATTTGCAGTAGTCCATTCAGTACTATCCTGCTGGTCTCTCAAGCAGGAATAGGTCCCACTCCCTCCTTTTCAGAGTGAATCATACTGAGGCCATTCGCATTGCACAGAGTGTTGAAGATTTGTTCAGGTAAGAATACTCAACAAAAGGGCAGGAAATACTTCTGTTGGGCACTTTATTTTGTTTTAGGAGAATCCCAGCCAGCATTTTCACCAAGTACAGAAAAGGTACAGGTATTCATATTTATATGATTATAATTATATGTTGATATGCATTGTATAAATGTTAATGAATATATACTTGATGGAACTATGTTTGTTTTTGCTGGAATATGGGATCACCTTCATTTTCAAGAGTTAAGTTGAAGGCATGCTGGAATATACTTTCGGAAGCACTGCTTTAAGAACCAGCTCAAAATGCTAAGCTCATGGAAATTGTTTTCATTTCGCAACAATTTTATCTGTTGCACTTCACCATCCAAAGAAAGCAGTTGAAAGGCACACCTAACACAATGGTTGCTACTTTACCATTTTCATTCTAAATACTAGGTAGACTTGAAACTGGGAGTGTTTCAGATCCAACTTTTAGGCCCATTTTGAGGTGCCGCCCCACCCCCTCGGCATACGCATGCTGCGTGCAAAAATATCAGTGATTCTGAATCTTGCTGCAGAAGCTTGTGGGTGGGGTCTAATGTACTCAAAATCCTGCAGCTCCAATTGGAATCTCCAACTGCACATGCGGGAAGTGAGGAATCGATCGCAGACAGTATGGGAAATGGGGAATTGAGAACAGACAGTGCGGGAAATGAGGAACTGATAGCAGACAGTGCAGGAAGTGGGGAATCAATATCTGACAGTGCAGGAAGTGGGGAATTGAGAGCAGACAGTGCGGGAAATGCTCCCCTACTCCCCTGCCATATCCTTCTCAGGCCAGGTAATGCCTCCCCTTGATCCCCGGTGCCAACATTACTGACCCTCTTGTCCCCCCACATCCCTGCCATCCAAACCAATAACAGCCCCTCTTCATCGCAACAATATCAGGCAGAGTGGCAGTGGCTCCCCTTCACTTTCACCAATCGCAGACAGAGTGACAGCTGTCCCTCCGCTTCCTCCCCATTGATCACAGGCAGAGTAGCAAAGACCCCCCTTCTTCTGAGGCAGAGTGATGCCCCCCTCCTCCTCATTCATCTCAGGCAGAGTGACCCCCCCACCTCAGCCCAGACTTTCCTGCACATGGCCCCCATCTCCCCAACTCCAATGGCTGCATGACACCTCCCTCTCTTTCCCCTCTCCCCAGTCATCATGGAGGCACTGATCCCACCACCCTCTACCATCAGCACACCTGCAAGTGCTCACTTGCCTTCCTCTCAATGCCAACAAGCAAGCTGCACGTAATTTGATGGAGTGCTCTGCCAAGCTGCTTGCAGTTGATCTGCCGTAATGAGGGACAGCTCCATAAAAACCCCAAGGTTGGACAGGCAGGCAGGCAGGCAGTGCAGACACAGAAGGAGTTGGGAGAGAGGGGTGGAGGTTGGTGCTGATTGTGGCCTGGAAGGCAATTGTAGCTTCCATCAGTGCCATCGCACTGGACCCCAGAACAGGAAAGCAATGCTGCAAGAAATTCAATGACCTCATCAGAGCAGTAAGGGTGAGTGCTTAATCCCCATCCCCAAATCGCCCCCAGATCTTCCCACCCTCAACACTATGCATGTTTCCAGCCTCTGACTCCCAAGTATCTTCTTTCTAATCCACCCCCCCAAAAGTAGCAATGTGCTTGTCCTCTGAGGACCCACCCGTGGATATTCTGCAGGAGTCATGGCTCTTTTTGTCCTCAGTGAAGAAGACCAACCATAACATCTGAGAGAGCAGGTGAAGACAGTGATGGTGAGCCAAGCCTTCAGCTCCTCACCCCCTTTGAAGTGCAGGTGCTGGAGTTGTCCAGGGAAGGGGTGATGTGAGCTGTCAGTAACAGCATGGTCAGACTGGAGCCAAGAAGTGAGCACCTGTCAATCCTCCACTCAATTTGAGGCAACATTTAGGGGGCATGTGTTTTGGGTGCGAGGGGTATAGTTTAAAGGAGATGTATGAGGCATGTTTATTTACAAGAGAGGGTGGTGGGTGCCTGGAACTCATAAATACAAGAGTGAACTTCAAAGGGTGCCTTTCAGCTACCTGAATGGGATGGGAATAGAGGCATATGGTCCCCAGAAGGGTAGAGAATTACAATTTAAGTAAGCAACCTGGTCGCTGCAGGGCCAAAGGGCCTGTTCCTGTGATCTAATGCTCCTTGTGCTTTGTCCCTCCCTTGCATTTAACCTTGTGTGCTGTGTTGTAGGAATGGAGACAGACACCCCGGGGCCTTCTGGCATTGTGACTCCCATGCAGATCCCACCAATCCTGCTCCAGACAGCTGAGATGAGTCCCAGGAGGATATGGTTGAAGGGTTTTTTGAGGGTGATTTCGGTGTCAGTCACCATCCCAGATATTGACACCACCAGTTAGTGGTGAGGATTCTGGGTCACTCTCTGGTGAACATGACATATCTACTGATGTACATCGGGTGAAGAGAATGTTCAAAGCCTCTAGCACGTGAGGGCCCGACTGCAGGTGAGGACTCAGCTAGCCCCAGGCTATCTGCTGGGCCTCTGAGACCAATTCTGCCTCAGCTGCTGGAGATGCAGCAACAGAGCCAGAGAATGCAGGAGGGGCTGATGACTACGCTGGACCAATTACAAGGCTGTTGGGAAAAGTCCCAAAGTTTTCAGGTCTTCCTGTGTGGTTCCCAGCCAACACTGCAAGGGTGGCATCTGCAGTAGAAAGCCTATTGCAGGCACCAAGAGATGGCCAAGTCACAGCAGAGTCCCAGAGGGTCACAGCTGAGGGACTGAACAGGGTACTCCAGGTTCTGCAGCCCATAGTTCAGAGACTTGCATGAGACATTCTGAGACACAGCAGGCTATGCTAGCTGGCCTTGACAGCATGGCCCATTTGCAGAGGAGCCATGGCTGAGGGACTACAGATCATGACCCAACCTTAGACAGGACTTGCTGCAGCCATTGACAGGTGGTCCCTGACTTAGGTGTCTATTGCTGAGGACTTGACCATCCTGGGTAGGAAGCATGTGGTTCTGCAGGACTGTCAGGGTCAGGTGACACCAGAACTTCTGCAGCTCACTGGCTACACTTCCTGACTAACCATCCCCCCCTCCACCCCCGCCCTTCCTGACACCAGTGCATCTCAGGGGCAGCAGGATGAAGAGGATGTCATGGAAACGTCCCAGGCACTGAAAGTAGGCCCGGGCCCTCAAAGGCCAGGGTCTCCAGAAGACACCTGCCCAATACCTCACAAGCAAAAGGACGAGCTATGCAGCTGACCCCCTCTACCTCTGATGTTCATTCTGGGAGACACGTAAGATTATGAAGTTATAACCAGATGTACTGGTAGGCCATGTAAGGTTAGGAAGTTATAATTGTACTATGATGGCATGGGTGAAGAGCTGCACTAGTTAGATAAATCTTTGACATTTTCTGTTCACACATTTTTATGCTAGAACTTATTATTTAAACACTTTTATTGTAATCATTAAATGTTTTTTTCACCACCCACCTGTGACTAATTTGTTTTGGATTTGTCTCGAACAGGCATCCTTTTCCATTGATGGTTGCTGGAAGGATGCTTTGTGTTGATGTCAATTGGCAAGGGTCCTCAATGTGTGACACTGAAAAAATCAAGCAATTGATTCCACCAAACTCACAGGTGATTCCCTTCCCTCCCCACCATCCTGCGGCTTTGCTTGGGGGTTTTCAGATCCCTTACCCACTATACAGACATGGGCCCAGGTGCCAGCGTACATGCAGAGCTCAGGTAGGAATCAGACTAGTTTGCAGCAGGGCATTATCAAACTGGTACTTGGTGAGTTGTCATCACCATCCTGCCTGCCAAAGCAACTCACTAACATAGCATACCCAGGCTCACTACTCTGGTGTGACAATGCTGCAGGAGACAGAAGGACTTTTGGGGGCAGAATGGAATCCATGTGCAGAGACACAGGCCTCTAGTTAGTGAAACATTTGATGATCAGGGCCTCTCTAGCCAGCCTCATGTGTCTCATTGTAGCTGCCAGCCCTCCAATGCCTGGGTGGCATTGCTTGGCGTGTTCCTCCTTTTCTTCCTCCTCCTCCTTCTGTTCCTCCTGCTGGGTGGCCTCCTTCCCAGTGACACCTGCCTGGTTGGTCTCCATGCCCTCCTCCTCCTTCGTAAGATTACCTCTCTGCAGTGCCAGGTTGAGTAGGGCACAGCACATCACTACAATGTGGGAAGCGATCAGGGGGCTGTATTGTAGGGCCCCTCCAGAACAGTCCAGGCACCAGAATCACATTTTCAGGAGTTCTATGCACCTCTTCATTATCGAGCAAGCAGTTACATGAGCCTCATTATAGTTGGTTTCCGAGTCAGAGGACTCTGCATAAGCATCATTAGCCGTGTCCAAAGCAGGTAATCCGTGTCACTCACGAGCCACTTCTGCAGCTTGGTAAGTCAGAGGTCCTGAGAATGAAGCTGTTATGCATGCTGCAGGGCACCTCGTGCAGAAATGCATAATGTTCATATTGTGGTCACAAACCAGCTGGACATTTAGGAAGTGAATCCCCTTTCTGTTGACGAATCTTTGTAGATTCTGCAGCAGGACATTATGGGTGATGTGGCTGCAGTCAATGGCCCCCCTGTACATTTGGCATCCCTCCCCCGTGGCCATGAACCCTGCAGCCCGGGCTTCCCTACTTGGCTTGGTCCAGGTTAAGTTTGATGAACTGTCCAGCCCAGGCACACAGGGCTTCAGTGACCTGTGCACAGAACTGATTGGAAAATGCCACGTACATCTCCACTAGAGGTCTGGAAGGAGCCAGTGGCATAAAAGTTCAGAACAGTTATCAGTTGGACAGCCATTGAGAGTGGTTGCCTCCCCCCGCCCTGGGGTACCAGATCCTGCAACAGGTGGCACAGGTGTTGCACTGTTTCCTTTCAGAGCTGATGCCACTGGCAGTACACAGTGTCTGGTATCTGTATTGATCAATACTGATACCTGCGCGTGGAACTGCCGCTATCTCTGCTCCCTCCTTCTCTTGCCTCCTCCTCGAACAAGCGAATAGCAGGCCTCCTTCAGGAATAGGGGAAGACCTGCTTCTGGTCTCCCTCAACTCCTGCAAGTAGTAAGGCCTGGGTCCCCTGTGCCTTCAATTCTTCCTCCTGCTCCTCCTCCTCAACTCCAGCAGCAGCCAAAAAAACAACAAGGTCAATTGTTTGCATCACAGAAGCCATCCCGTCACTTTAAGGTAAGGGCGAGAGGGTTGGAGAAGGAGAAAAACACACGTAGTGGTTAAGGAACACTGTTTGCCCCTAGCCATATTGTCCATTCCCCCACTTACAGGCTCTCCAGCATCACAGACTCTCCAATTCCCTACTCACATGACTCCCAGCAATACAGACCTACGATCCCATGCCCACATGCACCCCAGCATCACAGACCTCCCCAGTCCCTACAGATACCCCACAGCATTACAGACTCCACCAATCTCCACCCATATACCCTCCAGCATCACACTCCTTGAAAAATTGTGAGGCTGCAGCAGTGCAATTTCCAAGAGCTTTGTGCACATCCTTCAGCTGGAAAAGTGTTGAGTAGCAGATCCATAAGGCTGGAGGGCTGTGCTGAGACCAGGGTTCATGCTGCCAATGAGTCCCAGGGAATCAGAAACACCAAGAGGTTAGCGAAGTGCTCTCTATTTAGAATCTTGGCGTGAAAATGTTTTCTTTAGTAAATCAACCACTTTTTTTCGAGAAATCTAAAACAATGTACAACTGAATTGTGGTAACTAATTAACAGAAACCAACTTTTGTCCTCCAAGTGATCTAGATCGTGGTCTGCAGTGGACAATTTCAAATTTTTTGAATGACACAAAACTTGGATGCATTGCAGCATGTGAGGATAGTATCAAACTTCAAAGGTTCATAGACAGGTGGAGGGGCAGCAAGGTGACATATGAAGGTCAGTTTGGAGAAATATGAGGTGATGCATGTTGGTAAGAGCATGGACACATGGTATAAACTGAGGGGTACAATTCTTACAGGGGTGCTGAAACAGAGGGGCTTGGGTGTACATGTGCATAGACCATTGAATGTAGCAGTGCAGGTGGAGAGAACAGTAACTGAAACATACAATATCCTTGGCTTTATTAATGGGAGCATTGAGTATAAGAGCAAGGAGGTTATGCTGAGCCTAAACAAGACGCTAGTTAGATCTCAGCTGGAGTATTGTGCGCAGTTCTGAGTGCCACGTTATAGAGAGGGTATAAACACATTGGAGAGAGTGCAAGACAGGATTACAAGAACAGTTCCATGGATGAGAAATTTCAGTTATGAGGATAGTTTAGAAGAGATTGTAACAGTTCACCTTGAGGAGAAGAAGCCGAAGAGGAGATTTGATAGGTTCAAAATCATGAAGGGATTGGACAGACTAGATAGGGAGAAACTGTTCCCATTTATAACAGGATAGAGAATGAGAGGCACAAGTTAAAAATGATTTGCAAAGGAATCAAATGTGTCATGAGAAGAAAAATTATTTTCACATGATGAGGGTTTGGGTCTGAGATGCATTGTCAGGAAGTCTGGTAGGAATGAGAAGGTAAGAAATCACTTGAGGTGAGTTCTTTACAGGTCCCCTAACCATTACCACATATAGCACAGGATGCACAGGAAGAAATAAAGGTGGTGGGGGGGGGGGGGGGGGGGGGGGGGGCAGGGGGGGAAGGATGGCTGTAAGAAAAGGTACAGTAATAACCATGGGTGAAGTTAATCTACACAGATGGGATAAATCAGATTGGTAAAAGTAGTTCATAATATTTTCGGAACAGTTTCTTGGCGCTGCATGTTTTAGCACTAACCAGAGAGCAGATTTTGCAAATCTGATAATTTAAAATGAGACAGGATTAATTAATGACCTCAGACAGAATACCTCCAGTAGCAGTGAGCATATGATAGTTCGGAACAGAGGAGCAGGAGTAGGCCAGTCACATCATTGTGCCTGCTTCAGCATTCAATTTGATATTTCATTTAGACACCTTTTCCCCACACCTCTTACTGATATTTAAAAAGCTGTCAATCTCTTCTTTAAACTACTCAGTTACTTATTTTCCAAAGCCTTCTGGGATGGAGAATTTCAAAGATTTACACCCTCTGATTAAAGATAAACTTGTCATTGTGATGCTAATCGGTTTTCCTCTTATTTTATAATTGTGTCTTCTTGCAAGAAACATAAAGACAGAATGTAAAAACCTCTACAAATCTGTGAAAGGAAAAGAGTTAGCTAAGACAAATATATATTTCTTACAGTGTGAAACGCTTTTATAGCATGAAACAAGAGAATTTACAATGGAGTACAAGAAAGTGACAGATCAATTAAACACAAATAGCTCCCCACTATACTCCCCAGATATCACATATCTAGTGAGAAGGATGTAAGGAGTCATGGGAATTCATTTTAAGAGTCTCACTTAGGTCCAAAGCCACATTCTTGTTGTAGGAAGAGTGAGTCATAATGGAAAATAAATTTGCGAAAACACTATTTATTGAATAATGATTATAATGAGATGAAAATTATAATTGGTCATCAGAAAGCAAAATGAAAGAAAGGCAACTTTATTGAAATGAAAAATATCACATATACATTAGTACAACCATCACTGAATCCCCCACTATCAACATCCTTGGAGTTACCATTGACCAGAAACTCAACTGGACTCACCACATTAACACAATGGCTACAAGGGCCGGTCAAGGGCTAGGAAGGCTGCAGTGAGTAACTCACCTCTTGACTCCCCAAAGCCCTTTTCTTACAGCCCCGTCCCCCCCACCCCTTCATTTCTTCCTCCGCTCCCTGTCCTAGTATGTGCTTACTACTGGGGGCCCGTAAGGAACCAAACACAAGTGATTTCTTACCTTCTCATCCCTACCAGATTTCCTGGCTATAAATTCCAGACCCAAACCCTCATCACGTGAAAATGACTTCTTCTCACAACACATTTGCTTCTTTTGTAAATCATTTGTAACCTGTGCCTCTCATTCTTGATCCTGTTATAAGTGGGAACAGTTCGTCCCCATCTACTCAATTCAATCCCCTCATGATTTTGATCCCCTCTATCAAACCTCTTCTTAAGCTTCTTCTCCCCAAGGTGAACTGTTACAATCCTCTAAACTATCCTCATTACTGAAATTCTCATCTCTGGAGCCATCCTTGTAATCCTCTTTTGCGTGCTCTCCAATGCATTCACATGCTTTCTATGGTGCAGCACTCAGAACTGTACTCCAGCTGAAGTTTAATTGTCTTGTACAGGTTCAGCATAACCTCCTTGCTCTTATACTCGATGCCCCTATTAATAAATTCACCATCTACAAGGCACAAGTCAGAAGTGTGATGGAATACTCCTGACTTGCCTGCATGGGTTCAGCTCCAACAACACTCAAGAAACTTGACATCGTCCAGAACAAAGCAGTCTGCTTGACTGACACCACATCTACATCTCCAGTCTCTTCACCACTGACTGCTCGATAGCAACAGTATATACTATCTACAAGAGGGACTGCAGCAATTCACCAAAGATCCTTAGACAGTTTCTTCCAAACCCATTGCCATTTCCATCTAGAAAGACAAGAGCAGCAGATACATGGGAACACCACTAACTCAAGTTCCCCTCCGAGTCACTATCCTGACTTGGAAATATATCGCCATTTCTTTACAGTCGCTGGGTCAAAATCCTGGAACTCCCTTCCTAATGGCATCATGGGCCAACCCGCAGCACATAGACTGCAGCAATTCAAGAAGGCAGCTCACCATCATCTTTTCAAGAGCAAGTAGAGGTGGACAATAAATGCTGGCCAGCCAGTGACACCCATGTCCCACAAATTCATTTAAAAAATCCCAGCAGAGGAGAAAGGCAGATTTCTGTTAAAGCAGAAACAATAACCCAAATTTGGTTGGCTCCATGACAGTTCCCCAAAATTGATACAAATGTTACCATCCTCTTGGTACATGCATTACTAAGCTGCTGAATCATTTTAACAAGTAGGCACTATGATCAGTCATTCTGCTCCTGTTTCTTGCTCTTTCAGCAGATGACAATTCCACTATGACTTTAGTACTGGAACCCTGAAGCAATGTCTCTTTTAAGCTGAATTTCTGGATGCATTCCAGGCTCGAACTCTGCTATAGTCTTTCATAAAACAAATTTCAATTCTCGCAGGAGCCATGAGGCTAAGCAGACTTTGCTATACTGCAGCTGTTGCTGCAACTCCTGATAATGTTTTCTCATCTGCCATTAATCAGTTGTTATGTCCATCAACTAAACTTCATCTTCTAATGCGTTAGGTGGCCCCACTAGATAAGGTTACTCAGTAGTCCAAAGGTCACAGGTTGCAGTAAAACAGTTGGTCTGATCACAAGAAAAAATATCTTATTTTAGTATTTTAGCTTGAAAAAGTGGGAAACAAAACTTTCGCTTAAATAACAACTTGCTGGCCAGTACAGAGGAAAAACAAAAGTCTAGATAAACATATCACTACTGATTACTTCTGGTTAATTAATTAATACAAAATCATAATTGGGTTAAGACCAATGTCTCCAAAGTGAGAAAATACAAAATGGCTTTAAACATTCAGAATCAAAGCAGAAATAAAATGCAAAATTGCAAAATATGAATGGCTACAGGCCTCAAGCCTGCAAAGAGGAATTGAAGGAAATTAGTATGACTAAAAAAAAAGCTGGAGAAATTAATGGGACTCTTTTAGTACCTTGTGATGTAGATTATCAGGCCATGGAAATAGCAAATGCATTAGTTGTCATCTCCCAAATTTCTGTAGATTCTGAAACAATCCCAGCAGATTTGAGGGTGGCAAATGTAACCTTCATTTTAAAAAGGGAGGATTTGAGAAAACAGGAACTAGAGACCAGTTGGCCTTACATCAGTAGTGGAGAAATGCTGAAGTCGATTATAAAGGATGTGTAATAAAGCACTTGGAAAATATGACAAAATGAATATGGATCTATGGAAGGAAATATTCTTCCAGCGGAGCAGACAGAGAAGGGAGCGATTCTTGTGAGAGAGCTGAAAGTAAGAGTGTTTGATTTTTAACTTACTCTTTTCGGAGTTTTTTCCAGAGCAGCAGGAAACCGGAAATAGGCCTTGGAGAGGCCTGGAAGGTTTTTGTATTTTTTCTTTAAAAGGTACTTACCTTTGAGGTTCCTATCTCATTCTTCCAATGGAACAGGCAGCAAGGGGAACGATTTTTATGAGGAGAGCTGGAAGGTAAGAGTGTTTTGTAGATCATAGAAACCTACAGTACAGAAAGAGGCCATTCAGCCCATCGAGTCTGTACCGACCACAATCTCACCCAGGCTCTCCCCCCATATCCTACACACTAATCCCTCTAATCTACTCATCTCAGTTCAGTAAGGAGCAATTTTTTAGCATAGCCAATCAACTTAACCCGCACACCTTTGGACTGTGGGAGGAAACCGGAGCACCCGGAGGAAACCCACACAGACACGAGAAGAATGTGCAAACTCCACACAGACAGTGACCCAAGCTAGGAATCGAACCCAGGTCCCTAGTGCTGTGAAGCAGCAATGCTAACCATTGTGCTACTGTGTTGCCCCTAAGTTTGATTTTTAACTTACCTTTTTCAGAGTTTTTTTTCCAGAGCAGCAGGAAACTGGAAGTAGGCTGTGGAGAGACCTGGGAAGGTTTTGCTTTGCTTAATAAATTTGAACAGTGAGGAAACCCAAGACTCTACACGTCAATGTCTTGCACCCTCCCTCCTCCTCTAACCTAAAAAAAAACTTGGTGTTAGAGCAGGTAAGCTTTTTTACATTCTTTTCTCTTCTGTTTTGTAGTAAGGGAACTTTGCAGGAATGGCAGTGCAGGCAGAGCAATGTTCATCCTGTGGGACATTTGAGGTGAGGGACACCATTAGTGTCCCAGCTGAGTACACCTACAGGAAATGCACCCAACTCCAGCTTCTTGAAGACCATGTTAGGGATCTGGAGCTGGAACTGGATGAACTCAGGATCATTCAGGAGGCAGAGACAGTTATAGATAAAAGCTACCAGGAGGAGTTACTCCTAGAAAATGAAGATACTTGGGTGACTGTTAGTGGGGGTAAGAAGCAGTCAGTGCAGCGATCCCCTGAGACCATTCCTCTGTGTAACAAGTATACCATTTTGGACACTGTTGTGGGGGGAATGACTTCCCAGGGCTAAGCCATACCAGGTCTCTGGCACAGAGTCTGTACCTGTTGCTGAGAAGGGAAGAGGGGAGAGGAATAGAGCATTAGTCATTGGAAACTCCACAGTTAGGGGGACAGATAAGAGATTCTGTGGGAACGAGACAGACTTGTATTTGGTGTGTTGCCCCCCAGGTGCCAGGGTCTGTGATGTCTCGGATCATGTTTTCAGGATCCTTAAGGGAGAGGGGGACCAAGTTGTGGTCCATATAGGTACCAAAGACATAGGTAAGAAAAGGAATGGGGATGTAAGGCAGAAATTGAGGGTATTAGGGTGGAAGCTTAGAGCTAGAATAAACAGAGTTGTTCTCTCTGGTTTGTTATCCATGCCATGCGCTAGCGAGGTGAGTAATATGGAGAGAGAATAGTTGAACATATCGCTACAGGGATGATGCAGCAGAGATTCAGGTACCTGGATAATTGGGGCTCATTCTAGGCTAGGAGAGCCCTCTACATAAGGGATGGTCTAAACCTGAACAAGAGGGGTACTAATATCCTGGGGGGAAGGGGGAAGGATTTGCTGATGTTCTTCGGGAGTGTTTAAACTAATTCAGCAGGAGGATGGGAACCTGAATTGTAAGTCCAGTGTATAGGAGGTTGAGAGTAGTGAAGTCATGAATAAGATTTCAAGGTACCAGGAGTGTACTGTTAGGCAGGAAGATGGTTTGAAGTGTGTCTACTTCAATACCAGGAGCATCCAGAATAATCGGATGAACTTGCAGCATGGGTTGGTATCTGGGACTTCAATGTTATGGCCATTTTGGGGACATGGATAGAGCAGGGACAGGAATGGTTGTTGCAGGTTTCGGGGTTTAAATATTTCAGTAAGATCAGGGAAAGTGGTAAAAGAGAGGAAGGTGTGCATTGTTAGTCAAAGATAGTGTTATGGTGGCAGAAAGGACGTTTAATGAGGACTTGTCTACTGAGATAGTATGGGCTGAGGTTAGAAACAAGAAAGGAGAGATCACCCAGTTGGGAGTTTTCTATAGGCCTCTGAAAAGTTCCAGAGATGTAGAGAAAAGAGTTGCAAAGATGATTCTGGATAGGAGCAAAAGTAACAGGATAGTTGTTATAGGGGATTTTAACTTTACAAATACTGACTGGAAAAACTATAGTTCAAGTATGTTAGAGGGGTCAGTTTTTGTCCAATGTGTGCAGGAGGGTTTCCTGACACAGTATGTAGATTGGCCAACAAGAGGTGAGGCCACATTAGATTTGGTACTGGGTAATGAACCAGACCAGATGTTAAATTTGGTTGAGTACTTTGGTGATAGTGACCACAATTTGGTTATGTTTACTTTAGCAATGAAAAGTGATAGGTATATACCACAGGCAAGAGTTATAGCTGGGGGAAAGGAAATTATGGTGCGAGTAGGTGAGATTTAGGATGCTTAGGATCAGTAAGGAAACTGCAGGGGATGGGCACAATTGAAATGTGGAACTTGTTCAAGGAACAGCTACTGCATGTCCTTGATAAGTATGTACCTGTCAGGCAGGGAGGAAATGGTCGAGCGAGGGAACCGTGGTTTACTAAAGAAGTTGAATCTCTTGTGAAGAGGAAGAAGGAGACTTACATAAAGATGAGACATGAAGCCTCAGTTAGGCGCTTGAGAGTTACAAGTTAGTCAGAAAGAACTTAAAGAGAGAGCGAAGAAGAGCCAGGAGGAGACATGAGAAGTCTTTGGCAGATAGAATCAAGGAAATCCCTAAAGCTTTCTATAGGTATGTCAAGAATAAAAGAATGACTGGGTAAGGTTAGTGTCAGTCAAGGACAGTAGTGTGAAGTTGTGAGAAGAGTCCGAAGAGATAGGAGAGGCACTGAATGAATATTTTTCATCAATATTCACACAGGAAAAAGACAATGTTGTTGAGGAGAATACTGAGATATTAGACAGGATTGAGGTTCATAAGGAGGAGGTGTTAGCAATTCTGGAAAGTGTGAAAATAGATAAATCCTCTGGGCCAATGAGATTTATCCTAGGATTCTCTGGGAAGCTATGGAGGAGATTACAGAGCCTTTGGCTTTGATCTTTATGTCATCGTTGAATACATGAATAGTGCCAGAAGACTGGAGGATAGCAAATGTTTCCTCTTGTTTAAGAAGGGGAGTAGAGACAACCCTGGTATTACAGACCTTACTTCTGTTATAGGCAAAGTTTTGAAAAGGGTTATAAGAGATAGGATTTATAATCATCTTGAAAGGAATAATTTGATTGGGGAAAGTCAATTTGGTTTTGTGAAGGGTAGACCATGTTTCACGAACCTTATTGAGTTCTTTGAGAAGATGACCAAAGAGGTGGATGAGGGTAAAGCAGTTAATGTGGTGTATATGGATTTCAGTGAAGTTTTTGATAAGGTTCCCCACCGTAGGCTATTGAAGAAAATACGGAGGCATAGGATTGAGGATGATTTAGCCATTTGGATCAGAAATTGGCTAGCTGTAAGAAGACAGAGGGTGGTGGTTGATGGGAAATGTTCTTCCTGGAATTCAGTTACTAGTGGTGTACTGCAAGGATCTGTTTTGTGGTCATTGCTGTTTGTAATCTTTAGAAATGACCTGGATGACGGTGTAGAAGGATCGGTTAGTAAATTAGCGGATGACACTAAAGTCGGTGGATTTGTGGACAGTGTGGAAGGATGTTGCAGGTTACAGAGGGTCATAGATAAGCTGCAGAGATGGGCTGAGAGGTAGTAAATGGAGTTTAATGTGGAAAAGTGTGAGATGATTTCCTCTGGAAGGAGTAACAGGAATACATAGTACTGGGCTAATGATAAGATACTTGGTAATGTGGATGAGCAGAGAGATCTCAGTGTCCACGCGCATAGATCCCTGAAAGTTGGCTCACAGATTGAGAGGGTTCTTAAGAAGGTGTACGGTGTTGGCTTTTATTGGTAGAGGGCTTGAGTTTCAGGGCATTGAGATCATGTTATAGCTGTACAAAACTCTGGTGCGGCCGCACTTGGAGTATTGCGTACAGTCCTAGTCACACATTATAGGAAGGATATGGAAGCATTGGAAAGGATGCAGAGGAGATTTACCAAGACGTTGTTTGTATGGTGGGAAGATCTTATGAGGAATGGCTAAGGGACTTGAGGCTGTTTTCGTTAGAGAGAAGGTTAAGAGGTGACTTACTAGTGGCATACAAGATGATCAGAGGATTAGATAGGGTGAGACAGTGACAGCCTTTTTCCTCAGATGTCATGGTTAGTGTGAGGAGACATAGCTTTAAATTGAGGGGTGATAGATAGAGAACAGATGTTAGAGGTAGGTTCTTTACTCAGAGAGTAGTAAGGGCATGGAATGCCCTACCTGCTACAGTAGTGGACTCACTAAAATTAAAGGCATTATATGGTTATTGGATAAACGTATGCATGATTTTGGAGTAGTATGGGTTAGGTAGGCTTTAGATTGGTTTCATAGGTCAGCGCAACATCGAGGACCGAAGGGCCTGCACTGCAATCTAAAGTTCTATGTTCTAATATGGATTTTTGAAAAGGCATGTTTGACCAACCTATTGAAGCTTTGTAGATGTAACTCATAGAATAGATAAAGGAGAGCCAATGGATGTGGTGTATTTTTATTATAGAAAACATTTGCTAAAATGTCATATAAAAGATATTTTTTAAAGTTTCTATAATTTATTGATTTACTATGAAAACAATATACAGAGGTAATCAGTACTAGAAGCAAATTTGTTTTACAGCTTACCTGTACACAATTTCTTGCAAATTTTTGGGCAGCACAGTAGCGCTGTGGTTAGCAGTGCTGCCTCACAGTACCAGGGACCTGGGTTCAATTCCAGCCTTGGGTGACTGTCAGTGTGGAGTTTGCACTGTCTCCCTGTGTCTGTGTGAATTTCCTTCAGTTTCCTCCCACTTCCAAAGATGTGCAGGTTAAATGGATTGGCCATGGTAAAATTGGTGTCCCAAAATGTGTAGGTGGGTGGATTAATCATGGTAAATGTGTTGGATTATGGGAATAAGATGGGAGAGGGCTGGGATAAAATATTCTGTCAGATTATGGCCTGTGGAGGAGGCATTGGCCTAATGGCATTATCACTAGACCATTAATCCTGAAATTCAGTTAATGTCCTGGGGACTCAGGTTCAAATCCTGCCATGGCAGGGGGTGGAATTTGAATTTCATAAAAAATATCTGGAATTACAAATTTATTAATGATCATGAAACTATTGATAATTTTTGGAAAAACCCATCTAATTCATTAATATCCTTTAGGGAAGGAAATCTGCCATCCTTACCTAGTCTGGACTACGTGTGATTCCAGAGCCATAGCAATGTGGTTGACTTTCAAGTGCCCTCCAAGGGCAACTAGGATGGATGATAAATGGTAGCCAATTTATTCATTGTCCCACGAATGAATAAAAATGAGTTGATGCGGATTCAATGGGCCAAATGACTTCCTTCTGCACTGTAGGGATTCTCTGATTAATCTAGAATTCAGTCCATTTGTGTTGCTGCTAGGAGACAAGTTCCATGTGAGCCTGGTCTGCATTGTGATATAACTCCAGGCACAGCACAGAATGTTAATCCTCCCAGAAGGATAACACACTTTGTCATGAAAGTCAGGATCAGTTTTATGCTGAGCTTGTCATATTGCAATTTGGCAAATCTCCTACTGGACAGGGAGAGCAGGCACCATCACTCTAATCTTTTCCCCTTCAGGAAACAAAGATTAGTGCATGAAATTAAGGCACAGGAGTAACATTTTGGTATGAATTGAGAATTGGTTAGCAGACATGAAACAGAGAGTAGGAATAAATTGGCCTTTTTCAGAGTGGCAGACAGGAACTTGTAAGTTAGTGCACGGGTCAGTTGTTGGGTTCCGGTTATTTACAATTTACCAATGTTCTGGATGAGGGAACCAAATGCAGTATTTTCAAACTTGCTGATTAAAGTAAACTTGGTGGAAATGGGAATGGTGAGGAGGATATTAAGAGGCTTCAAGGTGATTTAGACAAATTGAATAACTGAACAAATACTTGACAGATGATGTATCAATTGGATAAGTGTGAGATTTTTCATCTCAGTAAGAAAAATTGAATAGCAGAACATTATATAAATAATGATGGACTGGGAAATGTTGATCTGCAAAGGGATCCATGTATCCAAGAAAACAAATCATTGCAAACAAACATGGAGGTGCAGTGAACAATTAAGAAAGCAAATTGTATGTCGCCTTTCGTTAGATCAGTAGAAAGGCAAGTGGTGAGGATGACAAAAAGTCGACAGAGGAATATAGACAGGTTAAGTAAATGGGTAAAAGCTAGGCAGAGAAAATATAATGTTGCAAAATGTGAAGTTAAGCACTTTGATGGGATTAATAAAGGAGCTGAGTATTATTTAAATAGGGAAAAATGCATCAGACAGGGATTTGGGGCTCCAACATATTACAAAAAAACCAGCATGCAAATTCAGCAGGTGTTAAGGAAGGAAAATGGAATGTTTGCTTTTATTTCAAAGGAAATTGATTAAAGAAATGGGGAAGTCTTGCTAAAAGTATAAAAGGAACTAGTTAGAACACACCTGGAATACTGCAAACAGTATTGGTCTCTTTATAAAAGGAAAAATATACTAGCATTGGAGTCAATCCAGAAAAGGTACATTAGGTTGATCCAAGGTATGAAGGATTTTCTTGTGAGGACTTGTTCTGTACGTTGGACTAGTACTCATTGGAGTTTTGAAGAAGGCCTTATGAAGACACGTAGGATTCTCATGTGGCTTGAACGCTAGATTCTGAGAGGTTGTTTCCCCTTGAGAGAGAATCTAGGACCAGAGAACATAATCTCAGAGTAAAGGGTCACCCATTAACACAGATGAGGAGGAATCTCTTCTTGCACAGAGTGGTGAATCTGAGGAATTCTTTCCTGCAGAGGGCTGTAGGTGCCCAGTAGTTACATATTTTTAGGGCAGAGATAGACAGATTTTTAATCAGTAAATGAATCAATGGTTATGGGGATAAGGTGGAAAGTGGAGTTGAGGATTATCACATTAGATCAGTCATAATCTCATTTAATGGTAGAATAAACTCGAAGGGTCAAAAAGCCCACATCTGCCCCTATGTCTTATGATCCTACTGCATTATGACTCAAGTACAAGAGCAAGTACATCTTACTGTAGATGAACAGGGCCTTAGGGAGACTACACATGAAATATTGTATGCAGTTTTGTCTCCTTACCCAAGAAAGATATACTCACCTTGGAAAGAATACAGCAAAGATTCACTAGACTGATTCCTGGGATGGCACAATTGTCGAAATATGGAGAGATTGGGTCAATTGTGCCTGTATTCAGTGGAAGTTGAAGAATGGGAAAGGATCTCATTCAAATGTACAATATTCTGTACAAGACTGGATACAGAGTGATATTTTCTCTAGCTGGGCATTTGAAATAAGTGGGTTGTAGTCTCAAAATTCAGAGTAGGCCATTTAAATGAGGATAAATGTCTTCTGAACCTGTGGAACTCTGTACAAGAGAATGCTGCAGTGACTGAATATACTCAAGAAGGAAATAAATACATTTCCAGAAACTAAAGATATCAGAAATGTAGTGGGAGTGCAGGAAGATGGTGAGATAAATGATCAACTATGATCATATTCCTCTGTGATCAGAGGAATATAGACAGGTTAAGTAAATGGGTAAAAGCTTGGCAGAGAAAATATAATGTTGCAAAATGTGAAGTTATGCACTTTTATAGAAATAATAAAGGAGCTGAGTATTATTTAAATAGGGAAAAATGCATCAGACAGGGATTTGGGGCTCCAAAATATTACAAAAAACTAGCATGCAAATTCAGCAGGTGTTAAGGAAGGAAAATGGAATGTTTGCTATTATTTCAAAGGAAATTGGTTAAAGAAGTGTGGAAGTCTTGCTAAAACTGATCTGCTCCTGCTCCTATTTTTTATGTTCTAGACCCTCCCCAAACCAGGGAAAATATCTTACCTGCATCTACTCTCTCTTGCAGTTTTTGTAGTTTTCAATGAGGTCATTTTTAATTCTGAAACTCCAGAGAATACAGCTAAGCACAATCCACATACCAGGAACAAATCTGCTGTAACTTTGTATTTATGAAAGTATCCTTCCCAATGTAAATGGAAGCAATGTTATTGGATCAAACTGCATGCAGACTTTGAAGCAAGACTTAACTGCCTTTGTACTCGAACGCTTTTGCAATAAAGGCTAACACACACCTTGCTAATTCCTTGCTGCACCTTCATGTTAGCTTTTGATGATATTTTGACAAGCACATTTGGTTCTCTTTATACATCTACACATTCTAATCAGTCACCATTTAAAAAATACCCTGCAAATCTGTTCCTCTTATCAAATTGGATAACTTCACATTTTCCATGGTATATTCCATTTGCTATGTTCTTACTCACTCCCTGGCCAGGATTTCAAGGCCCTCTCTCATCTAAAGAACAAAGAACAAAGAACAAAACAGCACGGGAAACAGGCCCTTCCGCTCAACGAGTCCGCGCCGCCACCCCAATGTTCCCACCTCTACCCACGATCCCTGTCCATCTTGAGAGAACTATGAATTAAAAACCAAATTTGAGACAATTTAGGGAGAATTTGTTCTGCCAATTAGCTTAAGAGCACATCTTTGGGATGTGGGAGGAAACCGGAGCGCCCGGAGAAAACCCACACAAGCACGGGGAGAATGTGCAAACTCCCACAGACACAGGCCCAAATCCATGTATCTGCACAGCACAGCAGTCACTAAGCTGTCGTGCTGCCCATCAAATGGTCCAGCTCAAGCATACACTAACAATGTGAAGCACTAGGATACTCTCGAAAAAATCCAAGAGCAGCCCTCTCATGACCCCTCGCATGTATGCCGCTTGTTAGACAACAAGGTGGACCAAAGCACCTTTAGGATAAAAACAAGTACATCAATATCACCATCTATTTACACACTTCCCAGGGACTCCCAAGGCTCATGATCCCTATTTTTAATCAGTTTTCTACACCCCTCCATTCCCATTCTGTTCATGTGCCCATCTAAGTATTTATTAAATAACTTCAGAGTGCCTGCGTCCATCACTTTACTTGGCAGCACATTCCAAACCCCCACACCCTCTGTGTGAAAAAAACTCCCTCTAGCATCCAAATTATACCTTACCCCTCTCACCCTAAGGCCATGACCCCTCGTGCTATTAGAGTCCATCCTAGGAA
Source organism: Sphyrna mokarran (assembly GCA_024679065.1). NCBI lineage: Eukaryota > Metazoa > Chordata > Chondrichthyes > Carcharhiniformes > Carcharhinidae > Sphyrna > Sphyrna mokarran. Next base: position 61,656,240 of record JAGIQG010000015.1, read on the forward strand.
AAAGTTTAACGCTGTTTACTCTATCTATACCCCTCATAATCTTGTACACTTCTATTAGATCTCCTGTAAGTCTACGTCTTTCTAAGGAAAACAGCCCCAATTTGCCTAACCTGTCCTCGTAACTCAGGCCGTCCATACCAGGCAGCATCCTGGTAAACCTCCTCTGCACTCTCTCCAGGGTCTCCACGTCTTTCCGGTAGTAGGGCGACCAGAACTGGACACAGTATTATGCTCCCACTGAAGAAAGAGACAATTTAAATGCTAGTCATAACTTCCAGTGGAGGAAACACATGGTAGAACCATAAAATCCTGCACTACCACAATACCGTCTGTACCCCAAGCTTTCCAAATCCCCTTGAAGCCATTTTGAATACTCCTGACAATGTGCATTCACATATAGCATTCTCATATTCTCAGCGAATTTGATAGACATTCCATTTGTGCCCTCAGATCAAGATTATTGATATATATTGTGAACAGTGGGGGCATAATCACTGATCCTTTAGTTACTGACAGCCTGCTAATATGAGAATGACCCATTTCCTACACTCTGTTTTCCACCTGTTAATTAATCCTAAATCCATGCCAGCATGTTATCTCCAATCCTAATTAGTTTAACTTTACTAACTAATCTTCTATGGGGAAATTTTTCAAAGGCCTTTGGAAAATCCAAGTATGCTACATCTACGGGCTCCCCTTCATCAATTATCAATAACATCCCCAGAACCAGTCCAAACATTGCAGGTTAAGTGAACTGACCATGCTAAATTACCTCTTAGTATCCAAAGATATGTGGGTTGGGTGGATTACAGTGTAATAAAACATGAACGGGTTCGTTGAAAATGTTTTCCCATTCATAATCCATTTTGACAATGTCCAGTCGGATCATTACTATCAAAGCATCTATTTATCATGTCCTTTACTTTAGATTCTACATTCCCTACTGCTGATGTAAGGCTAACAAGTCTGTAGTTCCCCATTATCTCTATCTCCATCACTCCTCTCCTCACCTCTCCCACTAATCAACCCCACTCACCAAAAAACTTCTTGCAAAGTAAGAAGATATTTCCTATCTTCTGAACTGGATAAACCCGTCCAGGATCTACAGAATTTTGGGAGATGACCACAAATGCTTTCATTATCTTAGCAGCTATGTTTTTTAAAATTCTGGAATGTAGAATATCAGGTTCTGGATTTATCAATGTTCAGCCCCATTTATTTTTCCAATGAAATCTTTGTACTGACACTAATTTCCTTCGATTCCTTATTCTTCCTAGTTCCTTGGACCTCTAATCCTGGGGATACTTGGTGAATCTTCATTGAGGAAGAATCTAACCATTTCTCATTGATATTCAATGGCATTAACATTGCTGAAACTCCTAATGTCAACTTCTTGGGTTTTATCGTTGACCAGAAACTCAACTATACTAGTGATTTAAAAAAAATTATGGGATGTAGGCATCGTTAGCTAGGCCATCATTTATTGACCATCCCTAGTTGCCCTTCAGAAAGTAGTGGTGATGCCTTCTTGAACTGCTGCAGTCCCTGAGCTATAGATACTTTTACAGTGCTGTTAGGGAAGAGATTCAGGATTTTGACCCAGCACTAGTGAAGGAACTATATTTCCAAGTCAGGATAGTGAGCGACTTGGAGGGGAATGTGCGATCGTAGTGGACTCAAAGCCCAATCACCTCCTGAGGAGCAGAGGATCCATTCAGTAAACAAATGAAACTTCCACAGCTGTTGTCCGTAGAAGAAGAATAGAGGAAAGAGAGGACTTAAGGGAAGGAAATGAGAACTGTAATAGGCCAGAGATAAAATTGTGAAATTTTGATTGTTACAATATAGAAATGGAAATCGGAGGCTTGGGGAAAAATGTAAGTGCAATAGATTAATTCTAATTGCTCAATAAGTTAACTATATAATGTATACATCAAGGTAATGCAATGTCACATGAATTGTATTCTCTGCTGCAACCTTGTGCAAGATGTAGCCAATAAAATTCAATAGTTTCAATAAAGTTCATGTTTTATGTGACTTCACAGGTTCAGTAAATATTCTGTATTAATTAAACAACTCAAGAATATTATGGCCTGTATCTGAAGCATCTCTTCCTTAAAGAATCTTTATCGCCTTATTTTTAATGGCTTTTATTGTGAGGGGGAAGAATATAAAAGCAGGGAGGTCTTGCTGCAACTGTACAAGGCACTGGTGAGGCCGCAGTTGGAGTACTGTGTGCAGTTTTGGTCCCCTTATTTGTGAAAGGATATATTGGCCTTGGAGGGAGTACAGAGAAGGTTCACCAGGTTGGTACCGGAGATGACGGGGTTAGCTTATGAGGAGAGATTAAATAGACTGGGCCTGTATTCGTTGGAATTTAGAAGGCTGAGGAGGGATCTAATTGAGACTCACAAGATGATGAAGGCACTGGATAGGGTAGAGGTAGAGAGATTCTTTCCGCTTAGAAAGGAAACCAGAACTACAGGGGAAAGCCTCAAGATAAGCGGGTGGGGGGGATGTGCAGTTTAGAAGGGAGTTGAGGAGGAACTTCTTCACTCAAACGGTGATGAATCTCTGGAATTCTTTGCTCACTGAAGTAGTGAAGGCTACCTCATTGAATATATTTAAGTCATGGGTAGGTAGATTTCTGATATACAAGGGAATTAAGAGTTATGGGGAGAAAGCAGGAAAGTGGAACTGATCCACTTCAGATCAGCCATGATCTTATTGAATGGTGGAGCAGGCTGGAAGAGCTAGGTGGCCTACTTCTGCTCCTATTTCTTATGTTCTTATGTAATAAAAATTCTTCTGTTATAGTTTCTCCATTTTATCTTGACTAGATCCTTTCATGCCATTAAAATGAGCTCTCTTCCAATTTAGATGTTCTACTTAAAGTTTTTCCTTGTCTTTTGCATTTGCAATTGAAACATTTTGACATGACAATAATAGTCATGTAAGTGTCCTCCTGCAGGTGCTTGGGGTGAAATTTTATGGCCTACCATACCAGTGAGATCTCCCAGCCCTGCCAAAGTCAATGGATTTTTTGTACAGCTTGCTGCATTTTACAGTCCTGTCCCCGCCACAGTGGAGGTGTAAAATTGCACCCTTTGTCCTTTTAGTTATGAAGAGAGATTAGATTAGATGAACTGGGATTGATTTCCTTGGAGCCTGAGGCAAGGAGATTAAGAGGGAACATGATTAAGATTTATAAAATTATGAAGAGTTTAGATGGACTAGACAGGAATGAACTTTTCTCCTTTGTGATGGGATTTATGACAAGGGGTAGGAAGTTTAGAGAATTGTGAGGTAAACCTTTTTCACCTAAAGGTTGGTAGGAGTCTGGAACTCATTGCCTGAAAGGGTAGTGAAAGTCATTTTCTGTGCTGTATATCTTTATAGCTTAGGGGTGGATAATCAAGTTGGAAGGTGGTAGATCAGATCAGATCGGTGGGGGGAATGAGTACAGAAAGGTAGGTCTTGTCTGGCATGTGAGAAAGAGTTTGGGTTAGGTCAGAGGGCTCAGGTCCAGAGGTGATGACTGACCACTTTGGGTAGGGGGTGGTGGTGCCAGGTCTACAGTGGTGATCGGGGATGATTGGGTGGAGCCTCAGTAGAGGTAGGTTAGGGTTAGGAGTTGGAGACCAATTTGTCTGGGGGAAATCCCATGGGCCATTGGGGCTATAGAACATTGTATGAGTGACAGGTGAAGCTTATGGTTATTCAGGAATCTGGAAGGAGTCCCCAGATAGGGGATAGAGTGCATGGGCCAGTCCAGAGGGGGATCTAATTGGGTTTTTTTTAACGTTAACTGGAAGTCAGAAGGGATTTTAATCCTTCTAACATTTTTTGAGCAACTATTAATGAAGTTTAAAATTTAAATCTCATTTTTGCACAACAATTGTCCAGAGAATATTTGTTCTGTTCAGCAATTTCCATGCAAATATGCATCTGTGATGTTGAGTATCTTTGGGGTACCCCTAAGTCAGATGCTGAGGTGCCCAGAAGCTCCAGGCCATTCTCATCTCATCACCTTCCCAGATGGTTATTTGTGCTTGTAACTCACCCACCTGATTAATCAAACTTCATGCATTTACATATACTGTAATCCTACTGTTCCATTCCTCATTGTAATTCTTTGTCTCTTGCTATCTAACCTAAAACCCTCACTCTTTAGTTCTGTGCAATACTCTCAATTCATATATGCCATTTCATTTTTATATGCTGGTGTCCTTCTTCTCTCTATTTAGTTTAAATCTTTCAGCCATGCTTCTGAACCCCTCTTTGAGGAAATTAGTCCCAATACGTTTGAGATGCAGTCTATTCTTTTTTGAAATCTGTTTGCCCTAGAAACATTCCCAATGCCCAAGAATCTGATGTTCTCCATCTGGCACAATGTCTCATTCTGTACACTGATTCTTCCTTTTTCGTATTTCTACTCCTGCTAGCACAATGCAATGGGAATAATTTAGAGACTATTGAATTGATTTTCAACTTCTAAATCTTCCTCTCTAGCTCCTGCCAAATCTGAGCTTAGGATCTCAATACCTACTATCTCTTTGTCACTGGATTAACATGTACCACAACATCAGGCTCAATCTGTCTCTACTGTAGGTAATCTTGCAACTTCTCCTTTACCATGGCACCAGGGAGGAAATGTACCATGCATAATAATGCTTGCAGAAATGCTTGTTTGTCCCAGACTATGGAATATCCTCTAACAACTGCACTTCTATTTTTTTATCCCCCATCCTGTCCCTAACTTTACGTTTGGTTCCATGTTCTGGGCTGGACCTCATCAAGATAGAACATAGAACACAGAACATTACAGCGCAGAACAGGCCCTTCGGCCTTCAATGTTGCGCCGACCAATTAGGAAAAAGCAATGACCCTCTAACCTAAACCATTCCCTTTTCGTCCATAAACTTATCTACTAACCTCTTAAATGCCACCAAACTTGACTCATCTACAACTGACGCAGGCAGGGGATTCCATACCCTTACCACCCTCTGGGTAAAGAACCTATCTCTGACATCTGTCCTATAACCACCATCCCTTAATTTAAAGCTATGTCCCCTCGTGCTAGCTTTCTCCATCCTAGGAAAAAGGCTATCACTGTCCACCCTATCTAAACCTCTAATCATCTTATATGTTTCAATAAGGTCTCCTCTTAGCCGCCTTCTTTCTAACGAAAACAACCTCAAATCCCTCAGCCTCTCCTCATAAGACCTGCCCTCCATACCAGGCAACATCCTGGTAAACCTCCTCTGTACCCTCTCCAATGCCTCCACATCTTTCTTATAATGTGGGGACCAGAACTGCACACAATACTCCAAGTGCGGCCGCACTAGAGTTTTGTACAGTTGCAACATGACGTTGCGGCTCCGAAATTCAATCCCCCTACCAATAAAAGCTAAGACTCCGTATGCCTTCTTAACAACCTTATCGACTTGATTGCCAACTTTCAGGGATCTATGCACACATACACCAAGATCCCTCTGTTCATCAACACTATTAAGAGTCCTACCATTAGCCCTATACTCTACACATTTGTTATTCCTGCCAAAGTGAATTACCTCACACTTTTCCACATTAAACTCCATTTGCCACCTCTTGGCCCTGCTCTGCAACTTGTCCAAGTCTCTCTGCAAACTAGAACACCCCTCTTCACTATCTACCACTCCTCCGACTTTGGTGTCATCCGCAAATTTACTAATCCATCCTTCAATACCCTCATCCAGATCATTTATAAAAATTACAAACAGCAGGGGCCCCAAAACAGATCCCTGAGGTACACCACTTGTAACCGAACTCCACGATGAATATCTTCCATCAACCACCACCCTCTGTCTTCTATCTGCTAGCCAATTCCTAATCCAATTAGCTAAATCACCCTCAATCCCATACATCTGCATTTTCTGCAGAAGCCTTCCATGGGCCACCTTATCGAACGCCTTACTAAAGTCCATATATACCACATCAACTGCCTTACCCCCATCCACCTCTTTGGTCACTTTTTCAAAAAACTCAATAAAATTAGTAAGGCACGACCTACCCTTCACAAAACCATGCTGACTATCCCCAATCAATTCATTTCTCTCTAAATAACTATAAATCCTATCCCTAATAATTCTCTCCAATACTTTGCCCACAACAGAAGTAAGACTCACCAGCCTATAATTCCTGGAAAGTCTCTCTTCCCCTTCTTGAACAATGGGACCACATTTGCTATCCTCCAATCTTCCGGCACTATACCTTACCAACGACGACCTGAAGATCAGAGCCAGAGGCTCTGCAATCGCCTCTCTCGCCTCCCAGAGAATCCTAGGGTAAATCCCGTCCGGCCCAGGGGACTTATCTAACTTCAAACCCTCAAGAATATCTAGCACATCCTCCTTATCTACTTCAATACTTTCCAGTTTGCAACCCTGTATCCCAGTGTTCTCCACAACTACATTTACATCTCCCTGCGTGAATACCGAAGAGAAATATTTGTTTAGTGCCTCTCCAATCTCTTCAGGCTCCACGCACAACTTCCCACTGCTGTCTATGACTGGCCCTAATCTTGCCCTAACCAATCTTCTATTCTTAACATATCTAAAGAAAGCTTTAGGATTCTCCTTGATCCTATTAGCCAAAGTCTTCTTGTGTCCCCTTTTAGCTCTCCTCAACTCACTCTTTAGCTCCCTCCTGGCTAATCTATAGCTATCCATTGCACTAACTGAGCCTTCAAGCCTCATCCTGACATAAGCCTCCTTTTTCCTTTTAACCAGCAAATTAACTTTTTTAGTACACCATAGTTCCCTTACTCGACCATTTCCTCCTTGCCTGACAGGGACGTACTTATCAAGGACTTGCAGTAGCTGCTCCTTGAATAAGCTCCACATTTCAGATGGAAGATGTCATCATTTCAACAGTCACCAGTGTTGAGTACCTGTTTGAGAGCAGCAAATATCCAAGAAACCCCTGGACTTTCTGGCTTTTCCTGATAGTCACCTAAGTACTACCCTGAACTCTTACTGCCTGTGATGGCTGCCTCCTGGGACATATGATCCAAGAAGCATTAAATATTGGACCTGGAGATAGTGCAACATGGATGAAACTTTGAAAGACTCGCATTCTGTCCTTGGGGATACTTACAGGAAGTTTTGTGGTAGATTTTCTTAAAGGCTGCGTAGAAATCAAAAAGGATGATGAAAAATAGTGCACCATAGTGACATTGTTAAATATTATACTTTTGATAATGCTTGCCCCGTGAGACGGTATAGGCGGAGATCTGATTGCAGTGATTCAAAGATACCTTTCTGAAATACAGCACTGTGTATTTGTATTTCAGGCTGATCTTGAAATAGGGAACAATTTCGCCAGAGGAAAATAGGGCAAACGCATGCTTGACCTTGTCCATCCACATCTAATGATAAATGATTTCATCCAATTCCGCTGAAAATTGATGCTTTTCGCCCAGACTATTGTTGGATCTTGAAACTCGCTGCCAGAAAGGTCAATCGTGGCGGAAAAAACTCATCGCATAAAAAAAGACTTGATAATTGCGACAAGTGGGAAAAGTCTAATCTTTTTGGACCAGCACGATGAACCGTATGGCCTCCTTCACTGCCGTAATTCCTCTGCTTCTTTTTAATGTTTCTATTTAACATGAATTTAACCGTTACAAATTGTTTGAACAAGGGCAACTGGAATCAAATATCGATCTGATAAATTGTATGAATTTGACTTCAAGCTGTCAATTTAACTAATAGGTCTGTTCAAGTTAAGTGAATGTTCGAATTAAGTGTACTTACTAAAAATAAGTTGATATCTTACCCTTTTAGACTTCTTGATAAATGTCCCCTTCAAAGAACTTAGCAGTCAGTATCCGGACTAATCCGCTTGCGACTCCTTATTGACTTCAACACAATGTTTAGTGAAAGTCCTGGAAGAATTGTATGTCACCTTGATTGCAGGAACAGAAAACTCACCTCACCCACGGCCTGTCATATATCGGGTAAACGCCACCTTCACAGAGCTACATATAACCTTAATAGGAAAATAATAAATATCGCACAAGAAGGTCGGTTCACGGTCACATATCTAAGCGAGAAGCAAAATTATTAATATTTTCCTTTTTAAAGTCCACTTGTTACTCGGAATATATTTGCTTTCAGACAGGAGTCTCTTTGGAGTGCGTGCTGCCTTCTCGCCTGCGCCGCGAAGCCTAATTTGGTTCTGAAGGAGCCAAAAATAAACTGTCTAAAAAAAACCTGAGTACTAGCTTAGATGCCCATGTGCGTAAACTGTAGCAGTGCACTAACATTGTCTGTTTTCTGATTCTAAAGGGAATACGTACAGGACAAGACACAATTTACTGTGTTACTTAGACCTCCTTTCTTCCAATCCGTCTCCTCATCTGTTTCGAAATTACAATAGCTCTGAGGTCAGTTTGAAGTTTTAGCTGAATGCAATCTCATTCAACTGTGCGTGCTTGACAGAGTTGGCTTTTGTAGTCTCTATCTGAACAATCGGATCATTACTTTACAACCCGGATGATCATTTAAAAAAATCAAAGGGAGCTTGTTGCAAGGAAGATGTTTAAGTTGCTACCTGCGGTGCAGAGCACTTTGGAATATGGTGCCAACTTTTTATCTTCTTTCCCCTATTAGTTGAAGATGAATTGCAAAGGTGGACATATTGCAGTGGGAGGCTACATTAATACACACACCAGATGTTCTACTTTGCTCAAGTTCTAGCTAAACTTTATACAGAATAAATGCCCAAGTATAACGAAAAGAAAATCGAGCCGGCTGGCCGATCCATTTGAGCTCCTACCGATAGTCTCTGGGGTATTCAGAAGGTGGGGAGTGGTATATATTCGTAACACAGAGGAAGATCCCAAGAAGAACAAGGTAAAGATATCTACTTGTTTGTGTGCAAGATTTATCAGAAGGAGACGGTGGCACAGTGGTGATAACATTGGAAGAGTAATCCAGAGGTTGAAACAATGTCTACATGAGTTCATTTCTAAGCTGGTAGAGTTTAAGTTCACTTAGGAGTTAAAAACGAGTTTCAGTAATATTGAGATTAGTGGTTCACTAAGAAGGAAATCTACTGTCCTTATCTACTGTGGCTCCAGCCCGACAACAATGTGGTTGACCTCGAGAAAGGCAGTTCACACAAAAATCCGCACAGCAATGCGCACATCCCATTAGAAACAGTCAAAAACGGTCAGAAGATTATTCAATGATAAGAAGGCTGTGGACAATTGTGATTGTAACAGAGCTTTGAACTCGGGGCAGTTCAGCATGGATTCATTTGGGCAGAGCATGGGTTGTGAAGGAGTATTTTGCAAAACTCTCTGGCACCACTGGCAAAGCTTGTTTTCTATTCGATATGTTGATGTCAATATCATCAAAAGAACAAGGACCAGATCAGGCGTCTGCTCCAGATGGTGTTCACGGAGGCGACTGAGAGAAATTGTATCTGTACTAAGTGAGACTCTTGTTTGTGTATTAAATAGCTGGATAAAGTCTCGGATTATTCTGTTGACTGGAGGAAAGCTCATGTTTCATCAATATTCATAAATAACTGAGGAATGATATGCCTATTCTATTGACGTCAATTGTAGGCAAGTTGTTGGAGGGCAGGAGGGATTATTATTAGGCTCTTGGTAAACAACTGATGTTGTCAACTTGTTTCATTTTTTCTGAGAGCTTAGTAGTTTGATTAACGAAGTTAGCGCTGCAAAAAATAGTATCTATGGCATGTGAGATATATAACGTGATTATAAAATAGAGAGCCTTGTGATGTCACGAAGAGGCATGTCAGGGCTGTTGAATTTTAATGATGTGTTTAAGGCGTTCTGGAGTCTGCTCCCCCATTCCCCTCCACTCCCCCAGTCCCCGCCCCATTTGTTGATGGCACAGATTTTTATTTCAGTGTTCCAACTTAGACATGAGAAGAAAGGTTGCAAGCAAATCCAGATGCAAAGGGAGAAAAGGTTTGCTTTGAGTGCTGACGTTTAATATAGTTAATTGCAATTTTATGCAGATCGGTGAGGCTAATTTCAACTCAGCTGTGCCTGTCACAGTACGATTTCTCATCTACCGTGGTGGGATTGGAGCTTAGAACCCCAGAGTTTATGATTTAGCCTATAATGGTTCAAAACCAATTAAACGAAATCAAGTAAACTGAGAGATAAATAAAAGGGGCAGCCCCTTAAAGGGATGCCCCCATTAAACAAAAACAAACGATAAATGAAACTTAAACGTCAAACTGGAAGGTGATTAAGAGAGCCAATAAGGCATTCCAAAACCCGTGGGTGCCCACCTGGCATGGAAGACCATGACAGTACCAATGGACTCTGCACTCCCTCTCCAGCGACACCTTGCCATGAATGTAGCTATGACAAAGGGGCAGGCAGTCAGGTAGGATCACTCCTTCAGTCAGACGTTGCTTGGAATGATACATGCGATATGTCACTGGACACCAGCCTTTGGTCACCAGCCTTTGTTTCCCATCACTAAGCCAGTTTTGGAACCATCTTGCCAAGTAAGCCCGGGTCCCATGTGCTTTTATCTTCTTTATCAATCTCCCATACTCATATAAATTACATCAACTGCACTAACCTAATCATGATCTGGTCATCCCCTTGTAAAATTCAACCAAATTCATTAGGCATTACCTCCCTCTGACAAAGCCATGCTGATTTTCCCTAATAAAATATTCCCTCTCCAAGTCGAGACTCATTTTTCCCTTCAGAATTTTCGCCAGTAGTTTCCCTACCATTAATGTGAGACTCACTGCAATTCCTCATTTATGCTTCTTGAAAATTTGAACCACATTAGCTGTCATCCAATCTTGTGACACATCCCTTATAGCCAGAGGTGGATTAAAAATTTGAGTCAGAGTAGCTGTACTTTCCTCCCTTGCCTCCCTCAGCAGCCTGGAATGTAATTTATTTGGTCATGTAAATTTTTCAAATTTCAAACACACCAAACTGTTCTAGAACTTTACCATCCCTGTGTAACTACATTCCCCTCATCCTGAATGAAGGCAAATGTGAAGTGTTCATTTAACACTCTACCAATGTCCTCCAGTTCCACACACAGATTTCCCTAATGAGCCCTAGTCTTTCCCTAGTTATCCTTTTCCCTTTAATATTCTTATAGAATATGTTGAGATACTGCTAATCCTACTTGCAAATCATATTTCATGCCCTCTCTTTGCTTTCCTAATTGTTCTCTTAAGTTCCCTCTTGTACTTTATATATGCCACCAAGATTTCCATTGACGTATTAACTTTGAACATATTGAAAGCTTCACTTTTCTTTCTTTACTTTTTTTTCTTACTGAGTACTAAATATTGCTAGAATCCGGGGTGTGCTGAGCTTCTTTCTTCTAAATTTCACCTAAAGGGAACATGTTGGATGTGTACTCTCCTGTTTGGGACCAATTCAGGAACTCCAAGATATATTATTAAGTTAGTCTAAAGTGCAAGCATATTTGGCTTTGGCAAATGAACATAGGGGGTTTCAGCCCAGGAAGATTTTATCAAAACATGCTTCATTTAACAAGACAGTTTAACTATATTAAAAATAATTAGCATAACCATTATCAACTGAAGTGCTTAAACATGACAAAATATAATTCTTAATTGCTAGTCTATCTCTATTGTTTCCAATTTAAGCAATATTCCTCATAGGCATAAATTCCTCTTCAAAATTAGTTAGCAGAAAACAGGCTTACACACTAGTACATGAGCTGTTCATCCTCCAGCATCTGGAAAACCTCTGGAGAGAGATATCTATTCCCTAGCAGGTCCACAATTGATGTCTTCAGACAGAAAAAGAGAGAAAGAAAAGAGTTTTACTCCTTGCAGATCCAAACAGAAATTGCCTGCTTTATCTTTGAAAAATTTGCACTGCCCATTCACATGATTCTTTCTTGTCAATCAACCTAATTAGACTCTACTCTAAAATCCAAAGAGACAAAACAAATAATATAAACAAAACTATATTAGCTCAGATTAAAATAAACAGTCCAATATCTAGGATCAATTATGCTTCTGTATTCTCAGCAGGTGGGCTGCGGTGGAGCAAACAAATCAACACCATAATCAGAGCTGAGGTTTAAAACATTCCCTTCACAAGGACCATGAAAGGCACAGTATTATCACATTCCTTATTTCCTTTTTGAAAATGGCCTGCACCCCTCCTCTTTGCTCTGCTATAGCTTTTCCCGTAAGAAATGGTTCCCAGTCTGTTTTGGCCAGGTTCTCATTCTAATTAAATCTGTGTTTCTCGATTCAAAATCATTTCTGCAATCTCCTTTCCTAACAAACTTGAATTGTATTGTGTTGTGATTGCTGTCATTAAAATACCCCCCTCACTGCCACATTGAACACCTGTCTGACTTTATTCCCCAGAATTACTGCTTAGGTAATATTGTGAAACAAAGCTTGAAGCTGCTGAAGGTTGACATTAGCCTGGCAACTCAGCATTATTGTGCATTTCAGATACTCCCTAGCACAAATTTGTGCTACCAAAGTTGCCAGAAAGGGCCATTCACCAGGCTAATGTCAGCCTTCCAGCAGCTTCAAGCTTTTTTTTTCCATAATATTAGCTAAGAAGTAATTCTGGAGAATGAAGTCGGACAGGTGTCCAATGTGGCAGTGGGGGGAGTATTTTAGTGATAGCAATCACAACACAATACGATTCAAGTTTGTTAGGAAAAGGGAAAAAATGGACTGCAAAAACGGGTTTGTATTGAGAAACGCAGATTTAGTTAGAATAAGGGAAGATCTGGCCAAAGTGGAAAAGCCCCGGCCACCGCGGACAGTCAGTTCCAGAAATCTGGCCTTTAGCTCCTTTGAGTTCAAAATCGTTTAAAGGATTCACGTGACTTTGGTACTATCTTTGTCCTTGTTATGGCCGGTAATAAAGGGGTAGCGCGGTACAGAAAATGAAGGCAGCTTGGGAATTACAGCAAAGCACTCTCTGCTGGTACTTAGCATCTATCGATCCGGTATGTTTCTCGCTGAATTTCATGATCAATTTCAATTACAGGCGGTCCCAATGCTTGCAGCTGTTATTCAAAATCTTTCTGCACCATTTCTAAGCCGGACATGTAGCCATTAAGGATATTGCTGCTCTTTATTTTGCTAACAGTGTAATGTGAACAGTTGTGTGCCTCGTGGAGAGCGGAGTGGACAGTAGGCGATGCGGTAGCATTGTGCTATATGTGCTGTATGGACGGTGTGGTACGGACAGTGGCACATAGATAGTGTCCTATGAATAGCGCAGAACAGACAATCTAAATCGACAAAAATGTAGGGAGTGTGTTGATAGTGATGTGTGAAAATTAGGATGTTGACAGCAGGCTGTCGATACTGCATTATGAAGCGTGGAATGAGGGACAGAGTCTTGTGGGCTGTGGAGTGCAGACAGTGCTATGCAGACAGTGAAGTGGGCATTGTGTTGTGGTTAGTGAGCGGTTAACAGCTGTGAACAGTCAGGTATTGGAACAGAGCTGTGGACTGTGAGGTGTAGACAGTGGGGTGAGGTGAGTGGAATATGGACAGTGATCTGTGGACAGTGGGATGTGAATAATGAGATGTAAAACAGCGCAGTAATGATAGTGCGGTATGGATAGTGGGATTTTGTCAGGAGAACGACCATGCTTCTGTACTGTACGGTGATCATTGATACTCCTAGTTACCCTTATGCTGGCCATCAGTTCGGACAGTGATTTTTTTTAACACTTGAAATCTACTTTTCTTTCATTTCCTCCACTAACTGCCAAACACCGGTCAGAGAAAATGAATACAAAATAAACGCGTGTTAAGGGATTAAAAACCATTCTATAAAAGCAGTGAAGACAGCGTTAAATGTCCGAGAAACTCGACACAAATAAACGCGCACAGCAGCTCAAGTTATCATAAGCAAAACAAGCAAACGATATAGAGATCGAAGGTCAAGGCTGTTTTGCCTTGTAACTCTAGTTGGCTATAAACTAAGCTCTGCGTACGCATTCTGCCTTGAGAGATTCGCGTACCGATCCTAGCATCAGTATTCGCAACATGTGCAATGATCATTAACAAGCGGCTTGGCTCAGCTACTGTTACATACGCGTGTTCCTCGGGCACTTGAGCTCAGCAATTCTTCGCATGGCATAACTTCACGGTCGGAGGCCGGAAGGGAACAGCTTACATCAACTTGGCGTTACTAGAGAAGTATTTATTGTCAACCCTGAGTGAACCTGACAAGGAGTCTGGCTTTTGCAACCACCTGTCTCCCTCTGCTGAACATTAGAACATAAGGACTAGGAGCAGGAATAGGCCATCTGTTCCCTCAAGCCTACTCCTTCATTCAATAAGATCATGGCTGGTCTTTTCGTGTATTCAACTCTACTCACCTTCCCTCTCACCATAACCTTTAATTTTTTCGCTGTTCAAAAATCTATCTTTGCCTTAAAAACACTCCTTTAGTTATAAGCTAAATTCTCTCAACCCTTTGCCAATTCACACGTGGTTTGGATAGTAACCCAGAGATTATACTTCTTGACGGCCTGTTCTTTAATTCCTAGTGCTTGGTAATCCCCAAACAGATCCTCTTTGCTAGTCTTGCCTATAATGTTTGTGCTAACTTGGACCACAACAATTGGATCCTCCCCTTCCCGCTCCAATATCCTTTCAAGTAGTTCAAAGATGTCCCTCACCCTGGCACCGGGCAGGGAACTTACCATTCAATAAGACTTTAACCTAGCCATGCCAATGAAAGTAGAGACGCCTTAAATTTATGATGGTGGCTGAGAGGACGGGCACGTGTAAGTTTATTTACCTTTCGCCCTGCCGAGAGGCACTGGCGAGTTACATATTCAATCAAAATGGAACACAAAACGGAAAATCTCTCCTGAAGTCAATGGACCTTTGCATGGTTCCCCCCCCCCCACCACCCAACCGACCCCGTTCGCTATGATTCCGTTGACGAGCAGGATGGGGAAATTCCGGGTTAAAATCCTTGTTAGCAACCGTCATAGGAATTGTGGTATGTTTGATTTGGGACCGACTTCATTTCTCAATGGGATGGGAGGTGAGGCAGCAACTTCATAACTTCTGTTTAGACCAGCAATGGAATTTGATAGCAGGAAGCTTTTCTTCAGCCAGGATCAATAATTTCTCAAAACAAATGTTCAATGGTAATAGGTGTGAGATTGGCAAATTATAGAGCCCGTCAATAATTGCATTAAGGTATTGTCAGTACAAAAGAAGATTGTATGAAGCTCTAAGTAAATACGAAGTGAGAACACGTTGTTTAATTGTCTAGTCCACATGTCCTGACAATATTTGAGTTTTCACATGAACTGGGAAGTTATTATTCAGTATGAAATGATGTGCTGAATAATAGCAACAACTAGCAGTCTTTCACGTTTAACAAATAACGTCATCTTCTACAAGCACGAAATAAGAAATTTAGCTAATCAAATGCCAATATTGCAAATGTCTGCAATCGCTATGAACTCGCCCTCAATCTACATGGAGTACTGAGATGAGGTTGTGGCGGAGTGCTGCATTGCCGGAATTACCGCCTGATTGAATTATGGGCCTATTCTTCCCGTTCTTCCAAACAGATCGCACGGGATAACCCCAATATTTGTCCTACAACCAGCATCACTGAAACAGATTATCAGGCCAGGTATCTTGATTGTCAGATTGTGCTGTTTGCAGAACCCCTGTCAAATTCACTACAAATGAAGAGCAAACACTTCTCAGAAGTAACTGACTGTAACTAATCCTGTAATGCCCTATATCTATCCCTGATAGTTCCAGAGACGTGTGTTTTTTTTGTATTCAATCAATCACTATTAATTCTTTGAAGGCACATGGTACTAAGTAAATGTAAAATGTACCAGGAACGTTAGCGGGTGGGGGCGGGGGGGAGGGGGGAGGAGGGGAAACAGATTGAACTGTTCCCTCTACTCAACCTCCTCGGCTGGCCACAATAAATATCTAAGTTTCTTTTTCATGAAGAATGTGCCATTTACAAATCAAAATGTATTCAACTATTTTACAGCAAACAAATAGAAGCCAATCAAACATGATTTTCTTGAATTAAAGAAAATCAAATTTATTAACCATCAAACTCAAAAAAATCGCAACGTCACAATCAGGTATAGAAATAAGGGAAGTTAAGTTTATTAGTAAAATATGGGTAAGTGTCCTTTGATTTTCCTTAAAGTTTGCTTTGCAGCCAACTTGGATTAGCTGGTTTCATGCATGCGGTCAGATGGATAAGGTGTTGCAATTATTACAAGATCCCAGTCCGATGGTAGGTTTTTGATAGATTATTTCTTGATCTGAGTGACACACTTTCCCTAAAAGAAAGAGATGGAAAGAGGATAGCTCTTCAGTCTGCTTCCTCTGCTGAAATGTTTACTGACACTGACTTTGTCATCTGTAACCTCCCTGCACTGGCTGCAACTATTGCATATTCCTACAGGTTTTGGGCGAGTCTGTCTTTGGCAGTCATTATTTCACTATTCAGCACTTTGCATTTTACTGTTCCTTTCTTAGACAGTGATGAGTTTTGGTGTGTTTTTTTTTCACCTTCACTTTGGAATGTGGTTTGCGATGTCTCTGTTCAAATTGCAAAGTTTGAAATTGCAATTCTACACTGGAACTCGCCAGTTGCTCGTCAATTGGCAAGACCAGACATTAAGTGTCTTGTAGCAACCATCTTTAGTCAGTGAATTTCGCCTTTTAAACATTCTTTTTAAACAGTTAGGCATGTTTAATCAGGTAGTGAAATTGCAGAATTATCTCTTGTCAACATGTCATATAATCATGGCAGGCGTGAAAGTGACAATAATCAATCCAGAAACTGGGGGATATTGGAAATGTCACTGATCTAGTATCCCACAGTGCCAGGTTAATGCTCTGTGGAATAAACAAAAAGCGCTGGGAAAATTCAAGAGGTCAGGCAGCATTTGCAGAAAGAAACAAAGTAAATGTTTTTGAGTTGAATATGTCTCTTAAGATTTCTTCCAGCACTTGCTGTTTTTATTTAAGATGCCAGTATGTTTGCTTTTATTTTCTTAAGTGGAACGTAAATTCACTTAATAAAATCTGGGATTGAAATCAATCTGGATAATGGCCGCTGTGAATTTATTATCAATTGTTATAAAATCCATCTGGTTCATGAATGTCCTTTAGGAAAGGGAATCTTAACAACCTTGTTTGGTCTGTTCTTACACCTATAGGAGACTCCAGAACTTGGCAATGTGGTTAATTCTTAATTGTCCTTTGTAGATGGCCTTGCAAACCACTCAGTTGAATGGCAATCCAGGATGAATTGCTTGCTTTGCCAGCAATGTCTATTAACATCAAATATTTTTTTTTTAAAAATACCAATCGGAGTATTTGCACTCACTGCGCATTGAGCATTATCTTTTTTCTTTTCATTGAATGATTAAGATTTGGATTTACTTGAAGAAAATGAAACCAAATTCAATCACAAGTTCCATAATGAATCTACAGGACAGATAAAAACTTATTTTGTTAGTTATAACAGCTGAGTTGAAATGGCGCAGCTCAAGCTGGCGGAGTGAGGTAAGTATTAAATTGTAGTTACAATAATCTATATATGTTGGCTCAGTTTAATTAACACATACGAGACAGAGCACTATTTATTCTATCTCACTAGATTTCCACAGAACAAAAAAATTGTTTTCGGCATGTCAGTGGTCCCATAGGACTGAATGAAACATGGCTCAAGCGAATTTCAACACGACAGCCATCGAACTATGCAACATACTATGCTACCCATGCCAACAAGTTGGGCAGCACTGTAGCACAGTGGTTAGCACTGCTGCTTCACAACGCCAGGGACCTGGGTTCGATTCCCGGCTGACGTTACTCCAACGTTCTCCTCATGCCTGCGTAGGTTTTCTCTGCTCCGGTTTCCTCCCACAGTCCAAAGGTGCACGGGCTAGGTAGATTGGCCATGCTTAAAAATTGCCCTTAGTATCCTGAAATGCGGGATTAGTGGGTTAATATGTTGGGATATGGTTGGGGTAGAGCCTGGGTGGGATTGTGATCGGTGCAGACTCGATGGGCCGAATGGACGCTTTCTGTACTGTAAAGTTTCTATGAGCATTTTCTAATCACATTTTCTGGAGCTATATTGGCTGCTTTCAATGTCACAAAACAATGCGTTTTGAAGGTAACATTTCATCGGTAGATTTTTGGCAGTACTTGAGAATTTGTTTCCCATTGCCTGGATGTCTTCCTTGTTGTGGGAAGCTATGGCACATTCATCTGTACTTCCTTTGTGCTTTGTGGAGGCATGCATTCTGGGGAGATTGAAAAGCTTCTCCACACTGATGCTGACTTGATGCTTGCAGGCTTGTCACTGGTAGAGTCCTTATGCATTGCAGAAGAGAAGGGTTGAAGAGTTGAGGAGCCATGTTCCATTCCAGTGTTAGGCTGCTGGTTACTGCAGAAGCATTGGACATTTCTGTATGGGCACATGCAAGTACAATGATTCTATCATGTAGTCAGTACATAATTTTGACCAACATTTTGGAAATTCAGATTTGGAGAGCAAGTATTATACATCAGAGTACTTAAGGAAGTAGTCATGGAAATAGTAGATCTATTGGTGGTTATTTTCCAAAATTCTTTGAACTCTGGGCTGGTTGTGACATGTTGAAGGTCAGCTAATGTAATCCACTATCCAAAAAAGGAGGTTGAAGGGAAATAGAGAACTATAGACCAGTCAGCTTAATCATCTATACTGAGGAAATTGTTAGGGTCCTTTATTAAAGATTTATTAAAGATTTTGTAACTCAGCATTTGGAAGGCAATAGTACAATCAAACAAAGTTGGCATGGATGTACAATGGGGAAATCTATTGGTGAATCTATTGGAATTTTTTGAGGATGTAACTAATGGGATTGACCAGGAGAATCAGTAGATGTGGTTTACTTAGGTCTTCAGAAGACTTTTGACAAGGTCTCAGACTACTATATAAAATTAAAGTGCATGGGATTGTAAATAATGTACTGGCATGGATAGAAAGCCAGTTAGTAGATAAAAAGAGTTGCTATAAATGAATATTTTTCTGATTGACAATTTGTGATTGCAGGGATTTGTGCTAGGACCCCAACTGTGCACAGTATATATTAATGATTTGGAAGAGGGAATTAAATGTATTGTCTCCAAATTTACAGATGAATCGAAGTTGGGTGGGAACGTGAGCTATGAGAGGATGCAGAGCTGTTTCAGCATGATTTGGACAGGCTGATTGTGTGGACATATACATGCCTGAAGTAGTTTAATGTAAATAATATTGAGGTTATCCACTTTGATAGTAATAATAAGATAGATTATTATTTGAATGAGTGTAAATTGAGAGATTTGACATACAGCGAAACCTTGATGTCTTCGTGTATCAGCCACTGAAAGTAAGCAGCAAGTACAGCGACAATAAAGAAGCCAAATGGTATATTGGCCTTCATAGTGAGAGGATTTGAATATAGGAATAGGGTATTGGTGAGGCCATGCCTGGTGTATTGAATGCAGTTTTGGTATTATTGTGCTGTAGAGGGAATACAACAAAGGTGTATCAGGCTGATTTTTAGGATGGTCATATGAGGAGATACTAAATCAGTTAGGATTATATTAATTGGAAATTAGAAGAGTGAGAGGGAATCCCATAGAAACCTATAAAATTCTAACTTGATATATTACAGTGGGGAAGTCCAAAACTAGGTGCCATAGTTTGAGGATGCTGAAGTGAGGAGAAGTTTCTTCACCCAAAAGGTGGTTCATGTATGAATTTCACTACCACAGAAAGAGTTGAGGCCAAAACACCATTTGATTTCAGGGAAAAATAAAATGTAGATCTTGAGGATAAAGGGATCGAGGGATATGGTGGGGCGGGGAGGAGGGCAAATCAGGATATTGAATTTGATGAAGGCCATGATCAAAATAAATGGTGGAGCAGACTCAAAGGGCTGAATGACCTACTCCTGCTTCTGGTTTCTATATTCTTATTAGGGTGACTCATGCTGCCAATAGCTTTCTTTAGCTGTACGGTTAGCATATGTCATACTTGATGCTGTTCTCTGCATTTTTTGCAGCTGTACTGCTGCGGCCACCATGTCAAAGAACAAACTACAATACAGCGCAGGAAACAGGCCCTTCAGCCCTCCAAACCTGCGCCACTCATTGGTCCAACTAGACCATTCATTTGTATCCCTCCATTCCCAGTCTGCTCATGTGACTATCCAGATAAGTCTTAAACAATCCCAGCATGTCTGCTTCCACCACCTTGCTTGGCAGTGCATTCCAGACCTCCACCAGTATCGGAGTAACATACATCTTTTTGATATCTCAGTTAAACCTTACCCCCTTCACCTTGAACCTGTGACCCCTCGTGACTGTCACCTCCAACCTGGGAAAAAGCTTCCCACTGTTCACCCTATCTATGCCCTTCATAATCTTATATACCTCTACTTGATTTCCTCTCATTCTCTGTCTTTCCAGGGAGAACAATCGCAATTTACCCAATCTCTCCTCGTAGCTAAGGCCGTCCATATCAGGCAACATCCTGGTAAACCTTTTTTGTACTCTCTTCAAAGCCTCCTTGTCCTGTGGGTTGTCCTATTTTTAGCAGTCGAATCACACTGTGCTACCAGGTTCTGTAGTAGACAGTTTAATACCCTCATAGTTGCCACATACATTTTTTGGGAGAGGGAAATTTTGCACCTTTAGATGCTATGTTGGTAGCCTTGATGTCCTGTGCCCTCTACCCCTGTCCTAAATACCCTGAAAATGACTGTAAGGTTATTTACAAAAATTGTTTGTAATACACTCTCAACTCTGATGAATGCCATGTAAGTCAGGGTCTTTAATTGTCCTTTTCACCACTTCCGTGGAAGTAGGAAGAAAGAAACATTTTTTTCTCTCAGACAACTGCACAATGTGATGCTGAGGTTCTGTTAAGATGTGGAAGTCACTGTTGACAAACTCGGCAAGGTACTGACTCCTCCATTCTATACAACTGCTGAATCAATCCTTACACCATTCCCATCAACTGTTAGGATGGGAACAAAGGTTGTGATAGACGGGCCACATACAGTCATCATCACATTGTATAAAACAAGACGGTTTTTCTAGGTTAGATATTTGGTTATCTATGTGATGCCCTAGAAGACTTGTTTTATTTCGGAAGATTCTCAATATTGTCAATATTCTCTTCAAATTTGCTTTGATGCTTGAATTTGCAGTATTCCAGGATTGAAGCGTGTGAAACGACAAGAACAGTCACATTGGAAGTCCTATTCCTCATCGTGTATGTAAGTGCTCCATAGATGATCATTGGCTACTAGATGTAACCCAGAAGGGATATAATAGTGCCATGCGAGGGACCTGCTGCCCCACTTAGGGAAGCATAGCTGGTCAGTTATCACAGAAGGACGTCTTAATATCGTTTGCTTGTATATTACTGCCCAGGCTGGGACCAACTCAATCGAACGGCAAGGAGTTAGCGAATAAAGCAACGACAAACTCGAATTTGGTATTGTATCCAAACATGGTAGTGGCAAACTTGATTGTCCACACCCTATTTGACCATAAAACCAGCAGTACCAAGAGGGTTTTTGGGTTACATCTAGTGGCCAATGATCATCTAAGGAGCACTTACGTACACAATGAGGACTTTCAATGTGACTATTCTTGTCGTTTCACATGCTTCAATGACTATCGGACGTGATTATATGAGACGTCTTTGAGACGTCTTCTATTCTTAAGAATAGAAGATTGGTTAGGGCAAGATTAGGGCCAGTCATAGACAGCAGTGGGAAGTTGTGCATGGAGCCTGAAAAGATTGGAGAGGTACTGAATAAATGTTTCTCTTCGGTATTCGCGCAGGGTGATGTAAATGTATTTATGGAGAACACTGAGGTACAGGGTAGCAAACTGGAAGGTATCAAAGTAGATAGGGAGGATGTGCTAGATATTCTCGAGGGTTTGAAGTTGGGTAAGTCCCCTGGGCCGGACGGGATTTACCCTAGGCTTCTCTGGGAGGCAAGAGAGGAGATTGCAGAGCCTCTGGCTCTGATCTTCAGGTCGTCGTTGGTTACGGGTGTGGTTCCGGACGACTGGAGGATAGCGAATGTGGTCCCATTGTTCAAGAAGGGGAAGAGAGACCTTCCAGGGAATTATAGGCCAGTGAGTCTTACTTCTGTTATGGGCAAAGTATTGGAGAGAATTATTAGGGATAGGATTTATAGTTATTTTAGAGAGAAATGAATTGATTGGGGATAGTCAGCATGGTTTTGTGAAGGGTAGGTCGTGCCTTACTAACCTCATTGAGTTTTTTGAAAAGTGACTAAGGAGGTGGATGGGGGTAAGGCGGTTGATGTGGTATATATGGACTTTAGTAAGGCGTGTGATAAGGTGGCCCATGGAAGACTTCTGCAGAAAATGCAGATGTATGGGATAGAGGGTGATTTAGCTAATTGGTTTAGGAATTGGCTAGCAGATAGAAGACAGAGGGTGGTGGTTGATGGGAGATATTCATCGTGGAGTTCGGTTACAAGTGGTGTACCTCAGGGGTCTGTTTTGGGGCCCCTGTTGTTTGTAATTTTTATAAATGATCTGGATGAGGGTATTGAAGGATGGATTAGTAAATTTGCAGATGACACTAAAGTCGGTGGAGTGGTAGATAGTGAAGAGGGTTGTTATAGTTTGCAGAGGGACTTGGACAAGTTGCAGAGCTGGGCCGAGAGGTGGCAAATGGAGTTTAATGTTGAAAAGTGTGAGGTAATGCACTATGGCAGAAATAATAAATGTGTAGAGTATAGGGCAAATGGTAGGATTCTTAGCAGTCTAGATGAACAGAGGGATGTTGGTGTGTATGTGCATAGATCCCTGAAAGTAGGCAGTCAGGTCGAGAAGGTTGTTAGGAAGGCATATGGAGTCTTGGCTTTTATTGGTAGAGGGATTGAATTTCGGAGCCGCAACGTCATGTTGCAACTGTACACAACTCTAGTGCGGCCGCACTTGGAGTATTGTGTGCAGTTCTGGTCCCCACATTATAAGAAAGATGTGGAGGCATTGGAGAGGGTACAGAGGAGGTTTACCAGGATGTTGCTTGGTATGGAGGGCAGGTCTTATGAGGAGAGGCTGAGGGATTTGAGGTTTTTTTCGTTAGAAAGGAGGAGGCTAAGAGGGGACCTGATCGAAACATATAAGATGATTAGAGGTTTAGATAGGGTGGACAGTGATAGCCTTTTTCCTAGGATGGAGAAAGCTAGCACTAGGGGACACAGCTTTAAGTTAAGGGGTTTGAGTTATAGGATGGATATCAGAGGTAGGTTCTTTACTCAAAGAGTGATTAGGGAGTGGAATGCCCTGCCTGCAGCTGTTGTAGATGCGCCAAGTTTGATGGCGTTTAAGAGGTTAGTTGATAAGTATATGGAAGAGAAGGGAATGGTTTAGTTTGGAGGGTCATTGCTTTTTATATTGGTCGGCGCAACATCGAAGGCCGAAGGGCCTGTTCTGTGCTGTAATATTCTATGTTCTATCAAGCAGTTAAGTAAATTAATTAACATTTGAAAACTGCACCAAGTGTCAAATAACAGAACCAACCAGAGTTGACAACCCGACATGGATCCTGAAATCCATTCACCCAGTCACTGACCTTATTGATTATGTTCGTAGACTTCCTTCCCACTATCCCCTCCTTTGGCTCAGTATTTATATCTGACTTTTCTTCAGCGAAGGGTTTTGGGATGTATTTCTACATTTAAGGTGCTATGTAACTATTGTTGTACATCGTAATCGATTTTTTGTCGACAGAGCATTAATTTTCATTAATTTTGAGAATGTCACGCGAATTCAAGTTATTGTTTTTCTCGATCCGCCTTGTAAATTGAACTCTTGGGCAGGTTGCAGGTGACCATTATCAGCGGATTTGTAATCAAATGTGAATCAACGTTCTCGGGAAGATAATTGGGAGGAATTGGGTAAGATGTTCTTTTCTGGTTACGGGTTGGTATCAGATTTTGATCTTGTACAGAACGGTTTCAAGATATAAAGGTTGCCCACTCAATGCGTAAAGCCATCAAAGTTTCTGTAATGAAACTTCCGGAGGAGTTGCATGACTTTTGGTTGGACATACTCTCTTGAAATTTCCAACAATGACAACTTGCATTTACAAAGGGCCTTTAACATAGGAAAAGCATAGGCTTTTCTCCATAATGTAGTTAGACTTAATTTGAGATTTTAAAAAAAAGAATTAGGGAGGTCCTTTTTTTGGTCAAAATGTAAAACAGCCTTCAAACGGATACAATGCAGACGTGCCTGTTTGAAAGTGATGGGATTAGCACAGAATCTTTTTGTCCTATTGGTGATCACCATGACGTGAGCTGTCTTAAACATGCTAATTAGGTACTTGAAGTATGAATACTCAAGAGCTGATTTTTGTGAAACGGTATATGCGGGTTTCTTGCGCTCATCTCCAGTGAAAATGTAGCATTTTGCACAATGGCTGAGGGTCTAAGATAGGTACATGTACTCGAAAGTCTGGGTGGAAGAGGTCCAGATGAGGAGAGATGTTGTGTTCTACAGAAGACAAGATTGTCACGTTCCACCCCTCACCCCACCCCCCACTCCCATTCTTCTGTTTTGCAGCTCTGCCTTACCTCATATCTTCCTTCTATGCTGCATGCAAGGACCCTTGGCAAGATGCACATGACCAAGTATGCCCATTCTCCTGGTGACTCCAAACAGATGCATGTTAAGCTAGAGAAGCATTGCATTTATATTCTAAGAGAACACCTCGTAGAATTTCTGGAATAAAAGTTGACCACGTGTTGGCAAAGTGTCCCAGAAAGTCTCCCGACTTTCACAACCCTCTTAACAGCTGTAACATCAATCACCAGCAGGTGGGGACTATCCACTAAAGTGGTGAATATCCCTTTGTATGATTGAAATCAACATCAATGCCATGTTTGTTCACAAACACTTCAGTATATTGCATTATTTCGAAACCTGGTAGCCTTTATTTACAAATAGTATGCATTAAACCTTTTCCCCTTCCTATTATGGATCAGGAACATGGCAAGTTTTTTGCAAACAAGTTTCAGACTGGACAGCAAGCTACAAGTGACCTCAATGTCCCTGGACTAAATATGGATGAGAATCTGTTCCTGCTATTTGTCATTTTCTGGTGACTCCAGCTGAAAATGTTTCTGTGGAGGTCAAATAGGATCAGGAGAACATGAGACTATAGTGTCAGTTGTGCTTGAACATCCGACTCACACTTGCTCTTGTTCAGGTGAGACGGCAATGATTTTTGAGTACTTGTTTTACCGAGTGTTAGAAATGTAAGATCTGAAGTGGTGAAGTTTGGATACTGAGCCAACAGGAGTTGGCAGAGTTGTTGATACACCCTGAATATCTTATGAAAGGAAAGAACAGCAACCGTAGCAGTGAAATTTTCCATGTGGGGCCCACCATTTGGCTGAATGTGCAATCTGCCTCCAGGATACAACTGAACAAATATAGAAACTGCAGGAACCTATAGTCGGTGGAATTTCACTAACATGATCACTCTGGGCAATGACTATTTGCCTGTTATTTACATGGGAAGTGATTCAGTTGCCCATCGTGTGAAAGCATCAGAGTATTTCCACTGGCCAGAAATCAGTTAAGTGCTCAGACTGCAGCATAATCTTTAAAAGTTCAGAAAAACTGGTTCACCAGCTGAAGAGTGAATTTTTAAATGTTCTGTGTCTAGAAAGGAATTCACCCGTTCAACGCACTGGCTAAATCACCAGTACACACATACTGGTGAGAAACAATTTTCCTTACTGAATGTGGGAGGAGGTTTACACAGCCATATAATCTGCTCATTCAATAGCATATTCACACAGGAGTGAAGCTGTTTAAGTGATCAGCATGTGGAAAGGGGTTATTTCAGATGTCCTCTCTGCTGACACACCAGCATATTCACATTGGAGACAGATTGCCAAGAGAGAAAGTAGGAGAACTCGAGAAGTGACTGGTACTGGTCCAGACTGGTCTTGTATACCTTAAATGGAACTCCAGTTTGGATATGTACCGTTAAATTCCGAGCTTTACTGTTTTTTTTCCTTCTGGGATATATGTTTACTGACCACCTCCTATCACATGAGTGGATTCACATAGGAGAGAGTCCATTTAAATGATTGGCCTGTGAAAAAGATTTCGCTCATTAATCCTCTCTGATGAGCCAGGGATACATTTCGTCTCGGTGTAGGACTAGAAATGGCAATTATTTCTCACTCCACAGACGCTGCTAGACCTGCTGAGTTTTTTTCCTATTTTCTGTTTTTATTTCAGATTTCCAGCATCTGCAGTATTTTGCTTTTATTCGTACTTGGCTGCAGTTGATGCTGTGAACTGTGGTCAGGATTGAACCTTGTTACGGTTATGAAATTTATTTTGAGCTTAATAACACTAGATCTGAGCTGACATTTAATATATTTATTTTTAAGGTAAACCAAATTTAAAAACGCAGAATTTGTATTTATAAGACTCCTTTCATAACCTCAGGACTTTGCAGCCAATGCAGCATTTCTTTGAAGTGTGGCTGTTGTCAAGTTGTTAAGTTCTCTTAAGATATCACGCAAAGTAACCTGGAGGCTCTGTACTTACCTCTTAAAATTCCTGTGTGTGATCAATTCCATTGCTTCAATAATTCAGCAGAAATTAATCCAATAAAACAAAAAAAAGAATCAATTTCTAGTGTGCAATCAGCTCTGCTTATTGATATGTACGCTCCAAAAAATTGGAAAGTATTAAATGACAATTATCCTGATTAGCAGAGCACACCAGCTCTGGTTCACATTATCTATCATCTGGGTGCTGGGAAGATATTGGGGGGGCGGGGGGGCGTGTGCGGGGGTGAGTGATGTTTGTGGTCTTTTATCAAGAATCCTTCAAATTTGTTCCCGTGTCTGGTGATCTGTTTTTGTTACTGGGATACCTCCATAATATTGCACAACGGCTAGGTTCCATAATTAGGGAATGTAACACATTGAGTCATATTGAAGGCAAAATACTGCGAAACCTAGGATCTCAAACAAAAATAGAAAATGTTGGAAAATCTCAGCAGGTCTGACACAGATTTTCCAGCATTTTCTGTTTTTCTGACATTGAATTATGTATTGGGCTTAACGTATCAAGTGAGTCCATTTGACTTTGGAAACTATCAGAATCATACATCATAGAAGAAAGCCGTTAGACCAATTGTGCCTGCATCAGGCACCTCACTGAGGTCTGTCAACTTCTCTGCCTTTTCATATAACATTCCAATTCGTACTTTTAAGAAGATACCTAATTTGCAATTGAACAGTTTTGTTGAAAATGTTTCATAAATATTTCAGGCAGTGTATTCCACATCATAATTCACTGGACATAAAAAAAAACCCCTCTCTCCTCTCTGAATATTTTTAAAATCATTTAAACTCATTGTCTATAAATAACAGACAGTCTAGCCAGAGTGACCGTCAAAACATCAAGATTAGCTAAATTGAAATGATAAAGCAAATAATGTAACAGATACAGTGAAAGATTCACAACTCAAAAAAAGTTCTTTACCAAATAAAAACTTTCAAATAAACGCCCATTATCCTTTATGCCAGAAAGTTTCAGGTATGTTAATACTTTTCAAACTATCATTGGTTGATTTTGATTCTTGGAGATTAAAAACAGTATTGATTATGTTTGAATTATGTCTTTTCAACTGAATGGGTATGCAGTAGTATATGGCAGTCAGTTTGGCACAGTATTTTTGCCCATTTTTGATCTTTTAAACTCCAAACTAAGTTATGTTACTGGTATGAGGGCAATTGTTTTATATAAATGTGGTTCACTTGCATTGAACAAAGACATAGTCCTAGCCAACCTCCAAGTGTTTTGGTTAAACTTATTCTTGCAAAGAATGAAGTTGGTATTTTTATTGTTTTCTCAAAAGTCTGGGATATTCTGTATCCAGCTTGGTCGTGCTCTTCAACTTGAGAAAGGATGCTTAAAGTGGTCAGTCGAAGATGAACTATCCAGTTCACACTGCCCACATTTCCTTTTTATTGAATTCAACACCACAAAAATACACATCTCTGCTCCTTCTATCCATCTTTTATGCACTGTAGTTGCTGAGTTTAAATGTATAACAGTGGCTGCATTCAATTGTAATCCATTGATTCGAAAAAAATAAATGTTTTGAATATGTAGATAAGAACTTTAATTCTGATTTAACCTGGAATCAAGAGTCAATGAACGTCAATGAGGGCAGAGGTGATTGGAATAATATTTTGAGGGTGTCCACAAGACCATAAAATATAGGAGCACAAGTAGGTTATTTGGCACATCAAGTCTTCTCCACCATTCATTGAGATCATGACTGATCTAATATGTTAACCCTCAATGCCACGTTCCTGCTTTCCACCCATAATCCTTGATCCCTCTACGGTTTAAAAATCTATCTCAGCCTTGGATCTCGTTAATTACTTAGCCTCCATGACTGTCTGCGGTAAATAATTCCACATATTGACTACCCTCTGTGAGAAGAAATTCCTCCTAATGTATTTTAAATGGATGACCTCTTACTCTGGGATTATACCTTCTGATCCTTATACTCTCCGCCAGAATCTACCCTGAATCTACCCTTTCAGAGTCCTCTGAGAATCCTATATGTCTCAATGAAATCATGCCTCATTCTTTCCAAACTCCAATGAGTGCAGGCCAAAACCTACTTAACCTCTCCTCATAAGAAATTCCCTCCATATCCGGGATCAACCTCATAAATCTTTTCTGGACTTACTCCAGTGGTCGAATATCTTTTCTCAGATAAGGGGACCAAAACTGTTCGCAAGATTCACAGATTTTCTGGGATTGAAAACAGAATTAAATTGCGCCATGTCTTTGTGCATCAGAATCTTCCTTAACTGTTTTTTGTTCCTAGATAAAGATAAACTTGGAGTGGACGACTGGATTGTGTGGGACTGAAAGGAGTCTGCTGGATAATTTGATAGAGTCCATTTGAAACTTCAAAGGATGAGCAAAACCAAAGATAACGATATCTCGGTGGAGAAGTATAAGTTTTGTGGACACACTTTATCGATTACGATGTTTAAAGGATCTTCGTTAGGCCTTTCTGCTTATGTCTGGGGACCTGTAAGTCTAGTATTTTCCAACGCACTTATTCATTTCTACAATTTCGGTCATATTGGCTTGGATTAGAAACCGGTTTCATTGGGTGTGTAGCTGCAGAGTCAGTTCTCAGTCTGATTCGGACACAAAATGGCACAAGCTCCAAAATGGAAAGGAAGGTTTAGCGACTTGGATTGTCACCGTGGATTTCCGAAACACTGCATATTGTTATAATAGTTTGGGATTTCTGCATTGGCTTTCTTTCCATGATTGCGTAAATCTTTTAGTAATTGTGATGCATCAGCAGGCGACCATGACCTACGGCTGCTCATGGTAGATACTGTCCAGCATGGTTCGCCTGTTTGTGGTTGAATAGTGTCACGACACCGTTTATATCAACCCAGAGGACTGGGTGGCGTCGATTTGACAGTTCAGCTCCATGATAGTGTCTCCCACTAGACTTTTCACTGTTGCGTTCAAACCCCAGCATGGCCCTGCTTCTCTTCGTCTCTTGTAGCCTCCTCCAGCTCTGACTTCTGTACTCCTCTGTCCAGACCTCTTGTGCAATCCTGGTTTCAAGGTTCCGGCAATGGTGGCCCTGCTTTCTGCTACCAAAGCCATAAGGTCCATAATTTCCTCGCTAAACTTTTCCAGTTCCTGTTCCTCTTTTCAGATGTACATGAAAAACAACTTTTTGCATCTCAGCTGTCCCAATATTTCCTTGCAAGTCTGTTGATGGAGAGTTAATTGAGATTGTTCCAGTGAAATGCTTTAATACATTGAAGATGCTATGTAAATACGTTTTTTGTTGTTGAACTTATCAGCTGTTGATGCAGAGGTACCACTGAACCAAGACTGACATTTTTTTAGATGATTTTTATGTTATAGAAATTACTGGAATAATCCAGAAAATAACGTACTCAAATGACTCCAAGAGCGTTTGAGAATATATAACCAGTCTCACTTGTGGCCTGGCCTATATTTCCTGCTCCCCCAAATACTGTCAGAGGTGGTTTGCATGGGAAGCATTTAAGACAGCTCACCTATTTAAGAAGGTGGCACAGTGGTTAGCACTGCTGCCTCACAGTGCCAGGGACCTGGGTTTGATTCCCAGCTTGGGGCACTACCTGTATGGATTTTTTCCTATGTCTGTGTGGGTTTCCTGCAGGTGCTCTGGTTTCCTCCCACAATCCAAAGATGTGTAAGTTAGATGTGTTGGCCATGCTAAATCCTCCCTCAGTGTACCCAAACAGGCACCAGAGTGTAGCAGCTAGGGGATTTTCACAGTAACTTCATTGCAGTGTGAATGAAAGTGACTTGTGACTAACAAATAAACTGTAACTTTAAGATCTTGCCACTAGTTATCTGGACAAGTGACGATGTGAATTATCCATATCCGTATTTTGAAACTGAAAAAAATGCGATTATTGTCATTGACTTCATTAACCACTTCCATTTTGTATCAAGTAAGCTTTTAAATCCCAATTTAATAATTTGACTCCCGATTGCAAATGCTGTGGGCAAACTATGTCAGTTGGTTTCATGAAAGGTATTTGTTTGATGCCAGTATTCTGCTTTATTTTGCTTGGCAGTCAGACTAAGGAACCATTTACCTCAGACAGGCAATGCAAGGAGATTGCAGCCCATATCCTTATTTTAAATTCTGACCCAATTAAAGTATTGTATCACTCCATTACTTTCCCAGCTTTCAAAGATTAATAATTTGTGTACAGGAAGAAGGAGAGGAATAGTAGCAAGAAGTGCAATTGGACTAACTCTGTCTTCATTATATTTTCCTTCATGATTTTTCTTAGATCCTGAACACACCTCCAAAACAGTATGTTCGGTCTTGACTTATCTGCTTGATTCTGTCAAGATGGCTTGGCCTACCCACACAAATTTGCTTAAGTGATCTTTTGACATCCTCCCCACCACCTAATCCCTACAATCATCCTTTTCTGTCTCTTCCCGCATTGCCCTCGTTCCCTGTATACATTGTCAAATTGCTCAGCAATAATGAGTGCTTCTCTCATCAGGCAGTTGTACTTTGTAAGTACTTCCAAGATCAGAAGATTGATTTTACTGGGAAGAAGGTCCTTGAACTAGGTTCTGGCACTGGATTGGTGGGAATTTTGGTGGCGCTTCTGGGTAAGTTAGCTCATCTTTCACTTTTGAAGTAAGAAAAAACAAATCCGCAACAATAATAAACGTATAAAATAGTGATGTAAATGCAAGTTTACACACCAGTGGCCTATGGGCAAAATGTTGTCTCTGAAACAAAAACAGCAAATGATGGAAAATCTTGGCAGGTCTGATGGCATCTGGGCAAGAGAACAGAGTCAACATTTAGAGTCTGAATAATTCTTTTTAGAGCTAAAGAGAACGGGAAATAGGAGGAGAATTATACTGCTGTGGGCATCGGGGTGGGAAGTGGGGTGTAGAACAAAGTATGTAAAAGGACAACCTGGAAAAGGTAGCAGATGATTCTAGTGGGATGGGCCATTCTATGTGGTCGCCAGAGATAGTTTTCAAAATCCTAGCCAAGCAGCTATGTTGGAGTGGAACATCCTGCAAAGACCGAGGCAATGGTCTAGTGGTATTATTAGATTATTAGATTATTAATCCAGAAACTCAGCTAATGTTCTGGGGATCTGGATTTGAATCCCATCATGGCAGATGATGGAATTTGAATTCAATAAAAAAATATCTGAAATTAAGAATCACTGATCACCATGAAACCATTGTTGATTGTTGGAAAAACCAATCTGGTTCATTTATGTGCTTTAGGGAAGGAAACCTGCTGTTCCTTCCCTAGTCTGGTCTACATGTGACTCCAGAGTCACAGCAATGTGTTGACTCTCAACTGCTCTTGGGCCATTAGAGATGGACAATAAATGGTGGCCAGCCAGTGAGACCCATGTCTCACGGATGAATAGAAAAAAAAGCTGTTTCTCCAATCATTGGCTGTACCCCTCCAATGATTACTGCTGATGGACTGATGATCAGCAGCAAATGTGCTAGAAAAGCAAACTCTGACTGGAGGAGCAATGAAGGTCAGCATCAGTGATTTTGCTGGAAAGAGGTTTTCTTCTGGGGGAGGTGGGGGAAAATGAGTGCCAATGTCCAGGGAACAAGAAGACAAGTTTTGGGCCCAGTAATCGGAAAGATACGTGTCAGCTCTGGAGTTGAAGAACCAGAATGCTAAAGCCTTGGAAAGAGGGTTTTGGCATGTGGTCTGGGAGAGAGGTGTTGCAGAAATTGAGTCAGAAGATGCTGCCTGTGAGTGACTTGAGAGTGTGAGTGTGCACAAATGTGTATAGATGTTTCTATTTTTTTTAATTTAACGATGTATTGCTATTAAAAAATTTTTGATCAGTTGTATTTTTCTTTATTTTTTTTATTAGAAATTCAGTTTAAATTTCTGCCAAATTGTTCCAAAACTTGGTTATTCACCCTGTATGCAAGGAAATACTGAAAATGTGCCCTCGCCCAACAAAAAAGGTTGGATGGGCCTGACATAATGTGAAACTAATGCTTTCCTACTGGTAAATTTTGATTTTGTTTAACATTCCATTTACTGTTGTTCTGACCTCTACAGTTACTTTTCAGAGTGAATATTCCCATAGATATTAATGCATATTTTTATGTCACTATTCACAGTATTTTCATTGTTGTCATATCTAGTGTCTATAGCTAATCCACTGTTCAAAGTGCTTATATCAATCATTATTATTTCCTGTAAATGACTTAACCAATATGCAAAGCTCCTATGCCTCAGTTATTCATAGTCTTTGTTCTGCAGTAATGATGCACTGTATTTAATCATCTAGCAATGGGGCATGATTTAGCACATAGTTATAGTCATAATCCATTGCATTCACAATGATATTGGCAAATTATACTATTTATCTCTGAATTTTCACTTCATTTTAAAAATCCTTCGAGTCTTTCTTTCAAGCATACCTTTCTATAATCCCTGTTGCAGTCTCCATAGAGATGGATAACTTTAAAAGGTGGAAGACGTGGAGGGAATGTCTACTGAGTCCCTGTGGGTGGAAGTTAGGAACAGCAAAGGGTCGATAACTTTGCTGGGTGTATTCTATAGGCCACCCAATAGCGACAGGGAAGTTGAGGTGCAGATAGGGAAACAGATCCTAGACAGATGTAGAAATAGCAGGGTTGTCGTGATGGGAGATTTCAATTTCCCAAACATCGACTGGAATTTCCCAAGGGTAAGGGGTTTGGATGGGGAGGAGTTTGTTAGGTGTGTTCCGGGAAAGTTTCCTGACACAGTACGTGGAAAAGCCTACGAGAGGAGAGGCTGTACTTGACCTGGTGTTAGCTAATGAGCCAGGACAGGTGTCGGATCTCATGGTAGGTGAGCATCTTGGGAATGGAGATCATAATTCTATCTCTTTCACAATAGCAATGGAAAGAGATAGGATCAGGCAGGCTAGGAAGGTGTATGTCTGGAGTAAGGGGAAATATGAAAACATTAGGCAGGTAATTGGACGAATAAACTGGAAGGAGGCGTTCTTGGGGAAGAGTACAGAAGGAAAGTGGCGGGTATTCAAGGAATGTCTGTCTGGGGCTCTGCAAGACAACGTTCTGAGGAGACAAGGAAGTTTTGGTAGGACGCAGGAACCGTGGTGCATGAAGGTTATGGTGAACCTAGTCAGGAAGAAAAGAAAGGTGTATAAAAGGTTCAGAGAGCTAGGAGATGTTAGGGATCTAGAAGAGTATAAGGTGTGTTGAAGGGAGCTTAAAAAGGAAATTAGGAGAGCCAGAAGGGGTCATGAGAAGGCCTTGGTGGGTAAGATTAAGGAGAATCCCAAGACCTTCTACAAATATGTGAAAAGTAAAAGAATGAGAAGAGAAGGGATAGGACCTATAAAAGGTGGAGGGGGAAAAGTCTGTGAATCCGGAAGAAATGGCAGAGGTGCTTAACGAGTACTTTGCCTCGGTATTCACGGTGGAAAGTGAACTGGGAGGTTGTACTGCAGGTTTGAGGCAAACGGAAAAGATTGAGTATGTGGATGTTAGAAAAGAGGATGTGTTAGACCTGTTAAATTCTATCAAGATAGACAAGTCGCCGGGACCGGATGGGATGTACCGCAGGTTATTGTGGGAGGTGAGGGAAGTGGTTGCAGAGCCCCTGGCGATGATCTTTGCATTGTCCATGGAAACGGGAGAGGTTCCGGATGATTGGAGGAATCCAGATGTGGTTCCTATCTTTAAGAAAAGGAACAAGGATAGTCCAGGAAATTACCAACCGGTGAGTCTGACTTCAGTGGTTGGTAAGCTGATGGAGAGGCTTCTGAGGGTTAAGATTTATGAACATTTGGAGAAGTTTAGACTGATCAGAAATAGTCAGCATGATTTTGTCAAGGGCAGGTCATGCCTTACGAGCCTAGTTGAGTTCTTCGATGGACGTAGTGTACATGGACTTTAGCAAGGCATTTGATAAGGTCCCCCATGCAAGGCTTCTGGTGAAGGTGAGAGGGCATGGGATCCAAGGGGCTTTGGTCTCGTGGATCTAGAACTGGCTTGCCGGCAGAAGGCAGAGAGTGGTTGTGGATGGGTCTTGTTCTGCATGGAGGTCGGTGACCAGTGGAGTGCTCCAGGGATCTGTTCTGGGACCGCTGCTGTTTGTCATTTTCATAAATGACCTGGATGAGGAAGTGGAAGGATGGGTTAGTAAGTTCGCCGACGATACAAAGATCGGTGGTGTTGTGGATGGTCTGGAGGGATGTCAAAAGTTGCAGCAGGACATAGGCAGGATGCAAGACTGGGCGGAGAAGTGGAAGATGGACTTCAATGTGGATAAATGTGTAGTGGTCCATTTTGGCAGGAATAATGGGATGAAGGAGTACCATATAAGGGGTAGGAGCCTTAGCTGTGTTGTACAGCAGAAGGATCTCGGGGTCCGGGTCCGTAGGACTCTTAAATCAGCCTCACAGGTGGAGGAAGTGGTCAAGAAGGCATATGGTGTACTGGCCTTCATTAATTGAGGAATTGAGTTTAGGAGTCAGGAGGTAATGATGCAGCTCTATAAGATCCTTGTCAGACCCCACTTGGAGTATTGTGCGCAGTTCTGGTCGCCTCACTATAGGAAGGATGTATTGAGAGAGTGCAGAGGAGATTTACAAGGATACTGCCTGGATTGGGAGGCAGGCCTTATGAAGATAGGTTGAGGGAGCTGGGACTCTTCTCACTGGAGAGACATAGGTTGAGAGGCGACCTGATAGAGGTTTATAAAATGTTGAGAGGAATAGGTAGGGTGGATTCTCAGAGACTATTTCCCCGAGCTGAAATGGTCACTACGAGAGGACACAGATTTAAGGTGCAGGGAAGCAAATACAGAGGGGATGTTAGGGGTAAGTTTTTCACTCAGAGGGTGGTGAGTGAATGGAATCGGCTGCCATCGGAGGTGGTAGAGGCAAACTTGCTGGGGCCTTTTAAAAAACTTCTGGATGAGTATATGGAAATGAATGGGATAGGGGGTTATAGATAGGTCTGTGGATTGGTAGATATAGATGCGATTGGCGCAACTCGTGGGCCGAAGGGCCTGTTTGTGCTGTAGTGTTCTATGTTCTATGTTCTGTGTAACTGGAACTTTCAGTTATGGATCAAAAGAGTAGCAGGGCAAGATGTAATGTTGAAAAACTGATTTTGTAACAAATGACTAAAAACACTATTTTCTTTTAGAAGCTAATTTACATGTTCAACTATATAAAGGAATATTCCCCTTGAATTCTCATCATACCATACTCCTTCGGCAATTTCAGTTTGTAGACCAAAAAGTTCACCATTGCTCCCAAGTTTCAAGGGATTCACATATCACTACCTCAGTGAGTAGTAACTTTGAGTGACTATAGCAATTTTCCTTTGCTTTCAGATAATATTTTAATCCAAGGAACAGCAGTGGCATCTGATCTAATTGTTTCTCTAACCTCAGCGATGTCAGCACGAAATCATGCACAATCCCTTTTGGCTGCAGGATGTGGCTCTTTTGCTAGAAATCATCTCTGTCCTGCTTTTAGACGTGGAAGCTTGCAAAACAAAGCAGCTTTTTCCCTCAAACTAAAGACATGTAACCCCCAACAACAGGATATGTCTGGACCAATTACTAGGTCAGTCGATAGACAGGGAAAATGCAAAAATTCTTTTCCTGTTATGGCTCTACTTCCTTGATCTGGGGAAACTGCTGCCTTGGGTCATTTCTGATGAGCAATTAACCCTGTCTACAGGTAAATATGGACAATCCACACAATTACAATTACTAGCACACACATATCACACTGCAACTGCATCCAAAACAAAAGTGTGAGCATTTACTTTCCCCCAATACTGCTCACTAAAATCTTGGCCTTTTCACAAGAAAAGATTTGTTTGGGTGGCTGTTGTATCCATAAGTATGGCCATTGGTTTACATACCTCACCATGTAGGTTGTCACTTTTCCTTTAGGTAAGAAATCCTGAGAACTCTCAGATATCCTGTTTACTTCACTTCCACAGTGATGACTTTTACTGCTGCAGTCAGTAAAACAACTGCTGTGAACTTGACCCAATAGCTTCTTCTGCTACACTGACTTGGAATACCCTGACAAATCCTTTCCATTCATTTCCAGTAATAAACATAAATATATCTGACCTGTTGCAATGGAACCATATAGGCTTCCAATCAACATGTCTACTTTTAGCACCTTCTTGTTTAGCATGAAATCTTTGCATTAGGAGCATCCAGTTGCTGTGAACCATTTCATTTACTTTTCTAATTGTTCACATCAAATGAAAAATGCCTCTATGCCCCTCTCCACATGTTTTGGACTTGCTTGGGCAAGTTTAAGCAAATCAGAACCTGGCTCCAAGTTGTGTGCATGTTCCATCCTACTGGTACCTTCTGTAGGCCCACAGAGAGTCTCCCCCCTCAGTTCAAAATGTTTGAATTGAAATTTTCCTTTCTCTCCAGTCCTGCCTCTCTATTTTTTTTTTCTTTTCTGCCTCTATCTTTTTGCGTTTCTTTCTTCATTCTCTCTTTTCCTCACCTGGAATTCTAACTCGAGCCTCTTCTGTTCCAACTGCATTTTTGGCTTTTTCTGCTTTTATGCTTATCCAGGCTCTTCATAATAAGTTTCAAAATTCCTGGCAACCAATTTTAACTTACCATCCTGTTTTCTCACTTTCAGTTTAAATTCTGAACTGAGCAATACAATGCATTTCTGTTGATGAACATAACTGACATGAAATATAATCATCCACATGTATTAAAATCAGAAAACTGAGCATACCGTCTTTTCATTTATAGATGGCTAAGGCAAGGGAGTGAGGGGTGAGGCAGGGAAGAAGGTTCAGAATGGCCCTACATTTTAGTAATGACTCTGTCCATGCCCTTCACCAGGTTTTGTCTACCAAGCATCAGATCTTGATGTTAGCTGACAGGAAGAGGAGACCATGCTCCCTGCCCAGGTGGATGGAGGTGGCCACAGAGGTCAGCAGCCATGGAGGTCATGTCTCAAAAGCAGAGGCAAAATGAAGTGGCTAAATGCGCTCCTGACTTGACAAGTCCTCACACAGAGTATTTGTGTGCAAGGAAGATACAGGGAAGGCTCAAAAATGCTTAAGCTTTGACAGAGTCTCTGAGGTCTAAGGCACCATTATGCATCACCGTAGCTGTTCATGGTCTCCGTGTGTCTGTGGTAGTGTGATTTAATTCAGTGGTCAGGTTGGGGTAGATGATGCTTGCAACCTGAGGGAGGTACACAACATAATGACTGTCATTCATTTACAGTCTGCATTTCCCTCTGAGTTTCAACAAGCACTGAACATAAGTTGCTGTAGTGATATGTATTTAAGTTGTTGCACGATGGCTTTAAGAGTCAGTTAGATGATTTGATGGAGATGACATTAGATGCATAGGCTGCTGTTTAGTTTCAGTTAGTGCTCTGTGCAGAGAAAACCTCTTTCAATAAACCTGTTGTGTGTTACTTTGAATCTACATGTGAAAATCACATCTTTTCTTTTTCTTAAAAACTTAAAACTCTTAACATAATTATGACATTACAAAACAAAAATTGGTGAGGAGGGTTGGACTTTGTTTTACAAAGAATATCAAGAAAAGGTCCTAAGTTTAAAAAAGTGGGTCCTCACACTTTGAATATTAAACATAAAACAATAAAAATAAATAGGATGAAGATTAAAATGTGAGTGGAGGAAGACTGTGCACAATTAAAAAGCATGTTGGCATGATTTCAAAAGAAGGTATTGTTTCAGAGAAGAAAGAGACTCCAGACAATATTTGGCATATTACGAGCTGCAGGCTCTTGCAATGAAGAAAACAAATCATGGAGTTACTCTGTTGAGTATTATCAGAACTTTGTAACAAGTGAATAAAATTTGCAAACAAATTGTACATGCCAGCTTTGCTCAGTACAATAGGAAGTAAACTTTCAATTTGTTCCAAAACTTGATTCATCCAGCAAAGCCAGGAGCCAAAACTTATGATGACTTAACAAACACCCTTGAAGAGCATTAAACTTCAAAGCCACTAATCATTGAGGAAGGGATCAGGTCCACCAAAGTGATCAAATGAACTGCGAAAATATTGCTCAATTTGTGGTGATTTAAAAAGGTTGGCACAATATTGTGAATTTGATGAATTGTTAAAAGATGCTCTTTGAGATTGTCTAGCGTGTGGTCTCCAAAATAAAGTTATCCAAAGAGGATTGCTTACTGAAAATGCTTTGACTGCAGTATAAATGGCAGTGTCAATGGAACTGGCTGCTTTATAGACTTCGCAATTTTGGTGCAGCAATAAAGATCCACAGGTTGGGAACAGCCCATATGGAGTCAAAACAGCAACAAGCATGTTACAAATGTGCCAAAATGGGTCAGCCAACAAGTGAATGCTGGAACAAGGACAGTCACTGCAAGAAATATGGCAAAATGGTCACACTGCAATAGGATTTTCAATTCCATTGAGAAAAATATTTACAAGAAGAATCTGAGCACCTTCAAGATGAAGAAGTTATATTCTTGAGAAATAATTTGGAGGGTGGCATAGTGGTACAGTGGTTAGCAGTGGTAATACCAAAATAGACCTACAGACCTTTTGAATAAGTGCCAGAGTGTATTCAAAGAGACACTGGACTCACAGAAAGGACTTCAGATGCATCTCAAGATAAAGCCTAATAGTCAACCAAGAAATCTCAAAACAAGAGCAGTGCCATATGGAATTTGTCCTATAGTTGAACAAGAGTTAGCACATAGTTATTTTTGTTGGCAGGATCTGGGTGCTCAGAACAAAAAAAAAAGTGGGACACTGTCAATCCTGTACACATATAAAAAATATACTACCATTGTCTCCTTTACATCCTTCAAAGTAGCCTAAAATGCCATGGCAACTAATACATGTAGATTTTGCTGGACTATTTGAATGATAGATGTTCTAATTCATAATTGATGCACACTCAAAGTGGCCATACATTTTTAGAATGAGATTTGTACAACTGAACAAATTATTGAAAAACTTGACAAAATCTTTGCAAATTTTGGTAAACCAGAATAGATCAGTAATAATAATAGTTCACAGTTTATGTCACGAGAATTTGAGGATTATTGCAAAAGAAATGCTCTTCGGTATATAAAATCTGCACCTGATTATCCATCACCAATGAATTATCTGAAAGATTCATACAGTCCTTGGAACATTCTTTAAAACATTCGAAAGAACATCTTTTTTAAATCATGTTATGTGAATTACCTTTTGGCATCTTATGGAAACACTACTCATGGAATTATCCAAAGTTCACGTGCTTACTCTTAAGGAGGAAGCTGAGAACTACATTTGATTTGTTTTTACCTTTAGAACTTCAGACATAGTAGGATGCCAACATCAATCTGAATGTCAGGAGACATATAAGGGCAAAATAATGCTCATTTCATCAGGAAGATTGAATGTTAGTGCATAATTATACCACAAGTCAGAAATGGATATCATCCATAGGTTTAGAAATAATGGATCCAATTTCTTTGATGGTTCAAACCAAAGATGAATCAGTTTGACACTGACATGCCGACCAATTATTGTCCACTTGAAATTATTTCTTAGAATGATCTCAAGAAGTACCAGCTTCTTTAGTCCCTAATGTTGTGAGCACTAAACTTAGTTTTAAAAAACTTAGTTGAATCTGAATTTTTCAATGATTTTAATTACTATACCACATGAGAATGATGCAGAATTAGCTCCAAATAAAGAAGAGTTTATAGAAGTTCCAGATCATACTTCTAGGATCAAGGACAGCCAAATTCAAGAACATCGTATACAAACAAAGAAGAATAGATATCTTCTTGATTGGCTTTCTTATTGACAGTGTATAATAATTAATGACACAAAGCACTATGTCTATGTTATTATTGATCTTAAGTATAACATTGTAGTAATTTATTGTCATAAACACTGAAGTACAGGGGGAGGAGTGTTATATATTTAAGTAGTGGCATGATTGCTTTAGCACACACATGCTGCTGTTTAATTTCGGTTTGTACTCTGTTCAGAGAACATCTCTTTCAATAAATCTGTTATGTGTAAATTTGAACCTATATGTGAAAACCATGTCTTTTTCTCCTTTTTTAAAAAAACCGAGAACCCTTAACATAGTTAGGACATTGCATTGAGAATAACCATTGCAATTGATAGCTCATTTCATGAGAAGTGGACACACAATGTCTGTGGATGAAAGAGGACTGGAGGTGTGGCATATCCATGCTGGCAATCATCATGCTGCTGGAGGAAAAAAATTCTCCTGCTGTCCTTAATGGAAGAGACTGCTCCATTTGCAGAAGAGAAGTTGGAGGGAGGCATGGACTGGTGAGAGTGCAAGAAATGTAAGAAGAGAAGTTGGAGGGAGACATGGACTGGTAAGAGTGCAAGAAATGTAAGTAGGTTGATTTATTTGAAGTAAGATTTATTGGGCTTGTGCAATACCTACCCCCATCCCATTGTAATCACACCTGCTTCTAGAGGCTTAACCTTGTTGAGAAAGCACACTTCAAGTGATGAATTCAAAACATTTATCAATAATTAAAAAGATAACAAGATAGGTAGAAAATTAATTGACAGATAGGAACCAGAGTAGGAATAAATGGGTCTTTTACCATGTTGCAGGCAGTGACTAGTGGTGTACCACAGGAATCGTGCTATGACCCCAGCTATTCACAATGTGTATCCGTGATTTAGATGAGAAAACTAAATGGAACATCTCCAAATTTGCAGATGATGCAATGCTGGGTGGGAGGGTGAGCTGTGAGAGGAATGTAGAAATACTTCAGTGTGATTTGGACAGTTTGAGTGAGTGGGCAAATACATAGCAGCTGCAGTATAATACAAATAAATGTAAGGTTATCCATATAGGTAGCAAAAGCAGGAAAGCGGACTCTTATCTGAATGGCTGTAAATTGAGAGAAGGGAATTCTTGACAAGACCAGGGTGCCTTTGTGTACCAGTGACTGAAGGTAAGAATGCAGGTGTAGCAGTCAGTAAAGAAGGCAAAAGGTAAATTGGCCTTCATCGCAGGAGCATTCGAGCAGAAGAGCAGGGATGTCTTGCTGCAATTACATACGGTCTTGGTGAGGCCAGACCTGGAATATTGTATGCAGTTTTAGCCTCCTGATCTAAAGAAGAATATTCTTATTATCGAGGGAGCACAGTGAAAATTTACTAGACTAATTCTTGGGATGGCCAGGCTGATGTGTAAGGAGAGATTGAGTTGGTTAGGATTATAGTCACAGGAGTTCAGAAGAATGGAGGGGAGGTCTCATAGAAATCCATAAAATTCTAACAAGACAGGACGCAGACTAGATGCAGGATTTTGCGATGGCAGGGGCTCCTGAACCAGGGGTCAGTATTTATGGGTACAGGCTAAACCTTGTAAGAAAGAGATGGGAAATTTTTTCACCTAGAGAATGGTGAGCCTGTGGAATTAGCTACTATATCAAGTAGCTGAGCACATATCTTTGAATGTTTTCAGGAAGGAGTTTGATGTAGCTCTTTGGGGGTAAAGGGATCAAAGGATAAGGGTGAAAGTAGAAAGAGGGTATGAGCTGAATGATCACTTATGATCACAAAGAATGACAGAGGGAACTCAAAAAGCCAAATGGTCTTCTCCTGCTACTATTTTCCATTCTCTCTACACCTCTCTCAACATTTATCTTTCTCAAAATAACTTCTCGAGATCCTTCCTTTTACGTCTTAAAAATATAGAAAGTTCAACGTGATGACTTTAGCTGGGCTAATGAATTAGCTTGTTAGAGTATGAGCTACCTGATGAGTTAAATCAAGGTGCATCATGCTCCTTATTTAAAGCTGGTGTGTCAGACTCTGAGCAACTAGAGAGCAGGCTGTGTACAGATGTATAATGCAAATAAAGCAACTAATGATGGGACTTTCACCTCCATAGAGTCATTACAGTGGTAACAAGGGAAAAGGAGTGACCTGAAAGAAGTTGCTGAACCACCACACATATTGAGAGTAAGCCATTGTTGAAAAAACATGCCGCTATTTGGGAAATTGAATTCTTTTGACCTCACAGTGGAGGACTGGACCCAATATGTGGAAAGGATGAAGTATTTCTTCAGGCCAAACATCATAACCTCAGATGAGAAGCAAAGGGTTATCCTGCTGACTGTGTGTGGACTTGAAGTGGAAATGCCAGCTTTGGACTGGGGTGAAAATAGAAAGCACTCTGACAACACCAGCTTAAAATCCAACAGGTTTATTTGTGTGTGGACAGCAACTTTTGCGATTATGCACAGTTTAACTTTCCCTGAGGCATCAGATGTAAAGTCTTTCTAAGAGTTATCAAACTTAGTTCAAGAATATTATGACGCCAAGTCACCCCTGATCCTGCGGAGGTACCATTTTTACTCCATATTTAGAGAAGCGGGAGAGTAAATCACCAGTTTCCTAACAAGGCTAAGATCTCTGGTGGAGGCTTGCTAATTCAGGAGGACACTAAATGAGATGGTCTGAGACTGACTGATGTGCAGAATTAATGATATGTCAATACAGAAATGCCTTTTGGTGGAGGGCCAGCTGGACGGTAAACAGACATTACAGCTGGCCTTGTCATTCAAAAAAGCAGCAAGCGGAGCATTGGTATCCCAATGGAGGTAGAGGCCAGCTCCAGGGAGACTGGGTTAGGGGACTACAACTGTGGGGCAGGCCATTACATAGCAGCCTTCAGAAGGATTCAGATACAAGGGAGCCCAAGATCGCCTGTAGAACTGCACCTGGACAAAGTCACGTTAAGCCCAGATTGACATCAGTTCCTGTAGAACCTCATCCAATATGACATTGTTATGGTTGCCAGTGTCAGGTTGCAGAGGAAAAGCGAGTCTCCTGAACCAACACAGCCGAAAAGAACATGTAGCCCAAGGGACAGGAGAATGCACAACCTGGAAAGTCTCCTTACCTTTGACGAGGAACAACTATTCTGCATAGCGATGACAAAATCAGAACCCAGCAAAATGTCAGTGAGCAGTAATGGATATCCAATTTTAATGGAGGTGAACACAGGTACAGCCATATCGGTCATGGCAGAGAAAGTGTTTAACATGATATGCACTGGGTTCCAATTCTTAGCCCTGACCAAAACTTTGGCAAGGCTGAGGACCTGTACAGGGGAACCACAGAAAGTGACGGATACAACCCATGTGCCAGTTACTTGTTAGGCCCCCATCAATGGTAGTGGAA
Organism: Sphyrna mokarran; assembly: GCA_024679065.1. Taxonomy (NCBI): domain Eukaryota; kingdom Metazoa; phylum Chordata; class Chondrichthyes; order Carcharhiniformes; family Carcharhinidae; genus Sphyrna; species Sphyrna mokarran. Next base: position 61,700,182 of record JAGIQG010000015.1, read on the forward strand.
GGTTCAGGGCTGAGCCTATTAGGACGAAATTGGCTAAAAGAGATCCAGCTGGATTGGACAGATACCTTCCAGCTGGAAAATAGTCACCTGAGTGAGGCCCTGAGCAAATATCCAGAGGTTTCTCAGGAAGGCTTACAGACAATCAAAGGTGTCAAGGCAAAATTGCATGTTGATCTAGAGGCAGTCCTGTAGTTGTCTCATCAGCTCCATCAGGATACTTTGGAACTCGTGTTCTGCTAATCGCTTTTTCTAACCACAAGGCCAGCTGTCCCAAAACCCAACCAGTACCATTTGTGTTAAGGGAAAAGGTTGATGTGGAAATTAAAAGATTACTACGCGAAGGAATAATAAAACCGGTCCAGTTCACGGAATGGGTAACACTTGTGATTCCTAGCTTAAAGCCAGGTGTGCCTTTGCAATGATTTCAAACAGATGATAAATCGTTACTCTCAACTAGACAAATACCCAATTCTGAGGATTGAGGACCTGTACACAAATGTTGGCCAGAGGATTCCTATTCACAAAACTGGACATGAGCCACATATACCTGCAACTACAAGGCTGGATGAGGATTTGGAAAAATTCACCCTAATAAATAAACTGCAAGGCCTCTCCAGTATTAAAGATTGCTCTTCGGGGTTTTGTCAGCTTGTGCCATATTCCAAAGGAACATGGAGAGCAGTTAACATAGGTTGCCATTTACCTAGACGATGTCCTCATTACAGGTAAAACAAGGGCACAACATCTGCAGAATCGAGAGGAAATTCTCAGGAGATTTTCAGCAGGAGAGTGCATCTGAAAAACGAGAAATGCGTCTTTTTAGCACCACAAATAACCTACATCAGGTACAAAGTGGATAGATTGAACTTACATCCTCCGGAGGATCAGGAGCAAGTAATAAAAGACATCCCAGCTCCCAGAATCATCCAGGAGCTACAATCATTTTTAGGACTGGTAACAAATTATGTGAAATTCATACAGAATAAGGCCTCCAGTCTGGATCCGCTCCACCAATTGCTAACAAAGGGACAAACTTGGGAATAGTCAGCCCACCAAGACAGGGCCTTCAAAAAAATTTAACAGCAACTCTCATCTAAACATGTATTAGTACATTATAACCCCAAGAACAGATTGGTACTCACCTGTGACACTTCCCCATATGGAATGGGCACAATCCTGGCACACAGGTGGCAGAACGTACAAAAGTGGAAAATAGTGTATGGCTCCAGGACCCTAGCAATGGCAGAGTGAAGATATGCCCAGATTGAAAAGGAAGGACTCACAGAATTCTTAGCAGTTATAAAATTTCACCAATATTTATATGGGCGAAAATTTACGACTTAACAGATCATAAACACTTGCTGGGTCTACTGAAGGAAGACAAAGCAGCGTCGCCGATAGCGTCAGCTTGGATCCAGCATTGGGCATTATTGCTGGCGGCATATCAGTATCAATTGGAGCACTAATCGGGGACTACAGTGGCAAATGCCGATGCCTTAAGCCAACTACCGTTACTAGACACACACACCATTGGTACCCAGAATGGAGAAGACCGTGATGACGTTAAACATTATGGGTACCCTCCCGGTTGATGCACACAATATATGCCAGTGCAAACAGAAAGGCCCTGTATTGGCAAAGGTTGGCAAAGGTGAAGCACCTGGTGGTAACAAGGTAGCTGGAAAGACCAGTCCATCCACAGTTCTACTCACACTGGAGCAGGAAGGAGCAGATCATGGTGGAAGGTAGGATACTGCTGTGGGGAGAACAGGTCATCGTCCCAAGGCAGTGCCATTGGGCCATGCTGGCTGAGCTACAGTTATGAGCAGCTTAAAATATCAAAAATGATGCTGGCCAGGAGCTATATCTGGTGGGACCAGGTCTGGAAGCAGACATAATGAAACTGATAGGACAGTGCCAGAAGTGCTAACAGGAGCAGAGGGCACAACAGGCAGCCCCACTGCACCCGTGGGAATGGCCAGGCAGACCATAGTCGTGACACCATGTCAATTTTGCAGGCCCATTTATAGCGTCCATGTTTCTACTGATAATAGATGCCCATTCCAAGTAGTTGGGACGTTTATAAACTAAACTCAGCAAACCATTAAGAAACTGACCATCTTGTTCGCAATGCATGGGATCCCAGAGGTATTATTTTCCAATAATGGTTCAGTGTTCACCAGCTGTGAGTTCACAAAATCTATGAAATCAGTGGGATCTAGTACATTAAGATGACATCTTATCACCCGGCATCAAATGGGCTAGCATAGAGAGCAGTCTGGACGTTAAAGATCAGGTTGAAAAAAACAGCTAGCAGCCTCATTAGAGACAAAACTCTCAAGGTAGTTATTTGACTGTAGGATCACTCCACATGTCACCACTGGAACTATGCTAGCAGAGTTATTGATGGGCTGACGGCCTCACACCAGACTGAGCCTGTTCTTGCCAAACCTGGGAGGAAAGCTGGAAAGATACCAAGAAGCCCAATGCAGGCTTCATGACAACACTCACCAAGAGAAGCACTTTGAAATGGGGGCCAGAGTTTGGGTCAGAACCTGGGTAACCGGAACAGTCGAGTCCTGGACTGGTCCAGTACCCTACCAAGTACGTGTAGGTGAAGCAGTAGTAAGAAAACACCGGGTCCAAGTCCTGGCCTTAGGCTCTTCACCCGTTCTGAATTGAATCCACCCCGCAGCCTTAGGGATGAGCAGATTCACCCTCAACAAGCCAGTACCGCCTCCCCTGCACCCTTGATGTAGGCCTCAGGGTCTGAAATGGACACCAGAGATGAAGATGCAACGATTCCCCAACTACCTGAAGTGGATGAGAAACTAGACCTCTGGCGTTCGCACCAGAAGAGATGGGTGTTCAACCGTTACATATTGCTGACACCCTGACCCGGTGCTCAAGTGGAGGAAAAGACCCCTGTGAGAAGAAACCTCGGATTCCTCGGATTTTGTGCAGTGGGGAGGAGTGTGATGACTTCAGCCAGGCTAATGAGATTGGCTTGCTGGAGAATGAGCTGTCTAATGTGTTTTAATTGATGTTTAAATCAGGGAGCTCCATGGTCCCTATTTAAAGCAGGTGTGGCAGGTTCCCAGCCTACATTTAGCTGGGAGCAACTGGAGAGCTGACTGTGTACAAATGTATGGTGTAAATAAAATAACTTGGTGATGGGACTTTCACCTCTGTGGAGTTATTACATCCTTCATATCCAATTACTGGAAAATAGCCAATTGATCAATAACTTTTCAATAATGAGATAAGTATTAGCCCATTGATTTTTACCCAATTATGTATCTTGTCTCAGCTTGTTGTGTTATGACTATGAGCATTATCTTACTAAAAAATGGTGCAGTTTCAGGATCAAACTGAAAACCATTTTGGTGCTCTGCAGAGAAACAGAGGTTTTCTTTCCAGATTTTAGGACATGTTGTCAGCAAAAAGCAGGGAAACATGTTTCATCTCATCATGTTGAGAGGTTAGGACTAAAGATTCTGACAAAACTGACTCCAGAGAGTTTGGCACTGCATCAACCTGGCAGTGCCAACCTGTGCCAGAGGCAGTGCTGGAGGTAGTGTCAGGGGAAAATCTCTCTCCCTTTGGGGTTGTTTCCATGACAGGTTTGCAATGTTGTAAACCATTTGAAACTACGGCAAGGGGATAAAGTATAGCAGTGGCTTGATAATTCAAATAGAATATATGTAAATACATCAAAATTATTCTCTTGCCCCTTGTGGATGTTAACCTCATGGCATCACTGATGATAGACAGGGAAACTTGTGCAATGCAATCTCTCTGAAGCTTCCTGGTTCTGTCTAGATCATGGTGCTCTACTCTCTGACATCAAACACGGGCTGAAAGTTGCCTCCTCTATCTCTTATCTTGAGGTGGACTGAATGTCCACCAATAAACAGTTAATATAGTTTTGTGATTTTAAAATTGAGACATCTAAATCAGAGCTGATTCTGTCCCTCCAGTCAAGGTTAATAAATCATGTTATTTTTTTCTAGAGAAGGACATGTGCTTATTATTCCCGCAGCATTATAAGATTTTGTATTAATAATCACGTACTAATAATATGTTCATAATTATAAATGTTATAAATTACTGTGTTCCCATTGACATTTCCAGCCTTTTGAACTTACCTCATAATGAACTACTCATTCTGTAATTGTCTCACAATTAAGGCTGTCCACTTAATTGATCTGGCTGATTCCTAATACCCTGATTTAGTTTTTTTTCCACAAATGATTTCTATAAATTTTAGCATTCAATGTTCAAGGACAAATTAGTTCAAACTACAAAATGATAGTCACACTAAACTAATTATTTTGGAATGACCAACAGGGTATTTAGCTGGATCTGCAGAGAAGGTTATGAGGTTAGTTATTGAGGCCATCATGTTTACGTGTTTATGTCTTCAAAGGCTGTAAAGCTCCCTGGTGCAAGCATTATGTATTTGCTATAGGTGTGGTTTTATGTTTGCTTGCTTGGTATCACATGTTGCTAATAGGAATTAACATTGTAAACTCACATCCCATGAAGGCTGTGAAAAGTCAATTCGCACTTTGTATTTTGTGTATCCTGCACAGGTGAAACTTCCTCTGTTGACACTGCCAAGCTTGAGGAACCCAATATTAGCCTCCGAGGAGAAAAAGGAAGCCTGAGAGATGCAGCATCACAACCTCACCATCCACCAAGCACCAGCACATACTAGCAGTTCAGCAGAAATTAACGTGGGAGGCAAGGGGTGGCACAGTGGCATAGTGGTTAACGCTACTGCTTGCAGCATCAGGGACTTGGGTTCAATTTGGCCCTCTGGTGACTGTCTGTCTGTGTGGAGTTTGCATGTTCCCCTCGTGCCTGTGTGAATTTCCTCTAGGTGCTTTGGTTGCTTTTCACAGTCCAAAGATGTGCAGGTTAGGTTGCTTGGCCATGTTAAATTGCCCCGTAGTGTCAGGGGGATAAGTATGTGGGGTTACGGGGATAGGGCCAGGGTGAGATTTCTGTAGGTGCAGGTTCAATGAGCTGAATGACCTCTTTCTGCACTGTATGGATTTTGTGATTCTATGAAACACAATTTGCTGAGGGCATCTCCTTTTGCAGGTGCAGCGGCCAAAGAGTGTGGAACTTGCGCCTCTGTCATGTGAAGAAATATCCAAGTTGATCCAGAGATTGAAACTCTGGAGTTATCTATGAGGTAGAAGATGCTGGATGTTCAATGTGAGGTGCTTGGGGATTTGTTGAACGTACCAGAGAGGTGTTGTGCTATGACACAGACAGAGATATCCACCTGGCTTGTGTGCAATGTAATCACCCAATTTGCATTGCACCAAGTTTCATCCTTGGACAAACTGCTGATTATATTGGGGTGTGGTGGGGGCAAACCCATAATATTAGAGACATATTCATGAGTATGTGTTCTGACCATTACCCTGGCTCTGTACTCAGGAGCCCAAAGCCACTGAGGAGGATAGGAATCCTACACATTGATTCAGTTCCAGAGACTGCACAGAAGGCATAGAGGACTGATCCCTCCTGACAGAAGAAGAAAAGCTGCCACTAACTGGGAGCACCTTCTGTTATTTGCATAGTCGTCCTCAAATTGCAACTGTGACAGTAGCTCCTTTTGTGACTCAGTGGGGCATTCTAATATGTTGAGGGCCTCAAGGTCTCAGTCCCACATAGGACACCTGACAAAGTCATCCATGGCACCAGGACAATCTGATCAGCACCATAGCCAATGAGGGGGGTGCACTGTGCCACAGCACAGGAAAAAGAGTTGCATTTTGTATGTGCCATCAGCAGATTGGCCATTGTCAATAGGTTAATAAAGCTTCTATTTATCATCTCATGCAGAGGTTTACTGAATCTGTGACCAATATCAGAAATTACATGGAGAAATGACTCGTGAATTTTGGTATAGGTGCAACAATGTCTTGGCATTCGAGAAGGTGAAAGTGCTGATAGAACTTTCTCTGTGTGCATTGAGACACAGGCAGTGCATGTGGTCAACAATTCCTGACCTACTGGCACCCTTATCTTATCAAGGCCTCTCGTGTATGATGGGCACCCTTCTTCCTCCCTTTTTGCTCCTCACAGGAGGAAGCATCTTTCAAAGTGACTATAATCCCTATGTCATACAACTAAACATGTTAAGATATAGTCAAAATGCACTGTTCTGCAGGCTCAACGACACCTCAAAGCAGCAAATTATCTCTTGGAAACAGCTTCCAATATCAAATGTGCAAATAGCACTCAACAGCATTCTGAACTGCTAATGTCAAGTTGGTGACTTTTAACCTGTGCTTTTAATCTTTCAGTGAAAATGAAACAAGACTCTCTCGAGGTGTGATTTATACTTTCTATGCAGTTAAAGTTGCCAGCACGTATAATCCAGGTAATTGTCACATTAACAAGTTTAATGTGTCAAAGCAGTCTATGTCCAAATGCAACTTAATCTGGATAGCATTCAAGCTTTGCTTGACAAGTAGCAAGTAGAATTTGCACTACATGAATGCCAAGCAATTAACATCTCCAATAAGAGAAGGACAAGGGCAGCAGACACATGGGAGTGCCACCACCTGGAATTTATCCTCCAAGTCACTCTCACCATCCTGATGCCAAAACAATTGCCATTTTTTTCATTGTTGCTGGGTCAAAATCCTGGAACACCCCCCCCCCTCCCCCAACAGCACTGTGGGTGAGTGTACCTATACCACAGAGGCTGAAGCAGTTTAAGAATACAAATAAAAGCATAAAATGCTGAATAAAGTAAGCAGGTCTGGCTGCGTACACAGAGTTAGCATTTTGAGTATAAGGCCGGAATCTTGCCACCCTTTACATTGATGGGATTTTCCTATACTGCTACAGTGAATGGAGATTTGTGCTCTGAGATTGTGTGCTGCCAAAATCTCCCACATTGCTGCAGTAGGAGCATGACATGAATAGTAGATAGGACTGTGCCATTTATGACTTTCTCCAAGCTGGGATGGACAATAATTGCTGGTATTAGCAATGACACTCATGTCATGTGAATGAAAAAATTAAGCAATTAAATTGAATTTAAATAAGGTGGCAGACTTTCAATTTCTAGCCCTATAAAATAGGTAGATATGGTCAAATTAAAACCAAGATGTAAACCTGACCCACTGTCAAATCTACTAGTTACCACCGTCCCCATTTATTTAATTGAATATTTCTTTGTACAGTTCAAATTTACTGACTTTCCCTCTTTCCAATCATGAATTTCCCTTTTATTTTACTCTTTTCGATGAATTCAAGTTTATACATTTCTCTTTACATCCAGAATTCACTTTCAAATTTTCTCCATCACATTCAGTTTCAAATATTCTTCAGTCTTGTGTCCATTTCCAGTTGATGCATTTGCAGCTGTATCTTGGCCAAGTCATCCTGCATTTAATCAAGTTCTCCTTTTCATTCTTCAAAGTTTAAGCCATGAGCCAATGTTGGAACTATTTCTGGCTTTTAAACACTCAACTTTTAACTTGATTTCTAACTTACTTGCCATTACTTTAAAATTAAAGTTGTTAACTGTTGCAAGGTACATAAAGACAAGCATTGTGGCATGGTGACATAGTGGTTGGAACGGCATAGTGGCACAAAGAACAACAAAGAACAAAGATCAGTACAGCACAGGAACAGGTCCTTCAGCCCTCCAAGCCTGCCCTGCTCCTGTGCCCAACTGGATCATTCAGTGGTTAGCACTGCTGCCTCACAGCACTAAGGACCCAGGATCAATTCTAGCCTCAGATCATTGTCTGGATGGAGTTTGCACGTTCTCCCCATAACTGCCTGAGAGTTTTCTGGGTGCTTCAGTTTCCTCCCATTGCTCAAAGATGTGTGGGTTAGGTGCATTGTTCATGCTAAAAGTGTCAGGGGATTATGTCAAGCAGGGTAAATATGTCAAGCTATAAGAATAGGATCTGGATGAGATTGTGGTCAGTGCAGGTTAGATGATTTGAGTGGCTGCCTTCTTTACTGTAGGGATTCTATGATCTGATGCTTTAAGGCATGCAGAAATACACAGAGCCTGTGACTCGACAGGCTAATTGTCATCAGACAACACCTCATGTTGAAACATAGTGGCAGAATCAATTCAACAGAGATTCTGTGGATTTCTCCTCAAATCCCCCTATCCATGTAATCTGATCTCAAAAATGAGTTCATCTCCCTCTTCCCAATGGCAACAAAAGACCATAAGAAATATGAATGAGTAGACCATTCAGACCTTCAAACCTGCTTTGCCATTTAATAAAATCATGGCTGATCTAACATTCACTAAGTCCACTTTCTTGCCTTACCTGGGCAGCCCTTAATTCTCCTACTAATTAAAAACTTATAATTTCAGCTTTGAAAATGTTCAAGGACTCGGCCTCCACTAGCTCCTAAAATAAAAAATTCCAAAACCTCACCACTCTTCCCCAAGAAGAAGGAGTAACCAAGAAGGTAGATGAGGGCAGTGCAGTTCATGTTGTCTACATGGACTTTAGCAAGGCCTTTGACAAGGTACCATGATTGTTGCATAAAGTTAAATCTCACAGAATCCAGGGTGAGGTATCTATATGGATACTAAGTGACAGAAGCCAGAGGATAGTTGCAGAGGATTGTCTTTCAAACTAGAAGCTGTGACCAGTGATGTGCCCCAGGGATTGGTGCTGTGTTATCATTATTTGTCATTTATGTTAGTGATTTGGACGAGAATATAGGAGGCATGGTTAATAAGTTTGCAGATGATACCAAGATTGGTGGCATAGTGCACACGAAGGAAAATTATCTCCAATTGAAATGGGATCTTGATCAATTGGGCCAGTGGGTTGACAAACGGCAGATGGAGTTTAATTTAGACAAATTCGAGACTATGCATTTTGGTAGAGTTACAGAACGAAGAGATCTAGGAGTATATGTTCATAGTTCCTTGACAGTGGAGTCACAAGTAAACAGAGTGGTGAAGAAGGCGTTCAACCTGCTTGGTTACATTGATCAGAACATTGAATACAGGAGTTGAGAGGTCTTGTTAACATTGTACAAGACATTGGTAAGGTCACACTTGGAGTACAGTTTGGTGTACAGTTCTGGGTCACCCTATTAAGAAAGGGCATCATTAAACAAGAAAGAATGCAGAAAAGATTTACTAGGATGCTACCGGGGCTTGATGGTTTGAGTTATAAGGAGAATCTGAATAGATTGGGACTTATTCTTCTGAAGCATAGAAGGCTGAGGGATGATCTTAGAGGTCTATAAAATAATGAGGGGCAGAAATCAGCTGGATAGTCATTATCTTTTCCTAAAGGCAGGGGAGTCTAAAACTAGAGGACATGTATTTAAAGTAAGAGGGGAGAGATACAAAAGGGTCCAGAGGGGCAATTTTTTTACAGAGGGTGGTGAGTGTCTGGAATAAGCTGCCAGTGGTAGTAGCAGAGATGGGTACAATTTTATCTTTTAAAAAGCATTTAGACAGTTACATGGGTAAGATGGGTATGGAGGAATATGGGCCAAATCAGGCAATTGGGATTAGTTTAGAAGTTTAAAAAAAGGGCATCATGGACAATTTGGGCAAAAGGGCTTGTATCCATGTTGTAAACCTGTATGACTCTATAACTATTTGACTCCAAGAGAAACTTCCTCAAATCCATCATAAATGAGCATCCTCTTTTATTATGTGACTATGCCCTCTGGTCCTACACTCTCCAATGAGCAGAAACATTTTCCCAACATTTACCCTGACTAATACTCTTAGAATCTTATGTTCCAATCATGTCACACAAAATGGTGAGATCTTAAGTCAGTGTTCACTCTCCATGTGATTGGTGGTGGGGGCTCAATATTTGGTGGAAGCCAGAAGTTGGAAATCTCACCAGCAAGATTGTGACTTCTGATTTTTACCAATCTCACTGTCACATGGATTTTCCTAATTCCGTTCTGAAAAATATACACTTTAAAATCTGCTTTCACATGATGTTTTCCCTCAGTTGTTTTAGCAAGAATCCACCTCCAGATTTTTGAACTGTTCTTTCAAACACAACTCCCAGAAATTTCAGCACAGATCCTCCTCCAGGTTTTCCAAATCTCACTTCAGTATTCCTTTGGGAGTGATCTTACAAAAATATTTCTCAGTGCTGAAGAAATGAGAAAATAAGAGAGAATCACACTTTTCTTTTGGAAGAGCTGCATGTCACCATCATGGCATTTAGTGCAAAAAAAAAGGACCAGGAGGCAATTCTCTTTAGCAAGTTGGGGAGTGGGATAGTGTGGTGGAACCAGAGCTCACTAATAAAGCTGGCTCCAGAGGTCTTGGAGCAGAATTGATTAGGTGCCCTGATCTCCCAGAGGTCTCCTGTCACCTCCCCCCATCAGCCTTGCAGACATGAACCTCACTCTACTTTGATCATTTCCAGTGCCAATTTACCCACTTGGCACACAGACATCAGACCCTCCCCCACCCATCCCATGGACATTGGATCTTCTGCCAGTTGCCCTGTCTGCATATTTCCCACTGTCTGCCACTAATCACCTTGTCTGCAGAGTTGCTTCCCTCCTTCTTGATCATCACCTCTGCAGAGATTTTACCTCTTCCACCTTGATTGCAAACTATGCAGAGCTCCCTCTCTCCCCCCAACCTCGATCATCATCCATAGAATTTTCTACTTTCCTCCTACTCCAATTACCTTCATGTACAGGGTTCCTTTCTTTCTTGATTGCCTACTCTCAGAATTCTTCCCAACCCCACTTTGATCACCACCCCGTCAGAATTCCCTCCCTCCCACAACCTCAATCACTATCCATGTGCAGTTTCCTCCATCCCATCCTAAATACCCCCAAGTGCAGAGTTCCCTTCCTCCTTGATTGTCACTCCTGCAGAGTTCCTTCCCTCCATCCCACTTAAGTTGCCACCCCTATAGACTTCTCATTTTCCCTTCCATCCCAATCACCCCCATTTGCAAAATTCTTCCTTCCCTCCTTCCCTGATCAGTACTTATCATAGAATCATAGAAACCCTACAGTATAGAAGAAGGCCATTTGTCCATTGAGTCTGCACTGAAACCAATCGCACCCAGGCTCTACCCCTGTAATCTCATATATTTACTCTGCTAATCCTGCTAACCTACGCGGTTGTGTCCTGAGACACAAAAGAATAATTTAGCAGCCAATGCACCTAACCCACACATCTTTGGACTGTGGGAGGAAAGTGGAACACTCGGAGGAAACCCAGGCAGATATGGGGAATATGTGTAAACTCTGCTCAGACAGTGATGCAAGCTGGAACTCGAACCCAAGTCTCTTGAGTTGTGGGGAAGCCAACCACAATGCCACCATGCTGCCTAGTTGGTAGAATTTCTTTTGTCCCCTCCAACCCCATTTGTTACCATAGCAGAATTCTTTCCTTCCTTCTCTCCCTCTTCAATCACTACCCCAGCAGAGTTCCTTCCCTCCATTCCACCCCCATTGCCTCCATCTCCAGAGTTCCTTCCCTGATCAAGAATGGAATGGCAGATTCCCTTCTCTCCCTCCCTCCCACTCCAGTCACTCCTATCTGCAGAGTTCCTTTCCTGCTTCCCTCCATGATCACCACACCAGCAGAGTTCTTCCTCCCTCCCACAGCAATTGCCACCCTTTCAGAATTCCTTCCTTCCCTCCACCCAACAGCCACCCATTCCTTCCCCCCAGTCATAACTCTACCCCCACATGCTCTGCCTCTACTCTGCCCTCAATACTGTCCCTAGCACAGTTATGGTGCCAGTGGGCAATGCCATTGTGGCTGATGGGCACTGCCCAGCCTTGTCCCCAACCACACGGGGGCTTCAATGGCCCTGGCAAACCCATCACATCAGGTCTGCGTTGCTGGAGACCACCTATGAATCTCATTGGTGAGGAGCTCGACTGGGAAAATGGTTCAGGTAAGTGAGCCTGGACAATAGTGACAATTTAAATAGTAATTTTAATATTTAAATTGGCTTCAAGCCTAAGTGCTTGTTCAGTTAGGGGAGATAAGATACTGAGCTCGTTTCTCGTCTTTTGCCTCTCACCAGTGTTACTGGGACAATTCGTAAGATTGTATCCTTTCTTTCTTTTTATCTTTTTAATGATACTGCAAATAATTTAGATTCTCAGAGTCTTGATGATCATTACTACTGAATATTAGAATACTACTAATCTGCCTTGCAGATTAGACAAGCTGCCAAAGTCCAGCAGTTTTAGCATCTCCATAGCAGCTGAGTTTACCTCAATCATCTCTTAATCTAGAATGGAAATCTCTGGGCCTCTTCTTCCTAACATTTGTTGGAGATGCCTTTGACAGGTCCACAATAAGTATGCTTCTATAGTATGTCATATATCCTGCGATTATTTTGCAAAGTTTCTTGCTAGAGATGATGGCAATCTCCTCATAGACTCCCTTGTCAGCGTAGAAGTCATTGCTGTGGCAAGTGTAATATTTTTCAATGATCACTAAGGCTGAATTCTTTACTGCCTGAGTCCTGACATTAAAAAAAAGTTGCATCTGACCAAGAGAGTGATGGCTGAAGAGAACAGTTCTGAGGACCTCAGCTTTCACACAAATTTAGTCATTAATTGCTCTGCTATTGCTTCAATAATCACATCATAAGCTGTGGTAAAATATCATTAATCTTAGGAGTGCTTTAGATATCTTTGGCTTCTTACTAGTTAATTTCTTATCTTGTCTGTGATTTCAATGAATAGTACTTTGTTCCCATTCCAGTTGCTGTTTGTTCATTTGACACCAAAATTCATGGAACATCTCTTTATCCTCGTTTCCAGAACTAGCTGTTCTTTAATTTCTGGTGTGTGCTTTTTGGGATGTCTTCCTTTTTGTAACTCCCTTGTTCTGCTTTTGCTTCTAAAAGAACTGACAGATTGTTCTTTCTTTCTTGCATCCAAACTCCATCTGCTATGAATTCAGCTAAGACAGTCTGTCTCTCCTGAAGTGGCCACTGATTGCTAAACAATATCTCATTCTTTCCCCAAGCTCACATTGACTTTTCCCATTATATTCCCTCTCAGCATACTCGAATCAGAGTTGGAACTGAAAGCAAAAATCCCTAAACGTGCCAACACCTTGGTCTAACATGAACCTAACTAAAATATCCTTTTCTGTATAGAAAAACTAAATTAAACGCAGTTTAATCTTATTTCAAATGTCCCACAATATTAATGCAGTGGCGTGGATGCTTAGTGGTTAGCACTGCTGCTTCACAACGCCAGGCACCTGGATTCAATTGGGGCTTCCGGTTATTATCAATGTGGAGTTTGCACAATTTCCCTGCATCGAAGTGGGTTTCCTCTGGGTGCTCCTGTTTCCTCTCTCAGTCCAAAGTTGTGCAGTTTACGTTGTTTGGCCATGTTAAATTGTCCCTTGGTATTAGGGGGAATTAGCAAATTTAATTATTTATTACGGGGATAGAAATAGGTGGGAATGTTGTCCACGCAGCTCGACGGGTCAAATGGCCTCCTTCTGCGTTGTAGCGATTCTAAAACTATCTCTACTTTTCAATGATCACTCAGGCTGTTTTCTTTACCGCCTTTTTTAAGAAAAAATGTTGGGTCCAACCAAGAGTGATGGCTGAGGAGAGCAGTTCTGTGAAGACCTAACTTTTCACACCAACTCCGAGAGATTCAGCCACTAATTGCTCAATTAGTATTCATACTATTATACTCCTGTACTCGTGTAACAACTTCCCATACTGCGAACACCCGACAAATAATATTCACTGTGCTATCCATTTATAGTAATTGTTTATTATTCGAACTGGTTACTCAAGATGCCTTTCAAACTATTGCTCACTGGTACGCCGACAATTGACATTCTTAGTTATATGGTTATGTCTGTAGTTATCCATATTGCTACTCCTTTGATTGTGATTTATAATGCTTATCACTATCTTGCTATTTGTAGCATTAACCCCTAATGTTGCGCTTCATGGACGCAAATCTTCCTATTAGTGTCTTTCAATCTATCCTTGATGAGACAGAAAACTGCGCACTTCCCTCGTTACGTCTAAAAAGGCCAAAACATCCAATTCAGTATGGAGAAAAATATCCCTCCCTGAAGAAATCGATGCAAAGATTTGCGAAGAGATACATCGCAGAAGTCACTTCCCAATTTGTACAGCAAAAAAATGTCATATTTTGGTAAGTATTTAAGAGTGGAGCCTTTTAATGAATTACAACGTACCAGTGGAGTGATGAGGGGACAGATGTGTAGATGCTTTGGTTGGCGGTGGATAAGTTTGTGAGTGAATGAGGAGCTGGTAGATAGAGAGGTGGGTCAGGTCGGGTCTGAATTGGGCGTAGTTTGGTCAAAGGTGTGGGAGTATGATCGGGTGGTCTAGGGACTGTAGCAGCCGGGTCTGTTCGAGGATGCAATTTGCTTGTCGAGTAATTGGAAAATCGGCACTGGTTAAAAGATGGTTCGTTGCTCGGTGGATACGTGAATAGTGGGTGGGATTTGGCGTGATAAGGGGGTCATTCAGACGTGGAGTTACTATCAGTCTACATCCCGTGGATTTGTCTGAAGTCTCCGATCCACAAGATCAGAGACATTCGGAAAGGGTCTTAGGCAAAAGGAGAATTGTCCACTGGAATTGTGAACTTTCCAAGAATTCCAATGTAAATCGGTATGTCATGTCTTCCACAAGATCCTGATATATCTTCGGCATCTTGGGCCAGAAGTCAGGTCTCTGACAATCTGGAAACCGGAAGATTTGGACCTGGGTTCCCGAATGTCATCATTCGAGTTTGCACTTATAATAACAACTTGTAGCCATTGATGATGTTGACGTTGCCTTTTCTTGTAAATCTGGCTACAATCCCTATTCCAAAACTCCTTCTACAAGTCATATGCAATCAATAGATTTACTTCTTTCGGGGCGGCACGGTGGTATACTATTCAGCTAAGACAGTCTCTCTAGTAGTGCTGCCTCGTAGTGCTGAGCACCCAGGTTCAATTTCAATCTTGGGCGACTATCTGTGGAGTTTGCACGTTCTCCCCATGTTTGCGTGGGTTTCCTCCTGGCACTGCTGTCTACCCCTGACCAAACACGACCAATCCTGATCGACTCAATAGCCAGTCCTGATCTTCTGACTAAACCTTCAACCTGAACCGACTCCCCTCTTGACCAAGCCTCATCCCAACCTCCCTGACCAGAGCTGACTAGATACCGACCTGACTACAAGTCACACTCGCCTAGCTAGAGGTGAGGGGAGTAAGTAAAGTTGTAGTATTCTCTGTGAATAAATTTTCGCAGACCACCTCACCCATATGTCACTCTAAATACTCAGAACTCACCAATCTGCCACCTCATTCAGCTGCCATCTTATTCAACCACCAGCTCATTTACCTTCCACCTTACCCACCTACCAATTCAACCACAAATATGTTTACCTACCAATTCACCCCTTACGACCCCTTCACGCCACCACCCTCCCCACCACCTCCCACTCCCCGCCTTCTACTCGCTGCTGTCAAGGAAATTAATGAACATGAGCTCTTTTACAACTTCACTGTAAAAAGTCCTGAAAATATCCCAACTAGCTTGCTGAATGAGGTGTAATTGGGTTTGTAATATCAACCTGACCAGCTGCAAAAATATGCTTATGGAATGTTAATGTCTTCATTATGATAAATGTTCGTATGTTTTTAAGATGTTGGCCTAAATTTTCTGGTGTCTGGAATGCAATGGGACTATTATCCACAGTTGGGAGTCGGGACTTTGCAGAAGTCAGGGTGTTCAGACATATGTGAGAAGTGCCCAAGAACTTTAAACATCTGATGGACTGACTCCCTGCCGATTGGGACCCACTATGAATATTTCTGATCTGAGCTCAGGGTGGAGATTTGATTATATATGTGTCACTTATTTGGACACTGACCCAGGAATTGTTATCATAGCATAGGATCATAGAATTCCTGCAGTGGAGAAGGAGGTCACTTGACGCATTGGGTCTGCACCAACCACAATCCCACCCAGCCCTATTCCCATAACCCCATATATTTACCCTGCTAATCTCCCTGACACTAAGGGGTAATTTATCAAGGCCAATCCACCTAGCTAGTACATCTTTGGACTGTGGGAGGAAAGCAGAGCACCCGCAGGAAACCCAAACACGGGATAGCACGTAGACTCCATACAGGCAGTGATCCAAGCTGGGGAATTGAACCTGGGTTCCTGATACTGTCAGGCAACAGTGTTAACCATTGTGCTACCATGCCACCGTCATCTATTATACAGGTCAATATTGATCAAGCAGGTGCCTAACAGTACAACTCCATTCCCCACCACCCTTGTTCCCCATGCACCCTATCACACTGCTACCACACAACTACATTCTAGACCGGACACAGCTGTCAACTGACTTGACCCTGCTAACACCATCACGACTACCTCAAACGTCCAACTGCCTCCAGTGATCACCCACGAGTGGTTAAACTTCGAACAAACTTGACTATCCCCATCCCAATTAACCTCCAACCGTCTGGCTACTCCTACCCCAACCGTCACCCGACTAAATCTAATCTGACACCCACTTATCTATCTCACCACCTCTCCACTCCATCCAGCTATCCAACTGCCTACTTTAATCACCTACACGCCTCAGCCGACTCTCACCCAGTTACCCACTTACCCATTTCACCTACTGCCTACCTCATGGAATAACTCATCTCACCTCATTAATCCGCTCACCTATTTGTTCACCCATTCTGTAACCCACATTCCTTCATTAAAAGACTTGGATTTTAAAAACTGACCTCAACTCTAATATCATTGGGTTGGTAAAAACTTCAGGGGCACTGGTAATACACCCAGCATTGTGACTGAATGGAAGATCTTGGCCAATACACTATATTTTTTACTGATGTATTGGTTTCTACCTTACTCCAATATGCATGTCTCAATTATCAAACGTGCTCTGGAAACTTATCACTGAAATGGAAAGAGTCAGTTACAGGTACTCAGTCGCCCACCAATGCCCTTTGGGTCAACATCGGCCATAAACCTAATTGGATCATCCATATAAATACTGATTCCACAAGAACAACCCACCTCCTGATTCATCGAAGTTTGGCTTTCTGCAAGTCTGAAATCGGGAATGTTATCGAATGCTCTCCATTTGCCTGGATGAATGCAGCTCCGAAAACATGCAGTCCCTGATAAAACAGATTGGTTTCCCGGCACCTAATCACCAGGTTAGCCATTTACTGCCTTTACTACTGATACATAGTGACACCACGTGCACTGCAGTAAGATTGGTCAACAAAACTTTCTTGATGGTAATTTTAGGAGCGAGCAGCTGGTATCCTTTGAGCTAATAAAAAAAAACCACTCTGGTCTGCTGTGTACAAAAATGTTTCAATGTGTTGGAATACTTATCCTTCTTGATGATCTCTGAACCTATGGCTTCGTTTTAGTCCAACTGATGTCCAGAAACGGGAAATTCAGTTCGCAGAAAGTATAAGACGTTAGTGGATAACTTAATCGGTGAAAACATTCGCCTGGTCTCTGCCCACGAAATCTGGGCCAATATAATTTTTTTAAGAAGCTATATTAGGCAAACAATGTTAATGGGAATGCGAGTGCAGGTAGAAATATAGAAACATAGAAAATGGAAACAGAAGAAGGCCACTCGGTCCATCTAGCTGGCGCCGCCATTCTTTATGATCATGACTGATCATCAAATTAAATATTCTGATCCCGCTTTCCCTCCCATATTGCTTGATCCTTTTTAGCCGCTAGAGCTGCATCTAATGTTTTTTCTTGAAATCACACAACAATGTTGACTCATTTACTGTCATTACATTATCTTGGCTTCATAAAGGATTTTATTATTTAAGGTTAAAGTATGAAAGGTGCTTTAAAAGCAGAACCCTGTTTTTAGGTGACATTGTGTGATATTCGAAGGGAAGGTGCACACAGCCGTTGCTGATATCGAACGGCAACTTACTGATCAGTTTTGGTCGGTCGTCAATGGCATACTTTTCTAACTTTAAGATGACAATGTTGTTTCAAATGATACTTTATTCATGTAATCAAGCACTGGGGAATAGTGATGGTAAAAATAACGAGGACATACCTTAACACCCCTGCTTAAAGAACGCAGAAAGACCGCAGCTTTCTCCGAACTTCTTTTAAATTGAATATGCTTTCGAATTGATTTGAACTCAATCTATATTGCAGCCACTGCATGGAGAGCAGGCTAGTGTGAGTTACCGGAACCGTTTCACTGTATGTGCAATAGTTCTTCCTGCCCATGCACTGTGATTCCAATGACCAAGAGAGTTACAACTATTCTTTTACTTCCGGTGACCACCCATACATGTCGCAACTCGGGATTGGTAGAATCATTAGGTAATTGAAGTTATTTCATTCTTTTTGCCCAGGTGGACACGTCACCATTACGGACGTATCGGAAACTCTGGAGCAGATAGAATACAACGTTGATGCTAACGTTCCAGTCAGCTCCAAGCACCGTTCAAAAGTGCGTGCGCTTTATTGGGGCACTAATCACCACGACTATCCATCCGACTTTGATTTCATTCTGGGATCTGATATTGTTTACAGCCCACCGCAATTCCCAAATATTGTAGAGACACTTCTGCATTGCTCCAACGAAAACACCACTATTTTCTTCTGTACTAATATGCTCGCCAGAATGGGGGCCCGGAATTTCCACGATGAGGTTATACCAAAGAAATTCCACAGCGAACACGTTTATACTGACGGGGTGATTTCTATTTACAAAATAACCAAGAAATGTGCCAGCTAAGCACCAATTCCTGGCGGATGGCAGCACAGAACTTGAGTAATGCTGAAAAAGAAACATTATTCATGGAAGTTTTCGGTCTTGCACTCGCCTGGACAATTCGCAAGAATGCCAATGTCAGGGAAAACAAATGGATGCTGCATCAACTGCATTGTTCATGGGCGCCTTTATCAATCCGAGTCCATTTGACAACCAGTGTCTTCTCTGGTATAGGATAAATTGGCATTTTCTTGCGAATTATTTGGATAAGTGCAAGACCGAAAACTTCCACACAAAAAAAAATCGTTTTTTCGGCAGTGCTAGTTTCTAATGCAGGGATGGGAGAGAACCAGCAATTTTTCATTTTACATCATTTTGGAGGTTAATACCGTTTGCAACCTTTTCGAATGCCATTTTGAATACACATCTCATTTTCCATTCCTCTTCAAGCTCCTCCCCTTACTCTGCCAAATGGTTTTTTTTATCCATAATGCATAATATTTAACATATAGCTCTCTTCTAGTGAAAGTCAATACACGTTAACGCTTCCAACTCGCAGCAACCAAGAACATACGATCCAAAGGTTTCATCATTCTGCACTATTCAGTAATGATCGGTATGGAATGCAGGCTTTATATTATGTAATAGATGATTTAAGGCGTTTATAATAATGAAGGTAATGTTCTCCGTAAACAGCGCGGGGGGAGGGGGGGGAAAATTTTATACAGTAAACAAACCCGTTCGCATCCTTCAGCGGAATTTAACAGAAAGCCCCGCTCCTGCTCCAGTTAACGGCGATCTTACCTTCGCTCTTTGCTCTCATTTTAAATCTAACTATCCTATTTCTTTCACCGCGGAATTTGATTCCCAAATCTGGTGTTACGGCTGCTAACATCTCAAATAACCGCAACAACTCTCCTATCTTTTGTGCTAAAATAGTTGACTATTGAGTCCATTACATTATAACCCACAAGTTATAACGTACTTTTTATACTCGCTTGAAAAATATGGCAGTTTGAATATACATAAGGGCAATTGAAAAGTTACTAATGTAATTTTTTTTAAAAAACTACAATTTATTTCCTTTCCGAAGGTCGGAAAGACGTGCTGATTGGGTGCATTGGCCACGCTAAATTCTCCCTCAGTGTATCGAACAGGCGCTGGAGTGGAGCGACTTATTGTAACGTCACTGCAGTGTTAATGTAAGCCTAATTGTGACACTGATAAACGTTAAATATTAAACTTGCTAAAAATGCAGAGTTTTGAGCATAAGTGCCTTGAAGGAGAAATATCCGTATGTTTTAAGTAAACTAGTGTAAGTGTGGTCAAAGATATCTTTTGTGTTTTTCTTCTTCCTTTACTTTGTTCACCCAAATATCGCTAACTGCAGTAGATACATTTGCCAACTATTGGTTCTATTTATTGAAATTACAATGAGCAAAATTGCTACCCAAACCTCAAAAGATGCCAAATCTTTTGTCCACAAGACGGTATAACTTAAGTGTACCTCGACAATTGGAAAGATCAGAACATTTCTGATATTATGTATAATCATAGCATGTTAAAATGTGTATTCATTTGTACTGCAATCAATACATTGATGGCAAAGATTCAACTTGTTTCAGTATTTGAATGGAATTTGTGATGCAAAATGCATAATTGTTGAGTTACTTCTGTTTTCTTTGTCTATACCAGGCACCTTCAACTATAACCATGATGTAACACCAATGAGAACAAAAATAAAACAAGTTTGCCAACTTTCATCCTGAAATTAAATCTGTGGCATTTTTGCAGTATTTACTGAGGTGATTGAAATAATACTGTAAAAATGAACTAAGTGCCATACTGTATAAAATATGAAACTTAACATCACCATACACCAATTTATTAAAAACACCATTGCAGAATAATACATGAGTAAGGCCAAATAGCTCAACATTCTCAGAATCTTGTTCTCTACAGCATTTTATCGTTATTGTTGGTGTGATAGAGCTTTTTAAATAAAAAACACTCAAAGACATCAGTCAAAACAGGCACATCACAGCCGTTCACACACCTGACGTCCAGGTATCCTTTTTGATTTCAATGAAATATATTATCACCATTTTCCTAGAACCCAAGTGTTAGCAAGTTTGGGATAACGCAGCAGCCCTATCAACACAGTTATTCCTGGGCTTCACCATTTAAATGTCATCCAATCTTTGGTCTCTTTCTAATCAAAGAGGTGGGATTGTTTTTCTTTCAACAGTCATTGCCATTTCAACAGTCAGGGTCAGAGACCATATCAGACAGGAGCACAAGCATCGTGAGAAGAAGAGTAGATTGTATGTTCTGTCTGAAGAAAAATGGAACATTAAAATTCCTAAACTATTTATTAGTCACAATTAAGCTTACATTCACACAGCAATGAAGATACTGTGCAAATCCCCTAGTTGCCACACTCCAGCACTTGTTCGGGTACATTGAAGGAGAATTTAGCATGGCTAATCCATCTTTCCCGCACATCTTTGGATTGTGAGAGGGAACTGGAAGAAATCCATGCAGACATGGGGAGAATGTGTAAACTCCACACAGACAGTGACCCAATCCGGAATCGAGCTGAGTACCTATGCTATGAGGCAACAGTGCTAACCATTCTGCCAACATATCGCCCAACTTACAGTTACTTGTAAGTTGCAGCTGTAAATATGTTTTGTAAGATCTTATTCACTTGGAAGATTAAGAAATTTAAAGCAGCACCCACCCAGTAGCGCTGATATGTCTCATATTTTCTCTACTTGAACAACAGCTGTTTTCAACAACAAATGCATCTGTAAATTCACATTTCATAATGATTTTGCTTTAAATTAAGAAACACCAAACATATTTTCATTACTATCTTTCCCGTTTTTTTCCACAATGACTACTTTGCTCTCCAAATAAAATGCATGCCTCATTTGTATTAAATTCAACTATGATTGGATAAACACTTTAACTTTCTGTGTAAAAGCAAAATATATTGGACGCTGGAAACTCTTTAAAAATCATAAGTGCTTGAAAAAGTCATCAAAACTAGCAGCGTTTGTGGAAAGGAAAGAGAGCTGACATTTCCAGTCCATTCTGACTCTTCCTCAGAACAACAGAGAGGTGGAAACGTGATGAATTTGATTCCATTGAAGAAAGGGGTGGTGCAGATAGAAAGAAAGAAACAAAGAAAAAGCCCAAGGATAGATTAGAGAGTAAGGGAGATTAAATAACAAAGGTTATGGATCAAAAGGCAAAGGCATCGTAATGATTGTAGAAAAGAAACATAACATGGGTCCAAACTAAGTATTAAAGGCAGAATGCATTTTGGTCTGAAAGCAAAGACATGAAAACAAGATACAGACTGACAATTGTCAAAATAAAATTAATGAAAATGGAGGACAAAGTTCGCAGTCTGAAGCTGTTTAACTCAGTGTTAAATGCAGAAAGCTGCAATGTACCCAATCAGAAGATAAGGTGCCATTCCTCATCCTTGCCTTGATCTTCAATGAAACATTGCTGCAGGCTGAGGACATAAATGTGAGCACAAGAGCCCATGGATGAACTAAAATGTCAGGCCATGCTTATCGACTGAGCAGAAGTGGGTTCCATTTCCTGCACTTTTGCCCTCAGCCCTTCCTTTCCTCCCAGAGCCACAACAGGGGTGTCGTCGTCCTCACTGTCCATCACAGCATTTTGTCATTTTAAAGACCATTCTCTACCATTTCCACCAACTTCAACATAATCATAGAACAAAGATATTTTCCCTTCACCTTCGATATCAGCTTTTTCTCTATGACACCCTGGTGGACTGTTTCTATCATTGTTAACTGCTCACCCTCTCCACAGCACTTTCCCATTCAACTGCAAAAGATGGAACGCGTATTTCTTCTCTCCTCATTGTCTGAGGCCTCAATCTGGAAAATTGTTCCTTCCAGATGAAACAAGGTTTTGCTTGTATCTCGCAATTTAATATTTTACATTCCTGCTCACAATGCAGGATCCTCTGCATTGGAGAGACCAAAAAGTGACAGGGAGACTGCTTTGGAGAACAATTCTGTCAGCCCTCAATCATTGCCTAATCTTTCTTGTTGCTTGCCATTCTAATTCACCACCTTGCTGTCATGCTCATAATTCTGTTCCATGATATTTTGGTCATTTAATACATCTCAATTCCCAACCTACCTTTCAGCACTTTTGATTTACTGGAGCCGTCTCCACTTTTCAACAGCATAAAACCTATCACATTTCTGCATCTTTCAGTTTTAAAGAAGGGTCAGATTGGTCTTGAAAAGCTAACCACGTTTTTATCTCCACTGTGATTCAGTTTTTTCCCAGCAACTTTTCCTTTTATTGCCTTTTCTGTATAAATTTCTCACGTCTTTCTCCTCCCCCGCTTGATTAAATTCTCTTAACTCCAAATTTCTATCCATTTTTTGCTCAGCTCAGATTAGATATCCCTTACAATGGAGAGAACGTGAAGTCAGAAATTCAATTCAGTCTTATTGGGGAAGTACAGAATTGGTGGTGTAGGAACAGAATTTATGAAGAGACCAAGGACATTATCTTCCAACTTCCCAGGCTTAAGATAGAAGAAATTGTATTTCAATTGTGACAGATTTAGAACAAGTCTACTGACAATGCAAAGGTAATGGAGGGAAGGAGAATGGTGTAGTGAATTAGAATTTAGTGATATTGGGTGACATTAGCATACAGGTGAAACTTGATGCCATGTCAACATGATATTGCTTAGGGATAGCAAGTAGATGAGAAATGGTGGGTTTGAGAGGGAGTCGGTGTTGGAATGTGTGGTCAAAGGACAACTCAGTTTAGCTCCAGACATAAATATGTGAGGATGAGTAAAAAAGCACTGCAGGAAATTCACTGGCTGGCTTTGACTGAGAGGCAAAGCTATCACCAGTTGAGGACTGATGTGTACACTTAGATGGTGAGGAAAAGTATAGCAAAAAAGTGAAGTCAATGATTATGCCGAAGGATGCTGAACAGTTGAGAAGATGCCAATCTATTAGGCAGACTCAACATGGTTTTGTGAAAAGAAATTATATTTGAAAATCCATTTATGAATGTATGAATTAGGAGGAAGAGCCAGCCATTCAATAAATTCGTGATTATTTTGATTTTGACTCAACTTTTCTTTCTACTCCCAATATTCCTTGACACCCTTGTCAATGAATAGTCTACCTAGTGCAGCCTTAAAAATATGTAATGACTTTGCCTCCATTCTTCTTTTGGGAAGTTACTTCCATAGACCCATGACCCTCTGTGAGAAAAATAATCTCTTCTCTATCCCTTTGTTTTCTAGTTCTAGTCTGTTCCATAATGGGGAAACATCCTTCCAGCATTCATGCTATCTTGTCCACTCAGGGTCTAAAGTTTCAATAAAATCACCTGTCATTCTTTCAAATTACAATAGCCCAACTTGTGCAATCTTTCCTTGTAGAATAACCCCCTTCATTCCAGGCATGACTCGAATCTTCTCTGAACTGCTTCCAATCCAAATATGTCCTTTCTTAAGTAAGGAAAGCAAAACTGCACACTGGCTCACCAATATCATAGCAAAACATCCCTACTTGAGTATTTAATTTCCCTTGAAAAAAATGACAATATTTCATTTGTCTTCCTAATTACTTGTTGGACCAGCATACTATCTTTTGTAATTCTTGTAGCAGGCCATCAGATGACTCTGTTCCTCAAGAAATCAGCAATCATTCCCCGTCTTTTCATTCTTCATGCCAAAGTGAATGAGATCACACTTTCCCACAACATACTCCATCTAAATAATTTTGCCAACTCACCAAAAGGATGTAAAACCCTTTGCAGACTCCTTTGTCCTCTTCACATCCTGGTTCCCGATGTTGTGTCAGCAGCAAATTTAGCAGCCATACATTCAATCCCTTCATCTCCATCATTAATATAAATTGTAAATAGTTCAGATCTCAGCACTGATTACTCATAATAAGTTGTCACGCGAGTCATTAAATCTTGCCAACATGAAATAAAACCATTTATGCCTACTCTCTATTTCCCATTTGCAAACCAATCCTCTATCAATTACAATTGTTCAAAGATTGATGACACGTTTGAACATTGGGCAGAAGAGCAACAGATTAGTGAATGATGTCCTCATGTGAGATGGTGGCATTCATGTTGATGACTCGGCATGTCTTGCAGGGATTGCTGTGGCAAGGTTGTATGGTGTCATAGTCACTGTTCTTTTGAAGGCTGGCTAGTTTGTTGCAGACAATAGTCTGTTTGAGGTTGTGCAGTTGTTAGAAGGCAAGAAGTGGGGTGTGGGGATGGCGTTGGCAAGGTATTTGTCTTCATTGATGACATGCTGAAGGCTCTGGAGAAGATGTTATAGCTGTCAGAGAAGGCAGCCTTCATGACAACATAGAATCGCTATGCAGAAACTGACAGCCAAATTCTCCACACATGGGGACAGCCTCAACCGAGATCTTGGGTTCATATCACACTATCTGTAACCCCCATGATTTGCCTGGGCTTGCAAAATCTCACTAGCTGTCCTGGCTGGAGGCAATACACACCTCATTAATTTGTGCTTGGCCCTCTCTCCATACACATTGTCTGTATTAAGACTTGATTACCTGTAAAGACTCACATTCCAACCATTATCTTGTAAATTGAGTTTATGTCAAAAAATGCCCTATTTGTGAACACAACTCCCACTCATCTGATGAAGGGGCAGTGCTCCAAAAGATTGTGCCACCAAATAAACCTATTGGACTTTAACCTGGTATTGTGAGACTTCTAGCAGTGCTTCACCCAGGCCAACACCAGCATCTCCACATCATAATTATTAGTTAGCATTTGCCTCACATCCTTTAAAAATGCTTGGATGAGCACTTGGCACATCATAACATTCAAGGCTATGGGCATATGGAATTAAGTGGGAGTTCAGATGTTTCTAATATATCAATGCGACTTGATGGGCCGAAGGCATCTTCTGCACTGTATGATTCTATGATTGTATGAAAATTTGGCCTAAATCAGCTTTGAATCCATTCAGTGACCCAGTTGCCAGTGCTCAATAAAGTGAGTACCGGGATTCTCCCATTGCAACTGGCAACTTTTCTGTCGGGTCACAGTGGGAGATGTGCGTCTGCGGCCTTGAACATGGATTTGCGCATACACTGGGAATGCATGCACATCACTCAGAGCTGGTGAACAATCGCCAATCAGACAATGCTGAAAAACAGTAGGAAGTCATTTACATTTGTTTTTAATCTACTTTAAAAATGCATATTAAGTAATTACAGGGATCAAATCTCCCACCCTGCCAGGAGTACTTCACTCCGGCAGGTTTCAGACTAGCTCCCCATGTTTGGGGGACTAATGGATGGGAGATCCCACTAGAATGAAGGGGATGATTTGGGGCCTCCAGGGGGTTGGGTGGCAGAGGGGTGGTGCCCCTTGGGCATGGTATCTTGGCAGTGCCAGGCTATGTCCCCTGACACTGCTCAGGGGTCAATGTCTCAATTGCAGGGGGCACCTTGGCTCTGCCCATTGAGCATTGAGTCATGCCAAGAGAGTGGGGTTATTGGGGGCAGTGCCCAGGAGTGATCGATGGGGTTGAGGGTCCTACTGCCACTCTGTGGACAGGACTGGTCTGGGTTGGAGAAATGGCAATGATTTGGTCTAGGGGATTGTTCTGCTGGTGGGGGTGGGTTTACCTCTGGAGGGGTCTGACTCTGGGGGGCCAGTGGAAGGGGGGGGTCTATCGGGGTGAGAGGGGGTAGGAGGGGATTGCCGCTGCTGTGGGGTGGGACCTTACATTGAGGCATTCTGAGATGGGTGTGAGGGTCAAGGTTGGCCCGGAATTGCTGTGGGGGCCATGGTAATGGGGAGATGGCTGGAGGAACAGCACTGCAGCTCCAGCAAACTGGAGGTTGATAAATACAAAGCTCCAGAACTGTCAAACTCTGGCTTGAATGGTCCCCGCTGCCCTGAGTTTTTAATGAGGTTCCCAACTGGGACCTCTTCATGTACAGCATGCGGAGATTCAGGTGAGAAACTGAACTGACAGAACAGTCAGGATTTAGAGCCATTTTCCCAACAATTCAACACTTTTGGGAGAATTGTGGCTGAGATTTCCAAATGCTAACTAATCTCAGAGACAAGAAATTCCTTCTCATTACTGGCTGAAATGGAAGACCCCTTTATTTTGGAACTGTACCCCCTCGTTCTGGATTCCTCCATGAAAGTTGAAGTTGGATAAGTCCCCTGGGCCGGACGGGATTTACCCTAGGATTCTCTGGGAGGCAAGAGAGGAGATTGCAGAGCCTCTGGCTCTGATCTTCAGGTCCTCGTTGGTTACGGGTGTGGTTCCGGAGGACTGGAGGATGGCGAATGTGGTCCCATTGTTTAAGAAGGGGAAGAGAGACCTTCCTGGGAATTATAGGCCAGTGAGTCTTACTTCTGTGGTGGGCAAGGTATTGGAGAGAATTATTAGGGATAGGATTTATAGTTATTTAGAGAGAAATGAATTGATTGGGGATAGTCAGCATGGTTTCGTGAAGGGTAGGTCATGCCTTACTAACCTCATTGAGTTTTTTGAGAAAGTGACCAGAGAGGTGGATGGGGGTAAGGCGGTTGATGTAGTATATATGGACTTTAGTAAGGCTTTTGATAAGGTGGCCCATGGAAGACTTCTACAGAAAATGCAGATGTGTGGAATAGAGGGTGATTTAGCTAATTGGATTAGGAATTGGCTGGCAGATAGAAGACAGAGGGTGGTGGTTGATGGGAGATATTCATCGTGGAGTTCGGTGACGAGTGGTGTGCCTCAGGGGTCTGTTTTGGGGCCCCTGCTGTTTGTAATTTTTATAAATGATCTGGATGAGGGTATTGAGGGATGGATCAGTAAATTTGCAGATGATACTAAAGTTGGTGGTGTGGTAGATAGTGAAGAGGGGTGTTTTAGTTTACAGAGTGACTTGGACAAGTTGCAGAGCTGGGCCGAGAGGTGGCAAATGGAGTTTAATGTGGAAAAGTGTGAGGTAATGCACTTTGGCAGGAACAATAAATGTGTAGAGTATAGGGCTAATGGTAGGGCTCTTAATAGTGTTGAGGAACAGAAGGATCTTGGTGTATGTGTCAATAGATCCCTGAAAGTAGGCAGTCAAGTGGATAAAGTTGTTAAGAAGGCATATGGAGTCTTAGCTTTTATTGGTAGGGGGATTGAATTTAGGAGCCGCAGCATCATGTTGCAACTGTACAAAACTCTAGTGCGGCCGCACTTGGAGTATTGTGTGCAGTTCTGGTCGCCACATTATAAGAAAGATGTGGAGGCATTGGAGAGGGTACAGAGGAGGTTTACTAGGATGTTGCCTGGTATGGAGGGCAGGTCCTATGAAGAGAGGTTGAAGGATTTGAGGTTGTTTTCGTTAGAAAGGAGGCGGCTAAGGGGGATCTTATTGAAACATATAAGATAATTAGAGGTTTGGATAGGGTGGACAGTGATAGCCTTTTTCCTAGGATGGAAAAAGCTAGCACGAGGGGACACAACTTTAAATTAAGGGGTATGAGTTATAGGACGGATATCAGAGGTAGGTTCTTTACTCAAAGAGTGATTAGGGAGTGGAATGCCCTGCCTGCAGCTGTTGTAGATGCGCCAAGTTTGGTGGCGTTTAAGAGGTTAGTTGATAAGTATATGGATGAGAAGGGAATGGTTTAGTTAGGAGGGGCATTGCTTTTTATTTTGGTCGGCACAACATCGAAGGCCGAAGGGCCTGTTCTGTGCTGTATTGTTCTATGTTCTATGTTCTAAAGGGAAACATTCTCCCAGCATTCACCCTGTCAATCTGATCATTATGTATCTGTTATTATGTATCATTATATATTTGTTTCTTCTAAATTTCAATTCTTCTAAACTATTAATCCTAAACTACAAGTTAGACTCAAACTGCTGAACCATTTTTCATAACCACCAACCATCATGCAAGGAATCAGTTCAGTGAACCTTCTCCGAAATGTTCCAAATGTTAGCATTTTCTTCATTAAGTAAAGTAACAGTAACTATATACAGTACTCTAGGTATGGTCTCTCTACAGTTGCAGTGAAATTTTGTTCTTTTATAGGCTAACTCCCTTTCAATAAAGGCCAACATTCCATTTGCCTTCCAAATTACTTGCTGTACCTGCTTACTGATATTTTTTGATCATGTACAAGGCTGCCTTGATCCCTCTATATTGCAATACTCAGCAGTCTTTCTCCATTCAAACACTGTCTATTTTCTCTGCCAAGTGGACAACCTCAAATTCTCCCACATTCTGCTCCATCTGTCCAATTTCCATCCACTCATTTAAATAATCTAAATTGCTTTAAAGTCTTTATATATCCTCTTCACAATTTGCTGTCCTCTCTATCACCAATAAATTTGGCTACAATGTAATGGATCCATCAAGTCATTAACATTGATCATAAATAGTAGAGGCACCAGCACTGACTTATACAATTCCCTATTGCTTTTGCCCTGCCTCTCTCCTCTATCCCCTGCACAGACATACTACTTGTGGTGCCAGAAGCTTAGCTCCGTCCACACTCCCTGGAGGAACCAATACCTCCACCAGCATTTAATTTAGAATTCTGATTTGTGAATGAGACTCCAGGGAAGTCCTGAACTTACCAGCCTACATCTCTAACACTGTCTGGTGATCATCTTTTCCCTTCCTTTTTCAATCCCCTTCAGCTGCAGTGTGACGACCTCCCTAACTGTGTTTTACACAACACTCTCATACCTTGGGATGCTCCACAGTGCCCTCAGCCACCATTCCAGCTCCGAAACTCGAGCTTCCAGAAGCTGCTAGATATACTTCCTACACACATACTGCCCTGAGCAGTGGAAAAGTGGCTGGTACAAGAAAAGCAAACCACAGTTTTGAGCTGTCTGCCATGACTCAACACTTTAAGTTTTAAAACTTTATAAAAAAGCAATAAAGAAAATAATTTCTCACCTTTGCTAAAACAATGAGTTTCAATTTAATATAGTTTGGAAATGCCAACCTGGACTTACTCAACAATCAGCTGCATCCATTGGTCTTCCATCACTTTCTGACCTGTACTATCTGTGCCCTTTTTTCAGTCAGAGGAGTTGGGAGGGAAACACTAATGTAACATTGTAGACTTAACTGCTCCTTGACAATGGTTCTTCCATTTCCCAGCTGTGACTGTGCTGACTCCTACTAGAATGCTCCACTGTGAAGTCTCTCTGTCCCATCTGCTGGATGCTCTTCATCCTGTTTATTATTGGAGAGTTCTTTCACTTCCCACATTTCAGTAGATGTGACTGTGCTGACCTCTCCCAGAATGCTCCTCAGTGAAGTCTTTCTGCTGGATCTTTCAATTGATAAGAGAGTCAACCATTACGGAGGACAGGAAGATGGACCAGCCGAGATCTTACTGAATAGCAGAGCAGGCTCGAACATGGGTGACTGATGCTGCTCTTATTTCTTATGTTCCACTAGGCCAGCTCCTCTGGTGAGTCTGTTCTGCCAATGCATACTCAGAGATAGCAATAAGATGAACTGATCATTAGATGCATGCTATAATTCATTGAATATGAGCATTTCAGGATATTGCTTGAGTAATCGCTGCAGTTGTTCTCTCAAATTTGACAAAAGTGCCCAGTTGGAAGTAAGGCAGAGTTTGCATGGCAATGTGTACATTTATTGTTTCCATTGTCCAGACCAATGCCTGTTGGTTTCTCCTCTTCAATATTTCTGTTGTGGCTTGATGGAACTCAATGGCTAGGCTAGGCCATTTCAGAAGGCAGTTAAGACTCAGTCACATTTTGGTTGGTCTGGTGTCACATGTAGTCCAAGCCATGTAATGATGACAGTGCCTCTGTCGACATTTACTGGGATGAAGTGGAAATATTTGAGAGCTCCAAGTTTCTAAGTGTGCAGATCACCAAAAAACTGTCCTTGTTTCTCCACATCAATGCCTCGACTTTCTCAGAAGCCCAACTTCTCCATGCCAAGTTTTTTTAAACCCCTAAGCTAATCCCAATTGCCTGCATTTGGCCCATAAGTCTTTATAGAAGAGACATTGGAAGAATGCAGAGCTGGGCTGAAAAGTGGCAGATGGAATTTAACCCTGACAAGTGTGAGGTGATTCATTTTGGTAGGACAAACTTGAATGTGGATTGCAGAGTCAACGGCAGGGTTCTAAGGCATGTGGAGGAACAGAGAAATCTAGGGGTTCATATCCACAGATCTCTGAAGGTTGCCACTAAAGTGCATAGAGCCATGAAGAAGGCTTATAGTGTGTGAGCATTTATTAACAGTGGGTTTAAGTTTAAGAGTTGTGGAGTTATGCTGAAACTATACAGGACCTTGGTGAGACCACATCTGAAATATTGTATGCAGTTCTGGTCACCTCACTATAAGAAGGAAATGGAAGCATTGGAGAGAGTGCAGAAGAGATATGCCTCGTTTGGAGGGTAGGTCTTATGAGTAAAGGTTGAGGGAGTTCGGGCTTTTCTCTTTACAGCAGACGAGGATAAGAGGTGATTTAATGGAAGTTTCTAAAGTGATGAAGGGGATAGATAGAGTGGACATGCAGAGACTATTTCCTTGGGTGGATGTAGCTGTTACTAGGGGGCATAACTATAAAGTTCATGGTGGGAGATATAGGAGGGATGTCTGAGGTAGATTCTTTACTCAGGGAGTGGTTGGGGTGTGGAATACACTGCCTGTTGTGATAGTGGAGTCAGATACTTCAGGAACTTTCAAGCAGTTATTGGATAGGCACATGGAACACATCAGAATGATAGGGAGTGGGATAGCTTGACCCTGGGTTCGGAAATAGCTCGGCACAACATCGAGAGCCAAAGGCCTATATAATGCAGCATTGTTCTATGAACATAGAACATAGAACATTACAGCACAGAACAGGCCCTTCGGCCTTCGATGTTGTGCCGACCAAAATAAAAAGCAATGCCCCTCCAAACTAAACCATTCCCTTCTCTTCCATATACTTATCAATTAACCTCTTAAACGCCACCAAACTTGGCGCATCTACAACAGCTGCAGGCAGGGCATTCCACTCCCTAAT
Organism: Sphyrna mokarran; assembly: GCA_024679065.1. Classification (NCBI taxonomy): domain Eukaryota; kingdom Metazoa; phylum Chordata; class Chondrichthyes; order Carcharhiniformes; family Carcharhinidae; genus Sphyrna; species Sphyrna mokarran. The sequence continues at coordinate 61,732,060 of JAGIQG010000015.1, forward strand.
CACTCTTTGAGTAAAGAACCTACCTCTGATATCCGTCCTATAACTCATACCCCTTAATTTAAAGCTGTGTCCCCTCGTGCTAGCTTTCTCCATCCTAGGAAAAAGGCTATCACTGTCCACCCTATCTAAACCTCTAATCATCTTATATGCTTCAATAAGATCCCCTCTTAGCCGCCTCCTTTCTAACGAAAACAACCTCAAATCCTTCAACCTCTCTTCATAGGACCTGCCCTCCATACCAGGCAACATCCTGGTAAACCTCCTCTGTACCCTCTCCAATGCCTCCACATCTTTCTTATAATGTGGGGACCAGAACTGCACACAATACTCCAAGTGTGGCCGCACTAGAGTTTTGTACAGTTGCAACATGATGCTGCGGCTCCTAAATTCAATCCCCCTACCAATAAAAGCTAAGACTCCATATGCCTTCTTACACCTATCTTAACTATGTAACTGTCTAAATGCATTTTAGAAGACAAAATTGTGCCTGCCTCTGCTACTACCTCTGGCAGCTTGTTCCAGACACTCATCATATTCTATATGAAAATATTGCCCCTCTGGACACTTTTCTATTCTCCCTCCTCACCTTAAGCCAATGCTGTCTAGTTTTAAACTCTCCTACCTTTGGGAAAAGATATTGACTATCTAACTGATCTGTGTCCCTCATTATTTTATGGGCCTCTACAAGATCACCCCTCAGTCTTTTACGCTCCAGAGAAAAAAGATCCTCGTCTATCCAATCTCTCCTGATAACTCAAACCATCAAGTCCCGGTAGCATCCTAGCAAATCTTATCTGCACTCTTTCTAGTTTAATAATATCCTTTCTATAATAGGATGGCCAGAACTGTATGCAGTTGACCAGAACTGTACACAATACAGGCAAAAATCTGGAAAAAAAGTTAGGAAAAACATATAAAAGTCTGACTCAACCGACTCAACAATAGTTTCTTCCTTGCTGCCATCAGACGTTTGAATGGACCTATCTTACATTAAGTTGATTTTTCTCTACACCCAGTATGACTGCAACGCTATATTCCACACTCTCTTCTTTCCTTCTCCCCTGTGTACTCTATGAATGGTGTGCTTCATTTGTATAGCATACAAGAAACAATACTTCCCACTGTATACAATTACATATGATAGTAATAAATCAAACCAAAGTTAAATTACATGGATGTTGTAACTTAACTAATGTGATCAATGCTAATCTGCACTCTAGCAGTGACACAGACTTCATGTGCTCCCACCCTTCTCCTGCACTGAGTACTGTGTTACTAAATGAACGGAAGAACACACACTCCAAATGAATCATCTAAACTCCACATTTTTAAAAAAATGGAAAAACAGCTATGCATTTCCAGCAACAATTACTTGTACTTGGAGGCAGTGACAGATTGAACTCAGGAAACTGTTTTTATGTAAAAATAAATATTTATCTCACTTGAAGTTAATGTATATTCTCATCGCATTTTTCTTCAGAAGGAACTGGTTACCTTTTAGTGTTTGGAAGACTACAATGTTGAGAATATAATTGATCACCAATCTGATCATTTGCGACATTTGGTGCAAGAGTATTTAGCAAGACCTAAGGAGTCTTACAAAACTCATCTCCAAACACGGTGGACTTTGGCTCCTCCCTCTAAGATTGGATCCTGAACTTCCTACCCACAGACCTATAGATCACAAACAGTAAAGATAGGCAAGAACCAGTCCTCCACAATCATCCTCAGCATTGGTGCCCAACAAAGATTGTGTCCTCAGCCCCCTACTATACTCCTTATACATCTATTCCCCTCCAAAATGATTTTCAAGTTTGCTGATGACACCACCTCAGTGGGTCAGATCTCAAACAATGAAAAGACAGAGTATAAGAAGGAGATAGAGAGTCTGGTAAACTGGTACAATGGCAATAATCGCTCCCTCAATATCCACAAAATGAAGGAGATGGTCATCGACTTCAGCAAGCATATTGTTGAACATGATCCTGTCTACTGCAATGAGGACAAAGTAGAAATGGTTAAGAGCTTCAAGTTTTTTGGTGTCCAGATCACCAACAACCTGTTCTTGTCCCCCCATGCAGATGCTATTGTTAAGAAAGCCCACCAGCTTTCTCAGAAGATTAGGGAAATTTGGCATGTCAGCTATGACTCTCACTAACTTATACAAATGCACCATAGGGAGGATTCTTTCTGGTTGTATGACAGTTCAGTATGGCTCCTGCTCTGCCCATGACCAGAAAAGAACTACAAAGGTCATGAATGTAGCCCTTTCCATCACACAAACCAGCCTCCCATCCACTGACTCTGGCTACACTGCCTCGAAAAAACAGCCAGCATAATTAAGGATACCAAAGACCTCAGATACTTCTCTTTCACCTTCTTTCATCAGGAAAAAGATACAAAAGTCTGAAGTCACACACCAATTGACTCAAGAATAACTCCTTCTCTATTGCCATTGGACTTTTGAATGGACCTACCGTGTACTAAGTTGATGTTTCTCCACATCCTAGCTATGACTGTAACTCTGCACTCTGAATCTCCTCCTTCTCTTCTCTATAAATGGTATACTTTGTCTGTATAGAATGCAAGAATTAATACTTTCCATTGTATACGAATACATGTGACAATGATAAATCAAATCAAATCAAATCAAATCAAACCTTCAGCCTTGCAGAATTAACTTTTGAAAATTAGTGGAGTAAAATAGTGCCAAGAATTTTTTGTCATCAGTCACACTTTCACACAAATGCTAGAAATAATCTAGTTCACAGGTTTGTTGTTATACTTGGTTCTCCCCCACTCCATCCTCCCACTGGATGCTACTCACTAGATTCTCACCTTTCACTCACACCCCCATGAGATCACCCAGGAGTTTTCTGGTCAACCCTGAAGTACTTTTCTGCAGTCAGTATTTTTGTTACAAAAACAGAAACAGCTGGAAAATTTCAGCTGGTCTGACAGCATCTGAAAGGGGAAACTCTATATGGTAGTAAGATTTTAAAAACATTACATATTAAAACACTGACAGAGCTACCAGCATTAAGTTAAATGGCTTTTAAAACAAGCTTATGAGCTAAAAGTAAGCAGTTTTCACATATAAGATGCAGTATGAGATTTAAGCGAGTGATTATGATTTTAAAAATGTGCTGATATTTTGAATGTATTAATGTATCATTTAAGATATATTGTTCACTTTAACCAACAACAACTTGCTGCAAAGCATCACGATAAAAAGGCATTAGGGTTAGTCATATTCCAAGAAATATTTAGTCGTGGGGATATGCAAGATTTACCAGTATAGCTTTGGATCGAAAGAACATCTAGAACACTTAATCTAATTTCATTAATAGAGTTTATTCATTACCCAGACAAGATGGATTCATGATCAGACATGGAATCATGTGTTGGTCTGGTTTGGCAGTCGTATTTGAAGGAACCTATGAAAGTATTCATTTGAACTTTGAGCTTGCATCTGAGGTTACTAGGCAACATGGGAAGCAGGATCACCCAAGATAGGAGTTAGCTTCTGATTTCTATGTACTAATAAAGTGCCATTATGCCAGACAGCAAGATGCAGTTGGCTAAGATACATGATAGAAATTATTATTGATTTATATATTTTGAAGATGATTGATTTTAAGCTAATGAAAGATTGGAGTTATTGATAAAAAAAACTATAATTGATCCATTCCGAATTGTATACATCAAGTTTCACCAGAGAGCTTTGGCAGCTCTATATCAGAACTATCCTGATCCTTTGATGTCAAGTAAAGCTGCTGCTGGTTAAATAAAGTTATGTCTTTAATACAGAGACACTGACGTCATTAGGCTTGTATTGTCTGAAGTTTGGTCACCTCAGGTACCCCATCTATGGAGAGAGAATAGAGCCAAAGTTTTGAGTCTGGATGACCCTTCATCAGAGCTGATTACTACTGTATCTGCCATGAAGGCAATGCAGCCATCTGCACATGCAAGCTGGTCAATGGTTAGATTCAGAAAGGAGAAACTGGCATTGGTGGATTGGCCAGCCAAGAAGGAAGGGGACGTTTTGATTGGTGGATCAACCAGCATGGAGAAAGAAGTTGATTGGTGGCATAGCCAGCACAGCAAAGGCTTTGATTGGTGAATCAGCCAGCACATAGCTGAATGGGAGGTGGATTCACCAGCATAGAGGTGATGAGATTACTTTCATTGAAAATCGGACAAAGTTTTAAAGTTAAAGGCAAAATACTGCGGATGCTGGAATCTGAAACAAAAACAGAAAATGCTGGAAAACCTCAGCAGGTCCAACAGCACTTCAGTAGAGAGGATAAAACCATGATGATTCTTCATCAAAGCTATTTTAAAGTTCATTTATTAGTGTCATAAGTAGGCGTGCATTAACACTGCAATGATGTTACAATGAAAATCTCCTAGTCACCACACTCCAGCGCCTGTTTGGGTATACTGAATGAAAATTTAGCATAGCCAATGCACCTAACCAGCATGTCTTTCTGACTGTGTGAAGAAACTGGAGTGCCCAGAAGAAATCCATGCAAACATAAGGAGAACTTGCAGTCTCAACACAGACACTGACCCAAGCCAGCATCGAGCATAGGTCCCTGGTGCTGTGCGCTGCAGTGCTAGCCACTGCACCACTATGCCATCCATTTTGCACTCTGTACATTCAAAGCAGTCTGATGCTTTGAGAGGGGTTTACTTTTACTTCTTCCTCGTTCCGAAGTGGGTCAGTCAGATAAGAACTGCTTCAGAACATTTTCCTGTTTTGGATTCATCAGTGGAAATGGGCACTCATGGAAAGTAGTTTGTACCATTTTAAAATTCTATGTCATTTCGGTTTTGCATTTTCTTTGTCTAGTTGTTGCACTGACCCTGACAGAAATCTGTATTTCTTAGATTCACAGATGTATTATGATACATAAGCAGGGAACTTTGCCCATCGAATCTATGTCTGCCCTATACACCAATCTTATCAGTCCCATTCCACCAATATATTGCTATAGCCCTACAAATTTGTTTCCCTCAAGTGTCTATACACTACCCTTACATGCAAACAGTTTCAGGTCATTATCATTTTGAGTGAAAAAAAACTTTTTCTCACTATCGGCCCGGCATCTCTTGCCAAGAGCTTTATAGCTGCATCCTGAATGATTGTACCATCAACTAATTGATAAAGATCCCATTGCAATCAGGGATAACCTTCTTCACTGTCCATTATGCCACCAATCTTGGTGTCACGGTAAACTTACTAACCATGCCTCCTAAATTCTCGTCCAAATCATCAATATATATGACAAATGATGTGTAGACAGTGTAGTATGGAGAGTGATGCGTGAACAGTAGGATGCTGACATTGAGTAGTGAGGTGTGGGCAGCGGTATATAAATAGTGAACTAAAGAGACAGATGTGTGGACAGTGGCGTGTAAATAATGAATTGAAGAGAGATGGGTGGACAGTGCAGTATGGACAGTGCGCTGCCAAAAATTCGGAGGCGAGGAGTGAGGGGTGAGCAGTGAGCCTGGGCTGTGCGGTGAGTGCGGACAGTGAGTCCAGGATATTGGGAGCGAATAGTGAACAAGTGAACGGTAAGGTGTGAGCAGTTGAATGTCAGCTGTGGCGTGTACGGTGAGTTGTGTCAGGAAGCAGTGTAAGACGGAATGGTGATAGTAGGTAGTGCCAGTGAGCTGTGAAAATTTGTCTCTGGAGAATTAGAAAAAGCGACTCAGATCAGAAGACCCAAAACCCACTCAGAAACACGTCCAAGCATGGTATTGTCATGCAGTAGAATAATTCTCATTTCTTAAAGTGAACGCAAATGGGTTAGGACGCGGTTTACTCAATCAGATATATTTCATTTATTTCAAACCACCTACGCATTCATTCGCCAAAGAAATCGTCAAAAATAGAACAATAAAATGTTTAATCAGAACGACAGTGACATGGTATTGATTGGACGTAAAATAACAGCTCAAATTAATATGAACTGATTTGCGAGTGGTGTTAATACACTAAATGTTTTCCAATACTGGAGCGGTTAGCTGGTTTCAATCTCACATCGGATGTGGTTTGAGAAGTTAACATTTCATTCGCAAAAGCCCATGGGACGTGGTTGAATGGACGTTCGCTGGACCGCTGTATACAGGGCTTAGCAAGGAACGGCGCTTACTGGAATGCCGTTCAGCGTAACTCCGTGATTCGGCAAGGCAATGGCTATCGTTAAAACGTTTTAGCCACGTTTAAAATGTATTAATTTTAACCCCCCCCCTCAAAAAATAGAATGCTTTGTATATAGCAGGACAATATAGAAAATGCGCTTCAGATGCGTATATTTATTGACCGGCAGGCGCCACACCACAATTCAATGGTCAAGGATATCAAGCACTGGCAATTATCCAAAACAATCGCATTATGCTATTTTATCAGATATTTGAATTATCTCAGTAATTTCATCTCTCCAATGTAGCCCATATCTGTTTTCAATGAAAGAAAGTTATGTTTAATCGTTAATAAACTGTCTGAAGTATTTAAGAGACCAACATTTGCGGATGGTCAGACAAAGTAACACTATCACTTTGTTTATGGTCCAATATTCCACTCAGTTTAGAATTAGGTATTTTGAAAATAAAGATAAAATCATCATAGTCCCAGATAACCAGATAACTCACCATTGGCTGAGTGGTGGCTATTTTAACCGGAGGATCACCACACTTCAGGCGGCGATCAAAATTGAGAAGTTGAAGATGGTATTTCATGAATAACCTCAGCCGGTATGGGAATTGAACCCACGCTGTTGACATCACTCTAGCCAGCCAACCGAGCTAACAAGGCACCCACTTACCTTCCCTATCATTACTACATAAACAGGATACATGCTTGAGAAAGCTGTAGCTGTTGCAAAAGAAACTTTTAGGAGGCAAAGTACTTGAAAAAGTAAAAACAAATTGTTGGGAATCCATAACAGATTTTGCAGCATCTGTGTAGGCAGTAAGAAATCTCATAACACCAGGTTAAAGTCCAACGAGTTTATTTAGTAGCACGAGCTTTCTGAACACCGCTCCTTCATCAAGTGACTGGGCGTTCCAGAAAGCTTGTGCTGTCAAATAGCCCTGGTGAAGGGGCTGCGCTGTAAAGATTGTGCCACCAAATAAACCTGTAGGCCTTTAAGCTGGTATTTTGAGACTTGTTAGGGTGCCTACCACAGCCCAATGCCAGCATCTCCACATCATCTGTGGAGAAAGAAATATAGACAATTGCTGAGGTCATGACCTTTCGTCAGAACCCAATTATAAAAGGCCACATCTTTAGAACAGATGCAATTTAGACAGAGAAACTGAAAAATACAGTGGAACCTTACTAAATGTAGGGTGCGATTCAGTGTAAGAGGTAGCAGTGCCTATGGACTTCTAACAAATATTTATTAACAGTCTATACTCAAATTGAGATAGAGAAGCCAGGCAAGGAAGGGACGTTTCCGAGGTAGACTTCGTGAACTTGAGAGTAGGATGGAAATGGAGACAAAGTTAATGGAGCTTTTCAATTCATGGTAAAAGCAGGAAGCGGGATACAGTCATCAAGCCACAAAACAGAGTTGAGAGATGATGCCTAGTTATCATTGGAAATACAGGCATAACTCGAGCTTAAAGTTAAGACAAGTTACTGCGGATGCTGAAATCAAAAACAGAGGATGTTGAGATTGTCCAGCATTTTCTGTTTTTATAACTGGAAACTATGTGGGTACTCAAAGGAACATATTTTACTTTGGAGGAAGTGAGACTAGAAAGACAAGCTGTCCATGCTCAGCTTCAGCAATCGGAGGAGGGGACTGTTCGGGCTTCCATCCAAGGGAGAAACTATCCTTTTGGGGAATCGCAATTCATGACATCCATGGTGAAGAAGAAATGAAGAAGAAACTGTTCAAGTGAAAAAGAGTATCACGTGATACGTGCATGTGATGAGGAAAGATTGCAAGAAAGTCGACAGCATAAATTCAAGATAGGAAAGAATCAGTTCAGTAGGGTGGGAGCAGACTGAAACAAAACGTTTACCAGGAAGTACTGTCTGTGCCTCTTGGGAAGGAGATAAAAGGAAGCCATTCAAATTCAGTGTCAATGAGGTGAGATGTCACGGAGCGAAGATGTTCAGAGGAGATGAGACAGTCCTGGAAGCAATTGCTTTACGTTGAGATGCGGGTTCGTGGTTGAGATATAGGTGGAGGAGTGTGTTGGAGAGTTGGCGCTTAGAATCTGCTGGGCACAGGCCGGTTTGCCAGGGAACACCAGCACCATCTTTGTAACCTGAAGGAACGGAGTGCAGCTCGTTCAAAGGGGGACATTATAAAGCGAATGAGGGGAACAGAGGAACCGTGACTGCAGGTATCACATCAACAGTTCTGAATGAAAAGATCAGAAGAAACCAGAGGGAGGGGTCTGGTGGAGGGAGAACACCGGAGATGGGTGAAAAAGTCTGATGGGCAGTGGTGAGGAAGGACTCCTGGCCAGATGCTTGGGTGTGGACGTGAAGGCGACGGGAGATTCACTCAGGTGGGGTAGGGGAGCATATGGGGAGAAATCCTTTGCTAAGCACGGAACATTCTGCCTCTGAAAGGAGGCGTTTGTAGGACTTGGTGAATTCTGGGCAAGAAGTGAGTTTAGAAGGGATGGGATCAGAGGGAAGCGAAGAGGCAGAGCAGTCTGGAAGGACATTGGTACTTCTGCATTGCTCGAACTTGCTATAATTAACACCTGAAAGAAAGATTAACGATTTTCTGTTAAAATCCTGAAGGGACGAAGGATGAAATGAAACTGCGGAGCAAAACAACGTTCTGATGAAAGATCACAGACCCTGAAAGGCCGAAATTTATTTCTCTCTTCACTGATTCCGCCAAAGCTGCTGACTAAAACTGAGGATTGAATAATGATTGAAAAGCTGCTGATAGGGAGGTTCGTCCAGTCCCGCCATTAGGTTCATCGGCTAACAGATTTCACTCTTTGCTTGGGAGAGGATCTTCCTTTGGTGTAGCAAGTTTGTTCATTTTGTACACAATGACATCTTTGCCCTCTATCCTGTCAACCACTTGACAGTCAAAGTACTGAGGCAAGAGATTGTTGTGGAAATTGGGCGAACCATTACTCGTTCGCAATTCAGAGGACAGGTAAATTGTAGCCCCTTGGTCCGCGAGATAGAGCAATGTTTTTATGAGTGCCGGATAGGCCACTGAGCTGTACACAATGTCCGAACCTAATATGAAATCATAGGCAGGAGGAAAGTTTGTGTGGTTTACCCCCCACATCAGGGGACGAATGTTGATTCGATGTCGGCAGGCACTAGGGATGTTGATCGAGACATTGGTTTCAATTTGCTTCAGGACTTTCGGTTTATCTGTCATGGTAACATAGCCTCCTGAAGAGAGAAAAAAAGGAAACTCACTTACAATTTTGTTTGTTTTCAACTCACGCCCCTCTTTTGTGATCCTGTGACTCCAAAACAAAAATAACTTTCACCAAGTAACGCCCACAGCTTGCTAGACAGTATTGTGCCGCAATATGTTGCGGGGTCAGGGACAACAAGAATCACTTTGTGGCGGTGCGCGTCGGTTATAGCAAAAGTTGAGGCATTGCTCTGAGGGATGTGTGCAACTTGAATAAGTGCATATGAACAGAAATCATAGGGCAAGATGGAAGCCATATGACCCTCAAAGCCACCTCCTCCTCCATTCAACAAGATCATGGCTGAACCTCTACCTCAATTCCACCCTCGCATCCTACCCGCATATCCTTTGAACCCCTTACTGACCCAAACTTCTGTCGACCACATAATGCTAAGGAATTCCAAATGTTCACAAATCCTTGGAGTGAATGATTATTTCCACATCTCAGTCTGAAATTCTCCACACCTTATCCCGAGAAAATATCCTCAGCACTCTAAGGGGGGACACAATGGTATCTCAGCCGGCTGATGTATGTACCGTTATTTCTACAATACATGGATGTATGTCACTCGAAACCACTTAACTCCTTAGAACTTAATTACAATTGCTAGTTGCTGACTGAAAACCAAAGCAATATTTGCTTTTATTTACGGCCAGATTCAGGGTTTGACCCTTTATTTTTTGTTGTCCAATCGAATGGCAGATTGCTGATTGGCTGGACTTACAGTGGGATTCGATGCCAGTAATTTCTCATTTATTTATTGCGAAATAATACGTTTTTCGTGTTCGATTCACACAGCGTAAATTTAACCAAAGAAATACGTGATAAGTGAACAGGTGATCTGCTTTGGATCGTATTGGCTGAGAGATGAATGTTGACCCGGACACCAGGAAAACTCCCCTGCTATTCTTCTAACAACTTCATCAGGTCATTGCCGGCCATCGGAGGGGACAGAATAACATCCATATGGGAGAGGCATGTCATTTGGAGAGATTATAAGACTAATAATGTATGTTTTACGGTGAAAATATAAAAACATAGGAAGGAAGGCGGTGGCAAGTTGGTATTGTTACTGGACTAGTATCCAGGGACAAAACAGAAAATGCTGGAAAATGTCAGCACGTTTGACAGCACCGGAGAGAGAATAGAGCCAACATTTCGAGTCTGGGTGACCCTCCATCCGAGTAATCCAGAGACCCTGGGGACTTCTGGAGACCCGTGTTCGATCATCAGATGGTGGAATTTATTATTCAATAAAAAATCTGAAACTGAAAGTATGATGACGGCTCTCTCGGTATTGTTGTCAAAACGTATTTGGTTCATTAACGCCATATAGGGAACAAAATTTATCATCCTTACTCGGTTGACTATTAAATGTTCTCTAAAATAGCCTTTCAAGCCACACATTTCAAGAGCAATTGGGAATAGGAAATAAATGTTGGTGGCATTCCACGAAAGAATGAAAAAACCTTCACCCCACTGCATGCTTACAAATGGCAAGGAAGATTAATCAAGCTCATGTCTCATTCTTAACTGGCAACCCTGTTATGCTGACATTGAGAAGTGGTATCAGTGTTCTCCATATCCCTTTTTGGTGTCGACAAAATAATGCGGTTAAGAATATTCACCTCACTTACCCAGTAAGGCTGCTAAAATCCCTACGATTCCCGTCCCGGATCCCAGTTCAATCACTTTCTTCCCAGTAAAATTGATCTTCTTTTTCTCAAAGTACTGGCAGAGAGCAACCCCCTAAAATATATATAGAGAGAAAAAGAACTCATTCAGAGAGTGACTTTTGCTGCTGATCTTAGGATGAAAAATTCCCCACAGAGAATGAATGTGACGGCTGAGGCTTGCTATCGGCCTGGAAAACTGAGTGTTCTCCCTGGGATTCTCCCTGACCGCAGTGACAGCCAGTCGTACGAATTTCATTATCCAATTATTTGGAACGCAGTCACTTAAGTTCCATACGATGATGCATCAGCACTTGCGGTGCCAAATGTCAAATAAATGAAAAACTTCAATATCCACTCCTTTCATGTGAGCACTTTCGTGATATTCAAGCACCTTCGTGAATATCAGCCCAAGAACTTTCCTTGAAGTAGCCCAGTGTGCCTCTGTGGACGTTTCTCTTCATTGGGGTCAGGCAAGCTAAATGGCTTACGGCGCAGCACAAGTCAGCACCTTAAAAGCATGGTAGAATCATACGGTGCAGAAGAGGTCCTTCGGCCCATCGAATCTGCACCGACATACGTGAAACACCTGCCCTTTCACCTGATTCCATTTACCAGCACTTGGCCCACAGCCTTGAAAGTTATGATGTTCCAAGTGCTCATCTGGATACTTTTTAAAGATATAAGACATTCCGCTCCTTGCACTCTCCCAGGTAGTACATTCCATTCTGTCACCACCATCTGGGTAAAAATGGTTTTCCTCACCACCCCCCCCCACCAAAACCTCTTGCCCTTCACCTTGAACTTGAGTCCCCTCATGACTGACCCTTCAACTAAAGGGAACAGTTGCTCCTTACCCACTCTGTCCATGCCCCTCATAATCTTGTACGCCTCGATCAGGTCATCCATCAGTTTTCTCTGCTCCAAAGAAAATAGCCCAAGCCTATCCTCCAACTTTCTACATAACTTATGTGTGTTCCATCCCAGGCAACATCCGGGTGGATCTCCTCTGCACCCCTCCAGAAGGGAAGGGAAATTGGAAGATGAAAGTATAAAACATTCTGCCCAAATCAATGAGTGCAGCTTAATTATCTAGCTTCATGCAGCCTTCATCCCTCATTAAAAACAAGGATTGAGACCAGAAAATACATAATTCCGTTTCAAGCGTGTGTGTGAAGTGCACGGTTCAATTAGATACATAATGAACGGTGAACAAAAAGTGCCAGGTCATTGATAGATTCCCGCAATCCAGATTCTTGTCTCAAAAAGAGAGGACTCACTGTAACTAGAACAGAAACATTGTAAAAGAGGATGCAATTTTTGGTAAACACAAACTGTGACAAATCATGTTTGCCTCTATTCCATTAATCCAATTGACTTACAGCGTCCCACACATAAGCAGAAAACCCCAAATTAGCATTGATGAATCGAGAGATTTTTAAACTGTATCTGCAAAATTCGTATTTATTCTCATGTATGATGACTTCGGATCCATTTTGGACATCTTCTTCGGAACTGTCCAGCACTCCGACTGTAGTCGTCATATTTACGCTTCCTCTCGAATACTTCTGATGAATCCTTTGCGAGCGACAGCGGGATTCACTTCAGGAGCACGGGTGTAGCAGGGTGAAAACATCCAGAAAAGTGGAAGTTTCATTTATATAGCGCCGCTACAGACCTTGAAACTCCCCTAACATCTTCACAGCCAATGAAATTGAACTATTCAGTGACGAATATTGCAAACAGCAAGTGTTCTCAAATGAGAATGGAATACATGCTAGTTTTAGGCTGTTTGACTGGTGTCAACTGAAAGAAAAAAGAATGTTGGTTAAGATGCTTTACTATCTCTTATCCAAATAGTAGCATTAATTATTTTATATGCGTCGAAACCACAGGAGAACTGATAAGAAAATCGGCAGTTTCAAACTCTCTTTGCCCAAGATCAAGACATGGCTTACTTGTCAGATCATAGAATCCTAGCATCGTAGAATCCCTACAATGCAAGAGGGGACCATTCTGTCCATGAAGCCTGCACAGACCACAATCCCATCCAGGCCTCATTCCCGTAACACCACATATTATTTACCCTGCTAATGCCCCTGATGCTAGGGTCAATTTAGCGTTACCAATCAACCTAACTCGCACTTCTTTGGACTATGGGAGGAAATCGGAGCACCTGGAGAAAACACACACGAGGAGAATGGGCAAACTCCACACAGACAGTGACCCGAGGCCGGAATTGAACCAGGGTCCCTGACATCATGGGGCAGCAGTGCTAACCACTATGCCATAATACCGCCCTTCTTGATATCTTGATATAAAATGGCACATCCAAGGAACTTAATGGGTATATTATCTGATATCAAGCGATGGCTAAAGGCACTAGATAATGCAGAGGCTATGGATGGTCCCTGACAGCATTCTAACAATAGTACAGAAGACTAGTGTTCCAGAAGTTGTCATGCCATTAACCAAGTTGTTTTAATATAACCGCAATACTGGAATGCACCCAGCAATGCGGAAAAATGCCCAGTCATTTCATGCACAGAAAAAAAACAGAACAAATAACACACAACCCTATCAGTCTGCTCCCCATTATCAATATCATAAAGCAATGGAAATGGTTATTAATAGTTGTATCAAGAGGCACTTCCTTGGTAATGTCTTGTTCACTGATGCTCAGTTTGCATTTTACAGCGTCGCTGAGCTCCTTATTTATTACAGCCTTGTTTCAAACATGAACAAAAATGATGAGCTCTAGAGGTAAGTTGAGAGTTACTGCCCTTCACTTCAAGGCAGCGTTTGACCAAGTGTAGCATCAAGAAGCCAATGTTCATCAACGTCGAGGCTCCTCAGATACTGAAGCAGTGCATGTCCGAATGCATCAAGGCTTGGACAATATTCAGCCTTCGGTTGACAAGTGTCAGTCAAGGACCATTTCCAGCAAAAGATATTCTAACCGCCATCACTTGTCGTTCAATGGCACTGCCATTACTGAATTCCTACTATCAACATCCTGGGGATTACGATTGACCAGAAACTGAACTGGAATAACTATATAAATACAATTCTGACAAGGGCAGATCCGAAGCCCAGAATCCTGCAGCGAGTAGCTCAGTTTCTGACTCCCCAAAGTATATCTACAATATTCCAAATCCAGGATCAGGACTAACTAGAAGGACTAATGCAGCAGTTACATGTCGACATTACTATCCGGAGGTTTCCCTCCAAGTCACTAATCATCCTGAATTCAAATATATCGCGGTTCCTTCACTGTAACTGAGGCAAAATCCTAGAAATCCCTCTCTACTAGTCCTATGGGTGTACCTCCATCACATTGGCTGCAGCCCTTCAAGAAGGCGGCTTTACGCCAGTTTCTCATGGATAATTAAGAGAACAGGCCGAGCCAACGAGGCCAAAGTCCCGTGAAAGAAAAACATAAAATCTCACTGGGGAGGAAAATAATCGGAACTTCATGTAAATAAGTTAAAAGAGACGCAAAATTATTGGGAAGACCATGTGAGACAGCCACATGCAGTCCAATTTCCAGGAAGCATTACGATTCATATGTACTGTTCTCTCGTAATGTTGGTAAATATTTATTGTAGCTCCTAAATTGAGAACCGATCTTCAGATATGATTATTTTCTTCTCTTGAAGCTAGATATACTCAGGCCCTAATCATGAATCCGTGCTAGGTAGGAGACGTGGTTATTCTCGTGAGGTTGTGGAGAAGACAGAGAGAGGAACCTTGACTTTGCGTCCGAAACGCCAGAGAGACACTTTGTCGCTTCAGGCGTGTTGTAGCCATTGAAGTGTGAAGGCCAGTAGCCGAAACAGTTTGCACTTCGTGCCCTGTACGTTAAATCCATGACTAAATTGATAAAAATAAAACATTTTTGTGCTGCACTGTTCAGGATTTGACCGAAAAGATGGAAGACTAGTACCCTTGCAAGCCCCGGACGCTGGGGCTAGGAACTTGTCTGCATGTAATTAAAATCGTTTTTGTTGCATTTGTATTGATGCTGGCAAAGGAAAGTACAGAACACTGTGTCTTTAAATAAACCATTGCAATTCAATGCTAAATTTGGCCAGCCTTTCTGCTACAGGCAACAGGAAACGGAGAGTAGTAATAAACAATTTGTTTTCTGATGACATTTTAGCATAGTCCCAGATGACCATAGGCATGACTGGTGGCGATTTAGTCTGAGGATCACCACATCTCAGGCGAGGGACAAAATTGAGAAGGCAGGCCGTCACAAATAGCCTCAGCCAGAATGGGAATTGAACCACTGCACCGCAGAACAAGCTTTCCAGCCAACTAAATAAACCACATTACTATGAAACTGAAGTCACGTGTAGAACGGACCAGGATGGTAGGTTCCCTTCCCTAAAGGACATTTGTGAAGATGATAGGTTTATATGATAATCCACAACAGTTTCATGGTCGCGATTACCAAAGCCAGCTTTTAATTCCCGATCTTATTTGATTTTGATTTGAATCCATACCCCAGAGCGTTACCCAGACCCTTGGGAATTGCTCGTGAACTATCACTACAACTGCACTCAGAAACCAAGAACGTGATTAAAAGTGTATTCCAGATCCAGGGCTTGTAAATAGAGCCATGAAGTACAAAGGAAATGAGGTTCTGATAAACTTTCATGAAACAACAATTCGACCTTAGCTGGAGTATTATATCCAATTCTGGGAAGGACTTGAAGATTTTAGAAAGGGTGTGAAACAGATTTTAGTTCCAAGGATGAAGTATTCCATTAAGTGATAGATTGGAGACGATAGATTGTCCTCCTTACGGACGAGAGGTTGAGGGAAGATTTGTTGGAGATGTTCAAAATCATCAGCAAATCAATACAAATCGTTCCTACTATCGGAAGGGTTGAGGACCAGTAGACAGCGCTAAAAGATAAACGAGAAAATACAACAGCGACATAAGGAAAATATTGTTCCTGCAGCCAGTGTTAATCTTTGGAGCACTTTGTCTCAGAATGTGCAGAGGCCTGTTGAATCGGGACTTTGAAAGAGTGGGGGTTACTGAAACATTTGTAGAGTAAACAAATAATAGGGCTCGCTAAAGGGGAACGGCCAATCAGAAAACTGACATGGACACCATTAGCCGACTAACCTCCATCTCTGCGGTAATAATGCTATAATTTTATCTGTGCTGATTATTCCTCACTTTACCGCTCAGTTGATGAAACTAAAAATCAGACACTGGTCTCTTTATTGAGTGGATGACTGGTGTCCCGACTCTGATAAACTGCAGACTCAATTGTTAACAAATTATTGGTATTCCTTCTGGCTGTACCTTCTGCTTTCCATGTATTCTACCGCTTATTTTGTGACATTTCAGCACGGGTTCTGTTGGCATAAATAGAATATCCTTCTACTGTGTACTGGATCCCACGCGACGACAGTCGTCTCCCACTGTTAAAAGTCCGCCGTATAAGAGATTCAGTTCTTCTGATGGCTATCGGAATTTTGTGATATGTGCGGCGAAAACATGAATTATTGATTCGATACATCTGTCATACCATGGCACTCACTGCTGGCTCAAAGCGCCAGGGACCCCAGGTTCAATTCCAAGCTCGGGTCATTGTGTGAGTTTGCATATTCTCTCCGTTTCTGCCTGGGTTTCCTCCGGATTCTCCGCTTTCTCCCAACTCCAAAGATGTGCGGGTTAGGTTGATTGGTCATGCTAAATTGACATTTAATGTCAGAAGGCTTAGCAGGGTAAATACATGGGGTTACAGAAATAGGACCTGTGTAGGATTATAGTCAGTGCAGTCTCGATGGGCTTAATCGCTTCCTTCTGCATTGTCGGGATTCTATGATTCTATAACACAACAATCATCAAAGCTGTCGACATAGGCTTAGAAGAAGCTTCTACACAATAACCATTCCTCCCAAATTTCATCAATCTCAAGAAGCCAAATGTCAAGTGGCAATAAAGATGTCCCAGTGATTTTGTCAATAAATAGTTGAATAGCTTTTACAATCTTAATTTGCTTAATTGAGGCACACAAGCCCTGCTGTAGCCAATAGAAATATTTGTTTTATTAAGATGAACTGTTCGTCATTCCCATTGTTGAAGCCCTTGTTCACTTATGTTGACAATTTACCCATATTACCTCCCAATGGGCCAAAATACTTCACCGCCTAACAGTCTGGGAAAAGACATAGAGTGACATTGGACGGATAGCAGTGGCGAAATGGCAAGTGAGACTTGCCGGCTTGTTTGGCAATTCAATTTAGCAGCAGGACAATTCCAAAACTAAATTGAACTGCATCGGAGGGGCAATTTGAATCAATCCGTGATTAGCTGCCCCGGACAGAAGAGTGAGAGTGGATCTGCACCAACCTGAACCACTCGCATTGCACTATGTTCAAGTTGGTAAGCATATGTTAACCATCAGGTTAGGTTACCAAGCCCTGTGCTGTCGGGAATGTGGAAGACGGGAAAGGTAAGCAATACTACTGATGATCTTCTGCCACATTAGAGAACCACATTGATGATGGCCAATCTGTTCAGATTCGCAGACCTGTTAAGCTAACGAAGTCTTAAAGTAGTGTCCATCCCAATTCAGGGAAGGGTGTGGGAAGGTGGGGCAGACTGGGAAAGAAAACTATCGCTGATCGCAGTGACTATCGCTGTGCTGTGCAGATACATGGATTTGGGCCTGTGTCTCTGGAAGTTTGCACATTCTCCCCGTGCTTGCGTGGGTTTTCTCCGGATGTTCCGGTTTCCTCCCACATTCCAAAGATGTGCTCTTAGGCTGATTGGCAGAACAAATTCTCCCTAAATTGTTTCAAATTTGGTTTCAACGCATATGTCTATAAACATAGACAGGAATCGCGGGTAGAAGTGAGAACATCAAAGTGGTGGCGTGGGCTCGTTGTGCCGAAGGGCCTGTTTCCCGGGCTGTTTTGTATTTTGTTTTTTGTTCTAAAAGCAACCTGCAATACAATTTGCATCTAGTTCTTGCCAGGTCAGCAGACCTGACTGGTCACTAGTTCTTATGGATAAAGCATAAAAACAAATTCGAAATAAGTAGGCAATTAATTACCAGTCAACTCTCGATTAGTGAAACGTTAAACACTTTGAGAGAACAATATAAGGCTAGAAGGTAGAACAAGTCTCATGCAGAACTCTGGGCAGGTACAATATTGACAAACCTGCTCCAAGTGAAACAATCGAGTATTGCCTTTGCCATTTAATCTGAATTGGCGTGGAAACTTGACTCACTTCTCAAGGGTATCAATGATAGGCCAATGGCATTTCTAATAGACCCAATTAATATGCAACACCAATCAGGGCCTAGGCACCAATAATTATGTAGACAGTGTAGCTAAACAAAAGCATTCTACGATGATCTCAGTTTGATCATCAAAGATGTATCACTCTCGGATGAACTCAAGATCCTTGATCAGTCCAAAGGGACAGATCTTAGTATATGTCAAGAACAACTGTAATGCCAGAGTATTTCAAGGGTCAGCTTCTCCCTTCCAGGTACAATGAACCTGGCTTTACTATGATAAGCACAATCTTCCAACAAACTAATAAGTTTGTTGGCATATGCTGGACTATATGACTGTGAAACTCTGGATCATGCTCTCTAGCTGCTGACTGAGTGGTATTGAATGATGATCAGATCACCAGTTGGTCAGGGCAGCATTTTATTGAAGATAATACCTAAACTTTTGAGCATAGTCATTCCACCAATGGAGCTTAATAACCTAATTATCAAAAATATCTCAGTCAAGAGGCAGAAACTGGACCAGAAATAATTTACAGAGCTTGCTGGTATCCACACAAAGATTGAAGATTCTTGGAGGAAGCAAAGGAGGTCATTGATAAGAAAATATCTGAGATATTTGGGTTGGTCAAACAAGCATCAGAGAATTATAGAATCCGTACAATGCAGAGCAGAATAAGACCACTTGGCCCATCAAGTCTAAACTGACAACAATCCCACCCAAGACCTATTCCTGTAACCCCATGCATTTACCCTCTTAGGCCCCATATCACTAAGGCAATTGTTACATGGCCAATTAGCCTATCCTGAACATCTTTGGACTGCGGGAGTGTTGAGGGAAATTTCTAACCAATTAATGAGTTTTTTAAACATAATGAATTAGGACACTGAAAGGATTACCAATAAAGAGCTAAATGATTCTTGAAAAAAGTTAATAAGCTAATGAGAAAATAATTTACACATATTCGATTTATTACTGTCACATGTATTAACATACAGTGAAACGTATTGTTTCTTGTGCTATACAGAAAAAACATACCATTCATAGAAAAGGAAATGAGAGAGTGCTAAATGTAGTGATACAGTTATAGCTAGAATGTACAGAACAATCAATTTAATCAATTTTGAATGGTAAGTGCATTCAAAAGTCTGACAGCAACCGGGGAGAAGCTGTTCTTGAGTCAGTTGGTACATTACTCCAGATTTTTGTATCTTTCCCTGATGGAAGAAGGTGAAGGAGAGAATGTCTGAGGTGCATTGGGTACTTAATTATGCTAGCTGCTTTGCCAAGGCAGCGGAAAGTGTAGACAGAGTCAAAGGATGGGAAGCTGGGTTTGTGTGATGGATTGGGCTACATTCAGGATTGTTTGCAGTCCTTTGCAGTCTTGGGCAGAGCAGGAGGCATACCAAGCTGTGATACAACCAGAAAGAATGTTTTCTATGGTGCATCTGTAAAAGTTGGTGAGAGTTGTAGCTGATGTGCCAAATTTCCTTAGTCTTCTGAGAAAGGAGAGACGTTGGAATGCAATAATAAAAACAAGTAATTATTTCAAATCATATATACTTATATTTTATAGTGTTTTAAATATTATATGAATCATTGCTCACTTCAGCCGAAAGCTGATGATCGTAAAGGTGAATAGTCCAGAGCCAAAGGCCTAGGACTTCTGCAGTTAGCGAAATTCAAACCAGAAGGTTTCTTATGCGAGGACACATATTGTAACATTAATGAATAGTTGTGAACAGCGTAGTTTTGGTAGCGAAAATTAGGTCGTGGGGCATGAACACTGTGGTACGATTAATGAAATTTTAGCAGTGTGATGTGAACAGTGTGGCATTGATAATGATATATGTGTGATGTTGTTAGTGGAATATAGGCAACGTGATATTAACAGTTTGATGAGGTTAGAGAAGTCTGGGCAGTGTGGTTTGAACAGTATGGTGTTATGTGTGGTATGGTCCATGCAAGTTAGGCAGTGTGGCATATACAGAATGATGTGCTTAGCAAGGTTTGGATAGTGAGATATGGTTAGTGGAGTTTGAAAAGTGCAGTATGGATAATGGAGTTTAGCAGTGGGTCATAAACAAAATGACAAGAATGGTGTTGTGCAATTAATGGATTCCAGAGGCTGTGATTCACAAATTCCACATAGAGTCACCCAAGGCCTGAATTAAAGCTGGGTCTCTCGAACAGTGAGGCAACACTACTAACATTGGCCCTATACAAAGACCAACATCTCAACCCCCTTAACATCATCTGCCTCAGTTCATCTGTTGCTAAATCCTCATCCGTTGTTACTTCTAGACATGACTGTTCTAATTTTCTCCTCACTGGCTTGCAATCATTCACCCTCCATAAATTTGAACTCACCCAAAACGTTGCTGCATGCTTTTTAACTTATAACCATTACCCCTGAATTCACTGATCTGCATTGACTATGTAAAGTTTTGATATTAATATTCCTGTCCTCATTTTCAATTCTCAGCAAGGCCTCACCGTTGCTTGCTTTTGCAATCTTCTTCAGACCCACAGTCCTCCAGGCTGATCCATTCCTCTATCACCGTGAGAACTTCACCCCCATCCCAGGGCATCTTCTCGTGCAATTCTAGGATATGTAATTCCTGTGTTTATCCACCTCCCTCTTCACCATCTAAAGCTCCAAGCACTCCTTGAAGCCCCAAGCAGTTGTATAAAATGTTGGTTAGACCTCATTTAGAATACTGCGTATTCTAAATGAATACGCCTTACTACCGGAAGGACGTGGAGACTCTGGAGAGAGCACAGAGGAGGTTTACCAGGATGCTGTCTGGTATGGAAGTTCTGAGTTACGAAGAGAGGTTAGGCAAATTGGAGTTGTTTTCCTTAGAATGACGTAGACGTAGACGAGATCTAATAGAGGTGTACAAGATTATGAGGGGTATAGATAGAGTAAACAGGGTTAAGCTTTTTCCTAGGATGGACTCAAATAGCACAAGGGGCCACGGGCTTAGGGTGAGGGGGGTAAGGTATAACTTGGATGCTAGAGGGAGTTTTTTCACACAGAGGGTGGTGGGGGCTATGGAATGCTCTGCCCAGTAAAGTGGTGGAGGCAGGTACTCTGGAGTTTTTTAAGAGATACTTATTTGGGCACATGAACAGAATGGGAATGGAGGGATATAGAAAACGGATTTAAAATAGGGATCATGAGCCTTGGGAGCTCCCTGGGAAGTGTGTAAATAGTCGAGGATATTGATATATTTGTTTTATCCTACAGGTACTTTGGTCCGCCTTTTGTCTAACAAGATGCATACATGCGATGGGTCATGAGAGGGCTGCTCTTGGATTTTTCAGGAGTATCCTAGTGCTTCATATTGTTAGTGTATGCTTGACCTGGACCAGTTGATGGGCAACATGACAGCTCAGTGACTATCGCTGTGCAGTGCAGATACACAGATTTGGGCCTGTGTCTGTGGGAGTTTGCGCATTCTCCCCGTGCTTGTGTGGGTTTTCTCCGGGTGCTCGGGTTTCCTCCCACATCCCAAAGATGTGCTCTTAGGCTGATTGGCAGAACAAATTCTCCCCAAATTTGGTTTCAATGCATAGATCTATAAACATAGGCAGGGATCACGGGTAGAAGTGGGAACATCGAGGTGGTGGCACGGGCTTGTTGGGCCGAAGGGCCTGTTTCCCGTGCTGTTTTGTTCTTTGTTCTTTGTTCTCTTTCCCAATGAAGCAGCAATTTCCTTGCATGTCTTTCAATTTGATACCCTCCATTCACTTCTCACAATGTGGCCCCTTCTGTATCGAGAAAACTAAACATAGACTAGGTGCCCATTTTGTGAAACGCCTTCACTGGGTCCAGGAACATTACTTGGACCTTTCTGTTCACCATCCTGCTCTCATGCTCACATTTCTGGCTTTGGCCTGTTGCAATGTTCCAGTGAAGTCAAACACAATTGGAGGAAAAATACCGCATCTTCCAATTGGGCAATTTACAGCCTTTTGGACTTAACGTTTAGGTCAATGACATCAGACCATGAATTCTGTCCTCTTTTTTGAATTATCCAACCTCTCTGTGCCTATCTGTATCTTCTTTCTCTGAGACTTGCTTTCAGAGAGCACTAACTCTTCTACTGCTATCAATGCATTCTGCTACTTTCCTTTCAGATAATGCTGCCCTTTATTCGGTTATTAACGCTTGTTTTGGATCAAATATTTAGTTTTTAACCGTATCGATACCATTGCCTTTTTGTCCCATGATATATTTATAATTTAATCTCTTCAGCTGTTCAATCCATCTCCAATCTTCTATTTTGCTCCCAAACCCTCTCATGCATCCCTATTATCATTCAGCAGCATGAATCCCTCAGCATTCTTACCACCGTATTTCCGTGGAATATTGGCCTTTATTGAAACATTAACTCTATTTCTTTCCCCAGAGATTCTGCCAGACCTGTTGCGATTTGTCTGCTTTGTAACTTTAGTTGGTTTGAACAATGGTATGGAAGTGGGCTATCTTCCTGATGATGAATCCACATTACTTCATCCTTAACTCACCTTATCTAAGTCTTTGTTACTTCTAACTTTGGCTATAAAGTTTCTTCCGCCTCACTGCCTTTCTCTCTTCAATGACTGTCTACATGCTCCCGTCACTTCAGAAGGAGCATGCAATTGTATGCAAACACGTGAGATGTTCTATGACTAGTGGGCACCAAAGGGATTGGATTGCTATATCACTCAAGGAATATAAATTTAACTGGATTTATTAGGTTTCCTCTAAAGTTGTATACTTTGTATTAGATTTTAAAAACGGTGGACCTTAAGAAATTGATATTTATCACCTATTTCATTAATGAAGATATATGACCAATTAGAAATGAAATGGGCCTTATTACATCAATGCAACCTCTGTCCAGTCCCGTAACTTTCACTGCCCATAAACTTCAGCGCACCCAAATCTCTGTTCCATACATATTAAAACATTAGCACAGATGGTGGTCCATATTGTACAATATCAAGGAGAATAAAGCAGATTCATACTTTTGTTGTTTTGACTATGCACTTGAGACAGGTATCTCAGGATGCCGGGCTTTGTCTGTTTCGGTGCTTTGTCATGCTTTATTGGGTCTTGGAATAGCCACATACATTGACTGAAATTGAGGGAAGCAAGAGCAGCGGGGATGTACCTATGAGTAAAATGCAGCATTGCAATAACATTTGCGACTTAAAAGCTTTCATCAATATTCTCACTTTAACTGAATCATATGCTAGAGAGGACGCAGTTTACTCTGTTACATACAATTGCTTTATTTCATTCCATATCACTATTCGTTTCAATATTACAACTTGGGGGGGCCAGTCCAATGTAGTCAACATTTCACAATTGGTTTCATCAGCATATGCTTGACAGAGTTAGCGTTTGCAGTCAATGCTGTAACAATGCAATACTGCGCTAATGTTTAATATTCGCAGAACTCAGCGGGAGTTGATTGATTGAACAATAAACAGTCTGCTGTGCACAAGTCAATCACCGTTGGAACATAAGGAACATACATTTTCTCCTCCACTTAGCGAGGCTTTGCACTCTAGAAAAAGGTAGCACTCAAATTACGTTAAATGGTGATGGGAGTGAGGTCCCTCCATTTGGATATATTATTTAAGTTCAATAACTTAGGGTGATAGATGAGACATGCTTGTATTCAGTAAACATACCGCGAGATTATTTGCCAGGAAATTATTATGATTCACAGATTATGGAATAATTTGTATACTCCTGAAGTAAGTGTAGATTTACGACACATCTTCAAAATCGGGAAGCTTTGAACATCGTGAGGCTTCGTGGTATCACTATTGAACGATCGAGACTTTTAATTGGATCGAGTTCAGATGTTCGTGCGGGGGAAAACGCCCAGCTTGAGTTCAGGAAGAGTTGCTCGTTGTCCATAACAGTCTTCTTTTGGTAACAGATAGAGAGACAGAAGCAGCTCATGGAAATTTACATGAGGCTTATCTCATTGAACATCTTGAGGCATTATTAAAGTTGTTTCTTGTCCCATTTCAAATAGTCTTGGTCATACAGTTCCAGGGGGTTGGCGTTGGGGAAGGATAGGCAGAGATGAGTGGCTTGTGGTCAGTGGACATTGGTAAGTTATATTTGCGGTTTGACGAGTGAAATTTGAGCAAAAAGATGTGAGCAATGAGCTATTGTCGATGGTGCATGAACAAAGGCGGGTGGATAGTGCGGTCTTTGCAGTTCCATGCAGACGTGTAACATGGACAGTGTGTTATGGATGCTACCAAGTAGTCAGTGGATTATGGATAGTGACTTCCCAGTAGG
Organism: Sphyrna mokarran; assembly: GCA_024679065.1. Lineage (NCBI taxonomy): Eukaryota > Metazoa > Chordata > Chondrichthyes > Carcharhiniformes > Carcharhinidae > Sphyrna > Sphyrna mokarran. Next base: position 61,756,750 of record JAGIQG010000015.1, read on the forward strand.
TGCGAAATTTGCGATGCCGAGAGTGGAATGCAATCAGCTGTAGTCATTGTGTTGTTGGCTGTAAAGCTTGGGAATTGTGGTGTGGAGCTTCAAACATGGTCAACGGAGTATGCAAATGAATTAGTTAATTGACTAATTCATGAATTTATTAACTCATGGATATTGGATTGTTCAATGTTCACTGTCGACTGCGGCCAATGGGATTGGTCGCAGTGATTGGACTGTTCGATGTATACAACCATGGGGTCAGGATATGAAGGGATAGTTAGTGTAGTTATAGTTGGGTCTCAGCAATACGATGTGAGCAATAGATTGTTGGCAGTGGAGGCAGTGCGCTGTTTACAATGGGATACACACATTGGGAAATAAGCAGTGCCATTAGGAACTAGATGTACGGACAATTATGCGGACAGTGCCAACTGGATCGTGGGCGTATATAATGGTCTCTGAAAAGTAACCTGTGGACATCATGGTCAAAAGACTGCAATGCGATCTTCACAGCGTTGTCTTCTTCACCGGGTTCATTGAAGGCCTTAACTTTCTAGCAGCATCTTGAATCCATATTTGGTTGTTGTTCACATTTCTCCACTTTAAAGACAGCTTTCATGACTTATATACAACGAAAGTGTAACTTTCAACTTCGAAACAAAAGATAAATATATTAAATTACCAAAACTAATTTCTTAAAATGCGAGTTAATCTGTAACTCCTCATCAATTAACTCAGTGTATATAATTGAAGCATGTTATGTGCAACAGTGAATATTAATAAATGGAACGAAGAGTTCATACATTTTTTTGATGATAAGCGGAAATGCCACAATGTATTTTTGCACACTGTACCAAGTCCAGTATAGCGGAAACATAGTAATTGCAATGAAATATCAACATCAAATTCTTCTAGAGCGTATAGAGCAAGTGAGCATTGATCTTACCAATAGAACGCAATATAAATGGAGATCATAGGTCACACAATCGCTATAGTGCAGAAGGAGGCTGTTTGGCAACTGCAATAATTCCACCCAGGCCCTATCATCGTGTTTACCCGAGTCATCCCTCTGACATTAAGGGGCAATTTAGCAAGGTCAATCAACCTAACCCGCACATCTTTTGGACTATGGGAGGAAACCGGCGCATCCAGAGCGACCCCAGTAGACACGGGAGAACATATAAACTTCTTATAGACAGTCGCCGGATGCTGGAATTGAACTCGGGTCCCTTGTGCTATAAGGCACCGCTTGAATCTTCTTGAATTAATCATTGTACTTTCAATGGCCAGGACCTAGAGAATTTTCTGTTAGCGCCTCTTTTTCCTCTCCTTATCTAAGATGTTGTTTAAGACCTCAACGACCTTTTGCCTTTGTATTTATTCATGCGATGTTGGTGTCGGTCGCTAGGCCAGCATGTATTGCCCATCCCTGACTGCCCTTCAGAAAGTGCTGCTGAGCTTCTTCTTGAACATCAGTAATCCACATGGTGTAGGTACAACTATGGTGTTGTTAGGGAGGGTGACAGTGAAGGAATGGTGATATAGTTCTGAAACCAGGATCGTAAGTGGCTTGGAGAGGAACATCAGGTTGGTTGTTTTCCCTTGTGTCTGCCATGTCTCCAACAACATTGTTGTAAGTTACTCCGGCTGTGTCACTCGCCGGAATTTTGTGGCCCTTCAGCTCAAATTAAACTGATCATGTGCTAACGCTGAATTTCCGTCCCTAGATCTCTCACATTCTCTATCTTCTTCAATATACTTTTTTAATCTAACGTCTTTGACAAAACTTCTTGTCGCCTATTCCAATTTTTGCCTCTTTGAATCTGTTCAAACGTTTGATGAATTGTGTTCTGGTGAAATACCTGTCGGGGTTCACCAGCATAGGCGCCACATCAATGCAAGTTGATGTTGCATTCCATTTACAGTTGTCAGACGCCTGGCTTTGCATTCACAGATTTAAAAACACAACGATTCTTCCTTCCCTATACAATTCTCATGCTATTTTGCACAGATGTCTCTGCCAGATACCTCTTAAATGCCACGTATTTACTGAAGGATCAATTGCTGCTATCTGACAGAGAACTAAAAGAAAGCTAATTTTTGTTTGTGAGCAAGCTCAAGGCTTGGCTGCTTTGTTGGTTGTATAATCGGGTGTTGTTGGTTGGATTCAACTTTTACCGCACGTCGAATTTACTGTAAAGAGTTTACTATTTAAACAGTTTCACTTGCTCCACCGCCGACGCACGGTGGCAGCAGTGTGTACCATCCACAAGATGTCTTGCAGCAACTTCCAAACACGTGACGCTGCCATCTAGAAGGACAAGACAGCAGATTATCTGGAAACACATGAGCTGGAAGTACCCCCTCCCCTCCCCCCACTTCCCCCACTTCACGAACAAGCCACTCAGTATCATAACTAGAAATATATTGCTGATCCTTCACCGTGTCTCCGTCCAAAACCTGGAACTGCTTCCCTAACTGCACAGTAGGCGTATCTACGCCACGTGGATTGCAACATTTCAAGAAGACTTTCTCAAGGGCAATTACGGATGGCCAATAGCCAGCAACACTGAATTAACAAAAAAGTGCCAAGAAGCTTGCAAAAGCACCAATCAACTGCGTTTAACACTGACATACATCGGAGAGTCATATTTGAGACCAATTTTGTTTCTATTTGATTTATTATTGTCACGTGCTGGGATACAGTGAACAGTGTTGTTTCTTGCGCGCTACAGAGACAAGGCACACCGCTCATTGAGTACTTAGGGAAGGAGGAAAGAAAAGGGTGCAGGATAATTGAGCATGCATTCGGCAGGTGGTGCGGATACGGCTCTTGGATGTTGATTCATGGGTTGCCTGGTACCTCATGTCGTAAATGAATGCTTTATGTGGACCATCTGAAGGGCACCATGACAGCTCAGAGACTATCGATGTGGCTGTGCAGACACTTGGAATTGGGCCGGTGTCTGCGGGAGTTTGCGCGTTCTCCCCGTGGTTGCGTGGGTTTTCTCCGGGCACTCCGGTTTCCTCCCACAACCCAAAAATTCGCTCTTAGGCTGATTGGGAAACAAATTGTCCCTATAGTGAGAATTTTCCATATTAGGAATTATATATATATTATTATATAGGAATAATATAATAGGATAATGGATTTGCTACTATATAGTTATGACGGCGGCGCGGGCTGGTTGGGCCGAAGGGCCTGTTTCCCGTGCTTTGTTGCTCTTTATAAAGATATACTGCTACAATGATAGTTAAGCTGTAGAGAAAGATCAAGTTGATATGAGAAAGGCCCATTCAAAAGTCTGATGGCAGCAGAGAAGGAGCCATTCTTGAGTCGGTTGGTACATGATCTCAGACTTTTATACCCTTTTCCCAACAGAATAAGGTGGAAGAGAAAAGGACCGGCGTGGTGGGATCTTGAATATGCTGGCTTTTTCGAGGCACCGGGAAGTGTCAACAGATAGGACGGTGGTTTGCATGATGAACTGGGCTTCATTCACTACTTTTGTAGTTACTTGCAGTCTTGGTCAGAGCAGGAACCATACCAAGCTATGAAACATCCGGAAAGGATGTTTTCGATCGCATATCATAGCGTGAATGCCGAATTTCCTTAGCCTTATGTGATGAGATTGGTAGGTTTTAAATAATAACTTGAAGTAACACAAACTGATCGAAGACAGAATAGGTGAAGTAGGGAATTCTATAGCTATCTATCTAGATTTAAAGCAGTTGGGTTAGCCTAGGTTAAATAATCATTGCTGGATGCATTCTTTTTGCTTAAAAAGTTACAATTATCCGAAAATCATCAAGTACCCTAACTAAGTGTTAAACTTAGGTGGCCTATTTTTTGATGTTGGTTAAATGATAGGCGTATATCAGATCCCAAGAAGGAGAGTTTATTCTTAGCATGATAACCTGGGATCGCTTCCATTCAGGCTTGGTTAGAGGGAAATTAGCAGCAGCAAAACCAATAACTTATGATGCATATGTATGCTTCACAAGATCTTCCCTGTATATTATGTGATACCGAGTCGCACCAACATCAATTTACCAGAAACGTAACAGGACTTGCCATGAAAATACCGTGGCTAAAAGGAGAAGTCAAAACTCAGAAATCCTGTGGTGAATAATTTAGCTTCTGACTCGCCAAAACCCGTCCAATAACTAAAGATAAGTCGAGAGTGTGGTTGCTACAAATAGTGACTCCCTCCACCACCAACGAACAGTGGTAGCAGTGTGTATCATCTACAAGACGCACTGCGGATACTCACCAAAGCCTGTTAGACAGCATCTTTCAAATCCACTACGACTAACATCTAGAAGGACACGGTTGGCAGATACAAGGTTGGCAAGATACAACAACCAACTGGATGTTCCTCTCCAAGCCATTTACGAGCCTGGTTTCAGAACTATATCACCATTCCTTCACTGTCGCCGGATCAGAATCCTGAAAATCCCTCCCTAACAGCACTATGGTTGTACCTACAGCATGTGGACAACTGATGTTCAAGAAAGAAGCTCAGCAACACCTCCTGAAGGGCAGTTAGGGTTGAGCAATACATGTTGGCCTAGCGACCGACACCCACATCGTATGAATAAATACAAAGGCAAAAGGTCGTGAACAACATCTTAAATGAGAAGAGGGAAAAGAGGCGCGAACAGAAAATTCTCCATCTTAGGTCGTGGCCGCTGGAAGTACAATGATTAATTCAAGAAGATTCAAGCGGTCAGATTTGGAGCAGTGCAGGGTTAAAAGTAATTCCAGACCACTAAGAGGAGAAGCTATTTAGGAATTTGAAAGGCAGAAAGATAATTTTAAAATAGATAGGGTGCTTATCCGAGATTCAATGTAAGCCAGTGAGATTTACATGTGAGCGTTAGAAATATTTTACAAAATACGTAGTTAAAAGGAGACCATTCCGCCCATCGAGTTTTTCCCGACTCTCTGACCGACCATCACACACAGTCCCTATGCTGAATCCCCGCATACTTACCCCACTAACTCTCCTTAACACATCTTGGGATACTAAGGGGCAATTTAACATGGTCAATCTACCTAATCTGCACCTCTTTCGACTGAATGGAAACCTGGAGCACCCGGAAGAAACTTACGCAGAAATGGAAACGTGCAAAGACACAATCATCCAAGACGGCGCTGTGAGGCAACAGTACTACTGCTGCCTCCATTTCTATTCCATTTTTATTCTCTTTTGCTTAAGAACCAAATGTCTACATCATATGAATCCTCAAATACACATTACCCAGCGGCGAGGGAAACTAATCCACATCGTCCAATTGTGTCCTCCTGTTAGTACGCCTTTCCCGATAGAAACGCACCCTCTCATTGTTACCCTTGTTTCCTTATATGAGCAAGGTGATATGGTGCATTTCGCTTATGAAACTTTGACTTACCAAGTAGGGTTGTTAAAATCCCCACGATTCTATTGCCTGATTCAGCGAAATCAACTTCTTCCTAGAAAAACTGATGTTCTCTTTCTCAAAGTAATTGCAAAGAAAAAATCATTTGAAAAGATGGAACATCGACGTGAAGATGAGCTAATTCGAAAGTTACGCAAATCCCTTGGATACCAATGTTGTGAAGTATAGGCGCTGAGAAGGATAATTGGAAACCTTCAGTCGGGCCTTCTTACCATCTACCAATGAGCTCAGATCAGCAATCGGTGCGAACAAGCTTTGGAAGGTCATTTTGTTGACTCCCGATGATGGAAAGATCCAAGAAATGATCTAACTTGGAAGACCAGCACTTCAACACAGGTAACATTTCAAGCTGCTCGTGCAAATATAGGAGAACAAATCAAAGCTATATCAATGACTTAGGGTAAAGATATAACACGTATTGTGTTCTAAAACGCACGGGTAGGCTGTAGTTTGCAATGTTTTCGCCATGCCCGTTAAATTCATTAATTACATAAGTCCATTGTGCGTCCTACACATAAATGACTCGGAAGAGGGAGTAAGTGGTGTGATCAGCAAGTTTGCAGATGACAAGAAAATGGCTGGACTTGCGGGTAGTGAGGAGCAGTGTCAGGCAATGCAGAAGGACGTAGACAGGCTGGTAGATTAGGCAGATAAATGGCATATTGAATTTAATCCTGATAAATGCGAGGTGATGCATTTTGGGAGAAAGAATGTAGGAGGGAGGTATATGATAAAGGGTAGACCTATTAAGCGTATAGAAACGCAGAGGGACCTCGGGGTGGGGTGGGCACAAGTCTCTGAAGGTGGCAGAGCAGGTAAAGAAGGCTGTGAAGAAAGCTTATGGTTTGCTAGCCTTTATAGGAAAGGGTATAGAGTACAAGAGCTGGCGTTTCATGTTGCAGTTGTATAGAACGTTGGTTAGACCTTATTTGGAATACTGCATCCAGTTCTGGTCGCCTTACTACCAGAAGGACATGGTGACCCTGGAGAGAGTGCAGAAGAGGTTTATAAGGATGCTGCCTAGTTTGGAAAGCCTGGGTTACGAGGAAAGGTTAGGTAAATTGGGGCTGTTTTCTTTAGAATGACAGAGACTGAGAGGAGATCTAATTGAGGTGTATAAGATTATGAAGGGTATACATAGAGTAAACAGTGGTAAGCTTTTTCCTAGATTAGAAACAAATATCACAAGGGGCCACAGGCTTAGGGTGAGGGGGGCAAGGTACAATTTGGATATTAGAGGGAGGTTTTTCACACAGAGTTGTGGGGGTATGGAATGCGCTGCCAATAAAGTGGTGGAGGCAGGCATGCTGGAGTTACTTAAGGGATACTTAGGCACATGAGCGGAATAGATATGGAGGGATATAGAAGACTGTTTTAAATAGGGATCAAGAGCCTTGGGACGTTCCTGGGAATTAATTGATTCCTATGCACCTTTCAACATACTTTTCTGGCTCATTTGTTTTACTTTTGAGCTTTTGGGGATTCCCTTGAATGTGTGCATAAGATGCACATGTTATTGATGTTTTTCTCTTTTATTCCACAGGTGCTTCAGTCCGCCTTGTTGTCCAACAAGGGGCATGCATGCAATGGGTCATGCAAAGGTTGTTCTTGGATTTTTTGAGAGTAGTCTAGTGCTTCACATATGCTTAAACTGGACCAGTTGATGGACAACATGACAGCTCAGTGACTGTCACTGTTGCTGTGCAGATACATGGATTTGGGCCAGTATCTGTGGGAGTTTCCACATTCTCCCAGTGGTTGTATGGGTTTTCTCCAGGTACTGTGGTTTCCTCCCACACCCCAAAGATGTGCTCTTAGGCTGACTGATGAAACAAATTATCCCTAAATTGTCTCCCCAATCTGGTTTCCAATGTGGATTTCCATAAACATAGAAAAGAGTCATGGGTAGAAGAGGGAACTCATGCTGTTAAAATGGTGGCGCGGGCTCATTGGGCTGAAGGGCCTTTTTCCATGCTGTGTTGTTCTTTGTTCCTCTGCCAAAAGTCTATGGGTTCTATTTCAAATGGACATGGGAAATCCATGTTTTAACCAGTCATACAGACATTTCTGCGCACATACAAACATATGAACATACATATATGGACAGACACACACAAGTTAGGAGCAAATGTAATCCAGTCGGCCCCTTGAGTCTGCCCACTATTTCATAAGATCATCCCTCATCTGATTGTGGCCTCACTTGTACTTTCCTAATCAACCCCTGTATCGTTCACTTCGTTGTTAATGAAGATTCCATCTAAGACTTAAAAATATCCAATGGCCCTGAATCCATTGCATTTTTCACATCTTTCAAATATTATAAGTATATAATATATAAATAGTAAGTATTAGCGTGCAAAGTGTAACTGGTCAGCTTTGACTCTAGCCAAATAATCTAGTTCACTTACTGATTCCCAAATATTTCTAACACTGATGACTCGTGCGATTCTGAATTGATAACCACAGAATTCATATATGATCTCCAAATGACCGTACTTCAATCAGTACTCTTCTCATTTTCGGCATCCTGGCTGGATGTACCTAACCAATAATTGTCATCATCCTTTCCAACTTTCTTCTGAAATTCCCCTGTTGGATATTCTGTCGGCTGTGGTGCTTTCCATTCCAGAACTGAAACAGAAGTGAAGTTCCTGGAAATGGTCGAACATGCATTTATATCATGCTCCTGAAGGATTCGGGATGGTTCACTTCCATACAGCCAATTCAGCTTTGTCATTCCTGTTCTGAAAGCACACTCGACCACTAACGCTGAGAGCAGCAACGTTGCTTAAAGAGCAGAAAGATGGGTAACCAGTTAGCATGCTCAAGGAGTGTTAGTTGAGGAATGAATGTTTGTCAGGACAGCAGGAAAACACTAATGCAATCGAGGTCCAGTTTAATTTCTTAGTTTAACATTTTGAAATCAACTTTGAACTTTAAAACGGTAAAGGAAATTACAAGTCAATTAACATTTAACAAAAACTGTCTGATTCTGGAAGGTACATATCTATCAGAGATGAATGATTGCCCGAGTAAATGCAACTATTGCGCAGAGAATATAACTTGTCTGTGGCTCAGAGATGTCCAGAGAAGAATGCTCATAGAAGAGAGTGTATTTCAAACAGAGTTTAGGAGCTGGAAGCTTTGTTTCCAGAAGAATAAATGATGGCAGGACACCTCGCTTTTTAGTGTAAGTAGCTCTTATTGAAGCTACATGAAGCCTACAATTTCATAATCACAAGAAATTCAAGTGACTAAGGCAATTTTAAGTAGAGAGCTTCTCAGACCAACTAAGAACAAAGAATAAAACAGCATGGAAAACGGGCCCTTCAGCCCAACAAGCCCGTGCCACCACCTCAATGTTCTCACTTCTACCCATGATCCATGTCTATGTTGATAGATCTATGCATTGGAACCAAATTTGTGTCAGAACAAATTCTCCCTAAATTGTCAATCAGCCTAAGAGCACATCTTTGGGATGTGGGAGGAAACTGGAGCATCCGGAGAAAATGCACGCAAGCACGGGGAGAATGCGCGAACTCCCACTGACACAGGCCCAAATCCATGAATCTGACAGCACAGCAATAGTCACTGAGCTGTCGTGTTGCCCATCAAATGGTCCAGGTCAAGCATACACTAATGATGTGAAGCACTAGGATACTCACGAAAAATCCGAGAGCAGCCCTCTCACAACCCATCACATGAATGCCCCTTGTTAGGCAAAAAGGTGGACCAAAGTACCTGTAGGATAAAACAAATACATCAATATCATCGACAATTTACACACTTCCCAGGGAACTCCCAAGGCTCATGATCCCTTTTTTAAATCAGTTTTCTATACCCCTCCATTCCCACTCTGTTCATATGCCCAACTAAGTATCTCTTAAATAATTCCAGAGTGCGTGCCTCCACCACTTTACTTGACAACGTGTTCCATACCCCCACCACCCTCTGTGTGAAAAAACTCCCTCTAGCATCCAAATTATACCTTGCCCCCTTTGCCCTAAGCCTGTGACCCCTTGTGCTATTTGAGTCCATCCTAGGAAAAAGCTTACTCTATCTATATCCATCATAATCTTGTACACCTCTATTAGATCTCCTCCAAGTCTATGTCTTTCTAAGGAAAATAGCCCCAATTTGCCTAACTTCTTCTCATAACTCAGACCTTCCATACCAGGCAGCATCCTGGTAAACCTCCTCTGCACTCTCTCCAGAGTCTCCACGTCCTTCTGGTAGTAAGGTGACCAGAACTGGACACAGTATTCTAAATGAGGTCTAACCAATGTTTTATACAACTGCAACATTAAAAGCCAGCTTTTGTACTCTATACCCCTTCCTATAAAGGCTACCATACCATATGATTTCTTCACAACCTTCTCCACCTGCTCTGTCACCTTCAGAGACTTGTGCAACTGCACCCCTAGGTGCCTCTGCATTTCTATACTCTGAATAGGTCTACCCTTTAAAATATACCTCCCCCTCCCTATATACTTTCACCCGAATTGCATCACCTCGCATTTATCAGGACTGAATTCTATCTGCCCAAGCTACCAGCCTATCTATGTCCTGCTGTATCACCTGACAATGTTCCTCACTATCTGCAAGTCCAGCCATCTTTGTATCATTTGCAAACTTGCTGATCACTCCACTTACTCCTTCCTCCAAGTCATTTATATATATTACAAATAGAAGAGGTCCCAATACCGAGCCCTCCAGCTATGAAAACATCTTCCACTATTACTCTCTGTCTCCTATTACCAAAGCAGTTACTTATCCATCTAGCTACCTGTCCTTGTGTCCCATTAGCCTTGACCTTTTCAACTAACCTCCTATGAGGGACTTTGTCAAACGCCTTACTGAAATCCATATAGACGACATCAGCGGCTCGCCCTTCGTCGACCGTTTTTGTCACCTCCTCAAAAAATTCTACCAGATTCGCAAGGCATGACCTCCCCTTTAACAAAGCTATGCTGCGTATCCCTAATCAGATTGCAACGCTCTAAGTGCCTATAGATCCTATCTCTAAGAATCCCCTCCAACAGCTTCCCTACCACTGACATCAAACTCACCAGCCTAAAATTTCCAGGGTTATCCCTACTACACTTTTTAAACAATGGTACAACATTAGCTAGGAGCAGAATAAAACAGTTCCATTTGCCAGCAGCAGGAGTTTCATAATTGAAGCATTGTACAAGCTGAGGAGGGATGGATAAGGTATATCTGACCCACAGATCAAAGAAAGACAAGGAAAAAATTCGTCACTTACACCACAAATTGAATTAAAAGAAATTCAATTTTATGAGAGAAGCTGAAAGGAAAACAGAAAATGCTGGATAAACTCTGCAGGTCTGGCTGCATCTGTGCAGAGACAGGAGTTCTTCATTCGGATTTGAAAACTTAACTCTGTTACTCTCTCCACAGATGCTGTCAGAACGGCTGAGATTTTCCAGCATTTTCTGTTTTTATTTCAGTATAACGCACCTCTCAGCTAGGTATTGAGTTTTCTTTGACCATGAATCGAACCAAAGCAGCCAGTGCGAGGATGGAAATATGTCACAGTGCTACCATCTAGACACAAAATTGTAAGACTGGGTTACTGACTTACAAAGGATTCTTGTCAACACGGAATAGAGATACCAGGCATAGGAGTGGCACTCAGAAAGCCTGTCAGCTTTAATACTCTAGAATGATCAGCAGTAGTGGTGAATTAGGTAGTTAGTTTAACCAATCACTGTGTACTAGGTATACATGGGGAGGTAGTAAGTTGGATTAGACACTGGCTCAATGGAAGAAGCCAGAGAATGGTTGTGGAGAATTGCTTCTCTAAGTGGAGTCCTGTGACTAGTGGTGTGCCGCAGGGATAGGTGTTGGGTCTTTTGTTGTGTGTCATCTATATCAATGATTTGGATGATAATGTGGTAAATTGGATCAGCAAATTTGCTGATGATACAAAGATTGGAATTGTAGTGGACAGTGAGCAAGGTTTTCAAAGCTTGCAGAGGGATTTGGAACAACTAGAAAAATGGGCTGAAAAATGGCAAATGGAATTTAATGCAGACAAATGTGAGATATTGTATTTTGGAAGGACAAACCAAAGTAGAATGTACAGGGTAAATGGTAGGACTCTGAAGCGTGCAGTTGAACAGAGGGATCTGGGAATACAGGTGCAGAATTCCTTAAAAGTGACGTCACAGGTGAATAGGGTCATAAAGAGTCTTTTGTATATTAGCCTTTATAAATCGGAGTATCGAGTATAAAATTGGAGTCTTATGGTAAGGTTGTATAAGGCATTGATGATGCCAAATTTAGAATATTATGTACTGTTCTGGTCACCTAGTTTCAGGAATGACGTAAATAAGGTTGAAAGAATGCAGAGAAGGCTCACAAGGATTTTGCTGGGACTTGAGAAGCTACAGAGAAAGATTGAATAGGTTAGGACTTTATTCCCTAAAGTGTAGAGGGGAGATTTGATACAGCTGTATAAGGTTTTGATGGGTATAGTTAGAATGGATGCAAGCAGGCTTTTTCCACTGAGGCTAGGGGAGAAAAAAAAACAGAGGGCATGTGTCAAGGGTGAAAGGAGAAAAGTTTAAAGGGAATATTAGGGGGGTTTCTTCACACAGAGAGTGGTGGGAGTGTTGAATGAGCTGCCGGATAAAGTAAATGCGGGGTCACTTTTAACATTTAAAAAAAAACTTGGATGGGTTCATGGATGAGAGAGGTGTGGAGAGATATGGTTCAAATGCAGGTCAATAGGATCAAGCAAAAAAAATGGTTCAGCACAGACAAGAAAGGCCAAAAAGCCTTTTTTGAGCTGTAATTTTCTATGGTTTCTTTGGAATGGACTTGTACCTCATTCTTCAATCATACCATTGCATCTCAATATAGAGAATGCAACAAGGCAAATACTTAATATGAACTATAGGGAATTGCCATTGATTGTTGCTGTCAGATTATCTGTGGGTTTAAAGTATCCCACTGATTCTATCTCCACTCCTAGGGTAGATCATCATTCAGGAATCAGTCTGGGGTAAACCTTCTCCACACGCCTTCTTTAGCAAGAACATCCTTCCTCAGATAAGGAGCCCAAAACTGCACACAATATTCTAGGCATGGCCTCAGCAAGACATCCCTGCCCCTGTACTCGAATCCTCTCATTATGATGGCCAACATACCATTTACTTCTTTGCCACCTGCTGCGACTGCATGCTTACCTTCAATGGCGTCTGCACCCAGATACCCAATTCTCCGGAAACCCAGTTCTTCTTGCACATTCCCCTATCTTAATTTATACCATTCAGATAATAATCTGTCTTCTTGCTTTTGCTACCAATTGGATAATCTCATTTGTATTCACATTTTCCTGCATCTGCCATGCATTTGTCTACTCACACAACTGGTCCAAATCACATTGATATCCATTTCCATTTCCATAATGTTACTGTCTCCATCACTGCTCCAGTACCATTCACTGCTGAAATCTATCGTGTAGATGCTGGAAATCTGAAATAAATCACAAAATATTGGAAATACTCAGGCAGCATCTGTAGAGAAAAAAAACAATTCCAAATTTATTTGGCTGTGGTTTCTTGTCCATTTTCCAGTCCAGACAATTGGTGTTTGTGTCATCAGCCATCTAAACTCTGAACAACTGAATTATCTGTGAAAGCAACTGGATTTCTCCGCGTCTCCCACTCACTTAAGGGGCTTTTAAAATTCTATCTCTTCGAATTTTTTTAACCAGTCTCATTAATATGTCTTTCATTACAGTGTCAGTTTGAAGCGTCATTAAGCTGCATGGAATATTTTCTCCATAGTTCTTCCGTCTCACACATGAGTGAGTGCATGCTGTTTGTACTATGGAATAGGTAACTTCCTTGCAGGTGACAAAGAGTGGACTTCAGGAACAATGTCAATCATGCCAATTAGGAAAGCAAACTGAGTTGAGATGCAAATCGATATGATCTAACTGAATGTTTGAAATAACTCAACGGGCATAATAGCATACTTCAGGATCCTATGTTCCTTGTGTTCCTTATAGTGGGGCTCGGACACTGATGCAGCACAGTAGCCTGGTGAGCCATACTCCTGTGCAGCAAATCTCTGCTGAAACATTACTATAGCAAGATGACATTGATGAGTATATTCTTCCGCTAGCAATCGTATTACAACTAAGAATGATAATATAATATTTGGCTGTACTATCCTTTTTTCCCACCATCCGTGATCCATCTGGTAGAACATAGAACATTACAGCACAAACAGGTCCTTCAGCCCACAAGTTGCGCCGATCATACCCATATTTACTAGGCCATAGAACTATCTGTAATTCCCAATCCCATTTAATCACATGTACTCATCCAGAAGTCTTTTAAAAGACTCCAACGAATTTGCCTCCACCACCACCAACGGCAGTCGATTCCACTCACTTACCACCCTCTGAGTGAAAAACGTACCCCTAACATCTCCTCTGTACTTGTTGCCCAGCACCTTAAACCTGTGTAGTATCCTAGTGACCATTTCAGCTCTGGAAAATAGCCTCCGAGAATCCACCCTGTCTATTCCTCGCAACATTTTATAAACCTCTATCAGGTCGCCTCTCAACCTTCATCTCTCCAGGGAGAAGAGACCTAGCTCCCTCAATCTATCTTCATAAGGCATGCCTCCCAATCCAGGCAACATCCTTGTAAATCTCCTCTGCACCCTCTCAATATTTTCCACATCCTTCCTGTAGTGAGGCGACCAGATCTGCACACAGTACTCCAAGCGGGATCTGACAAGGGTCTTACAATGTTGCACCTCCCGACTTCTAAACGCAATGCCTCGGTTAATGATAACGTAATCCCTCGATAATGTAAAATAAACCAAAATGAGAAATGAGGTGATGGAGATTGAGAATAGTCTAGGAAGTTTAAAGAGCGGTGGATTGTTAGAATGTGACAGCAGAAAGTGAGTACAGAAGCACTATTTATACTTTTCAGCAATCCAGAGGTAAAATCAATCAACGCTTTACACTGGATCTAACAATTCACTCTATTGACATTAATACACAACAGTTTTATAGATAGAGATAATCAACAAAAATGTCCAAATCCTTCTGCGTCAGGTTAATTCTTCTTTAACACATTCTACTTTGAATTGCGTCTGGTCAACATTAATAAAATGTCTGCTTATATAGTCTTCTCGCTGGTGTCAACCGTAGTTTTTCATTGTCTGTCTCTCGTGTTTTAAATAAGCTGCTGCTACAAAAACAGTTCACGAGTTTCCAAATCCCGTTTAGAAGCCTCTTGTCATTTAACCCAGCGGTCATTTCTGCCAAAGGCTTTCATTTCATAAGTCTCCATCAGGCGACAGCAATAGTGATAATTACCTTGCGAACCTGGTGGAGCTTTACATCCGTTTAATAATGCGTTACCCAAATATGTCTCGTTGGGTAATCCAGGTCAATCCTTATCACCGTAATTAAAAATCCAAATGTCTTCAAACGGAGCAGTGTTACTAAACAATAAAATAAGCTGACCCCACTTGGATGAGGTTCATTCTGTCCTGTAACCGCAGTTGGCTACAAACGCATCTCTGCCGACACATTCTGCAGTGAGAGTTTCACGCTCCGGTCTTCTGATTGGAATTCCCACTGCATGCAGTGATCATTAATAAACGATCCCCAGCTCGGCTACAGTTACACTCACGATTCGCGGGACTGTTGGCATCAGCAATTCTTTACATGCTGTAAGTTCACAGCTAAAGGCCGGAACGGAAACAGCTCCTATCAACTCACAGGCGACTAATCCGGCCTGAATAACGCACATGTTCTAATGACTCACAGTATGATCACGAAAATAATGATTTCCAGCAGTTGTCACAAATGGTGGAAACATTGAAACCTTAAAAAACTTGAGGTCCAGTTACATTACATCCAGGTAAGATAAACGGGTGCAAGAAATAATAACAAAATAGCTTTTGGAATACATATGTTTATATCTAAATTATTAGAATACCAAGCGATAATATTCATGCCATATTTTATGAAGTTTTGATTAGAACATACATAATCTATTGGGATTAGTGTCGGTTAGCGTTCTTTTTCCAGGATACATCGTTCATGGAGGGAGTGCAGTGCAGATTTACCAGAATTATTCCTAAGCAATAAGATGCCATTAGGAGAATAGATTACACAATTGTACACGTGGAATTCATATTATGGGGATGCGGATGGAGTTTTTCAAGCTATTAAGAAAACTATTTGTGTAAATAGAGAAATTGCTGATGGAGAACTCAGGTTGGCAGGGGTGCAGGTGGAGGGCGGTGGGGGACGGATGGTCATATTTTGGAAACTGAAATCAGACCTGTGATGAAATTTTTTAAAAAGGCAATTGTTCCTGCTTGGGACTTTAGCAGTTTGGAACTCCCTTCCCCTAACAGTAATGTTACTACATTAATTAATTTTAATTCTGAGTTTGATTAATTTTCATTAGCCAAAGCTATTAACTCATTTGGGATTAGCTCACTGATCAGCAATGAGCTTAATGAATTGTATATCTAATATGTGCAACTACATAGTCTATATCTGTTCCTAAAGCGTCATAGAATTATCACGCCGAAATCCAAGGCTATTTGACCCAAGTTTCTGTACAGATCTTCGCATCAGGCCCAGCTGGTCCTTGCATCCCTGCATTTTGTTTTTCTTCAGATAAATATCCTGTTGAAAGCCATAATTGAATTCCTCCATCAAACATCTGGCAAAGTATTCCAGACCTTCACCACTGACAGCTTTTTCTCTGGCTGCCATTGCTTATTTTGCCAATGATTTTAAATTGATGACTTTTTTTTTGCTACTTCTACCAATAAAACTTATCCCGACATTTTCTGTATAGCCTCATCATCTATTTGAACACCTCAATCAGGGTTCCTCTTGGCTTTCCCTTCTCCATTGAGAATCATTCCAATTTTTCCACTCTATCAACATGAAACGAGGGGCGACAAGATAGCACAGTGGTTAACATTGCTGCCTCACAGTGCCAGGGACTGGGGTTCAATTCCTGGCTTGGGTCACTGACTATGTGGAGCATGTTCTCTCTGTGTCTGCATGGGTTTCCTCCAGATGCTCTGGTTTGCTCCACAGTCTGAAAGACATGCTGGTCAGATGCATTGATCTGAACAGGCGCCTAGTCTGTTCAGCTAGGTGGCAGCTAGGGCAATTTCACAGTAACTTCATTGCAGTGTTAATATGAGAATTACTTGTGACTAATAAATTCTCCATCCTGTAACCATTCACATGAATCTTTCCAGCACTCTCTCTAATGCCTTCGCATATTTCTTAAAGGGTCGTGTCAAGCGTTGAACAAAAGATTGTAGTCGAGATTGAAGCAATGTTTTGGATAGGTATATCACAATGTATTTGCTTTTGTACAACATGCCTCTGCATATAATGCTCAGGATTTCAAATGCTTAATTCACAACATTCTCAACCAGTCCTGTCATCATCATGGATGCCATCATCTCACGTGAGAACACAATCCACCAGGTACACGATACATACTCTTGCAACTCAGCCAATGTTGTCTACCTGATACGCTGCAGGAAAGGATGTCCTGAGGCATGGCACATTGAAGAGACCATGCAAACGCTACAACAACAGATGAATGAACACCACTGGACAATCACCAGGCAAGACTGTTCCCTTCCTGTTGGTGAACACTTTAGTGGTCACGGGCATTCAGCCTCTGATCTTCGGATAAAAATTCTCCAAGGCAGCCTTCATGACACACAACAGAGCAGAATCGCTGAACAGAAACTGATAGCCAAGTTTTGCACACGAGGATGGCCTCAACCAGGATCGTGAGTTCATGTCACACTATCCGTAACCCCATAACTTGCCTGGACTTGCAACATCTCACTTACTGTCTTGTCTGGAGACAGTACACATCTCTTTAACCTTTGCTTCATACTATCTGCACTCACATTGCACTTTTAAGACTTGATTAGCTGTAAAATCTCACATTCTAATTGGTATTCTGTAAACTGTGTGTGCCTTTATATGCTCTGTTTGTGATCAGAATTCCCCACTCACCTGGCAAAGGAGCAGCGCTCCGAAAGCTAGTGGTGTTTACTACCAAATAAACCTGTTGGACTTTAACCTGGTATTGTCAGACTTTTTACTACCTTGATCCTTCTGCCAAGGGATAACTTCTCCCTATGTATCAGGTCTCGGCCTTCCATAATTTTAAATACTTCTTTCAAATCTCCTCTCAGCCTTATTTTTCTGAAGAAAAGAGTCTCAACTTCTCCAATCTATCTCCATAACTGGAGCTTCTTATCACTAGAATCATTCTCATAAAGTTCTTCTGCGTGCTCTCAAATGTCTTCACATCCTTTCCAAAATATGGTGCCCAAAACTTCATGCAGTACTTCAGCATAATATCTTAAACAAACTCAACATAACTTCCTTTTTCTTGCAGTTTATGCACCTATTAACAAAAGGTTATTTTCAAAATTCCTTATGCCCTTTTCAATATTTCTTTAATGTGGCCAAACTTAATTTCCTTGAGGTGATGTGAGTGGAATATTTTATTTGAAGCACTCTGTCAATGCTGCTAATTGGGTAGCAATATTCTTTACACTGGTTGATGATACTCATAGAATCCCTACAGTGCAGAAGGAGGCACTTGGTCCATCGAGTCTGCACTGACCACAAACCTACCCAAGCCCTATTCCTGTAACCCCGCATATTTATCCTGCTAATCCTCTGACATTAGGATCAATTTAGCATGGCCAATCAACCTAACCCACACATTTTTGACTGAAGGAGTAAACTGGAGCATCCTGAAGAAACCCACATAGACACAGGGAGAATGTGCAAATTCCAAACATAATTGAACCCTGGCCCCTAGCATTGTGAGGCAGTAGGGCTAACCACTGTGCAACCTTTCTGCCCTATTGATGGGACTTACTGTACCAGTTTCAACAGCGTTGGGGCCATTGCATGATGCTGTAACCATACTAAACTTTTGGACCTAACCCAAGTGTGGGATGCATGGTGGCAAAATAATTAGCACTGCTGCCTCAGAGCACTAGTGACCTCGGTTTGATTTCAGCCTTGGGGTGACTGTGTGGAGTTTGCACATTCTCAAAATGTTTATGTGGGTTTCCTCCCACAGTCAATGGCGTGCAGGCTAGGTTGATTGGCTCTGATAAGTTGTTCTTTAGTGTCGGGGTAAATACGTGGGGTTACGGGGATAGGACCTGGGTGGAATTGTTGTCGATACAGGCTCAATGGTTCCAATGGCCTCCTTTGGGCAGACAGATGGTAGATGGAATTCAATCCTGATAAATGTGAGGTGATGCATTTCGGGAAAAAAAATGTAGGGGGGAGGTATATGATAAAGGGTAGACCTATTAAGAGTATAGAAACGCAGAGGGACCTGGGGGTGCAGGTGCACAAGTCTCTGAAGGTGGCAGAGCAAATGGAGAAGGTTGTGAAGAAAGCATATAGTATGCTAGCCTTTATAAGAAGGGGTATAGAGTACAAGAGCTGGCCTTTAATGTTGCAGTTGTATAAAACGCTGGTTAGACCTCATTTGGAATATTGTGTCCAGTTCTGGTCACCTTACTACTGGAAGACGTGGAGACTCTGGAAAGAGTGCAGAGGAGGTTTACCAGGATGCTGCCTGGTATGGAAGATCTAAGTTACGAGGAGAGATTAGGCAAATTGGGACTGTTTTCCTTAGAAAGACGTAGACTTAGAGGAGATCTGATAGAGGTGTACAAGATAGAGTAAACAGGGCTAAGCTTTTTCCTAGGATGAACTCAAATAACACGAGGGGTCACGGGCTTAGGGTGAAGGGGATAAGGTATAATTTGGATGCTAGAGGGAGTTTTTACACACAGAGGGTGGTGGGGGTATGGAATGCGCTGCCAAGTGGTGGAGGCAGGTACTCTGGAGATATTTAAGAAATACTTAGATGGGCACATGAACAGAATGGGAATGGAGGGGTATAGAAAACTGATTTAAAATAGGGATCATGAGCCTTGGGAGTCCCTGGGAAGTGTGTAAATAGATGATGATATTGATGTACTTGTTTTTATCCTACAGGTGCTTTGGTCCACCTTGTTGTCTAACGAGGGGCATACACTCGATGGGTCGTGAGAGGGCTGCTCTTGGACCTTTTTCGAGAGTATCCTACTGCTTCACATCGTCAGTGTACGCTTGGCCTGGACCATCTGATGGGCAACACGACAGCGCAGTGACTATCGCTGTGCTGTGCAGATACATGGATTTGGGCCTGTGTCTGTGGGAGTTTGCGCATTCTCCCCGTGCTTGCGTGGGTTTTCTCCGGGAGCTCTGGTTTCCTCCCACATCCCAAAGATGTGCTCTTAGGCTAATTGGCAAAACAAATTCTCCCTAAATTGTCTCAAATTTTTTTTTAATCCATAGATCTATAAACGTGGACAGGGATCGTGTGTAGCAGTGGGAACATCGAGGTGGCGGCGCGAGCTCGTTGGGCCGAAGGGCCTGTTTCCCGTGCTGTTTTGGTCTTTGTTCTTTGTTCTTTTGCACTGTAGGAGTTTGATGATTCTATGACGGTGCCCTTTCCCGCTGAATGTTGTTAAACATGTCGATACTCATCAGCCTCAGCTTCTCTGCCAGTGTTTATTCACTTCTCAAACTGGATTTTAGTTCAAGCATCAAGATTAGAAGTTCAACAACTCAATCACTGCATTATCCATGCACCGCATGTTGACTTTGAAAAAGTCGGCTCCGGATTAGTTGAATGTTTAGCTTTGCTGCACAAAAGCAGTGATAACTATTGTAGAGCTATTTCTCCTGATACATTTTCGCTGAGTTGGTTAATTTAAAGTATGCTCAGAAGACGTGGTTTTACTCAGTGCAAGCTCAATAGAGCAGCAAAGGATAAATGTGAAAAGTACTTGGGAAGAGGAAGCATTAGAACATTGAACACTCCAATGAATCTAGCAAGGGCTCAATGTCTTAAGATTGTAACTGGGCAATGGCTATAAAGTTAGAGTTTTCATGAGCAGTTTCAAAGCCATCTATTCATTCAGGTCAACATCTGTCTTGACGTGCAGTTGGGGTTTCCCTGGCTTGCAGTGATTTAAACCCCTTCTTTTCTGCTGCCATCAGACTTTTAAATGGACTTTTCTCACGTTAAGGTGCTCTTTCTCTACACCCTAGCTATGACTGCAAAACTACATTCTGCACCTTCTCCTTTTCTTCCATCTATAACACATTCTTTGTCTGCACTGCATGCAAGAAACAAGGCTTTTCACTGTGAACCAATACACATAACAATAATAAATTAGATCAACAGTTTGAGAACTTTAAGTAATGCTAATACAATTGCTTGGTGTGGTGCTTTCTTCCAAACGAGATGAGGCCTTGCTTATCCTCTAAGACTCACAAATAAAAAATAATATAAAGCAATATTTAAAGAAGAACAGAGTTCCTCTGGCAACCTATCCAACATATGTCCCTCAAATAAAATCGGGAAACCAAGTCATCTGGTTTGACACTGTATTACTATTCATGAGATCTTGCTGTGCATATATTGGTAGCTACATTTTCCGAATCACAATTGAAAAGAACATCGTTGCTTGTGAAATGCATTTGGGTTGCAGAGGTATTAGCAAAGGTGCTAATATGCTCGAGGTTCTTTCTTAAAGTTGAAATAGAGAGAAATACTCATATTGGACTTGAAACATAACTTTGTTTCCCTTCCCATAGATGCTGCCAAACCTGCTTTCACTCTCTCCCCCCCCCCATCACTTCCTGTTTCTTTAAAAAATATTATCTTTGGCCCTCAATGATCATCATCATCTTCTTCACACTGACAACCAGTGCACATGGAAACATTCCTGGAACAGTCCCTGACCTTCTTGCTAACTTGAATCTCACAACATTGCAACAGTCCCAGACATTAAACTACAATTCCGAGATAGAAATCAACCAGTTAAACAGAGGTTTATTGGACAGTTGTGGATACTTCTGATCTTCTTTGTTTTCAAATATTCCTTATCAACTGATGCAGTATTACACTGGACAGAACCTAGTCAGCAATACCTTTATTATTACCCTGCTGAGAAAGGTCTCAGCTTCCAGTGACAGGATTAGTGAAAAAGTATCATCTAATCCCTCCAGAGAATTTGTTTTCAACACGTTGTTCTCTGCCAGACTAGCCTGATTTTAGTTGCAGCAATGATCTCCATTCTGTATTTACAAAGTTACAACTCTTCCCTTAGCTGCCGTCCCTTTCAATCTGCAAAACTTGGACCAGCAGAATCTAAACAGATTGCTCATCCCATTATATTTGGCATCATTCTGACTCATCTGTTTAAATGTGTGCAACAATGTTTTTGTTTAGTTCTGACCGAAGATATTGTTCTCAACCGATTTAACCAACGCGTTAAAAAGTCCTATAATAGTCTCTGTAGCCTTGCACTCTACTGAACAGACTATGTTATGAATTCTATTATTTCACCATATTTTGTAGATATTGTAGTGAAAGGCTACTAGTAAATATGCATACATTGTAAGTCTCCCCTTTCAGTTGTATAGTATTCATTGTCTGATTATTAGCTTCATGAATGGATCAATAGACAAAAACTTTACAAACATTAAGAATCCTTTGTTAATTGTCTGCCTAATTGTATTATCAAAAATTCCAGAATAGTTACATATTTAATCTCCAGTGGTCTATTTGTGTTAGTAGAGGCAATTTTGCCATAATCCCAAATGACTATAGATTATTTTCCTTCTCAAAGTTCTGTGGAGGTGGGAGGGAGGATGGGGATAGGAGTTAACTTGAGAATTACTATATCACCACACCTCAGGTGAGGGACAAGATTGAGAAAGTTTAATAACCTCAGCAAGTATGTGAATTAAGCCCTTGCTATTGGTATCAGTTTCTCATCCCTGAATCATTCTTATATTTCTTTCCTGCACCCTCCCTAATTCATTCTTCCTAATGAATTGCACAATAAACTCTTGTTAAGGTTGAACAATTATTTCGTCGAGATTCACCATAGCTTTTTTTTTCTGGTATATTAGACAAAACCCAGGATTCTTTATGTTTTATGAACCATTTCCTAAAGCCTTGTCATCTTCAACAATTTGTGCACAAATACCCCCAGGTCCCTCTGCTCCTGTATCCCTTTTGAAATTGTACCTATTAATTATATTGCCTTTCTACATACATTCTTCTGACCAAAATGAATCGCTTCATACTTCTTACATTACATTTCATCTGCCATCCACCCACTTCACTTGCCTGTCTATTTCCTCTTGAAGTTTATTAGCATCCACAACACCATTCAGAATAGCTACATTTTTGGTGCCATTTGCAATTTTTGAAATTTTTGGTACATTGCAGACCAGTAATGTATTTAATGTAGATCAAGAAATACAGTGACCCAATTGCCAATCCCTGGAGAACCCCACTATCTATCTTCATCTCGTCCAAAAAAACTATCCCCCACTACTTCTGTTTCTTTTCACTTAGTCAACTATACAGGATTGGAACTCCCAGTCCAAGCTTAGTAAATTAGGCCTGCTGTGTTAACAGAATGGAACTCCATTATATTTACTATATCTTATAAGGCATCCATAGTGACATCAGCAAGTATATATGCTGCCATTGTATCTTTCACTCCTTGGGCTCCAGCATTGCTGATGGCTTTTTATCAGATGCCACCCTAACGTTCAGATACACCATATCAACTACTCTTACCAATGCTTTCTATTACTTCATTGAAAAAGTCAATCAAATTACGGAAGCACTTTTAGTGAAATCTTTTCTGTGGAACTCAGTAAAAAACGTTATACAGGTCTAAATAAAACATGTCCTGAGAGTTCCATTATGTTTGGTTTCTGCACTGAACAAAATTTGCTATTCTGGTGCTCCAGTATTATAACCAGATTATTCAATTTCTTCATTCATGTGAGATGAGAGTTGCTGGCTGGGCCAGAATTTAATGCCCATCCCTGATGGTATTTAAGAATCAACCACATTGCTGTGGGTCTGGAGTCACATGTAGACCAGACCAGGGTAAGGATGACAGATTTTGTTCCCTAAAGGACATCAGTGAACCAGATGGCTTTTTTCCTAACAATCAGCAATGGTTTCATGGTCATCACTGAACTCTCAATTCCAGATTTTTATTGAATTCATCTGCTTTTGTGGGGTTTGAACCCAGGTCCCCAGAGTATTACCATGGGTTTCTAGATTACTAGTCTAGTGACAACTCCACTATACCACCACCTTCCTAAATCTGGATTAACAAGATCTTTGTTTCATATTAATTGTAATGTTCATGTTCAGAAAGACATTGACCATTATTTTGACATTGTAATTGCTCACTCTAAAAGTTGATACTAAGGGAACAATTTTATCATGATATTGCAACTATTTTCAGGTGCAAAAACTTGGTAAAGTTGCACATGAGGTGAATTGCACAATCCCCACCTCCACACAAGTTCCATTTTGTCAAGGCCCAAAAATGGCTGCAATTGGAAACTCACCCATAACTGGTGTGACAGTATTTGCATGGATTTCAATCCACTTAACGGGCTGCATGCCCCACTTTACCTGCATGTCTGCCTTTAACACCATGTTCACCAATGTGGAATTGACCTGAAACTGTCATACTCTGTTAAAGCCCAATTCAGGTGCTCCTTCAGTGAGGATCAGTGAGAAGGTATGTGCCTAGTGTTCAATGGCTCCGAGCTGTTTATGAGTAGGGGCGGCGGCTGGAGGGAGAGGGGGGATGGCCTTTTGTTTTTTGGCACGGACAATAACAACGTGTCTGATGGTCAGTGATAAATTTGGATCTGCGTATTTAATGCCTTGTGTAAAAAATATTTTCTGCAGAGGAAAGAACTTCAATCTCATTGCATATTAATTAGCCTGTGTTACCCGGATTACAAATGTCTTGGTCGTCCTATTATGAATGCACACAGGAAAAATGAAGTCTTGCTGATCGAAATCTTCTTCCCACAAACCTCCAACTCAGTAATTTGTTTATAAATTCCTGCTAATCCAGGTCAGGAGGAACTTACATTTTGATAACCCAGGGCACCCCAAAGCACTTTACAAAAATGAAGAACTTTTGAAATATAATCACTCTTGTAATGTAAGGAATGAGTCAGCCGATGTATGCACAGCAATGCCTCAGTAACAGCAAAGAGATTATTGTAGATGTCTGCTCTGGCGATATGGAGAGATTTACGTGCCGCTGGACCTTTTAAATCCATTTAG
This sequence comes from Sphyrna mokarran, assembly GCA_024679065.1. Taxonomy (NCBI): domain Eukaryota; kingdom Metazoa; phylum Chordata; class Chondrichthyes; order Carcharhiniformes; family Carcharhinidae; genus Sphyrna; species Sphyrna mokarran. Next base: position 61,781,451 of record JAGIQG010000015.1, read on the forward strand.
GACATTAGACGAAGCCACCATTTGATGCCTCAAGTTAAGAAAATCCTTCCAGCAATGCAGTGCCGCTGTAGTATTATAGTGAAGTTTAAGCTTAGCCGCTGAGTTTATGTCAATTGAACGCGATTGGAACCCACAATGAACAGATAAAATAAACTTTGATTCCAGCTATTCAGGATTGGAACTCCCAGTCCAGGCTTAGCAAATTATCCCTGCTGAGTTGACAAGATGAGATTCCATCAAATTTACTATATCCTATAAGCCATCCGTAGCAACATCAAGCATTTAAGTAAGGAGTAACTCATGCCAAACAAAAAACGATTTTGCATTAAAACCAACAGCCCAAGCAATTCGAAATTATTTGAGGACGGATACAAATTTCTCAATAGTTAAATGAAACTAGCATAAAGCGCTTATAAAAGCAGAAAACATGCAGCATGTGTGGAGAGAGAAAAAACAGTCAATATTTCAGGTCGATGATCTTTTACAGATGCTGTCAAATGTGTTGAGTACTTCCAGTTTTTTCCTTCCGATTTCCAGCAGCCGCAGTAACTTACTTTTTCATAAAATTCTCATAGTCATCGGGAAATGGGAGAAAAACAGGATATCTATTGGTAAAGAAAGGAAGGCACTTCCTGAAATTGGGATCAGGTATACTTTGCAACACAACCATGCTGCACAACTACATCATTATGGATTGACTTTCAAGCAGTCACTGCATGGCAATTCTGTTTGGAGACACTCTAAGATGCCATGTTAAAAGTTATGGAGGCTTTACCTGCTGATTTATGTCGTTGGTCTCGAGAAGAAAGCAATGAAGTGAAACATTAGAGATTTCCCTTTCATCTCCATCGAATGCGCCTTTGAATGTTCTGGAATTATTGAGTTGATTCCATGGACTAACTGAAATCAGGCTTACTTACCGCTCCAGTTCACTCACTGGAGTGAGCTCCAGTTAATTTCTGCTACTGAGAATCTGAATTTTATGAATTTTGGAGTGTAAGTTCTCAAAGTAAATTGGTAAAATTTGCAAATAACATCAAATTAAGAACAACAGTCATATATGTGATGCATTTATCGTCTTCCCAAAGTGACTCATGGAGACCTAACGGAGACTTTTAAATACTGTTTTCAAGTGGAAATGAATGTGGAGAAGTTCTGGGAGGCGAGTTCAAAGAAATTGAATCATTGAGACCGAACAATGCAACAATTGCGGAGGCACTGAGAAGCGGGAATGCTCAAGAAACCAAAGTCAGAGGAAATGAATATTTATGTATAATAACAGCACTGGAAGACATTCAATAAATTGGTACAGTGGGATCTATAAAAGGAATAAAATGCAAAAATGCACAGTTTAAATTTGAGTGACATTATGATTGAGAACTTATGACTGTCACTGAGAATGGATGTGGTGAACAAACTTGGTTTTGTTTTGAGATAGAATGACGGCGTTTGGGGAAATGACCAACAGAGTTTAGCACCGGTGTTGACAAAAATATGAATGAGGTTTGATGCAACTGATGGTGTGAACTGAGGTAGGTCGTACTACTGATGGAAATAGGTAGCTTTTATGTTGAATAAGATATGCAGGGCAGTCTCATACTTCAAACAGACTAGTTAATCCCAGGAGAGTGTAGCAAGAAGATGGAATCAGTGGCAAAGGAGTAATGTTTGCACTGGATATAAAAACTTATGCCATAAGCAAATGTTTAGCTGTTGACCAGATATCCCAAGACATATTATGAAGCCCGACTAGACCCCAACAATTTTTCTATTTTGATTTCAATGTAGGGAAAGAATGTTTCAATTGTATTGACAAACTAGGGAGCTTTTATCAAAACAAGTTTTATAACAATACAATTTAACTATAACATGAAATCATTTAACTTTTGACAATTGAACAATATTTTAACACAATAGGATGAAATTCTTAACTGCTATCCTATCTGTGTGAGTTCCATTCAAGCAACATTTATCTAATAGAGTTAAACCTCTCTTTACAATCAGTTTACAAAACAATCTTGGAATTTTGTAAAAACCTCTAACAAGAGAAAGAAACAGAGACCTGCTTCTTCTAGCAGGTCCAGACAGCATCTCTTTATATTTTAAAAATGAAAATTAAATTGGCTTTCCTGCAAATATAGCTCCCCTCGTTAATCACATGACTCTAATTGTCAATCAACTAATCAAAATTCAAAGGACGCTGCATATCTTAATTAAAATCCCAGGAGAATTTAAATAAGCAAAACCTCAATTAATCATACAAAGTAATGCAATCCTTGCTAAAATCAATTGTTAACCAGAATGCTTACCAGACAAATCAACTCCTGTAACAAAATGCTACTTCTTAAAGCAACCCTGCCTTACACATAAAATATATCAGAATAGCACAGAATAGCAGAATTATCACATTTGTTGAATCAAAAATACATCCAAGAATGTCAGATAAGCAATGCAACATTGAAAGAAATGATGGGGTCATGAGTTGTGGTTGAGATATAGAGCCGGATATCACCAACTTACATGTGGAAACAGTCCATAGCTGAGTAATGTTTTGAAAGGGCAGCCTGTACATAATATAATTGGTAGAACAAAGGATAGATACCTTAATGCCCCAATAGATGATGCAGCAGTTGGAAAAGGAACTTTTACTCGATATGCACTCATTGTCGTGGAGTAGCCAGAAGTGAAAATAAACATGGTCAATTTCTTGTTGGTGCATACTGAGGAAAAAAACTTGGAACAAGAGCTGTTGGCCATAAACTGTGTCAGAATCATCATGAAAAATGAAGAACAATGATGTATAATGGTTAAAATGATTGAGAATTATCTGTATTACTTTGATTAAATTTGCTTGGATGATTCAGAATGAATGGAAACCCAAATGGAAGGAGTGAAATAAGAAATTGTGGCAAAGTTGAGCTTCAATCTGGAAGCCAAAACATGCAAATACAATGGAAAGGAACAGGAGATTGGAGACGATGAACTAGCCGGAGATGATAAAAGGTCAAGGATTTTTTGTGGAAGGTCGGATGATGGTGATTTAAAAGAGCTGCACTATCTGTCTCTTTCAACATTCGCACTCAGAGGGCTGATTTTGTTGACTGTAAGTTCTTGATACCATTTTTGATGATGGATTGCTATTTTTGTTGTGGTTGAGTATCTATGTTTCTTGTCTTGAAGCAGACCTTCATGGAGGTTTTGAGATTGTCTTTGAAACACTTCTTTTGTTGCCTTTATAAACAGACTCCCTGATCGAGCTTTGGGTAGAGCACCTTTTTGGAAAGTCTTGAGTCAGACATTCTGACATATCCCATTCATCTCAGTTGATATGCGATTATCATGGCCTCTTGAATTTGAATGTCTATGACTTGTAGAGTGCTCATTGTTAATCTTTTGTCCTCTCACTTGATTCTCAAGATCATTCCAATATAAGGCAACATGGTTTCTCAGTGGTTAGTATTGGTCAGAAACCTCCAAGTTTCTCAAAACCAGTCATGGCTGTCAGTTCGTTTTGGGTACTGCCTTATGTGTTACTGCCAGGTGAATGAGTCAGTGGATCGTTCATCATTTGATACACATACAGTGTGTATACCTTTGTCAATGCTTGATCATATCTAGAAGCCAGTCTCCAATCTAATTGTTAAAACAAAATCCAATCAGTTCACCCATAACTTTCTTCAAATAAAATTAATCTGATCTGCCAAGTTATGTGGTTAGAGTCATGGAAGTTGATAGCACAAAAGGACCTTTTAGTCCATCACATCTGAGCCGGTCAAAGACAAACCATCTATCTACTTTAATCCCATTTTCCAACACCTGGTCCATATCCTTGAATATCTTGGCATCGTAACTGCACATTTAAATACTTCTCAAATGTTATGAGCCACCTGTGCCTCCACTATCCTTTCAGATTCGCATCACACTTTGTGTGAAAACAGCTTTCCTCACATCTCCTCTTAAATCCCATGCCCTATACATTAAATCTATGTCTCCTGGTCATTGAACTGGTCATGTGAGATGTCGGCATTGGATTGGGGTAAACATAGTAAGAAACCTTACAACACCAGGTGAAAGTCCATCAGGTTTATTTGATAGCAAACGTTTGCTACCAAATAAACCTGTTGGACTTTAACCTAATGTTGTAAGACTTCTTGCATTGAACCCTCCACAGAAGGGAAGAGTTTCTGCCTATTTGCTCCATCGGTGACCCTCACAGTTTTATGTACCTCAATCATGTCCCTCCTCATTTTCCTCTGTTTTGAGAAAAACAACTTTAGTGTGTCCAATCTCCCTTCATAAGTAAATTTCACCACACCAGGCAAAATCTGATAAATCTCTACACCTTTTCCAGGATTATCACATCCTTCCTCAGCTCCAGGGACCAGGATTTAATTCCGTGGGTGACAGTCTGTCTGGAGATTGCACATTCTCCTCATGTCTGTGTGTGTTTCCTTTGGGTGCTCCGGTTTCCTCCCACAGTACAAAGGTGTGCAGGTTAGATGAATTGGCCATGCTAAATTGCCTATTAGTGACTAGAATGTGTTGATTAAGTGGGTTAGCCATGGCAAATGTGTGGGTTACAGGGCTAGGGCGGGGAACAGGACACGGTAAGATACTCTGTCAGATTGTTGGTGCAGACTCTATGGGCAAAATGGTCTCATTTGCTCTGAAGGGATCCTATGATTTTATGATTCTTATAATGTGGATTCCAGAAGTTCACACAAATGGGGGTGATTCTTCCATCCACAACTTTTCTTTTTCTCTTCGGAGTGGGAGATGCGCATCACCAGTCTTGTTCCAAGATTTGCGTATGCGCCAGGAATGCATGCACATCCCCCAGAAAAGTCAGAGACCAGACCACCATGGAAACTGGTGGGAAGACATCTTTTTTAAACGTATTTTAAATGTCATTATGGGGCGTTTGCTAGTCCTGATTGAATCTCCCACCCCACTAAAAATACTTCATTCTGGTGGGGTTCAGACTGGTTCTCCATATTTGGGGTCCTAGGAGACACAATGCTGGAAAGAAGAGGGGGCAATCGGGGTAATGGGTGGCAGGAGTGAAGCTCCTTGGGCATGGTACCCTGGCAATGCCAACCTGTGCCCCCTGACACTGCCCAAAGGGAAAAGTGCCCATGCTCGGGGGGGCACCTTGGCACTGCCCACCAGGCATCAGGCTGTTCCAAGGGGGTGGGCCTTATTGTGGGTGGGGTCTAGGGGCAATCTGTGGGGGCAGTTGGTCTGGGAAGGGGGAGGATAGCGATTGGGCAGGCTGGGGACGTGGTCTGCCGAAGGGGTGCCTGCCTCCCGGGGGGGGGGGGGGGGGGGGGGGGGTGACCCCAGGAGGAATCAGTGGGCCTGGGTCTGTCAGGGTGAGAGGAAGTGAGGGGATCATTACTGCTGCATGCGGGGGACAGGACATGAGGGTGCAGTGGAATTGTTGCGGGGGGGGGGGTCAGTGTTGGCCCAAGAATTGATGTGGGGGCATGTGGGGGGGGGCGAATGGTTGGAGGGCAGCAGTGCAGGGGCCCAGGCTGGCCAGCGATCAAGCTGGCCAGCAAACAGGGAGACTAACTGATCAGGAGCACTGTTCATGCATAGAGTTCCAGAACTGTCAGACTGTAGTGTGAATAGGCCCCGCCGTCTGGGTTTTTAATAAGATTCATGATTGGAACCTCTGCAGTGTGCAGAATGGGGAGATTCGAGTGTGAAGTTGAACTGAGAAAACTCATGATCTAGAACAGTTTTCCCACCAATTCAGTACTTTTGGAGAATTGCCCCCACTATTCTAGTTGTGCCTAACCAACACCTTATATAGTTCTAGCATAACCTCCCTGCTGTTAAACGCTATGCCTCAATTAATAAAGGCAACTATATCACACGTGTTCTTAGCTACCTTAAGCTACCTTAAGGGGCCAGTGTACATGAGCACCAAGATCCCTCTGATCTTCCCAGAATCCTGCCGTTCATCATGCATTTCCTTGCCTTGTTGGTCCTGCCCAAGTGCATTGCTCACACTTATCCAGATTGAATTCCATCTGCCACTGATCAGCCCATCTGGCCAACCTGTCTATTACCTTCTAATCTAAGTCTATCCTCCTCACTATTTACTGCTTCACCAAATTTCATATCATCCACAAGCTTACTGATCAACCCTCCCTCACCTACATTCAAAATCATTTATACAAACTACAAGCAGCAAGGACACAAATACTGGCCCCTGTGAGACCCCACTGGACACAGGCTTCCAGTGTGACAAACAGACCCGGGACCCCTGCAGTGCTGTCCCTCCAAACACCCTTCACCATACCCCCCAGATAGCCCAATCATGGCCTCTACAACAATTCCCAGGCTAGCCCTGACCCACTCCCCAACCCCCGCCTCGCAGCACCCCAATGTCCAGCCCACTGCACACAGCATTGGTGATCCCCTCACCCCTCACTCCGGCAGACACAGCCCCGTTGATTCCTCTTGGGGTCTGACCAGTCCCTGGGAGGCAGGCGTCCTAACAGCAGACCAACCTCCCAGCTTCCCCCAGTTGCTGCCCTTCCCCATCCCAAACCAAGCGCCCCCACTGATTGCCTCACCCACAATAGGGCGTACCCACTTGGCATCGTTGAAAATACTTAAGTCACAGGTAGATAGATTTCTGATAGACAAGGGAATTAAGGGTTACGGGCAGAAAGCAGGAAAGTGGAGCTGATTCACTTCAGATCAGCCATGATCTTATTGAATGGTGGGGCAGGCTCGAAGGGCTAGATGGCCTACTCCTGCTTTCTTATATTCTTATGTTCTTATGTTCATTGCCCTATGTCCGGTGGGCAGTATCATTACACTCCCCTTCCTGCCACTCATGCAATTCTTTTTCCAATTTGCCAAATTTTCTTGGATCGCATGAGCTCTTATTTTTGCTATTAGTCTCCCATGTGAGACCTTGTCAAAAGCATTGCTGAAATCCAAGAAGGCTGTATCAAATGCATTGCCCTCACTAACATTGTGACACCTTGTCACCTCTTCAAAAAAACCAATCAAATTAATCTGACATAACTTCCCTGGAACAAAACCACATTGACTGTTGTTGATTAATCCCTGCATCTCTAAATGCAGATTAATTCTGTTTCTCAGAATTGCTTCCAATAACTTCCCCATCACTGAGGTTAGGCTGATTGGCCTATAGTTTCCTAGTTTATTCTTTCCTCCCTTCTCAAATAATTGTCCACATTGGCTATCTTCCAGTCCTCCAGCACCTCTCCTGTGGCCAGAGAGGGTTTACTATGCCTCTACTATTTTCTCTCTTGTTCACTCAATAGCTTGGAATATATTTAATAGGGCCCTGGAGATTTATCTCCTTTTAAGCCTGCCAGGCTACTCACAGCCCTTCTCTGGATATGTAATTTCTTTAATAGCATCACAGTCCTTTTTCCTGATTTCTATACCCATGTTGTGTCTCTCACTCGTAATTACTGACATAAGAGTGATTTTTTCTAAAAAGAAACTAAGGGCAGGAAGATTTTCTCACCCATTTTTTGGGCATTATTAGTCAGATGAATTTCCATCAGTCTGAGCTTCATAAAGTCCACTGGGGGATTCACGCTGGTAAGGGCAGGACGACACCTAAGGGGTTGGCATCAATATGCTGAATGAGCCATTGTGCATGTGCTGGTCTATTAGTAGGGAAGTTGATGCATGTATACTCATCTCTTGATTGCCACCCTCCTGATATCTTCCCCAATCTCTCCTCCCCCAATCTCCAGTCATCCCAACCCCCCTCAGGCCAGTTCTGATCGCCAAGTGGGCAGTAGCAGGGTGTCCAGCAGGCAATGTCAGGATGCCCAGTGGTAAGTGCCAGGATGCCAGCTGGAAGTGTTAGGGCTGGCATCACCCAAGGGGTACACTGCCTTCCCCCTCAATGGTCTCTGTCCACACCAGCAAAGTCACCATGCCTGGTCCTCATTGATAGGGACCAGCTTTAATCCCCGCTTGCAGGGACAGAAACTTTAGTGAGCCCAGACAATACCATCCTGGGCTCATAATAGGACTGAAATTGGAATTTCAATATGGTCATCAACTTTGCACTGCTTTCTGGTCCAAGATTGATTGTATTATAGAAAATGGCTCTGGAAAGTCATGGCAAGCATTACAGCTGCACCTCCCTCCACCCCCTCTCCCTGCTGATATTTCCTGGTCTGCTCCATTACTCGAACAGCACAGCTGGACGTGAAAAATCACACCCAACATATTTATTTAGACCCCTATCTATGTCCTCTGATTCTAAATTACCACCAGTCGTCCTTAATACTTATCTCCTAATTGCCACCCTTTCCTTAGTTTTCCTCATAAAACAATTTGCGATTTTCCTTTATTCTACATGTCAGTATCCTGTCATGTCTTCGTTTTGCTCTTCTAATTTCCTTTTTAAGTTCCCACTTACACATTCTATATTCCTCTAAGGTTCTGCTGTTTTGACCTCACAATGTCTGCCTTAAGCATCCCTCTTCCCATTTCATCCAATGCTCTACACCCTTCAATGTCTAGAGTTCACTGGATTTGTTGATCCCTCCCTTTGCTTTTATTGGAACATGTTGGCCTTGTATTCCCCCTATTTCCTTCTTCACTATGCCTGACTATTACATCACATATTTACCTCTCCTAATCTACTGTGGCCAGATGATATCTGATCCTAATAAAATGAACCTTCCCACAGTTTAAAACATTGATTTTGGTGCATCCTTTCCTTTTAAAAAAATGATTTTGAATCTAATGGAGTCATGATCACTGTCTCAAAACACTTCCTCATTGAGATTTCAATGTCTTACCCATCTTTGTTACCTAAAATTAAATAACCCTCTTGGTTAGGACCTTTGAAGTACTGATCGAAAAAGCTCTCATGGACACATATTAAGAATTCAACTCCTTCTAAACCTTTCACAGTATGACTATCCCAGTTAATGTTGACAGTAACGCTATGCTGTTACTTTTACTCTTCTCTGAAATTTACCTATATATTTGCTGTTTTATTTCCCTGGACTGTTAGGGACCCTATATAAAACTCCTAACATTATGATTGTTCCTTTTTGGTTTTTAAGTTCTACCCATATAGCTTCATTAGAAGAGTCTGCTAAGATGTCATCCCTCCTTACTGTTGTAATTGATTAAGTTGACACTTGGGAAATGTCTGTGTGACTCCAATTCAGATCTCTTGCACATCCTTAATTTTTCATTCCTCCCATGTAAGCAACTACTGCCTTCAGCTGCCTATGCTCCAAAAGTCATGATGTGGAGATGCCGGCATTTGACTGGGGTAAACACAGTAAGAAGTCTCACAATACCAGGTTAAAGTCCAACCAGTTTATTTGATAGTAAAGCCACAAGTTCTTTCCACACACCTGACAAAGGAACAGCGTTTCTGAAATCCTGTGGGTTTGCTATCATATAAACTGGTTGGACTTTAACTTGGTGTTGTGAAACTTCTTACTATACGCTCCAAAATCCAGAGTTGCCTTCACAAATCTCTCTACTTCTCTATCAACCCTCTAACTCACTTACTGAGACATACTTCTTTGATCATATTTTAGTCAACAGTCCAGCTATGTAGTTATGTGACTGAATTTCATTGCAAACTGCTTGGGGCCTTTTTACAGCACCAAAGGTATGAGAAAAATGCAAACTAATTTTGTTACAACAACACAGGGTGTGTAAGACATACTGTTTACATGCCACTTACAGGTCCCTCATAAAATGATATTTTTAAATACTTTGCCATGTTAAAGCAAAGTCAGTTAAGATGGTGATATTTTATTAGATATCATATGAAAGGATAACCTAGGCAATAGTGATTATAACATGACAGAATTTCATTCACAGTGAAACTGGTATGTTAAATTTAATTAAAGACTCTGATGAGGTTATGAAGACAGAGTTGGCTAAAGTGATGAAACATGGGAAAATAGATTAATAGATAATACAATAGAGAAGCAGATATTTAATGGGATATTTTAAGACTGTCAAAAATAGGTTTTATTGAGAAAGAATGACTTTACAAAGATAATGCAACAACTAAGGAAGTTGAGGACGGTATTGAATTGAAAGAAAAGCACACACTGATGGCAAAGGTTATTTGTAAGCCAGAAGACTGGGTTGACAAAAATGCAGTGAGAGAATATGAGAATAAACTAGCATGAAACATTAAAAATAATACAGTAAACTCTTCAACAAATGTATAAAATAGAAACACAACACTAAAATAAACTTTCATTCCTTAGAACATGGGGTGGAGATTTAACAATGTTAAGAAATAAATTATTTGATAATACTGTGCCTTTAAGAACTGTATTTTAATCATGGTTCTCTGCAGTTTTTTTTTCAAACAGGCCCTGGTATTTTAATTTGAGCACCAACATGTCTGTAAGTAGTGACCTCTAATTGTTACTGAAGCAATATAATGGACTTCTTATTTATTTTTAATCTGGGCTAACGCAGTGTCCTGGTATTTTTAATGATGCCTTGGGATTCCTGATTGAGGCTTGATTTGGAGATGATTGACCAGTCAGGTGATACCTAGGGCATAGATTTTTTTTTCTTACAGCAAAGTCTAAGATTTCAATTTTGGTTTTAGATACTGTTTTGATTTGAGATAAAAAGCAGTGTTTCTTACTTTCCCCCCTCTCTCTCTCTGGAGTTGAAAATTCTGCTTTCTGTGAATTGCTGTTCAAAACTACTGGAAGAAGGCAGTGTGTTTGTTTCTCTGTCTGCAGGGACATGCTGAAAGTTTCAGGATAAGGAAGCCTCAGGGTTTAATTTAACATCCAAAGGACAAATTCAAAGCAGGTGTTAAAAAGCTGCAAACTCTAGCATCATGTGAGCCTACTTGTTTTTTTGTGCTACATCTAGAAATGGGTGTATGTTTGGGTATTGGTTGAATTGGAACATCATATTTAGCTGGTAAGGGTTATACCATGTCATAGTTGTTTCATGATGTAAAGATTCCTGTATTGGACAGTGGTCAACAAGGTGAGAGATCAAATGGCACCAGGTTGTAGTTCAACAGGTTAATTTGAAATCACAAGATTTCAGAGTACTGATCCTTTATTAGGTGACAAAGCTGATGGTTTCCAGCTTGTGATTTCAAATAAACCTGTTTGACTATAAGCTGGTGTTGTGTGATCTTTCATCATAGTTGTTTCTTGTGATTGGTAATAAGTTATGCTGATTTTCTTAATATATGTTAAATGTGTTCTTCAATAAACTTTGAGAAAACCTTCCTCATGGGTCACTTGAATCATACTTGGGGTGAAATGCCCTATGCCAAATTCATAGGTAAAAACTTAGGGTTTAGGCTATCTTCACAAAACGTCTTGGAGTCTCTAGCTTGGATCATAACAAATTGAAGAGACTTTGAACAAGTATTTTCTGCCTTCATATTAGAAGACACAAAATGTTTCCCCAAAATATTAGAAAACCAAGGAAACAAAGGCAAGGAAGAACATTAGAGAAAACATGCTGGGATAACTAATAATGCTAATGGCTGACAAGTACCTTGGAAATGGCCTGCTTCCTCAGGTTTATAAATGTAACTATAAAGATAGTGAATGCATTGGGGTTGTAATCTCCCGTAATTATCTAAATTCTGGAAACAAATCACAGATTTGAAAACCACAAATGTACCATATCTATTCAAGAAATGGGGGAGATAGAAAGAAGGAAGTTATTGACCAGTTAACCTAGCAGCTAACATTAGGAAATACTTAAATCCAAAAATAAGAAAGCAGTAACAAAATATTTAGATAATCAAAATGCAATCAAGCAATATCAGCAATGTTTTATGAAAGAGAAATCATGTTTGTAAATTATTAGAATTCTTCGACCAAAAAGGATGAATAAAGAAGAACCTTTAGTTTCTTTAGTGTATTTGGATTTCCAAAAGGCATTTGATAAGATGCCAATAAGATCAGAGTTCGTGGTATTGACTCCAAGGATAGAGGAGTGATTTTCAGATGCACAAATTGTAACTATTGAAGTGCTGAATGATCAGTACTGGGGCCTGAACTATTTATCTTCTATCTTAATGACTTGGATAAAAGGAGTGAATATGTTGTATCCAAATTTACTGGGGATACAAAAATATGTTGGAAAGAAAGTTGCAAAGGGTTATATTGTACTTCAAAGGGATATAAATAAGTTAAGTGAGTGGGCAAAAATTTGGAAGATGGAGCATAATGTAGCAAAATGTGATGTGTTCCATATTGTGATGAGAGTAGAAAAGTGGAAAATATTTTAACTGGAAAGAGACTGGACAATGCTACAGTACAGAAGGATCTGAGTGTCCTTGTGTATAAATCACAAAAGCTAACATGAAGGAGCTGCAATTAATTAAGAAGGCAAATCAAATGTTGGCCTCTATTGTGAGAGGGTGTAATATGAAAGTAATTAAGTGTTGCAACAGCTGAACATAACATTGGTGAGACTGCAAGTATAGTATGGTGTTTGTTATTTGTCTCCTTTTTTAAGGAAGTATACAATTGCTTTAATGGCAGTTCAGAAAAGGTTTGCCAGATTCATTCCTGGAATTAAGATATCATCTTATGAATAAACAGTGAATAAATTGTGTCTATATTTATTAGAGTTTAGGACCATGAAAAGTGATCTTACTGCGACATAAAATATTGAAAAAACTTAATATGGTGTATATTGAGAGGATGTTGCTCTTTGTGGAGTAATCCAGAACTAGGCAACACTGTCTCAAACTGTAGAACATCCCATTTAAGACAGAGATGGGAGGAATTTATTTTCTCAGTGGGTCATTAATCTTTGGAATTTCATCTTGCACAAACCTACATCCCTCCAAAACTTTGCTATTCATATTTGACATGCACCAAGCTTCATCCATTCAATTTCCTGATTTACTTGGGCTCTGGAACAGCAATGCCTTGATTTTGAACTATTGTGATCTTATCCATACCTTACTTTGCCATTCTCCATCTTTGTAATGTCTTCCAACTTCTCAACTTCTTTGATTTTTGATTTGATTTGATTTATTATTGTCACATGTATTTACACGTGTTTTTTTTTATTTTAAATTTTTTTGTGTTTTAAATTTACACACATTAGTATATAGCAATAGGTATTGTTTCTTATGTGCTATACAGACAAAACATAGGGAAGGAGCGGAGAGTATTCAGAATATAATGTTACAATCATAACTTTGGTGATCAACTTAATGTGAGGTAGGTCCATTCAAAAGTTTGATGGCAGCAGGGGCGAAATTACTTTTGAGTTGGTCGGTACATGACTTCAGACTTTTGTATCTTTTTCTCAATGGAAGAAAGTGGAAGAGAATATGTTATGGTGTGTGGGATCCTTAATTATGCTGGTTGCTTTTCTGAGTCAGTGGGAAGTATAGACAGAATCAATAGATGGGAGGCTGGTTTGTGTGATGAATTGGACTACATTCATGACCTTTTGTAGTTTCTTGCAGAGCTGGAGCCATACCAAGTTGTGATACAACCAGAAAGAATGCTTTCTCTGGTACATCTGTACACATTGGTGAGTGTCATTGTGGACATGCCAAATTTCCTCAGGTTCCTGAGGAAGTAGAGGCATTGGTGGGCTTTTTTAACCACAACATTGGTGTGGGGAGATCAGGACAGGTTTTTGGTAATCTGGACATCTAGATACTTGAAGCTGTCAACCATTTGTACTTCATCCCCATTGAAGTAGACAGGGCATGTTCTCTGTTATATTTCCTGAAGTCAATGACAATCTCCTTCATTTTGCTAACATTGAGGGAGAGATTATTGTCACTATATCAGTTCACCAGATTCTCTATTTCATTCCTGTACTCTATCTTGTCATCATTTGAATCTGACCCAACACAGTGGTATCATTGGTTAACTTGCAAATTGAGTGGTGGGGAATTTTGCCAATCATAAGTGTATAAGGGGTATAGTAAGGGGCAAGAAACACAGGTTTGTGGGGCACTGGTATTGAAGATGATCGTGGAGGAGGTGTTGTGGCTTATCTTTCCTGATTGTGGCCTGTGGTAGGAAGTTCAGGATCCACTCATAGGGGGAGGAGCTGCACAGGCCATGGAGTTTGGAGTTGCATTTTGTGAGAATAATGGTGGTAAAGGCTGAGCCATAGTTTATAAATATGACTCTGACATATATATCTTTGTTGTCCAGGTGTTCCAGAGTTGAGTGTAGGGCCAGAGAAATGGTACCTGCTGTGAACCTGTTGCAGCAATAGGTGAACTGTTATGGATCCAGGCAATCCAGAAGATTTCTGAAATTTCTGCATTACTGCACAACCGGTCTGTTAAGCATTCTCATTTTAATTACTTCACCATTGAAGACTATGTGTTCTGCTGCCGAGCAATTAAGCTCCACATTCCCCTTTGTAAAACTTTCTATGACTCTACCGCCCTCTGTATATTTTAGGTGTTCCTCAAAATCTACCTTTTTGAGCATTCATTTGGTCTTCTGTTCTAAAGTCTCTTTAAATGGCAAGCTGCCTTATAAACAACGTCATAGAACCTTTGTGTCATTTTAATACTTTAAATGTGCTATATAATAGGCAATTGTTGTTGTTTGAAATCCAATCATATATTTCAAGAGTTGAGCAAAAGCTTTAGCCATCTAAATAAAGTTGACACCTTTGTATGAAATATGTCCTGACAATCACCTCACCCTGATTTTAAGTTCATTCGAACTCCAGTGGAAATACTGGGCCCTATTTTACCATTTTGATTCTAAGTGCTGGGCAGACTTGAAACTGGGAGTGTTTCAGATCCGACTTTCGGATCCGTTCTCAGGTGCCCCCAAATGCACTCTGCCTGAAAAAAATATCAGCAATTCCAAATTGCGCTGCAGAAGCCTGAGGACAGTGTGTAAAGCGCCCAAAATCTTGCAGCTCCAATTGGCGCCTCCAACTGCACATGTGCAGAAAGAAAAAAGAACGCACCTCCCCTGCCACATCATCCCCGACCCCCACAGACATTACTCCATTCCTAAAATACTACTGATGCCCTTATCCCCGACCCACACTGCCACCCAGACTGATTGGAGGCTCTTTCTCTCCCTCCCCATCACAATCTCAGGCAGAGTGGCAGCAAGCCCCCTCATTCCCCCTCACTGATCTATAAGATCTATTAGATCTATTAGATCTATAAACATGGACAGGGATCGTGGGTAGAGGTGGGAACATCGGGGTGGCGGCACGGGCTCGTTGGGTCGAAGGGCCTGTTTCCTGTGCTGTTTTGTTCTTTGTTCTTTGTTCTTTGATCCCTGACAGAGCGACAGCAGACCCATCTCCCCCCCACACAGATCTCAGGCAGAGTGGCAACGGCCCCTCCCCTTCATTTCCGGCCACTGATCTCAGGCAGAGAGCTATCAGACCCACCTTCACCACCAACCATTTAAAGCAGAGAAATGCTCAGCACTTACCTCCTCAATAACTGGAGCACCCAAATCAGACATTTGTGGAGCATGTCTGTTTTGCACCAATTCTGGATAGGCAAACGTGGTGGTAAAAGGGGAAGTGCCAGTAAGGTAGGGCGAGCAGCACATTAAGTGAATTTAAATGCATTTGAATGGCCATTGCACCCATTTCGGGTGTGGTCCCGATTACAACCATTTCAGGCCTTGGTAAAGAATAAATCGGCATGGAGACTGCAGACTGTACTACTTGCCTCACACCGACTTTACTAAATTTTTGCACCCAAAAATAGGAACATCACACGGGTAAAAATCAGACCCACTGTCTCTCATCTATTCTATTAAATTATTTAATAATTTTAAAATCTTTTATGCAACCATTAATCTTCTCCAACAAAAGGAAAGCAACACCAATGCAACATTTGATCATAATTTAAATATTTTTATCCCATATCCTCTGGAGAGTTTGCACTAGATTCCTCTGAGACCAATATTTCCATCATAGATAGGGTGTCCAATTCATCAGGTGTGATACAACCACAATTTTATACATCTCTTGCATTACCATCCATTCCTTTGGATACCAGACTGACTGAGATCAAGTCAAGTATTCCATTAGCCATTTTTAATTTTGATTTAAACTTGTCCAATTATTCTAAGTGATTTGTTCATGAGCTCTAAATCTCTGCTCCACGATAATTCCTAGATTTCCTACCGCTGCTACATTCCAAAATCATGGGAACTAAGGGTATAGAGAGATTGAGTAATAAGGAACATAAGTAATTCAGTATTAGCAGAGAAATAATACTGGAGAAATAAATGGAACTAAGTGGCAACAAAACACCTTGACCTCAAGACCTGTATCCTGGGGATGTTTCTGAAGAGTTAGCTTAGCAGTAATGCATGGACTGTGTTTGATCTTTCAGAGTTTAATTGTTTGGTAGTACAGAACTTGAATATTGCTGAAAAGAGCCATGCTGATTAAGTTTGCTTCCTTGCACTCATTTGGACAGACACTGGAATGCCAAATTTTAAATGATTACAACAGACACATAGGTGGACAAAAGACTATCACTTTTGGAAATAAAAAGTGTGTCTGGTCTAACTCAAGTTACCCTGGAAAGGCAAAGCATCCTAGTTTCATGTTACTATTATGCAGTGGCTATATGAGAAGTACTTTCCATTAAGAGGATGTTGCCTGCAGATCAAACAATTGCTGGCTACCATATAGTTGAGCAACATTCCTAAAATGAATTTCAGTGTAGGTGCAATGCCAGGTATGTAGACTGCATATTCCAAGCATAGCTTGTTTAAATCAAACAGTGTGCTCCTTCTGTTGTTCATAATAGCAACATACCGACCATTATCATCAAGGTAGTGTTTACAAAACCAAAGTTAAAGTCTCTTGTTTGATGTGGTTCCATGATTGGCAGCACTTGCTGAATAATCTTGAGTGTGTCAATAGCTGCACTATCACTAAGATAGATCAGTCAAGTTCATCATGGATCTCACTTATGCTCACCAGAAGTGACATATATTCATTCGCAGTGACTAGTTTTCTGCAAACAAAAGGAATATGTTCAAGCCTTGCACCTTTCTTGAATTTGAAAGGTGCTTTCTCCTGTGGTGATGCCTCAGCCAGAGTTGACCTGTTACCCAATCAGTGCCTATCCTCTTGTAGTGTAAATGGTCATGATTGTTTGAAATTTGGCATTTTTGCAGTTATCCTGATGAGTGCAAGACAACAAGCTTTGACCAACATGTCTTTTGGAATTCCTTAGATTCTAAACAGTTCCCAACAATTGAAAGGTAGCAAATATAACCCATTAAGAAGGGAAAAATAGCTGAAATAAGGAACTATAGTTCAGTTAGTATAACATCAGTTGAGGACACGATATTAGAATCTATTATTAGGGTCATATTACACAAAATTCAAACTTATTAGCATTCTATAGAAGTATGTATAGAAAGTAGAAGTGATGAAGAAACAAGACATTTTTAAGTTGATAGGTTATAACTAATCTCAGTGCTTAAACCTCATTTATATTAATTACTTTAGTGAGGGGCTGAGTGTAACATATCAAGTTGCCATTGAAAGGAGGTTGGGTAGATAAGCACTTAGGAGGATGCAAAGAGATGCTGAGAAACTGTTGGCTTTGAGTGACTATCTATGTGAAGTGTTCACATTTTCCCTATATCTGTGTGGGTGGCCTGTGGGTGCTCCGGTTTCCTCCTACAGTCTAAAGATGTACAGGCAAGGGTAGCCTGCATCCATGTGCACATGTCTGTCCTTGGCTTGCTGTAATGTTCCGGTGAAGCTCAATACAATCTGGAGGAACAGTATCTCATCTTCAGGCTAAGCACATTACAGTTTCCAGTCTCAACATCAAATTCAACAAACTCGGATGAGGAGCTCTACCTTGACCCCTTTTATTTAATTTAATTTTTAACCGTTCTCTACTTTTTATTTCTTTATTGTCTTTCTTTATTTTTCTTGCCCCGATTCTTTCCCCATCTCCTCCTTTCCTTATCTTTTCTCTCCCTTTGCTTCCCCTTTTCCCTTGATTTTACCTCTTTCCCACCCATTCCCTCTCCCTCAACATCTTTACCTGTCACAGCTTACCTGCTGATTTCAGCTTCTCTGCCTTTTGGCCATTGCCACCTTTTATTCTCTTTATGGACTGCCATTTGCAGCCTTTCCCTTTGTTTTTGTGGCTATGACTCATCTTTCATCCCCTCACACCACAATGTAAATATCTCCCACTTCCTATGACTTTTAGCTTTGACAAAGGGTCACCTGAATTCAAAACATCAGCTTTTCTCTCTCCTAACAGTTGCTGTAAGAAATCTCACAACACCTGGTTAAAGTCCAACAAGTTTGTTTGATAGCACAGCCACAAGCTCTCAGAGCGCTGCCTCTTCATCAGGTGAGTGGGAGTTGTGTTCATAAACAGGGCATATATAGATACAAACTCAATTTATAAGATAATGGTTGGAATGCAAGTCTTTGCAGGTAATCAAATCTTAAAGGTATAGCCAATGTAAGTGGAGAGAAGGTTAAGCACAGGTTAAAGATATATGTATTGTCTCCAGAAAGGACATTTAGTGAGATTTTGCAAGTCCAGGCAAGTAGACAGATACACAGATTTGGGTATTACAGATAGTGTGACATGAACTAAGATCCCAGTTGAAGCCGTCCTCATGTGTGCAGAAGTTAGCTATCAGTTTTTGCTCAGTGATTCTGTGTTGTTGTGAATCATGAAGGCCATCTTGGAGAATGTTTACCTGAAGATCAGAGGTTGAAAAAAGCTATTTCCTATGGACAAGCCCTCAGGATACACAGGGTTTGTTTAGATGAGAAGGATAGCAACAGACAATTCCAGATGCTGAAAGATACCTTCATAAGAACAGGATATGGTGTTTGACTCATCAATCAACAGTTTTGACGCACCACAGTGAAAAACCACACCCATCTCTTCAGAAGACAAACACAGGACATGGTGGACAGAGTATGCTTCATCATCCAGTACTTCCCCAGAGCGGAGAACTACAATATCTTCTCTGGAGCTTTCAACATGTCATCACTGAAGACAAACATCTCGCCAAAGCCATCCCGTACCCACTTTCTTGCCTTCAAATAACTGCACAACTTCAAACAGACTATTGTCCACAGCAAACTACCCAGCCTTCAGGAGAACAGTGACCACGACACCAAACAACTCCATCACAGAAACCTTTACAAGATGTGCCAGATCATCGATACGGCTGCAATCATCTCATGTGAGAACACCATCCACCAGGTACACGGTACATACTCTTGCAATTCGGCCAATGTTGGCTACCTGATACACTACAGGAAAGGAAGTCCCGAGGCATGTTATATTGGGGTGACTTTGCAGACGCTATGACAATGGATGAATGAACATCGCTCAACAATCACCAGGCAGGAGAGTTCTCTTCCTGTAGGGAAACACTTCAGAGCATTCAGCGTCTGATCTTTGGGTAAGCATTCTCCAAGGCAGCCTTCACAGCCCACGGCAACACAGAATCACTGAGCAGAAACTCATAGCCAAGTTCTGCACACATGAGGAAGGCCTCAACTGGGATCTTGGATTCATATCACACTATTTGTAACCCCCATGACGTGCCTGGGCTTGCAAAATCTCATTAACTGTCCTGGCTGGAGACAATACACATCTCTTTAACTTGTGCTTAACCCTCTCTCCACTCACATTATCTGTATCTTTAAGACAGGATTACCTGTAAAGACTCGCATTCCAACCAGTATCTTGCAAATTAAGCTTGTGTCTATCTATGCTCTGTTTGTGAACACAACTCCCAATCACCTGATGAAGGGGCAGTGATCCAAAAGCTGCCAAATAAACCTGTTGGACTTTAACTTGGTGTTGTGTGACTTCTTACTGTGCTTATACCAGTCCAATGCTGGCATCTCCACAACATGCTTTACAGATGCTGCCAGACCTGCTGAAATTTCGAGACATTTTCTCTTTTGGTTTTAGATTCCAGCATCGAGGGTAATTTGCTTTTGTGCAGGCTATGGAGTGGCCATGGAATATTGTCCCCATTCTAAAGTGTGTAGGTTAGGGAGATGAATGGGGTAAACATGTGAGGCTATGAGGATAGGGCCTGGGATTATTGTCAGAGAATCAGTGTAGGCTCAATGGGCTAAATGGCCTCTTTCTACACTATAGAAATTCTATGATTCTATATATACTGACAGAATAGCATTTTTTTCTTGATATTCATTCTTGGGATTTGGGCATTGCTGGCAAAGCCAGCGTTTGTTATCCATCCTTAATTGACTAGAGCTGAGAGTAGCTGAGAGATGGATCTCACATGTAGGCAAGACAGTACTAACAACAATCAATGATAATTTCATGGTCACCATGACTGAGCCTAACCCCTTTCCCTTTCAGATTTATTAACTGAATTGAGTAATCAAATTAAATCAAATTCCACCAGCTGCTATAATGGGATTTGAATCAACATCACCTGAGCATTAATCTAATCCAGTAACATTGCCACTACCTGACCTTAAATGCAATGTAGTGAAGTGTGAAGTTATTCACTTCGGAGAAAAAAATAAATATTAAACAGTTTCTGAATGATGACAGACTGGAAAATGGGACAAACTTGCTTGTCTTTGTACATGAATCAGGAAAGTTAACATACAGGTGCAGACTGCAATTGGAAAATCAAACAATTCTTTAGCTATCGTAACAAATGCACTGGAAAATAGAATGATAGAATCCTTACAGTGCAGGAGGAGGCCATTTGGCCCATTGAGCTGCAATGACAACAATTCCACCCAGGCCCTATCCCTGCAACCCCATATATTTACCCTACCAGTCTCCCTGACGCTAAGGAACAATTTAGCATGGCCAATCAACCTACCTGCACATCTTTGGGCTGTGGGAGGAATGATGTGGAGATGCCAGCGTTGGACTGGGGTAAACACATTAAGAATACACAGTAAGCTATTGGGGTTACTATCAGATAAACTTGTTTGAATTTAACTTGGTGTTGTGAGACTTCTTACTGTGGGAGGAAACCAAAGCATCCAGAGGAAACCAAAGCATCCAGAGGAAACCTGTGCAGACATGGGAGAATGTGCAAACTTTACACAGATAGTTACCCGGGCTGGAATTAAGCCTGTCTTCCTAGTGCTGCAGGGCAGCAGTGCTAACCATTATGCCACTGTGCAGAGGTCGTAGCACAATTATGCATTGATTGGTGAGTCCATACTGTGTGAAATTTTAGTCTCTACATCTATGGAGAATATGTTTGTTGAACAGGGGGCATTATTCAGTTTCACTAAACCTTCTGGCAGGGTGAGAGATCTTTCCTTCAAGGAAAGATTAAATAATCTATGCTGATATTCCCTTTAGTCTAGAAGAACACGAGATAGTCTAATGAAACATTAAATTCTTCAGAGATTTGACAAGGTGGATGCTTTTTTTCCCCCCATTGGCTGGAGAATCTGCAACACAGGGCAAGACTCAGACTAAGGAATTTAGGACTGAGATGAGAAGAATTTTTTATGATTTTTACAAAACATCTGAATCCTATCTGGACTGTTGGTATCTATCTGAGAAGGCAATGTGTCAGGTTACTGTGCCAAGCCAGAGAAATGAAAAGAGCTGTGATTCCAGAGATGGGAGAAAGAGATGAAGCAACTGAATGAGGAAGGGACTGATGATCCTCAGAGTCAGGCATGTAAGATGATGAACTTCCTCCCTTGTGGTGAAACACTGAGGGCCATTCTCCCATCAGCGCTGAATTGGTGGGAAAACTGTCCTAGTTTGTGACTGATCTGACAGTTCACCTTCTCACCTGAATCTCTGCACTCTGTGCAATGCAAAGAGCCCAGTTGTGAATACCATTAAATGCTCATGGGGCGGGGCCAAAGAGCACACACCACTGAGAGATTGCAGAAAAGATAAACAGCATCCAGATTATTGCCATCCAACCACCACACACATTGCGAGCCTCATCACTGGCTTCTATAACACCCCTCACACATGGTGGCTTCATTGCAGGCTCCCATAACAGCCCTCCACCCCCCACCACCAGCGCCCCCCCACCCCCCAGATCACTGGCCTCATTGCTGGCCCCACAAACCTTCTCCCCTCCCCCACACACAGACATGGATGCCCACTCACCTCATGCCCCCATGGATCCAGATAATGTAATCCTTCTGTTCCTTGGACATACTGTCCTCCCTGCTGCCCTGCAGAGAACTAGCATTATGCTGACATGAACAACCCCACCTTGGGATCATTTCCTCCCTCTTAAACGGGAGCCTTGAATATTGCACCCCTCCCCTTCCCCTGGACACAGCAGCTAATCGATTAAGAGCCTTGAGTATTGCACCTCACTGAACACAGCAGTCTATTGAATGGCAGCCTATCATCCTTGAGGAAAGAATGACATTCAACTGAATGCAGCCTTCAAAATCTCTCACAAGTATTTGTTGGCAAAAAACCCTTGACTGATCACACTCACTGCATTTCCCTAATAAGCCAGAGCTGTATATAAGCTGCAGGAATGGACACACTGCCAGTCACACCACAAAGATGGCTGCGAATAAACTGGCTCCCAAATTTTCGGAGGCAGACCAGGAACATCTGCTAGATGCCATGGAGGAGAGGCATCGTCTGTTCCCTGACCAAAGCCCCAACCCGAGGAGTGCATCTGCCATGACAATGTGGGAGGAGGTGGCAGAAGTGGTTAAAGGCAGGAGTCTGACACCACATTCGGGCAGGCAGTACTGCAAAGAAAATGATGAGCTTCTGCAAGTAGCAAGGGTGAATGAACATCACTCTTGGAACCTCGCACATGCTTGGTCTGGATCTCCAATCTTGTTTGACACCTGAAGGGCATGCAACAAGTAATCCTTCTCCTAGGAACAGGATCTAATCCCTTCCCCTCATCCCTCAACGAGCAGCGTTCATGTTACTGCTTTCCCCAAAACTATCAGCACAATGTCCAAGGCAAGGCACACATAGTGCATCATGCACTTCAAAAGAAAAGATATGACACAAACTGGTGGTGATGTGCCTGACCTGCAGCAGTTGAGTAGTACGGAGGAGTGTGCCATGAAATGGCAGGGGGTGATAGGCCATCCCGAATGGTACCAACAGTCAGGTCGACGTACAGCACACAAAGTGAGCAGAAGCGCAGCCTCAACCTTGGTCCTCCTCTAAGTAAGTGCAATGTTACCTGGGATGTTTTGCCTCTCTCCTCCTAATGTGTGTTTTTTTTTCCAGCCCTGGATCCTGGCCCTTAGGATGTCATTCGCCTTTCCCTGCTGTTTTGGAGCAAATTGCCCACGATCCGCTGGATGACACCTCAGAGGGAAGCGCTGGGAAATCCTCTGAGGACAGGACAGCTAAACTGTCGCCGGCATGTATCTCACAACCTACCAATACAGAGATGATCACCATGGTGGGTACCTTTAGTGTTAAGGGTTCTGGGTCATGATCTGGTGGGCGCATCACTGCTGCTGCTGTACATCGGGTGGAGGCAATCACATTGGAGGGCTGGGGCACACAGGGGTCTGCTGGAGGTCAGGATTTAGCTGTCCCCAAGCCAGCCGCTGGGTTTGTTCCTCCCAAAGTTGGTAGAAATGCATCAGGAAATCTTGGGAGTTGTGGAAAGGCTGTTAGCAACTATACTGCAACTGCAATGCTGTTTAAGGGAATCAAACTGAGTGCTACTGCAGGAGATGGTGCATGAGGCGCAAGCTAACATTGCAAAGGTGGTGACTGCTGTGGAAAGTTTGGCTCAAGGGTCTGTCCTCATGAGTGACAGGATCTAGGCCATTCTGGAGACACTGTGGGTCACAGGTAAGCGTGTTTCCAGCATCCAAGAGGAGCAGCTGGCTATATCTGGGACTCTCATTGGCATTCTGGAGACACAGCAGGCCACGACTGTGAGCCTCAACAACAGGCTCACTGGATTACTGCTACTGAGGGGGTCTAGAGCCTGGCTTGCTCACAGAATGCTGTAGCGTAGGGGCTCCAGAACTTGGCAATGTCTCAGAAGGCCAGGGCTGAGAGGTCACACATCATGGGGCCTCCAGGACTGGCAGAGCTCCTGAAGCACAGTCCAGCTACCCTGGAATCCCATGGAGTGCCCCCAGGGCCACTGGGCATCCCAAGGAAGGAGGCCATGCCAGGATCTTCCATCCAGGAGTTTCCAGACATTCAGAAACTTTCCGATTCCCCACTTCCTTAAGTGGTGCATGTCAGGACAAGCAAAATGAACAGGGTGGCACCGAAAGAGTATCATCCACAAGACAGCTGAGGCCCTCCAGGTCCTGACCACTCAGTGGATGTCCACCAGGGACATCACAGGCAATGAGGCTGGACACCTCCACCTCCAATGTGCGTCCTGGGCAGCACTTAGAAGAAGCAGTAGACAGCAAAAAGTTAGAAAGTTGTAGTTCACTAGAGGGCAAAGGGTGAAGGTCACCATTAGTCAGGGTTTGGTAATCATTTATGTTACGAGCACAATAACTGTACATCATGCTGTGACTAATGTATCTCTGATTGTCTTCCCCTCCTCCCCACAACTCACTGTTCCCGACTCCCAGACATAGAGGTGCTGTACGTTGAGCCTTGCAAACTCAACCCATGTTTCAGAGCACCTGCTCTATCTCCCATAACGTACACCAGACCCTTGGTGCAAGTAACCTCCCCACCCCACCTCTCCCAGCCAAACATCATATGTCCCCAACCCCTACAGCTATGTGAGCCAGGGTGGCACTGTGCATTCAGAATACAGGTGGGATTGGGATTTGAATTGCAAGGAGCTGGATTCCAGTGTGGATGACAGAGTTGCCAAAATCCTCCAGCTTTCAAATAAGACTCATAACCATCGCAAGCCCAGGCACATTGATAGGGATGAATGTTTCTAGGAGAAAAGGTGGTGGGATGACAGGAGCAGGAGAAGAATGATGTGGTGGTTTGAGAGCCCAGATTGATTTGCAGAGGGAATAGCAGTTCTAATTGCCCTTGGGACATGGTGGATGTGTGTATTGGTTGCACCCCCCTTACTACACAGCATTAGCTAGGTGAAGCGGGCTGCAAATAAGGCATCCTTCACTGACCTTTCTTGCCGGAGACCTCCCATCACTGCCTGCCTCTTTCCTCCAGCTCTTCATATAATGGGGCGCCCACCTCGCCACCTCCCTTACTTGTCCTTCTCTTCCTCCTACTCCAGCTGGTCTCCCCGCTGTTGGCCAATGTTGTGCAGAATGCAGCAAATGATGATGATGTGTGGAGCATGCACAGGGTTATACTGGAGGAGCTGAAACGAAGCTAGAGAGGAATGCCTGGATGAACAGTTCGCTAGCTTCTCACCAGCCTTTAGCAACATAAATAAGACTTACAAGTTGGCGACTTTCGGCTCCATTCACAAAAAGTGGCCCACATATAAAATCAAGCGCAGATTATTATTGGTTAGTGCGAATCCCTAAACATATCTGGCTGATAGGCCGATGAGTGAACGGATTTCTAATACTCTGTGACAGTCCGTGATAATATGAACAGGCTCGAATGCCTGGTCCCAAATCAGAATGAGCGACAGTCGGCCAACTCAAATCGTGTGACAGTAAACCAGGGGGTAATTCAAATCATAGAATCCCTACAGTGCAGAAGGCCATTCAGCCCATCGAGCCTGCAACAATAATCCCACCCAGTCCCTATTACCGTAAACCCATGTATTTATCCTGCTAGTCCCCATGACACTAAAGGGCAATTTATTGGCCAGTCAACCTAATCTTTGGACTGGACTATCGTGTGATATTAAACCAGAGGATAATTGAAATCTGCTCTGTTTTTTTTCCATCCGCTATGCGGGAAGTCCATCTTGGCCATAAGGAAAAGCTCCCCAGCCCAAGCAGAGGTATAGTTAAATCGCAAGGATCTTTGCATCTCCCCAGATATTCGGAGAACATCATGCTTTAATAACCCATTGTATTATGATAGCATTTTGTATTGAATTGGGGGCGGGGGGTGGGGGGCAGGAGAGACTGTTTCAGTACGGTTCTGGGTAACTTTTTTTTCAATTCTTTTATGGGATATAGCTGTCGTTGCCCATCCCTTATTGTCCTTGAGCTGTGTCGTTTGCCAGTTGAGACGGGAGTTCAGAGTCAACAACGTCGCTCTGGGTCCGGATCAGGTAAGAACGGCAAATTTCCTTCTTTGACAGACATCAGTGAAGCAGATGTTCTTTTTTTGTTCGTGGTTACCATTACTGATCATTTATTTTACTAAATTGAATTTAAATTCTAGTGGCAGTGTTGGGATTTGAACCCATGTCCCCAGATGATTAATCTGGGCCTCCTGCATTGCTTTTCCACTATACCACCGTCTTCTCTAAAAATGATAAAATGTAGGATCCGCTAACTAATAACGCCCGGGTCCTTAATGGTAAATCCTCTACCATTAATTATGCCAACTGCTCCACTCGCCGAACTTTGAATCTAGAGACTCAACTCTATTCTATTTTTGGTGCCGCTGGCAGAACTATAAGTTTAACTTGCTGCCAATCCCGTTTGCATCATTAACCCATTTAAAATAAACAGATTAATAACCGAATTAAAATAGCCATGGCTGGAATTTAGCTCGAAGGCATTAACCCCTTGCACTAAAAATAGCAGAGAGGGATTTCAGCTCCATTAATGGCAGCATGGTGCAGAGCTGAATCCAGCAAGCAAGCAGAGGGACGCTGTGGAGACACGCTGTTGTATGATTTATCTAAAGAATCTCCAGAAAACGTGAATATCTGAATACACAAAAGTCAACGTTACACGTTACAACGTGATTCGGGATAATTTTAAGGACACTGCTGCTGATTTAAACTCGCGTGTAGCAGGATGAGGTAAATGAGGCACAGTGCGGAGAGAAGCGCGTTGCACTTTCCCTCCCATTCACCCGGTGAACTTGAGTGCATTTTCATTATGTGCTACAGCAGGCTTGTTACCGAGCTGCGTAAAACGTGGCGACCGAAAGCTAAGCATGTATAACATTCTTTTGTGGGCAATTGTACCGGACGCTTAAGCTCACTTAAAATACGTGAATGGGAGCAAATAAGTGAGGGGCTGTTGGAGGTGGAGATGTTCTCCAGTCTGCCTGGAACCGTGTACTTTTAACACAGCGGATTCCACTCCCAACATCTGAGTCAGGTTAGACCACGTTATTACCCAGAGCAACCGCTAAAAAATGATCCAAATGTTCCCCTCTTTATCAGGATTTGGAATAGTGTATATATCAATTCTTGCCACTCGGTTCCAGGTGATTTTGCAGCTCAGTGCATTTTGAGACAAGATGAATCTGACTGCAGGAAGCAGCGAAACTTCCTCCCGTTTACTTAACCGCCAAGCTCTCAACCCTGCCCATACCGCAGTCCCTGCACTTTGGAGCATAACAGCATGCGCCTATTGGGCTTATTCACATGTGTTTTCCCCTGGGGTTAAAATGGGAGAAATTAAACCTTTACTAGTGTCGATTCCCATGAATCTGAGTTGGAAGCTGGCTCACGTGTTAAGTAAGGCGATTTTACCGCGAAAATCAAATAGCAAACTTAGCAGAAAGCTTGGAGTGTACTTTTCGTTAGTAAGATGTGTTTGTAAGATTTTACTGCCACTTTCTTTACCACTTCCGCTTCATAGTAAAAACCAGTTCTCTAGCGAGCAAGGATTCTATAATCCTCCCTCTTCCCAAATGCTCAATCCCCTGCCTTAATTCTATATGGTGAATGCAATTTGACCCAAGGGAGTTGGCAGAACTTAGCCTATAGTTGAAATCTATTATTGCCGTCCGAGACAATCCAGCAAAATAAATCAAAGCACAGATGGAATCAGGGATAATCTTTTTGTGGTTTGGTGGACATCAGAGCGAGAATATATATGGCTGTATTATACGGAACCATTAGCAAATTTATCTTGCAGCAATGGCGAATAAGAACATAATCAAGAAAATGAATTGTGTGGCTATTTATGAAATGTCATTACGCGGTGTATGGCAAACAGTGGTTTGTAATCTGGTTTTGTAATATCGTTTGTAATATGTTTGTAATGTAGCGCATAAAATCTTTGTAAACATCTGCTCATGTAAACATCTGTCCACGTAAAACTATTTCTCGGCCTCAGTGTTTCGTTGCTGTGTGTGCCAAAGAAAAAAAATCGCTGTTGAATTATCTTCCTGGCTGTGATACGTAAATCAGAAGCAATTAGCAGGTAAGCCAAGCTAATCAGTCAATCTATGGCCCATGATATATGAAGCATATACACCTAGTAAATGTTGCTTTATAGTGACAACTTGACAACAGTGATATAATACCGCGCTCTAAACGACTGTATCAACCAGTGTAACTCACTGTTTCGAATCTATTTTCACCTTGAAAGACACGTCGTGTTATTGTTGCTTTGCAAGGACTGTATGAATCTAAAAACTTTATGTTAACTGAGACTTAACCCCTTCCATCTGACAGGCCTGTTGACAACAGAAATTATTGCAACCCATAGCCTCGCACAAATACACTCCCTCACAACATTTTCCTTCATGTGTCCTTTCCCTCTGAGTCAGAGTTGCCATCACTCAATTCTTACTCAGTGATAATGGCATTATCACCAGGCATCCACGTTGGAAAATCAACAAACATTTAATTTGAAATGATTGGGCTACAACTTCGACTGGAAATTGTTCACAAACGCCTTTGGATTCTGAATAATGGAATTAATGACAAATGCAGATAAGGTAGAAAGCAACAACTGTGGACATTCTTAATAAATGACTGGAACACAAAGGTCTGTAATCTAATTATTACTAATTGTGGTAATATTATTTAGTCATTTTAATTTGTAATACTGTTTCAATAAATGTGTGCTTTGGCATGGGGCACAGGGTTTGCTTCGTTTGAATTATAAATGATGTTTTTGGTAAATAAAATGTCATGGTTCCACGGTGTTATTGATTATGATAAATAAGAAACAATACATGCCTATAATTGCCTCTACCAGTTTGGAACAAACTTCACCCAATACCTCCCTGCGTCTTCAGTGCGAAACTCGTATCTCTCATTAGATTCCATCCCATTTGGTGAAATGCTCCCCTACTCTTTATCTTTATCTTGCCCAAGAAATGCATCGTGAATATCTTTGATCTTTTCCCAACCAAATTGTTAACCACAAACTTACTGGCCCCCGCACGATGCTGTCTTCAGATACCTTTCCCTGTCCACTTATCACTCCACTCCCCAAAACTACTTTTCCTTTCCAAAGTCCTTCAAATTCGTGCTTCTCAAAATCGTGTCATTTTTCTCACAATTCCAAGCTCCATTCCTCTCTTCAATCAGATTTCCAGCAAGGCCACAATAATGAAACGACCTTTGTTAAAGGATAAATCACATTCTCCATTTCCTATGACATAATAAACTATCCTCTCCAGTGGTTCACAACCTGTCCGCCTTGCAACACTGTCCCCCTCCAATGCCCTTGCCCATTGTCCAGCTGAGTGAAACTGCCTTAATTTTGTTATATACGTATTCACCCACAATCTAAAAATCGCCTGCAAAGGCCCCATAAGTCTTCGAGGTCGCTGCACTCCTCCAAGTTTTGGTGCACCTTGCATCCCCGATTTTAATTGCTTCATCACTTTTCTCCGCCGTGCTTTTGTCCCAAGTTTTGAATTCCTTCTGTCAATCCCTTAACCTCTCCTCCCTCTTCTAAAAAGATATATATTCCTTTGAGCAAGCTTTTGGTCATCGTTCTTGATTTCTTTTATTATGCCTCGGTGTCAGGAATTGTTAAAATATGGATTCCGAATGGCTATTGCTAAAGTGCATGGGACATTTTAAAGCATCATTTAAATGTAAGTTAAATGCGTTTTATAAATGTAAGTGACAGTTGTTATTCGAACACTGCATGAAATGGAATCTATCTGAGTCTATGAATATGCTTAGCACCTGCTCTGCCTGGTCATAAAAGTTATTGAGTCAGTTATCTTTAGCTCATTATTTAGGACTTTATTGCTTGTGGGCACGCTTAGCAGAATTACATTTTTGCTCATGGACTCAATAGGCTTTCACAAAGATCAGTATATTCGGTGCAACTACAAGATAGCCCACAAAACACATTAGCTGCCACAGAAATGGGATCCCGCCTTCAAGCCGGGCCACACTATAATGTAATCATGTAACATGAATGAAAGTAAACTTTAAACAGACCAAAACACTCTGGCGAACTAACGGTGATGTACATTCCCTAATCAGCTGCAACTCCGCAACCCACTCTTGTGACCCTGACTCTGCCGTCTCGAGTCTATTATTGCAACCCCCTTTCTGGAACAACTGGTGGGCATTATTCAGCCAACGAAGCTCTAAATTCTGGAATGAGAGGGTGAAACTCTCACCAATCAGACAAAAGATTCAATGCAGGACCCACCACTGAGATATGCACGAAATAACTTAGCAACAAATACATTCCTAGAGGAAATCTGAACTGTCCATGGTGCTGTCAATCAGGTGAGACTTTAAACTGTCACTGCACAGATTATCACGTTTGATCTTTTAGTGGGGCGGGGAGGTGGCGGGTTGGTGGAGGCGTGTGCTGGCTGCCCGCTAATTCATTTCTGCGACTCTACATTACAACAAGAACTATACTTTAACTTCATGAGCTATGAAATGTTTTGGCCTGTGTTTTCGGAGGCGGAAGGCAGTATTCAAGAGCAAATTGTTACTGATTCCTTTAAAGAGTTCCTTCTCCCTCATCTCCGCTGCTGCTATAAAACCCACCACTTTGACAAAGTTGATGCTTAGCTTTCCAATATTTCCTTTATTGGTCCATTTTTGTAAATGTCGCTTCTGTAAAAGAACGTGGTATATTTTAAGGCCATAAGATATTGAAGCAAAATTAAGCCATTCGGTCCATCGAGTCTGCTCCACCATTCAATCATGGCTGATATGATTCTCATCCCAATTCTCCTGCCTTCTCCCACCCAGCCCCTCCGTAACTTTTGACTGTCCTCCCCCCCCCCCCCCCCCCCACACTTATTGATGGAGAATCTATCTATCTTTGTCCTAACGTCGCTCAATGACCTGGCCTCCACAGCCGCCTATGGCAATGAATTCTACAGAGTGTAAAGGTAATTCAGATGGCTGTGATTACCTTTGTAAACAAAATTAAATAACCTGAGGGGATGTTAGTTTTTACATCAGAAGAAAAATAAATAAATTGTCAACTTTCCTTGGACTGAGATGATTCATTCTATCTCTTGAGGGCAGTGGATTATAGGGTATCTCTAAATATGAAGAACGTCTGCATAATCCACTGTTAATGTGAAAAGTAGGGTATGTATTGAGGGTTACATCTTTCTTTTACTGAGGCAGGAAGCAGCCATTGACAAGTGTGAATGATGCTGGGATATAATATTCAAACTCATTAAAAGACCCATTATATATCCCTTGGAATCCCATTCCATTAAGTCTCCAGCCATCTACTATACCTCCCCATTCAGTGGACTTTACAACTGAGAATAATTCTGTGGGTAAAATTCCATGTGCCAAATGATCAAATTACAGTCAACATCAAGAATTTAGAAAGAGGTGTGAAATGCTAAAGATCTCAGCATCTACACTTCAGTCAGGCTTAAGGAAAGCCCTCAGCTAGTCATAGAAGGGATGGAAATATAAAGCACAACCTGACCCAGAAAAGCTGAAAATTTGATTTCTGACTCTTAAAAATGTAATTAAATCAAAACTTCAGAACAACGGATGTCTTAATGGCTGGCAAGAAACTAGACAAATGTACATCTGGTAAGTAATCGTATTCTGGCTGTATTTTAAACCTCTTAATTATTTCAGTCAAACCACTGTTCAGAGACATCTGCGCTAATATTGCATATGGGGGAAATAACTCGTTCATTCAAGGTTCGTCCATTCAAGAGCTTACTTTGTGGGAACAATACTGATTGGTTCAGAGAACATTCAACACAATGCTGAGAATATGCATTGAGTTCAAATCTGGAGCAAAATCGTCAAACAGGATCTTTCTTTGCCACACCCAACATGTGCTCCCAACCCATCTCCCAGAGGACAAGATCTCAGAAACATATTGTAGAATCTGCAGAAGAAACACAAATAGAAACTTGTTTTTGGATTTATTGTCACAGGATGGCAAGGCACAGTGGATGAAAGTGTAGCACAAACGTATGAAGATATGCTGTGAGATTTATCCTGAAAAATTGGAATGATGAATCAAACCCACTTGTTCATGGAATTTAGGGAACACAAAGGGATTGGCAAATTGTAGAAGGCAGAAAAGAGTGTAACAATGAAGCAACCGAGCGCAACTTGTTTAAGCAGAGTACTCGAACCTTGGGGTTGGATGTGCAGAAGCTATTGAATCAATGATGGCAAATATGCTATAGTTAAGAAATTCCACCTCTACTTTCTCAGGAGGATAAGGAAATCTGACATGTCCTCGATGACCTTTACAAATGCAAAATAGAAAACATCTTTTCTGTTTTTTTAATTGCCTTGTTTAGCTCCTGTTCCCTCAAGAAGAGGCAAGGAAGCCCAGTCCATCATGTAAAACAGCCTCCCATCCTTTGACTCCATCTACTTTGCAAAAGCAGCCAGCATAATCAAAGACTTTGCAGAACTCAGACATACTGTGTTCTACCTTCTTCCATTGGGAAAAAGATACAAAAGTCTGAAATCACTTACCAACCAATTCAAGAACAGATTCTTCCCTGCTGCCATCAGATTTTTGGATGGACCTACCTTATACTAAGTTAATCTTTCTCTAGCTATCTATGACTGTAACACTATATTCTGCATCCTCTCCTTTCCTTCCCTTTGTACAATATGCGTTGTCTGTATAGCGTGCAAGAAACATTACTTTTTGCTGTTTACTAGTACATGTGACAATAATAAATCAAATCAAACCAAATTGAAACTTCACCGGAATAAACACAACTGCTACATTCTCCCAGCACTCTTTTAGTTTTCTTATCCAGTAAGTGGGATCCACTATCCAACTAACCTCTTCATCAGTTTGGATGATCTTGAAGGGAATAAAAAAGTGGGCCATTATCAAGTTACAGAGAAACAGAGGACTTAGAAGCAAGATTTAGCCATACAGCCCTTCAAACCTGCTAGGCGACTTTCCATTTGCTTCGCCTAGCCTGTGACTCCCTTTGCCTATCAAAAATCTATCTTTACCTTATAAATTCAATGATCCAGCCATGACTGCTTCCTGGAGGACAGAATTCCAAATATTAATAACTCTTTGAGCGAGAAAGATTCTCTTTAGCTCTGTTTTAATTGCAGATCATTTATTCTTTAACTGTGTCTGCTTATTCTAGTCTGACCCACAGTAGTACCCTTTGGTTTCAGTACAATCAAGTCCCTTCAGAATCTTAAATATTTCAATGAGATCACCTCTCACTCTTTTAAACTCCAATGAATGCAGGTCTAACCTGTTCATCCTTTCTTCATCAGATAATTCCTTCTCAGAAACCAATTGAATGAACCTCCTCTGAACAATTTCTATTATACCTTTCCTTATATAGGGAGGCCAAAACTGTAGTTAGTACTCCAGGTATGGTTTCATCAACGCAGTGCACAATTGGAGCAGAATCTATCTATTTTTATATTCAATTTCCATTACAGTAAAGTACAACATCCATTTGCCTTCCTAAATACTTCCTGTACTTTGTACCAACTTCTTGACCGGGATATCCAAATTTCTCTGTACCACATTCTGCAACCTCTTTCCATTTAAATAATGTACCATTTTTCTTTTCTTCCTGTCAAAGTAGAAAAGTTTGCACTTTCCCACAATATATTCAATCTGCCAAATTCTTGCCCTCTTACATAATCTATCTATATCCCTTGATGATTACCTATGTCCTCTTGACACTTTATTTTCCTACACATTTTAGTGTCAGCAGCAACACTTTGGTCCCTTCATCCAAGTCATTAATTAGGCTGTATGTAGTTAAGGCTCCAGCAAAGTTCCTATGACATGTCACTAATTACAGCTTGCCAATACAAAACTGCTTGATTTATTCCCCATTCTCTGCTTCATTTCGGCTGACCAATTCTCTAAAGATGTGATGTTACCCGTTAACCATCAACTCTTGTTGTATGTACTTTTTCATGTGACACTTTATCAAATTCATTTTGGAAATCAAAGACTCCACATCTACAGATTAACCTTTATCCACATTGCTTGTTATTTCCTCAAAAATACCTATTAGATAGGCACGATTTTCTTTCATAAACCTATGCTGACTCTCCCTGATCAAATCATGATTTTCCAAGTATCCTGCAATAACTTCCTTAATGATGGATTCTAGTAATTTCCCTTTGACAGATATTAAGCCAACAAGTCAGTAGTTTCCTGCTTTTTATCTCCCTCTTTTCTTGCAAAGAGGTTCTACATTAGCTTTTATCCAAAGCACCAAAATGCTTCCAAAATCTAACGGGTTTTGCAAGATAATAAAGAATAAATCTGCTACACTTCCTTTTCACTATAAGATGCAGACCATCTGGTCCTGGGGACTTGTTAGTCTTTAGATATAATACTTTTCTCAGCACCTTTTCCCCTGTCATCATCATTGTTTTAATTTATTCCCTCTTGCTCACCTCTTGATTTTGAAGCATCTTTGGCAAGTTTTCTAAATCTGCAGTGAAGACAAACACAAAATACCTGCCTAATGCCTCTGCCATTTCCTTGCTTCTCATGATCAATTCTCAAATCCAATCTCTAGAGGACTATAACTGGTTTTATCTCTTTATCTATTTAAATTCTTATAATAACTCTTGCAATCTATTTTTCCTGCTCCCTGGCTGGTTATGGGAGGTACTGCTGTAAGAAATTGTCCCTAAAACATTCCATGAACTAATTTTCATGAGTATTTTTGCCAACCTAATTTACCTAATCTACAAGTAGATTAAAGTCACCCATTAATATTGCAGTGCTTACTTGCTTGCCTCATTTATTTCTTCCTATATGCCCTTCCCTAACATATCTACTATTAAGGGTGCATAGTAATTATTCCCAAAAATGAACTCTTACTTTTATTATTTCATATTTCTATGAAAACTGATTCTACATTGTACCCTTTCAAGCTAAGGTCATCTCACGCTACTGCCTAACAACATCCTTACACTCAAGAGGTTCAACATCATCCAGGACAAAGCAGCCTCCTTGACTCACATCCCACCTACTACCTCCAACATCCACCCCCTGTGCTACTGATACAGAGTGACATCCAGGTTTACCATTCACAAGATGCACTGCAGCAACTCACCAAGGTTCCTTCTACAGCAACTTCCAAACCTGGAACCTCTACCACCTAGATGGACATGGGAACAACATCACTTTCAAGTTCCCCTCCAAACCATGCATCATCTTGACTTGCCTCAGCTCATCCAAGTCATAGAGTCGTAGAACATGCAGTGCAACAGAAGATCATTCAGCCCATCACATGTGCACCAACCACAATCCCATCCATAATCCCATGCATTTACCCTAGCTAGCCCCTCCCCCCAACAATAAGGAGCAATTTTAGCATGGCCAATCCCCACCTAGCCCGCACATCTTTGGACTTTGGAATGAAACCAAAGCATCCAGAGGAAACTCACACAAACACAGGGAGAATGTGCAAACTCCACTCAATCACTGACCCAAACCAGGAATCAAAGCCAGGTCCTTGATGCTGTGAGAAGCTAACCATTGTGCCACCATGCTGCCCTCTTTTGAATAATGCCACTATCATCCTCACGATTCACAATACTTGAAAGTTTTCTCTGGCATGTATAGATTTTGAAACTGTAATCTACATGTGCAAGTCGAGGTAATTAATGTAGATTGGGAAAAGCAGTGGTCCTAACATTAACCTTTGAATTATTTTCATCATCAAATTACCTTTGAATCATCAAAAGAACATGTTCACCATCACTCTGTTTTCTGTCAATTGATCAACTTTATATTCGTCTAGCTCTAACCCTTTTATTCTATGGTCTTTAACTTTCCTTACTCTTCTGTTATGAAGCACTTCATGAAATGTATTTTATACATGTACACCAACTGCACTATCCTCATTAACACTTTCTGTCATCTCATCAACACTTGCTAAGGTAGCTAAACAGGATTTGCCTTTAACAAATTCTTGTTGCCTTTCCTTAATTAATCTGCATTTATTCAAGCAACTATTAATATTGTTCTTCTTTATCATTTCTAAATATTGTCCACCACTGAGGTTGGTGGGTTTCTCCTTAAATCCTTTTTTTACAAAATGGTATGACATTAGCAATTGTCCAGTCCTCTGGCAGCAAATCTGTATCTCAACATAATTTGAAGATTATGGCCAGTTCTTCTGCAATTTCTAACCTTGCTTTCACCTAACATCCTCTGATGCACCTGCTCTGGCCCTGTAACTTATCAACTTTAAGTAGAGGTATTCTTTCTAACACCTTCTTGCCATCAATGTTTATCTCATCCAATGCCTCAAATACATCCTCTTTCACAATGACTTGGAAAACAGCTTCTTCCTTTGTAGA
Source organism: Sphyrna mokarran (assembly GCA_024679065.1). Lineage (NCBI taxonomy): Eukaryota > Metazoa > Chordata > Chondrichthyes > Carcharhiniformes > Carcharhinidae > Sphyrna > Sphyrna mokarran. Next base: position 61,817,981 of record JAGIQG010000015.1, read on the forward strand.
GATGGATGCAAAGTATTTATTTAGTAATGACAACACTAACCAGCCAATAACACTTAATGCACATGTCATTGCCAGGACTTAATGCTGGATGCAAAGTATTTATTTAGTAATGACAACACTAACCAGCCAATAACACTTAATGCACATGTCATTGCCAGGACTTAATGCTGGATGCAAAGTATTTATTTAGTAATGACAACACTAACCAGCCAATAACACTTAATGCACATGTCATTGCCAGGACTTAATGCTGGATGCAAAGTATTTATTTAGTAATGACAACTCTAACCAGCCAATAACACTTAATGCACATGTCGTTGCCAGGACGCTAGCAGTGACCTTGAGTTTCCACATTGAACAGGATGGGCATTTCATGACACTGTAGTATCCTACTTGTTAAACTATTAACTGACTGAACAGTAATAAACATCTAGCTTAGATAAATAAGTAATGTTTCTCTGTGAACTTTAAGAATCTATCTCCAAAATCCTAAATATAGAATGCTAGCTTATGACTTTCACACCCAGTGGATGAACAAATTGATCAACAAAGTTACTCAGTATAATTTTACAGCAAAGGTATGTGTTATCATCCAAAATGGTCACTGGTACACTTGTTAGGCAGATAATTTTTCTATAATCAGCTTTATAGACAAATCGGCAAGTAATTTTCATTTTTCTGCACCACAACAACAACATGTTATAATTATATGAGGCACAGCTGGAGTACTGTGTGCAGTTCTGATCACCATATTATAGGAAGCATGTGATTGTACTGGGGGATAGCTAAGGAGAGTCACCAGGACATTGCCTGGGATGGAGCATTTAAGTTATTAGATAGACTTGAATTGTTTTTGTTGGCATAGAGAAGGTTGAGGGGCGACCTGATTGAGATGTGTAAGATTAAGAGGGGCAGGGTGAATAGGGAGTGGCTGTTCCCCTTATTTGAAGGCTCAATCACAAAGGGACACAAGTTCAAGGTGGAGGGGCAGGATATGGGATTAGATAGGTAGGTTAGGTGTTTCTCTCATATTGGTGCTGAACAAGGTTGAAGGGCTTATTCTGCCCTATGTGATTCAGAAATATGTATTATCTGCAACATAATAAAACTTTCCTTGCAGTTCCAAAGGACATTATAAAACAAATTATGGAATGATGTCATGTAAGGAGATATGAGAGCGGATATTTAATACTTCACCAAGGAATTATGTTCTAAAGCATGTCTTGAATGTTCTAAAGCATGTCTTGAACAGAAGCAAAATAAAAAGGCAAGAAGATTAGGTAGTTGAACACACAGTCACCAATGGTGGAGGGCTTAAAATTGGAGATGCATAAGCAGACAGAATTCGAGGAATTTGGGTGTCTCAGCGTGTTGTGTTGTTGGAAGAGATTACAGAAACAGGGAGGGGTATTTCCATTGAGGCAGTTGAAAGCAAGAATGAGCAGTTAATTCACTTAACTGGGCATCACAAAGCGCAGTGAGAACAGGAGAGGTAGATCAAATGGATGTTATATTAAGTAAGGCATGGTCAGCAGAGTTTCAAATGATATCAAGTTTATGAAGCATTGAACTCAGGGGCTGGCAAGGTTTTGGAAAGTCAAGTTTGTGGCAAAAAAATACACGCATGAGGGATTCATATGTAGATGAAATGAGGCTGGGAGGCAATATTACAGAGATGGAAATAGACAGACTTAGTAATTGCGTTGATATGCGTTGCAACTCATGTCGGTCAAAAGTGACACCAGGAGTGTGAATAATCAGGTTCAGCCTCAGACATTTGCCAGTGAGAGGGACGGAGTTGGTTACTAGGGATTGGAGGTGGTTGTGAGAGCAGAAGGCAATGTTTAGTTTATCTATTTTTTAGTGTCACAAGTAGGTTACATTGCAATGAAGTTAACGTGAAAATCCCCTTGTTGCCACTTTCTGGTGCTTGAATTTAGCATGCCCCGATGCGTCTAACTAGCGTGTCTTTTGGACTGTGGGAGGAAATCAGAGCACCTAGAGGAAAGCCACACAGGCACAGGGAGAATGTAGACTCTACACAGACAGTGACCCAAGCTGGGAATCAAACACCAGTCCCTGGCACTGTGGGACAGTAGTGCAAACCACTGTGCCACCGTATCATTCGGTTTCACTGTTCCTAACATTAGTTTTAATAAATATCTGCGCATCATTTGTTGGAAGTCAGGCAAGTAGCCTAACTATTTCAAGACAAGAGAGAGTGGTTTCCCCACCCACTGAAAAGAATCTAGAATTCAAACTTTCAATCAAGTTAAAGACACATGTATATTCCTGAGTAGATAATTCAATGATAAGAAAAGTCCCACAGATAATTGGAAGTTCAACTTTGGGTGGAGAATCAATGGGGTCTTTGGAAAAATTAAAACTGATTCAAATGCCCTATGTACCCCAGTAGTATTCCAATAACCAATGTGTTATTACAAATTCCTTTGAAACAAAAACAAATAAAATGTAATATGGTATGATGGGCAGTTAGAATTTTAAGTCATTTTATGAAAATGTCGATCTATGGTTCTCTTCTCCATTAGTACTTTTAACAGAATCTGCAACTTTTTGATAATAGATAATAGTTAATTCTCTTCCACTCTTTTTTGGTATCTCTTTATTCGACAATTCAGTTACTTGTAATTTTTCAATATACATAGTCATTCTCTCTCTGGCATTTTTAGCAGTCCCACCTGTGTATCCTTTGGGTACTCTTACTCATATTTTGCTTTTGCCACTTAGGGGATTTTCACAGTAAACTTTAAATTTAATTCCCCTTCTGTTGGGCAATCTGGATGTAATTTTAAATCTGTGAGTGGATTTTGAGTGAATTAAAATCTCACCCTTTCTTTCTTCTTTAGCCACGTTTGAGTCATTTGAGGCCCCTTAATTGTCCTTTCCCTGCCTTTGATGCTGCCATTGCAGCTTCTGGGTCTCGACTTTCTCCCTCTATATCTTCCATTACTATTTCTAGCTCTCTCTTTTGATGCTCCTTGTTCCCTTTAGGGACCCTATTCTTCTTCTCTCAATCTCTTTGAGTTTCCTTTTGCTGCTTCTGATTTCTGCTTTTTCTGTCTGATTCTCCACTTTGAGCCTTTGTTTCTTCTTTTGATTTTTCTGTTTGTCTGCTTAACATATCTTCTCCTATTGCTGATTTTAACTCTCTTTATGCTGCCTCTGATTCTCCGTATGGTTTTGTTTTGCAGCTTTTGAATTTATTTTTCCTTCCTCTCATCTCTCTGATTCTAATTTTGCTGCTTCTAAATTTTGTTTCCTTCTTCTTGAATGTCTTTTTGGATCGTCCTATTCTGGTTTTGCACCATTGTTTTTGTTTCTTTTCTAATTCCTCTTTTCAAATCCTTGTTTTTCCTCTTCTGCTGTTAATTATCTTCTTTACGAGTCTCTTTTGTTTTTACCTTTTTGGACCTCTAATTCTCCAATTGAACATCCTGATTGCCTTTTGAATCTTTCAATTTATCTTTCACAAATCCTCATTCACCTTGTGTTGCTACTTTAATGTCATTGGACCGTCTAATTTTCCTTTAGAATCCTTAGATTTTCACTCTTTGTCCCTTTAGTTCTCCCACTGATCTCAGGTGCGATTTTACAGTTTTGAGATGAGCGAGACCATTAAATCCTACCCTCTAAGTCTGTCTATTTCCATCTCTGTAAATTTGCCCAACCACCATCACCCCCACCCTCCCAGCTTCAGCTCATCTTCTCCTGAACCCCTCATTCATTTATTTGTTGTCACAAACTTGGCTATTCCAACACCCTAAGTTCTATGTTTCATAAACTTGATATCATTTGAAACTCTGGATTCTCTTTTATCTCGCTCGGTCACACTGAAGTATACAACTTTATCTTCAGTTCTGAGCAACCTAGAAATCTAATGGTTTGTTATGTTATTTACTATATGAATATAAGCTTGGTCAGCATAATGACAGTGGTTAGCACTGCAGCCTCATAGCATCAGAGACCTGGGTACAATTCCATCCTTGAGTGACTGTTTGTGTGGAGTCTGCATGTTCTCCCCATGACTGTGTGGGTTTTCTCCCACAGTATAAGAATGTGCAGGTTAGGTGGACAGGCCATGGTAAATTGGCCCTTACTGTCCAAAAATGTCTGGGTTTGGAGAAGGAAGCCATGGTAAATTGGCCCTTAATATCCAAAGATGTCTGGGTTTGAAGAATTAACAGGGTAAATACATGGGGCTATGGGAATAGAGCCCAGATAAGATGCAAAGTTAGTGCAGATGTGAAGGGCCAAATGGCCTCCATTTGCACTGTAGAGATTCTGTGAAGCTCAATATTTCATTACCCTGCCAGCAGCTTCAGCTCAGTATTTAACCATTATTCTCATTGTATGCCTAATAATCTGATTTCTTCCAGATAATGTAACATGACCACACTATAAATAAGACTCTTCAGCCACCTCTTGTAAAATTAATCTTATTTATTTATAGAGTATTTTAGGTTAAAAACATATTTCGTCTGGTAATAAAATGTATAATTTCCAACTAATGCTTATGTTTTAATGGGAATAATTGCAGAGACTATAAATCTAAGTACCACTTATATTTATATTTATTTGGCTTCAAGGCTGCCAGCAAATTCCGAGGTTCTTTCTATAAAATAATTATTTTCATAAATAATTGTAACTATGATTATAGAGTCATAGAGTCATAAAGGCTTACAGCATGTAAACAAGCCCTTTGGCACAACTTGTCCATGTTGCCCTTTTTTTAAACCACTAAGCTAATCCCAATTGCCCGTATTTGACACATATCCCTCCAAAGCTATTTACCCATGTAACTGTCAAGATGCTTTTTAAAAGACAAAATTGTACCAGCCTCTTCTACTATCTCTGGCAGCTTGTTCCAGACACTCTGTGTAAAAAAATTGCCCCACTGGACCCTTTTGTACCTCTCCCCTTAAACTATGCCCTCTTGTTTTAGATTCCCCTATTATTGGGAAAAGATGTTGACTATCTAGCTGATCTATGCCCCCTATTATTTTATAGGCCTCTATAAGATCACTCCTCAATCTTCTACACTCCAGAGATAAAAGTCCCAGTCTATCCAGCCTCTCCTTAAAACTCAAACCATCAAGACCGATAACATCTTAATAAATCTCTTCCGCACTCTTTCCAGTTTAATAATATCCTTTCTATAATAGGGTGTCCAGAACTGTACACAGTATTTCAAGTGTGGTGTTACCAATGTTTTATACAACTTCAACAAAACATCCCAACTCCTGTATTCAGTGTTCTGACAAATGAAACCAAGCATGCTGAATGCCTTCTTCACTGCTCTTAAATTATGTTAAATTATGCACAATATGCATTCTGCCATGAGCCTTAACCGAGACAATATACTGTCTTAAAACAAAGTAAATTCGAAGCTGTTAAGATGCAAAGGAACAGAATCAAATGCAAAAAGATTTAGTTATTATTTGGGAGTGAGCCATACATTGGCAAGTGGCACATTCTTTCAATGAGCATATTGTTGGACATGTTAATAGAAGACATGTTATTGTTTTTAGGGAATGTTACTGAAAGAGAGAAAAAAAGATCTTAACGTTATTGTACACAGAGCACTCATGATCAAAATAGGAAATGTATAAAAAAGTATTTGGTTATATCAATTGAACCTTGCAGTATAAATGAAATAACACATTTTTTCATTACTTTGATTACTCTTGGTGGGCATGATGGCCTTGACTTAGAAGAGAACTACAGGAATGATTCCCATCTTAAAATAAAACTTAGCCTATCAAATAGGTGCAATGATTTTGATCTATTTACTACAAGAGTGGAGAGGCATGGTGGCAAGTGGTTTGCACTGTTGCCTCACAGCACCACAGACCCAGATTTGATTCCTGGCTTGGGTCACTGTCTGTGCGGAATCTGAACATTCTGTCTGTGTCTGCGTGGGTTTCCTCTGGGTGCTCCGGTTTCCTTCCACAGTCTGAATGAAATGCTGCTTAGGTGCATTGGCCATGCTAAATTCTCCCTCAGCGTATCTGAACAGGTGCCAGAACGTGACAACTAGGGGATTTTCACAGTAACTTCATTGCAGTGTTAACGTAAGCCTACTTGTGACATAATAAATAAACTTTAAACTTTAAAGGGAACTGCCTGTTCTGATAGAGGCCCATAAAACCATTAACAAACTTGATGTCATGTCTATTAATAGATTATTTCAGTTTAATAAATAGGCAAGATCAGTTTAAGTTATATAAGAGTGGGAATACAGAACATTAGATGTTTGTCTTTTTTGCTGTTGAGACTAGTGTGGTGGGTATTGACTTATTTTGTGTCTTCAGGGGAAGATGGTTTTATTCTTAACTAGGGTAGGGATCTCTTCATAGTGAAGCTAAATTAAGTTATCTGTAGACAACACTTGCCCTAAGAAATCTTTTGAATTGATTTTCTTTATTGGGAAGGAGGGTGAGGAGTTGAGGAAGAGAAATTTTTCAGGATATTTATTTGTTATTTGATCTGATGATTTCTCTGATTCTTCTCCAAGCAGATACAAGCCACAAGTAGAAGGGGTTATGGTGGGCCTCTGTGGTAGGATGTGATTGTCCATGATATACTACACATCATCAATGGGGGGCAGGTTTGATGAACAAGGTGGTATTTTCCTGCCGACCAATCTTGTATGTAAACAGTTCATAATTTTTCATTCAGCCAAGCTTGTACAAGCGGAGCTCCAGCTGATCCAGAGCTGAATCAGGCAGCAGGCCAGGATCTCTCCACTGATCAAAAAAGAGCCAACAGCAATCAAAATCATTTCAGGAAGAAACTGGCCATGATGGAGAGTTTCCAGCGCAAGGAGAATTCGGGTAACTCATCCACCACAATTGACTGGCTTGCTCCACATCCCCATATATGCGAAAAACAGTTCGAATTCTGCGGATACCCTCTAAACATCGCTCGATATTTTGGTGGCAATTTGGGATACTCCGCTTCTATTTGGGAATCTGTAAGTCATTGACTTCAATGCCAGTCCATCGATTGGGCAGGAAAATTATTCACATGTCAATAAGGATAGTTTCTTTTGGTGGATTATCTTTCTGTGTATTTCTATGTTCAACTATTGCAATAGATTTGTTATCTTGTGTGGTAAAGAGCTGGGGCCTGGAATTATTTACACAGCATACAGGGTACAAACAAGCTCTTGCTTAGAGATTGTGTTGTGTTCTTGATATATTTAAATGTGTGTTAGTGATTGCGCATGCACAAGAGCTGATTCACTCCTTTCCATGCCTGATTATGTTAAAGGAACATAGGAACACAAGTAGATGATTCAATCAGTCAAACATCTCTCTGTGTGCTATTAGATTGTAGCTGATCCAATACTTTAACTCCATTTACTCCACTTTTCTCTAAATCTCATGATATCCTCACTTCACAAAGAATTTCAAGTAACATTTCTAGGGGAACATTTACAGATATCCACTACATTTTATGCACATGAAACCATAGAATCCTTACAGTGCAGAAGGAGGCCATTTGACCCAATGAGTTAAAACTGATAGCAAACTCACCCAGGCCCTATTTTCTTAACTCCATGTATTTATCCTATTGTTCTTTCTGACACTAAGAGGCAATTTAGCATGGCCAATCAACCTAAATCATGCAGTATGGAAAGAAACTAGAGCACCCAGAGGAAACACATGCAGACATGTAGAGAATGTGCAAACTCCACACAGACAATCATCCACAGCTGGAAATGAACCCAGATCTCTGAGCTGTGAGGCTGCAGTACTACCCACTGTGCCATGCATTTAGGGAAGTTAAACAAGGCAAAGGAATACCCAATTAATGGGAAAATGTAGACAGGTGTAGACGAAGCAAAAGACCTTGAAGGTACTGTTCACAAATCCCTGAAGGTGGCAGGACAGTTAATGAGATGGTTAAGAAAGCAAATGGAATCCTTTCCTTTATTAGCTGATGTTTAGAATGTAAGAGAAGGGAGGTTTCTGCTCGAACTGTATAAGTCATTAGTTAGGCTATAACTTGAATATTTGTGTGCTGTTCTGATTACCGCCTTACAGAGATTATATAATTGCACTAGAGATGGTCCATAGCAGATTCATGAAGATGTTGCATGGGACTGGAAAAGTGCAGCTATGGGAAAAGGTAGGATAGGCTGGGGTTGTTTACAAGAAGAGGCTGAGGGTAGATTTGATTGAGATGTACAAAGTGGTCAAGGGCCTGCATATAGTTGATGGAAGGGCCTAATTACCACATATGATGAAGAGAGATCAATGAATAGGAGCATGAATTTAAATGAGTGGCAGAAAGATTAAAGGGGGGGCGGTTTGTGGGGGTCTGGAACTCTGCCTGAACGGGAATAGAGAAAGAAACCCTCGATTCATTTAAAAAGTGTTTGGATATGCACCTACAGTATCCAATAGGATTTCAGACCCAGTGATGCTAAGTGGAATTGGACTGAATGCTTTTTGAGCCAACATAGATACAATGGGCCGAGTGGTCTTTTTCTGTGATGTAAACTTTCTATGATTCTTCACTTAACCTATCGACTATTATTATAATGCTTTTCATCACGTATCTCAATTAATTAATTCTAACATGAGAGTTTGACATTTTTTTCCAGGCGCTTGTTCTTTGTCAATACTTCGAACAGGAAAAGATAGATTTTTCTGGCAGGAAAGTGATTGAACTTGGGTCTGGAACCGGAATCGTGGGAATTCTAGCTGTTCTACTGGGTGAGTTAAAGGGTGACGGTGAATTTATGTTGTTCATGTGAAAAAATAATATGTGCTCTGGTGAAGGAGGTATTATAACATATATATCTATACATACATGTACACACATACACACACCAATATAGGCTTTACTGATGATTAGTGTGATTGAAAATACCAGCCCTGCATGTTTTGAAAAGTAATCCTTCTACTTATGCGTAATATGTCCGTGTAAGACAAGGATGGATCGTATTTCCAGAAAGGTTCAATCATCACCATTCAAGTAAGATCAGGATAATACAAACTTGCTGCACTCAGGGATTACACTCACTATCATTCACAACATTACACTCAGTGTCATATTCGATGGGTAGAATTTTCTCTTTTTTTTCAAAGTGACTAAAAACCGACATGTCTCCCTCTAGCCCAGCCCAGTTTTCATTCCACATCCTCAGCCTCTCAGAGAGAAAAAAAAGTTAGCAAGGACGGTTTGTGCCATCAGTCAGAGGCCTAATTGAAGCACCAAGGCCAGTTCCACAGAAATCAAAGTGCCATCATTAAAAGGCCGCCTAAACAACCCTTAAAAAGGACCCCCCACCTCCAAACCACAAGTCTCTCACCCCGCACCTTCAAAAAGAACAACATTGAGGCACCCCCTCATCTTTGCTGGCATTAGGATGGCTCCCTCTCACCCCCTCCATCCCTCCTTGCAGACATCACGAACACTATTCCATACCTCTCCCACATCCGCCACCATTGCAGTCTCAGGAACACTCCCCCCCTCCTCACAGGCATCAGCCACCCACAACAAACATAAGGGAAACCCCTCAGATGGGGCTGCCCAGTTAGCCACCCTTGGCACTGCCTCTGGCACAGGTTAGAGCTGCCAGGTTGGTGATGCCTGACGATGCCTTCCTATCAGTGCTAATTTATGCCAGGGGTCAGTGTCAGGACACTTCCCTGTCATGTCTCTCTCCACCCATGGGCTATACTTACCTTTGTGCCCTCCCAGGGGAACCCCTTAATGGAATCTTGTTTTGCAAAATCTGTTGTAAACCTTGGCAGCATGGCATTACATCAGCGAGGTTTAAATATTCATTGAGGGATGATCATGTAGCGAGAGGATGCTCGCTCATCATTTTTTTTAGTGAGTGCAAAGTTCCGAAGCCAAGCAGTTTCTTCTGGTCCTGCTGTGTTGAGAGCGGATAAACCTCAGCTGATTGTGTGCATTGAACATTCTACAGTGATGTGGTGCGTAGTTTGCTTTCTCCCACAGGCACATAGGGAGCTGGCACCATACCCCATCTGTGGAAATTGGCTAGGCAGGGCCTGTGGTTGGTCCTGAGCTTGTTGACCACTTTTTTCTTGGAAAGTTGAAACTAAGCAATTGTTTAGTTGAATCTAAGAGCAAATATTTGCTTGTTGTGTCCAATGATTCCCATTCATTTGTCCAGATGGAATTTGCATTGAAATCCTATATGGGATTGTTTTTCCAGATCAGCCTTCTTGATGGGAGTTGTACATTAGTAGCTGAATAGATCAGATGAAGTAGCAGATGGAAGGCATTACAAACTTTTTTTTATCTTTTGTGTGTTTTGCAAGTTGACAGGTATGTCAAGGAATGATGTTTGATAGAACAGGATGCTAAGGGAGTAGTGTTGAGCATAGTGCTCCAGTGGTAATACACATGGTAACATTCAACATGGGTGTCAGCTGTGTGTGTGTGTGTGTGTGTGTGTGTGTGTGTGTGTGTTTGTGTGTGTGTGTGTGAATGTGTGTATATGTACATGTGTGTGTTTTTTTATTCAGTCTAACATGCTGGCTCCAACCAAAGGATCCACGTGACTATTCACTCAGTCTCTAGAATTCTACTAAGATGTTTATCCTTTAATTCCCACTGAACTGCTTTCTTTTTTCACACTCCATTTAAATAACTTTTGACCATTTGGTTCTTTTTAAGGAATGAAGAAAAATGCAACAAGTCATATTGCAGAGTTAAAATATAGCTCAGTGCAAATGCCAGCATATCAAAATTCTGCTTTGCAATGTTTTGGAAGTTTTTTAAAAAGACTGAGGATTCCAAAGTCACATAAAATGCAATATAGTGTACAATCAGTTATTCATTTGTATGTTAGTTCCTATTAACTGGTAAAAAATATATAGGGATTCCCTAGGATTTTTAGAATACTTATACATAGAAAAAATGACCAGAAACATACCTACACACATGCAGATATACATATGCACACACATTAAAATACACAAATATGCAAACACATATAAACACAGGTATATGCACATGAATAAGCATACACACATGTCCTTAAATGCACATATACATGCACACACACACATATATAGATACACATATATGTTTGCACCAAGTACAATTATAGTAAATCACTGGCTGCCAGTGTGAGAATATATGCTCCTTTTATTTGCGAAGGACATTGATTTGAACAAACCCTCTACTGCTTTGAACAGTTTATATGGTTTTGGCTCTGCCTTGAATCCAGCTTTACAGGAATGTTCTCTCAGTAGATATTAATAACACCTGCAGTAATGCTACACTGCAACCTATTTAAAAATATAGTGTGACAAGGACAGCTGGTGACAGAATATCAGTACTTAAGTAAATTGTTTTCCATGCTCTTTTAATGCAACACCAAGATCATGGAATTTGATCACGAGAGTATTAATGGACCTGCATTAAGTTCTTAAATGTGTGAATATTTGAATTGTTGTCTCCTTAACACCACAAAATGCTGAATTCTAAAGAATGCATTTGAGTGCCAGAGTACTTCAAGGGCAAGTACAGGAACAGATTCCTTCCTGGTTAATTGTACCTTGTATTTTTGAACAAGGTAATTCGATACTTCCAAAATAATAACATCCTGTGGTTTTAAGGGCTTTTGCCACGTTATCACTTGCAGACAGGGTATACTGATGCACTCAGACAAAAGTATTGCAGCAATAAATGAACACTGTCATCAGAGGATAATTTGTGCAAGATTTATTTTGATAGCAGAAAGCAAGAAATATAATGTAATAGCACGAGCCTGATCCTTTGACAAAGATCTTTCCAAGACGGGAGAGAATCATAAAATAGACAAGTACTTTACAGAAAGAAGCAACCCAGCTCATTACAGCTGTGCTGACTCTTTGAATGGCTAATCAGTCAACCTAATTTGCCTCTTCTTTAGCAATGGTAATGCATTTGCCTTCTGTATCTGATTGATATAACCAATATTGTATGGAGGATTGTGTCAACACAAATTGTTCTGATGTTAAGCATATGATGAGAAAGATAATTTGTTTTATTCATTTATAGAAAGTGGGCAATACTGGCTAGGCCAGCATTTATTACCCATTCTTAGTTGCCCTTCACAAGGCGATGGTGAGCTGCCTTCTTGAACTGCTGCAGTCCCTAAGATGTAGGTACACTCACTGTGCTATAAGAGAGGGAATTCTGGATTTTAGTCCGGTGATAGTGAAGCAATTTGATGTATTTCCAAATCAGAATGATGAATGACTTGGAGGGAAATCCTCTGGTGGTGGTATTCCCAGGTACCTGCTGTTCTTGTCCTTCTAATAGTAGAGGTTGGAGATTTGGAAGGTGCTGCCAAAGGAACTTTAGCGAGTTCCTACAGTGCACAGCTAAATATTATAGACTGGTTAACTTTTGCTACACTAACATAGATTTTGTTTGGATAAATTATATTCCGCTTGGTTCCGTTGCAAAGCTGAGTTACCACCAATTTCTATGGCAAAAATATGATGGCTTGATTTCAGCACATTTAAGTCATTCTGACAGATCAGTGTGCCAGCCTGGGACAGACTCTGTGCTTCAGAATCCTATGTATAATCGGCTTTGTGTGCCTGTCTGAGTGAAATCAATGTAAAGTGCCACTCGTGCTATGCAGTATCTACATCCTTTTTACCTTTGCGACCATGATTGAGGATCATGTTAGTAATTGACTTGTAACCTAAATGAGGCTTGATAATACTTTTTCATTCTTTTTGTTAGGTGGTGATGTTACAATGACAGACAAAGAAAACGTGTTGAGTCAAATCAAACACAACGTCTCCACCAACATCCCCACTACCTGTAGACATCGTTCAAAGGTCTGTGCCCTTTCCTGGGGTAAGGACCACACAAACTTTCCTACTGACTATGATTTCATCCTGGGTTCAGATATCGTCTATACTTCCCTCACTTACCCCTTGCTGCTAAAGACTTTGCTACATCTGGCCAAAGATCCAACCATCATTTATCTCTCTTCAAAATTACGTGCAGGGAACCAGTCGGCTACTTTTCACGAGGAGCTTTTACCTCAGCACTTCAATTGTCAGCTAGTTCACAGAGTCGAGGATAAAAATATTAACGTGTACAAGATTAGCAAATTGAGTCCAAGGAGAAAAGATGACCTGCTGATGTAGAATCATAAGGACTGCCAGGAAGAAGCTATTTGACACATCTTGCCTATGCCAGCTTTCAAAAAGTTAGCCGCACTCTTCTGCAATAAGAAAGATAGATCTTTGTTTTGTGTGGACTTTATTCATAGATGACTTTATTCTCTGATAACTTTCCTTGCAAAAATTGATTTATATATTTAACATGCTTCTGTTTCAACTTGCTTTTTTTCAATTTTCCTCCTTGCTCTATGGAAGTTGATACCCTAACCACAACTGTTAACTAAGAATAATGCTTTCTTTGACTGTGATCCTGAAGAATGTCTAAGGTTGTAAAAGGTCCTAAATAAAATGAAATCTTTCTTTTCTTTTGCTGAGATTCTGAAAGTACTTTTTAACACCTGTTAATATGTTGATAATGTTGTTAAGAAGGCATACGGAGTCTTAGCTTTTATTGGTAGGGGCATTGAATTTCGGAGCCGCAACGTCATGTTGCAACTGTACAAAACTCTAGTGTGGCCGCATTTGGAGTATTGTGTATAGTTCTGGTCCCCGCATTATAAAAAAGATGTGGAGGCATTGGAGAGGGTACAGAGGAGGTTTACCAGGATGTTGCCTGGTATGGAAGGCAGGTCTTATAAAGAGAGGCTGAGAGATTTGAGGTTGTTTTCGTTACAAAGAAGGCGGCTAAGAGGAGACCTCATTGAAACATATAAGATGATTAGAGGTTTAGATAGGGTGGACAGTGATAGCCTTTTTCCTAGGATGGAGAAAGCCAGCATGAGGGGACATAGCTTTAAATTAAGGGGTGGTAGTTATAGGACAGATATCAGAGGTAGGTTCTTTACCCAGAGGGTGATAAGGGTATGGAATGCCCTGCTGCGGCAGTTGTAGATGCGCCAAGTTTGGTGACGTTTAAGAGATTAGTAGATAAGTTTATGGACGAAAAGAGAATGGTTTAGGTTAGAGGGTCATTGCTTTTTCCTAATTGGTCAGCAAAACATCGAAGGCCGAAGGGCCTGTTCTATGCTGTAATGTTCTATGTTCTATGTTAATATTGCAATATTGAACCGCATTGAATCCTTTGCCATTGTGATTTTGGTGCGAAAATTTTATTTCTCTCATGATTATGTTAAAATATATATCACACTTTTGTCTAGGAATGAAATAAAATAACTGTTAAGCGATGTGATTATGCTGGCTGTCTTCTGTTCATTTGTTAATATTCCAAAGAGAATGCAATTGTAACCCAGCCAGCTCTCCACTTGATTTATTCTCAAGGCAGCATCTCCCTGCTTGTTACTTATGTTTGCCATTTCACTCCAGAAATAATGAAGGGGAGCAGGCCTTCTGTAAATCTTTTCACACAGGTATTGGGAAATTGTGGAAAAGCAATGCTGCTTTATCTGTCTGTCATCAGCCTTTGCAAATTTCTGGGAAAATCTTGCCCCTGTCATTGAATGACAATTTAGAGACAATCCCCAAAGGCCAAGCTCCAAGCCATTGCCAGTGTCTTCATCAAGGTACATGACAGCATGGGCCTTACTTTCAGCATCAGTAAGATGAAGTGCCTTTGCAAACTTTGCCCCTGCTACACAGCACTGCCCCCAGTTATCAACATCCACAAGGACCTGGCCAATGTGGACAATTTTCAATAACCTGGTTGCCTATTCTCAGCAAGGGCAGACATTGACAACAAGATTCACCTTCAGTCTCCTCAGGAAGAAATGTTAGAAAGTCAAAACATCAGATCTGTCATCACCCTCATGATTTAGAGAGGAATAGTGATAGCCACTCTCTTCTATGACTCTGAGTTGTGGATTTCATAAAGCAGGCACTTTAAAATCCTGGAGAAGCACCATTAGCACTGCCTCTGAAATACCCTGCAAATTCATTGGCACCAATGTTTTTGCTCAGTTCAACAGCTCCAACATTGAAGCATTGACCACACTTGATCAGCTCTGCTGGGTAGACCATATTGTCAACACAACAGACATGAGACTCCTGAAACAAAAGCTCTACTTGGAGATTCAACATAAGAAGTGAGTCCCAGGAGGCCAGAGGAAATTCTTCAAGGACACCCTTAAAGCCTCCTTGAAAAAGTGCAATATTCCCTCTGAAATCTGGGAATCCTCGAACCATAAACGCCTGAACTGGAGGAAAAGCATACAGGCAGGAGCTAAACACCGTGAGTTTAATCACTGAGAGCAAGCCAAGACAGTGAAAGGAATTCAAAGTTACCTACCCCACCTACCCCACCAAACACTCTCTGGCCCACTTGTGACAGAGACTATAAGTCATGAATTAAGTTACTGGGAATTCATTTTTTAGCATGGAAGCCAATCATCCTCAATTCCAAGGAACACTTAGTTGGCTGAGATTTTGTGCTCAAGTCCTGGAGTAGAATGTGAACCCCTGGGCCAGAATCTTGTTACCATTCACAGTAGTGGGATTTTCTCATCCTGCCCCAGTGAACGGAAGTTTGGTTGGCTGCGAAATTCTCCAACTTCGCTGCAGCAGGAGTATGGTGTGAATAGCTGGAAAAATTTCTTCCTGGTGTTCTGAATGAGAAATGAGAATGGGATCTTTCTTGATGATGGCCATAATTACAGCATCTCTTGAGATCTCCTGGCATGTTCTCCATGTTCTGAGTTATCAGAGCAATTTTTCATTTTGTTAACCACAGTTAGTTTGCATTGACCTTGTTTTTCACTGAAAATTGGATTGCTGTGAGTCTTTGGTTGGATTTCTCCGACTACAGCTGAGATTTTCTATTCCTGCTGGAGTGAATGGTGATTTGGCTGAGCGCCAAATTCTCAATTCTCACTGGCAGCGGTGGCAAGCTATACTACATTGGAGAATTCCAGCTTTGGAATTCCCTTCCTCAAAAGGCAGTGTATGAAAATTTTTAAGGCAGAGCTCAACTAATTCTTGATAGGCAAGATGTGAGAGGTTATTGGGGTTGATGTGAGTATAGAGCTGAGATTACAGTCAGACAAACTGTGATTGTTTTAAATGATGGAACAGACTCAGGGGGCCTATTAGTGCTCCTAATTCATGCGACATCAGAGGACTACTTGCAATATGCTCCAGAAACATTATTAATGCCTCCTAACAAGCTGACTGCAGGGAAATTTCAGCAGAATTGCAAAATAATCTCTTGCCCTTCAGTGATTTCACCCATTGCCCAGAATCATAAGCTGGGCCTTTCTGGCCAATCAAGCTGGTGGGTTTTTTCAGTCCCTCGTGACACTGTATCCCAGTTGTTGGTTTCAAAACGGCGAGGGTTGCATTCAATGGGAACTCTGTTGACAACAGTGGGATCAGAAGATCCCACAGCCTGTCAATTGTGGGCCACATCTCTTGCATGATAAATACTGCCTGTTGCCTGCTATACAGTTTGTTTTAACCCTTATACAGTGTTCAAATAACTACGAACAGATGTCTTATTAGTACAACCAGTATTTATTTAAACCCACACAATTAATAATCACCCACCCAACCAACAATAAGTTATCTTACAGGAATATACTAAAGTTCAAGTCCAACATAAGACTTTGACATAACTTTGTATGACTGGCAAATGCCCAAGCAGATATTGGCCTTTATCTGTGTGCTGGTCTCGGTAGTCCTCTGCATAGTTTGGTCCTTCGGTCTGGTCTGGCACTCTGGCTTTGGTCTTCCTTCCTTGTTTCTCAGGTATGGTGGCTCTCCTCGTACTGGTCATCACTGACAAAGCTGTACAAAGGATATGGAAATGCTGCCATTGGACTGAGATATCAGTCTCTAAGATAGACAGAGTAGGTCATCTTAAAACACCAGGTTAAAGTCCAACAGGTTTATTTGGTAGCACGAGCTTTCAGAGCGCTGCCCCTTCATCGGGGAATGAAGAGTTGGGTTCACAAACAGGGCATATATAGACACAAACTCAATTACAAGTTAATGGTTGGAATGGGAGTCTTAATAGGTAATCAGGTCTTTACAAAAGCAGACTAAGTTAGTGGAAGAGGGTTAAGCACATGTTAAAGAGGTGTAAATTGTCTCCAGTCAGGACAGTTAGTAAGATTTTGCAAGCCCAGATAAGCCATGGGGGTTAAAGACAATGTGGCATGAACACAAGATCCTAGTTGAGGCCGTCCTCATGTGTGCGGAACTTGGCTAACAGTTTCTGCTCGGTGATTCTGCATTGTTATATGTCATGAAGGCTGTCTTGGAGAACGCTTACCCAAAGATCAGAGGCTGAATCCCCGTGACCACTAAAGTGTTCACCAACAGAAAGAGAGCAGCGTCCTTTCATCTGCTGTTGTAGCATCTGCATGGTCTCCTCAATGTACCATGCCTCGGGACATCCTTTCCTGCAATGTATCAGGTAGATGTTGCAAACATTGTCTTGTAAATTGAGTCTGCGCCTGTTTGTGAACTCAAGTCTTCACCCACCTAATGAAGAAGCAGTGCTCCAAAAGCTTGTGCTCCAAATAAACCCATTGGAATTTAACTGTGTTGTGAGACTATTAATTGTACAAAGAATGGCAGCTCATTTGCTACCCTGGAGCAGCCCACCAACTGACCCAGTCCCTTCATGTCTTCAGACTGTATTTTGCCTCAGAGAGAGCTCCAATTCTTGTGGTAATTACACATTCTCAACCTAATTTGTCCCCCAAGTCAGGTGACCCTGTTCTGCTGTGTTACCCTTAAAGGAGCAATCTCCACATTCACCACACTTTTGTGCCCTGAAATGCATAGAGTTGAGTCTCAGTGTGCTGCTGGCCTTCCAAAACTGTGACTTTTCTAAGTGGGCCTGCAGCCTCAGAAACCTACCCTCTATACTTCACTGGATGGGTCTCCTGGAGGCAACTTCCTACCCAGCTGTCGCTGGGAAAATTAGCAGCAGATACCAGAGTTACAGGCTTGGATAGTTGAAAGCAAGGTCATCAATTGTGAAGCAATTAAAATCGGAGATGGGTAAGAAGGCAGAAATCAGAGAAGGTTGTAAGCAATGTTCCCTTTAAATTGCATTGTAGTGTGTGGTATCTTTAATGTTTGCACAGGGAACATTGCCTGCACAGACTTTTTGCTCTGTTGTGTGATCACAGATGCAGGCAGCTTTGTGGGAATGTTGATTTTAGGGTTAGAGGGAGTTACAGAAAACAGGAGGAGTGAGGCCATTGAGGGATTTAATAAAGCTAATATTTAGGTGTTATTGAACTGGCAGCCAATGTAAGGATAATGGTTGAATAGAACATGTTACAAGTTAGGATAAGAGTAGCAGAGTTTTAAAAGAGCTCAGGTTTATGATGGTGTAGGATGGAGGGATGCGGGGTGGAGATGGGCACTCAAAAAAGCATTGGAGTATTCAAAACTAGAGCTAAGTAAAGCACAGTTAAGGGTTTCAGCAGCGGATGAGTTGTGACAGGGTCAGAATCAGGCAAGAAAGAAATTTATCTGTGTGATAGTAAGTATTGTGAATGAGATACATGTCAGAGCACTTTAGTGCCCTAGTCAAGGATAGCATGGTGGC
The DNA here is from genome assembly GCA_024679065.1 of Sphyrna mokarran. NCBI lineage: Eukaryota > Metazoa > Chordata > Chondrichthyes > Carcharhiniformes > Carcharhinidae > Sphyrna > Sphyrna mokarran. Next base: position 61,836,635 of record JAGIQG010000015.1, read on the forward strand.
ATAGCAGTTAACACTGCTGCTTCACAGCGCCAGGAACCCATGTTCAGTTCCGGCCTGGGGTGACTGTATAGAGTTTGCACATTCTTCCATGTCTGCATGAGTTTCCTTTAGGTGCTCCAGTTCCCTTCCTCAGTCCAAAAATATATGGGTTAGGTTGATTGGCTATGCTAAATTTCCCCTTATGTCACGGGGAATTAGTAGGGTAAATAGGTGGGGTTATGGGGATAGGACTGGGATGGGATTGCTGTTGGTGCAGTTTCAATGGTCAAAATGGCCTCCTTCTGCATTGTAGGAATTCTATGATTCTAGTGTTGCTAATGTGCACAAGACTGTGCGGCAGTGAAAGGAATATTACAAGGGAATGTATCTGGTGTTGAGGGGTGCTGTAAAAGATTGAAAGAGGCAGCGCAAAATATGTTGTAGTGATTTTTGAAAACTGCTTGCAGTCTGGAGGGGAAGGTTATGAGTGCAACAGACAGTGCAAGGCTTATCATAAAGTAATGATAGGCTTACCCTAGCTATGTACATAATATCATTGAACACTAGCTGTTTCTTGCACTGAATAATCATGAATTGATCCTCATGACAGTTTCAAGCGTTTGGGTTGGTTTCAGTTTGTATTAACAAAACAAACAACATGAAATTATATAGCTCCTTTCATACTCTATTAATTAGGGCACCCAATTTTGTGTCAGTGGCAAATCGATGGTCATGAAATTATGTAACACAATGGTGAGGATGAGAATTTAACTTGATGAAAAGAAGGAAACCTTCATCATGTGGGCCTCAGTGTGGAACTACAGCATCCTCTAGTGTGAGTGTTAAGTATTGCTTACAGGATGTGGTGATAAGAGTCAGGCCCACGCAATATGTCAAAGGTAAGCTGCTGCAGTACCTGTCATAATGGGTTCGTGTTACAAAGTCATTGGGAATAAGTGATTAAGAAGGATCAATTTGATCAAAATCATTAAAAAAATTATGGATTGAAATGATTTAAAAAGTAGATGTGCCATATAAAAAGTGACAGTAAGTGGTCTCACAACATCAGATTAAAGTCCAGCAGGTTTATTTGGTAGCACAAGCTATCAAAGCTACTTATTGCGCCTCCCCTAGTCCAACCCTGGCAACTCCACATTATAAAAAGTGAATTACAGTTAAATATTTTAAAAGTCTGATGATTGTGGTTAAACAGTCATTTGAATGTTAACATTTGAAAACTAAGAAATCATTCAAACGTGTGAAAAACTGTCAGGAAAAGCTTAGAGTCAGAGAGATACATGGCACAGAAACATGGCCCTTTGGCCCAACTCATCAATGCCAACCAGATTTCCTAAACTGAACTAGTCCTATTTCCCTGTGTTAGATTCATATCCCTCTAAACCTTTCCTATCCGTGTACCTGTCCAAATGAGTTCTAAATGTTATCATGGTACCCGCCATTACCAGATCCTCTGGCACCACCCTCTGCTGAAAAGGTTATCTTTCAGGTCCCTTTTAAACTTTTCCCCTCTTAAACCTATGCCCTTTAGTATTGGATTCCCCTACCCTGGGGAAAACACCTTGACCATTCATCTTATCTACACCCTTCATAATTTTAGAAATCTCTATGAGGACAGCCCTACGATCCAGGGCAAAATGCCCCAGTCTATCCAACCTCTCATTATAATTCAAACCTTCCAGCCCTGTAACATCATTGTAAATCTTTTTTGCACCCTTTCCAGTTTAATAACATTCTTCCTGTTGAAAACGTTTTTAAAATATTGATAAATTTGAGAAGAGGCGTGACTTCAGATTTTCATTTTGAAAGTTGAATCATCCTTCCATTTCTGGTCAGATATAACTACGCAATTATCCCAAATCTTTTAATTTCCTCCATTTAATCCAAATTGCCTGTGGACTGGGAACAAGTGCTGTGGAGTAGCACAGAATGGACCACAAAAATTTAGGAATTCTTTTTCCATTCATCAGAATTTATGGGAGAGAAAGCAGGATTAGGCTATTGAATTGGATGATCAGCCATGATCGTAATGAATGATGGAGCAGGCTCCAAGGGCCAAATGGCCTTCTGCTTCTATCTTCTATGTTTCTATGTTTCATATTTGTGTCATCACTAAGGCCATCTATTTCCACTTTCCTGACACTCCCTGAATTTGCTCCCAATTCAGCTTCTCAGCTGTTGAAACCCATATCAGGGTCAGTGCAATCACAAGGCAAACTAGTTGATCAACTAGAGTGACAAACTTTCAGGGACAGCAGAAAATGGAATGAACTATTCATGGAACTACTAAAATAAACAAACAGCTTTGGGAATGAAACATCTAGTTCACTGATATGCATTCATATATACTAACAAATATATAGATTTCTATGTCATTTACTTTGCAGTGTCTTCCAAAATATCATATTATATTCTTCATTCATTTCATGGTACAACCGTCTGATTTCCAAAACTGAAAATAAGTAGATAATGTCAACAAAATAGTTTAATCTAGCCTACTCTGCTGTACTGATCACTGACTGCATAAATTGTGCATAAAATTACTTCATAGTTGTTGTACTAATGCATGGCATCATACCATGTGAGCCATATTATACATTATAATGTGCACTCCTTCCAACACATATTCTATGAAATGAGAATGTATGATTGGTATCATAATATTCTCCTTTTCATGTAAGATAAATCTACAATTAAAAATTTAGAGCTTTTATTCATAGTCATGCATAACATTCAGATTTTGAAAGTGAATTGTGAGAAGGCTGAGTGTTTTCCTAGGGCACCTAACAGCCGTACCTAGACCATGGCTCGTGTTTGTGCCTTCTTTATCTCTAGACCCAATCACTCAAACACACTTCCGGCTAGTCTCCCATAGTCTATCTTCCTTGAACTTCAGATCATTCAACAATCTGGTGCCTATGTGTTTACCCAAAGCAAGTCCCATTCCCCTATCAATCCTGTGCTTGTTGACCTACACAGGCTCCAGGTCAAATTACTTGATTTTTACAAATTTCATGACCTCTCGATTGTCCTCTTTATCTCTGTAATCTCTTCCTGAATTACAACCCTCTGAGATATCAGCAGTCCTCAAATTCTTGTGATTTGTGTACCCCAAAGTTCAATTGATCCACCTTCGGTGGCCATACTTTCAGTTACTTAGTCCACAACTACCTGAATATCATCTACGACATCTCTGCCTTTGTACTTCACTTTCCTGCTTTAAAACACTCCTTAAAATCTTTCTTGTTACCCAAGCTTTTGGTCATCTGATCTAATATCTCTTCAAGTGGTTCAGTGTCATTTTTTTATTTTACAATGCTCCTATGAAGCACCTTGTGACAGTTGAGATGTATCACTGCATGAAATATGAAATAATTAGAAATTGTTGTTGCTGTTGTAGAGTTTATGCATACTCCTCAAGGTGCTGGGTCTCTCACATGATGCAATTTTATTGAATACTCACAGCTTTGCCACTTTTAACAGGTCCAGGTATCATAGATAAATTCTAGTACTTCTGAATCATCAGTCAATCAGTAGTTTTCTTATTTCTGAGACAGCAGATTGTGAATTTAAGTTACTTTCCAGAGACTTGAAAACTGAATCAAGGTTAACATTCCATTGTACCATGAAGAAAGGACTGCACTTTCAAAGATGTCATCTTTCAGATGAAGAATTGATCAGCTGCATTTTCAGATGGATGTAAAAAATCCCATGACACTACAACGAAGAGCTCTCTCATGTGTCTTGGCTGATTTTTATCCCTTAATCAACAATATTACTAGTCATTATCAGATTGCTATTTGCAGAACCTTGAGTTGTGTGCAAATTGGCTGCTGCAAATCCTACCTCATATGAGTGGCCAAACATCAAAGTATATATTATTTTTGCCTACCTTGTGATGTTTTCTTGCTTTTGCTTTCAGTCAGAGCCAATCTTTATTCTGCCATTAATATTTACCGCAGATCAATGCTTTGCTTCTTTATTACAACTATCACCATTCCCTTCACCTTTTGTCCCATGATGTCTTTGGTATTTAATCTCCCCTGCACTTGAACCTATTCCCGCTTTCAACAGTACTGAATCTTATCACATTTCTACCTTCCTTCACTTACAATTATTTAATTTGAAATGTTAATGATATTTTTCACTGCACAATGCTAGTAAACCTATTGCACACATTCTGTTCTTCTTTCATATTTCCAGCACCTAGAGCTTTTCTTCAGAAGTATTTTAATGAGTGGAAACTGTTTGATCATGTCCCAAGGTTATTATAGTTGATACATAACTCCAAGACTTCCTGTCTTTCTGAAAATATCCCAAGGCAGTTTGTAGGTTCACTAATAAACAAAATTTGACACCAAGCATTGTAAAAAGATATAAAGACAGATGATGAAAAGCTTGGACAAAGAGATAGGTTTTTAAGGACTGACTTAAACAAGAAAAACACAATAGACCAAATTTTCCCAGCCCTATGAAAATGGCTTTGAGACAGGAAGCAGAGAACTTCTGAAAGGGAAACTTCATGCAGACTTCTCGATGGTATTCTCACTTACGTTCCTTTTTTACTGGAGGCAGTGGAAAGCCAATTGAGATAGTTAGCTGTGCAGTTAGCTCCCACTTCACCTTAGTGAACATTTCTGAATGGTACCCAGGTCCCACAAAATGTCAAGAGTTTGACAGCTCAGAGGAGATAAAATCACAGAAGGGAGTCATCATTGTCTGTAGCTGACAGGCATTCAGGTCAACAAAACAGAAAACTGACAAGGGCAGGCAAAATAAATTAATAAATCATAATTTTCTCTTGCGGGAGAATCTATAAGTGGGGGGCACAATTTAAAAATAAGAGAGGTTTCTCATTTAAGATTAATGAGGATAAATTTATTCTCTGAGAGGATCATTAATCTTTGGAATTCTCTTCCCTAGAAAGCAGTGGCGATTGGATCACTGAATGTATTCAAGGCTAAGTTAGATAGACTACAAGGGAGTCAAGGGTTATGAGAATGCAGACAAGAAAGTGGAATTAAGGCTGCTATCAGATCAATCACTTACTTCTGCTCCTATTTCTGAGGGTGGGAATCCTGCAGTGAGTAACTTGAATTCCTAAATTGATAAGACACAAGTCAGGATTGTAATAGAATACTCTCCATTTGCCTGGGTGAGAGCAGTTCCAACAACATTCTAGAAGATCAGCCCACTGCTTCGAGTCTGCAGACTGATCAATATTTAAGAACTCAGCGACCAGTAGGCCACTGCAGTAACTGACTTCATTTATAAGTGTGTAGAAGACAGTGTGTCAAAGAGACAAATCCATGTTTCCAATCAGAGGCGTTCAGGTCAGGCAACCCTGGCCTACACAAGAAATGATGTAAAGATGCCGGCGTTGGATTGGAGTGGTAAGAACTCAGTAAGAATTTAGCAACACCAATTATTAATCCAACCGATTTATTTGATAGTAAAATAGCGAGCTTTCAACACTCCCGTGTCTTCATCAGGCAAGTGCAGTGTTCTGGTCTGCAATAGCACACATCAGCACAGACAGTCAGAGATTGCTGATTAGAATGCGAATCCTTACATCTAACCTGCTATTCAAGTGTTAAAGTGGCTAACAATGTGTGTGAAGGGAATCCTGAGCATTGTTAGAGAATTGTGTATTTTCTCCAGACAGCACAGTAAGTGAGGTTTTTTGCTAACCCAGGCAAGTTACGGGGGTTACAGATAGTGTGTCATGAAGCCAAGATCCCTGTTAAGACCGTCCTCATGTGTGCGGAACTTGGCTATCAGTCTCTGTTCAGCAACTCTGCGCTGTCGTGTATCACGAAAGCCCCCTTGAAGAACATTTACCCGCAGGTCAGAGGCCGAATGCCCATGACTGCTGAAGTGTTCACCCACAGGAAGGGAACTGTTTTGCCTGGTGATTGTTGAGCGATGCTCATTCATCCGCTGTCGTAGTGTTTGCATGGTCTCCCCAATATACCATGCTTCGGGACATCCTTTCTTGCAACGTATTAGGTAGACAACGTTGGCCGAGTTGCAAGAGTATGTACCGTGCATCTGGTGAATGGTATCCTCACGTTTGATGATGTCGTCCATGTCTATGATCCGGCATGTCTTGCAGAGGTTGCTGTGGCAGGGTTGTGTGGTATTGTGGTCACTGTTCTCCTGAAGGTTGGGTAGTTTGCTGCGAACAATGATCTGTTTGAGGTTGTGCGGTTGTCTGAAAGCAAGAAGTGGGGGGGTGGGGATGGCCCTAGCGAGATGTTCATCGTCATCAATGATATGTTGAAGACTCCGGAGAAGATGTCGTAGCTTCTCCGCTCCGGGGAAGTACTGGACAACAAAGGGTACTCTGTCCACCGTGTCCCGTGTTCGTCTTCTGAGGAGATCAGTGCGGTTTATCGTTGTGGCACGTTGGAACTGTCGATCGATGAGTCGAGCGCCATATCCTGTTCTCACGAGTGCATCCTTCAGTGTCTGGAGGTGTCTGTCACGATCCTCCTCATCTGAGCAAATTCTGTGTATACGGAGGGCTTGTCCATAGGGAATGGCTTCTTTAACGTGTCTAGGGTGGAAGCTGGAGAAGTGGAGCATTGTGAGGTTGTCTGTCGGTTTGCGGTACAGTGAGGTGCTGAGGTGACCGTCCTTGATGGAGATGCGTGTGTCCAAGAATGCAACTGATTCTGGAGAATAGTCCATGGTGAGTCTGATGGTGGGATGGAACTTGTTGATATCATCATACAGTTGTTTCAATGATTGTTCACCATGAGTCCAAAGGAAAAAGATGTCATCAATGTATCTAGTATATAACCTTGGTTGGAGATCTTGTGATAGCCAAGTTCCGCACACATGAGGACGGTCTTAACAGGGATCTTGGCTTCATGACACACTATCTGTAACCCCCGTAACTTGCCTGGGTTAGCAAAAAACCTCACTTACTGTGCTGTCTGGAGAAAATACACAACTCTCTAACAATGCTCAGGATCCCCTTCACACACATTGTTAGCCACTTTAACACTTGAATAGCAGGTTGGATGTAAGGATTCGCATTCTAATCAGCAATCTCTGACTGTCTGTGCTGATGTGTGCTATTGCAGACCAGAACACTGCACTTGCCTGATGAAGACACGGGAGTGTTGAAAGCTCGCTATTTTACTATCAAATAAATCGGTTGGATTAATAATTGGTGTTGCTAAATTCTTACTGAGTTCCTACACAAGAAATCCAGACATGATCTATAGAAACGCATCAAAGATACCAAAAGACAGTATCAGACCAAGCTGGAGTCCCAGGCTAGCCCAATGGACTCCCATCAACTATGGTAAGGTGTGCAAGACATAACAGGCTACAAGATAAAGGAATGTATAATTTTTTGCTCCAATGCGTCCTTCCCCAACAAGTTCAATGCATTCTATGCCAGTTTTAAGCAAGAGGTCAGTGATAGCACCCCTTCCACCCTGAAAACCTCAGCTGAACCCATATGCAAGGCCACCATCATGAAAGTCTTCTTGAAAGACAGCCTTCTTGAAAGTCAATCCATGGAAAGCTACTGGTCCGGATGGAATACCCGGACTGGCACTCAGATCCTCTGTGCACCAGCTGGCTTGGGTATTCATAGACATCTTCAACCTCTCTTTACACCAATCTGACGTCCCTATCTGCTTCAAAAATACAACCATCATCCCTGTATGAAAGAAAATCCAGACAGCGTGTCTTAATTATTATTGTCCGATGGCTCTGACATCCATCATTTTGAAGTGCTTAATGGCACAAATCAATTCTGTCCTTCCAGATTGCCTGGGTCAACCGCAATTTGCCTATTGCCACAACAGGTCCACAGCAGACACCATCTCCTTGGATCTACACTCAACACTGGGATACCTGGCTAACAAAAACACCTCTGTCAGACTCCTATTTATTGACTACAGCTCAGCCTTCAACACCACTATCCCCACAAAACGCATCTCCAAACTCCATGTCTTGGGACTCAGCTCCTCCCTCTGCAACTGGATCCTCAACTTCCTAATCCACAGACTGCAATCAGCAAGAATATACAACAACACTTCCTCCACAATCATCCTTAATATTAGTACCCAGCTTTATCCTCAGTCCCTTACTATATACATTTATGATTGTGTGGTCAAATTCTCCTTCAACTCGATTTTTAAGTGCTGATGATACCACTGTAGTGGGTCAGATCTCAAACAATGATAAGATGGAGTACAGGAAAGAGATAGAGAATCTGGTGAACTGGTGCAATTACAATAATCTCTCTCTTAATGTCAACAAAACAAAGAAGATAGCCATTGACTTCAGAAAGCATGGTGGAAGACTTGCTGTCTACATCAATGGGGATGAAATGGAAATGGTTGAGAGCTTCATGTTTCTAGGTGTCTGGATCACCAAAAATCTGTCCTGGTCCCTCCATGCTAACGTTATACATAAGAAAGCCCACAATGTCTCTACTTTCTCAGGAGGCTAAGGAAATTTGGCATGTCCCCTACGATTCTCACCAACATATATAGATAGAACATAGAACATAGAACACTACAGCACAAACAGGCCCTTCGGCCCATGAGTTGCGCCGATCACATCTATATCTACTAATCCACAGACCTATCTATAACCCCCTATCCCATTAGTTCCCATATACTCATCCAGAAGTCTTTTAAAAGACCCCAGCGAGTTCGCCTCTACCACCACCGACGGCAGCCGATTCCATTCACTCACCACCCTCTGAGTGAAAAACTTACCCCTAACATCCCCTCTGTATTTGCTTCCCTGCACCCTGAATCTGTGTCCTCTCATAGCGACCATTTCAGCCTGGGGAAATAGCCTCTGAGAATCCACCCTATCCATTCTTCTCAACATTTTATAAACCTCTATCAGGTCGCCTCTCAACCTATGGCTCTGCAGGGAGAAGAGTCCCAGCTCCCTCAACCTATCTTCATAAGGCATGCCTCCCAATCCAGGCAACATCCTTGTAAATCTCCTCTGCACTCTTTCAATAGCTTCCACATCCTTCCTATAGTGAGGTGACCAGAACTGCGCACAATACTCCAAGATGCACCATAGAAAACATTCTTTCTGGTTGCATAGCTCCTGCTCTGTCCAAGACTGAAAGAAACTGCAAAGAGTCAGGAATGAAGCCCAGTCCATCACGCAAACCAGCCACCCATCCATTCACTCTGTCTACATTTTCTCCTGCTTTGGAAAAGCAACCAGCATAATTAAGGACCCCACATATCCCAATCATATTCTCTTCCACCTTCTTCCATCAGGAAAAAGATACAAAAGTCTGAGGTCATGTATCAACCGACTCAAGAACAGCTTTTTCCTTGCTGCCATTAGACTTTTTGAATGGACCTACCTCATGTTACGTTGATTTTTCTCTACAGCTTGAGCATTGTCTCCTTTTTTCTCTATGAACAGTATGCTTTGTCTGTATAGCGCACAAGAAACAATACTTATCACTCTATACAAATGCATGTGACAATAATAAATCAAATCAAATCAAACTTGATTGGCACCTCATCCACAAACATTCATTCCCTCGGCCACTGACAAGCAGTGGCAGCATTGTGTACCATCTAAAAGATACATTACCGGAACTCACCAAGGCTCCTCAGGTGAAACCCTTCAAACATTTTCACTTATAAGGACAATGGGCAGCAGGAATTTGAGAACACTACCCAACTTCCTCTTTAATCATCCATCATTTTGACTTGACTTACTGTTGTTGGGTCAAAATTCTGGAACTCCATTCCTAATAGTGCTTTGGATGTGCTTACACCACAGAGACTGCAGCGGTTCAAGAAGGCAACCAAGAAGGACAATTCAGGATGGGCAATGCCCAATTTGGGATGGGCAATAAATGTTGGCATAGTCAGCAATGCCTACATCCCGTAAATGAGTTAAAAATAAGATCTTGTAATCCAAACTAAATAAGAAGGGAAAATAACATATACAAATCCTATAGAGAGAAAGGTAAAGGGGTTCAATATAGAACAAAAAGATGAACAGAGGATCAATGAAGAACCTAGAAAAGCAGTAACTAGAGATATAATGACGAATAGTGGATGAGTATGTTAGTACAGTCAGAAGTGTCACAACACCAGGTTAAAATCCAGCAGGTTTAATTGGTTTCAGGAGATTTTGGAGCACTGCCCCTTCATCAGGTGAGTGAAGAATTGAGTTCACAAACAGGGCATGTATAGACACAAACTCAATTGGAAGATAATGGTTGGAATGTGAATCTTAACAGGTAATCAAGTATTTACTGGTACAGACAATGTGAGTGAAGAGAGGGATAAGCACAGGTTAAAGACATATGAATTGCCTCAAACCAGGACAGTTAGTGAGATTTTGCAAGGCTAGGCCAAATGGCGGGGCTCGCACATTGTGTGACATGAACCCAAGATCCTGGTTGAAGCAGTGCTCATGTGTGCAGAACTTGGCTATCAGCTTCTGCTCGGTGATTCTGCATTGTTGTGTCTTGAAGGCCACCTTGGAGGACTTATCTGAAGATCGGCGGCTAAATGCCCTTGTCTGCTGAAGTGTTCTCCAGCAGGAAGGGAACAGCCCTGCCTGGTGATTATTGAGCAGTGTCCATTCATCCATTGTCGTAGCATCTGCATGGTCTTGCCGAAGTACCATGCCTCGGGACATCCTTTCCTGCAGCGTATCAGGTAGACAATGTTGGCCGAGTGGCATGTGTATGTACCATGTCAGTCAGTCAGACGACTCCCTCTCGGGACTTGTTGCTAGCCAACAGATTTATGGGAAAGTCTGCTTCTATCCGTGTCACCTCTGCACCAGGTCAGGATCATGGGGCTGAAGTACATTCAAATATTGAGGAGAAGACCCTTCAAATAACTACAAAGAGGCTGCAACTTTGAACAATCTAAATACAAATGGAATATGGATTCCCCTTGATTGCAGAAAAAACATATGAGCCACCTTAGTCTATAGTTGCATGGACTGCTGCATTCCTTACCCTCCCAGCTAGATCTCTGGTGGAAAAATGAGGGATTGCCACTGGGGACTTTCCTGAGACAGATAGTAGAACAGAATGGCACAGTATGGCCTGACGGTGGAAGAAGGTAGGGAAATGGAGGGTGTACAGCAGCAGGCCATACAGGAAAACCCTCCGTGCTGCATGGAAAGGCATGAAGGAAATTTCCCCAAGATGCCTGAGAGGTTGAGGCTCCTGGGGGAGGTTCTTGCAACATCATCCATCCCATTTCTGTGCACTCCAGTATATCCCCAACTCTGGTCAGCTCATAGCCCAAGCACTCTTTTCCGTCAGCCCTCGGAATCGATTTTGATAGAGATGTGGATTCCTGTGCAACGGCTGTCTGTTGACAGCTTCTATTTAATGAGAGAGAACTCCAGCATGAGACAACCATGTTCTAGACATTAATTGTCTTTTTTTGCAATGTAGGGCTTCTTCTATGATGCAAACTAACTGGTAACTTAGAGGCCACTGCACTGTGCCTCTTTGGAATTCTTAAGAGCTACAATGCAGTGGCCTCCAAGTTACCAGTTAGTTTGCATCATAGAAGAAGCCCTACAGTGCAGAAAAAGACCATTTGGCCCATCGATTCTGCATCGACCATAATCCCACCCAGGCCCTACTCTCATATCCCTACACATTTACCAGTTAATCTCTCTAATTTACACATCTCAGGTCACTAAGGGGCAATTTTATCATGGCCAATTAACCTAACCCACACATCTTTGGGCTGTGGGAGGAAACTGGAGCACCTGGAGGAAATCCACACAGGCATGGGGAGAATGTGCAAACTTGATACAAACAGTGACCTAAGCCAGGAATCGAACGCAGGTGCCTGGAGCTGTAAAGCCACAGTTCTAACCACTGTGCTACCGTGTCACCCCTTAATTTCTTACAAAGATTTCAAAACTTAACAGTGACAACACTTCAAAAAATACTGCATTGGCTGCAAAGTCTTGGGGTTATGAAATGAGCTTTATAAATCCAAATTTTTTCTTTATACACCACATGTCAATATGATAAAGCTGGTTTACCTTAGAAATAAACATAATATTAAATGTCAGCCCAAATTTAATGGTTATTCAGCTCAAAATAAATAAACCTCACAGCAGTAACAAGGTTCAATCCTGATCAAAATTCACAACAATAATTGCAGCCAAGTGTGAATGAAAGCAAAAACAGCGGGTGCCGAGAACCTGAAATGAAAACAGAAAATGCTGCAACGGTTCAGCAGGTCCGGCAGTATCTGTGGAGAGAGAAACAGAGTTCTATTCTGTATGACTGTCCTGCAGAGGCAGATATGAATATATCCTTGGCTCAGCAGGGAGGAATAGTGAGCAAGACCTTTTTCACAGGCCGATCATTTAAATGGGCTCTCTCCAATGTGAATCCACTTGTGTCAGAAAGTGGGTCAGTGAACATGTATCTCAGAAGGAAACAAAACTGTAAAGCTTAGAAATGAATGATACTGGTCCAAACTGGAGTTCCATTTAAGGTATACAAGACCAGTCTGGACCAGTACCAGTCACTTCTCAAGTTTTACTTCTTTCTTGGGAACCTGTCTCCAATGTGAAAATCAGTGGTGTGTCAGCAGGGAGGACATCTGAAATAACCACTTTGCACATGCTGATTACTTAAACAGCTTCATTCCTGTATGAATGTGTTATTTAATGAGCAGGTTGGATGGCTATGTAAACCTCTTCCCTCATTCAGTACAGATAAATTGTTTCTCATCAGTATTTGTGCACTGGCGATTTAGCCAGTGTGTTGAATGAGTGAATTCCTTTCTAAACACAAAACATTTCAAAATTCACTCATCAGCTGGTGAACCAATTTCTCTGAACTTGTAAAGATTATGCTGCAATCTAAGCACTTAACTGTTTTCTGGTCAGTGTAAATACTCTGAAGTTTTCACACGATGGGTAACTGAATCACTTCTCATGCAAATGACAGGCAAATTGTCATTGCCCAGCATGATCATGTCAGCTATGGGTAACTGACTGCCTTCCTCTAATTTCTTCATTTGCTCAGTTGAATCCTGAGGCAGATTGCACGATTGGCCAAATGGTGGGCCACACATGGAAAATTTCGCTGTTAACGTTCTGTTCTTTCCCTCCATAGGATATTCAGGACATATCAAACACTTCTATCAGTCCCTGTTGGTTTAGTATCCAAACTTTACCATTTCAAGTCTTCCAATACAAACACTCCGTAAAACAAATACTCAAAAATCATTGCTATCTCATCCGAACAAGGGCAAGTGTGAGTCGGAACACGCAAGCACAACTGACACCATAGTCTCATGTTCTCCTGTTCTTATTTGACCTCCACAGAAACATTTTCAGCCGGAGTCACCAGAAAATGACAAACAACAGGAACAGATTCTCATCCATATTTAGTCCAGGGGTATTGAGGTCACTTGTAGCTTGCTGTCCAGTCTGAAACTTGTTTGCAATAAACCTGCCATGTTCCTGGTCCATAATAGGAAGAGGGATAAGGTTTAGCGTACACTATTTATAAATAAAGGTTACCAGGTTTCGAAATGGTGCCTTAATGTAATATACTGACGTGTTTGGGAGTAAACATGACATTGATGTTGATTTCAATCATACAAAGTAAAGGGATATTCACCACTTTAAATGGATAGTCACCACCTGCTGGTGATTGATGTTACAGCTGTTAAGAGAGATGCGAAACACGTCGGGAGACTTTCTGGGGCGCTTTGCCAACACTTGGTCAACATTTATTCCAGAAATTCTGTGGGGAGTTTTCCTAAAAGAGTAAATGCCATGCTTCTCTAGCTTAACATGAGTCACCAGAAGAATGGGCATATTTGGTCATGAGCATCTTGCCGAAGGTCCCCTTAGACCTGGATGAGGAATTGAAGGAGGATGTGAGGTAAGGCAGAGCCACATCAGCTGCCGTGAGACAGAGGGGTGGGGGGTGTGGGGTAACGCGGTAATGTGGTATCCTCACTCTGCATGGCACAGAGCATCCCTCTGCCTCTGGACTCCCACCACTCAGACTTCTGAGTACATGTGTATCCTCTTTCTCAGACCCTGAACATCCTGCAATGTGCTGCTGTGTGTCAAGCAGATTCCACAACTTCATTGGAAGTGAGCGCAAGGAATCCACGTATTCTGTTCCACAAGAAATGCATCTAATCAGCTGAGTGCTAACATTGCAAGTTCTTATTTTCTTTGAATTTGTTCATGGAATATGGGCATTGCTGGTGATGCCAGTGTTTATTGCCCGTCTCTGAGGGCATTTAAGAGTCAACCACATTGTTGTGGAGCTGGATACACATATAGATTGGACTAGGTAAAGAAGGCAGATTTCCTTCCTTAAAGGACATTAGTGAATTAAGTGGATTTTTACGACAATCAACAACGCTTTCATGATTGCCATTAGTCTTTGAATTTCAGATGTTTATTAAATTCAAATTTCACCATCTGCTGTGTGGCAGGCAAACCCAAGATCCCAGAGCACTACCCTGGATTTCTGGATTACTTGTCCAGCGACAATACATGTTAGTACTTCTAGGATAGTTTACATTATAGTAATCACCATTAGGACAACAAAATTCTGTGCTAACCCCAACACTGTAAATGGATACAAGACATGCCTGCTTGTATCCATTTGACGCCTGTTTTACTTTTTGACCATAAACCAAATTAGGTCTAATTACATTGTGGTGAAGCGCCATATTTTTCTTATGTTAAAGGCACTATACACGTGCAAGTTGTCATCATTGTATATTTCACCCTAAATGCAAGAGAGCATATTCGACCAAACGTTAGGAGATGCATACAACTCCCCAGTATAAATACCTTTACGACTTTTGCATTGAGTGAGCATCTTTGACATGCTGGAGCTGTTTGGTACAGGGTCAAAGGCTTGGAACTCTGGATGAATTCTTATCAAAAAATGACAAGAAAACAGTGGCTGGAATTTTACTGCCCTGCCCACAACGAGAATTGGAGTGGGCGAGGGATGGACAATGGGAAGATTTGTTTACCGCGAGTGGAGTTTTATGATTTTGGGATGAGCAGGGTCTAAAAATCCAGACAAACTGGTCAGTTTTCTCTCTTTTCCATACAACATTCTGTCAAAAGAAATCAAGAAGGCATCTCATGCCATCATCCAGGGGTCTCAACACACCAGCAAAATCCTACTACTCAGACAGTGAGGTGTTATCTTTAAAGGGCACCCCGATCAGAACCTGAGTATATCTCCCCAACACACCACGAATGTTTCAGGGGCCCAACCCTACTGGACTTGGTATTTCAATGAGCAGCACAGTGGCACTGTGGTTAGCACTGCAGCAACACAGCGCTTGGGACTTGCATTCAATTCCGGCCTCGGATCACTGTCTGTGTGGAATTTACAATTCTCCCCGCGTCTGCATGAGTTTCTCCCAGGTGCTCTGCTTTCTTGTCATACTCCAAAGATGTGCAGGTTAGGTGGATTGGCCATGTTAACTTGACCTTTAGTGTCAGGAGGACCAGCGTACTAAATAATTATGGGATTATGGAGATAGGGCCTGGGTGGGATTATTGTCAATGTAGGCTTGATAGGCCAAATGGCTGTCTTCTGTAGTGTAGCAATTCTATGATTTCTATGAACCTCTACCCTCCTCCCCCTGCAACAATTGGCTCCTTCTCACCATCTATCAGCTCCTTCTCCCCCTGATCCCTTTTGTGATCATCAGCCCTTCCCACCTTCTCCCTGCTTCTCCCCCTTACCCCATGCACAATCTGAGCTAGCATTCACTGAATGTCCGTTGAAGGGGGGAGTCCTGCTGAGAGTGTTCACTACATGCTAATGTATTAAAATGAGCTTTCTGCAGTCCCATGGCATGTTTCACTCCACTCCATTGGCAAGGGTCGGGAAAGGTTGGAACTTGGAAACTCGCCAGACTGAATCAGGATCTCAGATTTTAAGCATGCACCACCATTCCTTCAGACAGATAGCATGAGCTCAAAATTGCCCCCTCTGTAACTAACTGAAACAAGAAGAGAAAATGAGAGTGATTGTGCTACCCTGCTAGGCTACATTTCTAGTGCAGAGGAGTGGGAGAATCTTACATCCTGTATTGCATGGAATTTGTGAATCTGTTCCCACAATGCACATTTTCCAACGCTGGATTTTCGGTGCCATCAGATCTGCACTGGAAACCGATGGGAAGGTCAGACAAATTACTTACATTTAATTTTAATGTCGTTAAAAGCCTCTCCAACCCCAGCAGAATATTTCACTCTAACAGGGTTTTCAGTAGCTCCCCAATTTCAGGAACTATCAGGATGATCCCGCTAGAGTGAAGGGGGGGCAATCAGGGCCCTCAGGAGGTAGGACACTTGGGGGGTGCCTCCTGAGCATTGGCACCCTGGCAGTGCTATCCTGTGCCCCTGGCACTACCCATGAAGCAAAGTGCCCGTGCCTAGGGGACATTTTGGCACAGCCCACCAGGCATGCAGCAGTGCCAACGGGGCTGGGCCTGGTATGGGCAGGGGTAAGGGGGCGATCAGTGGAGAAGGGGGAGGTTCCTGCTGCCACTCTGAATGGAGGCTGATGGAGGCAGGAGGGTGGCTAAGTGGGCTGGGAGTGGGTGGGGGGAGGGGGGTAGTGGGGGGAGTCAGCTGGAACAGGATCAGTCAGCCAGGGGGTGGGGGAATGACTGCTCAGCTGGTGGGGGAGGAGGTCTGCCTATAGTGGGGGGATGGGGATTGGGGCAGGCCAGGATCAGTGGAATGGGTGGGGGGAGGGGGAGGGCTGGGCCTGGGACTGCTCGCGATCGAGCCATGGAGTGCTTGGGGAGGCTGCACTGTGGGGATCCAGGGCTTGCCAGTGATTAAGCTGGCCAACAAAAAGGGAGGCTGTCAGATCGGAGCCATTGCACTTGCACAGAAGCCCACTCATTTCAACCTCCCGGGTGGGAATAGGTCCTGCCCTCTGAAATCTAATAATATTCATACTGGTGTCCTCTGCGTTGCACGGAGTATGGAAGATTCCAGTATGAACTCCCACTGAAAAAAAAGTGAATTACTCCAATTTTCCTGCAAATTCAGCACTTAGAATTATTTTGAGAGGAACGCCCCCAATCTCCTTTTGAGGCGTTCCTCCCAATATGCTCACTGAGAATGTCGATTCACATTCTGATTACAAATCCATGGGTTGCCAACCTGCTTTCCAAGAGCTCATTTTACAGATGGGATCCAGGAAAACAACAACTCAAATTGATCTCCTGAAAATGAATGAAAATGAATGTTTTATTGACAAAAGATAAACAAATTATGATACCTAACAATAGTAACATAGCACCTTAAAGGTAGAAATATATCCCAAAACACTTCACTGAATCAAAATCAGATATAAACACTGAGCCAAAGGAGGGTGACGTGGGACTGAAATCTATATCAACAAGTCCAATGATTGGGTAAAGGGATTTCAGGATTCACATTGGGTTGCCAACTCTGATTGGGCCTGATCCTGGAGATTCAGTCACATACCATTTGATGCAGTTTGCAAATGTTTATTAACTTATTTAACTGCTTGATTTCGATCTCATTCGAAGACGCCTGATATGAGACTTCTCATATAAGTTTGTCAAGGTTGGAAATTCTAAATAAATCACTTTTACTAGTGTACATTCATCAGTGCTACAATTATACCAAGATAGCAGCTGCCAAACAAGTTACTAGCTCAGCACCGATGAATGCACTAAAGTGCTTTATTTAGATTTATTGCAACACATAACAGATGGCCACTTTTACAAGATCTAATTTCTTAGACCCCACTTTGCCAAACTTCAAACATTTGTAAATCACTGAACAGCGGACTGTCAATATTCCTGGACTGGAACCCCAGAAATTTCCACATCACAAGTTGGCATCAAACACTGGAGATCCAAACTAACTGGAGCTGTTCACTGTATAAAGTAGCAAATGCATTAATCAGCTGCTGCACATTGATAAATAGATGTAGATTGCTCTAGACAGGGTGCAGAGGAGATTCACCAGCATATTGCCTAGGCTGGGGTTGTTTTCCTTGGAACAGAATATTCAGGAGGGACCTGATCATGGTGTACAAAATTATGAGGAATATAGATACAGTAAAAAGAAAGAAACATTTCTCCTGAGTAGAAGGATCAATAACCAGCAGGCACAGATTTACATTAAGAGAATTATTTAGATTTGGAGGCAATCTGAGTGGAGACATTTTCACCCAGAGCGTGGTGTGAATTTGGAACTCACTGTCTGTAAGTGTGATAAAGGTGGGAACACTCATAACAGTTAAGAAGCATTTGGATGAGCATTTGACATGCCATGGCATACAAGGCTACAGACCTAGAGGTAGGACTGGAGCTGGTGCTTGATGGTCAGCGCACACAATGAGCCAAAGAGTCTCTTTCTGTACTTTAATAGCTCTGTAAATGACAAAAAAGATTTGTTTTTAAAGTTGTAACATTTCCAAGTTGTATTCACTTGCATAGCTAATAATGCATTTTTACTGGGGTACAATTACAAATTCACCAGCCACTGGCTGGCTAGAAGACAGACATTTTGTTTGAAGCTGAAATTCTCCAGTGATGCTGAATGTGAATGGAGTTTTGGCTGGTATGCCAAATTCTTCCTTTTCACTTGAGGGTGGCACAGTGGTACAGTAGAATGGCACAGTAGCACAGTGGAGCAACACAGTGACTCCGTGGGCCAGAACAGTGGCACATGGTGAGCACTGTTGCCTCACAGCCCCAGGGATTTGAGTTCAATTAAAATTTGGGTCCCTCTCTGCATGGAGTTTGTACGTTCTTCCTGTGTATGTGTGGGTTTCTATCGGATGTTCGAGTTTCCTACCACTTTCCAAAGATGTGCAGGTTAGATAGCAGCTGTTGAGGGGAGCAGTGGGGTGACCTTGACCAAGCCATCAGGTAGGCTGAAAGGCAATGAACCAAGGTTGGGGTGAAGAGGCCAAGCAGACAGCAGGCAAGACACCCAGTGAACGAGCAAGCAAATTTCCTGAGGTTTGTTTCAAGTGGAGCTGAGTTGTGAGGACTGAGGAGACACCGGCAGTTGTCAAGAATGACTTGACCAGGCCATTAAGGCTGAAGAGGGATGGGCAATGATACGGATGTGAGGTGAGGAGCTAGCCAGAAAAGCAGCCTGTGAGCCAGCAGAACAATTAGTCATTGAGTGGGTAAGAGCAACTCGAATTCCAGCCAGGGCTGAGGAGGAATGGGCAACTGAGGGTGAGGCCAAGGCCAAACTATTGCCAGGCAGCAGTGAGCCAGCACCACAGCGAAAAGTTGAGTGAGCAGAGGCAGTTTGAAATCTAGGGCTGAGGAGGGCAAACGAAACCTGCTGTTTCAGAAAATTCATTCATTAGGATCAAGAAAGATCAGTCAACATGATCTGAAAAGAAGTAAAGCTATCTAAATTGCCATGGATTGCAAACAACCAATGACGCAAGAACATTTTAAAAATATGTCCCTCATCCATATTCTCTTGTTAAAATGCTGTTTTTCAAACAGGAGCACTATTTGTTGGTGTGCTGTCATGGCTGTCACATGCAGACAGTTATACCCGGTGACTAACCACCAATCCCCCATTGCTCTCAATATTGGCCTTCAGAAAGTCTCTTTTGGACATAGAATGCCAGACGCTTGCCAGCAAAGCCACTGGTATTGGACTTGGACTCACTGGGCTTCATTTGATTTGAGTACCTGTTCCTGCACTGAATATTTTCTGGCTCATTCTGTCCTGCACTGGCCTGTGCTGTGCTCCAGTCACATCATTGGTTGATTTCTCCATCTCAATGCTCATTGGTGAGTTCCATGTTTGTTCACTTCAGGACACGGAGATCACAATATTGACCATCTCCATCCTCATGCTGACAACAGGTAGGCTTGGATTTCAATTATCCCAATTACAGATACATTTTCATAAGTTAAAAGGCACTAAAACAGTGAAGCAGTGATTTGACATTTGTGTATCATTTTGTATTTTCTAGGCTAGCATTGCGGATTTGAGTTTGAATGAATCAATTAGGTACTTGTTTTCATCAGTTACAAAGCACTGATGCAGTAAGCATAATTTGATTACTTGTACTATTTTGAGTTACAGGGTCATAGAATCTCCAGTGCAGAAAGAGGCCATTTGGCCCATCAAGCCTGCATCGACAACAGTCCCACCTACATCCTAGCCCCGTAACCCCACATATATTTATCCTCCTAACTCCCCTGATACCAACAGACAGTTTAACATGGCCAGTCAGCCTATCTTTGGATTGTGGAAGGAAACCGGGACACGTGGAGGAAACCCACACAGACACGGGGACAATGTGCAAACTCTGCACAGATAGTAACCCAAGGCCGAATTGAGCTTGCGTCCCTGGCACTATGAGCAGCAGTACGAACCACAGTGCCACAGTACCGCCCTGTGGCTTTCATTATGGATGTAAATTAATCAATTGCAGGCTTGCTTTCATCAATTAAGAAGCATAGAGGCAGTGATTTGTTTACTTTTTTGTACTTTTGTGGCTTCCATTGTGTGAGCTGAGGATGGGTGTGGTCAGGAGGCGAATAGTGTCATGTGGGGTGGGTCTTAGCCTCATTTGATGTCATTTAATATGGGGCTTGACATCACTGATGGACAGGTCTTGATGTCACTAGAGTGGAGTGCCATGTCACCAGGCTAGTGAGGGAGGTGGGGTGATACATGGAGGCAGAGTGCAGAGCCCCCAAAAAAGTGTATGTCCTCCTGTGCCCTCAGTGCTAAGACAAATGTCTTCCAATGAATGTGCAGTCAGCAGCAACATTTCATCATGAAACAAATCATATCCACCAAACAACCATGCCCAAAACTACTTTCTCCAAAAACTTCTTGCTCAGCTTATTGAGTAAAATTTATTATTTTATTAAATAAAATACTGAATTAAAAAATATCATCACCCAACTTCGGATTCAAGACTATGACAATGGAATTAAGAGACCCATTAACTACTAACAGAGCTAGTTAAGATGTGCAGGAATTTGCTCCACTAAACCTGGGTGGCAGTTTCACAACTCACTGCCCGAAACTTTTGGACGCAGTAATTTTCACACTAACTCTGTGTGGTCTCCAGCATTTTTAAACAGCATTTTAAAACTTCACTTCACCAATGGTCCTACTGGTTGGGGAGTCATTAGGAGATGTGGACCAAGTGCATATGCAACTGTTTCCCATTCCCTTTTCATCAGTGGTAAGGGTTACAGTATTTCAAAATGCAGGATAAAACCAAGATCATCTGCCACATCTCAACCTTTTTGCTAAATCAATCATCAGATCAAGTCCAAGAGGGGGTGCAATGCCTTTTCTCATTGCCTTGGACCTTGTATGTTTCTCTTGTGGAGACCATGAATTGGATTCAATTAGAATTTGATTTTTGGAGCAAGGAAGGAAATGGATTCGGATTTGCTGGTCCACTCTGCGCGTGGGCTTCGTAATGTTAAGAATGGAGTAAAAGTTTTAAAAGTACTGTCTGTTCATCACCCAGACACAGCTTCAAGTCCAAGGCAAGAGAGGCTTGAGGTGTTACTGTAGATTTCATACAAGATCGACACAGAGTGCTGCACAGTCTCAAGATCTTGGTGCTGTCTTTTGGATAGGTCATGCAACTAATGCTTCGCATATCCTCTCATTAAAGATGCCAGGAAGGTTTGCTGAATGGCTTGGTCAATATTTATCCTTCAACCAACATCACTAAGAATAGGTTCCCTCTCCGTGATCTTAGTGTTCTTCACTCTGCACACATTGTTGCTGCGTTCCCAGCAATATGACAGTGACTTCACTTCAAATTCACTTCAGTTATTGTAAACTGCTATGGGCATGCCCCAAGCTTGTGAAAAGCACTATACAAATTCATGTCTTTCTCTTTACTCTAGAGTGGCGCAGGGCACAGTGGCTAGCCCTTCTGCCTCACAACGCCAGGGTCCCAGGTTCAATTTTGGCATCGGGTGACTGTGTGGAGTTTTCACCTTCTTATCATGTCTGCAAGAGTTTCCTTTGGTGTTCCAGTTTCCTCACACACTTCAAAGATGTGCAGGCTATGTTGATTGGCCATGATAAATTGCCCCTTGGTGTCAGGGAGATTAGCAGGTTAAATATATGGGTTTATGGGAATAGGGTTTGGATGAGATTATTGTTGGTACAGACCAAATGGCCTCCTTCTTATTGTAGGGATTCAAATGTGTTAGATTTTGTCTTCTTATCTCTAAGAACAAAATTCTACCAGTTCAGACCAGGGCAACTACAACACTCTTCTTCTTAGTCTTTTCACTCCTTGATGGAGCATAGGCCTTGGAGAAATTATTTCCATCTAATCCTATTTTGGGCCAAGCTCTGCGGTTATATCCTCCTGCTCCCAACTCTTTTTCCGTACATATAGTAACAGTGCATATTATAACAATTCTATCAAGATGCTGTCCATTCACCAATAAAACTTGGCCAAAACTGTGCAGGAAGACTGAGTATGACAGTGAATTACACACTGTTCTTTCACATCTGGCAGACAGGTTCAAAATTCATCCCCGAGGGTTCTATTGTCACAATGGTTCGGATGCTGTCTTTTCATGAATGGGGCCTGGTTTCCAAATTGGCATGGGCAAAGTAGGCAGCACTGTAAATTAAACCAAGTTACTGTCAATGAGAAACTGGTGCACCAGATGTACGGATAATCTGGGACATTCAAACTCACTTCCGCCTGCTCAAATATCTTTCAGATCACCAGCACTAATGGGTTAGGTTTTAGCTTTCAGAAGGCTGACTGGCAGAATGTGGCGACTGGCTGGCGGCACCTGTCAATTGCTTACCCCGCTACCAGGAAGCTCGCTTCAATCTGTATGATCACTATCCATTGAAATCTCACCAGCCAGATATATGCCCCAGTAGCTATTCCTGCTGCAGCTTACCAGAGTCAGGTCCAGTGAATGTAGTCAGACCAAAGTGGGGAGGAATAGGGATGAAGAGTCCAACTGCAGAGGAGCAGGGAGGGGTATCAGGGAAAGCAGCAACCTATGGTCATTTTTCTGGATCTAAAGTGAAAATCCTTTCCTCCTATGCCCCACAATAATAATACCGTT
The DNA here is from genome assembly GCA_024679065.1 of Sphyrna mokarran. Classification (NCBI taxonomy): domain Eukaryota; kingdom Metazoa; phylum Chordata; class Chondrichthyes; order Carcharhiniformes; family Carcharhinidae; genus Sphyrna; species Sphyrna mokarran. Next base: position 61,859,755 of record JAGIQG010000015.1, read on the forward strand.
TTGGGACCTTCTCTGCCAAGTGTAACCAGACAGAGCAAGCACAGCACACAGTCTATATTGAAATTGGGGTCCTATGTGTGATTTGTGCCTGTGGGTGAGCTGCAAGATCACCCATTCTCATCACCATAACTGAGCTTCCAAAAACAACGGCACCAAATCAGTATTTACGGACTCCTAGACACTTAGAACATAGATCATAGAACATAGAACACTACAGCACAAACAGGCCCTTCAGCCCACAAGTTGTGCCGAACACATCAAAACCTACCCAGCCATAGACCTATCTATAACCCCCAATCCCATTGGATCCCATATACTCATCCAGAAGTCTTTTAAAAGACCCCAGCGAGTTCGCCTCGACCACCACCGACGGCAGCCGATTCCATTCACTCACCACCCTCTGAGTGAAAAACTTTCCCCTAGCATCCCCTCTGTACTTGCTTCCCTGCACCTTAAATCTGTGCCCTCTCATCGCGACCATTTCAGCTGAAACTTCTTGCTGAAACTGATCACAACTGGTCACAAACCAAACTGGTTATGTTTTTAATATATTATTAAATATAGCCACTATTTTTAATAAAATCTCAAACAGATTTTCAGCATGTGTCTTTCCCGAAAAAATAGCCGATATTTTCATTATTATTGAACAATAGGAACTTTTCAACTCAGAAAGGGACCACTTTACATGTTGTTTCTGTATTGGCAAAAAAACAAGCAACCCAGCCTAATCCCACTTTCCAGCAATTGGTCTGAAACCCTGCAGACTACAGTGATTGAGGTCCCTATCCAGGCACACTTTAAATGAGTGGAGGGTTTCTGTCTCTACTTTGACAGTGAGTTCCAGAACCCCATAATCCTCTGGGTGAAACCAGGTTTCCTCATCTCCCATCTAAACTTCCTATCAATTACTTTAAATCCACGCTCCCTAGTCACTGACCTCTCTGCTGAAGTATCCAGGCATCCCATCCCTAATTTTGTACATCTCAATCAAATTTCCTCTCAACTGTCTTTGTTCCAAGGAGAATAACCCCAGCCTATCCATTCTTTCACATAGCTGCAACTCTCCAGTCCAGTTACTTGTCAATCTTCTCTGTCTCTTCTCTACTCAATTACAACGTTGCTGAATTGAGGCCTAATTAATGATTTATATAGTTTTAGCATGCCCTCTGTGCTCTTAGCATATTGGTATGTTAGACACAGTGCTTGTATATCAGGGATTGCCTTCAAGACTATCCATTGGAATTCCACTTGTCTTCCTACATTGTCCCTAATTTTTCAAAGCCTCGATTTTAAAATTCTGATCTTTTTTCCCAATAATTCCACAGCCTTCCTCTTCTCTATCACTGTAACCTCCCCTCTCCCTATATCCCTGTAACCTCACCACTTCCTATTACTGTAACTTCCCCACTCCCTATCCCTGTAGCTTCCCTCCTCCCTATCTCTGTAACATCCTCCTCACTATCACTGTAACCTCTTGCCTCCCTGGGCCCATAACCTCCCTTCTTATTATCCCTGTAACCTGTCCCATCGCTTTTAGTGTAACCTTTCATCTCCCTATCCCTGTAACCTCCCATCTCATTATCACTGTAATCTCTAGCCTCACTATTCCTGTAACCTCTCCCTCCTTCTCCTAGTAACCTCCCCTCGCTATCCCTGCAACCTCCCCCTCCTATCACTGTACATTCTCCCCACTCCCTATCACTGTAATTCCCCCCTCCTTATCACTGTAACCTCCCTTTGCTCTATGACACTTCAAGATCTGTGTATTCCAATTTTCTGACTTGGAGACTGATGATGCAATCAGTTAACCACCTGAGTGGTGGGAACAACAGTGAGACAATCATAAAACACTGCAGGGCAGAAAGAGGCCCTTCAGTCCATCAAGTCTGTACCAAACACAATCCCACCCTGGCCCCACTCCACATCCCTACACATTATACCCACTAATCCCTCTAATCAATGCATTTTTAGCATGGCCAATCAACCTAACCCACACGTCTTTGGACTGTGGGAAGAAACCAGAGTATCCAGAGGAAACCCATGCAGACACGAGGAGAATGTGCAAACTCCACACAGACAGTGAACTGAACCGGGAATCGAACCCACGACCCTGGAGCTGTGAATCAGCTGTGCTAACCACTGTGTTACCGTGCAACTCAACCACTGTGCTACCAGGTGGTAGCAACAAGGGTGTGGATCCTATTTAAACAAACCCTCAGTGCCATTAATTGCTTTATTACATTAATTACTTTATTGCATTACCTGATGCTGAACAAGTATCTTAAGAGATACAAGGACCTGGAACATAGGGCAGGGCAATCCCTCAATACAGGATGTGGACATAGTGGCCCCTTTTTGAAGTCACAAAAGAGGAGCAAGGTATACTTTTTCAGGAATGTGACAGATGGAGCTCTCCTCCCAGCCTAAGGAGATTTAAGATTGAGGCAATTGAAACAGTGAGCAGAAATGAGGCCTACAGAACAGGCTCCATTACAGAAACAGATTCACTGACTTTATTTCCCATGGCAAGGTAGGCACAAAATTCACTCCTCAGGATAGGTGCCCCTCTAGCAGACACAGCAACTGAGGAGCCTCAGGGCCCTCCCGAATCTGTGAGGAGTGTGTGCCTAGATCACTTACTGAACCCTCAAAAGGGGTCAAAGCCACTTTGCTACTGAGGACCTGCCATCAGCAGAACATGCAGATTCTCACCAACAGGATCAGCTGACATTGGTCATTGAGGTAACAGGGCCTGTTCTCGCTCTATTGTATCCTTGAAGGAAAATTGCAGTCATAACACATAGGAGGGTGTCCAGAAGGAAGGAGGGGCTATATACCATGGAGTGGGAAACTATAGATGTTTTCAGGGTCATCTTCATGAGGAAGTTGAGGAAAACCAGATGGGCAAAGTCTGTAATACATTCATTATGACAGTGTAATGCACTCCAGCCCTTATAGCATACCCAAAAACACTACACTGGAAAACCTCAGCATTGCAGAGACCTGTGCTCCACAAAGCTAGTTTCCCTAATCTCTTCTCACCATTTCCAACACTAAGGCAATTGAAATAACTCCTTCACCATCACCATGCCAAATACACCCACAGCAGAGCTCCAACCAAACACTGTCAAACCTTACGCACGAACTTTCCAGCAGCACAGATAAAGTCACCTTGATAGTTCTACAGAGTGGCACCAAGTAATGATTATGTCACTAGTTTGCCAGAGGCAGTGCCCGAGGCCGAGGAAACTCTGGGCATTCCCTCCCCAAAAGCAGAGAACAGACACAACCTTGCTCAGCTGCGCACAGAAACAAGGAGTCAAGAGTCACAAGAAATGCCATAAGTAACATCCATGATCACACACATCAGTCTCCTCTGAAGTAATGCGCAGTCATGGACTAAGAATAGAAAAGTCCTTCTGGATCATGTGTACTACCGGAGCTCACAACTTTGCATGTCTGGGTTCCCCCATTGAGAAAGTGATTAATCTCAAGGAGAGCCAAATGTAGCTGCAAATCGAGTGCTTGCAGGATCCGCACACTGACTTTCACAGAAGGCATCTGGCACTATGTAACCTTCATCAGTCAATGGTGCTGATGGCACACAAATGTCTCGAAGGAATGCAGTTACACATCAGCTGATCTGAATCTTTCTCTGGAATCTAGATTGCAAAGGAAATAGGGAATGAGAATGAAGGGAAATTACTTTTTTTTAATCCAGTTCAATCAAATCAAGTCCAATTCAGAATCTCAACAAATTGAGACATTTCCGATCCAAGCTGACAAGACAGGGCTCTCACTTCCTGTCTTGGGCTTGATCAACATGATCCACATTGATTGGAGTAGGCACAGCTCCTCTTCCAAGGCTTGACCTCATTTGCATCTTAGCCAAAAGGCCAAGATGTCACTTCTAAAAATTGCTTCAAATGAAGCTAAAATGTAATCTAATGACTTCAACAAAGTACAGCATGTCGATACTACACTTGATGTTAGACAAAAGGCTGAGAAGCGATTATAAATTAAATTAAGGTTCTTTCAATTAATACTAGTACACCTGCCACTGATCTGAGGGTATTCAAATGTACATCCTCCTTCTCATGTAGCTTGGCAATCAACTCTGCTTGTGTCTCTGATAAAACCAACGAATTAGTCATCAAGTTATTGCTCATTGAATGCTGAAATCTGATATATCCTTCCTCTTATCCTCATGTGTCTCAATTTCGTCTCCTCTCCTGACTTATGTAGAACATGTTTTTTTTTAACCACCCACTTCCCATATCTACATCCAAGTATCCGTTAATCAGGTATGAGACTACTCTTCAGTGTGATTGCTGCTAATCTATCATTCTCAAACTTCTATGTTATTAGATATCTCAAAACACATAATTGAGTATGTGGTTATTTAAAGCTAAAGTTATCTAAAAGTCTCCCATAGCCTGTCCATCCACAATTCATTAGTCAGGGGCATGGTGCAATACATTTGCTTGTACGTGTACAGTTCTAACAATATTCAAGAAGTTTGAAACCATGCAGAACAAAGCAACCTGCCTGATGACTGCCCTTTCCACCATGTTCAGATACTGAAGCAGTCCATGTTCATATACAAGATTTGGACAATATCCAGTCTCGGGCTGACAAGTGGTAAGTAACATTCACACAGGTGCCAGGCAATGACCATCACTAATAAGACACATTCTAACCACTGCCTCTTGACATTCAATGGTGTTACCATCACTGAATCCTTCACTGACAACATCCTTGTCGTTACCATTGACAAGAAACTCAACTGGATTCATCACATAAACACAGTGGCTATATGAGCAGGTTAGAGGCTAGGAATACTCAGCGAGTAACTTATTTCCTGACTCCCCAAAGCCCGTCCATAATGTACAAGGCACAAGTCAGCAGTATAATGGAATACTCTCCACTTTCCTAGCTGGGTGTAACTTCAACAACACTGAAGAAGCTTGACATTATCCAGGACAGAAAAGCTCACTTGATTGGCAACACATTCACAAACATCACTCCCTGCTCCACTGACACTCAGTAAGGGCAGTGTGTACAATCTATAGGTGCATTGCAGCAATTCACCAAAGGATGTGGTTAAGAAAGCTTATGGTGTACTGGCCTTCATTCATCGAGGGATTGAGTTCAGGAGTCAGGAGGTAATGCTGCAGCTTTATAGGACCCTTGTCAGACCACACTTGGAGTACTGTGCGCAGTTCTGGTCGCCTCCCTATAGGAAGGACGTGGAAGCTATTGAAAGGGTGCAGAGGAGATTTACAAGGATGTTGCCTTGATTGGGAGGCATGCCTTATGAAGACAGGTTGAGGGAGCTGGGACTGTTCTCCCTGGAGAGATGAAGGTTGAGAGGCGACCTGATAGAGGTTTACCAGATGTTGAGAGGATTACATAGGGTGGACTCTCAGAGATTATTTCCCAGGGCTGAAATGGTCGCGACGAGAGGGCACAGATTTAAGGTGCAGGGAAGCAAGTACAGAGGGGATACTAGGGGAAAGTTTTTCACTCAGAGGGTGGTAAGTGAATGGAATCGGCTGCCGTCGGTGGTGGTCGAGGCGAACTCACTGGGGTCTTTTAAAAGACTTCTGGATGAGTATATGGGATCCAATGGGATTGGGGGTTATAGATAGATCTATGGCTGGGTAGGTTTTGATGTGTTCGGCACAACTTGTGGGCCGGAGGGCCTGTTTGTGCTGTAGTGTTCTATGTTCTGTGTTCTATCCCTAGACAGCATATTCCAAATCCATGGCCGCTTCCATCTAGAAGGACAAGTGTAGCAGATGTTTGGGAATACCACCACCAGCAAGTTCCCCTCTAAGTCATTCACAATTCTTACTTGGAAATATATCGCCATTCCTTTGCAGTCGCTGGTCAAAATCCTGGAATTTCCTCCCCAGCTGCATTGTGGATCAACCCACAACATGTCAACGGCAGTGATTCAAGAAGACAGTTTTCCAACAACTTCTCAATAGCAACTAGGGATGCACAATAAATGCTGGCCAGCCAGCAATGTCCATGTTGCAGGAATGAATTAAATAAAGGTCCTTCACTGCCACTGGCTGAGAAACCTGAAACTCCCTCCTTAACAGCACTCTACGTGTACCTACACCATATCAATTACAATAGTAAAGTAAAAGTAAAGTTTGTTTATTAGTCACAGTAAAGCTTACATTGACATTGCAAAGAAGTTACTGTGAAATTAGTTCAAGAAAGCTACAACCTTTGTTAGGGCAATTAAGATCAGGCAATGAATGCTGGCTTTCCCACTGTTGTACACATTCCATGAATTAATTAAAACAAAACAATATATTGAATTATGTGTTTATGTAAAGGAAAATACTGAGAGAAATGTATTGGGTTCAAATCCTTTAAACAGACTTACAAAGACAGGGACAGTAATATGGTTGATAATTCACTTAATTTGTTATTGAAGGAGCATTAATCTTAAATACCCTAAACACTAATATTGCATACCTCGCATTCATTCTATCTTCAAAACTCTTGCGCATGATGATACCCTCGAAATGTGACTTCTGCAAGCTTCTATCAAATCCCCATGTGCCTTCATTCTCATGATGTTGTGACCAACTACAGTTACCAAAGGGACCCAATATGACCCTAGCTTGAACTTAAGGGAGGTATTTGCACAGCTCCTGTTCTGTGTTAGTGGGCACATCATTCCCCACGAAGGTCATCTCTTTGGTGAAACAACAGCGTTTACTTTTGTTTTGATAAGCAGTATGAGCAGTCTTACTATGGAACATTACCCACATGATAAAGGGTGGTGATTCATTGGTGATATCAATACTGAAGAAAAAAAAACAGCACTGTTGGGAAGGTCTTCACCTAAAACACCTTGGGGCTAATGTCTTGGCATGTTACTAGATCTGTAGAGACGACTTTAAATTAAATAGCAGAGAGAAGGGTTTATGTGAGGCAAGATTTGGAAAGTTAAAAGGACATAGCAATCGCACAGGGTAGCAATAAGAGATACTGTTTGACAGGAAGGGGAAGAGCATAGAAGCGTAAGAGCGTGCTGATCATTCAGATCAGAGTGGGGAAAAATGATAAAAAGACAGAATAAAGACCTCGTTATTTAATTGCCCATACCATTTGTAACCAGATGGATGGATGGATAGCACAAATAAAAGTAACTGAGTATATGATACAGAGATATGGGCCGCGATTCTCCCATCCAGACCCGCAACATTTTTGACGGGTTGGGGTGGGAGATACACGTCACCAGCCTTGTTCTGGGATTTGAGCCGGTGCCGGGAATGTATGCGCATCTCCCAGATCCAGAGAGCACTCGGTGACCAGCCCACACTGGAAACTGGTGGGAAGACAAGTAATTCATTTGAATTTTTTCAGAAGTATTTTAAATGTCATTATCAGGAACTTACCGGCCCTGATTAATCTCCCAGCCGCCAGGCGAACTTTATTCCAGTAGGGTTTAGAGTAATTTACCAGGTTCAGGAAATTAATCTGAGATCCTGCCAGAATGAAGAAGGGGCAATCAGGGCCACCAAGGGGATCGGGCAGCAGGAGTGTGGTGCCCCCTGGGCATGGGCACTCTGGCAGTGCCAGCCTGTGCCCCAGCACTGTCCAAGGGACAAAATGCCCATCGTAGGGAGCATCTCTGCAGTGCCCTATTGTGGGAGGGGCCAAGGGGCAATTGGTGTGGGGGGGAGTATCCCGCTGCCACTCTGCATGGTGATTGGTCTGGGATGGAGGGAGGGAGGGTAGCAATTGGGGTGGGCTGGAGGGATGGTGGTCTTTTAGGGGAAAGCCAGCCTCATGGATGGGGCAGGGGAGTCGCCATTGCTGGGGGGTTGGTTCGCTGGATATCAGAGCTGCAATTGGGCCGTGGTGGTGGCTGGGGGGGGGTGTGGTGGGGGGGAGGGTGGTAGCTACTGGGGTGGGGGGGGGAGAGGCAACCATGCGGGAGTCCTAGGCTGGCCAGTGATTGACAGGGAGACTGACAGATCGGGACCACTGAGCATGCACAAAATTCCAGAACTGTCAGACTCTGATGTGATAATGCTCCGCCTCCCCTAGGTTTTTAATGAGATTCACGAGTGGTACCTCTGCTCAGACTGGGGAGATTGGACTGAGAAGTTGAACTGACGGAACAATCGTGATCTAGAACAATTTTTCTGCCAATTCAGCGCTTTTGGGAAAATTGCCCCAATGATTGCAACATTACCAAAGCCAGGTCCTAAATATTCAAGGGCATTTGACATTTGAGACACACACAAACAAAAGGAAAAGAAGTGGGTTAGCTCTGTTAATAACTGATGAGATCAGCATAGTAGTAAGAAATGGCCTTTAACTGCAAGATAAAGAGATGGATAGTGATATGAATATACAAGTATACAAATTAAAATCAGAAGTAAGATATAGTAAAAGAAAGAAGTCACTGACACGGGAGGAGCTTTTAGGCCTCCTGACAATAGCTACATTGCAGGAAACAGTATAAATCCAGAAATAATATGGGCTGATCAAAAATGGTGGAAGGTTTTAATCCTCATATAGACTGGATCAATGAAATTGTAAAGAAGAGTGAGTTCTTAGAGTGTATTTGAGACAATTCCTTAGAACAATACATTCTGGAACCCTATCCTATAACCAGGCTATTTTAGACCTGGTAATAATGCGATAGCAATAATTAATATCCTCATAATAAAAGTTCCTCTAGATAAGAATGGTCATAACATTCAATTAAAGGGTGAGACATGAGAATCTGAAACTAATGTCTAAAACATAAATAAAGGCAAGTACAGGAGTATGAAAACTGGGTTGGCTAAATTGGGATAGGAAAATAAGTTAAAAGATGAGACATTTGGGAAACAGCGGCAGACATTTAAAGAAGTACTTCATCACCTTTGATAAGATATAGTTCATTGGAAAAGACTCTACCAGAAAGATGAATGATCCATGACTAACTAAAAAAGTTAAGGATGGTATCAAATAGGAAGCAAAGGCATTCACTGCTGCAAAGATTTGTGATGAGTCAGAAGATTTGGGAAGTTTTAGCTAAAGATAGCTAAAAACGATACAGAGGAAGAAATTGGAGTATGTAATATTAACTAAAACAGACAAATATGTCGAAAGAAAAAGTGTTGCTAAATTTCCTCAGAAGATGAGACAAGGGAATTAATAATGTCAAAGAAGGTAATGGTAGAGACTTTGGACTCTGTCTTCATGATTGGTGGCACAATTAGTATCTCAAGAATAGTCCAAAATAAAAAGTTAAAAGGGAGAGAAGAACTTAAAACAATCACAGTCACCAGAGAAAGAGTACTGGAAAAAGTATTGTAACTAAAGACTGGCAAGTCCCCTGGAATTGATAGCCTGCATCTTAGGGCCTTCAAAGAGGTGACTGCAGAGGTAATGGACGCTTTGGCTTTAGTTTTCCAATATCTCCTCAGTTTAGGAAAAGTCCCAGCAGATTGGCAAAAGTAAAAAGGAGGGAGACAAAAATCAGGAAACTACAGTTCAGTTAGCCTAACATCTGGCATTGGGAAAATGCTGAAATCCATTCTCAATGAGATGATAGCAAGTCATTTAGGAAATAGATGGTGCAATTTTTCCAAAGAATTTCTAAGTGTCAAAACTGCGAGAGTGATGGAGTGTTTGGCATCAGTCTCTCAGACACATATGGTATTGCAATCTTTCAATACTCAGTATACTGAAAGAGTCATCATATGGAACACGCCATCATGGAGGCTCCAAGCATGTGACTCCCTCAAGTTGCCTCAGCTCTGTGCCATTAAGTTGATGAAACTTCATTTAAACATTCATAATACACTCACAGCCAGTCACGTCAGGAAGATGGCACCCTGCAGAGCACTCCCATGGAGCTAGGGTTAGAACAGCTTCTGGAGACCATAGAGGCAAGGCAGACCATCTTGTTACCCCAAAAGGGCAGACAACCCAGGAGTCAGGACAGCAATGTGGCCTGGGAATCAGTGCCCATCGCTCCTCACGCCCCAAACCCCCACAACATCTCATGGCCTTACAATTATCAGGCTTTCAATCACCCCCTTTTGCTCAGCAGATAAGATGGGAGATAATCAAAGACAGCAAGACAAGACTGGCAGTGGAGTCCCCGAGTTGCGCCTCTTGACCACATTCAAATCCACTGGGGGACAAAGCTATGAAAGCCATGGCCAACAGTTAGGTCAGTGTGTCTGACAGAAGTGAGGAGCCTCAAAATCTGCATTCATATGACCTTTCTCAAGTCAGTTGCCAGCTGCTTAGATATTTGTCCCTACCTTACACTGAACCACTTATCTTATTTTACAGGAGCAGAACTCGATGAGGCTGGGCTTCCAGGAATCGACACCCTCGTTGCGATCCTTGCTGCGACCCTCGTCAGCACCTCAGAGGAAAGCTCGGAGGAAAGCACTGACCAGTCGGCATTGTCATCACCCACACCAATGTAGATACAGTCACCTCAGTGGGACATGTTAGCAGTGAGGCCTCTGGGGTATTTTCTGGTGAACATCACACAGTCACTGATGCTCATTGGGTAAAGGTAGGAAGGGCTGATGGGTCAGGCAGGCAGAAGTCTCCTACAACCAAGGAAATGGCCTGGCACCAGCCAGCTGCTGAACCTTTGGAAACAGTTCTCCTGAATTTGCCGGAAATGCAGAAATAGATCAAGGGATTGTAGGATGGGGTGTCAACAACATTCCAGCAACTGCAAGGCTGTTTTGAGGAGTTCCACAGTCTTCAGTCACAAGAGATGGTGCCGGCATTGTGTGACACTCAGGCCAACACTGCAAAAGTGGTGACCGCAATGGAAAGCCTTGGGCAGGAAATGGTCCTCATGGGTGAAAAGGTCCAAAGCATGCATGAGAGACTGAGGAACAGACCTCAGGAACACACGGCAGTTATCCCTTGCCCACACTAGTTATTCGGACAGGCTGGGATGGTCCTCAAAGAGCTTGGAGATACCCAAACGCTGCAGGATGTAGCTCTCATGCACCATCCCAGGTGACATGCATATACTTGCATGATGTTCAATGGATGGTCACACACCATTTGAATATTCAGGGAGTGGAAACCTTCGCGATGAATTAAAGTTACTCCCAGATTCCACAGAGCCCACAGGTCAACGTGTGTGCCGTTGATAGCTCCTTGCAAATGGAGTGCCCTGCTAATGGTAGAGAAACCTGCAGCCCAGGCTTCCTATTGGGCCTGGCCCACATTAAAGTGAATGTAATGGTCTGCCCAGGTATATAGGGCACTGGTCATCTTGCGGATGCTCTGTGTGGTAATGATTGGGAAATGTTGCAGAAGTCACCACTCGAGCTCTAGCAACAGATGGCAGCATAAAAGCTGAGGCTGGCATGACCCTCATGACCACCAAGGGTGGATGTCCTCCTGTGCCACGAAGTGCCAGCTCCATGACGACATGACACAGGTGCTGGACTGTCTTCCTACTGAGACACAGTCTGCAGTGACACACAGTATTTGGCAGCCTGTCGAAGAACACTATTGAACTTGAGTCTCTGTCTCCACTAACCTCTAACTGCTGCGCACTCCCCTCCTCATGCTGATGGGTGGCTGTATGCTGCTCCTTACCAGTGGCTCCCTGACCTCCTGCTATGGCCTCAAGCCAGGGTTAACCTTGTCCATCAGCCACCACAGCTGCAATGAGAATGGCTGTCAGATCTACCTGCCCTACCCCAAAATCCATCGCTGCTGAGCATGGGGGTCGGGGGGGTGGGGGGGAGGGCCATGGTGGGGGCGAGAGGGGGCATTGTGGGGTGGAAAGTAAGAGAGTGAAACCATCAGTAAGGTTATCCATCTGAGGCCCCTCAATCCCTCCCAGCAACCCATGTCCAATGACTATTGACATTGCCAACCAGGCGCTATTCCCTTGCCATTCTCCACCTCAATGGGTTGCTAACCACTGCCACATCATTGCCACAGTAATCACAGCCCATGCCTCCCCTTGCTTGCCAAGGCCTCCTGCACAGGTGTACCTTGTCTTCAAATGGTGTGGCATAATGCATTCTGCACCCCAAGTGTAGTTGTGTAGCCGTTGGTGTGTGATGTGAGCCTGTCCCTCCAAATGACCAGTGCTATTCTACCCCCTTCCCCTACATTTGGACCCCTAATACCACAGGCCATTGTTGGCAGCATGTGGCAGACTGGACTCCATGCACTGGTGCTCACATAGAGCATAAGGGTGGCTATGAGGAAGTGCCCATTGGGAACCCTTGAAGCATTAACTTGCTGGCACCCTTGTGACTGTCAGGAGATGGAATCATATCAAAGAGAACACAGCAGAGTCGATGCAATATGAAGGGTCATGTTAATACTTGCAGAGCTCCCTTGATTGGGGTGACAGCTGCCAGACCTGTAGCTTGTTAGCGTTAGTGGGCGTAGCCTGGGATGGAATGTCAGCAGTAGGCCACAGAGCCTGCTCAAAAGACAGATGGCAGGGTAACCATAGTGACATTAGCAGCGATGGAACTTGACCTGGTATGGAACCCCTCAGGATTCATTCAGTGACCAAGGGGAATGGATGGTCCAGACCATCAGCGACTCCCCAATCTATGAAATCCCAGTCAAGTCTGTGCCTGACCAATCCCCCACACCTATGCAAGTCCCCACCCCATCCCGCACCATGGCAACAGCTGGCCCCACCAACTCCATCCCCTACCCTGCACTCTGGAAGTTGGTGTTCAGTGGTACACACCTCTGAGCTCTCCTCCACTGCCACATTTTTAAAGGCCAGTACTAATTGACAGCGGTGTAACGTCACGTGGAAAGATGGGAAGCCTCCGGAAATGCAAACAATTGTGGGCCGAGCTCACTCATGTTATTAAAATCCAGTCAATCCCATATTAATAAGTCTTGAGCCTATTCTGATCATGAAACCGGTTGTTCTATTCAAAAGGGACCAGGAGGATCATAAACCATTGGCATTGGGCAGGAATCCGATTCGTAGCTATCTTCCCAGCTAGCTGCTAGGCACGGTGAGGCGGTAAAATTCCACCTCATAATTCAGTGAGGGAGCTTCAACATGGTTTTGTGAAAGAGAAATTGTTTTTGTCAAATTTGTTGGAGTTTTTTTGACGGTATAACAAGCAGTAAAGACATACCTGTAGCTGTAGTGTAATTGGATTTTCAAAAGGCATTCGATAAGGTGCCATATAAACATTTGTTACATAAGATAATTGCTTGTGGAGCGGGGTAATAACTTTAGCATGTAAAATGAATTGGCTAACAAGAAATGAAGAGTCAGGATAAATGGGTCAATTTCAGTTTGGCAAACTTTAACTAGTGTTTTGATGTTGTTGCCAAAACCTTAGTGAAGTCCTACTGTTACCATATCTTCTTGTCTTACCATCCTTTGATGAGGTTTTGCTTCTTCTATAACAAACCTGAGATAGTCAGTTTAGTTTAACGTGAGAACTATTTATAAAGACCTTAGGGTGATTACATGGGATTAAGAACACAGAGGGCTTGATTTTACCATCAAGTTGCACCTGTTTTGAGGTGCGAAAACTTGGTAAAAGTCAGGCGTGAGGTGAGTAGTGCAATCCATGCCTGCCTCTGTGCCAGTTCCCCCTTTACCGAGGTCTAAAAATGAACACGATCAGGAATGCACTCAAAACGGGCGCGACAGCCATTTAAATGTACTTGCATGGATTTAAATTGATTAAATGAGCTGCACACCCATCTTTACTAGCAATTCCCCCTTTAATACCATATTCACTAATCCGGATCGGCACAAAACAGATATGCTCCATAACAGTCTGATTCGGGTGTTCCATCAGTGAGGGTTTGTGAAGAGGTAAGTGGTAAGTGTCTGATGGCTCTCGCTGTTCATGGGTGTCCTTGCATTACAGCCATTTTCTTTCTCGTGTCAGTGACGGCTCTGTGAGTGTGTGCGAAGCTGTTATTCAGCAGGGTCTCCGATGTCCGACTTGCAGCACGGACCTGGGTCTCAGCAGTGATCCCAGGTCTTGTAGTGCTGTTAGTTGCTACTGCACTCAGCTCAATTCCAGCTGAAGGATGTGTGCAAAGTCCTTGCAAATTGCACAGCTGCAGCTTCTCAACTTTGCAAGGAACTGTGATTTTAGGGAGCATGTGGCTGGGGGAATTGGAGGGAGCTATGATTTTGGGATGCTTGTGGCTGAGGAATTTGGGGGATATGGATAGTGACTGTTGATGGGCTAGGTGCAAGCAACATTCCTTAACCTCATCATGTGTTCCTCTCCATCTCCCCCCACCTCCTTAAGGTGATGAGATGGTTTTTGCGATGCAAGCGATCAATCTTCCTGTTCTTTTGGCTGCTGCTGAAGACGGAAGAGCTAGACAAAGAATTGTGAACACAGGAGGCCCAGACCTGACCACTTGCACAAATAAAGGGAGATGATTACCAGAGGCAGGAGGTGGCTGCCATTCACTCTGAGAGGGGGCGCAGTAGAAGGCGGGAGCAGAGACCCCAACAATTCCATGTACGAGTTTCATTTGAACAGATGTCAAATACTGCGTGCCACCGACGTCTCTGTCTCCAAAAGGAGACAGTGGAACACCTGTACAAACTATTGCAAGACCAGGCGCCTAGGGAGTGGGGGGAGGCACCCACTCTCAGTGGCTGTCAAATTAACAGTCGCTCTGAACTTTTATGTGACTTGGCTCCTTCCAGATCCTCAGCTGAGATGTATGTGGCATTTCCCAGTCAGCTATGCACACACATGTCAAGCAGATCACAGAAGCCCTGTACGCCCAGACTGGGCAGTACATCAAATTTAACCTAGACCAGGTCCATTAGGAAGTCAGGACTGCTGGGTTCGCGGCTATTGTGGCGATGCATAAAGGACAGGAGCCATCAATTTAATCTATGTCACCCTCAGGGCCCCCCTACAGACTCCATGAAGATTCATGAACAAAAAGGGGTTTCACTCCCTGAATGTTCAACTAGTGTGTGACCATAATACGACCATCATGCACATCTGCACAAGATGCGCAGGATGTACGCCAGCTTCATTGTCAGGAGTGCTGATATTTGAGGAATTTGAGGAAGAGCCCAGGCTGCAGGGCTGTCTTGTGCATGATATGGGTTACCCTCTTCAGACATCGCTGAAGGAGCCTGTGAGGAAGGCTGTGACTCAGGTGGAGACCCATATAATGAGGCCCACGTAGCCACCCACACAATAGTGGAGTGGTGCATTGGACTCCTCAAAGTGCGATTCCTGTGCCTAGACTGCTCTGGCGGGGCCCTCCAATACAGCCCAGTGATCTCTTTCTGCGTTGTGATTGTGTGCTGCGCTTTGCGCAATCTGACTCTGCAGAGAGGTGACCTGTTGGAGGAAGAGGAGGAAGATGTGGAGGCTGACCAGCTGGGCGCCACTGGGTAAGATGACCAGCAGGATGAGAAAGAAAAGGAGGAGAGGAGGAGGAAGAGAAAGAACATGCCCTGGAACTCCAATCAAACCCTGGAGGGCTGATAACTCGAATGAGGCACACGAGGGCAGCTAGGGAGGCCTTGATCACCAGGTGGTTCAGTCGCTAAGGGCTTGTGTCTTTGGGTTTCAAACACACACTCCCCACCTAAAATTTCTTTTATCGCCTGCAACATTGTCACACCTGGATATACTGTGTTAGTGAGTTCTTTGGCAGACAGGAGGATGATGACATCATGCTAAGCACCATTTTGATGATTCCCTAGTACAAACTAATCTGACTCCATCTGAGCTCCACATGCACGCTGGCACTTGGGCCCACATCTTTGTAGTGAGTAAGGATCTGAAATGCCCATACAGGCCCTGGGATGGGTGCATATCCCCCAAATCCCTCAGAACATGTAAAACACAACTACAGTCTCCTGGCTTGTACACCTGGAATGGTTCAAGCCCTTCCTTCTTCCTTGGGGTTCCTGTGGGTTCCTGGTTTACTGCATGGGATAGAGATGCTTCTGCAGTGAGCTCCAGAATCCTGGCATCACGTGGCCCTGTCAGCCCAGGAGGACAAAGAACAAAGAATGAAACAGCATGGAAACAGGCCCTTCAGCCCAACGAGCCTGCACCGCCATCTCCATGTTCCCACTTCCACCCGTGATCCCTGTCATCCCTGTCTATGTTTATAGATCTATGCATTACAACAAAATTTGAGACAATTTAGGGAGAACTTGTTCTGCCAATCAGCCTAAGAGCACATCTTTGGAATGTGGGAGGAAACCGGAGCACCTGGAGAAAACCCATGCAAGCACAGGGAGAATGCGCAAATTCCCACAGACACAGATCCAAATCCATGTATCTGCACAGCACAGTGATAGTCACTGAACTGTCATGTTGCCCATCAACTGGTCCAGGTCAAGCGTACACTAATGACGTGAAGCACTAGGATATTCTCGAAAAATCCAAGAGCATTTCTTTTCAGTCCACTTACTCCCTCTTCCAAGTCATTTATGTATATTACAAATAGAAGAGGTCCCAGTACCGAGCCCTGTGGCACACCATTAGAGACCAACCTCCAGCTAGAAAAACACCTTTCCACTATTACTCTCTGTCTCCTATTACCAAGCCAATTACTTATCCATCTAGCTACCTGTCCTTGTATCCCATTAGCCTTGACCACCTACATCCTACCAATGTGGTCGAGCCCTCTGAGATGGCCGCCTGAGTCAGGAGCCACCTGTCAATGGCCACAGTAAGTGCCCTCTGAGATTGGACCATGCACGGCAGCCCCTCAGCCATGACCGTCTGCGACTGAGCTGTGTTCTCATAGGCTGCAGCCATAGCTCACTATGTCTCAGCACTGTCCCACTGGGTCTCCTGCAGACTGTAGAGATACCGGCGTTGGACTGGGGTAAACACAGTAAGAAGTCTGACAGCACCAGGTTTAAGTCCAACCGATTTATTTGATAGTAAACTCACACAGGCTTTCGAGATTCTCCTCTTCGTCAGGTGAATGAGGTGTTCTGGTCTCAGACCTGATGGAGAGGAGAACCTCGAAAGCTTGTGAGTTTATTATCAAATAATTCGGTTGGTTTTAAACCTGATGTTGTCAGACTTCTTACTGGGTCTCCTGCAGGCTCTCAAGCCTCTCAGCCATCAGCTGCAGAATAGCTCAGCGGTAGCCCAATGTGACTTGGCCGTGGCCCTCTGGGACTCAGCCTGTGGTCTGCGGTGACTCAGTCATCGCTTGGAGCCTGCCACACAGGGTGAGGATCCCCGGCCCTACCCTTGCAGTGTTGGCCCAGGAACCATACGACACAGGCAACAGGTGGCCCACTTGGGACTCCCTCCAGAAACCTCAGAGTTGACCCAATGTGGCTGTCAGTTCCTCCAGCAATCCCAGGTTCTGCTGCTGCAACTCCAGCAGCTGAGAGAGAAGTGATCTCAAAAGCCCAGCATGTAGCCTGGGCCAGCTGAGTCCTCACCTCTGGCAGGTCCCATGTAAGAAGTCTGACAACACCAAATTTAAATCCAACCGATTTATTTGATAGTAAATTTTGGATTTAAATTGGATTTAAACCTGGTGTTGTCAGACTTCTTACTGTGTTTACCCCAGTCCAACGCCGGCATCTCCACATCAGGTCCCCATGTGCCAGAGGCCTTGGACATTCCTTCCTCCACCAAATGTACATTATCAGATGTGTCGTGCTCACCAGTGAGTGACCCAGTAGCCTCACCACTAACTGGACCCACCAACATCTCAGTATCTGGTGGAAGCTGATGCCGAAATGGTTCCCCTCAGAAGCCCTTTCACCCATATCCTCCGAGGATTTGTCCGAGCTGTTCTGAACAGGTTTGGCAGGAGCTGCATCAGAGGCCTGTAGTGTGAGCCACGATGCCAGAAGATCCTGGGGCTTCCAGTTCTGTCCCTGCAACACAGGACACAAGGTTAAATGCAAGAGAGAGAGAAGAATCAGGATACAAAACACCTGATTTACTTTTCTCTATTGAACATAGAACAAAGCGCAAAGAAAATTACGTCACAGGAACCGGCCCTTCGGTCCTCCAAGCCTGTAGCCACCAGGCTGTCCATCCGGTTTGTAACCCCTACTCTTCCTGGACCATATGCCTCTATTCGCATCTCTTTTAAGTAGCTATAGACACATCTTAAAAATCATTATCATATCTGCCTCCATGACTTCTCCCACACGGCTTGCAGATATCCACTACCCTCTCTGTGTAAAGAAACATGCCTCATTTTCTTTAAACCTTGTCCCTGATACTCGAAACTCATGCCCCTGAGAAGTTGCCTCAAAGTGAGTGGAGGAATGAGAGGTACTCACATCCTGATGGCAGCCTGACTATGCTGTCATTGACAAGCTGCGTCTCCCCTTTCCCTGAAAGCTCCAGTGCCACTCCTCAAAGAGGGTGAGGACCCGGAGGTCTGCCTCACCAGCCGGTGTCTTTGTCCTTTCATGGGCGTTATGGTCAGTCTTCTTCTGTGGAGGCAGAAGGGGCCATGAAAGAAATGATGGGGTGCCTACTGCAGAGTATCAGGTGATGGCTCTTTAGGGCAAGAGCTGTGGAGCACTTAGGAGGAATAGGAAGGAGGTGCTTGGTGGTCAGAAGCTGGAAGAATGCAGAGCGGGGATGGGAGGATTTGGGGGCGATTTGGAGAATGATGCAAGATGGCCTTCAGTACTCACCCTTGCTGCCCTGATGAGATCATTGACCTTTTACTGGCACTGCTTCCTGGTTCAGGGGGCCAATGGCACTGACTGAGATGGCAACTGCCTCCCAGGCCACATTGCCCACAGAACCCTTGGGTCTACATTCTCTGGGGAAAGAGAGGGCATCCAGTAGCCTGCCCAGATCATCCTCAGAAAAACAGGGGCTGGTCATGCGCATGTTGTCCTATATGTCTGCCTGTCTATTCTTGAGTTTTTAATGGAGCTGCCTCTCGTTAGGGCAATTAGTGCAGGCAGTTTGGCAGTTTCATTCAGTTTACTGGTTAATATTTTGTGGAAGGCAATGAGTACTTGCAGATGTGCTAAAGGGGGAAGTGGATCAGTGCCTCAATGACAGGGGAGAGAAAGAGGGATGTGTCACATAGCTAACAGAGTGCAGAGAAGATGGGGCCTTGTGCGGGAGGTTCCGGAATGGGAGCAAGGGGGATCACTCTGTCTGATTTCTGTAGAACGGAAGGTGGATCTTTCTGCCTGAGATTAGTAGGGGGGATAAGGGGCCCACTCTTTTGTTTACAGATGGATGGTAAGAGGAGAATTAGGGCTGTTTTAAATTAAACCCCCTTCTGTCCATAACAGATTGTTACCTTTCTCTTTTTTTCATTCATTCTTGAAGCATGGGCATCACTGGCTAGGCCAGCATCTATTGTCCAACCCTAGTTCCCCTTAACAAGATGATAGTGAGCCTCCTTCTTGAAACACTGCAAACCATGTGCTGTGAGTTGACCCACAATGCCATTACGGAGGGAATTCCAGGATTTTGATGCAGCAATTGCAAAGGAACAGTGATAGATTTCCAAGTTAGGATGGTGAGTGGCGTTCATTATGTTTTTTTTGCTCCACTCCTGTCACTGTTTTTGCTGAGGAGTATTGATATGTTGGAAAGACTGTGAAAATGGTTCTTGGCCATTTATTTCAAGCACCTCTCACTGTCCCGTCACCCTGGAATTTTAGCTTTTGATCTTTGTCACTGCAAAGTCAATTTGTACATCGGACATCCTTGGTGGGTCACCAACCTGTGGCCTCAGTTTGCGATCAGTGGCCTCCAACAATGCTAAGCTTTTGCCAAGCATGTGTGAGGTACAACTGTCTTCTCATCTTACCATACTTAACAACAATTAGCCTATTACTCTACAACTAGTGGAATGCCACAGGGATCAATGCTGCAAACTCAACTATTTATAGTTTATATTAATAAGGCAGAGATAGCTTTGATGAAGGAGCCAACTGCATTGTGGCCAAATTTGCTGATGACACAAACATAGTGTAGCAAGCAAATTTGACAGAGGATACAAATAATCTACAAAGGCATAAAGATTGTATGAGTGGTGAAAAATAGCATTGGAGTACAATATGGGAAAAGTTGAGATTGATGACTTTGGCAGGAAGAATAGAAAAGCAGAATATAATTTAAATTGAGAGAGACCTCAGAATGCTGCAGTACAGAGAGATAGAATGTCCTTGTAGATAACTCACAAACAGAATATAAATACCATAAGTAATTCAGAGGGCAAATGAAATGTAGCTCCTGATTGCAAGGGGGATGGAATGTAAAAGTCAGGAATATTTGCTGAACTGTACCAGGCAATGGTAAGATTAGACATAGGACAGAGTGTACAATTTTGATCTCCTTAAGGAGGACTATACTACCATTGGAAGTTGTGCAAAGAAGGTTCATTGGGTTGATTTCTGGGTTGAAAGAGTTGTCTTATGAGGAAAGGTTGAGCAAGGTGGGTCCAAACTCATTAGAGTTTAGAAAACTGAGAGATGATCTTAATGAAAGATATTAAATTCTGAGAAGGTTTAACAAGGTAGATGCTGAAATGATATTTGTTGTGGTGGGAAGGAGAACCTCGGATGCAGTTTAAAAAAACAGGAACGGATCTCCCATTTAAAATAGAGATGCGGAGGAATTTCTTCTCTTGGAAGGTTGTTAAGCTTTGTTAGAATCTTCTTCCACAGAGGACAGTGGAAGCTGGACCAGTGGGTGTATTCTGGGCTGAATTCAACAGATTTTGGAAGTCAAGAGAAAGCAGGAATGTGGAGCTGAGGCTGTAATCAGATCAGTCATGATCTTATTGAATGGCAGACCAGACTCAATGGGCTTAATGTTTGTTTGCTATTTATTATGATCTTATAAGACCATAAGATGTAGGAGCATAATAGACCATTCGGCCCATCAAGTATGCTCTGCCATTCATTCATGACTGATAAGTTTCTCAACCCAATTCTCCTACTTTTTCCCTGTAACCTTTGCTCCTCTTACCAACCAAGAACCTAGCTACCTCTGTTGCAAGTACACTCAGTAACCTTGCCTCCAGAGCCTTCTGTGGCAAAGAATTCCATAGGTTCAGCTCCCTCTGACTGAAGAAATTCCTCTACATCTCAGTTCCAAAGGGTCTTCACTCTGAAGCTATGTCCTCAGATCCTTGGATGCTACTAATGGAAACATCTTTTCCACATCCATTCTGTCAACGTCTTTCAATATTTTGTAAGTTTCAATGAGATCCCTCTCATCCTTCTAAATTCCATCAAATACAGATCCAGAGGCTGGAATTTTACCACCTCGTCCATCCCAGAATCGGGTGTGCAAGGCTCGTAGAATGGAATTTTATGTTGGCTTCAGATGGGATTTTACGAGTCTCGCTCAAGCAAGGTCATATAATCCCACACAGAGTCTTCAGATATTCCTCATCCTTAAGAATGTGTATCTGTGTAACTACTGATCCTGATTGTAATAAGGTTCACAAGGCCAAAATCTTCCTTGTGAACACGACGTTAGGAGTTTACAGATCCACTGCTCATCGCTGGCAGTGTTAATAGGTTTCAGTCGAGGCAGTTCTTTCACACTAATAGTGCAGCAAATAGAAGACAAAAAATTACACAGTCTGGAGAGTTCAATCAATAACTTCAAGATTGCATGAGTCTTACTCTGACTACAGGCACCTCTATAATATTTGCTTTCATGAAGCATTATACTGGGGTAAGAATAGTGATACCAACCAGTGATCAGTTGTCCATTCATTTTCCAGTAGGAAGTTTGCCTAAATTACATCGCTTAACCCCTTAGGTTTCTTGTCTGAATATTTCTCAGAAATATATGGTACTTTAGTGTTCTGAGACATATTGATTCACTGATAATTTTTTTTCCCAGAATGCACAAACTCCTATTTTAATGAAGGACAAGTGACTCCTGCATCCCTTGTTGATCTCAAGTCACTCTGAATGCTAAGTTATTTTGGTTTGTAATCTCTTCAGATGTTTTTTCTGAATCCAGACATGTTAATATCTGACTTTCTAGCTGTTAAAGGCTGATGTTAAAACAAATGCTCCTGCCAATCTCTCAGCAATAAATCTGAAACATTGCATGCATGCAACTCAGATCCCATCTTGTCCTTCCTTCCATGGTCTGATATTGGCTAAGCAATGCCTAATTTTGTAATTCTCATCCTTGTTTTCATCCTTTCAAAGCCTCACTCCTTCCTATAATCTTTCGGCGATCTTCTCCAGCTACATAGTGCTGCAAAATGTCTGTGTTCCTCCAATTCTAGTCTCTCGCATATCCCCAATTTTAATCACTCCATCGTTAGTATCTGTGTCTTCAACTACCCAGGCCCTAAACTGAAGAATTTTCTCCCAAAATCCTCCATCTTCACTATTTCTCTTTCCTCCATTAGGATGGTCTTTAATAGTTACCTGTGTGATGAAACTTTTGAACATCTATTCTAATATCTTGTGTGACTCACTGTCGAGCTTTGCTTAAACTTTCCAATGAAGTGACTTGGGGTATTTTACAATCCTACAGGTGCTACATGAATGCAAGTTGTCAATTGTTATTGTCTTCCTTTAGTTTAGCATGTGGAACCCATCTGACATTTGGGTCAATATGGTGTGAATCCATTTTATTTTGATCTCTTATCCTTCTTTATTACCATCCTTTCAATTCAACTCTTGACCCAAACTTCTGCTTCTCAATCATACTACTCCTCTGTTTGGCACCCGACCCGCTTTTCTATAAAAGCTTGGAATATTTTTCTGTGATATAAATACAGATTGCCTTTATTTTTGTGCCCAGTATGAAAATCAGGTCAAACAATTTCAGGCTTGGATTACAGAATTAAGAAACAGATCTCTTTTGTCCCAGATTTGCTATTGATTATTCCAGGATATCTGCAGTACAATGAACTGGTATCATTTTTCAGAAACTCATCTTTTATTTATCTATTGTTAGATTGAGGGGCGTTCACTTAATTATGCAGTATAATAGTCCTATCATGTCTGTTTCATAGTTGCATTTGTCGTCAAGTTGTTGAGACAGGTAGGAAGTTTCTGAAACTGGCTATCTGGAAAAGATCAATCTGTTTGAATTCAGAGTGGAAGTGTTAACTATCGACAGTCATGAATAAGTAAATGAAAGTTTGTCCCAAGTATTGGAATTTTGAAAAGATGTTGTTTTGGGAATTTTAATGGCCCAGGTTTTATTGTCAATTTGCTGCTGCTATTTAGGCACAAACCCCACATGAACGCCCAGTGAGGTTAAACTCAGGAGTCAAAAAGTTGCTACCAGAGTTGTGCCACTTCATTATTAACTTCCTAAGTATTGCTGCTCAGCTCTATCTTTTATTGCAATGAGTGATATTAATTTTCTATGATGTGAATTCAAAATAAATTTGACACTGGCAGTTAAGCCATTTTAAGTTGAAGTAGCCTATTGACAATGAGGTAAGTGTTAGTTAGTCAACCTCTTGGGCACAAGTCTGGAGTTTTATTCTTTCCTGTTATGGATTTGTAACTTCTGTGTAATTTCTGTGGTTTATAATTTGTAATGGTCATATTCAGTGGTAATGAGCAGCAGGAAAGAAGGGCCCTAGAGAATTGGATATAATCTGAAACAAAACATCTTTCGAAAGTTTAATTTTAAGGAACATGACAGGAGAGCTCCAAGCTGCGGTTTGTTCCTTTTGCTCCATGTGGCAGGCTGGCAACAGTTCCGGTCCCCTGGATCAGCATGTGTGCAGGAAGTGTCTCCAGCTACATTTCCTGGAAGCTTGAGTTTCAGAGCTGGAGTGCCAGCTGGAGACATTATGGAGCATCCACGAGTCAGAGAGTATTGTGGATAACACATACAAAGAGTTGGTCACACTGCAGGCTCAGACTCGAGAGGCAGGAAGGGAATGGATGACAGAACAAGAGAGATATGCAGGTAGTGCAGAATCTCCTGTAGCCACTTCCCTGCAAAACAGATACACCACTTTGGATACTGTTGAGAGGAATGATCTCTCTGGGGAAAGAAGCAGCAGCCAAATTCATTGCATCATGGTTGTTTTTTTTTGCAGAGGGGAGAGGTACAAAGTGTGCCAGAGCAATAGTTATAACGGATTCAATTGTAGGGGGAATAGACAGACATTTCTGCGGCTGCAAACAAAACTCCAGGTGGTATGTTGCCTCCCTGGTACTAGGGAACAGAGCAGGTACAGAACATTCTGGAAGGGGAGGATGAACAGCCAGTTGTCATGGTACAAATCGGTACAAATGACATGGGTAGAAAAAAAGGGATGAGGTCCTAAAAGCAGAATACAGGGAACTAGGACGAAAGTTAGGAAATCGTAGTTCAAAGGTAGTGATCTTAGGATTACTACTGGTGCCATGTGCTAGTCAGAGTAGAACTGACAGGATATATTGGATAAATACATGGCTAAACAGATGATGTTGGGGAGGTTTTCAGATTCCTGGGGCATTGGAACTGGTTTTGGGGGAGATGGGACCCGTACAAATTAGATGGGATTGATGTCCTCAGGTCAATATTCAAAAATGGAAGTAGAGAGAAAACAGGGAATTATAGACCAGTAAGCTTAACATCGATAGTGAGAAAAATTCTCAAATCCATTATCAAAGAGCATTTAGAAAGCAGTGGCCGGATCAGACAGAGTCAGCATGGATTTATGAAGGGGGAATCATGCTTGACAAACCTGTTGAAATTCTTTGAAGACATAATTAATAGAGTTGACAAAGAGGAACCTTGTGGTATATTTGGACTTTCACAAAGCCTTTGACAAAGTCCCGCACAAGAGATTATTGTGGAAAATTAAAGCCCATGGGTTGGGGGTAGTGTATGGAGGTGAATAGAAAATTAGTTGGCAGAGAGGAAACAAAGAATAGGAATTAATAGATGCTTTTCAAATTGGCAGCAGTAACCAGTGGACTGCCACAGTGGTCGATGCTGGGACCCCAGCTATTCACCATATATATCAATGATTTGGTTGAGGGAACAGAATGCAACATCTCAAAGTCTGCAGTTGATACCATATTGGATGGGAAGGTGAACTAAGACAAGGATGCAGAGATCCTTCAGAATGATCTGTATAGATTGGGTGAGTGGGCTAATCAATGATTTGAATAAGTGTGAGGCGATTTACTTTGGAAGCAAAAATAAGAAGGAAGATTACTATCTGAATGGCTGTAAATTGGAAGAGGAGAAGACCTGGGTATCCTTGTGCACCAGTCATTGAAGGGTAAGCATGCAGGTGCAGCAGGCGATAAATAAGGCAAATGGCACGTTGGCCTTCATTGCAAGAGATTTTGAATACAGGAGCAGGAATGTATTGTTGCAACTACAATAAGTAGTCTGACAACACCAGGTTTAAATCCAATCGATTTATTTGATAGTAAACTCGCAAGCTTTCAACTCTATGGCCTTTGTCAGGTGAATGAGACTGACGAAGGCCATAGAGTCAAAAGCTTGTGAGTTTACTATCAAATAAATCGGTTGGATTTAAGCCTGGTGTTGTCAGACTACTTACTGTGTTTATCCCAGTCCGCCAGCATCTCTACATCATTGTTGCAACTATACAGAACCTTAATGAGGCCACACCTAGAGTATTATGTTCAGTTGTGTTCTCCTTTTCTGAGGAAGGATGTTCTTGCTCTCAATGGAGTGCAGGAAAGGTTTGCCAGACTGATTCCGGGGATTGTGGAACTGATGTATGAGGAGACATTGACTAGGTTAGGATTGCTTTTGCTAGAGTTCAGACGAATGAGAGGAGGTCTCACAGAAACTTATAAAGTTCTAATAGGACAAGACAGGATAGATGCAGGAGGATACTCTGAATGAGGGAGGGAGTCCAGAACCAGGGGTTACAGGGTGGGACCTTTTAGAATGGAGGTGAGTAGACATTTCTTCACCCAAAGAGCGATGAGCCTGTGGAATTCATTACCACAAGAAGTATTTGTTGCCAAAACATTGCATTTATTCAAGAGGCTGCTAGCTATGGCACTTGCCGTGAATGGGATTAAAGGTTATGGGGAAAAAGCCGGATTAGGCTATTCAGTTGGATGTCAACCATGTTTGTAATGAATGGGAGAACAGACAGAAAAGGCAAAATGGCCCCCTCCTTCACCTATCTTCAATGTTTCTATGTTGTTTGGGTACCTATATTTAAAAAATATTTTATTTTTACTTCTCTCTCTCTTAACCCAATATTTCCTTTCCTCTTTATATACCTGACTTGACAATGAATTCTTTCTTTTATCCTTTTTCATGGGATGGGAGCATCTCTGGCGTTTGTTGCTCATCATTAAATGTCCCTAAGAAGGTGGTGGAGAGCTGCTTTCTTGAACCATTGCATCTGCAGTGCTGTTAGGATAGGAAGTCTAGATTTTCTACCAAGAAGCAATGACAAAACAGCAATATATGTCCAAGTTAGAATGGTGTGTGACTTGGAAAAAGACTTGCAGGTAGTGGTGTTTCTGTACGTTTGCTGTGCTTGTCCTTCAAGATAGTAGCAGTTGCAGGATGGAAAACACTGTTAGTGCTTTGACAAGTTGTTGCTGTGTATCTTATAAATGGTGCACACTGCTGCCACCGTGCATTGATAGTGAGGGGAAGTGATTATTTAAGTGGATGCATGGAGTGTTGGTCAAGCAGGCTGCCTTGTCTTGGGTGCTATCAAGATTTTGAGTGTTGTTGATAGCTGTACTCATTCAGATTGACTGTGATCACACTCCAGACTTATGCCTTGTAGGCAGGAATTGGGAAGTTAGCCACTGAGTTTATTGCTGCAGAATTCACAGTATGAATTCCCAATGTTATCCTTGAGTATTTTATAATAGTGCAGGAACTGACTGGATTATGCCAACAAAAAGAATTAATGGGTTAATACAATATTCAAAATGCTGGTGGAGATAATATGCTTTTTATATCAGGCCTTCTTATCTTGGTGCTTTACCTTCCCAGAATTATAGTTAGCCACAGGAAAGCTGTTGTGAAGACATGAAGGCTATCCTTCTGCTCCTTGTCATCACTAATATTCAACAATCCCCTGCTCATGATGTAGAAGGTGGGTGATGATTTATCACATCTTAACTCTTTGTTTAATTTGCTTCATGAATTTAAATTGGGATACCTTAGGTAGTGAGTGCATGTACAGTTCAGGTTGAATCAAAGGTCTTCCCATTTGCTCTTTTCTTAGTCTGGGTGCCTTTGTGCCCCAGTGCTCGGGAAGGACATACAATCCAGAGTTCATGTTCCTCCAGAAATTCTCGTTGCATGTTCATTTAAATATCATTGGATGAGGAGAGTGTTGGCTCTCCAGATGATAGTCTGTGTGATATTCACATCTGAAGAACAATCATTTTTTTCACATTTGTTCATGGAATGTGGCATTTCTGGCTAGGCCAGCATTTATTGCCCATCCTCGAGGGCATTTCCAAGTTAACCACATTGCTGTGGATTCTGGAGTTACATGTAAGCCAGATCAGGTAAACACAGCAGATTCTTTTCACTAAAAAGAACTAGATGTGTTTTTACAATAGTGGCTTCTGGTCATCATTAGACCTTTAATTCCAGATTTTTATTGAATTCAAATTTCACCATCTGCCATGGTGGGATTGAAACCCAAGTTCTCAGAGCATTACAGTAGATTATTAATCAAGTGACAATATCATTATGTCATGGCCTCAGTAATGTGTTAGAGGACAAGTTGTGTGTTTGAACTGCATCACAACAGTCTCAATTTTCACTTTGTTTCATCTCTCTGCCTGTGTGGTTCTGCTTTTTTTTTCTTACTCCATCTGCATGTAAGGTTCTTGTGGTCTAGAATTTTCTCCCTTCTCATATCCGCTTCCTTTCTCCTTCGCCCTCGATACATCTGTTCCTTTCCTACTGCGCACTGTGAATCGATCTTTGTCATATGATCTATCCACTTCGTCTCCCCTTTGTGCATCCCTGACATTTCTTTCTTTCAAGTTCTGTGGTCCGTCAGTATCTATTTTTTCCTCCTTTTTTTATTATCCTGGTTATCTTTTCTCTCTATCTCATGTCGCTTTTTTTGCCTCCTTGTCTCTGCCTCTTTCCCTCTGCATCTTCATCCATTGCCTGTAGCAATGACCCTCTCTGCTCACCTGTTCCATTGTCTACGTCTCTTTGTAACACTCCTCACCAACCTTGCAATGTTTTTCCCTCTTTCATTCAGTATCAACTGATACAGAATGTATCTTTTCTTTTAATTTAAGATGAAGCTGGCATTGGAAACCATGACATTGCAATTCTAAACGTACTTGGCAACTTTGAGGTAAAGGAGAATGGCTGCGCAGATAAACCCAGTTACCAGCACAACTTTACAAGAAGCTGCAGAGAGCTCAAAGAGAAGTATCACATCACCCAAGGTAAATAGTTTTCAAGAACAACTGAAATTGCTTCATGATGTTCGCAGTCTTGATACAAACTCCATCTCATATCCCATGACAGGGGAAGATGGTCAGGGTAGAATTTAAAGAGTTAAATACATTGAACACAGTCTCAACATACTGCACCAACTCTCTGAGTGACACTTAATGAATTTATTTGGATCAAGGCAATTGGGAAGCCAGATTAAAATTTATTCACTCCCAGTTTTAGGAAATTGTAAGGAAAGCAGGAGCCAGTGCCAGGAAGAACAGATGTGCCCTTCCCCCAGCTATAAAAAGAAGCCTTTAGCCACTCCTCTCTGTGTTACAGAAGACCCTGTGCTTCTTCCAATTCTGGACTTTCTCACCAATTTTTGCTTTGCCCACTTCCAATCACAACTTTTCAACAATTTGCCAATACCTCCCCTACCTCAGATAATAGGTGTCTTCCTCACTCCACAGTTGCTCCTATGTTCTGATTATAGGTCCTTCCACCCTCCCAACCATAAGCTTTCCACCCCTTCTGATCACAAGTATCTACCCCTTCCAATTGTAATTTCTCCCTCTTCCAATTGTAACCTTTTCCTGCTTGCAATTGTGAGTTTCTCCCCACCTCAATCTTGGGCCTCTCATCCCTATCAATCATTCCACCTCTTCCTGCCATTTCTTTCCCATTTCCATTTCACAAGCCTCTGTCCACCGCCACACCCCACCCCCCCAAACACAGATTCCATCTTGCCTTCTGGTTGCTGTTAAAATCCCCATCCCCAATTATGGCTGTTCAGCGATGAGTCTCTTTCTACCCATTCCCAATCTCAGCCTCTTCCCCACCATTCCAATTCTTTAACAAATCCACCTGACACTCCTCAGCCTCTTGCGATCAGGGATCACCCTCCTTCTCATCATAGGTTTTCCACCCACACTTAATTCATGAATCTCCCTGGCCTTCTGATAGGTTAGATAGATTAGTCATGGTAAATTAATGGGGTTATGGATGTTGAGGATGGGCCAAGGTAAGATACTCTTCTGGGGAGTTGGTGCAGACCCAAAGGACCAAATGGCCTCCTTCTGCACTGTAGAGTTTCTATAGTTCTATGGTTTCCAAGAGCTCTGTTTATTTCCTGCAACATCCAGGCTTCTGGGAAGAAATTGCAACTGAAAATGAAGGTCATACTATGAAGATCAGAAGGCCTCTACATCTTTGGGTTTCCTGCCTGTTTGATCAGTTAGACCCTCATTCATACTCATGCTTGCTGTAATCATTGGGATAATATCTCTGTCAATATAAAATTCACTCAGAATTACACTGACGTGTCCTCTGAAATGTCTCCAAATCCTTAGATCAAATCATAGACATTACTTGTATCATTTTCTTCAACATAGAATTAAATCTAGAAAATTGAAGCAAGGGAAAAACACAAAGAGTAATATAACGTGAAGTCCAGTTCACCGTAATTTTGCTAGTCAGAATGAACAATAAACTCTGGGAATTTGGTGACTGAGGGAATTTGGCTCAGTGAGGGAGGAGGTGCTCATCTGATAGAAACAGTGCAGAAGAAGGCCATTTGGCCTATTGTGTCTGCACCTACTCTCTGACAGAGTATCTTATCCAGACCCTTTTCCCCAGCCTATCCCTGTAACCCCACACATTTACTGGGGCCAATCCAAGAAACCCACACATCTTGGGTCATTAAGAGACAATTTAGCATGGCCCATCCAGCTAACCTGCGCATCTTTGGACTGTGGGAGGAACCCAGAGCACCTGGAGAAAACCCATGCAGAAAAGGGGAGAATATGCAAACTCCACTCAGACAGTGAGTCAAGACTGGAATTGAACCCAGGTACCTTGGAGTGTGAGAGAGCAGTGCTAACCGCTGTGCCACAGTGCTGCCCATCTTTGATAGAATGAGGAGAGGCCTGAGAGTGGAAGCTGGAGATCTGGAGTGAAATTCAACCATTCTGCCCACCATGGGAATCAGATCAGGTGAGGAGTGGAGCATGGAAAGGTCCGTTAACCTCAGGCGGGATTGGGGTATGTGAGACATAAAATCCTGACTCTGAAGTTCAGAGGTGTTAATTAAGTAAGCTGATAGGTGATGGGTCAGCAAGATTAAAAGTTTCTTTGCTTTCTAACCAGTGCAGTATGTAAGCTGGAACTGGGTAAATAAAATACGGTACTAAATTTACAGCTTAACTGGTTAATCCATTGCATGTAACTACAAAAATTTTTGAATAAAGACTACAAATAAATACATAAAGTCACTGCAGAGATATGGCAGAATAAATTGTGTGTCTGAACTCCAAAGTGTGGAAGTTTTTAGATGGTGAGATTAAAGGGAGAAAATATGTTTCCAGTAGATATCTCCATCTTGGATCTCTCTGGCTTAGAGTCATTAAGTCAGGGAGTTCAGTATAGACTTGACACATAAAGGAAGGAAGAGGCTGTGTACAGTTTTGTCTAGATTTTAGTTAAATCCCAATAAAAAATACATGTTCTGGAAAGGGAGGGAGTGATTTATAGGAAGCTAGATAGTGAGCATTCAAGAGAGGTTGAGAAGGACAGCCCCTGGATACTGTCACTCTCAAACATATAATGTTCTCACTATCTGTGAGGACAAGGAGAAAACCTACAGACCCTACAGTCACAATACATGAAGACACCCTGTCTCAGAAAACTGTTCAAGGTGGGGGAGAACAGAATGGAAATGTGGTAGTAATAGGTGATTTCATATTTAGTTGGATAGATAACATTCTCCGCAACAAAAATGAAAATCTCAGATGATATGATGTCTACCTGGTGCCAGGATTAGGGACATGTTGCAGCTAAGATGAACATTGAAAGGGACAGTTCCATCATTGCAGCCCATGTTGGAATAAATGGAACAGGGAGGAGGTTCCACTGATAGCAAATACCAGGAGTCTGGCTCAGAATTCAAAAGCAGAACCTTGAAACCAATAATCTCTGGATTATTGCTTGGTCCACCTGCAACTTGGCAAAGGCGCAAACACATCGGGGGAATTAAAGGGTTGTGTGGGAAAGAAGGGTTCCTTTTCTTGATATTGGCATTATTTCTGGGCAAAGAGTGCATTGTAGCAATGGAATGAGCTCCATCTGAACCATGATGGGACCCATACCTTAGTAAAGAATAAATGGGAAGTTTGGTGAATCGGTTAATTGGACAGCTGGCTCATGATGCAAAATGATGCCTACAGTGTGGGTTCAATTCCTGTATTGGTTAAGGTTATTTATGAAGGCCTGCCTTCTCAATTTCGCCCCTTAGTCCAGAGAGAGAATGTCCAGGATGCGTAGAGTCCTTAATTATGATGGTTGCTTTACTGAGGCAGCAGGATGTGTAGACAGTGTCCTAAGGATTGCCGAATCTGTAACAGATTGAACTAAAGCATTGTTAGAGAGTTTAAAAGAATTAAAATAAAGTTTTAGCAACATAGAATGAGAGTAAACATAGAATTAGAAGATATGCTGGACACAGCTTGCAAAAAGTCACCATGCCCAGGCGCCATCTTGGATCTTGAATGAAAAAAGGCTGAATGTTAGCAAAACATGAGTGCAGGAGAGCACAGGGAAGAGTAAATTAAAGGAGAACATTGAGTGGAACAGAATAAGTTGTTCTGAAACAGGAGTCTCAAAGATTTTTGAACATGAAGTTGATGGAATCCTTTTAAATTGCACAGTACCTGTAATGCACAACTAGAGGACAGAAAACGATCATGTTTTGGAAAGCATTAAACATAGGCACCTAGATTTCTTGAGTTAGCTGGGTACAATACGGAGGGAAATTGGGCAGGGACAATCAATAGCTTCATATAATTGTTTCTTGCACTTACATTAACTGAAAGATTTGGGGCATTCTAGAAGTGTAAAAGTTACTTTATGCATGTAAGTTCTTTCTTATGAGGACACCTCTGACTGATTTCTTAGAACTTATTTCATATGAAATTACTAGTGTCAAATTGTCGGGAAATCGTGAAAAATCAAGGAGATTCAGTCATCTTGAATGTGTTCTGCTGCGTGCTTTCATGAAAAAAGCTGTTCAAAATAGGAAATTGTGCAGTGGTTGAGTCAGTTTAGCTAGATTGATGAAACTAGAGCTTTTGATCTGTTGACGAGCCTAGTAACCCTGTAAAAAATGTTTATCTAAGGCAAAAGTGGAGAAATAAATGTCAGGAGTTTGACTAAGTTTAGAGGTTCAAAGGAAGATGTGAGTTGTGAATTTTACAATTACATTCTGAAAGCTGGATTCACAAAATGAAGGTAATTAAGAATGATATCTGAAAAGGTTATTTCAGATAAGGGAAGATCAAAAGGGAAACATTACATCAGAAACAATTTCAACTTATGCAGGTTAACGTTTTTTGACCTGAGCTCATAACAGGACACACTGCCTTAACCCCTAGCAAGCTGTGATTATAAAAAAAGCCTGCTTGAATGACCAGTTGTTCTGCCTTTCATCAGAAACAATCCCAGAAGATATAAATGCCTTGTGTGGTAACGGTTACTGGATTTTGCCGACAGTTTTATAAACCGATAGGGTGTTGTTGGGGAGATTAGCTCTAAAGATAGGGAAATAAATTTGGAGCTGGGTAAATTTCAGAATATTGTGTATATCTATGTGGAGAATTTTCCAATCCCTCCGCCATGAAAATTGTAGCAAGCGGGGGTGGACCATGCAAAGATTTATTGACCCCGGGTGGGGTTTTCCGATTTGAGGCAAGTGCGGCTGGAAAATCCCACCCATTGAGTTAATTATGTGTATCTCTATTAACTATTAACAATTTCTGGTTGACTTTCTTGTGTTTTCATTGTTGAATAATTTTTTGTATTTAAAATCAGCGCAAGTACACCCTTCTCTGTTTTTTGCATATTTCGTCATATTATACTAAAAACACATGAGAACAGTTTTCCTTCTGTGATTTGCAGTACCATTTAACATCAACTGTGCTCTGAACAGTCTCTACTCGGACCTTCCCACCTGATTTTTCTATGTGTGATTTCAGGAACAATCACAGCAAACTCTCCTCCAATAGGTTCTCCTTGTTGTCAATGGTAGTTCCAATCATATAATGTGCAGAGTCGTTTCTGCTCTCCAACATTTTGATTCAATTTATTTGCCTAATCTTACACTTTCACCATAGATGGTATTCAACTCTTGATGAGCAGCAATGGTGAACTTTACCATGCCTATTGTGACATGACCAGCAATGGAGGTGGTTGGACTCTTGTTGCAAGCGTCCATGAGAACAACATATATGGGAAATGCACCACTGGGGATCGCTGGTCCAGCCAACAAGGGAATAGAGCTAATAATCCAGCAGGAGACAAGTCATGGACCAACTATGTGACATTTGGCTCACCAGAAGGAGCAACAAGTGATGACTTAAAGGTGATAATGTTTTGTGAAATCTCTTTGCGTAAAAAAAATTATGGTTCAGAACGGCTGATGTTAATGGAATAGGATAGAAGCAGAGTAGGCAGAGTGGAAAGAACAGGAAGTCTAACTGGAGGAATTGAGGATGGCTTGTAATTGAAGAAGAAGTTTGAAGTTCCCCATTCAATTTCATAGCCCAAAGAGGAAATAGGTTGGGGCATATTCCAATTGCTTCTTGTAGTCTAGTTGCTTTATTCATTGACTGCCTCTTAGGAAGAGAGGTTGCACAAAAAAATTCCCTTCTATTTGACTTCTGAAATGACAGTGCGGATGGGAGTGTTGCCCCAAATCCACTGCTTACTAAAGGTCATTATTTGAATGTAAACAACTTATGTTGTAACACAGGCTTCAAGGTATTCTGAAGAAGTAAATGGCCCCAAAATTAATTAATTAAAACAATTTGTATTTTTATCACATGAAATAGAAAGAAAATTGAAACCTTCCTGGGGGTTAGGAATAAGTAGTTTCACTAGGACTAGTTCTGTTCATGCTATTAACAAGTTGAAGGGGGGAAATCATCCTTGTACCGATATGTAACTTCCTGATGACGTTGAACAATACGACCAAGAGGTAGTCCAAGTGAAATTGATAATTAAACGGATGCACTAAGGAAGTGCAGATGGCTTTTCTGTTCTTTCTTAGTGCAGAGAAACCTTAGTTTAGCAGTTCTAGAAATTGGAAAAATAAGTACAGAGTAACTGAAAGGGAAAAGGAAATGAATTAATCAAGAAGAAAAGATGATCCCGATATGTAAGTACTGATCTCTGACTGAAATAATCTTACTTGGACTGGACCAAATTTCACTGTAAAGTGCAAAATGTTTTTTAACAATAGATCATGAGATTTTACACATGAACACTTCCTTAAAAAGACACTGAAGTGCTGGAGAGCATTAAGGCAGAATTTCTGTAATGATTCTGAAATTCAGGAATTCAGTATCACAAGATTCATCAAAATTGATTTGTTTCCACAGGACAAAAGAAGGTGATATTGGAGTAAAACTGTTAAAATGTTCAGTGGAAATCAGCCAACTTGGATTAAAGGGCAGAATGGGGGCAGCAGACTGGCACTATAGCACAATGTTTAGCACTGTTGCCTCATAACACCGGGACCCAAGTTCAATTCTAGGCTTGGATGATTGTTGGAGTTTGCACATTCTCATCATGTCTACTGGGCTTCCTCCAAGTACTCCAGTTTCATCCCATGTCCAAAGATGTGCAGATTGGGTGGATTGGTCATGTGACATTGCCCCTTAGTGGCCTGGGATGTGTTGATTAAAGGGATTAGTCACAGTAATACTCCACATTAAGTTACTGTGGAGTAAATTAATCCTAATCCAATCAGGCTACTGAGTGAGTGGGGCCTGGGTAAGATGGTCTTTCGGAGAGTCAGTGCAAACTTGATGGATTGAATGACCTCCTTTTCCACTGTAGGGATTCTATGGTATATAAGATCTGGACAAAATGAATAAGCCTGGAGAATGGAGAAGAGCAAATAAGGGAAGTGCAAAAGCACAGTACTACAGGTGCTGAGAGGTAACAGTGCTAATCACTCCGCTGTCGTACCACCCCACTCAGGGGTAGGTGTAGTCAGAGCCCTCTCCCAAACATCTGGTCATGGGGGTGCATTGTAACATTTCAGTGTAACCCAAATTACCTTTTCATTCAATTGCTTAGAACACTATTGATGCACTTAAACTATTTTCTAGCTGCCTCCTCTCGATTGCTGCAAATATGTGTTTTTAATGAGTCCAAGGCGCTCTTGGATTGCATCATCAAATAGTTAGTGGGCACTCTGAAAACTTCATCAACCTATAATATATCAGGTCAACACACAATAAGCAGAATTGCTACTGGCAACAAAAATCTTTTGAGAGGGTGCAGAAAAAGTTTACAAGAATGAGAAACTTTGGTTGAAAGGACTAATTGAGAAGTTAGGCTGTTATCTTTGGAGAAGAAAAGATGGGAATGAGATTTGATGGTGATGTTGAAAATCATGAGGTATCTGGTCAGAGTAGATAGAGAGAAACTGTTCCCATTGGCAGAAGGCGTAAGAACCAGGAGACACCAACTTGAGGTGATTGGCAACAGAAGCAACATGAGGAAAGCCTTGTTCTGTTTGAAACTGGAATATGCTGCCAGAGAATGTGATGGTGGGAATGTGATTTGATTGTGGCTTTCAGAAGGGCAGTACAGTGGCACAATGGTTAGCACTGCTGCCTCACAATGCCAGGGATGCAGGTTCAATTCCAGAATTGTGGGTTTGTGTCGTGGTTCTCCATGTGTCAGTGTGACTTTCCTCTGGGCACTCCGATTTCCTCCCACAGTCCAAAGATGTGCAGGTTAGATGATTGGCCATACTAAATTTCCTTGAGTGTCAAAAGATGTATATGTTAGGTGTGTTAAACATAGTAAAAGTGCAAGTTATGAGGATAGAGACCTAGATGAGATGTGCTTTCAAAGAGTCAATGCAGACTTGAATGGTCTCCTGCTGCGTTATATGATCCTATGGAATTGGGTAAACATCTGAAGATAATAAATATGATAGCTTCTGGTTGAAGGATGGTGGAAGGGGCCAAGCTGATTTCTTTTTGCAGAGAGATGGCATGTATATGATGGGCTGATTGGCCTCATTCTGTGCCATTAATCATCCTGTGATTGGACTCTCAACTCCATATTGTGCAGCAATAAGAGGTTGCTTTTAGTTTCCCATGTTTTTTGATGCTCCTGAACTCGCCTTACATCCATACTGACTGTGTCTGTTTCCAAACAGAACCCAGGTTACTACGACATAACAGCTTCAGACATATCTGTTTGGCATGTGCCCAATGACACACCCATAAAGAACTGGAAAGGTGCAGCAGTTCTTCGGTATCACACTGAAACTAACTTCCTACAACACCACGGGGGAAATTTACAGCAGCTTTTCAAAGTAAGTGCTTCAGCAATTCTTCAATTTCATTGCAACATTTGAAAAATGAGGTTTTGCCATGGAGTGAAATTGGCAAATTGATCTGGTTATACTGTTTAGTTCAAATCACCAATAACATTTACTTGCATTAACTCAAACTTAAAAATTTTCCATGAACTTGGGCAAATGGACATCCTAAAACAGTAAGATTTTTTTCCCATTAAAAATATTCCTTGATGTAAATGTGATAAATTATGGTAGTTTATTAATACAGTTGAATGTGTTTTAATTTTTTAAATTAGTATCACAAATAACAGGATCTTGATCAATTGAGCCAGTGGGCTAATGAATGGCAGATGGAGTTTAACTTAGACAAATGTGTGGTAATGCATTTTGGTAGATCGAACCAGGGCAGGACTTAGTCTGTTACTGATAGGGCATTGAGGAAGAGTTGTAAACAAAGAGACCTAAGGGTACAAGTTCATCGCACTTTTAAGGTAGAGTAATAGGTGGACAGGTTGGTGAAGAAGGTATTTGATTTGCTTAGTTTCATTGATCAGAACATTGAATACAGGAGTTGGAGGTCTTGCTGAAGTTATAAAAGACATCGCTAAGGCCACATTTGGAATACAGCGTACTGTTCTGTTCACCCTATAGAAAGGATGTAATTAAACTAGAAAAAGTGCTGCAAAGAGTTACTTGGACGCTACTGGGATTTAATGAGTTGAGTTAAAAGGAAATGCTGGATAGAGAGGTTTTTTTCCTGGGAGCATAGGAGACATAGGGGTGAATGTATAGAGGTTTATAAAATAATGAGGGTATGTAGATAAGGTAGACAGTCATTTTCTAATGGTAGGGCAGTAAAAAACTAAAGGGAATAGGTTTAAGGTGAGAGGGGAGTGATACAAAAGGGTCCAGAAGGGCATTTTTTGCACAGAGAGTTGTGAGTGCCAGGAATGAGCTGCCAGAGGTAGTAGTAGAGGCGGATACAATTTTGTCTTTTAAATAGCATTTAGACAATTACATGATTGGTAGAGAGGAATATGGGCTAAATGTGAACAATTGGGACTAGTTTTATGATAAAAACTGGGCAGCATGGACAAGTTGGGTCAAAGAGTCTGTTTCCATGCTATAAATCTCTGATTCTAAGTAGGTTTTTATTAATACTGCAGTGCAATTACTGTGAAAATCCCCGAGTCACCACACATTCCAACGCATGTTCGGGTGCACTGATGGGGAAGTTAGCAAAGTTAATGCACCTACCTAGCATATCTTTCCGACTGTGAGAAGATACTGAAGCACCCAGAGGAAACTCATGCAGACAATGTGCAAACTTCACACAGCAATCACCCAAAGCTGGAATCAAATCCAGGTCTGTGCTGTGACGCAGCAGTGTTAACCATTATGCCGCTGTGCAGCCTAAGCATTTTAATATGAGTATCCATTTCTTCTTCTGCAGGTAACAGAGACAATCACTTTTAAACATGGGAACAGAGTTAGGTGCAGTCCATTTGGGTCTTTGAACCTGCTCCACCATTCAATCAGATTGTGGCTGATCTCGCCATGGTCTCAACTCCACTTTCCAGTCTGTCCCATAACTTTTGTCTATCAAAAATCTATTCATCATAGCCTTGGATAAATTTACTGACTCATGCAGGATCCAGTGTTCCATGAGGAAGAAAATTCCACAGTCTAATGACTCTCTTTTGAGGAAGAAATTCTTCTGATCTCCATCTTAAGAGGCAGACCCCTTATTTTAAACTGTGCTTCCCTCATTCTAGTTGCCCCTACAAAATGAATCATCCATTAGGATTCCACCCAATCACTCTACTCTGAATCTGATAGTATTCTAAACTCCAGTGGGTATAGATCTAAACTGTTCAACCACTATTCAAAAGATAAGCCCTTCATCCCAGGAATGAGTTCAATGGACCCTATTTGAACAGCTTCAAACACATTTATATCCTTATTCAAACAATGGGAGCAAAACTGCACACAATACTCTAGGCACGGTCTCACCAAGGTGCTGTACAGTTACAATAGAAGGAGTTGCTTGACTGGGGGAGAAATTGCAAAGTTAGGAGAAAGATGGAGAAGTGGGCACAGGAAGAGAAGGGTCATAGGAAGCAGGACAAGTCTATCATGGTGGTCTTTCAATCTGTGAACAATATGCTCCATTTCAGCGATATCCTGTAGAATACAACAGAGGGAAATGCCCAGATGATAATGGACCTTCAAGTCCCATCAGTTATGACTTTGGCAATGCGGACAAGATAAGAAGATTTTATGGGCCTAATACACACAGTAAGTGCAAAATGTTCTCGTTGCTCTAGCATTAAAGTGTGCAGCCTTTAAAATGATTCCCTACAGCTCTGCAAAGTATTTGAAAAAAACAAAGTGGTTCTATTATCTTCAGAGGATCAGCCACACAATCAATGTAAAAGTCACAGGCATAGTAAATAACTTTCAATTGGCCATTACAAAATTTGCCGAAGAGAATTTAACGAGATTGACATTTGGCCATATTAACTACAATTCTCCCATTATGTTTGGTGGGTCAGGGTGGGAGATGCGCATCATTGGCCTTGTTCTGGGATTTGCACATGCACCGGGTAAGTATATGCACCTCCCAGAGCCAGCAGGCCAGACCACACTAGAAATTAGCGGGAATGCAGTTAAGTAATTTGAATTTTTTAAAATATGTTTTAAATATCATTTGAACCTAATTATTAGGAACTTACAGATCCCAATTGAATCTCCCATTTAGAGAGGTGCATTTCATTCTGGCGGGATAGAATAGCTCCCCATGTTCAAGGAACTAGTGGGAAACCTCACTGGAAGGAAGAGGGTCAATTGGAGCCCCCCGGGAGGTCAGACAGTGGGAGATGTTGCCCCCTTGATGGTGCACCCTGTCAGTGGAAGCCTGTGCCCCCAGCACTGCCCAAGGGGAAAAGGCACATCATTGGCCTACTATTGTAGGCAGATCTGGGGATGATTGCTGGGGTTGGGGGTGTCCTCTGCAGACAAGATTTGGTTTGGGGTCGAGGGAGGGCAGCGATTGGGATGGGTTGGAGGGTTTCATCTGGGGGAGGACCTCAGGGGGTGTCAGCAGGTGGGAGGGGTTTTGGCAGCGTGAGGTGGGTGGGGTGACCATCAATTAATATATTCTTTCCCAAATTTCCAATCCATCTTGTAGTCCATTTTTTTTCAGAGAGAATGGCTCTTGTTTTTCTAACTTCTTGACCTCCTTCCGAATATGAGCTACCAGATTGGTGATATTCTCTGAAATATCTGATATGTAGGTGCAGCATTTTGATCCAATCCTCCTTTTGTTACAAGAACGAAGTCCAACGTCATCCCATTCTGTAACACAACTGTACACATTGTTCTCATTGTATCATTGATAAAACTGTGTCGTTAGCTACCCTTTCTAAGATATAAACAATATTTTCCAACTCCATTATCAGTCTTACATGTGAATATCCTAGCACCATTATTCCAAAGAAATAGTCTGTGCCCACTGTAGAATATCGATGTCTGGTAGTTTTCTCTGGTAATTGATCATACATAGCACATAGAACATAGAACAGTACAGCACAGTACAGGCCCTTTGACGTTCAATATTGTGCCAAGCTATGTCCAAAGCCAAGACCAAGCTATCCCACTCCCTATAATTCTGGAGTGCTCCATGTGCCTATCCAATAACCGCTTGAAAGTTCCCAAAGTGTCCGACTCCACTATCACAGCAGACAGTGCATTCCATACCACAATCGCTCTCTGAGTAAAGAATCTACCTTGGACATCCCTCCTATATCTCCCACCATGAACCTTATAGTTATGCTCCCTAGTAATAGCTACATCCACCCAAGGAAATAGTCTCTGCACGTCTGCTGTATCTATAAACTCTATTAAATCACCTCTCATTCTCCTCCACTCTGAAGAGAAAAGCACCAGCTCCCTCAACCTTTCCTCATGAGACCTACCCTCCAAACCAGGCAGCATCCTGGTAAATCTCCTCTGCACTCTCTCCAATGCTTCCACATCCTTCTTATAGTGAGGTGACCAGAATTGCACACAATATTCCAGATATGGCCTCACCAAGATCCAGTATAGTTGCAGCATAATGCCACAGCTCTTAAACTCAAACCCCCTCTTAATAAACACTAACATACTCTAAGCCTTCTTCACGACTCTATCCACTTTAGTGGCAACCTTCAGAGATCTGTGGATATGAACACCGAGATCTCTCTGTTCCTCCACATTCCTCAGAACCCTGCCATTGACCCTGTGATTCACATTCAAGTTTGTCCTACCAAAATAAATCACCTCACACTTATCAGGGTTAAACTCTATTTGCCACTTTTCTGCCTAGCTCTGCATTCTATTAATGTCTCTTTGCAGTCTGCAACAGCCCTCCACCTCTTCCACTACTCTACCAATTTTGATGTCATCAGCAAATTTACTAACGCATCCTTCAGCCCTTCTTCCAAGTCATTGCTAAAAATCACTAATAGGAGAGGACCCAGCCCTCTGGTCCCTATGGTGAACTATTGGTAACTGGTGGCCAGTCTGAAAATTTTCCCTCCACCATCACCCTCTGGCTTCTATGAGACAGCCAGTTATTTATGCAATCGGCCAAATTTCCTTCTATCCCACACCTCCTTACTTTCTTCATGAGCCTACATGGGGAATATTAACAAATGCCTTACTAAAATCCATGTATACGACATCATCTACTCTACCTTCATCTACAAACTCAGTTACCTCCTCAAAGAATTCAATCAAATTTGTGAGGCAGCATTTACCCCTCACAAAACCATGCTGACTATCCCTGATTAAACTGCATCTTTCCAAATGGTCATAAATCTTATCTGTCAGGACCCTCTCCATTAACTTACCAACAACCGAAGTAAGTTAACTAGCTTATAATTCTCAGGGTCATTCCTATTTCCTTTCTTGAAGAGAGGAACAACATTCGCCACTCTCCTGTCCTCTGGCACAATCCCCCTGGACAGTGAAGACCCAAATATCAAAGCTAAAGGCTCTGCAATCTCATCCCTTGCCTCCCAAAATATCCTATGATGTATCCCTTCAGGCCCAGGGAACTAATTGACCCTCAGGTTTTTCAAAATTGCTAATACATCTTCCCTCAGAACATCTACTTCCTCCATCCTATCAGCCTGTATCACACACTCATCCTCAAAAACATGGCCTCTCTCCTTAGTGAATACTGAAGAAAAATATTCATTCAATGTCTCGGCTCTATACACAAGTTACCACTACTATCCTTGACTGGCCCTAACCTCACCCTGAAATTCTTTTATTTCTCGCATAAGAGTAAAAAGCCTTGGGATTTTCCTTTATTCAACCTGCCAAGGACTTCTTATGCCGCCTCCTAGCTCTCCTAAGCCCTTTTTTTCCTAGCTACCCTGTAACCCTCATGGGGCCCAACTGAGCCTTGTTTTCTCATCCTTACATAGGCTTCCTTTCTCCTCTTGACAGGACATTCAACCTCCCTTGTGAACGATGGTTCCCTCACTTGGCCATTTCCTCCCTGCCTGACAAGGACATACCTATCAAGGACACGCTGTATTTGTTCCTTGAAAAAGCTCCACTTTTCATTTATGGCCATATCTGACAGTTTCTGTTCCTACCTTATGCACCCTAATTCTTGCCTAATTGCATCATAATTACTTCTGCCTCAATTATAAACCTTGCCCTGCCACGTAACCCTATCCCTTTCCATTATAATAATGGAGGACACCAAATTGCAGTCATTATCTCCAAATTGCTCTCCCACAAACAAATCTAATATTGACCCGGTTCATTACCCAGTACCAAGTCCAATGTGGCCCCTCCGCTTGTCGGTTTATTCACATATTGTGTCAGGAAACTCTCCTGCATACACTGTATAAAAAATGTCCCATCCGAACTATTCCACCTATAAAGTTTCCAACCAATATTTGGAAAGTCACCCATGATAACTCTCTGTGACTTCCGCATAATCTGCTTTGCCATTTCCTCCTCCACATCTCTATTACTATTTGGGGGCCTATGGAAAACTCCTAACAATATGACCGATCCTTTCCTATTTCTAACGTCAGCCCATATTATTTCAGTAGACTAGGATGGACTCGAATAGCACGAGAGGTCACGGGCTTAGGGTGAGGCGGGGTAAGGTATAATTTGGATGCTAGAGGGAGTTTTTTCACACAGAGGGTGGTGGGGGTATGGAATGCGCTGACAAGTAAAGTGGTGGAGGCAGGCACTCTGGAGTTATTTAAGAGATATTTAGATGGGCACATGAACAGAATGGGAATGGAGGGGTATAGAAAACTGATTTAAAATAGGGATCATGAGCCTTGGGAGTCCCTGGGAAGTGTGTAAATAGATGATGATATTGATGTACTTGTTTTTATCCTACAGGTGCATTGGTCCACCTTGTTGTCTAACGAGGGGCATACACGCGATGGGTCGTGAGAGGGCTGCTCTTGGATTTTTTTTCCAGAGTATCCTAGTGCTTCACGTCGTTAGTGTACCCTTGACCTGGACCATTTGATGGGCAACACGACAGCTCAGTGACTATTGCTGTGCTGTGCAGATACATGGATTTGGGCCTGTATCTGTGGGGGTTTGTGCATTCTCCCCGTGCTTGCGTGGGTTTTCTCCGGGTGCTCCGGTTTCCTCCCACATCCCAAAGATGTGCTCTTAGGCTAATTGGCTAAACAAATTCTCCATAAATTGTCTCAAATTTGGTTTTTAATCCATAGATCTATAAACGTGGACAGGGATCGCGGGTCGAGGTGGGAACGTCGGGGTGGCGGTGCAGGCTTGTTGGGCCAAAGGGCCT
Organism: Sphyrna mokarran; assembly: GCA_024679065.1. NCBI lineage: Eukaryota > Metazoa > Chordata > Chondrichthyes > Carcharhiniformes > Carcharhinidae > Sphyrna > Sphyrna mokarran. The sequence goes on from JAGIQG010000015.1 coordinate 61,903,316, forward strand.
GTTTTCCATGCCGTTTTGTTCTTTGTTCTAGACAGATCACCCTCAAAATGCCCTTCAGTGGCTGTTAAACTGTCCTTGATTAACAATGCTACTCCTCCACCTCTTTTACCATCTTCCTTACTCTTACTGAAACATCTATACCCTGAAACTGCCAACAACCATTCCTGTCCCTGTTCTAATCACATCTCCGTAATGGCCACAACATCATAATCCCAAGTACCAATCCACACTCCAAGTTCACGTACCTTATTCCCGATGCTCCTTGCATTGAAGTAGGTACACTTCAATCCACCATCCTGTCTTCTTGTACAATCCTGCGACGTTGACACCCTCCTCAGTACCTCACGACTGTCACTGGCTTTTGGACTACAGTTCATTTTCCCATCTCCCTGACAAATTAGTTTGATCAGTGTGATAAAATTGTGGAACTACATATTCTAAGTAACAAACTCCTTTCCAACCTTTGGACAGCCTTCGGTAAGCTTTATTTATATAAATCCAATAAGTTCTATTAAATGTTGGGTATATCGAGCATTGGCACATATGATCATCCTCCGGAGGGGTTCAAGCAAATCCTGCTCCTGATATCTATGGTGTAGATTTAATTTACTAATTCCAATATCTATGATTCCCTGATCACCTTGACGCATAAGATTCCTTGTTCCTCTAATCTTGTATCAATTAGAATCAAATTGGGTGCTCATCTGGTTGTATTGAATACAGGTAAGTATTTACTCAAGTAAAAAATCTACATTTTTACATTCCTTTGTAAATCCCAGTAGGTTTCCTGAACAATTTGGTTAATTGATCCCATATTATTAATCCCTCCCACCTTAACGGGATTGTCCGCAAAGTAAACCCCTTCCCCACATGATCTGGTAAAAGTATACACCAAATACAAATATAAATACAAATAAGTGTTTTGTAAAACTCCTGATAATCTATTTACACTATACAAAACATACATATTATATATTATAAGACGTAATATAATCATTTTTTAACCATTTGTTATTACTCAAATTATGTTTATGTCAATAACAGTAATGTACTTACTTTAATCATACTCTGTTTTTGTTTGTTGTCCAAAGATTGGTATAAGTTGTTAATCACTGATGTCTTCTTTCTTCAATGGATGGTTGATTTTTCCTTGTATATACAATACTGCAATTCTACACACAATATGACCCTAAGGCTTCGCAATTAGAATCAATCATCATAAATTCAATTTTTTTAATAAACATTTTCTAGATTGCTTTACTATACTATCTGATTGGACTAAAAAGTCTAAAATATTTTTGTACAAATTTGTCCAGTTTCTTTTCACTAATTTAATCCTTTGAGTAAGGTTTTAGCTGTGTCCAGTGTCTCCATCTAGGACCATGTTTTTCATCAGCCAAAGCACATGTTTCTCCTGCAATGATTATTTAAAATGGTCTCCCTCATCTGATGCCTAATCCATTTCTTTCAGACATTAATTGTACCATAACCCTATATTCTGCAGTTGGTAAATTTGGATTTTCTTTCTCAGCTAATTTCATCCAATCTGATTATTGCTGTTGAATGACTATTTTTTTAAAAAAGAATTTAATCAGGATTTAAATCTCTCATGCATTGATAGACTGCTTCTTTTCCATTTATTAACTCACTCCCCCTTCTGGGAGATGCATTGCTCTCGGTTCAAATGGGGTTAATCCTATTCCACGAGATGAAGTGGGCCTTTGTCTTAATAGAATTGCAGGTAAAGCCTGCATCCAATTATTTCCTCTTTCTAATATGACTTGAGCCAAACTGTTTTTCAATGTTCTGTTCATTTGTTCCACCATCCCTGAGCTCTGTGGATGATATGGTAAGTTAAATTTCTATTTGATCCCTAACATTCTACATGCTTCTCTCAAAACTCTTCCAGTGAAGTGAGTTCATGGATCTGTGTCCAATAGTAATTGCATTCTCCATTTGGGTATGATTTCATTGGCTAATACAAAGCCACAGTTTTAGCTGTTGCATCTTTACACGGGAATGCTTCAACACAATGAGTGAATTGATCAGTAATCACGAAACAATAACAAAGTCCATTTGTAAGTTTTCTCATGATCCTTTGGGTCTGGATTTGTTTCCCGTTTTTATTTTGCAATATCATCCTAGTTCTATTTGGACAAACTGAATGCATTGTTGCAGAATTTGGCAATCATTTCCCCATGCCCTTCCACCAGCAGCAATTTTAATTAAAGTGGTTATTTTATATCTACTAATATGTGCTACTCAATGAGATAAAGTCATCAGTGTTTGGTGTATTCCTTCCAAAGCTGTTATTTTCTTATTTTTCCTCCATATTTCATCCCATTCTCTCTTTCCTCCCAATTCTTTCCATCTGTTTTTCTGTTCTTCTCAAACCTGTTCTTGAATCTGTTTTATGAATAATTCCGTGTCTTCTTTGCTTTGTATTGCAGCTACATCAGTTAATTGGGTTTCCTCGAATTTTTGTTCTAATAATCTTTTAGCTGCTAAATCTACTTTGTAATTCCCTTCTTGGTTCTTTCTAGTGATTCGTTTTGTGCACTTGAACTTTGGTTACAACTGCTTGTATTTCATCATTTTCTTGGCAAAAAATGTGAGATGATTTACTGAGACTTGGTAGTCCTAAAGCTGGAGCCTTAGCTAGGGCTGATTTTATGTCAGCAAAAGCCTCTATTTCCTTGTCTTTCCAATCTATATTTTTCTCCACTAAGCCTTCCTACTTTGATTGAATCTTGCAATAGTTTTGCTAGTATTGCATAATCTTCCACAAAATTCCTACAAAAATTGAACAATCCTAACACTTGTCTCACTCCTTTCACTGTGTGTGGTTGTGGTATGCCTTCTTTGGATCTTCTGGAATTTCTTTCCTGCCTTATGAGGCAATCAAAACATCATCAACATGTTATAGAATAGTGGTTCCTGCACCTTTAATAGGCTCAATTATTTTTGCCATGTGTTTGTGAAAAATAGTTGGACTACTGTGAAACATTTGTGATAGACAAGTCCAGGTGTATTGTTGATTTGCCACTGTGAAGGCAAATTTGTACTGATGTTCTTTTGCTATTGGAATTGGTCAAAATCCATTGGCCACATCTAATGCAGTAATGGTCCCAATTGTGTTTAGACTGATAGCTGGATTTACAACTATTGAGTGCGCCCATGTTGCATATCTGTTTAGAAATGTGTAATCCACAATTAATCTATAACTTTTTTTTAAATCAGCCATATAAGTGAATTAGTAGAAGACACTGTCTTTGTCACTACTCCTTGTTTTTCCAACTGCATGATAGTGCACTTAACAGCTTGAACTTCTCCCTGAATCTCTTCTGGTGGGAAATTTAAACTTCCACAATTTTGTTTATTTCTAGCTCAAATTTGAGGGTATTATCCAGCTTTTTCTTTTCCAGATTGATCTCTTTTCCCAATCTGTTTGAAATGTTGTTACCTTAGAAATGCCTCAATATTTCCCTTTTTCTATTTATTCTGTTTGAATATGTGGTGCCATTTGATGTTTCCTGCAGTGATCGCCCCTAACTAAACGGTAACTCTAAACCCAAACTGCTTCCTTCTTTATCTTGATACCTTCAGATTTGAACATTTTTTTTAATTGTTGGTATATTGAGCAGTGCGACTTTAACTCTCCCAATAACTCTATGTTATTCTATTATTTGATCAATAGTTGGTAAATTCAAGTCTGATAATGATATAGTTGTCCTCATATCAATTAATTTGATACAATTCAGTCATTCTTGCACTGTCTCTATATACATCTGGAAACCCATATCACCATCAGACACTAGGGGAGCCAATTGCCATTTTGCAGTTAATAATTTACGAAGTTTCTCTGCTGTGAAACTGACTTCTATAACATAATAAAATCTTTGAAACAGAAATTAAACCTTTCAATTTGATTTCAGGTTGTAACTTATTTTGATTATTCATTCTTCACCTCAAGTGGCATTGTTGTATTAAAGTAGCTTGCTTGAACATCTTCTTCCTGTGTTAGTGATATGACTTTCTAATGTCAATTAATCACCCTGTTTACTTCCTTCAATATTTATTTAGTTTGCTGAATTAATTCTCTTTTGAGCCCATCTTATACCTGTGGTGATTTTCAACTTTCCTATATTTAAAATGTATATCTAAATGTACTCTGTGTTTTGGATTACTTGTCTCATTCTCGTGATTAGTTTGCTGATTTTAAACTTCCACTTTTCACAATCTAATCAAAATGCTATTAGGTCACTGACATTATTGACTAGCCCTAATTTAGTTGGCACTGCTATCATGACATATCCAATAGGAGCAAATGTAAATTTCACACTTCTCCACCCACTCAATTATATTTTGATTTGAATTAACAATTCATATTAATTGCAGCAAATTTAAAACACAAGGATTCATCCTGTTTAGGACTGAATGGGTTAACTTTCTGCTTTCTGTCTCAAACTTGGCGTGATTACAGAAATCTTTGGCAATTTGCCTTTTTTACACAGAAAACATTTTGTGAATTTCGAGCTGTGTCTTTTTAAACTCTTTTTTAAAAAAAGTTTTTTTTAGTTATAATCTTTTTACAAGTTCTGCATTATTAAATTACCACAATCTATTAATCTCTATTTCTTTAAATTGTATCTTCTACATTTTACAACTTATCCATTTTTTGGCTACCATTTAATTCTCTCGTATTTTTAAATAGTCTGTTTTAACTAATAAGAGCATGGTATTTTTGCACCGCTGTCTCGGTGAAATTAACTCTATTTATCTTAAATTCCTGTTTTACACACTCTTCACTAGTTCTATATAATCAACACGTTCTTGCGAAATCTGCTGTGTGTGGATAAGTTGCTATTCCTACCTACACTTTTGCTCTGGTATTCTTTAAAAACTATGCCGTTGTGGAACCTGCTGTAGGTGGGTAACTCCTATGCCTACACCCTCCCCATCCCCCCATCCTTTCTTCCCCCATTACCTCTCCCCCCCTTCCTCCATTTCATGACCCACAAGGGGTCCAAGTATCTGACGGATCTGGTGATTCAGAGTGCTAAAAAAGGAGAGCAATATAAAGTATGTACTCACCATCCCAGGGGAAGTGTTCACCAGACATTGGCTCCAAGATCACCCTGTACAGTCACCAAATTGCTGTCGGAGATTTTTTAGGTGGCCTGATTAATTTAAAGACTATCTTTTGAGTAAACATTTCATTTCACAAAGGCAAAAGAAGTTCATTCAGTTCAATGAAATTCTTCAATTAAATTAATTTATTAAAACATTGAAACGTTAGAATCAAAAACATGACAAATTCAGACAAACATACAATCAAGACAAGTCTTATTTTGGCCTAAAATGGGAGACTTATAGTTCCACCTACACAGCTAATGTGCCAGCAGGCTTTTCATAAAGATCTCAGATTTCATGCCAAAAAAGTAGAATAGTTATTTTTTTATCAGATTAATCAGCCCAGCACTTAACTAACAACAATTTCATTCATTCACTGATCTGTCAATCTACTGATGCTATGTCCTTCAATCAATAATTTTTTTGACACCTTCAAATATAAATATGTCATTAGCCTGTCCATTTTACAGAAGTTCTGTTATGATTCAGCATTTCTCTAACCAATTTAAATTGGTTCTATTGAAGGCACTTTTATCTATTGGACTTATTTTCCCCAACTTATAAATGCATTGCTAATTTATTTTGTTGCATTACTTGTGCCTGACTTGTGCTGATACTTTTCACAAATACATCTTACATTTTACTAGCCTGTTACAAATTCATTTCTTAACAAGATAAATCTCATTTCTTAGAGAACATTATTAATATGTTAATTAAATATTTTGTATTATTCTCAAAGCACATATAAAAAAAGCTGTTAATTATCCTCAAGTTAGGTGTATAGAATTAATCAGAATTCTCAACTACTATTCATTTTCTTATCTGATTTTTTTGTATCTGATAATGACCTGCTGTCTGGCTTTTGTCCAAGAATATTTCATACTTTATGTTCCAGTTTTTTAATCAAAAAGTCCATTGTGTATCTACATACTTCATTTTAGTTTGAATTTATCTTGCATATTGACCTAGAATGAATATTCAACATTAATTTTTTAGAAAAGTTTAATGTAGTTCAATTATTCCTAAAGCTAATTCCTAATTTACCTCATCCTTTCTACTGTTAATTCCCATCTACAGACTCCCTGACAGTTAATCTAAATTGACAATTAGGTGAAATGCTGAAGGTGTATTACATTTGGGGAGGTGCCATTTTCTGGATGAGACATTAATCTCATGGATGCAAGAGATCCCACACCACTAATCAAAGTTTTGACTTGATTTATTACTGTTACATGAATGTTTCTTACGTTCTATATAGACAAAACATATCATTCATTGAGTACATAGGCTAGAAGGGAGAGCAGAATGCAGTGTTACAGTCATTGCTAGGATGTAGAGAAAGCTCAACTTAATATAAGGTAAGTTCATTCAAAAGGCTGATGGCAGCAGAGAAGAAGCTGTTCTTGAGTCAGTTTGGTATGTGATTCCAGACTTTTGTATATTTTTCCCAATGGAAGAAGGTGGAGAAGTGTATACCTGGAATGTGTGGGGTCTTTGATTTTGTTGGCTGCTTTTCTGAGACGGTGGGAAGAAGCGTCTCAGAAAAGGTGAGATATCCTTTGTGCTATGGCTAGCATTTATACCTCCCCCTGCATCACTGGAAAGGAAAACTATCTAGTTAAAAATCATTAACAATGAAAGTAGAAAACAGTGGAAATTCTCAGCAGGTTATGGCAGATCAGTGGTGAGATCAATATTCTTTCCAGCCTGTGATCTTTCATCAGAATATCTGCTTCTTCTTTGGAAAAAGAATTACATTACAGGACTCAGTGGGTGGGGTTTTCTGCATCTCCAGTAGTATGTTTTATAGCAGAGGCAGTCTGCTATTGGCTGACATTGGGAACATTTGGTCCTGCCATGGTCAATGGAGTTTCTTTCCCTGTCACCGGGATACCTGAGGCAGGTGTTCGCCATTGGTGGGATCAGAAGATTCTCCTGGACGGGACAGGCAGAAGATTGCAGCCAGTGTTTCTCTTTCCACAGATGCTGACGTACCTGCTGAGTTATTCCTGCACTGTTTTTCATATTCCAGTTCTTCAACACAATTCTCTGCTTGCATTTTACTGTTTTGTTGTGAAAAAGAATTGTTCTTCAAGTCCACTGATCTCCGTGTAGAAAATGTTAAATAGGCATATCCTGGACTCAAGTATGCAGCTGGTAGAAAATACTAGTTCTCAAAGTCCTCAGTCATTGCAACTCCATTCCTCAAAGGCAGTGGAAACAGATTCTTTGAATATTTTTAAAGGCAGAGATAGATAGATTCTTGATAAGCAAGGGGGTGAAAAATTACGTGGAAGTGGACAGGAGTGTAGAGCTGAGATTACAATCAGATCAGCCATTCTTATTGAATGGTAGAACAGGCTCGAGGAGCTGAGTGACCTCCTGCCGCTCCTAGTGAGTATATTTGTAAGTGAGTCCAATAAGAGCAAAAATTATATTACCCAAAATTATTCCTAAAAATTGATATTATCCTTTTTTTTTCCAATTGTGATTCTTTGAAACATGACCTTCAAAGTTTTAGATGCCCACATTTTATATCTAAATATTTTTTGGATTCTTTTGTGTCTTTGCAGATGAATTTGTACCTGGCTTTGTGCAATTCAGAGTGTTCAACAACGAAAAGGCAGCACTAGCCATGTGTTCTGGGGTGAAATACACTGCATGCAATCCGGAACATGTAAGTAAGATTCACCCTCTGCAGAGGGTGAATGTTTAAAGAATGCATGTGAGTGGATGCATTGGTGAGCAAATAGAGAATAAGGAGAGTCAGTGGACAATCCATACATAGACATTCCAGCAAAAATCACTATCCAAAAACCAGGAGATGATCCAGGCTAATTTTCCCTTTTCTAACTGAACGGTTCTCCAATCCAAATGGGATTAACAAATTCCTACGGCGCGCGCCTGCAGCCTTCTTGATCAGCATAGTTCAGCCTATGCCCCAGTAGTACAGTAATTGATGCCATTGCCCATTGGGATATTACTGGACTTGTGTGTTAAAAATTTCCAATTATTTACATCTAGGTCTGTTTTGGTGGCGGGGGATTCTTTCCTGAGAGTTCGCCAAGGCAGTGTGGAGATTTTACAGCTTTTGACTGGAATGGCCATGGCACGGGAAATCATTGGAGTGCAACCAAGGCAATCTCAGAAGCAGCTGTCCTGATCTTCTACCGTTAACACAAGCCATGTTGTCACGGGTGTCTCTTTCTTGTACACTGACAATTGAATGCAATGTGACAACATTTAGCATTTAAAATATTTTTTTAAAAAATTGGCTTGTGTAATGCTTCTCTTACTTCTACAATCAGAAATTCACATAATCCCAACATTCAATGAAGGGGCTAATTGTACAACATTTAACGCTTGGTATGAGGGCAATATTATTCATCACTAATCATGCCAGGGATTTTTGACAATCATCTTTTCTTAATGTTAAATTCCTTAATGACTTTCGTCGCATTCCTGACAGGTTCTCAATAAACTGGAATTGCAAATGTTACCTGTGTGAGTTTGTTTTTAACTATTTCAGCATTATATATGTTATAATATTTAATGACTTGACACAAGTCGGCAATGCTTTTAGCGGACTGGCTGGTGTATTTTCCAATAAAAAGTTTCACAACACCAAGTTAAAATCCAACAGGTTTATTTGGTAGCAAAAGCCACAAGCTTTCGGAGCACTGCTCCTTCATCAGGTGAGTGGGATTTCAATTTACAAACAGGACATATAAAGACATAAACACAATTTACGAAATAATGGTTGGAATGCAAGTCTTTACAGATAATCAAGTCTTAAAGGTACAGACAGTGTGAGTGGAGAGAGGGTTAAGCACAGCTTAAAGAGATGTGTACTGTCTCCAGCTGGGACAGTTAGTGAGATTGTGCAAGCCCAGACTAGTCATGGAGGTTATAGGTAGTGTGACATGAACCCAAGATCCCGGTTAATGCCGTCCTCAATGTATGCAGAAATTGGCTATCAGTCTCTGCTCAGTGACCTGCATTGTTGTGAAGGCTGCCTTGGAGAACACTTACCTGAAGATCAGAGGTCAAATACCCACGACCGCTGAAGTGTTCCCCAACAGGAAAAGAACACTCTTGGCTGGTGATTATCAAGTGGTGGTCATTCGTCTATTGTCGTCGTGTCTGCATGGTCTCCCCAGTGTATCATGCCTCGGGACTTTCTTTCCTGCAGTGTATCAGATAGAATACGTTGGCTGAGTTGCAAGTGTATGTATCATGTACCTGATGGGTGGTGTTCTCATGTGAGATGATGGCATCCGTGTTGATGATCCGGCGCGTCTTGCAGAGGTTGCTGTGGCAGGGTTCTGTGGTATCATGGTCACTGTTCTCCTGAAGAAGGCTGGATAGTTTGCTGTAGACAATGGTCTGTTTGAGGTTGTGCAGTTGTTTGAAGGCAAGAAATGGAGGTGTGGGGATGGCCTTGGCAAGATGTTCCTCTTCATCGATGACATGTTGAAGGCTCCAGAGAAGATGTCAATGAAAATACTCTGTCCATTGCATTCTGTGTTTGTCTTCTGAGAAAGTTGGTGCGGTTTTATGCTGTGAAACTTTGGAACTGTCGATCAATGAGTCAAGCACCATATCGTGTTCTTATGATACCATCTTTCAGTGTCTGGAGGTGTCTGTTGCGATCTTCCTCATCCAAAAAGATCCTTTGTGTATAGAGGGCTTATCCATAGGGAATGGCTTCTTTAATGTGTTTAGGGTGGAAGCTGGAGAAGTAGAGCATCATGAGATTATCCGTGGGCATGAGTACAGTGAAGTACTGAGGTGGCCGTCCTTGATATAGATTCACGTGTCCAATAATGTAACCGATTCTAGAGGGTAGTCCATGGTGAGTCTGACGGTGGTATGGAACTTGTTGATGTCATCATATAGTTGTTTCAGTAATTGTTTACCATGAGTCCAAAGGAAGAAAATATTATTATCTATGTATCTAATGTATAGCATTGGTTGAATGTTCTGCGTGGTGAAGAGTTCTTATTCAAAACTGTGCATGAAGATGTTGGCATATTGAGGTGCAAATTTGGTCTACATGACTAGTCTGTGTGTCTGGATAAAGAACTGATTGCTGATAGTGAAGACATTGTGGTCCAGGATAAAGCGGATGAGTTGTAAAATTGCATCTGGAGATTGGCAGCAGTCAGTGATGAGTGCTAAGACAGTTGCAGCCATGCCATCATCATGAGGGATGCTGGTGTAGAGCGCCGAGATATCCAGGAGACAAGGAGTGCTCCTGGTCAACTGCTGCATGTGTGCTGAGTTTCTATAGGAAATCCATAGTGTCGCGACAAAAGTTGATCATCGAATTCAATATCCTGATACCCACTCCCCCCCCAGTTGCATCTGTTCAGGGACATGGACAGAGAATTTAGCATAGCAATGCACCTAACCAGCACATCTTTCAAACTGTGGGAGAAACCGGAGCACAAAGAGGAAACCCACACAGACATGAGAGAACACATAAACTCTGCACAGACAGTGAACCAAGCCAGGAATCAAATCCGGGTCCTTGGCACTGTGAGGCAGCAGCGGTAACCACTGTGCCATCGTGGTCACTGATGTCCTTTAAGGAAGGAAATCTTCAGTCTTTACCTGGCCTAGCTCTTTGTGACTCCAGACGCATAGCAATGCGGCTGACTCTCAAATGCCTTTTGAAATTGAGGACAGTTAGGGATGGGCAATAAATGCTGGCCTTACCAGCGACACCCACACCCTGTAAAAAAATGAATTAAAAAAAAACTTCAAAAAAACTCCAACAGGTTTGTGAAACATGATTTCTTTTTCATAAATCCTTTTGACTCTGCTCAACCTTATCATTATTTTCAGTGTCATCAGACCTTTATAATAGATTGCAGCACTTTCTCCACTACTGATGTTAAATTGACAATTCTATATTCTTAGTTTTCTCTCTCCACCCTTTCTTACATACTATGGTTACATCTGTGACTTTCCCGTCTACAGGAACTTTTCCAGAATTTATAGAATTTTGAATGATAACCAACAATGCATCCAATATTTCTACAGCTTTGTAGCTCATCTAGTTTGGGGATTTATCAAACTTTAAATCTTTTCATGCATGATATCTTTATTAATAGTAACATTTTTCAGTTCCTTATTTTCACTTGACCCTTGTATCCTAGGTATTTCTGCAATATTTTCTGTGTCTTCCTCCATGAAGACAGACACAATGTAATTGGTTACTTTCTCTGCTATTTCCCTATTCTCCAATATAAATTTCCCTCTCTTTGTTTGTAATGACCTTCATTTCTCCTTGCTAAACTTATCATTTTCACCTACTTAAAGAAGCTTTCTGACCAGTCTGCCATGTGGGACTGCGTCAAATACCTTACTGAAATCTCCGTAGACCATCTCTATTGTACTACTCTCATCAATCTTCCTTGTTTCTGCCTCAGTTAAGTTTTGTAAAACATGATTTCCAGCATGTTGTCTATCCCTGATCAATATATAATCAATGTTTAACTATATAAACTCACATAGTGAGTTCATGTTACCAGGAACCCATAGAACAACAGAAGACCTGCAGCACAGGAAGAGGTCATTCAGAGCATTGTGTCATCACCAACTGAAAGAAAAACTAGTCACCTATTCTACCTTGCAGCATCCAATCCATAGCCTTGTAGGTTACAGCAATTCACATTATGATCCAAGAACCTTTTAAATGAATTGCAAGTTTCTGCATCATCCACTAATTGTGACAGTGAATCTTAGAAAATCTACCACCGTCTGGGTGAAAAGTCTTTTCCTAATATTCCCTCTAATCCTTCTACGAATGACTTTAAATATGCGTCCCCTCGTAATTGGCCACTCCACGAGGGCAACAAGTCTTTCCAATCTACTGTTAGTCCCTCACAATATTGTACACTTCTGTGGTCGGATGGCCAACGGCAATGGCAACAACAACAGTGATGGCAACAATGACAATAAGAAGCAATCATGCTGGGAATTTTAGCCAAGTTGTACTAAACACAGATGCAAGTCAGAAAAGGTTGCAGCAAGTCATTACCTGCCCTGGGAAGATGAGCCCTAACACTTTCTGTGTGATCAAATAAGGATGGTTGTACTAGATATCCTGGAGCCCTTTATTTCATGGTGAGCTTGTGTAACATACATGCATCTTCGTATAAACACTTGAGAGTTGTTTATGATTGGCTATAATCGAACATTGTGATCAGTTTCCAGTAGTCTGAGTGCCAGAGAACTCGGCCCAGGGGTCACGCAGCCAATACTGTCTGGGAGGCTGTGGCTGCATCTGTAAAATATGCTATGTACTGGCATGTTGGACTGGCAACCAGTGCCACAAAAAAAGAATGAGTTTCTTCAGGCAGGAAAGGTGATTATGCATCCCATTCTGAAAGCAAGTCACTTGCTTGCAATGTTGCAATATTGTGCTTGCAATGTGAAACACCTCATGGGTCTCCACCAACTGAACCCCCCAGCACATGCCTCCAACTCCTGTGACAGCCCCCAATCACCAACAGAATGGCAAGGAACTGCCCTGGTACAGCCAACTCAGGCACCCTAACCTTCGACACACCAGAGGCACTGTACTGTTCCACCAGAGGCCCAAACATTCTAGATCACTGCACACAAATATCAAATGTGCCTACTATTCTAAGGCTCATCCACACTTTGGCAAATCAGACCACAAAGCTGTAGTACATTAACAGACTTCATTAGTAAATGTGTAGAAGACAGTGTGACAAAAAAGCAAATCGATTTGTTTTCCAACCAGAAACCATGACCGAGTAGGGATATCCAATGCTTGCTGAAGTCCACGTTTGAGGCATTCAAATCAGGCGACCCTGACCTATATAAGAAATCCAGATATGATCTACAGAGTTCCATTAAAGATGCCAAATATCAGCACCGGACCAAGCTAGAGTCACAGGTTAGACACATCAGGCTCTGGCTATGGTCTCGATAACTTATCCCAGATACACAGGGATAATGCTGAAGGGGTTCAGATCCTGGCTCATTAACAGAATACTGTAGCAGCCAGACTCCAGTGTTTGGCCCAATCTTAGACGGCCAGTTCTGTGGAATCACAGACCATGGGCAGATGCACTGGGGCCTCCAGGACTGGCAGAGGTTTATGGAGGTCGGTCCAGCTACCCTTGCATTCCATGGAGTATCCCTGGGGCCTACTGGTACCCCAAAGGAGGAGGAAATGCTGGAGCCCATGCCAGAAGCTCCTATCCAGGAGACTTCACACATCCACAGATCTTCCAAATCCTCCTTCCTTACACCGGGGCATCTCAGAGCAGCTGGATGAACTGGCTGACACAGTTACATCACTGTCATTCACAAGGTGGCCACAGCCTACCAGGTCTAGAGCCCTTTAGGAGATATCGGCCAAGGGCGTAAAAGTCATCGACTGCAGATCTTAGCTGGGCACCTCCACCTCTGGTGTACATCCCGGGGGATCACCTTGACATCGCAAGAAGCTTGTAAGATAAGGAAGTTGTATAGTCACAAAGAGAGCAGGGATGAAGGTCAGCATTAGTCAGGGTTAAGGTATTTGTAAACATTAAAATCACAATCAAATGTTTCTTGCACTCACAGCTATGCCTGATCTGTCTCTGATTCTACCCCTACAGGGATGATCATACCCCAACCCCACACATCAAGGCGCAGAGCACTGTCATGTGCAATGGCAGCCTCTTGGGAAAAGTTAAGACCACCTGCCCTGCTTTCCTCAACATGCACCAGACCCTGTGTCTAACACCACTCTCCCAACCCTCCAACCCATTGGCCCTCATGCTTGTGGCTACAACCCTATGTGGGCTTAGGAGCCAGTGTGCAATCAGAGAACAGGAAGAAGTCAGACATGTTTGGCACGAGGGTATCCTATTGTGCCTCAGAGCAAGTCATCATCACCCACCAGCCTTGACTGAAGACTCACTAGCCCAGGCCCGTTACCACGTTGTGATGAAACTCTGAACCATGAGGGGCTGGGTGATGTGAAAGAAGGTGGGGGAAGGGAAGAGTTATTGAGGGATTGAAGAGGCAGCTTAGAGTGGGGGTCGGGAGGCGCGATGCGGTTGCAATACCACGTGGGTTGCAGTAGGAGGGTGCTGGTAGCAGCCACCACACTGCACGACAGCAACTAACTGAACCTGGCTGCAATTAGCACAACACTTGCCACCCTACCCTGTCGGACCCTTGCCATCGTCTGTCCTCCATCTTTCAGCTCTTCACCAACCTCCTCCTCCACATCCTGCAGTTAGCCATGGGCCTGGGGAAGCGATCCCATCAGCACTCAGTAAACTGCCTTATCCCACCCATAGCCAGAAGAATGGAATATCCCTGGGCCTGGGGACAGCAACCTCAGCACTCATCCAGCAACTTTACAGCGCTTGCCTTCACCTCCCTCTGCACTTCCTCTTCTCCAGTGCTGCCACGCTAGGCTCCAACTTTTATTGAGCAGTTGCAAATGAGAGACTGCTGTCATGAACCGGCTAATAATATGCAAAGTATGGAAACACATTTAAATCGCCACCACATGGATTCATGCTGGAAATCAATTTTTGATAAAAATAACTTAGCCTGGGAGATGCGCAGACGGCCAGTCACCCTGCACGAATCCCAATTGTCAGCTCCCACTCATGTCTCCTGGCCCACTAAGCCACTCGAGCATCACAGCCGGCTGAGAAAATCCCAGCCAGTACTTTTCACTGTGTCCAAATACGTATGACAATAATAAATCAATTCAATTCAATTTAATCATATACAGCCAGGTTACTCTGCATCTCACAGCTATATAATCTCTCACTATTTAGATAGAATGCTTCTTTTTTAATCTTCCTGCCAAAATGCACAATTTCACATTTTCCCATATTATACTCCTTTGCTAGATAATTGCTCACCACTTAACCTATCTATAAACTTCTGCAAATTAATGAATGAATCTGGAAAAAATAGACAGTGATTGCAAAGCAATGGTAAGTTGGCAACAAACTTCTAGTTATCTTGATGGTTAGGGGTGATTGTATCATTTAACACAGATGATTCATTTTCCTTCAATAATATGACATATTCATGTTCAAGAGTAAGAAACAGTTGATTTCTGGATTCAAGGTTTTAGCAAAGTATGTTATTGTAGAAATTAATGATGAAGCAGAGAATAGACAAATTTTCATTCACATAGTGTATAATCTTCAGCACTTCTTATCCATTTTTCTGCCTCAATCTGGTGGAGATCCAGAATCAACATCTAAGGAACTCATTTCTTTTAGAAAATTCATTTATTTTTTCCTGAACAAGAAAGATGATTCTTCTTGACAATTCCTTGCTGCGCTGTTTTGTTCTGTTCTTGCTGGCCTGGATTTGTTGGTTTTCCTTCCACTGTGACGAGGAGAGAAGGAAAATCGTTGGGTTAAACATTGGAGATTGTTCTGCAAGTATAAAACAACAACTGGATTTATGTTCATATATTGACTTTCACAATCATAGGACATCCCAAGTGCTCTGCACCCAAATAAATATTTCTGAAATGTTGTCACTATTGTAATGTCAGAAGGGCAAAAACCAACCTCTACACAGCAAGCTCACAGAAACAGCAGTAAGATAACGAACAGTTAATCACTTTTTGGTGTTGCTGGTTGAATGCTAAAAGCTGATCGCGATATCATAGAACACAAAGAAAAGGATGGATATACTGAAGTCAGTTTAAACTGCATGAGAATTTCAAAGTAAAGATAGATGTAATATACATGCAAGTGTTTTCCTTTAACTTTCTTGCCCTTCTGAATAACCTCCGTGACATCCCGCTGTGTACTTGAGAGAACAGACAGGGCCTTGGATCCTCATCTTGTCAGAGAGGCAGCACCTTCCTCAGTGCAGTGCAGGAGAGTCAGCCTTAACTTACTTGCTTAAGTTCTGAAATGGGGTTTCAAAGTACAGATTCTGATAGAGATGAGATTGCTGCCACTAAGCCAAGGTTGACACCTGATATAATAACAACCATCAAAGTAACTTGCATTAATATAGCAGGATAAACATAGGGAAAACGTCTTAAGTTATTTTACAAGAGTATAATCGGACAAAAATTGACATTAGGTTAATGATAGATATATTAAGAAATACGGCAAAAAGATAGCCAAAGAGCTAGTCTTTAAGGGGATCTAAAAGAAAAGTAAGAGATAGAGACATGAATACATTTAAGATCACAATTTTCTATTCATTCAAGGGATGTGGGCAATGCTGGCTTGGCTGGTATTTATTTCCATCCATAATTGCCCTCAAAAAAGTTGTTAGTTGCCTTCTTGAACCACTGTAGCCCTTGTAATATAGGTAATAGGCAATATGTGTAATGTGCACAATGCTGTTAGGGGAAGAGTTCCAGGATTCTGAACCAGTGTGCCAATACACAGATCTCCACATGTAACACCACTGAAATTGTATCTGTCCTTTATGATGAATTATTGTAATAAAAATGAGATATCAAGACTTTTTCTGTAATCAGGCACTTGAACGTGTACTACACAAAAAAATTCTTTTTAACTCTTTCTATATCAAACTCACATGGTAAACACATTAACAAATGACAAAAAATGATTGTCCTTTAATATTGAATTAAAGGAAAAGGTACGTAGAAAAATTCAATATCATTGATGAAATTGCTTATATTTGATGGAAAAATAATACTCATTTAACAGGATGCTATTCAACGATATTTTCCATTAAACATTGTGCTTTAACACAGTAGGAGCTCCAGTTAATGATATTTTATTCTATGATTCATTGTGTTTTCACACGATCGGTTCCACTTGTTTGTTCAATGAGCTATTATTAATATTTACAATGATGCAATTGATATATCACTGGAGATTTTCCTCCTGTTATAAAAGCCAGCCTTCTCTGAATGCTCCATATAATCAGGCAAAGTTATTACCTTGGGTACCAACAGAAACTATCACGCCTCACAGAAAATGCGTGAACCAACAATACTGCATCAGATAGAAGACATTTATTACCCTGCTCTTGCTGTTATTGGAGTTCCTGGTAAGCCACTTAACCATTTAGTGGGAGCAAATAACTTTCACTGTGTGTCTCACGAAAGAAACTTGAACTTGTGATTGATTCAATGATTTGTCCCCATGGTGTTTGGTCTGTTGGCTGTTTTACACCTTTGTTTATTGTCAGTGTTAATCCTGGTTAAACAATGAGATGTGCATGCAAAGTGCAATACAATATCTAATATTAGTGGACCAAATCAGGTGCTGAAACAGAAACAAAGGGAAGGAATCAAAGAAAGTTTGAAGAGAGAGAACAGTAAGTACAAGTCAGAAAAATATTTTAAAAGTTGGACTAAGGATTTTTTAAAATCCCTAAGGAAAATTTACAGGTAGGAAATAGAATTAATGATTTAAATTTTTCTGTTTCTGGGTCAGGGAGGTAGATTGACAATAACAATGATCACATTGTTGAAAGACTGTTACATATGGAGCCTAACATTTGGCAATGGATTGAATGGGCTCCATATGTAACAGTCTTTCAACAATGTGATCAAATCCAGTAAAATATTAGGAATATTGAGAATGATATTACATCATCATCAACATGACAATTTTAAAATCCTTACTCTTCTTTTCAAATTCTTCCATTTCCTACTATGCTCCAACTTCACAGCACTTTCAGAGAAAGTAGTCTCACAACACCAAGTTAAAGTCCAACAGGTTTATTTGGTAGCATAAGCTTTCAGAGTGTTGCCCCTTCATCAGGTGAATGAAGAGTTCGGTTCACATACAGGGCATATGGAGACACAAACTAAATTACAATGGTTTTTTACTCCATAGATCTATAAACATGGACAGGGATCGCGGGTAGAGGTGGGAACATTGGGGTGGTGGTGCAGGCTCTTTGGGCCGAAGGGCCTGTTTCCTGTGCTGTTTTGTTCTTTGTTCTTTGTACAAGATAATATTAGGAATTCCTTTTAGGTAATCAAGTCTTTGCAGATGCAGACAATGTGAGTAGAGAGAGGGTTAAGCACAGTTAAATAGGTGTGTATTGTCTCCGGCCAGGGCAGTTAGTGGGATATTGCAAATCCAGGCAAGTTGTGGGGGTTATAGATAGTGTGACATGAACTTGAGACTGTCCTCATGTGTACGGAACTCAGCTATCAGTTTCTGCTCGGCAATTCTGTGTTGTCGTGCATCGTGAAGGCTGTCTTGGCGAATATTTGCTCAAAATCAGAGATTGGATGCCCTTGACTGCTGAAGTGTTTCCCGTCAGGAAGGGAACACTCTTGCGTGGTGATTGTTGAGCAGTGTCCATTCATCCGTTATCATAGCGCCTGCATGGTTTTGCCAATGTACCATACCTTGGGACATCCTTTCCCCACAGGTTATCAGGTTAACCGAGTGACAAGAGTATGTACCATACACTTGGTGGATAGTGTTCTCACGTGAGATGATGGCATCCATGTCAATGATCCAAGATGTCTTCCAGAAGTTGCTGTGGCAGGTTTGTGTGGTGTCATGGTCATTGTTCTCCTGAAGTCTGGGTAGTTTGCTGCGTACAATGGTCTGTCTGAGATTGCACGGTTGTTTGAAGGCAAGGGTGTGGGAATGGCCTTGGCGAGATGTTCGTCTGCATCGATGACATGTTGAAGACCACAGAGAAAATATTGTAGCTTCTCTGCTCTGGGATAGTACTGGATGACAAAGAGTAATCTGTTGGCCGTGTCCCATGTTTGTCTTCTGAGGAGATCTGTGTCATTTTTCACTATGGCATGTCGGAACTGTCAATCCATGAGTTGAGCACCATATCCTGTTCTTACAAAGAGATGGCTTCCTTAACGTGTTCCGGATGGAAGCCGGAGAAGTGGAGCATCGTGAAGTTATCCATAGGCTTGTGATACAGTGAAGTGCTGAGCTGACTGTCATTGATGGAGATTCATATGTCCAAGAATGCAACTGATTCTGGAGAGTAGTCCATGGTGAGTTTAATGGTGGGATGAAACTTGCTGTTGTCATCATGTAGTTGTTTCAGTGATTACTACAACCAGTTCTTCATCTAGACACATGGAACAGCTACGGGAGCCAAATTTGCACCTCAACATGCCAACATCTTCATGCATAGGTTCAAACAAGAATTCTTCACTGCACAGGACCTTCGACCAATTCTATACAATAGATACTTCGAGGACATTTTCTTCCTTTGGACTCATGGTGAACAATCACTGAAACATGATGACATCAACATGCTCCATCCTACCATCAGACTCACCATGGACTACTCTCCAGAATCGCTTGCATTCTTGGTCACATGTATCTCCTTCAAGAGTAGTCACCTCAGCATTTCACTGTACCGCAAACTCATAGATAACCTCACTATTCTTCACTTTTCCAGTTCTACCCTAAACACGTTAAAGATGTCATCTCCTATGGACAAGGCTTCTGTATATACAGGATCTGCTCTGATAAGGTGGATTACAACAGACATCTAAAGGCGCTGAAAGATGCCCTTGTCAGTTCAGGATATGGTGCTCAGTTCATCGATCAACAGTTCCAACACACTACAGTGAAAAACCGCACAGATCTCCTCAGAAAATAGACATGGGACACAGCTGACAGAATACTCTTCATCGGAATGGAGAAGCTATGACATTTTCTCCAGAACATTCAACATGTCATTGATGAAGATGAACATTTCGCTAAGGCCACCCACACACCACCACTATTTGCCTTCAAACAATCGTGCAACCTCAAACAGACCATTATATACAGCAAACTACCCAGCCTTCAGAAGAACATTGATCATGACACCATTCAATACTGCCACAGCAACCTCTGCAAGACATGCCGCACCATCAACACTGATGCCATCATCTCATGTGAGAACACCATCCAGCAAATACACGGTACATATTCTTGTGACTCAGTCAACATTGTCTACCTGATATGCTGCAGGAAAGGATGTCCTGAGGTATGGTACATTGGCGAGATCACACAGACTCTATGACAATGGATTAATGGATACTGCTCAATAATCACCAGACAGAAGTATTCTCTTCTTGTGGGGAAACACTTCAGCAGTCAGGGGAATTCAGTCTTTGATCTTCGGAAAGTGTTCTCTTAGACGGCCTTCATGACACACGACAACGCAGAATCGCTGAGCAGAAGCTAATAGCCAAGTTCTGCACACATGAGGTCAGCCTCAAACGGGATCTTGGGTTCATGCCAAACTATCTGTAACCCCCACAACTTGCCTGGGTTTGCAAAATCTCACTAACTGTCCTGGCTGGAGACAATACACATCTCTTTAACCTTGCTTAATTCTCCATTCATAGCGTCTGTATCTGTAAAGACTTGATTATCTGTTAAGACTCACATTCCAGCCATTATCTTGTCATTAGTTTGTGTCTATATATGCCCTGTTTGTGAACTGAACTCTTCACTCACCTGAGGAAGGAGCAATGCTCTGAAAACTTGAGCTACCAAATAAACCTGTTGGACTTTAAACAGATGTTGTGAAACTACTTACTGTGCTTACTCCAATCCAGCAACTACACTTTCGGATAGCTGTGTTCCTCTTACTCTAACTGATAAAGCAGGGCTGATTTTACATATGGTCGCCTTAGATTAAGGACACCAAAACAGACTATTTGGCTCAACTTGTCCGTACCAACATAAAAGCTGCATTTGAGCTTCCTCCCATCTTCCTTGTCTAATACTCCATCACAGTTGTCTATTGCCTTCCCTCTCAAATGTTTCTTCAGCTTCCCTTTAAATGGATTGATTCTAATCATTTCAACTACTCTGTGGGAATGTGGATGTCATTCCCACCAGGAAAGAATCGTACTCTTTTTTGGGTGAGTTAAAAATCAAATCTTACCTCACTGTGAAAAAAATGCAAGATTTGTTTCCTGTTAGCAAGGGGAGGAGGCAGACCAAAGCTTGCCAAAAGCTGGTAGCTTGCAGCAGAGGGCACAATTGTGCATGCTCAGATCTCACCATTACACGGCTGAAGCGTAGGGCCTCCAGGGTGGCATTCTCTGGGCTGCTGCCGAGGCCTGGGAATGACAGGGTTAGGAACAGTGAGGTGCTCCAACTGAATGCGTGGTTGAGGGATTGGTGTAGGGCGGAGGGATTCAGATTCTTAGACCATTGGGAAGTCTTCACGAGGGAGGGGCATCTATACAAGAGGGATGGGGAACAGTTGTCTGGGAAGGGCACCCATATTTTAGCTGGAAGGTTAGCTGGAGTGTTTCGGCAGGGTTTAAACTAATATGGAGGAGGGCTGGGGAGATAGAGGGAACTGGGAGTGGGAGAGAGGTGGGTGACAGGGTAATTCCGGAGAGTAAGAGGGAGGATCAGAGAGTGCCTGAGGCCTTCAGGGCATGTGTTTTAATGCGAGGAGTGTGACTGGCAAAACAGATGAACTGAAGGCAATAATGTTTGAGAGGAAATTAGAAGTGGTGGCAGTGACTGAGACGTGGCTAAAGGAAGGGCAGGACTGGCAATTGAATATTCCGGGGTACAAGTGTTTTAGGCATGATAGAGGTGGTTTGAAGAGAGGAGGGAGAGTGGCGTTATTAGTTAAGGATCACATCATAGCAGTGCAGAAGGAGGGTGGTATGGTTGAGTTAGGAATTGAGTCGCTATGGGTGGAGTTAAGGAATAGGAAGGGAGAGGTTACTATGTTGGGTGTGTACTACAGACCGCCCAACAGTCCGCGGGCCATGGAAGAAAGGATATGTAGGGAAATTTTAGATAAGTGTAGGAAGAATAGGGTAGTTGTAGTGGGAGATTTCAATTTCCCTGGGGTAGATTGGAAGGTGCCCAGAGCGGAAGGTGCGGATGGGGAGGAATTTGTACAGTGTGTTTTAGAAGGGTCCTTGGAGCAGTATGTGGATAGCCTGACTAGAGAGGGGGCTATACTGGATCTGGTTGTGGGGAATGAGCCAGGGCAGGTGGTTGACGTTGTAGTAGGAGAGCATGTGTCTAATAGTGACCACAACTCTGTCTGCTTTAGGGTATTAATGGAAAAAGATGAAGCCTGCCCTAAGGGGAGGGTGTTAAACTGGGAGAGGGCTAGATACAGCTGGATTAGGCAGGATCTTAGGGATACCGATTGGGATAAGCTGTTCGAGGGTAGGTCGACACTGCACGTGTGGGAGTCTTTCAAGGGAAAACTAAAATTTTTGCAGGAAAGACACGTGCCGGTAAGGAGGAAGGATGGGAAAGGTAGGATTAGAGAACAGTGGGTTACTAGGGATGTTGAGGACTTGGTCAGGAAGAAGCGGGAGGCGTACGTTAGATCCAGGCAACTGGGGACAGAGGCAGCGCTGGAAAAATATAGAGAGTGTAGACAGGATCTTAAAAGGAGTGTCAGAAAGGCAAAAAGGGGCCACGAAATGGCTTTGGCAGGTAGGATTAAAGAAAATCCTAAGGCATTTTACTCCTATGTAAGGAGCAAAAGGATGGTTAGAGGGAAGATTGGACCTCTCAGGGACAGAGGAGGGGAACTATGCTTAGAGCCTGAGGGAATGGGGGAGATCCTGAATGGATACTTTGCGTCGGTATTCACGCGGGAGAGGGGCCTGATGTCTGATGCCCGCTTTGAGGAATTTGAGGACCCGTTAAAGGAAATAATCATTACGAGGGACGAAGTGTTGGGGCTTTTAGGTAGCATAAAGACTTATAAAGCTCCGGGGCCTGATGGTATTTATCCCAGGCTGCGAAGGGAGGTGAGGGATGACATTGCTGGGCCTCTGACGCAAATCTTTGTCTCTTCTTTGGACACAGGTGAGGTCCCAGAGGACTGGAGGATTGCAAATGTAGTACCGTTGTTTAAAAAGGGTCAGAGGGATAACCCAGGGAACTATAGGCCGGTGAGCTTGACTTCAGTTACAGGTAAGCTAATGGAGAGGATTCTCAGGGACAGGATGTATGAGCATCTGGAGTGCTGCGATCTGATCAGGGATACGCAGCATGGCTTCGTTAAGGGGAGGTCGTGCCTTACGAATCTAGTGGAATTTTTTGAACAGGTGACAAAAACGGTTGATGAAGGACAAGCCGTTGACATCGTCTATATGGATTTCAGTAAGGTGTTTGATAAGGTCCCTCATGGTAGGCTGATAGAAAAGGTGAAGGCGCATGGGATACAGGGCCAGGTATGTAGATGGTTGAGAACTGGCTTGGGAGGAGGAGACAGCGGGTAGTAGTGGAAGGCTCTTTTTCCAACTGGAGGTCTGTCACTAGTGGTGTGCTAAGAACTCAGTAAGAATTTAGCAACACCAATTTATAATCCAACCGATTTATTTGATAGTAAAAAAGCGAGCTTTTGACTCTGTGTCTTCGTCAGGCAAATGCAGTGTTCGGTGTGCCACAGGGCTCTGTACTAGGACCCCTTCTATTTGTGGTGTATATAAATGACTTGGAAGAGGGGGTAGGTGGTGTGATCAGCAAATTTGCTGATGACACTAAGATGATTGGATTGGCGGGTACTGAGGAGCAGTGCCTGGCAATACAACATGACATAGATAGTCTGGTAGATTGGGCAGATAGATGGCAAATGGAATTTAATCCGGATAAATGCGAGGTGATGCATTTTGGCCGGGATAATGTAGAGGGGAGTTATAGGATAAAAGGTAAAACTATCCGGAGTATAGAGATGCAGAGACACCTGGGGGTGCAAGTTCACTAGTCTCTGAAGG
This sequence comes from Sphyrna mokarran, assembly GCA_024679065.1. Lineage (NCBI taxonomy): Eukaryota > Metazoa > Chordata > Chondrichthyes > Carcharhiniformes > Carcharhinidae > Sphyrna > Sphyrna mokarran. Next base: position 61,927,155 of record JAGIQG010000015.1, read on the forward strand.
TGTCAGTACAGGTGGAGAATGTAGTAAAAAAAGCATATCGTATGTTAGCCTTCATAGGAAGGGGTATAGAATACAAGAGTAGAAGTCTGATGTTGCAGGTGTATAGAACGTTGGTTAGGCCTCATCTGGAGTACTGCGTCCAGTTCTAGTCGCCATACTACAGGAAGGATGTAGAGGCCCTGGAGAGAGTGCAGAGGAGATTTACCAGGATGCTGCCTGGTATGGAAGGGCTGTCTTACGAGGAAAGATTGAAAATACTGGGGTTGTTTTCCCTTGAAAGACATCGGCTGAGAGAGGATCTTTTAGAGGTACATAAGATTATGAGGGGTATAGATAGAGTAAATGGTGGTAAGCTTTTTCCACCATTAGAAATGGATAGAACGAGGGGTCATGGGCTCAGGGTGAGAGGGGCTATGTATAAGACGAATATTAGAGGGCAGTTTTTCACACAAAGGGTAGTGGGGGTGTGGAATGCACTGCTGAGTAAGGTGGTGGGAGCAAGCACGCTAGGGTTGTTTAAGGGTCTCTTGGACAGCCACATGAGCGGTCTGCAGATAGAGGGATATAGCAGGACTGTTTGAATATCGGGAGGACCAATAGTAGTAGACTATCTTTTAGTTTTGTCTCGGGAATGTCTTAGTTTTTTTTTAGCATGTTTAATTAAGTCTTATTTGTTTCCGCAGGCAATTCGGTCCACCTTGTTGACCAACAAGGGGCATGCATGCGGCATGTCGTGCAAGAGCTGCTCTTGGAGGTTGCTTCAGGAGTTGCCTAGTGCTTCACGTCGTCAGTGTATGCTTAAACTGGACCATCTGATGGGCAACATGACAGCTCAGAGATTATCGCTGTTGCTGTGCTGACACATGGATTTAGGCCTGTGTCTGCGGGAGTTTGCGCGTTCTCCCCGTGGTTGCGTGGGTTTCCTCAGGGTGCTCCGGTTTCCTCCCACATCCCAAAAATGTGCTCTTAGGCTGATTGGGTAACAAATTGTCCCTATATTGGTCCCTATATGGGAATCTTCAACAATAGGCATAGCCTAAAGTCAAGGATATGTCATTAAGACATTAGGACGGTGGCGTGGGCTCGTTGGGCCAAAGGGCCTGTTTCCCGTGCTGTGTTGCTCTTTGTTCTTTGTTCTTGTACAAACAGAGGATCTGTTCATCTGTCACTGCCTCCCTCAGGTTTTACCATTTGTGGCTCATTACTCCTCCTCACTATCACGGGGCTCTGCAGCTGATCCTTGCCCGCCATCCCTCCCAACATGGACCAATAACCTGCCCATCCTCACATGGACTGGAAAATAACTTGCAGGGTGCACAGCAATCCCCCGATTGCTGTTGCAGAGCATACAGCATCATCCCAATAATGTTTGCAGAAAACACAGTGTTTCTCTTAATTGGCCAATCCCTCAGGCTCTGCCCTTCCCATTGGCCCTGGCCCACTAAGGCCCTGCCCCCTTAGCACTGCGTGGTGTCCATTGGGCAGTGTCAGGGTGTATGGCTGGCACAGTCGGGGTGCCCAATGGATAGTGCCAGTATACCAGGCTGTCAGTGCCAGACCAGCACTGCCCAAGGGACACTCCCTTCTGCCTCTGACTTCCCAGGGGAGCCTCAAAGGCCTCTGGTCCCATCTGTGAGGCCATCACGTCTGGTCCCCATTGATAGGGAACAATATGTGATCCTCACTGGTGAAAATCTTCACCAATGAGGCCGTTAAGGTGAATGACACTGGCTCACTTGTCATATGTAAATTCTATTTTAAGTTGAATTTAAATATTACATTCAGCCTCATGCCTGTTTCGAGTGCAAGGCTGATCTCACCGATGTCCAATGCCAGTATGATTGCAAGAGGTCGGCTTTCTTGCGAGCTTACCAGCTCACCCTGCCCATTGGCTGGCATGGTGATGCGTTAAGATCACTCTCCTGGTGTTTAGGCCAATGCTCATTTCTCAAACAACATCACAAAGGCAGGTTATCTAGTTGCTATCATATTGCTATCTGTGGGAGCTTGCTGTGCACACATTGTTGTATTTCCTACATTACAATGATGACTACATTTAAAAATACTTATTCACCTATAAAAAAATTGGGGTCTCCCGCAGTGACAACAATAGTAATATAAATGAAAGTTTGCCACTTTTGGTAATTAAAGAATTGGAAAGATGGAAATACAATATTTCCTTGGATTGGCAAATCCAGACCAAGAGGCAAAGGGGATGTTTCTCCAGCTTCTCGTACATTGGTGCAAACTGTGTTATGACTGCAGAACTGGTGAGAGGGACTGAACGTGAGTTGCATGAAGGAGAACTCATTTTGAGACGCTACCCACCCCTCAGCCAGTGACAATCTGGTTTATGTCCAGCGAGGCTGTGAACCAGATTAGCACATTTAATTCTCTGTTTAAATATGTTTTTCCGGGTTTTAGTCGAATTCACCTGGCTCCCGGTATTCTCTGATACACTGACAAACAGGAAGCTGGCTGGAATCACTAATGCTGTCCACCAGTGAGGGCCAGGTATAAAGGCTATACCTGGAGGTTTGCAAGTGCTCAGATGATGCTGAGCATGTCTGCAAGGTGTCTGGCAGTGCTCCTAACATTCTAACAATAGAAAGCAGTGGAGGTGCAAGGTATAAGTCTGAAGAGGAGATGCTTTCAGCAATCCCAAAGTGGAATATTGCTGTCTTAGGGGAAGGGGAAACATTGATAGCTGCGATTTAGGTAGGGCGCCTTCCTGATGCCAGTGACTGGTGATGGCAGGAGGAGGACACAGGGTTTTCCAGCTTTGTCTGGAGATTGGACTGCCTGTAACAGAGATGCCCAGATCTTTGAGGAGCAGACTGTGTTGGCCTCTTCAGGTCCTACACATCTCTTTCCCGGAAGAAATAGCCCCAAGCTCCGAAAAAATGTCTAAATGTGAATGGAATGTGTTCTGGAGGTCACTGACCTAACAGATAGGAATTATACCATTTTTTCAGCCAGAGCAATGTTTTGCCGTCATCTTACAACCTCATCCTGTCTGATTTACGGTGAGGATAGGTGGTAAGATCAAGCGGAGGAGATCTAAATGGCACTGTTTTGTTGTTGAAATTGACTTTGAATCCTGAAAGAGCACAAAGCTGACTTGAATATTAATGAAATACATGTCATCAAGAAGTCCTGGACACTATTGTCTGGGCTCATTTACCTCTACTGCCTCACTGACAGAGATTTTCCCTGATGAGAATTACATATGGTCCCCACTAATGGGGAAGGATGGGGATCAGAGACCATTGAAAATTCCTGGTGGTCAAAGTAGGACCAGGCAGTATCGATGGGGTGGTGCCAACTTGGCAGTGCCCAACTGGCTCTCTGATAGTGCCTTCATGGTACATTGGCACTGCCCACCTGGCACTATTATTGCGTCAGAGGCAGTGCCAAGGGAGTGGAGTCAGAATGGGGGCAGAGCCAGAGAACGGAGTAGGCAGAGGGTGGACAGGGAGTTATGTGGGGAGTTCTGCAGGAGTTGGAAGGAAATTCTGTTGTGGTGGGAAGAAAGGGTGGCAATTGGCAGGAGGGAATGGGGAACTCAGCTAGGGATTGCGATTGGCAGTAGATGAGAAGGGGAGAACTCTGCTGAATGGAGTTGGCGGGGAGAGCGTGATTGAACATGAGGAGTGACTGAAGGAGAAGAGTTACTGCTAATTTACCAATCAGGCTGTCTAAGTCAGGGGAAGTATGATGAACAGCCCCTGCTATTCCAAGTAGCTAATTTGTTCCTCTTCTAAGCATCTTGACAACCCCAGATGATTAAATAATAGACAATTCCTGTCCTTTGTTGTACTGTCACTGACACTCTCCAGAGCCCTAACTCCTAACTTATTAGCATTTAGGTACATTGTATCAAACAGATTTTACATGTTCACATGTGCATTACCTCAGGTAATATTTACTTGGTTTGGCAATACACAAAACAATCAAGTATTACTTTGTAAAATATTCCCAGGTTCAAATGGTGACATCATGAACCGAGAATATGTTATCTCTCTTCAATAACAAATTAAAATTTCATTTCCTCAAAAGATTGAAAGTTTATTTCATTCGTGTCTCAAATATTAATGCTGCAATGAAGTTACGGTTAAAATCTCTTATTCGCCACACTTTCGTGACTGTTTGGTACATTGAGGATGAATTTAGCATGCCCAGTGCACCTAACTAGCATGTCTTTCAGATTGTGGGAGGAAACCAAAGCACTCGAGGAAACCCACACAGATACGCCGAGAATGTGCAGGCTTCGCACAGCAAGTGACCCAGGCTGGGAATTGAATCTTGATCCCTCGTGTTGTGAGGAAGCAGTGTCAACCATAGTGTCACCTTGCCACACAAATATAAAATCCATACAGAGTCTCTTTCCATTATCCTTTACTCATCAGCAATTAAAATTTATTTATCCTATTAGAATTTAGGTAACTTCCCATTTATGTGAGTTGGCTACTTTATGCACTCAATTTATTCAATCAGTTAAGTATCAGAAACAATCATGTTTAAGTTTAACTAATCACTTTAATTCGAAAGATAACAGTGAGAAAATCTGAATGAGCCAAATCCTTCCACAAAGCCAAAGCCTTTGGGTCTCAATCAGCACCACGTTATGACATAATCAAATCATTGTTGCAGTCATTCTTCCTTCTTCTATATCTTCACATGAAATTCAGATGAAGCAATTTGGAATTCTCGACCTCAAAAAAAAATGTTCAGGCTATATCATTCAAAATTTCTAAATTAATATGTCTGTTGTTTGAAATTTCCATTTATAATTTCTGTGTTTGTTCTTTTTACTGCAGTTAACTTTGTGGCCATCCTGATCCTATCAAGGGGAAAGTGTGAGCTCTCCAAATGTATCACCCATTACCTGGTAGCCATGGCAGTGGCAGATCTACTTGTCATTATTACTGATGTGATACTGTTTACTGTTATCCCTTTTCATTTTCCAGGTTCTTATTTGAACACCACTACCTCACTTTCTCTTTTACTTGTCCTGCTTTCTGCAGCAACAGACATTTCCATCTGGTTCACTGTCACTTTCACCTTTGACCGATCTGTTGCTATCTGTTGCCAAAAACTGAAAACAAAATATTGCACAGAGAAAACTGCAGCTATGGTTATAACTACAGTGAGTGTTCTATTCTGCTTAAAAAACATTCCTTGGTACTTTGTATATGAACCTGAGTATATAATTGCCAATGTAGCCTGGGGGACAATCACTTCAATGAATTTTTATACAAAAACAGCATGGGTAGCATTTGAATTCCTCAGTATAATTTTAACCCCTTTCCTTCCATTTGTTCTAATTCTATTGCTCAATGCTCTGACTGTCAGACACATTATAGCAGCCAGCAGAATCCGTGGGAAGCTATTGGGTCACAACAAGAGCAAGAATCGCACTGACCCAGAGATAAAGAACCGAAAAAAATCCATCATTTTACTCTTCACTATATCTGGCAGTTTTGTACTGTTATGGTTGACAAATGTTCTCTACTTCCTTTATTGGAGAATTGCTAACATTTATGAATATACTGGTCCCTATGATCCTGCATATATCACTGAACAAGTGGGATACATGCTGCAGCTTTTGAGCACCTGCACCAACACCTGTATTTATGCAGTAACCCAGACGAAATTCAGAGAGCAGCTGAAGAATGCAGTCAAATTTCCATTCATTGCAATTGTTAAATTAGTTAAATGATTGAACTGTAGCTATCTCTTTAACATGGCAAGTCTTTGGAGACTGAGATTTTCTAATCAATTCACTGTGTTTTTTTACCATACCACGTACTCGGCATGATGCCAGATCACAGAATATATTTAAAATTAATCTGGGGTCTGAAGGTTTAGTTGGACAATATCTGAATACGCTAATTGTGTTAGGTAAACTTCATACTGTTGGACATTTTGGTCTCAAGTAGAATTCATTTAGCGAAAGTTGTGCTGTAATCATGAGTTCTGTCTATGTTTACATATTTAAATAAAAACTACTGTTTAGCAGAGAAAGAGAAACTACAATAATAATTTTAACAAAAATAATGGCAATATTAGTTTTAAAATGGTTATTCTCTCTGAGAGTTAAACATGCTGGGATTTTTGGTCTTTTTTAATTAAAGTTAGCTTAATCCTAAAGTTATTCAGAATCAGGATTCTAGCCTGGGAACTGTGGTCTGAAGCTTCCTATTGTTAACAAAATATGGGAAGATGTTTACTTTCCAGTAGACCTGGTGGCATAGAGTTTTATTGCCAATTTGTGAGAGACACGCCATTAAACTAAGGATAATGCCATTGCTTACAAGTAATTTCATTGGTTGTTTGAGCCATGTGATAGGTTTCCAGTTACACAATTGGCTAGACAACAGAGAATTTTCTGGAAGCAAGTAAAGAATTTGTACATAAAAGACATGCAGTCCTTTGTTTTCAATAATAACTCTACACCGATTCACAATCATAAGAAGTGTGCCCTGAAGGATTCTTCAGAGAGAAGATGGAATCTACATAGGGATATTTCTTGGTTAAGGTTTTCCAAATTCTGTTGCATCTATTTCAGTTAAATAATTAAAATTAATATTGAGTTAAGAGTTAAAGTTCAATTAAAGTTAACGTTCAGTTAAGAGTTAAAGTTCAGTAAAAGGAATAGAGAATTGCAACTGTTTAATCTTGACTTAGTACCTAAAATGTTAAATAAAAAGAAATTGTTGAATGAATTAAAGAGTCAACTTCCTGGCTTACCTGATACAGGATCAATGCTCCAAAAGCTTGTGAATGCAAATACATCTGTTGAACTTTAATCTGGTGTTGTGAGACTTCTTACTGTTCTTTGAAAGACCAAATGGTGTAACATATGTTGGAGTTTGACAGGCAGCTGGAGATCTACATGAATGAAGATGGTCACCTATACCATTTTCTGGGTGATTCTCTCTGAAACAGAAATGCAGGTGAATCCCCTAAGGGTTTCCCAGCTCTGTGTTTTCTAATACTTGTTATCATTGGCCCAGGACCTAAGGACATGAATTGTTAGGATCAGGAGGAAACCATTATTCCCCAGAATCCAACCTCATTTTCAATTCCCAACTCTACCAATGCTTCTTTTTCATATTACCACTTAGTCATTACTCGATGGCAAGGATCCTAAAACTGAAGGACTATTTGTAATACGGAAGTTGTCTTGTGTGATATCCATTGCAACAATAATTGAATACAATATTCAGCATAATTTAAGCTCTTTGTTTGTCCCAACAAAATATTACACATTAACGTCCATGCATGATAAAGTCTATCTGGAATATAAGGTACATGCATTGTCGGTAAGGTAGTGGTAATTCTCGTGGGCTGATAGTTCGAGGCCTGCATTAACCATCTTAAGAAATGATTCAAATATCATCACGAAAATTGGGCAATTCAAACTCTGACAATTAAATTAGGTCACTAATGTCAATTAAGAAAGGCACAATAAGAAGAGTCACAACACCAGGTGAAAATCTGAAAGAGTAGCACTTCAAAAGCCCATGCTATCAAATAAACCTGTTGGACTTTAACCTGTGACATTTCTTACTGTGTCTACTCCAGTCCAATGCCAGCATCTCCACATCACAATTAAGAAAGGAAACTTGTTGCTCTAATCTAATCTGGCCAGATGTGTCACAATATAGATTTGGAGTCATTTACAAATGCCAAGCAAACCACTGAAGAGTGAAAACATACTTTGACAAAGTATGTTAAGAGTAATCCTCAAACTGTCCTCTACCTAAAACATTATCTTTCTTCTCATTTAACTTCTTAGGAATATAGATAATCAGAGTAGAAGGAGGCCATTTGGCCAATCAAGCCTGCCTCATCATTTAAACAAGTCATGGCTGGCCGTCTACCTCTAATCCCATTTTCTCCACTATCTCCATCAATTTAATGATATTAGTATCAGAACCTATTGATTCCTGTCTTGAACATGCACAATATTAACTTTCCTCAGCCCTCTGTCATAGATGTAAACTCGCCTGCTGCCCTCCGACTATGCTCGCAATTATATCATTTAGATTCTTTGATATTTCATTCTGTGGATTTAGCTATCTTTCAATTTGAGAGGCATCTCTTAAATTCCATGATTACAAAATCAGTGTGTGTATACCTCTGATAATCTCTCATTTGGGTAGGTAAGCTGTTTCTACTAATAGGGCAATATACAGCTGATTCTGTGGAGATGCCTGCTAATCTTGTTGCTGGACAAATCGCATCTCTTCATGCCTTTAGAATGCTGGCTACTGCTGTCACTAGGCAGATCCCTGGCATCTACCTGTTAACCAATTCTCTATTCATAGCAGTGTATTACCACCAATCCCACATGCTCTAATCTTGTTTATTCAGATCATGTGTGGGACCTTATCAAAAACCTCCTGAAAATCAAAATATAACGCCCCTACTGCTTGTCCTTTATCTATGCTACAAGTAATAGCCTCAAAAAAAATTTAACAGGTTTGTCAAGCACAATTTTCCTGACATAAATCCATTTAACTCTGTTGTTGTAGGACAATATTGGGGATTGTGTTTTTTATATTTTAATTTATATGTCCATTCGTACTTTATTTAATTTCAGTATAATACATGCAGGGCTACATAGAACAAGCCTAGAGAGCCAGAGGTAAGGAAAGGACTAATACAGGCAACTAGAGGCCTGATCTTCCAACAGATAGCAATGAACATCTGCTATCAACTTCTGATCATTCTGAATTATCATGACAACGGGAGAACCGGCATTAAGACAGCCAGGCTCCAAATAGCCTAGGGAGGGTCTTCTGTAAAATGTGATTATCTAACCAGGGTGAGCGTTTGGGGGATTATTAACACATCAGTGCAAGTTGCTTACTCGACTACAATGCTTTGACATTATAATCAGGTTAACAGGACTATCCAAGAACTCATTAACAAAGTTGTACTGGACAATGCAGTCTGCATAACAAGATTAGAAGAGCCATCTTGTATCTAACTCGAGAAATTAATATGCTAATGTAAATCTTTGTGACTTGAAAAAGTATATTAACCTATATCAATCTACCAGGGGTAGAGAAGGTCTCACAGGCAACCTGAGATTTCAGGCCAGAGTCCAGCTCTCCCTCTTGCATGTAGAATAAAAATTTTTTTTGAAGCTCGACACAGCCTCCATAGCTCAATTCATTTTATTTCCCTCTTAGGCTGTTCAATCATACATTATTTTCAAACTATAGATTGTAGCATTTTCCCTATTCCTGATGTCAAACTGACAGTTCTGTAGTTCTCAATTTTTCCTTCTTCCCTTCTTAAATAATGGGGCTACTTCTTCTTTTTCCCAGCCTTTATGAACAATTTCAGAATTCATAGAATTTTGAAAGATAACTATCAATGCATCCATTATCTCTATAGCCAACTCCTTCAGCACTCTGGGATGTCGCTAGTTTGGGGCATTTATCAAATTTAATCCAATTAATTTTTCATGTACTACATTTTTATTAATATTAACATCTTTCAGTTCCTCATTTTCACTAGACCATTGGTCTGGAAAATTGTCTTTGTCTCCCTCCATGCAGACAGACACAATTGGTGAAATTTTATAAGAATTTTTTTTCAGCTAACATGAAAATAAGAGAGTTCCTGATCTGTTTTTTTAGATGAGTTTTCACTACCAATCTTCTGCATTCAGTTGCTGAAAATATGGCTTGGACCATTTCTAACTACTAGACGCAGTAGGTGAAGCTTAACTCACTGGACAGCCTGCAAATCAGAGCCACAAACTGTGCAAGTGCAGAAAAAGCACACAGCAGCATCCCTGATAGAACTACCACCTCCCCTCTTCCCGTGGCCAGAAACAGCTCCCACATTCCCCATGGACATTGGGAATGCCCCCAAAATTACCGATCCTCTTACCCCACCCACTCCCCCCTCAGATCCACTTGCACATGGCCTTCTAATCACACCTCCTGACCCCAATTGTTGAATGTAATGGCCCTCTTTCTCCCCTGCTCCCAAAGATCACAAAAGTACATTGCACCTGCACCCTCCCCCACCTCCCCTCCCCATGGTTTTTAAATTGCTCCTTCTGTCCCCACAGGAGAAAAATGCTGATGATCACCAGGACAGGGTTAAGGCAAGGGAGGTGTGCCTGAGACCTGGATCCTCACTGACTTTGAGGAGCAGGCACTGAAACTTGTGGGAGAGAAGGGCATCTGCACCATCAGCAACAGTACGGTGGGGCTGGAACATAGCAGTGAACACCTGCCAATTCTCCACTCACTGGAGGTACCTGAAGTATGTTGCTTGCATCCCAGGTTCCTCTCCCTCTCTTGCAATTACCCTTCTGTCCTATATTGCAGGAAGAAACCCCGACATGCTGGGAACATCTAGCATCATGGCCTCCACCGCTGCCCCCATTCTGTCTCTGACAGCTCGGAAGACTCCTCAGAGGAAACAGATGAAGGAGCCTCTGAGACCGGCACCAGTTTTGTGTCAGCTTCCACCTCGCAAATCACCGTCCGAGAAACTCTCACATAGGTCAGTCAAGTTAGTGGTGAGGCATCTGGGTCACTCTCTGGTGTGCACGAAACATCTGCTGAAATACATCGGGTAGGGGAGGGAACATCCGAGGCCTCAGGTACATGGAGGCTTGCCAAAGGCAAGCACTCAGCCAGCACCAGTGTACATGCTGGTCCTCTTCTCCCTCAGCTGCTGGAGATGCAGCAATAGAGCCAGAGGATGCAGGAGGTGCTGATAGCAGCACTGGACCAACTGGAGGCAGGACATGGCTGCCATTCTCCCCTAGGTGGGGGCAGGAGAAGGAGGGAGTAGAGACATCAGCAATTCCGCATGTTATAATACAGTAATTAGAACTGCAGGTTATCCTCTAGGCATGGTTTGAGCAAGGTTTGATACAGTTTGCATACTTTTCAATTCTATCCATCTCGAAATAAAATTGAATGCTTGGTTGACTTTTTAAAGACCTTGTTAACCAGTGGTGCAGCTTAGGATAATTGATGTTATTGTACTCCAAGGTGCCTTTGTTCTCCACTAGGCTTGTATCTTCAAGTAAACTCTCCATTCTACCCACCAAAATGTTCTAATTCCAATTGTTTCCCACACTTGCTGGTGCATGAATGCAGACTTTCATCTGCTTCCACAGCTAGTGATTTCCGAAACATGCTGCTAGCTTGTCACCAGGATGGAGGAATTTCAAGTCTGGTTGACCAGGAATCTCTCCTGCTCTTATCACCAGCCATTGGGATAATTGGAAAAAATTGCAGGTTTGACCGCATTATAAAAGTACTATCCTTGGTCATCAGTTACTGCCAGTGAGATCTAGGAAAACCCATTGACAATGGCAGAAATGGAAGAATACTGCAAGGAAGATCTGGAAGAAGGGGGAAATCCCAGCGTGAGTTAAATTTAAACAGTAAGTTGCAAAGGGACATACATTAATTGAGACAACATGACTGAAACAATGAGGTCATCCACTTGAGATCCAAGAAAGATTGTTCAGAGCATGTTACAAGTGGCAAGAATCTATGAACTATCGATGAGAATTGAGGTTTAGGAGTCCGAAGAAAGATATCACATGAAACTTGTGCACATGCGCACAAAATATTTCCAAATGTTGACCATGGAATGTTGACCTTTATGTTAAGGCTGTCTAGAATTAAAAGATGTGGGAGTTGTAGGGCTGCTGTAGAGGCCCCATCAGAGGTATCCATCAAAGACCCCATCAAAGGTGCACAGTGTTACAGATAATGTATTGGCATGGATAGAGGATCGGTTAATTAATAGAAAGCAAAGAGTGAGGGTAAATGAATGTTTTTCTGCTTGGCGATCAGTGACGAGTGGTGTGCCTCAGAGATCAGTGTTGGGACCACAATTGTTTATGATTTACATAGATGATTTGGAGTTGGGAAGCAAGTGCAGTGTGCCAAAATTCACAGATAACACTAAGATGGGTGGAAGAGCAAAGTGTGCAGAGAACGATGAAAATCTGTAAAGGGATACAGATAATCTGAGTGGGCAAGGGTCTGGCAGATGGAGTACAATGTTGGTAAATGTTAAGTCATCCATGCAAAATGGACTATTATTTAAGTGATAAAAAATTGCAGCATGCTGCTGTGCAGTGGGTGTCCTTGTGCAGGAATCTCAAGGAGTTGGTTTGCAGTTGCAGCAGGTAATTAAGAAGGCAAATGGAATTTTGTCCTTCATTGCTAGAAGGATGGAGTTTAAAAACAGCAAGGTTATGTTACAGCTGTATTAGATGCTGGTGAGGCCACACTTGGAGTACTGTGTGCAGTTTTAGTCTCCTAACTTGAAAAAGGATATACTGACACTGGAGAGGGTACAGAGGAGATTCACTAGGTTGATTCTGGAGTTGAGAGGATTGGCTTATGAGGAGAGACTGAGTAGACTGGGGCTATTCTTATTGGAATTCAGAAGAATGAGGAGAGATCTTATAGAAACATATAAAATTATGAAGGGACTAGATAAGATAGAAGCAGGGAAGTTGTTTCCACTGGCAGATGAAACTAGAACTAGGGGCATAGCCTCAAAATAAAGGGAAGCAGATTTAGGACTGAGTTGAGGAGGAATTTCACACAAGGGGTTGTGAATCTGTGGAACTACCTGCCCAATGAAAGCAGTTGAGGCTACCACAAAGTTTTTAAGACAAGGATAGATACATTTTTGAACAGTAAAGGAATTAAGGGTTATGGTGAATAGGTGGGTAATTGGAGTTGAGTTCACAAAAAGATCAGCCATGAACTTGTTGAATGGCGGAGCAGATTTGAGGGGCCAGATGTATTGTATTCAGTTCGGGCACAACATCAAGGATAATGCATTCAGCTTGGAGTGGGTGTAATACAGATTCACAAGGAATAATGAGGCTTAAATAGTTAAATTATGAAATGATGTTATACAGGCTGGACTTGTATTCTCTTGAATATAGTTGGCAGCACTCTAACCTCTTGAGTTGAAAGTACCACATCAGAATGTAAGCACAATGTCACTCCAGTGCAATAGTGACGGAATATAACTCTGTCAGAGGTGTTGTCCTTCAGGTGGAATGTCAAACAGAAGCTCAATTGTAAAAGATCCTGAGGGACTGTCTTGAAGATGAGCAAAGGAGAATTTGGAGATCACGCTGAAAAAATTCTAAATGCCAAACATGCATGAAAATGGGAGAAAATCACACTGTTATTTTGGGTGAGTTAGATATCAAATATGGGTTGATTTTAATGGTTAGAAAATTGAAGGCATTCTTTAGCCAAATTATCACATCACAAAAACACAATGCACAAGCTGCATTCAGTTCAACACGCATGTATAAACGTGGTCTTGGGGCAAAGCAGGATCTTCACTTAGCCAAAAGATTCCACAATTTGGCTGCAGAAGCAAGTACAGACACATATATACCAGTCTTCCTGGCACTTTGCAAGCTTGGACCCATAAATCTCATCTGTTTGGTTCAGTATGTCAATTTCAGTGACACATGGAAACAAATAAGACTGAATTGATTGCTGTGGCCTCACTGGAATGTCTTTCAACCATGATTTTAAATTCATTGCTGGCATACTGATGATCTATGGACATGGTTTGAAAACGTGCTATAAAAGTTAAACATCCATCTTCCTAAAGGCTGGAGTCACTGTTCCAAAAGACTAGAAATGCTTTACAAATGTAGTTTTTCTATATTTTAAATAACTTCCAAAAAAGATTGATGTAATGATTTAAGATACAAGTTTCAACATGCAGCAACATTAAAATCAACCACAATGTTGCTGTTAAAAAAAAACAGGTAGTGTCTTGCCAGAAGTATTAGCACAGACAAAATTCCATTTAATAGCACACTGAGGAATCTTGCTATCTTACCCTCAATATATTCCAAACATATTGCAATTTACTCAATATTTTCCCATGTTGCCGGTACTTAAAGCAGAATCTCAGTCTAGTTCTTATGCTTATAGCGTACGTTCATGAGCTAACAAACCTAATCACACAGTTGCTTAACAAAACAATACACATTCCATTTAAAACTGGAACCGGAAGGGGCAAAACGGAAATTGCATAAGTTGCCTTACTGAATTCATGGTGGTCTGATTGTTGCAGCAAATTTAGTTAGGCCGTATCACTGTTTCAGAAACTTAACATGGATCAAAGGTATGATGCTGTAATAAAAACTGTTCATTTTTACCATTAACTTATCATAAATTGTTAAATGTGTGTAGGTACGTAAAACTTTCAACCCAAAAACCCATTGTGTTTTTATGATGTGAAGGTAGCAGGTGGGCTACTGGAGGGAGTTCAAGCAGTCAGAGGGGCGGGGGGCAGTGAATGATTCCAGGGGGTTTCCTGATAGGGATGTTGATGGGTAGGTAGCCAGTTGTCTTCCCATGTCCTCACTCTTTTGCCTCCCATGTGTGTTTGTATGTTTGTTCGGGTGGGCAGGGAGGAGAGGGCTACCGAAGCTGGTGGGATGGAGTGACTTCTAGTTGTGGGTGTTTTATGTTGTGGTGAGCAGGAGCTGTGCATTAAGGTAGCATGTACAGCGGTGAAGTGAGGACATTAGTTAGCAGAGCAGGGAGTGAACATTATTGTTTATCAGGATGGTTCATGGGTTTGGCATGAGGCAAGAACCCTTGTTGGCAGTAAAAAATTACTTCTTTGACAATTTATTTATTAGTGCCCCAAATCAGGTTGCATTAACATGGTAATGAAGTTACTGTGGAAGGATACACTGAGGAAGAATTTATCACGGCCAACCCACATAACCTGCACATCTTTGGACTGGGAAGGAACCGGAGCACTTGGAGGAAACCCATTCAGACATGGGAAGTATGTGCAGATTCCACACAGACAGTGATCCAAAATGGCAATCCAGCCTGGGTCCCTGGCTAACCAGTGCTAACCAAGGTGCCACTCTGCCACCCCAGGCATGAGTGGTTTCCAACATAGATCAGCAGGAAATGCAAAGTACTTTTAATCAACAATCAAAGTTGGGGGCACAAGATTCTATTCTAATTACCCATGAGCAGTAACAGACTTATTCCACTGCGCAAAATTATTGCCTCTGCCTTCCATGATTTCTTTAATTCCTGATCTGCTATGACTCCATGAAATCCAGAAGCAGCTGGGTTGGAAGAGAATTGGGGTGTGTGATGTTTTCAAAACTTTGACATCTCATCCAGCTCACCTATTTCTCTGAGATAACCTTCCCTCCACTTCTGTGCAGGAGTGGAATATTCTATCCAAAGACATGTCACTCCTTCCATCATCAGCAGACAGTGTGAGTTGTGTGTACTGCCTACACAAGGCACAGCAACTCACAAAGCCTCCTTCAACAGCAAGTTATTAAAACCTGTCTCGACTACCTAAAAGAACAATGAAGGCAGATGCAGGGTAACACCACCACATTTCTGTCCAATCTCCAAGAACTCACCATCGTGGCTAGAAACCGTGGCCAGAATTTCCCAGTCCTACTTGCTTGCAGAATCTTCCAGTCCGGCCAATGTAAAACAGAGATTTCAATGGTTCACAAACCCACTCTGCACCCCAGGCCATGTAGAGGGGCTGCAAAATTCCAGCCTATATTGCTGTTCCTTCACTTTTGTTGCATCAAAGTCCTGGAACTTCCTCCCTACACAAATAGATTATATCACTTCAAGCAGGCAGCTCACTATTGTCTTTCTAAAGGCATTTAGGGGTAGGAACAGTTGTTGGCTTTGCCAAAAAGGTTCATATTGTATAAATGAATAAAACAAATGTAGTAGCATTCATAGCTTGATAGATTACTTATTGAAAACACATTTATTTTGCATTTGCAGATCTTCCTACAATTTTCAACAAACTCAAAATTTATATGGTAAATGTATTCAAGCAGCATGCAGTAAAACTGCCTTTATTCAACATTTATTCATGCCATCGCAAGCAAGTATCAAGATTCAAGGTAACGACATTGCAATCCAACCTGTTACAAAATTTCTGATCAATAGCTGCCATATGGATACATTTCTGGGTTGTCTACATTTAACTCTTTCCCACTACAAAAAGCTGGATGAGTTTATAACTGAAATAGAACAAAATTGTGGACTAGATCTAGAAAAAGTTTTTAATTATATTAAAAGTGAAAACTTCAGTGATGCAAAGTTTAAATGGGTGTCAATCACCAACCCAGACCTCCTGCATTCTCCAAATGAATTCATTGATCTTCAGGGAAATAATTGGGAACGAACAGGAAAAGCCCTGGAGTTTCAAGATTTTATTTATCGAAGGAATGTTTGCTCTGGAAAGGGTTGTCCGAATAATGAAAATACTTCAACTTTGTCCAAACTGGAGCTGAGGTAAGTAGTTATCAAAAATTCTTCCTCCAACAGAAGTTGCCATAGGACACACCTAACAATCACAGAGTCATAGATCACAGAGTCATTGCTTCCTTTTTATTGACCAGAGCCTCATTATCTAGAGTCATCCAGTGTTTCCTGCTCCTTCTAGCCCTGCCCTTCACACTAACAGGAATATGTTGGCCCTGAACTCTCATTATTTCACTTTTGAAAGTCTCCCACTTGCCAGGTGTTCCTTTACCTGTGAACTGCTTCCCCCAATCAACTTTGGAAGTTCCTCCCTAATACATTAAAATTAGCTGTGTCCCATTTAGAACTTTAACTTGTGGGCCAGACTATTCTTTTCCATGCTATTTTAAAAGTAATAGAATTATGGTCATCGGCCCCAAAGTTCTCCTCGACTAACACTTCAGTCATTTGCCCTGCCTTATTTCCCAAGTGATGGTCAAGTTTTCCTAGTAGGACCATCTTAATATTGATCAAGAAACTTTTCCACATTTAACAAATTCTTCCATCCAAGCCCTTAACACTTTGGCAGTCCCAGTTCATATTTGGAAAGTTAAAATCCCCCATAATTACAACACTATTATTCTTGCAGCTATCTGCAAGATCCCTTAATATTTGCTCTTCAACTTCCTGCTGACTATTGGGGAGCCTATGCCTATAGCATCACTGGACAATCCCTCAGGAATATCTTCTTTAAGTACCACTGTGATGTCTTCCTAAATCAAAAACACAACCCTCCCTCCTCTCTTGTCTCCCCTTCTATCCTTCCAATGGCATCTGTCCTCCCGAATTGAGCTGCCAATCCTGTCCCTCTATAGATATGATATCCCAGTCCCATATACCCATCCATGTTCTGAGTTCACTTCATGCACACATAAAAACAGAAAATGCTAATAAATCTCAGCAGGTCTGACAGCATCTGTGGGGAGAGAATAGAGCCAAAGTTTTGACCCAAAATCCAGTTCTGATAAAGATTTCTCCTTTTAAAATCTGAAACACAGCTTTTTTCTTGTTGGGTGTATTACTTATCACACTTATCTCACTGTTTTTATATGGTCCCTCTTCTTTCCAAAAATAATGCCACTTCTCTCATTGTTTTTAAAGCCTATCTGCCCTCCAAAATCTCACCACTTCAATCGCTTTTATAGCCTATCTGTGCTCAGAAATCTCATCACTTCTCTTGCTGTTTTTACAGCTGCATTTCCCACCGAAATCTCACCACGTGTCTTGCTGCCTCAGGCACCATGCAGTAGCTTCATCACTTTGAGTATATTAACAACAAGTTTTAACAATTCATAACTATATAAATAAGTACCTTCAAGAGTACTGTGGCAGGATTTTCCAGTCTCGCCCCGAGACTGGAAAATTCTGCCTGAGATCAATGGACTTCACATGGTCCGTGTCCCGCCTGCTACGATTCCTTTGGCAGGCAGGACGGGAAAATTCTGCTCTGGTATGGAACTGGCTCCGTACAAGTATTGACGTATCTCTGTCCATCCCTGCCATGACAGAGATGTCTGAATCTCTGTCTGAATCATGTGTTTACATCACTGTGTGGGCAATACTGTACACAGGCTCACATTATTCCTTTATGTATCAGACCCAACAACTAAAACATCCACCTGCTTTTTTGTTTACTTTTAGTTTTAGGTTGAAGCTAAACAGACATGTGTGTGCTCCTTAGGTCTGATCACTATACCCAGGATATTTAATTTCTTCCAGTGATCTATCTTCGCAAGTCCTATCTCATCCTCACCGCTCCAAAAACCTTCTTTCAAACCTACATTACCTCAAAGATTAATTTCTCTAATCTTTGCTCTCTTTGTCATGACAAACCTCAGCTGAACGACAACTTGTCTGCCTGTCCCTTCCACACAAAGTCCATCACCTCCATCTTTACCAGCTTTCTTGGTCCCTTGTGAATCACTCAGGCAAAGTCAAGATCCTCATCCTTAATCTGAATTCCTTCTACAACTTCACCCCATCCTTCTTGAAATACTGGTCAGAATCTAATTGGCACTGTGAGCATCCAACCACTGGGACTAAATGCTGGTGCTGAGTGCGCATGAGCGAAGGACAGGATCGGGGAGGCAGTGACCGATTAAATGTTGCCGCTGCCAATGCTGAAAGGAGATGCTGAAATCACCAAAAAGCTAAGGTGCCGCAGATAAGAATTTCTTTTAATATTCCAGACCTGGCATGAACACACTAGTGACAATGTTGAGACAGCAGAGATATCCTTTGTCATCCAGGTGCTTTGCTATGGATAGCCTCCTCCCTCTTCCCGGCTCTTCATCAATAAGACCATCATTTACTATAGGTTTAAAATCACAAATCTATTTTTAACTTCACTAAAAATGCCAAACTGATAGAGATCCATTCATCCAGCTTTACCTCTTACAGTTTCTTACTCTCCATTTTAATAACATTTGGCATCTTAAAGAAACAGTATTAGGAATTTTATGTTTATATTAATTAGTCTTTTTTTTTCCCAGTACAAATTTAGAAACAATCACATCGAATTTTTTCCAATTGCTGATCGATAATTATTTTTTTATTAATGGAAGATATGTTACTAAATGTCAAGAAGTGACACATGCTGGCAGGTACAGTAATTTTACCAGTGTACCTTTTTCAATTAAGGTACAAATTGTTGATAAGTAAATAAAGAGTTTGATTTTTCACTGTAAACTCTTTCCTAACTTGATATTTGAGGATAATCAAGGCCAAATGGACAGTCTGGCAGCAGGAAAGAGGGATCAACAGTAGGCTACAGCCTTGAGTAAGAAGCCAGGTGATTGGGCAGAGGGATGACAGTCAGGGCCAGGATGTGAGTTGGCAATGTTGTTTAGTCAGTATTTGGGTGCAGATGTTGATTGGTAATAGACGGTGGTGAAAGAAGATTAGCAACCTGGAAAGAACTGTTTGGGAAACTGAAGACGGTGAATCTCCCCTTGGCAATCAGGCAATGAGTTTGAGGAGTTTGACAAAAGAGAGCTGATCCTAGTTGTCAGTCAGAAGCAGCGAAGGTTGGCCATCGGGACAATTCCTTCAGAGACCTGCGTACAGTATTCTTCCTCATCTTGGTTAACAATGATTGCTGAAGCAACCACTTATCTTGGAGAACCTACTAATCTTGCCTTGACTTAGCAGCAAACCCTATAGCCTGGCCTTTCCCCCCACTTACTGAGAAACGTAAGCCATGATGCCAGTGTCTTGGATCTTTGACTTTGTTGGTTAGATGCCATCCTCAACCCCCCCATTCCTGCCACCCTACATCTCACACATGCAGCTGTGGCCATGCCCTTTAAGTTCATAGAATCAAAGAATCCCTACAGTGCAGAAGGCCATTCAATGCATCCAGTCTGCACTGACTCTCCAACAGAGAGTATCCTATTCACGACCTATCACCATATATTTACCACGCTAATCCCCCTATCTACACATCTTGGGATCCTACAGGGCAATTTAACATAACCAAATATCCTAATCTGCACATCTTTGAACTGTAGGAAGAAACCAGAGCTTCCAGAGGAAACCGACACAGACGCGGGGAGAATGTACAAGCATAGACAAGTCACCCTACGTTAGAATTGAACCAGGTTCCTTGGCACTGTGAGGCAGCAGTGCTAATCACTGTGCCACCGTAATTCCCATTGTGCACCAAAATGCAGCAAATACACTGTGCTGCAAATTATACACCAAAATTAAAATGGCAGAGAATAGTGTTAAGTTAATTGTCATAACCGGATATTTCAGAGATAAAAATTCAGATTGTGCCACGAATGCTGAACTTTGCAAGAAGCTTATACTTTGAAATGTCCTTTTGACCCAAAGTAAAATAGATAGCTGACAGTTGGATTCCTGACAAACACCTCATTTTTGAGAAGTAGCAATGTGACTAGGTTAATGGAGATGAAAATTGGGGATCAGAAATCTCAAATGTAAAATAATTGTGATATCAAGTTATAGGAGTAGCAGGACATAGTTACAGACACAAACAGATTTCTGCTGAAGAAGCAAGAATTCCCTAAGAGAAATTGAGATAAACTGCGAGATGGAACTATGAGTGACAGTGAGTTTTCCAGGCAAAAGGGAACAGACATGCAGAGGACACTGAAGATATAAAGCCGCCAAGGTGAGAAATGATGGCAAAGAAAACCAAAAATTGAATTATGGAGAGCTGAGCAGTGAGAGCTAGAATGAAATGTCTTTTGGGAATCCATAAAAATTGGATATAGTAAGACTGGGCTGAAGGGACTCGAGATCTATCTCCTGTATGAGGAACGGAACTGAAATACAGAAGACTCTGAGACTTGGTAACTGGGTTTAATGTCATATATGTATGGGGGGATTGCTTGGAGTTTTTACAAGCTATATCTTTGTTGTTTCATCTATTTAAAGGTAAAATTTACCCTTTTAGAATCATAGAATCCCTCCAGGACAGAAAGAGGCCATTCAACACATTGAGGCTGCACTGACTCTCCGAAAGAGAATTCCATCCATTCTGCCCTAACTCCATAATCCAACTTACTTACATGGTTAATCCACCTAAATTACACATCTTTGGACGTGAAGGGCCCAATTTTACCATTTTGATTCTAAGTGCTGAATCTGGGAATGTTTCAGATACAACTTTTAAACCTGTTCTCAGGCACCCCCATTCACACTCTGCCTGAAAAAAGTGTAGCAATTTATGAATTGTGAAGAAGAAGCTTGTGGACAGGGCTTATCGCACCCAAAACGCTGCTGCTCTGCTTTTAGCTGTTCATGCGCAGTAAAAAAAAATTTTGAAAAACTCTCCTCTGCTACATTGCTTCTGGGTCACATATTATCTCCCCCTGGCCTCCATAGACATTGCCCCAGTCCTACAACATTATCCCCCACCCCCTCACTACCCAGACCAATTGTGGTCCCCTGCCCCCTTCCTCCCCACTGCTGATCGCATGCAGAGTGGCAGAGAACCCCCATTCCCCTCCCCATCAGAGAGTAATCTGACTCACCTCCCTCTGCGCCCTCCTCCCACACCACAATCACCACCAATCTGAGTCAGAGAGCTGCTGAAAGCGCTGAACTTACCTCCTCAGAAGTTGTGCATCTGGATCAGACTCCTGCGGACCATGTCTGTTTCATGCCGAATCTGGACAGGCAAATACAGTGGTAAAGGGAAAATTCCAGTAAGTTTGGGTGTCCAATTAAGTCAATTTAAATGCATATAAATGCACTTAAATTAACGTTGCCCCCGTTTCGAGTGCGATCTCGATTGTGGCCATTTTAAGTGCTTGGGAAAGAGAGATGGTCATGGATAGTGCTACTCACCTCACGCCCAAATTTACCAACCTTTTGCACCCAATAAAGGGCACATCTTGATGGTAAAATCCTGCCTTAAGGGTCAATCCCTCTAATTTGCACATCTTTGCACTGTTGGAGGAAACCAGAGCATCCCGAGGAAACCCATACAGGGTGGCACAAAGGTACACGGTGGCACAGTTAGCATTGCTGCCTCATAGCGCCCAGGACTCGGGTTCAATTCCAGCCTCATGTGACTGTCTGCATGGAATTTGCACATTCTCCCTGTGTCTGCATGGGGTGCCTTCAGGTGTTCCAGTTGCCTCCCACACTCCAAAGATGTGATGTTAATTAATTGGCCATGTTAAATGACTCATTAGTGTCTTGGGGGTTAGCACGACAAATACATAGGGTCACAGGGGTAGCCATAGTAAGAAGTCGCTCAACACCAGGTTAAAGTCCAACAAGTTTATTTGATAGTAAACCCACTAGCTTTTGTCAGGTGAGTGGAGAATTCTGATCACAAACAGAGCATGTAAAGGCACACACAATTTGCAGAATACCAATTAGAATGCGAGACTTTACAGTTAATCAATTCTTAAAAGGTGCAGACAATGTGAGTGGAGAAAGCATTAAGCTTAAGTTAAAGAGCTGCGTATTTCTCCTGATAGGACAGTAAGTGAGATGTTGCAAGACCAGGCAAGTCATAGGGGTTACAGATAGTGTGACATGAACCCAAGATCCCGGTTGAGGCCTGTTGGCCTTCCTGTTGGTGAGCACTTCAATGGTCACGGGCATTCAGCTCTGACCTTTGGGTAAGCATTCTCCAAGGTGGCCTTCACAACAGACGACAGTGCAGAGTTCCTGGGTTCATGTCAGATTATCTGTAATCCCTATGACTTGCCTGGGCTTGCAATATCTCACTTACTGTCCTGTTTGGAGACAATACACAGATCTTTAACCTATGCTTAATGCTATTTCCACTCACATTGCCAGCTCCTTTAAGAATTGATTAGCTGTAAAGACTCGCATTCTATTCAATATTCTGTAAACTATGTGTGCCTTTATGTGCTCTGTTTGTGACCAAAGCTCTCCACTCACCTGATGAAGGGACAAAATCCAAAAGCTAGTGGGTTTACTATCAAATAAACTTGTTGGACTTTAATCTGGTGTTGTGAGACTTCTTACTGTGTTTACCCCAATCGAACGCCGGCATCTCTTCATCATCACAGGGTAGGGCATCGGTGGTTTGTTTTTGCTGCAGGCTCAACAGGCCAAATGGCCTCCGTCCATACTGTAGGTATTTTATGACAATGTGAATGTGCAAACTCCACACAGATAGGTACCCAAGGCTAGAATCAAATGTGGGTCAGTGGCATTTTGTAGCAACAGTGCTAGCACTGTGCCAATATGCCAACCATATTATTTGAAGCACATGTCTTTTAATATTTGAATTATGTTGATGCTGATTTGTTAGAGTAAATATTTTAAAAAATTTTGTCTTAGCCATCAATTCCTTTCAGTAGGAGTTGGCAGGGGATTCCTTTGCTTTTAAGGTTATTGCTCTGTTTACAGATCATAACAATTGGGATAACTTTGGCTTGTCATCAGTGTTTGGCAATGTTTGCACCCAATCCAAACTGGATTTGAATCCATGTCCCAACCCAAACACAATAGATAGGGCAGCATGGTAACACAGTGGTCAGCACTGCTGCCTCACATTGCCAGAAACCCGGGTTCAATTCTGGGTTTAGGTCACTGTCTGTTCTCTCCATGTCTGCATGGGTTTGCTTTGGGTGCTCTGATTTCCTCCCACAGTCTGAAAGACATGCTGGTTAGGTACATTGACTCAGAGTGTTGCAACTTAGGTAATTTTACAATAACTTCATTGCAGTGTTAATGTAAGCCTTTCTTGTGAGTAATAAATAAACTTTAATGTTACCCATTCTTCTATCCACTAAGTTAGGAGAATTGACCATACAAAATTGTCCTTAGTGTCTAAAGACACATGTGTTAGGTGGATTAGCCATAGCAAATGTAGGGTGTTACAGGGATAGGGCGGTTGGGAGGGCCTGGGCAGGATGCTCTTTCGAGAGTCATTACAGACTCAGTGGGCTGAGTGGCCTCTTTCTGCAATGTCAGGATTCTATGATTCTCTTTGCTGTTAAATCAGTGGTTAATAACTGGGTTCTCTCTACACAGATGCCAAGACTTCAGAGTACAATACCATGCGCAGTTTAAAAATGGGTCACCTTGTGTTTTTATAATCTCACTGGAGAAGATTCCCTTTAAAGTAAATCTTTCAAGCTTGCCAGTGGTCCTGACTGTAGGAAATTTCAGGTAATGAAATTAAAAAAGATTTCATGACTGTTTAAAGAAGCAGAGGGGTAGTTTTCCCAATGATATTTCAAGCCAATGTTTATCCTTCCAACAAAACTGGTGTTTATGAAAAATGAAAGAAACAGCCTGATAACTTTAGGCCCATGTTGGGGAAAACCATTAGAAACTATTGTCAAAGAACAAAGCAATGGTCACTTGGAGAAACATGGGCTAATAAAAGATAACCAGCCTAGATTTGACTAATCTTCTTCTCCAAGTAGCAGCCTGGATTATTTGATGGTTATAAAACCAAAGTTTATGCTGCGATTTTACTATGGGGCAGCAGACCTGAAGTCCATCTCATCTCGAACACCAATTGAACCCTGCACTGTTGCCATTTTCCTGATCCAAGTTTTGGTCAACCTAGCTTCCCCTGACTAATCTAATTGAGTTTTTAATTAATGAAGTAACCGTGGGAGTTAGTAAAAATGGTGGTGAATATATGGACATTCATAGGTCACTGATAAAGTACTCATTACAAATATCTTTAAAATGTAATAGTACATAGGACTAAATGGGCAGCAATAATTTTGTTATGTAATTGGCTAAGGTGAATGGGGGTAAGGTGAACAAGGTATTTTCTAACTGGAGCGGGTATATACTAATGTCATTCAGAATCAGTATTAGGACTACTGATCTTTTAATGCTATTTATAAATGACTTTCACAGAATTCCTAAATTGTGTTCAGGTTTTTAGATAGTATGTGGCAAGCAAAACAAGCAAATGGGCAATGCTGGTTTAGTTTTAGAGAATGAAGCTGTGCAGGTGGAGGAAGAAAGTGCATTTGTAGTGATAATCAGAATGCAATTAGATTTAGTATAGTTAGAGTCATAGGGTGAAAACTTGAGCCCATGTCATCCATGCGAATATAATTGTTGTTGTTGTTCTTCCATCGTCGTCAATGAGGATCTCAACACCATTAGTCATTTTGAGGATGGATGCGGTGTGTCCGGAGATGACTGATCAGGCCAATTCAGGTACAGAGTGTAAGCACTGTAGCTGTTGCGCACTTGGTTCTGGACTTGTGCAGCTCACACTTAAGTTGTGCTTTAGCAATGCACTTTTATTCATAAGCTTGACAGCCCTTGTGGATGAGGGAGCGCCAGGTAGGGCAGTTTTGTTCCAGCGCTTCCCAAATGGTCGTGTCTATGTCAAGCAACTTCAGGGAGGCCTTGATTGTGTCTTTGTAACGTTTCTTTTGTCCTCCAAGCGAGCATCTCCCTGCAGAGAATTCCCCAAAAGGGAGCTGCTTGGATATGCGCTCGTCCTGCAAACAGATGACATGACCTGCCCACCGGGTCTGCACTCTCATCAGCAGCATGTGAACTGATGATAGACTTGCTCTAGAGAGAACTTCAATGTCTGGAAATTTGTCTTGCATCTGATGCATAATATTCTGCAAAGACAAGTCATGTGGAAATGATTGAGCTATCTTGCATGCCTTCAATAAACAGTCCACGTTTCATACAGGCGTACAGGAGAGTAGTGAGTGCCACGGCGCTGCAGACCATCAGTTTTATTGCTGGGCTGATTCCTTGGCATTCCCATTTAGTGGAGCGCAGTCTACTGAAAACAGAACTTGCCTTTGTTATTCTGCAGTTAACTTCTGTATCAATAGTTACTGCCTGAGAGAGAGTGCTGCTGAGTTAAGTCCACTGCCTGTAGTTTCTGTCCTTTGATTGTGATTATGGGTTCTGTGTACACTGCATGAGAAGCAGGCTGATGCTGATTCCAGCAACACTATCCCTCTGGAAGGCATCATTCAGCACGGCAATAAACATCATGCTGAACAGTTTGGGTGTGAACACACAGCCCTGTTTGACACCACTGATGATGGGGAATGCCTCAGAGGATTCTCCGCCATCCCGTATTTGGCCATCATGCCATTGTGGAACTGGTGTATCATCTGAATGAATTTGGGGGGGGCAGCCGAACTTCGACATGATCCTCCACAGGTCTTGTTGGCTGACAGTGTCAAAGACTTTCGTGAGGTTAACAAAGGTTGTGTAGAAGGGGATCATGGATGTGGTCTAAGTGGATTTTAACAAGCTTTTGATAAGGTCCCAGATGAAAGGTTGGTCAAAAGACGTAAAAGTCCTCGGTATCCAAGAGAGAGTGGAAAATCAAAATTCACTTAGTGGCAGGAAGCAAATCGTAAAAGTTGACTTCTGTTTTTAATGACAAGGAAGTTCTTATCAGTGGGATTTTGCAGACATCAGTACTCAGCTCATGCCTTTTACAGTTTATAAATGGTCATCAACTCAAATTTAGGGGTCAAGATTAAAAAGAAGTTCACAGACGATACAAGTATTGACCAGATAGCTGACAATAGGGATAAAAGATTTAGACAACAATAAGATAAAGATGGTCGGGCCAATGAGCAGAAAAACAGAAAATAGAATTCAATCCAGAGGAATGTGAGGTCATGCATTTTGGTAGATAAATAATAGACAAAGGAACGCACAATATTTAGGAACATACTGATCATGCTTGTCCAATTAGTATCCACTAAATGTTTTCTTTTGTGTATTTGACACAGATATCGCTTTCTATTTGCCTCATTGGGCACCCTACCATGCAGTGGGATAGGACACATTACTGGATTGATGCATCTTGAACCTTATTGGTTATATTATGATGGGACTAAAGAGTACCAATTACAACATGTTAATTCAAGCACCCAACTAGCATACGATGGAATCTACCTGGTAGCATACCTCAAGACCAGTAAAGTGGATGGCTCTACGTATAATCCTGAGCCAGAATCAGTACAGGATCGCATTAATTGCAAGGTTAACTCTTAGATAAGCTTTCAACTCTCATCTCAACTCTCAATGGAGAAGAATGGATGGCTGGTAAACATAAAACTTTGACTTGCTGTTACTGTGCACATCTTTCAATACTTCTGGTACATGTGAAAGAGAAAAGTAAGGATTAATAACAAATTGAGTAAAATCCTATTATAAATATTCAAGATGTAGATGCTAGAACCTTAGGGAATTGGGAAAGTTGGGAATTTTCTTGGTATAAACTGTCGCTTTGTTAATTGTAACTCAGTCTTGAAGGTCATAGCTACAACATTTATGTCTTTGTTTAAACCTGATAGTATAATCACTGTAAAGGTGTATGAATCATGTTTGGGTAACTGTACTAAAATAGAAAATCACATTGTCTACCTTGCAAATGCTCAAATAAACAGTTGAAAGTGAAATTGAGTCTTATCTAGTTTGCGTTGAGCTGGAAATTGAACCCCTGTTCTATCTTTTTCCATACCTTCACTGCTTTACTTACCTCCATTTCAACTGAGAGGAGACTCTGAGTTCATGCCCTCTTATCTTCCCTAAATCTCTCCTTTCATGTAAACATCCCAACCAAATTCTCTTGGTCATTCCACCTCAGTGTTTCATCACTCACTTCAGATCAATCACAAAAAGGTCATCTCTGAGCACTCGCCATTGCCATCCCTCTATCTCCACTTGTTTCTCGCCCCATAAAAAGGCACAATCAATCTTGTTCTGAACTACTAAAACTATTCACTATTCACAGTAATTTCACTGCAGTGTTAATGTAAGCCAACTTGTGACTAATAAATAAACTTTTAATGTTATTCCAGGATCGGTGGCATGGTAGCACAATGCTTAGCGCTACTGCTTCACAGCTCCAAGGACCTGGGTTTGATTCTTGGCTCGAGTCACTGTCAGTGTGGAGTTTGGACATTGTCCTCATGTCTGCACGGGTTCCCTCAGGGTATTCCAGTTTCCTCCCACAGTCCAAAAATGTGCGGGTTAGGTTGATTGGCCATGCTAAGGAATTGCCCCTTAGTGTCCTGGGATGCGTAAGTTAGAGGGATTAATGGGTATAAAAATGTAGGGATATAGGGGTAGGGCCTAGGTGGGATTGTGTTTGGTGCAGACTCGATGGGCTGAAAGGCCTCTTTCTGCACTGTAGGGTTCTATGATTTATGTTCTATGAGGGTTCTGTGATCATCCTGGAAGGCAAGGATAACTCCTGGTTTCTTTTGTCTGCCATGAACCTGGTTTCTTTAGCATCTCTCCCCTGTCTACTCCCCCTCACCTCCAATAATAGAGTTGAGAAGCACATGGATTTTTTTGTTACTAAGATTGGGAGCATTCCTCCCCTTCTGATAGCTCACCAGACCAAATTTCGTTTAAAGTTCCCTTGCCCTACCTTGAGATTTGATTTTTCTGTCATTTCTCTTCCAGTTTTCTGTATGCCTCTATGAGTCAATTTCATTTATGACCCACCTCTTGCTCTCTTAGCCCTGGTCACATAAAACTGTTGATCATCCAGCTCCCTGCATTGTCCCCATGTTAGCCAATATTGTTAGTGGATCTCTCTCTCTTTCCTGGTGCTATCTTCTTCTCTTTTAAATTTTACGTCATCACCCCTCTCTCCAAAGATAAAACAACCTTGACCCAACCATCCTCTTAACTTCAGCCCTATTTCCAAATCTCCCTTGCCCTTCAAATCCTTGAATAGAAACTTATTGGCAATGGCTTCCCTAGGGGTGTGGCTAGCTCTTTCCCATTCCACCAAGCCTGAATGAATGGAAGACACTGAAGAGAAGGATTGAGATATTTGAAAGATTAAGTACCTCACCTAAAAGACAGTGGATGAAATTCTGCTCCAAGACCTGTCTGTAACCCAATACACTGTATGAAGCACAATTTGATATTTTAAGCCATTTTAAGCTTTGAATTGCATAAAATCTGGTTGACAACAGCCATTTTATGCAAAGAACACAGAAGATCTCTGGAAGACAGTTCCAGCCCAGAGCTCCCAGGTGAGCTATCAATGAACAGCAAGTGAGGGCTGAATTTCTCTCAATCATCAGGAATCCCAAAAGGAGGTGTCCAGAAATCTGCTGGAAGTTCTGCTGGAAAAGGATTTCACAGTCTCCAAATATTGTGCTGACAACCAATAAAAGAAAGGGACCTTTGCCCCCCAGAATTGCTCAACATACTGAGTCCACCTGAAAAGGCAAACAGTGACTAATCATAAAATCATAGACTGCAGAAGGGGTCCTTCAACCCATCAAATCTGCACTGGCCATGTGTGAAACACCTGCCCACACAACTAATCCCATTTATCAGCACTTGGCCCTTATCTTTGAATGTTATGATGTGCCAAGGGCTTATCCAGATATTTTTTAAAGGTTGTGAGACAACTCACCTCTACCACCCTCCCAGGCAGTGCAAAACAGACCATGACTACTCTCTGGGTAAAAAGGTTTTTCCTCACATGCCCCCCTAAACTTCCTGCCACTCATCTTCAACCTATGTCCTCTCATGACTTCAACTAAGGTGAATAACTGCTCCCTATCCATTCTGTCCATGCCCCTCATAATAAGAACACAAGAACTAGGAGCAGGAGTAGACTATCTGGCCCCTCGCCTGTTCCGCCGTTCAATAAGATCATGGATGATTTTTTGTGGACTCAATTCCACACCCTTAATTCCACTCACCATAACCCTTAATTCCTTTAGCGTTCAAAAATTTATCTATCTTTGCCTTAAAAACATTCAATGAGGTAGCCTCAATTGATTCACTGGCCAGGAAATTCCACAGATTCTCAATCCTTTGTGTTAAAACGTTTCTCCTCAACTCAGTCCTAAATTTGCTTTCTCTTATTTTGACACTATGCCCCCTAGTTCTAGTTTCACCCACCAATGGAAACAACTTCCCTGCTTCTATATTACCTATTCCCTTCATAATCCTATATGTTCCTATAAGATCTCCCCTCATTCTTCTGAATCCCAATGAGTATAGCCCCAGCCTACTCAGTCTGTCCTCATAAGCCAACCCTTTCAATTCGGGAATCAATCTAGTAAATCTTCTCTGCACCCCCTCCAGTGCCAGCATATCCTTTCTCAAGTAAGAAGACCAAAACTGTACACAGTATTTCGGGTGTGGTCTCATCAGCACCTTATACAATTGCAACATAATCTCACTGTTTTTAAACTCCATCCCTCTAGCAATGAAGAATAAAATTCCATTTGCCTTCATTATTACCTGCTGCACCTGCAAACCAACTCCTTGTGATTCCCCCTGCACTGCAGAATGCAGCAATTTTTTAGCATTTAAATAGTAATCCATTTTGCTGTTATTCCTTCCAAAATGGATGACTTCACATTTACCAACATTTACTCCATCTGCCAGACCCTCGCCCACTCACTTAGACTATCTATATTGCTTTGCAGACTTTCAGCATTCTTTGCACACTTTGCTCTGCCACCCATCTTAGTGTCATTTGTGAATTTTGACATACTACACTTGCTTCCCAACTCTAAATCATCTATGTAAATCGAAAACATGATCTTTTACACTTTGATCAGGTTGCCCCTCAGTCTCCTCTGCAATCCACGTAAACAATTCAAACCTATCCAACGTCCCTTCACAACTTAAATGTTCCATTCCATGCAGCATCTTGGTGTATTTTCTCTCTACCTCCTCCAGTGCAATCACATCCTTCCTATAGTGTGGTAACCAGAAGTGCATGCAGTACTCTAACTGTGGCCTCACCAGAGTTCTACACAATTCCAACACAACTTCCCTGCTTTTGTAATCAGTTTCCGAAGCCATCAGATTATTACTCCAGATTGTTAACATTGCAACTACAATCTATGGACCCATAATATCGTAGAGCTTGATTTGAAATTTCATTTTTAAATATCATTTATTTTTTATTCCTGAATTTTAATATTTGTATCTGCATTTTAATTAATTACTTAAATTGCTTAAACACTTAGTAAATTAAACTTGATCACTTTTACTAGTTTTGTAATACACAATGTTGTTTAAGAATAAAGATTGATTGCTGAGGTATGTTTAAATTGAAACAACTCACACATACACAAATTCCTAGTTCACTGACCACTTTGAAGGAATGCCTTTTATGCAGTTGTGTCAGGATCAACCCCTGCCACAGTACCATCCTAGATTTAGTACTGTGCAATAAGAAGAAATTAATTGATAATCTTATTGGGCAGGGTTCTTGAGGAAAGAATGACCATAACATGATAGAATTCATTAGGATAGAAAGTGAAGTCATCTAATCTGAGATTAGGGTTCTAAATCTAAACAAAGGAAACTATGAAGGGATAGGAAATGAATTGGTTGCAATAGATTGGGTAATTTCATTGAAAGGCATAATGGTGGATAGGCAATGGTTAATATTTAAGGAACAGTTACAGATTCAAACAACAGTCATATCAGTTACTAGAAAAAATAGCAAGCCTGAGGATTGGGAACAGGTCAGAGTTCAACAAGGGAGAACCAAGAGAATGATTAAAAGAGGAAAACTACAGGATGAAAGTCAACTTATAAAGAACATAAAGGTAGACTCTAAAAGCTTCTATAAATATGTTAAAAAAGTAAGATTAGTGAAGACAAATGTAGGTCCCTTAGAATCAGGAACAGAGAATCATTGTACCTTTACAGTGCAGAAAAGGCCATTTGGCCCATGAAGCCTTCACTGACTCTCTGACTGAACATCTTACTGAGGCCTTCACCTCTCCCCCATCTTTGCAACTACACACATTTTACCATGGTTAATCCATCTAATCTACACATCTTGGGACACTAAGGGGCAAGTTTAGCATGGCCAATCTACCTAACTTAGACATCTTTGGACTTTGAGAGGAAACCGGAGCACCTGGAGGAAACTCATGAAACAGATAAATTTATGTTGGAAAACACAGAAAGGATGGAACACTCAAAACAGAAGAAAACATAAATAAAATACCAGAAACTTCAGAGAAGCAACAGCCTAGTGAGAAGGATGAGTTGAAGGAAATTAGTAGCAGTAAAGAAAAACTGGAAAAATTAGTGGGACTGAAAGAGGATAAATCCCTAAGATCCAAAAATCTGCATCCTGGGATACAAAAGAAGATGGTCATGGGAAAAGAGGTTGTGTTGATTGTCATTTTCCAAAATTTTGGAACAGTCCCAGCAGATTGGACAATGGCAAATATAACCCCACTATTTAAGAAGAAGGAAAGAGAGAACCAGGAATTACAGACTAATTAGCCTAACATCAGGAGTAGGGAAAATATTAGACATGACATTAAGAAATATCAGTGGACCTAGCCGAAGTTTCCAAAATTAGGAAAGAGAAATCATGTTTGGCAAACCTACTGGAGATTTTTGAGGATGTAACTAGTAGAATAGATAATAATGAACCAATGAATGCAGCGTATTTGGATTTTCAGAAAGCTTCTGAAAGTCCCACATAAGAGCTTAGTGTGCAAAATTAAAGCACGTGGGACTGGGGGTTACATAGAATCATGGATTGGTTGGCAGACGGGAAACAAACAGGTCTTTTTCAGAGTTGCAGGCAGTGACATGTGGGGACTTGCAAGGATCAGTTCTTGGGCCCTGGCTACTCACAATACACATCAATGATTTGGATGGCAGAATCAAATGAAATATTTCCAAATTTGCTTATAGCTCAAAACTGGGTTGAGTTGTGAGTGGTGAGGAGGTTTCAACGCAATTTAGACAAATTGAGAGATTGAGTAAATACATGGCAGATGCAGTATAACATGGATAAGTATGAAATTATTCACTTCAGACAAAGTGGCAGAATGTTTTTCAATTGGTGATTGATTGGGAAATGTTGATGTACAGAGAGACCTGAATATCCTTTTACACAAACCATTACATGTAGGTATAGCAGGCAGTTGGGAAAGCAAATTATTCTTTAGCCTTTAATTTAAATGCTTTGAGCTCAGGAGCAAAGATGTCTTATTGCACCTTCAAGAACTCCCAAATCACAGTTCATGCCAATGTAAATGTATGACATGATTGTCCCCTTCCACTGTCACTGACATAGTATGTTTCACGACACTGATCATTGGAAACATCATTTGAATATATTAACATCTAATTATCAGGTTCCTACAGTTGAAACAGCCCCTGCCCCCACCAGAAAATCCAGTCATATTGGCATGAGGGCAGAAAGGTCTGAATCACAACTGGTTGCCTAAGACATGCACCTGGCAAGTTGACCTCTTGGGAAGTTCAGGTGAATACATCACTTTAGAGGGGAGAGGGTCATGCCCTGGCAATACTTGGGCAGTATCGGAGTGAAATGACAGGAGGAAGTCCCAGAGACAGTGAGTGGGCAGAGCCCACACCAGCAGTGTCATGTTGTGGGAGCCAACCCTTGAGGATTTATTGTTTGACACCTACAACACTACTTTTTGCCAAATTCCTGGAAAATTCTGCTCAATCTTTCCAGTCTATCCTCATAGTTACAGTTCCTTAACCCTGGAATAATTCTTATGAATCTTTCACATTGTTTCACATCCTTTCTCAAGCATCGTGCCCAGAACTGTGTCTCACACAAGCTCAACATGACCTCCTTACTCTCGTATTCAATACCCCAATCAGTAAAGCTCCAAAGATGCTAGACATTTTGTTAACCACACTCTCAATGGAAGGCAGTGACATAGTGGTATTTGTCACAGGGCTAATAATCCAGATACCTGGGTAATGCTCTAGAGAACCAGTTTTGAATTCCACCATGGCAGATGGTGAAATTTTAATTCAATAAAAATCTGTAAGTAAAAAAAGATGATGCTCATGAAGTGAGTGCTGTAAAAATTCATTTGCTTCACTAATATCCTTTAGGAAGGAAATTTGCCTTCCTCACCTGATCTGGTCTACATATGACTGCAGATTCACAGCACTGTGGTTGACTCTTAAACAGTTGAGCAAATCATTCAGTTCATGGGCAATTAGGGATGGGAAATAAAGTGCTAACCCACTTTGCGACACCCCACATCTCATGCATGAATTTAAAAAACGCCCTGGCACTTTCAATAACTTAAGTGCATATATTTTGAGGTCTGATTGTTCCAGCACTTCCCTTCGAGTTTCTCCTTTTATTTTATACTATCTCTCCATGTTTGACAAACATATTCTACTTTTTGAGGATGCAACTAACAGGGTAAGTGTTTGGATAGAGAGACAGTTTAAGTAATTTATATTTGTATTGTGTGCATTAGGAATAGGCTACTAGTTTAAGCTTCATGTTTGCTTCTGTTTTTGTGCTAAGAAATCATTAAAATTTCAGTTTTGTTTTATGTTAAAACCGCAAATTTGTAGGTTTGACTTCACTTTAATCTTTGCCTGCATTATAATAAGGATTTACAATTCCTAAAGCAAATACAGTGTTCAATAAAAACTTAGCTGTTATTTGCCAACCAAAAGCTGAAGTGAAAAGCTGAAGTGCTTAAATTTCATTTTGGAACCAGGTATCCCACTGGCAAGGAGCATTTCAGCGGCACTGCCAAATAGGCAGGACAAGGGACAGTAAGCTAGTTCCAATCTAAATAACAGCAAGTGTCACAAGGAATATGACAGTCAAAGGTCCCAGGAGGACTGTGAAGTCAAAGCAGCAAGGTCCTGTCTGGTTAAATTATGGCAAGGCGCAGAGAAAGGACTTTGACAGGGGTAGAGAGGAGAAGGGAAAGAGACAGGGAGAGAGGGGTGGGGGAAAGAGGCACGGAAAAGGGACAAGGAAAAGGGGTGGGAGGAAAGGAGTGTGGAGGTAGAGGCAGGAGGTGAGATGTGAGTGAAAGGGACGGGGAGAGGTGGGGAGGAAAGGGCAGGAGGACAGGAGCAGGGGAGAAGGGCAGGAGGAGAAGGGCTCGGGGACAGAGGAGGGGGAGAGAGACAGGGGAGAGAAGTGGGCAAGCGACAGATAGGCAGGAGAGGGATTTGAGGAGAGGGTGTGGAGAGAGGGAGAGATGTGCAGGGGGAAGCAGTGGCAGGGCAGGAGAAGGATGGAAGAGGGGCAGGGGAGAGAGTGGGGAAAAAGGGTGGTGGGCAGGAAATGATAGGGATTAAATGAGTGGGGAAGGAGGGTCAAGGGAAGGTCAACGGGTGGGGAATTGGGAGAGGGGTGGGGGAGGGAAGAATGGCAAAGAGAAAAAGGGGTAGGGGATGAGGAGTAGGGGGAGAGGGGCAGGAGGAGGATGGGTGGAGAGAAATGGGAGCTTTGGGGTGGAAAGGAGTGAGGTGGGGGGTGAGGGGCGGGGTTGGAGGAGAGAGGGGTGGGGTGGGAGAGGGCTGAAGGTGGAGAGAGGTGGGTGAAGAGCCTGGGGAGGTAGGGCGAGAGTGGTGAGGGGCAGGGACAGGGAAGAGCAAAGGGTGGGATAAATGGAGGGGAGAAGGACCGGGGGAAGTCTAGGCTAGAGGCATGTTTGTGAACTTCTGGCACAGTGCAGCAAAAGGACTCTGAGAAGGGTAGGGTGGGGTGAGAGAGGCGTGAGAGTTGGTGAGAGGTATGGGAGAGAGAGGCAGGGAGGAGAGGAATTATTGATATATTTCTTACAGTTTGTCCACACAGATTCTAGACAGGACCCTCTAGAGCAGTGACCCCATATAGATAGGAGGATAAAGTTCAGAGATGTATCATTACTGATGCTTGCTGGTGCATTCAATGCCTGACCCCTTTCTCCACACCACTAGACAGCATGTGAGCTTTCTGTGTGGAAGAGTCAGAGATACACAGTGGCTCCTCCACTGCACAATCGATGCACCACAGTGGGACTATGAGGAATTATCCTGTCATGCCACCTAGGCCATGTCCTTGTACAGTGAGATGAATGTAAGTAATTGAAGGTTCAATTACCCTAAAGGAACAGAGAAGGTCATTTGTTCACTTCGTGCACTGTTGGTGCATATCTAGGGCACTGACTGCCCTGGAGACTTACTCTCACTGCTCATTCTGCTCGATCTTCTCCTTCTGTAATCTGAACAAAGGACATCCTCCCTTAAGCAAGTTGACCAGAGCTCCCAATCCTCTTCAGTCCATTCCCCCCTCAATGTTGTGTAGGGTGCTATCCAGGCACTTCTTAAAACTGGCACTCAGAAATGATGGCGCACTGTGTGCCACCCAGCCCACCCACTGCGCAATATGTTGGGAAATTCCTGACTGCATAATTAATAAGAGTGTTACACAGAGGCAGCAAAGAAAAACTCCCTATTCTGACCCCCACCATAGGACTTTGTCCTGAAATGAAAAATTTCACCTGTCATGAAAGAAACTTGGCAAGGTAGAAGTAAGTGAGTAACTTTATAGTTGCGGGGCCTTGGTCATGTTTCAAGGTCTTCAATGCTGTTATTGTTCCATCCCTTTCACATGATGAGAATCACTTTGTATTGTAGATAATTATGTCACCATTTGTAATTCAATCTGCACAGCATTAGAACAATATGAAATTAATTTCTGATGGTTGAGAAGAGGCTTTTATGTAGCTAGATAGGGTCATTGTCTTGACTATGCCAATTTTTGTCCATTGTTATTCAGATAGCATAACTTTTGAAAGCACAACAGGCTTTCTATAAGATAATATCAAAGTCACACTAACATTAGACAGAATCAAGCAGGGTACTGCTGAGGCAAATTAACCTGCCTATCAGCCTATTTTTGACCAATTCTGTCTATCCATCAGCAAGTTATTGACTGGTGCATAGGTGATTTTGGCATGGGTGCCTTTGAAGTCCATATTTAATTGGCAATTTTAATTGTGAAGAGGCATTTTTTATTATTTTCCTTTATGTTTGAATTAATTTCAGACAAGTATTTGTCAAAGTTTTCAGTTTTCCCATTTTGCTGATAGCAGTCAAATCATTAGTGGTTTGAAAAATCTGTCAAAGGACACATGGTACATGCTTCAGGAGAGAATAGCAAGAAAGTTGGAACTAATATTGTTTAAACTGTTAGACTAAAGCTGTTCATAGAATCATGGAATCCTTACAATGTAGAAGGAGGCCATTTGGCACCTTGAATCTGCACCCCTCTTCGAAAGAGCATCATGGCCACTCCCACCATCACACTCTCCCAGTCCTATCCTCAAAATCTTGTGCATTACTTACAATGACTAATCCATCTAACTTGCACATTTTTGGACTGCAAGAGGAAACTGGAACACCTAGAGGAAACCCATACAGACACTGGGAGAACACGCAAATTCCACACAGTCACCCAAAGTTCAAATTGAACCTGGATCCTTGGCATTGTGAGACAGCAGCATTAAGCACTGTGCCACCCTATTGTAATTATCTAAGGCTGCTCTGGATTCTTGCTCATTTAATTTTACTTCTCAATGAACACAAACAGCATTTTTAGTCTGAACTAGCCATTAGTCAATGAGATAAGTCCAAGAGTCAGAAAGATCTGCTGACTCTTTACCACTTACAAGGGGCTCATTGTCTGCTCAGAGGTCTGCTATCTTCGATAGTGTGTGTGCATTTCACTTCTGTAAGATTAGTTTATGGAAGGGGGCTGACATGTAGAACTCAAATACAAAGTAGATGGAGGAAGCTCAAAATATGCATAATTGCTCCAAGTGGCACTAGAGGGTGATTTAGCTAATTGGATTAGGAATTGGCTGGCAGATAGAAGACAGAGGGTGGTGGTTGATGGGAGACATTCATCGTGGAGTTCGGTGACGAGTGGTGTGCCTCAGGGGTCTGTTTTGGGGCCCCTGCTGTTTGTAATTTTTATAAATGATCTGGATGAGGGTATTGAGGGATGGATCAGTAAATTTGCAGATGATACTAAAGTTGGTGGTGTGGTAGATAGTGAAGAGGGGTGTTTTAGTTTACAGAGTGACTTGGACAAGTTGCAGAGCTGGGCCGAGAGGTGGCAAATGGAGTTTAATGTGGAAAAGTGTGAGGTAATGCACTTTGGCAGGAACAATAAATGTGTAGAGTATAGGGCTAATGGTAGGGCTCTTAATAGTGTTGAGGAACAGAAGGATCTTGGTGTATGTGTCAATAGATCCCTGAAAGTAGGCAGTCAAGTGGATAAAGTTGTTAAGAAGGCATATGGAGTCTTAGCTTTTATTGGTAGGGGGATTGAATTTAGGAGCCGCAGCATCATGTTGCAACTGTACAAAACTCTAGTGCGGCCGCACTTGGAGTATTGTGTGCAGTTCTGGTCCCCACATTATAAGAAAGATGTGGAGGCATTGGAGAGGGTACAGAGGAGGTTTACCAGGATGTTGCCTGGTATGGAGGGCAGGTCCTATGAAGAGAGGTTGAAGGATTTGAGGTTGTTTTCGTTAGAAAGGAGGCGGCTAAGAGGGGATCTTATTGAAGCATATAAGATGATTAGAGGTTTAGATAGGGTGGACAGTGATAGCCTTTTTCCTAGGATGGAGAAAGCTAGCACGAGGGGACACAGCTTTAAATTAAGGGGTATGAGTTATAGGACGGATATCAGAGGTAGGTTCTTTACTCAAAGAGTGATTAGGGAGTGGAATGCCCTGCCTGCAGCTGTTGTAGATGCGCCAAGTTTGGTGGCGTTTAAGAGGTTAATTGATAAGTATATGGAAGAGAAGGGAATGGTTTAGTTTGGAGGGGCATTGCTTTTTATTTTGGTCGGCACAACATCGAAGGCCGAAGGGCCTGTTCTGTGCTGTATTGTTCTATGTTCTATGTTCTATGTTCTAAAGGGGCCCAACAGTATTTATCTGGGTTATGTACATATTAGAAACTTTGAACAGAATCATGTCATTCCATTGAAAGATCCATTGAAAACCCCTATGTCACTTGACTTATAGGATTCTTCATTTTCAGTATTAATTTTTCCCTGCAATACTTATTTGGCTAGTAGATGGTATTTTCAATGTGAAATGCAAAATAACAATGGATATGTAAATGATCCAAGCGAACACAGTCATTTGAGTCTCTGTATCCTTTCACACAATGAACAATGGCTGGCTCCAATGCAATTTATTTTTGAAAACCACATTGTTTGTTATAAGGACAGACAACTATAGGTATTGTGAAAGATTTTGGTATTTCTTGCACTGCTGGGTCTGGAATCGGGAGATCTTTCTGACAAGGAAGTTTTAGCCTCTTACTTATCCCTCTTGGTATTGTTTTATGAACCTTCCCACATCACTTTTTCTCCATCTTTTTCCCCTTGCTCATCCTCTGAATCCCCTCCACTTTGTGTGTCCTACATCTAATCTTCCCTCTCCTATTTTCCATTCTTTTTCTCTTTCCACTTCATTCATATTCTCACTGCTCTTTCTCTTCCGCTAACCACTAGCAGTTGAAACAGCAGCATGGATGCATTTAAAAGAAAGCTTGATAAGTACGGGAATTATCTGGGTTATTATATATATATATACATATAACCCTTAACTTATAGGATTTTTCATTTTCAGTTTCATTTTTACCTGCAGTACTTATTAGACCGGTATATGGTATTTTCAATGGTAAATGCAAAATAACAATGGACATGTAAATGATGGAATGCAAAATGACAGAGGGGAGACTAGATGTTGGACACACAAAGTCTAGGGGACTGGGCAGATGAGCAGGGGAAAGAGATGGAGAAGAATAGTGATGTGGGAAGGAGAAAGAAGTAGAACACAGGTAGAAGTAGATTCAACACAAGTGCTGCATAAAAGTAATGTAACAGGAGTCTCCTTTTCCACTGGCATTAAATCTTTAGAAACATTAATTGAAAAGCTTAACTTAGAGAAATAGGTTATTTACAATGAACACACACAACCACCAAAACTCAAGTCCTGAACTTCTGCTGCCCTCATTCATTCTCTCTTCCTGATCTCTGGTTCAGTCACATAGCCTGCTGAGGGCACGTTTTCTTGCATAAACCACATTCACCACAGCCAACCAGTTCCTATATTTGATGCTATCCTCCAACATCACCACCTGCTGGCAGAGGCTCTGAAACACATTTCCCGACTTAAGAGTTTTCATCCCAGCAAAAATACATAGCACATGGTGACTGCTCGCTCAAATAATCCAGTGATCAGCAAGTTCAATTGAACAATGGTTGTCAGAGTCCATATTGGTGGAAGCATTTCCTTTGTCTTTCACTGATCTGGGCAAATGATTTGGGTTAGGATAATATACAGCCTCCTCCAAACTGGTATTTTTAATGCGACAAAGGCTTTGTGAGGGAGCAGCCACAAAGGGCTCTAAATCAATCACGTCTCATGCATCACATGCTCAGCGGTACTTGTTACTCCAGTTGTAGCTTTTCTGCCTGATGTATTGTATCTCCTTCTGACACAGAATTCAACTTCCTTACATGGATGCACCCTGAGAATTCCTAATGCACACATTCCAGGCTTCTCCATCACTATCATATTCCTCTTCAATCCTGCTGACACTTCAGATTCAACTTTGCTGTTGAATAGACTCCTTGCCTCCACATCATCCACCAGACTTTTGGCTTTGAGCAACTCTATCGGTGAACTTATTTCTGAGGCTGCCCTCCAGTTACTGCTTCAACAACATAGATGCGGCCCCAGTGTCAAACCAATTGATGACTATGTGAAGTTCAGGATTCCAGATATCCCATGTCTTATTCCAATCCCTGATATTCATGTTCCAAAGAATGCTCTTACACCAATTGGAATGTACATATTATCAGCCTTATGATTGTGTAGCATTTTTCTTTTCAGCCTGGTCCTCTAGCATGCCATCCTGAATGCCTGGTTCAGCTTCTGATGATGCTCAACAATACATTTGTCAACTTGGCTATTTCTAAAGGTGAGCTGGAAGAGATGTTCCAAGGAAAGGATTGTGTTCCTTCCAAAGAAGTGATCGTGTGGAGAATAGCCTTTGTTAGAATTCGGGTACTATTATGAACATAGACTAACTCTGGCAGGTGCTCAGGCCACTTATATTTATTCCCAGGGGGCAAAATGCGCAATCAGTAAGGCAGATCATGGCTAAATTGTTTGCACTGTCCATTAATCTCTGGACGCAAGGGGATGGCATT
This sequence comes from Sphyrna mokarran, assembly GCA_024679065.1. Lineage (NCBI taxonomy): Eukaryota > Metazoa > Chordata > Chondrichthyes > Carcharhiniformes > Carcharhinidae > Sphyrna > Sphyrna mokarran. The sequence goes on from JAGIQG010000015.1 coordinate 61,967,985, forward strand.
GCTGTAACTACCACCGTACTCAATGCCGACAACTGCCAGTTTCCAGATACAATTTTACAACTCATCCGCTTCACCCTGGACCACAAGGTCTTCACCTTCAACACCCAGTTCTTCATCCAGACACACGGAACAGCCATGGGGACCAAATTCGCATCTCAATATGCCAACATCTTCATAACAGGCTCAAACAAGACTTCTTCACTGCACAGGACTGTCAATCAATGCTATACTCTAGATACATCAATGACATTTTCTTCCTTTGGACTGTTGGTGAACTTGGTTGCCATGTTGTCAACATTGGTGCACAAGACTTAAGAGAAGAACAATCACTGAAATAACTATATGATGATATCAACAAGTTCCACACCATGATCAGACTCACCATGGACTACTCTCTGGAATTGGTTGCATTCTTGAACACATGCATCTCCATTAAGGACACTCACCTTAACACTTCACTGTACCGCAAGTCCACGGATAACCTCATGATGCTCCCCTTCTCCAGCTAAATACATTTAAGAAGCAAGAAGCCATCCCCTATGGACAAGCTCTCCATATACACAGGATCTGCTCAGATGAGGAGGATTGTAACAAACACCTCCAGACACTGAAAGTTGCCCTCATAAGAACAGGATATGAAGCTTGACTTGTTGATCGACAGTTCCATTGCGCCACAGACAAAAATCGCAGCAATCTCCTCAGAAGACAAACACATCATCCAGTACTTCCCCTGAGCTGAGAAGCTATGACATCTTCTCTGAGTCTTCAACATGTCACTGATGAAGGCAAACATCTCGCAAAGGCCATCCATCCCCACAACCCCACTACTTGCTTTCAAACAACCCACAACCTCAAACAGACCATTGTCCGCAGCAAATTACCCAGCCTTCAGGAGAACACCACACAACCCTACCACAGCAACCTCTGCAAGACATGCCAGATCATTGACACGACTGCCATCATCTCATATAAGAACATCATCCACCAGGTACACAGTACACATTCTTGCAACTTGGCCAACATTGTCTACCTGATACACTGCAGGAAAGATGGTAGATTGGGGAGGCTTAGTACATTGGGGGGTCCATGCTGATGCTACAACAACGAATGAGTGAACACCACTCAACAATCACCAGGCAAGACTGTTCTCTTCCTATTGGTGAACATTTCAACGGTCACAGGCATTCGACCTTTGATCTTTGGGTAAGCGATCTCCAAGGCAGCCTTCACAACAAACGACAGTGCAGAATCGCTGAACAGAAACTGATAGCCAAGTTCCGCACACATGAGAACAGCCTCAACTGGGATCTCGGGTTCGTGATAACTATTTGTAATCTCATGACTTGCCTGGGTTTGCAAAATCTCACTTAATGTCCTATCTGGAGACAGAACACATCTCTTTAACCTATGCTTAATGCTATTTCCACTCACGTTATCTGCATCTTTAAGATTTGATTAGCTGTAAAAATTCATATTCTAATCAGTTTGCTGTAAACTGAGTATGTGTTTTTGTTTGTGATCAAAACTTTCCACTCACCTGAAGAAGGGTCAAAGGACTGAAAGCTAGTGGCTTTTGCTATCAAATAAACCTGTTGAATTTTAACCTGGTGTTGTGAGACTTCTTACTGTGCAAGGGGGGTAGTACAGGTTTTGATAATGGCATACTCCCTGCCAAACTCCTGTAAGATCTTATGTTTGAAATTGCACCTTCGATCACTGTGGGTCCAACATAGGAGACCAAAATGGATTAACCAATCACGTACTAATCCTCTAGCTTTAGCAGAGACTTCTGGTCATAGATAGAAATGGCCTATGTAAACTTGGTGAAAACAGCTGTGAATATGAGAATGTGCTCAGTCCCGTTGACAACGATGCTGAGGACATGAAATCCATTTGGGGGCTGCTTAGGAGCAACCAACATTCCATGCTAGGATGAAGTTGCTTTCTTTCTCTAGCCAAAGTATATTCCTCAAAATGTTTTTGACTTGATTTATTAATGTCACATGTATTAACATACAGTGAAAAGCATTATTTCTTGCATGCTATACAGACAAAACATACCGTTCATTGAGAAGGAAATGAGAGAGTGCAGAATGCGGTGTTACAGTCATAGCTAGTTTGTAAAGAAAGATCAACTTAATGCAAGGTAAGACCATTCAAAAGTCTGGCAGCAATAGGGAAAAAGCTGTTCTTGAGTTAGTTGGTACGTGACCTCAGGCTTTTGTATCTTTTTCCCAAAGGAAGAAGATGGAAGAGAGAATGATCCGGGGTGCATGGGGTCGTTAATTATGCTGGCTGCTTTGCCGAACCTGTGGAATGTGTATACAGAGTCAATGGTGGGAGGCTGGTTTACGTAATGAATGGGCTGACAATCATCAACGATAGCAACAGTTAACCCTAGCCAGTAACAACTCTCTCCGGTCAGCACAGTTGTCTTTTATGGCACTTGGTGTCCCATCTGATCATGAACCGCTGTCAATACTTGACATTTGAGACTGTCTGGAAAGATGTATAACTTTAGTCTCTGTGTCATGAGCCAGCCATTACAGAACTTTGTTCTTCTCCTTAATCCTCCTCCAGCACCTCAACAATTTCTATGCCAATTGGAATTCCTTCATCAGGTGGCACTGGGTTGGTGGCCATTGGGCTTCCCAATAGTGCTGAAATCTACTGATGCCTTCATTGAACAGTTGAAGATGTCTGGTGTTTTTCTGAGATGGATGGAAAAGGTGAAAGTTACATGGCTCCACCTCTCTGGATTTGGCTTGAATATCCTCATAAGGATATTGTTGACACTTTGATGACTCATTGCTCGGATTCCTGGAAGAATTGCCATTTGTTTGAGGTATGGGCATGGCATCAGCTGTAACCCTCTCTAAGCTAACAATCCCTCAGCATTTCCATTACCTTTGCTGGGTCTGTATCTCATCTGAAAGGGACTGTAGCTGCACTGAGTCGAATTGCCATCCCTGCTGCTTGTGGGATATAAAGTTGTTGCGGGGGAGTCTCACGTAAGTGTTTCCAACCCCATGGAAAGCCCAGTACATATTGGAAGTATCCCTTGGACACACAGCCTACTAGGGAAATAGAGCTATAGAGTTGTACAGTGCAGAAAAGGCTCTTCAGTTCATTAAGTTTGCACTGATAATAACTGCTACTAAAATTTTTTAAAACTGTTTTAACTCAGGGCAGAAACTAAACTGTTTGATGAAATTGTCTGAATCATAAGTTTTGCACTTTAAGTTTGGCTAGGGTGAGCATGAGATGCTTCACTTCAACTGATTCACTAAGGAGCTTTATTCAAACAAAGTTTACTTAAGTATACAGTTAACAGATATAGAAAGAAAATTAGCAATAACTTTTACCAATTTACAACCAAGAAAAAAATCAACCATGATATTGTATAAACCTTAACAGCTAAACATCAATCCAACCAAACATATCCCACAAACAACATCCTTGCTGCAGGTTTAATAGAGCAAATATAAATGCTCAGATGATGCTGGCACTTAGTCCTTTGGTTGGATGCTGCAGTTCTCTTAATATGCACGCACACAAGCTTGAAGTCAGAACAGCTTCCCAAAACATGAGACAGAGAGAGACTCTAATTACTAGCTAGCGAACCCACCAGCAGCAGAATTTTTACTCCAGGAAGATTATAAGGCTTGTTTCAGCTATTCAGCAGAATTTCCAATACCCAGGGAGAATAAGAGAGATAAACACTGCTTTCCAGTTGACAATCAGGGCAGCTTCCAACTAAAACCAGCTGCTACCAGCCCCAGAGCTGAAAGTAAAACTTTGAATTCACTACGGAGGAAAAAACTATCCAAAACACAAGACCTGCTAACCAGTCTTCCCCCTAACGATGCAGGGACATAAAACAAATCCCAGAAAGTACATGAACCCAGAGTAAAAATAAACAAAACTTCATTTAAGCCATTGAAACATCACTAAAAGAACTTCTAACAGACAGCTGATGCCGGAATTAAATCAAAAGGCCAGCTTACAAATGATAGAGAACAAGATATACTTGCGTCACATCATACTAATTCCATTTTCCAACACTTTTCGCGTATCCTTGAATGCCATGATACTTCAAGTGCTCATCCAAATACCTTTTAAAGATTATAAAGTTTCTGACTTTCACTATCTTCCCAGCAAGTGCATTTCAGATTCCCACAATCCTCTGAATGATCTCACATACTCTCTGAATTTCCTATCCCTTATCCTAAATCATAGAATCCTCACAGTACAGAAGGAGGCCTTCAGCCCATCAAGCCTGACAACAATCCCACCCAGGCCTTATCCTCTCAACCCCACATACTTAGTCTGCTAATCCCTCTGACACTAAGGGGCAATTTAGCATGGCCAATCAACCTAACCAGCACATCTTTGGACTGTGGGAGGAAACTGGAGCACCCAGAGAAAACACATGCAGATACAAGGAGAACATCCAAACTCCACTCAGACAGCGACCCAAGGCAAGATTTGAACCCAGGTCCTGGAACTGTGAGGCAGCAGTGCTAATCACTGTGTCACCAAGTGATTGACCTCTTAACAAAGCCGAACAGCTGCTTTCTATTCAACCTTTTCATATCTCTCATAATCTTATATACCTCAACCATGTCCACTCTCAGCCCTCTTAGCTCAAGAGAAAATAAGTCTCTCCTTATAGCTCAAATGCCTCATCACAGACAATACCCTGGTGAATCTCCTCTGTACCCCTTCTAATGCAATCATATCCTTTCTATATTGAGGTGACCAGAACTGCATACATTACTCTAGCTGTGGTCTAACCCATGTTCGGTGCAGCTTGAACAGTACCTACTTGTTCTTATATCCTACACTGCAATTGATAAAATCCATATGCCTTCTCAATTAGCCTACTCAGGTGCTCTGCTGCCTTCAAGGATCTGTGAATTAGTACCCCAAGATCCATCTGTTCCTCTGAGCTTTCTAGTGTCCTGCCATTCGTTAAATACTCCCTTGTCTTGTTATAGAGTCATAGAGGTTTGCAGCATGGAAACAGGCCCTTCGGCTCAACTTGTCCATGCCACCCTTTTTTTTAAAGCCCTAAGTAACTCCCAATCACCTGCATTTGGCCCATATCCCTCTTAGACATGTAATTGTCTAAATGCTTTTTAAAAGACAAAATTGTATCCTGCCTCTTCTACTACCTCTAGCAGCTTGTTCCAGACATTCAAAACCCTCTGTGTGAAAAAGTTGCCTCTCTGGACCCCCTTTTGTATCTTTCCCCTCTCACCTTAAACCTATGTCTTTTAGTTTTAGATCCTGCCTTTGGGAAAAGATATTGACTATTTAGCTAATCTATGTCCCTCATTATTTTATAGACCTCTATAAGTTCACCCCTCAGCCTCCTGTGCTCCAGAGAAAGAAGTCACAGACTATCCAGTTTCTCCTTATAATTCAAATCATCCCGTCCCAGTAGCATCCTAGTAAGTCTTTTCTGCACTCTTTCTAGTTTAATAATATTTTTTCTGTAATAGGGTGACCAGAATTGTACACAGTGTTCATTTTGTTTCTGCAGCAGGAGCGGTGAGAGCAGAAAACAAGGGGGCTGCTGGGAAGGTAAATTTTCCATTCAAAAATTACCAGATTGCAGAGGCTTCTGGAACTTTTCTTCCCCCATACAGGGTATTTAAGTTGGGTGTTTGGTAAACCTGAGACTCTACACTTGTAGGGCCTCCCACCCACTCACCTCCTCTAACCTTACACCACTAGACGGAAATCAGCTAAGTTTTTTTTCCTCTTTTGTTTCGTGGTAAGGGAAGTTAGCAGGAATGGCAGTGCAGACAGTGCAATGTTCCTCCTGTGGGATATTTGAAGTCAGGAACACCAATGGTGTCCCAGCTGCATACACCTCCAGGAAGTGCACTCAATTCCAGTTCCTTGAAGACTGTGTTAGGGAACTGGAGGTGGAACTGGATGAACTCAGGATCATTCCTGAGGCAGAGATAGTTATAGATAAAAGCTAAGGGAGGTAGTTACTTCTAGAAAATGAAGATACATGGGTGACTATTAGAAGGGGTAAAAAGCTGTCAGTGCTCTGTATAACAAGTATACCGTTTTAGATACTGTTGGGGGGGGGATTACCACTAGGGGTAAGCCATGGGGGATAGCTCCAAAGGGAAGGGGAGAGAGGAGTACAGCATTAGTCGCTGGGGACTCCGTAGTTAGGGGAACAGATAGGAGATCCTGTGGGAACGAGAGAGACTTGCAGTTGGTGTGTTGCTTCCCAGGTGCCAGGGCCTGTGATGTCTCGGATCGTGTTTTCAGGATCCTTAAAGGGAAGGGGGACCAGCCCCAAGTCATGGTCCACATAGGCACCAACGACATAGGTAGGAAAAGGAATGGGCATGTAAGGCAGAAATTCAGAGAGTTAGGGTGGAAGCTTAGAGCTAGAACAAACAGAGTTTGTTATCGCTGGTTATCTCTGGTTTGTTACCTGTACCACATGCTAGCGAGGCAAGGAATAGGGAGAGAGAGCAATTGAACATATGGCTGCAGGGATGGTACAGGAGGAAGGGATTCAGATACCTGAATAATTGGGGCACATTCTGGGATAGGAGGAACCTCTACAAACAGGATGGTTTACACCTGAACCAGAGAGGTACCAATATCCTGGGGAGGAAATTTGCTAATACTCTTCAGGAGAGTTTAAACTAATTCAGCAGAGGGATGGGAACCTGAATTGTAGCTCCAGTATACAAGAGGTTGAGAGTAGTAAGATCAATAAGGTTTCAAGGTCGCAGGAGTATACCATTAGGCAAGAAGGTGGTTTGAAGTGTGTCTACTTCAACATCAGGAACATCCAGAATAAGGTGGGTGAACTTGCAGCATGGGGTGGTACCTGGGACTTTGATGTTGTGGCCATTTCGGAGACATGGATAGAGCAGGGACAGGAATGGTTGTTGCAGGTTCTGGGGTTCAGATGTTTCAGTAAGATCAGGGAAGGTGGTAAAAGAGGGGGAGGTGTAGCATTGTCAGGGGTTTGAGACTGAGGGACTTGAGACTGTTTTCGTTAGAGAAAAGAAGATTAAGAGGTGACTTAATAGAGATATATAAGATGATCAGAGGATGAGACAGAAGATGAGATGGTGATGGCTAGCATGAGGGAACATAGCTTTAAATTGAGGGGTGATAGGTAGAGGACAGATGTCAGAGGTAGGTTCTTTACACAGAGAGTAGTAAGGGCGTGGAATGCCCAGCCTGTAACAGTAGTGAACTTGTCAAACATTAAGAGCATTTAAATGCTCATTGGATAAACATATGGATGATATTGGAATAGCGTAGGTTAGATGGGCTTTAGATTGGTTTCACAGGTTGGCACAACATCGAGGGCTGAAGGGCCTGTACTGTACTGTCATGTTCTATGTCTTAGAATCTAAGTGCGGCCTTACCAATGTCTTGTGCAACTTCAACAAGACATCCTAACTCCTGTATTCAATGTTCTGACCATCGAAACCAAGCATGCTGAATGCCTTCTTCACCACTCTGTCCACCTGTGACTCCACTTTCGAGAAGTTATGTATCTCCTTGTTCTTCCTAACACCTTACCATTCACTGAATAAGTCCTGCCCTGGTTCAATCTACCAAAATGCATCAAATTCACGTTTATCTAAATTAAACTCTATCTGCCATTCGTCAGCTCACTGGCCCAATTGATCAAGATCCCATTGCAATCCAAGGTAACCTTCTTCACTGTCCACTATGCCACCAATCTTTGTGTCTCTGCAAACTTACTAACTATGCCTCTTACATTCTCATCCAAATCATTAATATAAATGACAAATAACAGTGGAGTCAGCATCGATCCTTGAGGCACACTGCTGGTCACAGGCCTCCAGTTTGAAAAAACCCTCTACAACCATTCACTGGCTTCTGTCATCCAGCGAACTTTGTATCCATTTAACTACCTCACTCGTCCTAGATCCCATGAGATTTAAGCTTATGCCACAACCTACCATGCAGTACCTTGTCACATGTCCATGTCAACAACATCAATTGCACTGCTGTCATCTACCTTTTTGGTTACCCCTTCAAAAAAATTCAAATTTGTGAGACATGACTCAAAAAACCATGCCAACTGTCCCTAATCAATCCTTGTGACTTAAATGCCTGTAGATTCTGTCTCTCAAAAAATCTTCTAACAATTTACCCAACACAGCTGTGAGGCATACTGACCTGTAGTTCCCAGACTTTTTCCTGCAGCCCTTCTTAAACAAAGGCACAACATTCACCACCATCCAATCTTCAGGTATCTCATCTGTGACTATCAATGGTTCAATTATCTCTGCTAGGGAACCACAAATTTCCTCCCTAACCTCCTACAATGTCCTGTGATACATCCCTCAATCAAGTCCCGGAGATTTTTCTCCCTTAATGCTTCCAGAATCTCCTTCTCTGTAATATCTATATTCCTCGAGACATCACTATTTATTTCCTCAAGTTCTCTAAAATCCATGCTTTTCTTAACTACTGTCCTTTTCTTAAATACTGTTACATGTGTTACATGTTCCGAAGTGCATCACCTCACGCTTATCAGGGTTAAATGCCATCTGTCACTGTCCTGCCCATCTGACTAACCCAACTATATCTTCCTCTAACCTACAACCTTCTTCTTCACCAATCTTGATGTCATCTGCAAACTTGCTTATCATTCACCTCATGTTATCCTAGAAATACTACAGTGCAGAAAATGCTATTTGGCCCATCAGATCTGCACTGATGCTCTGACAAGAATATCTTACCCAGGCCTTATACCCATAACCCCAGATATTTCCCAACTGTACATTGATGGAATGTAAACCTTTGCAGTTTATAAAGATTAGGGCCTGCTACCACGGAGCATATATATCCACATGGATGCAGTCTACTGCATACTGTACACGTGGGAAGTCTCAGATGTGGCGATGCCAGTGAATCTCGGAGTCTGGCTATCCTTTTCCAGAGCAAAGATGGGCCTTCCTAAAAAAGATATCTGTGCCTGCCTTTATGTTGTGGACTGAGAGATGCTTCACAGGTCTCCTACCGATCCCTGGAAAGACGCAAACGCAAAGATATTGAGCACTGTTGTCACTTTCAAAACTACTAACAGGGCTGCTCTCCAACTCCACATGACATCGAGTCTTCACAAAGAATGTGGAGGATATGATGTACCAGATCTTGGGTCAAACATAGGCATATCCAGCATTGCCTCTCATTTGTAAATAGGAGACCCTTCTATCAGAGTTCTGGAGATGTCACCTCCATTGTATGGGTTTCTCCCCCTTCTCTCATCCTTTTCATGCTCTGGCTCCCCTTGACCATATCTCTCAGGTGGAGCGTCTTGCTGGAGTGCACTTGATGTCATTGTCCATCGTTCACTTCCTCCATTGCAACAGCACTCTGACAGAAGCTGCATTGTCCCCTAGATCCATTTTGTTCTTTTGCCTTCTCTCTAAAACATTGAAGACAAGAAAGATTATGGATTGAGGAAGTGTAGCTCTGAATATGAAACAAATGGAAAATATAAGGATCCACAGATTATTCTGCCTACTTGCATGGCATTTGGTGCAGCCTTATCCTTAGATACTAACACAATTACATTGACGTGACCAAGATGCCATTCCAAAAATCCAACATCAGAAGTCCTGTGTGGGATTGTAACGTGTCAATGTGCTGACTGATCCAAATCAGCTCTATGATCAATTAGTTGTTCATGATCAATGAGTGGATGCTTTTTGGCCCTTTACGAATGCCAATTCTGGTGATCACCTGATTAGAACATAGAACATAGAACATAGAACATTACAGCGCAGAACAGGCTCTTCGGCCTTCGATGTTGCGCCGACCAATTAGGAAAAAGCAATGACCCTCCAAACTAAACCATTCCCTTTTCATCCATAAACTTATCTACTAACCTCTTAAACGCCACCAAACTTGGTGCATTTACAACTGCCGCAGGCAGGGCATTCCATATCCTAACCACCCTCTGGGTAAAGAACCTACCTCTGATATCCATCCTATAACTACCACCCCTTAATTTAAAGCTATGTCCCCTCGTGCTAGCTTTCTCCATCCTAGGAAAAACGCTATCACTGTCCACCCTATCTAAACCTCTAATCATCTTATATGTTTCAATAAGGTCTCCTCTTAGCCGCCTTCTTTCTAACGAAAACAACCTCAAATCCCTCAGCCTCTCCTCATAAGACCTGCCCTCCATACCTGGCAACATCCTGGTAAACCTCCTCTGTACCCTCTCCAATGCCTCCACATCTTTCTTATAATGCGGGACCAGAACTGCACACAATACTCCAAGTGTGCCACACTAGAGATTTGTACAGTTGCAACATGACGTTTGCGGCTCCGAAATTCAATCCCTCTACCAATAAAAGCTAAGACTCCATATGCCTTCTTAACAACCTTATCGACTTGATTGCCAACTTTCAGGGATCTATGCACATATACACCAAGATCCCTCTGTTCATCAACACTATTAAGAGTCCTACCATTAGCCCTATACTCTACACATTTGTTATTCCTGCCAAAGTGATTACCTCACACTTTTCCACATTAAACTCCATTTGCCACCTCTCGGCCCAGCTCTGCAACTTGTCCAAGTCTCTCTGCAAACTAGAACACCCCTCTTCACTATCTACCACTCCTCCGACTTTGGTGTCATCCGCAAATTTACTAATCCATCCTTCAATACCCTCATCCAGATCATTTATAAAAATTACAAACAGCAGGGGCCCCAAAACAGATCCCTGAGGTACACCACTTGTAACCGAACTCCATGATGAATAACTTCCATCAACCACCACATATGCAGATGATGAAGCAGATAGTCTTCTATCTGCTAGCCAATTCCTAATCCAATTAGCTAAATCACCCTCTATCCCATACATCTGCATTTTCTGCAGAAGCCTTCCATGGGCCACCTTATCGAACGCCTTACTAAAGTCCACATATACCACATCAACTGCCTTACCCCCGTCCACCTCATTGGTCACTTCTTCAAAAAATTCAATGTTAGTAAGGCACGACCTACCCTTCACAAAACCATGCTGACTATCCCCAACCAATTCATTTCTCTCTAAATAACTATAAATCCTATCCCTAATAATTCTCTCCAATACTTTGCCCACAACAGAAGTAAGACTCACCGGCCTATAATTCCCCGGAAAGTCTCTATTCCCCTTCTTGAACAATGGGACCACATTCGCTATCCTCCAGTCTTCCGGCACTATACCCGTAACCAACGACGACCTGAAGATCAGAGCCAGAGGCTCTGCAATCGCCTCTCGCCTCCCAGAGAATCCTAGGGTAAATCCCGTCCGGCCCAAGGGACTTATCTAACTTCAAACCCTCAAGAATATCTAGCACATCCTCCTTATCTACTTCAATACTTACCAGTTTGCAACCCCGTATCCCCCGTGTTCTCCACAAATACATTTACATCTCCCTGCGTGAATACCGAAGAGAAATATTTGTTCAGTGCCTCTCCAATCTCTTCAGGCTCCACGCACAACTTCCCACTGCTGTCCCTGACTGGCCCTAATCTTGCCCTAACCAATCTTCTATTCTTAACATATCTAAAGAAAGCTTTAGGATTCTCCTTGATCCTATCAACCATGTCTTCTCATGTCCCCTTTTAGCTCTCCTCAACTCACTCTTCAGCTCCCTCCTGGCTAATCTATAGCTATCCATTGCACTAACTGAGCCTTCAAGCCTCATCCTGACATAAGCCTCCTTTTTCCTTTTAACCAGCGAATTAACTTTTTTAGTATGCTATGGTTCCTTTACTTAACCATTTCCTCCTTGCCTGACAGGATTGGCCTTCACTGATGGAATACTATATATGATGTAGCTGTGCCTTCTTCACGATTGCCCACATTAGGGGAGGCAGTTATGTAGTGGTATTTTTGCTGGACTAATAGTCCAGAGACCAGGACAAGATCTGGGAATCTAGGTTCAAATCCCACATGGCAAATGGTGAAATTTGAATTCAATAAAGACCTGAAATTAAGACGCTAATGGTGATCAATGGCTTAATGATTGCTGGATCTGGATCAGTTGTTAATTGTTGCAAAAACCCAATGTCCTTTAGGGAAGGAAAGCTACCATCGTCTGGCCTACATGTGACTCCAGATCCACAGCGATGTGGTTGACTCTCAAATGCCTTTTGAAGTAGAGGACTGTTAGGGTGTGGGCAATAAATGCTGGCCCAGCCAGCAATGCCCACATCCCATAAATGAATTTTAAAAAATCATAAGTGACTACGACATGAAGTCTTTGGGTTGTGACTATCCCTTTAACAGCACTAATGAAGCCATTAGACAGTCTTCTCCCTTTCTAATTAAGCTGATTCCTATTCAGTCTTGCAATGTACTCTTCCCACAACACATCCAGATCAGACTCATTGTTATTTTCATTTTGAGCTGGTGCCATTACTGAGGCACAGAAAGATTATGGTTCATCGCTTTTATTTCCAAACAGAATTCGAAACTCCCTTTCTCATTGTCCACCCAGAACCTCACAAATGGAAGGTAAAGCTTCCTCTTGTTGTTCTCCAGCCTCTCCTAATAATACCGGATGCCACAGTGTAGTGGGCATTCCCACCCTCCCCCAAGCTCCCTATGATGTGTTTATGCCCCATGTAGACTTCTACCTACTCCATCTAGACACCATGTGCATTGTTACCTGCAGAAGTGAATCCCAACAGGAGGGCTTCCCCTTTATTATATTTCCAACCAAAAGGCTTCTAGCTCTCATCACCATTCCACTGCAGCCCAGTACCGATACAGCCAAAGAACAGCAACTGAGAGACAGATCTCTGAAGCATACAGCCCTTGTTCCTCTCTGCAGCTGGAGTATACCACACTCCAAATGAATCTTGCTGCTACAAAGCTGTCTGCTCCCTGGTCTATCTCCTATGTCTGACTTCTGACCATGAGGTCCACATAACCTGTGGATTGCCTGTATTCTATGTAATCCACATTGTCACAGGAGTATATGTACTCTGTAGGTTCTTACTGCAAGCCTCGGGTCAAGGTCTTGGACTTTCAGTTTCCCATTGCCATGGAGATGAAGGACTACTGTCTCCTCCTATACCATCAGCCCCACCTTCTGAGTCATTATGTGCCCATCCCAAAGGACACACTAAAGACACCATTCCCGCCCGCAGCATTCAGAATCTGTATGAATCCCCTTCTACTCAAAAACATGGCATCCCTTTAACACCCTTGTCAGCATTTCCTGTATCCTTTGGACTCCAGCTTCCCACCCTTCGACCTACTCTCTGCCTTTCATTATTCCTCTCCCCTCGATCTCCTTGTCCCGCTGCCTTCCATTTTGCCCCCATTTCCCCCATTGCCCTAATGCAGCTTTTCCTCCCATCTCCAGCCACTGCACAGATCTCCTTCCTTGTTGCCCTCCTCTCATTCTTCATCCACAGTCAAAATGCTTATTGTGAATGTGGAGTTTTGCCTGTATTCACAGGGGAGTGATGTCCTTGTGGACGACAGTGTCTATCACTGGAAGCAGAAGACTCCTGCACTCAGTACACCATTGCAGGTTAGTGCTTGAAACTGAAGGCCTACATGAGTATCGCAGCACAGTGGTGTCCTTCTGGCCAATGTCAGTAAAGAGCAGATACAGACCAAACATACAGTCCCAGCAGTGTATCATTCATTTCGAAAAGAATGGCGCAGTGTGATGGCAGATAAGGTAAATATATTTTGTACTTTTGTACTCACTTTGAAGTCATGAGTGAACAGAGATTTAATTTATGCATGATACTCATTTTCAAATGAGTTTGTGGCTGACAATTTCACACTGGCATGATAAAAGATTGGAAGGTGTGAAGACATCCTCACAAGCAATTGTTTTAATGGGCATTCATAAGATATTAATGAATGCAACAGCTACTTACACCACTAGGTAGCAGGATAACCAAACTGCCATTAACCCATGGATTTCTGACTCGTTGCCTGCCACTGGATTCTCCATCCCACCCATCACAAAATCTGCCACAGGTGGATTGAGAGAATTCTATCCTGTGTGACTGACTGCCGGGAGGAGCATCAGTGGCAACTGTGGTAACTCTGCTTCTGATGCGTTATGTTGTCTATTGCTACGGAGGTGCTCTTGGTAGTTAGGAACGTATGTGAGAGATAATGGAGCTTCATCAACTCGATGAAAGATCCTTTTTGAAACCTGTTGATTTTCCAGTGCAGAAAGTTGAGCTTGACAAAGCATTGCAGCCTGGCACATTCCAAGGTCCAGGACTGCATGTTGATAGGCAATCCTTCCCCATAGGCACAATGGGGAAGACCATACTTAAGATCTTTCAGGTAAATTAAACCAAGGGGCTTTAACAGTGTTGAACCCCTCAGATTGTAAGCTTGCTCTTTACTGTATGCAGTAAATGCAACTATGTTGAAGCACAATATACAACATAACCAATGTATTTAACTTGAACATTATTATACTTTCTGTAACAAAAAATTGAATTGTTTATAAAGTTCTCATTTTTGACCTTGTAGAAAATATGAATATCATTGCACTTTGTTATGCTAATTTGAAATGTTTTGTAAGGTTTCTTCCAAATATTTAATGAATAAAGTATATTTTTACAACAAAATCACGTGTCTATCCACATCAACTAGTTAATTCGAGGATATTCAACCATGGGAAAAAAGCTTCAGTGTGGTCTAAGGAAGGAACTTGGGACAGGGTGGGTGGATCTGGAGGTTTCTCAATGCAGTTTAGTATTCTGAATATGTTAACGCCTTCAGCAATTGCTAGAATAGTTTTCTTTATTATAATATGAGAAAAGATTCCAAGACTAAAAAATAAGGTTTAAATACACTAATCAAGGGACCTGATGTGCAACTCAAATTCATGAAAATAGTATTATTTAGCAATCAAACAATCAAGGGAAATTAGCACATGTGCTGCTTTCTTTATGTAAGTTACTGGAAATAATGGCTTAGTTTTATTCAGAATTCTCTTTTTCATTGCTAAATACATACATCAATAAATCACAAGAACGCTGGCACGTCTGAACAGCTCCAGAATCACACAATATTCAGGATTGGAGATCAGTAAAGGTGAGAGGCCACTAAATTGCATGATCAAGCCTAGGGTGACCACGTTGCTGAGGTTCTGTAATGGATTGGTAGTGCTGTGGGATGGCATCATGTTGAATCAAGTACATTCTCACAAACAGGACAGCAATGAAAAATGAAAGGGTTATGCTAGAGCCCCTCTCACATTTCTTCAGATAGTTGATTGTGAACTTGAGTGTTCACAGAATTGGAGGACAGATAGATGACTCACAGGGAAGTAACAACAGAGGATTTAAAAAGATCACAGCTTCCAAAAAAAATTTGCAATCCACCTCAATTAACAAAATGTCA
Organism: Sphyrna mokarran; assembly: GCA_024679065.1. NCBI lineage: Eukaryota > Metazoa > Chordata > Chondrichthyes > Carcharhiniformes > Carcharhinidae > Sphyrna > Sphyrna mokarran. The sequence goes on from JAGIQG010000015.1 coordinate 61,983,410, forward strand.
GTATATTGTTAAGATTTGGTCTTCTTCAGCAATCATCAAAGTTGTGCATTTCATTAAATCAAACACATTTAAATATCAAGTTATAATACAATATGATCATCCTATTACTCAACTATTGATTGCAACCCTCTTACATTTAAGTTGAAATTATTTAAAACTAGATTCCAGTCATATCAGCTGCAGCCTCATTTAAGCCCTTAATGTTCAATATTTCCAAATGCAAGAAATTCCTGGGACAAGGTATTGCAAGTGGGCACCCTAAGCAATGCACAACAAATTTACAAAGAACTGTTATGGCACTGCAGACATCCCATACCACATACAACAACAACTTTAGATGCATCTCCTCAAGATGCTGGAGCAGCATTATGTGCTGTATCACTTCTGTATGCCAATTAATGAAGAGTGTTATGCTTCTTCCTACCACACTTTGCTCTTGCCCAGTTTCAACTGAATTAGAAGGTGTGCAAATGCTGAAGCAGCGATAAACTTCTTTAGTGTCTACTTGTAGGAGATTCCAGAGGATATGGGCTGTTGTATCTTATTTCTTCTTGTTTGGTGGACAGTATTTGGATGTTCTGTGTTCTTTTCTCTCAAATTTGTCATGTCCTTCCCTGTGGAGATAAATAATTCAATAATTGTTTTAAAGTTACCCTATTCCGTTAGGCAGGAGCAAGATCTAACAATGCAAATGAACAAAGAATAAAGAACAAAACAGCACGGGAAACAGGCCCTTCGGCCCAACGAGCCTGCGCCGCCGGTGCAGAATGTCTTCTGTTAAGATATTAAATACCTTTCAGTTTAGTGTTAATGACTTGGCACTTCAAATTGGTCCTCTATTTCAAAGTGTGTGCAATGGGCCATGGTTAGACTCCAGTGGGACAATTAAAGCATAAGCAAGTTGAAAAGTATTAAATAGAAATAACATGGATATAGGTCATTTTGCCAACCAACCTTCATTGGTGGTTATCCTCCATGAGCCTATTCTATTTTATCCTCCCTCTCCTTAACCTATCTTACCTATTTTAAAATGCTGACAATCTGTTTTAATCACTAAGTCTTCTAATGCATTCTGTTGTGTTTTTAGCTTTTTAAAACCCTTATGAACATAAAAACCCATTTAGTTCACTCATGTCATTTAGGGAAAGAAATTTGTCATCCAGGGAAAGAAATTTGTCATCCTTATCTATTCTGGCCTATATACGACTCTAGACCCACAGAAATGTGGTTAATTCTTAACCATCCTCTGAAATGTCCTAGCAAACTACTCAGTTAAGGAGCAATTAAGGAAGGACATAAAGGCTGGCCAATCTCTTGAACAAATTTTTAAAAATGTGCCCTCCTGTTTAGTAAAGATTCTGGTTCAAGGGATGGAAGAAGAATCCATGGCACAGGCTTTATTATTAGTGGCGGATTTGTGAAATGCTCCAAAAACTGAGGAAAATATCTGTAGATGTCACTCGAAATTACTACACAGCAAAACTAGGATACTGGTATCAATTGAATGCTTGGAGCAATGTGGGTTATTTTCCATAAGCACTATAATTTTGTGGAGACTGTGACGTAATAAATATAAAACATGAATGATCCTTTCTGGATTTAAAGCATAAATTGCTACAAAAGGAAATGGTGGAGGCGGGGGCAGATTCTCCCAGCTCACTGTGCTGCTAAAGCAATTAATTCCTAAACTGCACCAATAATGGGCGCAGTGCTGTATAAATTATAGTAACTCATCCCATTAACGGGCCGGGACTGAAATCTCTGGGCCTGTTAACATCTCCCTGTGCACTCACCATCATCCCCTTCATCCCTCTGCCCACCCCATCCACCCTTCCCCCTCATATTGCCAGGAATGTTTCATTCCAGCGAGGTCTTTAGCAGGGAGTTAATGGCCTACCTCCACTGGAGTGAAAGTGCCCGTTGGGCATTGCCAGATTGGCAGTGTCAATCTGACCCCCAGCATTGCCAAAGATGGCATCTTGGCACTGCTCACTGGGGCTCTGGGGGATGCAACAGGAGTCCTGCTGCCACTTTGCACTCAATTATGACAGAGATCCAATGGTCGTGATGTGAGCCGGTGGGGGGTGGGGTGGGGTGCGGAGAGAGCAGGCAGGCAGTGCTGCAGGTTGCAAGACTAGCTTGCAATTGGGAGACCGGCATTGCTGCTGACTTCTCAAGTGCTAATCTCGCTCTGACAAATCAGATGATATGCAGTGCCCCACCTACGAATTCCCCCTGTCGCCACATTCTGGCACCTGTTCAGGTCAATGCACCTAACCAGTCTGTGGGAGGAAACCCATGCAGACACAGGGAGAAGTGAAAACTCCACACAGATAGTGACCCAAGCCAGGAATTGAACCTGGGTCCCTGGCGCTGTGAAGCAGCAGAGCTAACCCATAGGTCAAGGTAAGCCAGTGTAACTGAGTCACTGATGTGGAAAAAAAATGGGAGGTAATGCAGATGAATTAGGAGGCTGAATGGCAGCTTCAAATTTTGCTGTGGTTTCGGCTCCTGTTTTACAGGCTTATTACCAAGAGTTGATCATTATTTTGCAGGCACTGCTAACCTGATCAAAAACAGAAGAGGGAGTTATTACTGTATTGTGTGTGTACGTGTGTTGTTAGGAACAATGTATAATGTTTAAGTTGAACATATGTATTCTATATATTATATATATTATATACAACGTGTGTGTATTAGGGTAAACCAGTTTCAGTTTCATTTTTGATTGTTTATGAGCCTTAGTGCTTAGAAGTTTGGATGAGTGGCAAAAAGATTTTGTTCCCGTACATAATTATATATATATATATAAAAATACACATTTTTCATGAGGTTTTACAACCCTTGATATCAGAAATGGTTGAAAGAGGTTAATGGTGGAGAAAAAACAAATATAGAAAAAACTGAGCCGTGGCCTCGTGAAAATGGTCAAGTGACATAGAGAAAGATAGACGAAAGTTCAGTGTCTGTCAGAGAGTGGAGATATGGATTTTTCAGCTCTCAGAAAAGTACAAGGGACAGTACTCAACCGAACACTCAGAGGATTCAGTAACGCGATTAATTTAGCAGTGATATTGGGATGTTAACTCTTTCTGTCCCATTCCTATTCTTGAAAATGACCATGGCCATCAAGACTAAGGAGTCCTGACCCTGCCTCAATTGCGCTATCGTAAAATCTCAACAGGGGGTAAGTAATTTATTAAACTCGCACACAGACAGGCAATTCACTTTGATCAGCTATACTCTCCCTCTCAACCTCCACGAAATGATAGAATGGACTTTGTATCAAAACGAAACTAAAAACAAAATGAGGGATATGTTCGATCCTACAGGCTTCATAAAAGTTAACGGACAGGACATCCCTCTATGGATACCTTCAGGCAAAAATATCACTCATTTTGCAGAGAGGTGTAATATAATGAATTCTTTTAAGAACCATTACTAACCCAAATACAATAGATCATACTCCCCACCACACTTTGTTGTTTAAAAAAAAAATCAACAAAGAGGACATATCTGCCTGACAAGAAATGGAACCATACCTATTGGCTGTAGCTACTGCATTCAACAGCTTAATATTACTATCCCAGTTGGAGAGAAAAAAAGGTTTCTTGTTCCACTACATAAATTGGCATGTTCATACAGAACACCTTCCTCTTATCAAAGGAATGTGAAGGTTAGGGCTGGGCAGGGAGAAAAATTACATGCCCCAATGAAACAGTGCCCCAGCCAATTCCAGCCTATGAGACGATATGGTAGCATATAATGACTGTAGAGATAACGCCTATCCTTGGCTTCCCTGGGACTGGCCAGGTTCTATTAGCTTATGTGGCCCCCTGTATCCGACATTATGACTCCTGCATTTCCATCCCAAGATACATCTGTTAAGACTAAACAGGCCATCACCAAAACTCGACAGTTTTGGATGGTAGCCTTTCCTTCCTGTGGGACAACAAAGGAGCTAATCAACATGGTGTCAACTCTTAAGAAAATAGTTAATGATACCGTGGATGGATTAGAGGATGAGGGCGCCGCTATCTCTGAAGTTTCAGCTGAAGTCGTAGCCACACAGACAATGGCATTCCAAAAATCAAATGGCTTTAGATTACTTGTTGGCAGCAACAGGGGGCACCTGCGCCTTAATAGGCTCTGAGTGCTGTATGTACATTCCAGATTCCTCTGACAATATCACTGATTTAGCTGAACATATTAAAAAGATAGCTGACAAAATTACAGCTGAAGGCAACATTTTAAGAATTTCCCTGGCTGGTGGCCTTTTGATACTTCTTTGGAGACTGGGGAGAGATGCTGATGCACATGGCAGTCATTATTCTTATAGTTTGCTTACTGCTAGACTTATTGAAAGATGTCTGCCAATGCCTAGCATACTATAGAGCACAAGTTTCCCTCTAAAGAGGTTAATGTTATCATGGAATGATGAAAGGAGGGAATAAGATGTTAATGGGTTAACATTCCATGAATCTCCTATGATCTTGGCCATTTGTAAAAAGGTTTTGCAAGCTGAGATCCTGCAAAATTGCAAACACAACTGGTTGCTTTAAGATAAAGTGAAAGGTCTGTATTAGTTTAAAGCTGTGATTAACTGCATCTTGTCTGAAACAACCTGTACTGATATCAGTACAGACTCCCTTATTCTGAACTGTCATCCTGGTCTTATAAGTAATGAAACTTCTGCTTTATTAAATCAGTCTAGACTGGACTTTGCTAAATGCTGTCCTTGTTTGAAGGAGATAACATTTACTTTATGGGCAAAGTAATAGAACATAGAACATAGAACAATACAGCACAGAACAGGCCCTTCGGCCTTCGATGTTGTGCCGACCAAAATAAAAAGCAATGCCCCTCCAAACTAAACCATTCCCTTCTCTTCCATATACTTATCAATTAACCTCTTAAACGCCACCAAACTTGGCGCATCTACAACAGCTGCAGGCAGGGCATTCCACTCCCTAATCACTCTTTGAGTAAAGAACCTACCTCTGATATCCGTCCTATAACTCATACCCCTTAATTTAAAGTTGTGTCCCCTCGTGCTAGCTTTTTCCATCCTAGGAAAAAGGCTATCACTGTCCACCCTATCCAAACCTCTAATTATCTTATATGCTTCAATAAGACCCCCCCTTAGCCGCCTCCTTTCTAACGAAAACAACCTCAAATCCTTCAACCTCTCTTCATAGGACCTGCCCTCCATACCAGGCAACATCCTAGTAAACCTCCTCTGTACCCTCTCCAATGCCTCCACATCTTTCTTATAATGTGGCGACCAGAACTGCACACAATACTCCAAGTGCGGCCGCACTAGAGTTTTGTACAGCTGCAAGATGTATGAGAAAAGTTGCTATCTCACATTGGAGCAATGATGGATGTATAGTTTTGATAGCAACTCGGGGAGGGCATGGGTTTTCAACATATTTTTATTTACATACTATATTTATACTTACTTTTGCTGTTGCTAAGCAAGTAATCTGGGTGAAGTTATACTGTGTGTACGTGATTAATTGCTGTCAAAAGAGTTTAAAGGGGGGAGAATCCTTTCATTCAAAGGAGTATCGCTTGGCTAAGCTCAGAACACTGTGCTGGCTTAGTAAAGTGATCTTCCAAAAGAGCTTATACTTGCTTGAAAATAAAGGACTGGGTTTTCTCATACAGCATCTTGCTCTTGCATCAAGTACGTAAGGATCTCTGAAAAATGAACCTGACAATATTACAGAAACAGTGAGTGCAGTTATGTCGTGGGTTGAGACACAAGTTGGATGAGAAACATTACCAATGCTCAAGAATTCAACAGGAGAGAACCATTTGCACTTGTACCAGTCACAATCAAATAGCCTTTGCGTCAAGCTAGTGTAATGCTGGTTTGTGTATCTGCAAAGATATTGTAAGGTATAGAAATAATGAAAAATTGAATATTGCTATATTTCTAATTTTTTAGTCTGGTGTAATATGTTCATTTTTCTTGCTTTAATAAACATTTTATTCTTCATGTTAGAATGTTCATCAGCTGACTCCTGTGACTTTGTTCAGCAACTCTCCTCCACAGTTTCCAAACAAACAAATTAGGGTCTATCAAGCAAGGTTTCACTCTGGGACTTGACTTGTCCAGTATTATCAGCTGGGATCGTAACAGTGCATGTGTACTGGGACTTTGTGTATGTGTGGGACTCTGTTGTGCATGTTAAAATGGGGTCACATTTGAAAATAGTTTGGGAAGCACTCGTGTAGAAGGTACAGATTAGATAACAACAATTATCTTCACATGTATCCTAAGAGTAGATTAATATGTGCAAATTTTAAAGGATATTACTAAAGGAGTGTATTGCTGAACTGCTCAATTTTGTTCTGGACCATTGTGCATTAGAGCATCAGTCCATATTTTCAAATGAATGGATTTGAAAAGATGCACTTTGATATCTTTACATTAACTTTGGCATGTTTTATATCTCAAGTACATATTTAGTTCAGTTTCATATGCTTGTGGCTATACACTCTAATGTTATTCTATAGTTCAGAAAATTTTGAAATCTAGAAATGCCTTTGGTCTCAAACATTCAAGATTGGAGTGATTATAGTGTAATTCCTCAGCTGTTCCATAAAACTTGGCCATGCTATATACCAAAACCAAATAATCTAGTGAATCTAACAAACTTGATTGCAATTCTACATTTAGTGTATTTAAGGAGACTAGAAACATTAAGGATGTCAGCACTGAATCTTGGCAGTACATTTCCCCAGCTTGATATCATTCTCTAACAGAATCTGTCGCATTCTCGCTTTCAACAAATTTCCTATTTTCCTCCAAGTTTTGCCAAAGATGCACATTAAGATTGTATAACAAGGTCTTTACCAAATATTTTCTGACATATACCATGTAATTTTGCAATGACCACTTGGGATGTCACAAATACAAAAAAGGTCATACAGCAGATCAAGTGAAAGTTTCTTTCAAAAATACACACCAGATTATTTTCTCTATAATTAATTCTTTTATTATTCCCACTTAAGCATATAGAGCTACATCAGCATATAGTACAAACATTGGTGTAAGACACCAAATATTGTATCAACAGAGCTCGCATGGGTTCGTATATGTGTGAAAAAGAGTTAAAATTTTTGGTCAACTTAAAATTTTTTTTTTTTTTTTACAAAATTGTCAAAACATAAAACATTTATTGAAATAAGTATTACAGTATCAAAAAGTGAAAGATATCTGCCTAAATTTTACTGTCTCCTTGCCCTAGAATTGAGGCTTGCAGATTGCCATTGGCTCCGGGCCTTATGAGCCTCGGATGGGCGAAGCAGTAAAGCTCCGGCAGTCATGTTGGGATATTCAAACATGTTGCTGTAAGACAAAATCCTTCATTTCTTTTGTCTGTCATTAAACTTGGTATCATATCTCAGCTGGAATCCTTTATTCTTACCTGAAGCACCTCTGGCAGTAGAGATCTCCATCGCAGTCACGGCAACGGAGCACAGCATCACTATTGCAGATACAGCACCAAGGTAGCTCCTCATCACTATCTCCTGCCTCAGCAAATGGCATTGAAGGTGGGGAATGTAACTGACGGACACAAAGTTATAAGTTTACTCTAGTGATTAAACATATATTGTATCTTTATCATAGGCATACAAAAGTACCTCACAGAAGTGCTATCGTACTAAACTTGGCATCAAATTACACAAGCTAATATCTGGATAAGGTGATCAAAATCTGAGATACAGGTCTTAAAGAGTGCCTTAATGGAGAGGAGGGAATACAAAGAAGATTAAGGAGGGAAATACAAAGCTTTCAGCATGAACAGCTGAATGCAATGACTGCCAATTGTGGAATGATTAAAATCAGGGATCCAAAAAAGGGCTGAATTGGAGAAGCACAGATATCTTGGAGCAATGTAGCATAGGAGGGCTTACAGAGTTAGGGAGAATCAAGGCCATGGAGGAAGTTGGAAACAAGGATAAGAATTTTATCATTGAGTAAGACAAGTGGAACAACAGATATATTCTAAAGAAAAATAATGACATGCCCCATATTGTTCTAACGATGGAGCTCTTCTATAACATGCTAACACAGTATTTGAAAGATCATATGTTAATGAAAAGAGTTTTTCACTAGTTATTTTGCCAACGTTACACAATTAAGCACTAAAGGTGTTCCTGAAGCAAAAGCCAAGAGTACAACCTTCATTTACAGCCATGGGCTTAACATATTGCTTATCCCATTGGACAATTTTTCAAAGTTGTTCATTACTTGTCTCAGGTTTGGATAGCCAAATTTTCTCTTTCGCCAGCAGAATTGCCAACAAAGCCAATTTGAGTATTCAGTGGAATTTGAAAATGGGCCACGTCAAATCATGTAATAACTGATTTACAACTTGGACTGATAGATGCCAAATTTTACCCAAAAGTGATCTAAACAAGATAATGCATCTTAGTTAGTGCAATAGTTAGGAGGAAGGGATAAGCAATGCACAAGGCTAGAAATGAGCCTGACATGTACATATAAAATGAAATTATCCCTCGTGCATTCATAGTTTAGAGCTAGCAGGTTGTTTAGGATATATTTTTATATATTTTCTTCTTTCCTACTCTCACTTCACATCAGTTAGTAGGCCAGGCTGACAGTTGCTTCCTCACTTCATCATGCCAAGGACGACACACTTGCACACTCAATATTACAGAAAGCTCAGAAACATTTTTAATTACACTTTGGACTGAAAGGTAGTCAGGTGCCACATCCCATCAGTTGTTCATCGTGACGGTCTTTAAATACTAAATTCAATCAAATAACTAAAAACCTAAATTTAGTGTTTCACGGGCAGCAAATACTCAAAACTGTGATAGAATAAGGATATTATTTTACACCTGATGATACTGTAGATTAAGCAGTTCAAGACTTAAATTGCAAATCATGCAATGAAACTCTGAATATGCAAAAAGAAATTATAAAAAAAGAGAAATTTGGTCTGTAAAACATTGACTCTGGAAACTGTCAATTATCAGGTTTTGATATGTTTAACAGAAATAGAAGGATTTCCTACAGGCTGTCCTTATTACAAGATATCCTATTAATTTTTTTATTTCTTGGTGGTGAAACTTGCTGCATTTTTTCCTTTTTCATTCTCCCCACATCACTTATTGTAACCTTCGGATCAATGCTTGGAGCTAATTTTTGGAAGGACATCTGAGCGTAGTCTCAAAGAATAAGGTTTCATCATACAATGGTCAAGACTGGGAATTTCACAAACTCTACCATCCCTTAAACTGTTAATTATATTGTATAGCTAAAATGAGTCCTCATAGGACAGATTTGAAAATTATTTAAACCTCATATGGGTCTGCTGTTTGCAGAAGTCCAGAAGAGGAACCTATGTCATTTGTGACAATATTTGGCTCACCTCAGTAAGAACATGATTTCAATGAAACGTGTTGTGTGCAAAACTATCTAAACTTAGCAGTTAGCAGCATTCGGTTGCTTGCCATCGGCTTGCACCTAGTGCAGAGTAAATCAATCAGGGAAAACACCAATGAAAAGATAACTGACTTGGATCAGCTAAGATCCATGATTGACTACCTTTGCGAACAAGGATTGGAACTGGTTGAATCTGTGGCAACCCCTCTCAATGTTCTCCAGAAGACACTTGGTCCTGAGAAATTGGAATTTGATTTTTAAAATCAAAAAAAAAATTGGAAAACTTAGACTTCTTGCTTGCTTCCAGTAAAACCTGCAGGCAGTATTTAGTTTTAAATAGCTTGAGGCATGAGAATCAAAATATAATTTAGGATAATGAGCCGTGAAACAGTCAGTCCTCTAGCCAGCAAGAATTCTAATCACAATACTGCTTGCCATGTTCCATCCATCTACAGGTATCACAGTTGCAGACCCCTGTCTCTCTGAAGGTAAAACAGGCATAGACTCCTTTCCTAACTCAGTCTGGATAGAGAAGGTATAGACCCCTATCCTATCTCTCTCTGGGTAGCACAGGTGTGGACCCTTTTGCTAACTCTCTCTGATACAGGTGTGGATCACTGTCCCCCTTTTGTTCCATGGCTATCACAAGTGCAGACCTCGACTGTATGTCTATGCGGCCATCAAAGGTACATACCAGTCTCTCTTTCTCTCACTGCCTTCCTTCTCTGGATGTTGCAGGAATAGACCCAAGTTCCATCTAAGCATCATAGAATCCCTACTGCACAGGAGGTTTGGCCTATCATGTCTGTGCCAACCACAATCCCATCCAGGTCATATTCCCATAACCCCACACATTTACCCTGCTAATCCCCCTGACATTAGGGTCAATTTAGCGTGGCCGATCAACCTAACCCACACATCTTAGAATTGTGGGAAGAAACCCACACAGACACGAGGACAAAGTGCAAACTCCACTCAGACAATGACCTGAGGTCGTAATTGAATCCGGGTTCCTGACACTATAAGGCAGCAGTGCTAACCACTGAGCCACCATGTTGCCTTTCCCCTCAGTCACTGTGTCATCCTATCTCTCTGGGCAAGATAAAGCACTTTATCGGAGAGAAATTATTAAGCAAGAGACTATTAGAATTGTGACTTTTGACAAAATGTTAGTAAAGATAAGAAAGGGGACACACATAGAGCTACCTAGATCTATTACATACAACTGGTAATTAAGAAACTACGCAAAACAACAAGACATGTTGCGACAGTTATGTGTCCACTTCCACTGTGCAGAGTTTAGTACCTGGATAAACACTTCGAAAAATTTGCAGAACTGAAAATAGGTGAATTTACATGCTCAAAATAGGGACTTAAAACTGTTCCCATATTTAGAGTATAATGCTAGCAAATATTGTAGGTCTGATGTAATACAAATTAGGATAAATCTCGCTCTACAGTGGCCCAAGAACGTGCCTTAGCTTCAATGCTGTTTTATATCAACTTTAATACTTTAAAAGTGAAAATGCTATAGGAAAAAGGAAAAGAATTGCGTTCATATATCACCCTTTAGAACACAAGGAGCTTTTGGTGATTGAGTAATACATACGGGCGACGAAACAGGAGAACTCCACTGTTCTACTTTATGTCATTAATAGGGCCTTGTCCACCAGAGATCGAACAGTTTAATGTCTTTTCTGAATGATGGTATACCTCCATCAATCTAGGACTTCCTTAGTACTGTACTGAAGCCTCAGCCTAGGTCATGTGCTTTAATCTTTACATCAGGGTTTGAACCTGTAACTTCTGAAATAAGGGCAAGAGTCAAGGCTGTCACCTTAGGAGTAAGAAGCACTGGATGGATTCATTAGCACTTCAGTGAAATAATTAAGTTCACAGGAAAGTCATTAAATTGGACAATATCAGTGTGTTAAGGAATAACTGAATGCACTTCTGAGAAAGATGAATTGGAAAATATGTTAAGGATTGGTAAATGTAATTTATGAAAAAGAGAATGTGTTTGTTTCTAAAATCACTGGCTCACTCTGTAACCAAACTGGTATTATGAACTGATGACATGTTTTGTGCGGTTGTCACATTCCTACTAGAAACTGCCTTGAAATTACTCAATCTCTTTCACTTAGCACCATTTCCACCTCTTTTTTATTTTTATTGCTTTTTATTTCAGTGTTATTAGATGTAGTCTTAGCCGAAAAGACTGATGTAGCATCAAAAGTAATTGGGACACTGAATTAGAGCTCATGAACATTATGAAAATTCCCACCACCCACTTGTTTACTTTGATCTCCAATTAGAGACAATACCTTCTTCCTGGTAGATGTGGGTTGGGCTGGTTTAGGTTCCTCTACAGGGATGTTGTAGCCACTTGCTTCATCCATGGCAATTTCTTCATTAACCTAAAGGTACAAATATTGTACTCAGTCTGTGGAGGATTGCATTATAACAGAAGCTCATTATCTATCGCCAGATTAAAGAAAGCAATTGATAAAGGAATGTATCTGTTCTAACATTGCCTTTCATAACCAATTATGATTCTGTTATTAAAAAATTTCAAATAGAAACTTAACAACAGCAGTAACTTGCCAATGATAAAGCAATTAAAAAGCAGGAATGTGCCACTACTGGAGAAACATTGAGATCTTTAGGGAGAATATTGTTTTAATCTGGGGGAGGAATGAGGCCATAGGTGGATTTGGAAACAAAGGAGAAGAAATTTAAAACACCCTGGCACCTGTACATTTCTAAGTCATCCATGTTAAGGAAGGATCTGCAGTGATATTAGCATCTTTCACTAAAGTCTTAGCAATTAAAAAATACTTCATAGCCAATGGTGTTCTATTAAAGCGTAATCTTTGTTGCAATACAGAAGTTTTACACACAGCATAATCCCATAAATAGAAATGAAATAAAGAACCAGTTAATTTATTTTTGTTGTTTGCTGAGGGGCAAAGTTGATGAGAATTCCATGGAAAGCGCTTTGGTTTTTCTTCAAACTGCCACAAAATCTTTTACAGTGACTGATCTTTGGTTTAATGAAATAGTTGAAAAAAATATCTGTGATAGTGCAAAGCTGTTACACATTTAAGTAATTGCATGATTGTTTTAAGTGTCAGTCATCTAATTTGCAGGTTATGTCATTGGGGTGTTGCATAGGCTGCTGTTTTTGTCCTCTATAGGACAATTTGTGCAATTTGCCCTCTACGGCAACAGCTCCTTCAATAAATCTGTTACTGGTAGTTTGAATCCAAACCACATCTTTTCTTTTCATAAAATCTCTATAATGCAAAAAGAGGGCCATTCAGCCCATCAAGTCTGCACTGACTCTCTGACAGAGTATCTTACTCAGACTCTTTCCCTAATCCTATCCCATAATCGCACACATTTACTATAGTTAACCCATCTAGCCCACACCTCTTGGTGTCCCATGATCAATACACCTAACTCTAACATTTTTGGACCATGGGAGGAAACCAGTGCATACTGGAGGAAAACCACACAGACATAGGGAAAGAATGTGTAAACTCTACAGTCACTTGAGCCAGAATTGAACCCGGGTCTCTGGTACTGAGAGGCAGCAGTGCTAACCACCATGTCACCCCTTCGCTGCACTACAATACTTCAAAAGCTTTGCTGTATTTTGACATTACCCAAATCATGAAAGGCCTAAATAAAAATTAAGCATGTTAATTTGAACTGAAGACACAATAGCTTGTTAATATTAATGCTATTCTTCTCAGTCTTGGGATAGACCATCACTGGTCCTTATTTTTTCCCAGAATGAGATTTGTTCAAAACATTATGGCTCTTAAATGCAGATAAATCAAAATTAGAATCTATTTAGGTTACATTAATCACACATTTTCATCATAACTGAAGTCTGCATCATTTGCTACTGTCAAGTTTGCAAGGTGACCAAGGCCCAAAACAATTTCCAGCACATCATGTGGACCCATAATAAGTGATTTGCCAGTCCCAGATGTAAAAGTCAATGACTCGGCTTCTTCTGTTTTGTTTAAAACCCACAGCCCCTAACAATAACAAGGACATTAAAAAAAGAAAATTGGGAACCAGTCAGAATTCTGCTTAATTGAGAAAAGATCCTAAGTAGAAAAAAAAACATTGTGAATCCTCAAACTTTGACAATCAGAAGGCTGGGGAGAAGCAACTATAGGATTAAGGATTGAAGGGCCAAAAGGAAGACCAAGGAAGACAAAGCAGTTTGAAAAGAAGATTTTATTCTGATCAGAGAAAGGGAGAGATTCCAGCCAATATTTGACATATTTAAAGAAGGGATGCACTAGTGTATGTCTGAAGCCATTTGAAAAAAATACATCAAAGTGAACAGTCTCCTGGGTAAAAGAAAAGTGCTCAGAAGAAAGTAAATAACATATATAGTGAGCAGTCTTGAATCGTTAATGCTTGCAAGAAAAAAATGGCACGTCAATTAGGATGCCCTATCAATGAAAAAAATGAATCAAGCAGTTCCAAATCAAGTGTTTTCAGCACTTTGTACAAATAAAATTGAAAATGAGTTGCTCATATTAGCTTTTCTCAATATTAAAGTAAAACCTTCCATTTGCTCCGGAATTTGGTTCGTCCAGTAAAGCCAGGAAACAAAACCTACAATAAGTTGGCAAAGATCTTTGAAGGGCCTTACTCTCCAAAGCCACTGATCATTGAGGAACAGATCAGGTTCCACTGAAGGCAAAAGTTCAATTTGTGACAATTTTAAATAGGCTGGCATAACATGGTGACTTTGATGAGTCATTAAAAATATTCTTTGAGATAGCCTCATCTTGGAGACCACAAACTGGACTATCCAAAAACTGAATATGCTTTGACTTTAAAAACAGCAGTATAAATCACAGTGCCAATGGAACAGGCTACTAAAGAGGCTTCACAATTTGGTGCAGCAATGAAGATCCACAAGTTGGGAACTGGGCAAGGGTAGTCAATGCAACAATTGTGATAAAACGGGTCACGCTGCAAAAACATGTTGGTCTTCCCCTGAAAATACTCAGAATAATCTGGATACCTTCAAGAAAAAGAATAAGTTCCATTCTACAAAAAGAATTTACAACGCGGCAAAAAAGAATTACGACTGTGAAGAAGTGTGAAGAAGAGTGTCCAGAAAAATAAAATGCTTCAACTGAATGTCTTATCCATACCAACATGAATTGCATAGATTCTGGATGATTCCGAACTTAAGTGGACAACCTATTAGGATGTAAGCTGATACTGGTGCTTATGTATCTTTAATTCCTGATAATACATACAACAAAAGCTGAAGCATTTTACTTTCGAACCAGCTGATGTAATTTTAAGGATAGATCCAGAACAGACTGTGCTGTTAAAAGGTTACATCATGGTCAATGTAGATTTGCTTTTCCACGTGGTCTGTGGTAATTTTCCAGCTCTATTGGAATCAATTAGAGCTGGAAAAAGCTTAACTGGAGTGCTGTCAACAGATTGGTTGATGTCAAAACATTCTGGATAAATAGAAGAATGAATTTGAAGAGAAATTTGGCAAAATTAAGGGAGTTTATGTGAAATTCAAGCTAAAGTCAAATTGTCAACCAAAAAGTCTCAAAACAAGAGTGGTGCCATATGCAATTTGAAGAAGAATTAGTATGATTTGTTAATACTGGTATGTTAAAGCCAGTTACACTGAGTGACTGAGCTACCCCCATTTACCTATCATGAAACCAAATAGTTCAGTTCTTATTTATGGTGATTTCAAAATAGCCATAAATCCCATGTTGTATGCTGATCAATGTCCACTTCCTTTAATTGAAAATTTGTTTGTTGGGGATCAGGTGAACAGAAATTCAGCAAAATTGATCTTTCACGAGAATATTTACAGATGCATGTAGCCACTAAATCTCAATTACTGTTTATTATTGTTATTCATGAAAGTCTTTTTCATGATTAAAAAATGGCCTTCTGGAATAACGTCTGCATCAGCCCTATTCCAAAAACCCACCAATCAGATTTTAAGTCATTTCTGTGGGGTACAAAATAACCTGGATGATTTTCTAATTACAGGGTTCAATGAGTAGGAGTACTTGATTCATTTAAAAGCAACATTGAAATGCCTTCAAGCAAATGGTCTATGTATCAAGAAAACCACTTTTTCCAGACATCAGTCCAGTGTTTTGGGTCACGTTATTGATAATAAAGACCTACACAAAGCACCTAGAAAGATGAACACTATTTTAGAGGCACCATATCTGATAAGTGTGGCGCAACTGAGGTCCTTTCAAGGATTAGTAAATTATTATGGCAAATTACTAACTTAGCTACATTATAGAAGCCATTGCATAATTTATTACATGTGAAATAGTCACTGTATTGGATAACAGACTGTGAAAAAACACAAGGATGCCAAAAATGCTTTGCAGAAGTCTTAAGTACTGGTTCATTTTAATCTGAAGCTGCCATTACTGCTTGCTTGTGATATTTTACCTTACAGATTGGGCAGTAGTTTAACAATATTATCCCTTTGGGAGGAAAATGACAAATAGGTTCTGCTTCACATTCTCTGACTAGTACTAAATCTGACTATGTTCATCTAGAAAATGAAGTATTGAATATTATTTGTGGCATACAAAGGTTTCATCGTTATTTGTATGATCATCACTTCACATTAGTTCACTTTACTATGTTTGGACCATATAAAGGCATACCTTCATTACTACTAGCCAATTGCAAAGATGGTCACTAATCTTATCTGTGCATTTCTATGATATAAATGATCATCAATCATAGTACCATGCATATACTGATGCATTATCTATTGCGGGAAATCCAAGTGATCATTCCTCCTGGTCCGCATGGAAAATTTCTTGAACAACTACATGAACCTTATATAGTCTGGATGAAGGAATTTGCACCTAGTTATTTTTGGTGGCCAGGTCTGGATGCACAGATTGAATAAAAAGTGGCTTAGTCTTATCTGTGGCAGCATCAGTTGTGAGTAAAAGCAAAAAATTTGGTGTTCCAGCCAAAACTCCAGATGCCAGAAAATCTCAGCCACAAACAAGGATGGAAGATTTTGGCTAATAAGGATTGAAACGCTATGATGTTCTGACTCAGTTGAGAGTTTTACCAACGAGCAAAGAGTGACATTACTATACGCAACAAGCTAGGGAATGTTCACTGCGGTCTATTCAGGATCCCTAATAATTAAAAAAAAACGAACATTTCAAATGATCAGCTGGCAAAACAACATAAGTTCATATTCTGCCCTGGGCTTTTAAATACAATAGTCTGGCAAAAACAATTTTAAATCCAACCGATTTATTTGATAGTAAATCTGCTAGCTTCTGGCATCTCTACATCATGACTTTTAAATACAATGCATCAATAATTTTTTCATACATTTTGGAACATTTATAAAGGAATACATGTTCATAAATCAATTAGCTTCTGACTGAATAGCCCAATAAACTGATTGCCATTCTGGGGCTGAATTTACTATTTCCCTGGATGTGATGAGTGGGTGTGTAGGGGTGATGAAAGTCACCAATTGGAGGATGAAAATGTGTTTTTATATAAGGTAAAGAGCTCCCAGGGAAGCAGGAAAGTTCCGTCTTCCATGGTGTTCCCTTCTCCTTACAGTGTACTCTTCACAAAATCTGCACTTCTGCTGGACCAAACAGACTAGATAAAAATTACCTCTGAAAATATTGCAAATCAGACCTGTTTCAGAATTCGCTGAGTGAGTAGCTCTTCATTTTCTTCATCGCTGTCCAGCTCAGTGTGTTTCCAATCATCCACAGCTATGTGAGCACAGAAAGTAGAAGCCATATGTGACTTTTCAACATATCTGTTGTATTCGCCCATTAAACACATACACTGATAGAGATGATAACAGACTCATTAACCCCGTAGTGCACACAATAACATATCACTGGAGCATCCAGTTCACTGCTGACAAAATGTCACAATTTAGAGAATGTTAGCTGTACAATCAACCACAACGTTCTACATAAAAACATAAGTCTAAGTGATGGAAGAATACAATTGGATCCATATGGAGAAGGAAGCCTACTCTGACAATCCTTTGCTCGTGTCAATCTCTGGAACGCTGGGGGATCAATAATTGAGAACTTTACATTGTGCTTGATCTACATGGAAGGACAAAAGATCTGAATACTGCAATTAAATTCCAGCCTGTAACACACTGTCTGATATTCATTATTCTAAATATAAACCATTCGAACCCCTCAATTAAAGGTGCCAGCCTGCAAAATTTCCAGATATGTACATAATTCTGTGAATAAACCATCAGAACCTTTCAGTTAGATTCCAGTCTATAATTCTCTTCCTGGTATGCCATCATCCTATTACATAGGCCAACTGATTCCCTTGTGTTGAATTCAAGACTAGAACTAATTCCCAAGTATCCATATTCTACATACGGACCATCTGGACCCCCTAAAACGTTAAACAGTGGCTTGGTATTAGCGTAAAGTTACATTTCAATATTAGTAATACTGGAAGAGACATGGCAATAGAACACAGAACACTACAGCACACAGGCCCTTTGGCCCACAAGTTCCACCGATCATATCCCTATCTACCAGGCGTATCTATAACCATTAATCCCATGTACTCATCCAGAAGTCTCTTAAAAGACCCCAGCAAGTTCGCCTCCACCACTACTGACAGCAGCCGATTCCATGCACTCACCACCCTCTCTGAGTGAAAAAATTACCTCTGACATCTCCACTGTACCTATTCCCCAGCACCTTAAACCTGTGTCCCCTTGTAGCGACCATTTCAGCCCTGGAAAATAGTCTCCAAGAATCCACCCTATCTATACCTCTCAAGATCTTATAAACTTCTATCAGGTCGCCTCTCATCCTTCGTCTTTCCAGGGAGAAAAGACCAAGCTCCTACAACCTATTCTCATAAGGCATGCCACCCAATTCAGGCTCAGTAAGACGTTTGATAAAGTCCCTCATGGGACGTTAGTTGAGAAGGTCAAGGCTAATGGGATACAAGGACAGGTAGCTAGATGGATAAGTAACTGGCTTAGTAATAGGAGACAGAGAGTAATAGTGGAAGGGTGTTTTTCTAGCTGGAGGTCGGTCACTAGTGGTGTGTCGCAGGGCTCAGTACTGGGACCTCTTCTATTTGTAATATATGTAAATGACTTGGAAGAGGGAGTAAGTGGAGTGATCAGCAAGTTTGCAGACGATACAAAGATGGCTGGACTTGCGTATCGTGAGGAACATCGTCAGGCGATGCAGCAGGACATAGATAGGCTGGTAGCTTGGGCAGATAGATGGCAGATGGAATTCAATCCTGATAAATGTGAGGTGATGCATTTCGGGAGAAAGAATGTAGGGGGGGAGGTATATGATAAAGGGTAGACCTATTAAGAGTATAGAAACACAGAGGGACCTGGGGTGCAGGTGAACAAGTCTCTGAAGGTGGCAGAGCAAGTGGAGAAGGTTGTGAAGAAAGCATATAGTATGTTAGCCTTTATAGGAAGGGGTATAGAGTACAAGAGCTGGCCTTTAATGTTGCAGTTGTATAAAACATTGGTTATACCTCATTTGGAATACTGCGTCCAGTTCTGGTCACCTTACTACCGGAAGGACGTGGAGACTCTGGAGAGAGTGCAGAGGAGGTTTACCAGGATGCTGCCTGGTATGGAAGGTCTGAGTTACGAGGAGAGGTTAGGCAAATTGGGACTGTTTTCCTTATAAAGACGTAGACTTAGAGGAGATCTAATAGAGGTGTACAAGATTATGAGGGGCATAGATAGAGTAAACAGGGTTAAGCTTTTTCCTAGGATGGACTCAAATAGCACGAGGGGTCACGGGCTTATGGTGAGGGGGGTAAGGTATAATTTGGATGCTAGAGGGAGTTTTTTCACACAGAGGGTGGTGGGGGTATGAAATGCGCTGCCAAGTAAAGTGGTGGAGGCAGGCACTCTGGAGTTATTTAAGATATACTTAGATGGGGACATGAACAGAATGGGAATGGAGGGGTATAGAAAACTGATTTAAAATAGGGATCATGAGCCTTGGGAGTCCCTGGGAAGTGTGTAAATAGATGATGATATTGACGTACTTGTTTTTATCCTACAGGTGCTTTGGTCCACCTTGTTGTCTAACAAGGGGCATACACGCAATGGGTCGTGAGAGGGCTGCTCTTGGATTTTTTTTCAAGAGTATCCTAGTGCTTCACGTCGTTAGTGTACGCTTGACCTGGACCATTTGATGGGCAACATGACAGCTCAGTGACTATCATTGTGCTGTGCAGATACATGGATTTGGGCCTGTGTCTGTGGGAGTTTGCGCATTCTCCCCGTGCTTGCGTGTGTTTTCTCCGGGTGCTCCGGTTTCTTCCCACATCCCAAAGATGTGCTCTTAGGCTAATTGGGAAAACAAATTCTCCCTAATTTGGTTTTTAATCCATAGATCTATAAACATAGACAGGGATCACAGGTAGAGGTGGGAACATTGGGGTGGCGGCACGGGCTCGTTGGGCTGAAGGGTCTATTTCTCGTGCTGTTTCGTTCTTTGTTCTTTATATCCTTATAAATCTCCTCTGCACCCTTTCAACAGCTTCCACATCCTTCTCGTAGTGAGGCCACCAGAACTGCGCACACTACTCCAAGCGGGGTCTGACAAAGGTCTTATAAAGTTGTGGCATTACCTCCCGACTCCTAAACTCAATCCCTAGATTAACGAAGGCTGGCACACCATACACCTTCTTGACCACATCCTCCACCTGCAAGGCTGCTTTAAGAGTCTGTGGACCCGGACCCCAAGGTCCTTCTGATCCTCTACACTGCTAAGAGTCCTACCCTTCATATTATACTCTTTCATCCCATTGGACCTGCCAAAATGGACCACTACATATTTATCTGTGTTGATGCCCATCTGCCACTTCTCCGTCCAGTCTTGCATCCTATCTATGTCTCGCTGCAACTTCTGACATCCTCCAGACTATCCACAACATCACCAACCTTCGTGTTGTCAGCAAACTTTACCAACCCATCCCTCCACTTCCTCATCTAGGTCATTTATGAAAATGACAAACAGCAAGGGTCCTAGAACAGATCCCTGGGACACTCCACTGGTGACCACCCTTCATGCAGAAAAAGGCCCATCCACAACCACTCTCTGCCTTCTGTGGGCAAGCCAGTTCTGGATCCACAAGGCAATAGCCCCTTGGATCCCATGCCCTCTCACTTTTTCAAGATTTCTCACTTTTGCAATCCAAATGATAGAAGAACACAATCTGATCCACAGAGGGAAGAAAACCTACTCTGGCAATTCATTGCTTATGTCAACCCCTGGAATGCAGCGAGATCAATAACTGAAAGCTTTACATTACGCTTGATGTATATGGAAGGACAAAGCACTCCTTCCAAGATTAAAAAATTAAAATGGCAAAAGGACAATTTTCTGAAGCTATACAAAAAGCAAACTTTTTAAAGGAGGTTGCAAAGGAGTTTCCACCCTTTAATCCCAACCATCCCCTTCACTACTGTAACTTGGAAGAAAAACAAAGCAAGTCTGGTGAAGGATATCCATTCCATGTAGCATGAATATCTTTTCCCTTTATAGATGTTGGCTGATCTTCTGAGAATTTAAATGCTCTGTTTTTATTTTAAATAATATCTGTATCTTTTCATTATTAGATCACGGTCACTTGAGCCTACTGAATACTAAAGTTCACACATATATCCATTTCTTCCTTCTCTTTTGGAATAGAAAATATAAATTCTCCTCTCCTAGTTTGGCAGCTGAAAACCTTTAAGGTGTTTTTGCATCCTTCTTTACTGCCCAAAGGAATTGCTGGTGTGACAAGTCAGGTGACAAAATTGCCAAGCTCATACTTTGGCTGATACCATCTGAAATAGTGGAGGCAGGGGAAAATATTTTCAATTATTACATTCATGTTATTCATATCTACAACTATTCACTAAAGCTTTATTGGTATATACTGGTTAAAATCTTGGAAGGAAGAATGCCCTGGGACAGAGGCCTGCGGTACATTTGGTAGACAAAGGTGTAAATACGAATACCTGGAGAAAAATGTGTTAAAGCTAGTCCAAAATTACTCATACGAACAAATTCCATTAGTCTCAATCTCCTCCTCTACCAAACAACTGTTGGAGAAACTCTGGCCAGAAAGACATCCTCCAACTCATAGCATTGTCAAACCTTAGATGTAGCCTTCTAGATAGTAAGTACTATGCCTGTTACATCCTTGCCTACTGTAGAAAGACAGCTTCAGCAATGGGTGGGTTTGCACCATTCTCAGTAACAGGTTAAGAAAGTGGCTTTCTTTTCCATGTCGTTGCTCTTACTTACCCCTGGGTAGTGCTTCCCAAAACATGGTGAATTACATTGGGAAATTAATTCAATAAAAATGAATGAAGTGAAACTGAAGTAATATCAAGCAATCAAGGGGCTCAATCTGGCAGGCTCACTCAGCAAATCTGCCAATCTGGCCAAGTGCAGCAATTCACTGGCTGATTAGAAAAGACAAAGACCCTACAACAAACAGGCAGGGCCATTTCCCTCAGCCCTAAACTTCACTACTCTCCAGAAACCATGCTATAGTGAGCTAAAAATGAACGCTTGACCAAGATTATGCCTAGTGCAAGCAGTCAATCTAAGATAACTGGATGTATCTCAGTCCTCCTTCCCCTCTCAGCAACGTGTAATAATCAAACATAAAGCTGTCATAAATTATATTTGTACATACAATTGAAATGGCTTCATCTGATATATCTGTGCATGTGCTTTTATTTAAAATCTCTGCACAAAAGGAAAATCATACGAATTGTATCTTCTCAGTTGGTTTTGCATTAAGCTCAAGGTCCAATTTCCAGTCATTGCTGGATTAGTTGAGCTCAATCAGAGGAGCAGAGTGAAGCATGGGCAGTGATGTGGGAAGTGACTAACAAATAGCATATGAATTCTTTCCAATAGCCAACTGAAAAGTATTGTATGATTGAATAATTAAGTGTCTAGGCTCACACAAGTTTATAGCTTCTTGGGCAGAATGGAAAGGTGGAATATAGGGGGAGAAAATTATTTTATTCCTGTACCACCCATATTTCACTGTCCTTGGGATTTTGGATTGCCCTACCTATCAAGTACTATTACGGGAACAGCATCACCATATAAGTTGCAGCCATACCAGAAGAGCTGCTCCCATCCTCTTAAAGAGGCACAAACAGTATTGCCAGAACCACTTACATTCAGGGATTTTGTTTTAAAATCCAGAGAAACACACTGGGTTTATGCAAAACTATCTGCACTCACCAGCATTGGGGTCCTCTCCTTTCAATGTGGCCAATCGCTTTGATATCTTTAAGACTTGCTCCGTATGCAAATTGTCCTGCTTCAGCTCAGCTGTTGCCTGGTGCAGCAGATTGCTTTTCTCCTCCTCCAAGCGTTTGGTGTTAACAATGTCACTGTTGAAATTATGTGGATCGATTCCTTTATTCAGGTCATTCATTGCACCATCTATACCCAACACACAAAATGTTGCACTCTGTTATGTGTTGATTGGAGACATGGGAGGATGAAACTGGCACATATAGCATCTGTTCCTTTAGGCCAACACAGCCACCACATCAGGCTTAAAAATGGAGTCTGAGATGCATGCACATTTCCAATGCAATGGTCCATTAAACATCTATGTTTCTCAGCTCAAATATCTTATGTGGCCACATGTTCCACACTCCAATTACTCTCTGTGTAAAGAATTTTCTCCTTATTTTTGACTAGCTTTATTAATGCTTGTTTTATATATATGTATTTACTCTCTATTTTTGTACAGTGCTTCACCAACTACAAAATATAAAGATATTGTCCAGAGCGGAATAAAAGATCTTTCATCCAACTTGCCTTCAATGCCAGAGCCATATTTTTGGTCTATAGCTGCTTCTTCCGACATTTGTTTGAAGAGGTCATTGACTTGTTCTGTTTGAGTCCTGTTATCGGGAGCCTGATAATTCTACAGCAGAAAAGCAAGGTTCAGCACATCTTGCAACACAACTTTGCAGGCAACTAAGTAACTGAACTCGGGACATGGTCAGCTATGCCTTTACATTGGGAAAGAGGTCCAAATTCAATCCAAGCAGCTAGGATGTATGCCTCATTATGATTTATAACTGTATGACTTCTAATTGAAAATGACCAGGCATTCTTAATAGAGTTCTTGGAGTATAGCCTGAAAGTAGGCAATCAGGTCGAGAAGGTTGTTAGGAAGGCATATGGAGTCTTGGCTTTTATTGGTAGAGGGATTGAATTTCGGAGCCGCAACGTCATGTTGCAACTGTACAAAAACTCTAGTGCGGCCGCACTTGGAGTATTGTGTGCAGTTCTGGTCCCCACATTATAAGAAAGATGTGGAGGCATTGTAGAGGGTACAGAGGAGGTTTACCAGGATGTTGCCTGGTATGGAGGGCAGGTCTTATGAAGAGAGGCTGAGGGATTTGAGGTTGTTTTCGTTAGAAAGGAGGCGGCTAAGAGGGGACTTAATCGAAACATATAAGATGATTAGAGGTTTAGATAGGGTGGACAGTGATAGCCTGTTTCCTAGGATGGAGAAAGCTAGCACAAGGGGACACAGCTTTAAATTAAGGGGTGATAGTTATAGGACGGATGTCAGAGGTAGGTTCTTTACCAAAGGGTGGTTCGGGAGTGGAATGCCCTGCCTGCAGCAGTTGTGGATGCGCCAAGTTTGGTGGCGTTTAAGAGGTTAGTTGATAAGTATATGGAAGAGAGGGAATGGTTTAGTTTGGAGGGGCATTGCTTTTTATATTGGTCGGCGCAACATCGAAGGCCGAAGGGCCTGTTCTGTGCTGTAATGTTCTATGTTCTAAGTTAGCATTGATTTGATAAACCGAAAGAGATCATAGTATAGCTGCAGTGGAAAATGAGTAAGTAGCACAATAGAGCAGGAGAGGTCACTTAGTCTGTTGAGACTAATGGGGCACAACAGAGTACATTTTCCTCTGCTTCTTACAGGACTATATCCCACTGACAAGTGTGATCTTCAATGCAAAGAATATATTGCCAATATGAGCAATAAATAGCTGAACTGCATACTAATTAGTACAATAAAGGATCTCACTCAAAGTATTATCAGAGAAAGCAAGGTTCAGGAAAGCTCACCACAAGTGAGAAGTTCTGATATGTACAGATACTTGGCCTTGGGCTCAACTCTTAACCGATATTTATGAAACACAAACTTA
Organism: Sphyrna mokarran; assembly: GCA_024679065.1. Lineage (NCBI taxonomy): Eukaryota > Metazoa > Chordata > Chondrichthyes > Carcharhiniformes > Carcharhinidae > Sphyrna > Sphyrna mokarran. The sequence continues at coordinate 62,008,099 of JAGIQG010000015.1, forward strand.
TCACCAATCATCAATATTAACAAGGAATTTGTTGAATTTCACTTCAACAATATTACTCAGGATTGATGGCAAACACAAACAATTTTGCTAACTAAGTATCATAGGAGTATGTGGTTATTTAATGGGTTCAGGAAAGTTTGGGGAAACTCACTTACCTATATTAATCTTGGCTAAACAGAAGCAAACAAACAACAGATTCAAAGCTCTTCACATGATTCCGTGCGTAAAAACACTGACCACTCACTACAGGAGATACTAGAAGGTTACAGAGTAAATCCCTAGCCTGTGCAGAGCCAAGCGGTTCACAGTAGGGCATTAGTGAGATACAAGCTCAAATTCAGGCCCAGTCAGTAACTTTCCAACAAATGGACTTAAATTTGGCCATTTAGTGAGGTGTTGGGGGGACCAATAGGAACCATATGGGATCTTCTCCATCCTACATTACATTTCCTGCCACTCCATTATGCAAAACCTCAGGAATAGATTAAAAAAAGCAACATTCATGGAAAAGTCACAATATTAAGTACACTTCATTCATTTCTTAACTATTTTCTGGCAAAACGTATGCTTAGCTGAGCCTTAATGCCAGAATTAACATAATACAGGCCAGTAATCTGCATTTCCAGAATGGTATGAGGAAAGACCAGGTTCTTACAGGTTTGGGGGCCTGTGAAGGTGGTGTCTGGCCCCTTAACAGGGCTAACCTGTCCTCCATCTCCATCGTGGAAGGTATGGGTCGCAGGGGATCCTTCTTCAATGCTGCTAGTCGCAATTCAATTTCCCCCTGAGAAGGTATAGATTCTGCAACATAAATGAAAATATCTAACCAGGACGTGATCCAATCTATCCCATCTGTGGGTTGCAAAATTATTTTGACATTCTCAGTAGGAATTAGTCCTGATAAGTAAACCATGGACCAACAATAAGTTTTCATATCATGATATTCAGCTTCTTTTCTCTACATTGATATTTTTAAATCTTGTACTCAGTGTGAGGAAAAGAAAATAGTTTCAATTTGAACAAAGGAAATTCAGGGTGATTGGCTTATGTCACAATAGTGATTACACTTCAAAATGACTTCATTGTCTTTGGGTTGACTCAAGGACATGAAAGGTGCTACATGAATGCAGGGTTTTCTTTCTGATTTGATAAAGGTATTTAAAAATAAGGGTGATTTGTTCCAACAAAGCCTGCTTCACTCTGCTCTGGATCCAGCCTTAACCCCGAATTCAGGACTGAATTGCAGCAGTGTGTCACTGCTATTTTCTCGACGAATCATACTTGAGGTTTCTCTGTGATGTTAGGGACAATTATTTGTTGTGAACAAACAGACAACATTGAGAATTTAAACCACCCAAAACATTGTCTTTCAGCCCTCTGGGACCAGGGTAAGATCCCATTAATCTTGGGTGTTATTTTGAGTTCAGCTCCCTAAGGTGAAAGGGCAGCTTACAACTTGTTGCTCTCTATAACTTCAAGCACAAAATTCCTCAACTTTCTCCTGAAATGATAAACATACTAGAATCAAAAAACTCCTTAATGGTCCACAGAAAGTTCTATCCCAGTCCAACTGTAAGTTTACTTATATATAGTGCAGTATAATCAACATAAGAGACAGTTAACAGAAACCCCACTTTAAAAACACAGAGAAATTGCCCAAAAGGTAATGTTAGATAATGAAATGTAACCACTATAAAATCATTGAATGATATAGCACAAAAGGTGGCAACTTGCATTATCATGCCTGTGTTGATTCTTTGATGTGGAGATGCCAGCGCTGACTGGGTAAACACACTAAGAAGTCTTACAACACCAGATTAAATAGTAGCAAAAACTATTTAACTTAGTGTTGGTAAGTGGGAATATGACAATGGGTTAATGACCACTGCTCAACAATCACCAGGCAGGAGTGTTCTCTTCCTGCTGGGCAGCAGTCATGGGCATTCAGCCTCTGATCTTCGGATAAGCGTTCTCCAAGGTAGCCTACATAACACACGACAACATGGAGTCGCTGAGAAAAGACTAATTGCCAAGTTCCACACACGAGGACAGCCTCAACTGGGATCTTGGGTTCATGTCACATTATCTGTAATCCCCACGACTTGTCTAAGCTTGCAAAATCTCACTAACTGTCCTGTATGGAGACAATACACATCTCTTTAACTTGTGCTTAACACTCTCTCCACTCACATTGTCTGTACCTTTAAGACTTGTTTACCTGTAGAGACTCATATTCCAACCATTATTTTGTAAATTGAGTTTGTGTCTTTATATGTGCTGTTTGTGAATGGAACTCCCACTCATCTGATGAAAAAGCTGCGCTCCGAATGCTAGTGGCTTTTACTACCAAGTAAACCTGTTGAACTTTAACCTGGTGTTGTGAGGCTTCTTACTGATTCTTTGAAAGACCTTTCAATTAGTCCCACCCTCCTGTCCTTTTCCTTAACCTCTATAAAACTGTTCTCTTTAACTATTTATTCTATATCCTTTTGGAAGTTATTAAGTTTGCTTCCACACCCTTTTAAGCATTGTAATCCCTACCAATAACAACTTCTGTTTCTTTTGCAAATTACCTTAAATCTGTTTAAATCCTTTGGTTACCTAGTCTTCTTGCACTCAAAACAAGTTCTCCTTATTCACTCTCTCAAATCCCTTTATGTCTCTGCAAACTACTGCTCACAAAACTCCTAAATCAGCATATGTAAAGCTTTGAGAGATTCACTAGTTACAAAACTGATTTGACAGTCCAGATGTATTCTCTTGGGCCCCAAACAGCCAATTGAGAATAGTTATTTGTGAATTATGTTTTTTTGAAAAACAAAAGTCTAATTATGTTCCTTGTAAAATGTTTTGGTTTATAATGTGTTTACTGGATTCAGATGATTCTAATCCTCCAGGCTAGTGATTCCTTGTCCTCACTGGTGGGATTTTATTTTGATTGTTTACCATCAAAGGTAGCAGGTACCACTGACAAGAGATGTAAGTGCAGAGATTTCTTCCCTCCAAAAGCTACCATTGGTGACAGTGCAAATGCAAGTCTCCAAAATGCCCAATTCATGATTCTCTTAAGGTTAACTTGTAGGCTGAATTGGTAATTAGGAAGGCAAATGCAATGGAAGCGTTGATTTTGAGAGGACTAACATACAAAAACAAGGATGTAGTGCTGAGGCTGTTTAAGCTCTGATCAGATCACATACGGAAAATTGTGAGCAATTTTAGGCACCTTATCTAAGAAAGGATGTGCTGGCCATGGAGAGGGTCCAGAGAAGGTTTATAAGAATGATCCCAGGAATGAAAAGCTTGACATATGATGAGCGTTTGAGGACTCTGGGTCTGCACTCGATGGAGTTTAGAGGGATGGCGGGGGTTGGGGGAAGATCTGACAAACTTACAGAAAACTGCAAGGCTTGAACTGAATGGGTGGGGAAGATATTTCCATTAAATGTAAACACTAGCATCTAAGGACACAGCCTCAGAATAAAGGGACGATCCTTTAAAACTGAGATGAGGAGAAATTTCTTCAGTTTGAGGGTAGTAAATTTATGGAATTTATTGATGCAGAAGGCTGTGGAGAGCAGGTCATTAAGCATTTTTAAGACAGAGATAGATAAGTTCTTGACTGAGAAGGGGATTAAAAATTACATGGATAAAGTGGGAGAATGAGTTGGGAAATTCAATCAGCCATGATTGAATGGCAGAACAGACTCCATGGATTGAATGGCCTAATTCTGCTCCTATATCTTACAATCAATAAGACTAGGGAAAGACTGGAAGTAGAAATCAGGGAGAGTGACAATCAAGAGTTACAAATCTCTGCTAATGCATCTTTCTTACTGCCAACATTGTTAAAAGGGCATTGCACACGCACACAGAAAGGTTTGCACTATATAGCAACTCAACTTTTTGCTGAGTATGCAATGACTTACTTTGATGTCTGAGTAAGGAAATTATAATCTTTTGATCCAGATGTGAGGATACACCAAGCTTAAATCAGAGGTTCTACAAAATACAGCATATTTATCAGGATATTCAGATATTTCCTTGACTTCCATTATATGTAGTGCAATAATTCTAGTAATTAACAATGGTACTCACTTGGTTTGCTTCCTTCCTTTAGCTTCTCCAATCGTTCAGCAATGGCTCGGTCCTCTTTGGACAGACCTTGGTACTTCGAGACTATGTTTGGTGCCTGATTGGCCATCCTTGCAGTTTGTTCCTGCTGTTTAGCCTCGAGAGCAGCCACTCGCCTAGATCAAAGACCCAGAGAAAAGCTTCAAAGGGGTTTTATCATAAGAGAAATAGTGCACACAGACTGTTCATTTGTTCAAAGACACATATCTATGAAAGGCTTAGGTTGTCAGTAGTTAGTACTGTCTCAAGACCTTCTTGGCATCAGTGTTGTTACACCAGTTCTACTGGCACTTGGAAGCAACTAAGTAGTATTTCCTGTAAAGTAAGAGATTTTCTAAAACATCTGACTACAATAATGCTCAGTAAAGGCATGACAACAGTTCTCCATGCCAGTTGTACAGTATAATTGACCAGAAAAAATGGTGAAAAAGATATTAGGGTAATGATACTAATAATTGTACCAAGCTTTGAGTCTTTTAAAGATAAATTAGCAATGTTCAGCAACCCACATTGGTGAATGTATTGCATTGCAAACTAGGAAAGGTGATTTTGAATTGTGAAGATACCACTAAGATACCAATATACCACGTATTCTTGAGCTCAGTTTTTTTACTTCCAATGGTCATTGAATGACTTTGCTGAAAAGTTTACTTATGAGAATGTACTGAGGACAAAACTATGCTCAGTTAAAATGCCACCCGGGACCAAACTGCCTGCCAGACTCACAGCTGCTCACATAGAAAGAGTAGACAGAACTACCACCATTAATGGGAACCATTCAGCAGCAGGGATCACCATGTTCAGGAAAAAATGAAGAAGAAAAAAGTTCCTTTCTTTGGGTCTCCTAAACCAAGCATGTATCAAATGGCACCCTTAGGAAAGTGATTCATTATCCTATTATTGGCACGTGGAAAGAATCCTACTGTAAATGGACTTATTTCTTTAACCACTGAACCCATATTACATGAGTCTGTTTTGAGGATAGAATGGATGTAATGAGCAGAGATAAGAAACAATTTTGATAGAGTAGACAGGGAGAAACTGATCTGGCATGAGGGTTACTAACCTGAGGACACAGAAGTAAAGTAATTAGCAAAAAGCCAGAGTTGAGTGGGAGGATCAGGAAAATGTTTTTTTTACAATGACGAGTTGTTTTGATTCGGAATGCACTGTCTGAAAGGATGATGGAAGCAGATCCAATCGGAGCTTTCAAAAGGGAACTGGATATTAACCAAAAAAGCAAAACTCTGGAGTGTTATTGAGATCAATAGAGTGAGATTAATTGTTAGTTCTTTTAGAGAGCTGGTTTAACACAATGGGCTGAAAAGCCTCCTTCTCTGGATTCAGTGATTGGCTCTGGGGGAGCAGCGAGAAAGACTAAAAATGATTAACATGGACTAATCAGTTGTACACCCTCTCCTGAGGGTTCGTTCTTAATTTTCAATGTTGTTGAGTTTCAACACCATTATGGGGAAGCAGAAAGGAAAGATGTAGAGAAGAGAGCAAGGGAGAAATGATTGGTGCTAAATTGAGGCATTTACATGTGCTCACCTCTTGTGCATTTTAACCCAAAAGACTGTACTGTCCTTACCCCATAGTTACCTGTTGCTCACATTACCAACAGGATTCAGCTAAAAGTTGAAACTACAGGGTCAAAGAAGCCAAATAAGTTATTCAATTCACAATCCCAACAATAGATGATGCAGGTAAAATCCCTTTTGGGAAGGGGAAAAAAGTAACACAGGGAAAAATAGCCTCAGATATAAGCTTCCTTTCTTGTAACAGGCTAGGAAGTGAAATATACGTGAGGAAAACCTCTCCAGCCACAGGAATAGCAGGCAAGTTTTGCGACAGACTGAAGAGTAGCTGAGCAGTGAAATACTGAGAGATTAATCAGGGGTGGGATTCTCCATCTGTGCTTGCCACAAAACCAGAGAATCCCACCAAGTTCAATGGACATTTGCATGATCCACCTGCCCGCATGCTATGATTCCTATGGCAGGCGGGATGAGAAAATTCCCCTCCAATTTTGTGAAAGCAATTTTAGAAATGGAAAAAACAAAAGAGATACCGAAGGCAAGAATGTTAAAAGATGACAAAAGTTAAAGCCAGATATAATTAATTAGATTTTTTGAGAGAAATTAACAAATTTAGTCTGAAGCACTAAAAGGAAAAGTTTCTAATTAAGAAAATCTACCTTATTGAAATAAATTATAAATTATACACATGGTTTATAGCAAAGACAAAGGGAAGTGAAAGGATACATCTGATGTTGATTGTGTAAAACACTCCAGATTTCAGCATTCACACTTGCTAGGTTCCATAGCTCATCCATTTCCACTAAACAATTTTTAACAGGAATATGGATAAAAGATATGTAAAAGGAGCTCCGTATTGCCCAGAAAATAAGTTAATGAATACAGATAGTTATTTTTACATCATTTCTTTATGTATGCGAGATTTAGACAATCTATCAGCATCACATAAAGCAACTAGAAGCATTCAGTCTTCAACATAGAGTTGTATCTGCAACATCAGGTGGCAGGAAAATTTTCCTAACACCAACGTTTTTACAAAGCTGCATACATGGCATGATAGCTTGCTGATCAGAGCTCAGCTTTGCTGGATTGGTCATGTGACTCACATGGAGGATTCTAATATATTACAGGCACTACTCAATAGCTGTTGTTCGTTCATCATCATCAATGAAGACCTCAACACCATTAGTCATTTTGAGGTGGTTGCGGTGTCCGAAGATGACTGATCAGGCCAATTTGGACATAGAATGTCCTGGCACATACTGGACATACTTGTGTAGACACTTTAGTTGTTGCACTGGTAGCTCTGGACTTGCGCAGCTCGTGCTTCTGCTACAGAGTGTCCAAAATCGTGCACACATTCCAAGTGCCAATGATGAGCAATGTCACCTTTTTTTTACGTTTTGTTTTGTTTGTTCAATAGCTAACTGATTAATGGAATACTCATCACAGGATATCCCAAGCTTAGATCTAAAGACAATCTGAAAGCAGCCTCAGAGGCAACCCTCATGGAATAAAATATCTTAGCCAGACTCAAACATTGTTATCAACTGATTTCAATATTTGAGAAGAGAGTCAGGTGCCTTCAGGAGAAATGACTGCACTGCAATGCCAATACTTATCCATCTCTTCAACACTGACTTCATTTTTGTATTTACAGTTATGCAAATGAAAACTTGGTCTAATGTTACACAAGATCACGTCAAAATAGACTGTAAACCTTTTTCTGTTGAACACTAAATGGGAGAATCCATCAACATTCTAGAAAGTCTACTAGAATCATAAAATCCCTACAGGACAGAAGGAAACCATTTAACCCATTGAGTTTTTACTGATCTTCCAACAGAGCATTATTCCCAGGCCCACCCATCTCCCACCCCCTCCCCGCATTCCCACACATTTACCCCGCTAATCCCCCTAACCTATACATCTTGGGATCTTGGGACAGTAAGGGGCCATTTAGCATGGTCAATCTGCCTAACCTGCACATCTTTGGACTGTAGGATGAAACTGAAGCACCTGTAGGTAGCCCCCACAGATGCAGGGAGAACATGCAAATTCCACACAATCAGCCAAGGCTGGAATCAAACTTGGGTCCCTGACACTGAGAGACAGCAGTGTTAAGCACTGTGCAACCCCACTACTGTTCCTTTGTCAGGTAATCATTCAATGATACCTTCCAGATGTTACTATCTTGCCTATGATAAAGGTTGTTTAGTTTAAAATTCTACACTGCATTGGAGAAAGTAGATACTACAATCATATAGTGTCTACTGCTACTAAAAAAATCCAACCTACCAATCTAGAGTTGATTTTTTAATTAACTACTCACTTTTTGTAGTTCTCTGGTGGAGACCACCTTGCAGCACTGTCTTGTTTCCCAGATCTGTGAAAGAATGAACAAGTATTCTCGTTAAAAAAGTCCTCCTTTCATTTCTCCCCACAATAATGTACTACTTCTCAGCTGGAAGGATGAGCAATATCCTTTCTCTTACGGTATTGCTAACCTTGTCTATGTGCGAGAAAGTGTCTCCCCTTCACGGCACAAGGGCAAAATCAATATCTGCAGAGCAGTTAGAGGCATGAGGTCTTAACACACATGGTTCAGCACACTGATGCATCAACACAAAACAGAGCGAGGTTGCCTATAACAGGTGCACACGCAATTTAGAGATAAACACTATTTAACTAATTCAGAATGCACTGCCACGCCAACGGCCTTATAGCATGAAGTCAGTGGCTACAGGATGCTTTGATAAAACGGAATCTTTAGCATTGACAAGCTGAAGACACAATATTTAATTTCTTGCTTTGCCCTGTCTGTGCCATCAAGAGATGAGACTAATAATGCAACTTTAAGTTCCCAAGTTCAGCACAGTGATCTCATTTCAGTTCTCTATGTGTCCCTCTCTGCTGTGATATCATTAACTTTTGCTCTGGTAACACTACAAATGAGAAGTCAGTTCATTAACTTTCTTGACTGTTCAGATTTCATTTTGCTGTAGATAAATGTGATTGTTAGTACATGCATGTGCTGCTCATTAACTTTTGAATACCTTGTGAGGATTCCATGACACTGTCTGCAGACTTTTTGCTGTGTATTTCCACAGCGAGGGACCAAGGTGCTGTAGCTGAGACATGATGAACAATATGCATGCCCACAGTTCTTGCATCCAAGCTGCCAAAATAAAACAAAACTTTAGTTAAGTTCCTACAGTTATGGCATCAGAGGACTGGAGAATTGCAAATGTTGAAGAAAGGGTGTAAGGAGCCGGTCAATTATGTTTTTGTTATCTCTAAACTCAAATATTCTAATATTCTTGATGTTAACCTCCGATATCCAATCATAAGCACATAAATCTTGGCGCATATACCCCATCCACCTCCATCCGCAATGAGTTTCAGCTTGTTTCCCAGTGTATTGAGATATTGAATTTATTCTAACTTCATTAATTTCAATAACATCATTAATATTATTTTCACATAACAAAGATCTTCACGTTCTCAACCTTCCCTTACTCTCAATCTCTGTTCTTATCTAGCCCAACAGTCCAAAGAATTTTCTGTTTTCCAAATACATTCTGCATCCTCTCCCAATTTACCCTCCTCCCTCTCCTCTTCTCTCCTCTCCCGATAGCACAACCCTGAGCAGTTCTGGCTCCTGGATCCTCAGCCTCTTCCTCATTTAAACAAAAAAAACCAAGATCTTCCTTTCTCTCTCTCTTAATGAACTGCCAAGTTTTCCACATTGAGACACAATAAAAAGATATGTTGTGGTTCCACACAGTCAGTATCCTTTGAATTTAACTAAAAAACAATCAAAATTAGTTAATTTGACAAATACAGTGATTCTCATAGAATCCCTACAGTACAGAAGAGGCCATTTGGCCCATCAAGACTTCACCGACTCTCTGACAGAATCCTCTGTCCTACCATATCCCTGTAATCCCACACATTTACCATGGCTAATCCATTTAACCTACACATCTTGAGGGACTAAGGAGCATTTTGGCATGGCCAAGCCACCTATACATATTTGTATAATGGTTCTTCAATGTTTTGAGCAGTTGAATAATGAGAAGACAGTGGGAGAGAGTGAATCGCTGGTGGAGTTGACCCGAGATGTTCCAATAAAGTTTCGCACAACAGACAGAGCTGTTTACTGCTTGTGCTGGGAAAACATGAACTTACCTCTTTCCTCAGGAGAGTGAATTTAGACGCGCAGCCATAACATCTTCCAGCCATCTTCAATCCGTGATGCTGTACATCTCACAAGAAAATGTGATATTACGTTTAAAGAAATAGTCTGACTACTTTGAGTCACTTTACACCGAATCCGACTCTCCAATATTGCACGTCATGCCAGTTGCGTTGACCAGCGAACTCAAGCTTCACTCTGCCAGCGGCAGGGCCCGGGTGGGAAGCAACCCTGTTCCCCAATGTACACCGGGTGATGTAGTCTTTCCTTCAGGCAGCAGTCGCGCAAACCTTCGAGATTTGAAGTCGCGGAAACTACAGCTCCCAGTGCGCATCGCGGTCCTTGCTGGCCGCGGGCTGGAGGCCAGGTGGACTACAATCCCAAGGCGCTCCGCGGATGTCACGGTGCTTTCTGGGTATTGTAGTCCTTTCTGGGGAGAGCATGAAGCAGAGTGAGCGGAGAATCGGAGCCGCATAAACTACAACCCCAGGAGGCACCGCGGCTGGCTGGGCCGTATGTTTAGGGTGAGAAGGTGAAATACGAATTTGAAAGGCCTGAGTTTGGTTCGGAATCAGGTTGTAGGCAAGAGCCAGAATCTGAAACTTGGGTTTCTGGTACTCTGAGTGAGTGTGGGGAAAATGGCAGCTAAAGAAATCCTGCAGTTAGACCTGTACTCGTTGCTCGAAGTCAGTGAGGATGCTACTGGTAAAGAGGTGAGAAAATGTCTGTTAATGGTTTGAAATCTCCGCTAGCTCCAGTCACTGAAGCTGGGTCTTGTCAAAGGTATCATTTAAAATTGTTCCTTTAGTCGTAGCCGGCAGAGCCAGAATCACAGAATGGTTGCAGCACTATAGAAGGCTATTCGGCTTGTCCTGTCTTCTCAGCTCTGTGAATGAGCAATTTATCTATTGTCGCCTTCCTTTTCATGTAAAGTTTTCCAGTCCCCTCTTGAATGCTTGAACCTGTCGCCACTATACTTTCAGGCAGCATAGTCTAGATCTTAACCACTCAGTAGATGAATTTTTTTTTTTGCTAGTGTCTTCATTTCTTTTTTTGCCAATTGTCATAAATCTCCCTTCCACCACTGGAAGCCGATTTTCCCTGTCTACAATGCCCAGCCCACTCCAGATTTTGAATACCTCCTGTCAAATCTCCTCACAACCTTCTCTTTTCCAAGAAAAACAGCCTCAACTTCTCTGATCGATCTCCATAAATAATGCTGTTTATCCCTGGAACCTTGTAACTCTTTTCTGCACTCTTAATGCCTTCACATCTTTCCTAAATGTAAATCTAGAAAGGGATGTGATACTCTAGTTGTATCCTATGCCCAATTCATAAGCCTAGGATATTGTGCACTTTATTAACTATGCTTGCAGCGTTTTGATGACATTAGAAATTTTCCATTTCACTGTTGAATATGGACTATAAAATTCTAGCCAAGGTCATCAGCAACTGAATCATGTCTGCTCTGGGGTCAGTGATTCATCCTGATCAAACTTATGCTGTACCTAGCAGGAAGATCTCGGATAGCCTTGCGCTATTCAGGAATACGATCGCTTATATGCAGGCAAAGCAGGTGGATACCTGCCTCATCAGCCTAGATCAGGAGAAGGCTACATGGTTGATGTGCTCTCCAAAATGGGTTTTGGGGAGGGAATCCGCAATTGATTCCAACTGCTTTACACAGACATCAATAAGGCAGTTTCAGTCAACATGACGGAATTAGATAGGTTTCAGATCAGGTCTGGAGTAAGACAGGGCTGCCCTCTCTCCTCTGTTCTTTTTGTGAATTGCATTGAACCATTTGCTGAGGCTCTCAGAAGCAACCCAGGGATCAAAGGGGTTACAATCCCTGGCAGTGGAGGCAAGAAGTCAAAGCCTCCCTGTATGTGGATGACGTGGTTTTCTTCTGCTCGGACCCCTCGTCTGCTCACAGTCTGTGAGCAGCCTGAGCTGGCCTCGAGAGTCAAAGTCAACCAGGACAAGAGCAATGTTCTTTGGGAACTGGGCTGACAGATCCTTTGTCCCCTTCACTGTCAGGGCAGACTATCTGAAGATGTTGGGGATGCAGTTTGGAGCAGCAGGGGTATGCGCCAAAAACTGGGAAGAGCATATCGCCAAAGTCAGGCAAAAACTGAGCTTGTGGGAACAACGCTCCCTTTCTATCTCTAGAAAAAAACCTGGTCATCTGGTGTGAGGTACTGTCTGTGTTGTTGTACATGGCACGGGTCTAGCCTATCCCCAAATCCTGCGCAGCAGCAGTGATTCAGTCCATCTTCAAATTTATCCGGAGATCAAAGATGGATCATGTCTGGAGGGAAGCAATGCACAAATCTCCAGAGAACAGAGGGAAAAATGTTCCCAATGCCGCTCTCATCTTGATGGCCATCTTTGTGTGTGACTGCATCAAGCTGTGTGTAGATCAGCAGTTCGCTAACAAGTGCCACTACTTTTTGACATTCTACCTATCCCAAGTGTTGCAGTGGATAGGTCTTGCCATGCTGCCGCAGAAGTACTTGGACCATACTGTAGCACCTGTCTTTCATCAAGGAATTTTTCTGCAAGCACACCTTTGACCACATGGCGATCGAGCAATGATCAGCACGTAATGTCCTTGAGGTCCTCAGAGAAAAGGACATGGCGGATCCTGTCGGATGGTTCCCTGAGCAGATTGTCAGTGTCATCTGATGGAATGCCTCATCATCAGAACTCACAAATAAGCACCAAAACTTGGCTTGGCTGATGATGAGAAGGGCGCTCCTTGTCAGATTCTTTATGCACGCTTGAGGTCTCAACATCACTTCACGCTGCCCTCGAAGCAGCTATGAGGGTGATGAGACAATCGCACAATTCCTTGTGAATGTGCCTTTGAAAAGAAAGTCTGGAGTAAGATGCAGTGGTATTTGTTGGAGTTTAACCCAAGTAGTTTGGTTTCCAGGGATGCACACCGAGACAAACATCAATCGCTGCTGGAGGGTCATCAACTTGGTGAAAGATGCACTTTGGTCTGCCCGAAATGTGTTGATCTTTGAGTTGAAAGATTTGTCCTCGACCAAGTGTTGCAGACTGGCACATTCCAAGGCCCAGGACTATGTGCTGAGGGATGTGCTCAAGCTTGGGGCAATTGCTGCAAAGGCACAATGGGGAAAGGCCACTATATAAAGTCTTTCAACCGAGGTAGACTGAGGGCCCAGTAATCGCAAAATATTCTCGGCCTTCGTAACTGTGTGCTAAACTGAAAAATAACAGCACACAGTAAAATCTGATGTATGTATATAGTTTTAAGTTTTGAAATGTAGTTAATGTAATGTCGTGTTAGTAAGCATTGTATAGTGTTTCGTTGCACTGTTTGTAAGTTTTGGATCTATCATTTTGCAATGGTTTATTTGAGAGTTTTTATGAATAAAATATATTTTTGAAATAAAAACTATGCTTATGGCCTTTTGGCTAAGATCAAGTGTAGTATCGACATGCTGGACTTGGTTGAAGTCATGAGGTTACATTTTAGCTTCATTTAAAGCAATTTTTAAAAGCGGCATCTTGGCCTTTTGGCTAAGATGCAAATGTGATCAAGCTTGGGAGGAGGCGCAATGCCTATTCCAATCAGCTTGGATCTCAACTTGTTGGGACTCTCTGAATTGGATTTGATTTGATTGAATGAGAATAAAAATTTTTTAAAAACTATGCTCATGGTCTGTCCTGCCATCTTCAATAACGTGTATCCAGATCCTTTTGCTTCCTTTAGAATTGTTCTCTTTATTTTCTATTGTCTTATTCTATTATTCTTATCGAAATACAATCATAATGAAGCTACCATTTCATTAAAACGTACATTTAATTGCTATTCATTTGTCGTGTTGATCTGCTACTGGAATTTGCTTGTAAATATATTTTGTTCTGATGTTGGTCTTACTTATTTTCACTGACCCCCAGCAAAATACTGTAATCATACTGGGCCGTAACTTCCAACTAGCATCAGAAAGAGAGAGAGCCCCAGGAATGAGAAAAAAATTAGTAGGTACATAAGTGTTCTTCAGGATGGTGTTGGTTGGGTGAGTTGGGTCAGCTGGGGCGGAAGGGGGGGTGCCTTGTGTTGGTGAAAGTTTGCACTTCTGCGCAACTCTTTACCTGGCATCTTCTTTGAGAGATTCCCAAGTGCGTCTTTGGGATACTCCAAAAATACGACCTGGCGTAGCTTGGAAGTCACAGACCAATATGTCCACTGCAATATGTCTGCTTCCTTTAATTTAAAACTAAGATGCTGACCATAAACAGCAGGTTTCTGAACATTGGTGACAAGGAAACACAGGTTATTGTTTCAAGTGTTGATCCATTGTCATGAATGAGGTAACAGGGTAAATCAGTTTATATGAAATTCCCAAAAGATGTTTGGTGCAATGTAGTAGGTTTGCCAGCACAGTCGAAGCACACAAAGCACATGGAATAAGAGGGACATTGGAAACATAGATACAAAGTCAGCTGAGTGACAGGAGAAAGAGAGCAGTAGTGAACTGCTTTTCACTCTTAAGGAAGGTGTTTGCCACGGTACTGTGTTTTTTTTTACATATATTAATGACGTTGTTGTGTTGATCTGCTACTGGAATTTGCTTGTAAATATATTTTGTTCTGATGTTGGTCTTGCTTATTTTCACTGACCCCAGCAAAATACTGTAATCATACTGGGCCATAACTTACGACTAGCATCAGAAAGAGAGAGAGCCCCAGGAATGAGAAAAAAATTAGTAGGTACATAAGTGTTCTTCAGGACGGTGTTGGTTGGGTCAGCTGGGGTGGGGGGGGGTGCCTTGTGTTGGTGAAAGTTTGCACTTCTGCGCAACTCCTTACCTGGCATCTTCCTGAGTTTTTTTTTGACATATATTAATGACGTTGACTTGGAATCTCCCCCCAAACAGTGTTTTCTCTTAAATGCCTTCACCAAGGATCCATATCCAGGATTTCAATTTTTTCCTGCAACATTCCTCTGTCGTAGTGCACCACATGTATTATCTGAGGAGGACAGAAATTCAAAATTTGCAAATGATGAATCTTGGAATACAGTCTAAATGAGGCACATATGAATTAGGAGCAGAAGGATGCCACTCGACCCTTTGAGCCTGATCTGTCATACAATAAGATCACAGCTGATCTGATTGTAATCTCATCCGCATTCCCACTTACCCCTGATAACCTCTCACCACTTGTTTATCTGTTCATTTGTGTCTCTGTACTTGTGTGCTAAGAGAGGCTGGCTGCATGGCTATAGTTTAGTTTCACTTTCAACTTTTCCTGCATTATAAATGACAGCATAAAAATAATTACAATCTTTTTAAAAAAAACTACACTGTGTTTAGCAGCCAGAGGATCACATTGAAAAATAAAAACATTTGAGTTCAGTTGGAACCAGGTAATTGTGAAGAATGCAGCTTTCACAGAAACTGCCAGTACTGGCAGGACAATAAAGTAAGGGGCAGAAAGTAAGTCCCAGAAGTTAAAGAACAGAATGTTGCAGGAAGACCGAGGTGAAAGAGACAAATAACAGGAAATAGGAAAAGATACTGTTCACTGAAATTCAAGAAAGAGGCAGAAAGAGACTCCCAGTTAAAAACAATTGCAAGATGCAGACCTGGAGAAGTCAGTTAGCAAGAAGCCAGACAGCCAAAGTAATTCTAAGGTTGGTGACATCTTAACGCTGCCTACGAAGCAATAGTGTTCCGTTAGTGTGGCTAGATACCTGACAGATTGAGAAAGTTTAAATATACGTGGTGCTCTAGGGCAGGGGAATATTAAAGGGAAAGATTGTACTTCTGGGTGTGATCCTTGGTGAAGTCATTTGAGAGAAAACATTGTTTGGGAGAAGATTCCAAGCTTCCAAGAATGGAGTTTACAAATTACATGTGGAAATCAGGGTTTCAATGAGACTAGTTGGCTCACAGTGTAACAAGCATTTGTTGAGGCATCCATGGAATTTGTTTTGGGTGATATTTGTCACTTGGTTTCAGTGTGTGGCAACTCTGATCATGTTTCACCTATTAATTTACATGGATTGTGCTCGTAGAGTGTTAAGAATATAAGATAATTGTAGAACTTGTATTACCTTTATAAATCTGTATATCTGTAAAAGCCTAGTTGAGTTGATGGAATAGTGCATTATAATTAAACATTAGCAAGAAAAGATTAATTCTGTTGTTAAAAATTTATTGACATTCCTGTGATTCTGTTCATCCATGTCTCTGAACAAAAAAAAATAACAGTTACGATCTGTTGAGCTGGGATCATAATAGTACAGCGGAATATTGGGATATTTGCACATTGATCATTGAAGATAACAGGACAGGTTGAGAAATCAGTTAATGAGTCACAATGAATCATGTGCTTTATGAATAAAGGCATAGAGTACAAATACAAAGAAGCAATGATGAACCTTTATTAAAAAAACTGATTTGCATCAAATGGAATATTGTGTGCAATTATGGGCAATGCATTTCAGAAAGGATATGAAGATGTTAAAGAATGGCTTCAGGGATGATGGTCCTCTTTTCTGCTATAATCATTCACTGATTCTATGAAACAAAAATGTGAAAGGTAGAATGTCTGAATAAGTTTGCTTCTAATTGTCTGTGACTCCCTGCACTCATATCTTCAACAATAAATGTGAAGAGTGCATAGATTTATTTGCCTCTAAGACTGAGTCCATCATTCAGCTGCATTTAACATATTCTTTCTTCTCACCGATTCAGACTTCTTCCTTGTCTTATGTAAGTCTATGAGATCCTCACATTCATTATTGAAGATATGAATTTCTAACTCATCTCTTTTTCTATCCTTTTTGCACTGATCTTGTCCATGACACACTTGCCTTTCCTCACTATACTCTCTCCTCTATTCCACTAGCTGCAGACTACACAACTTCCTTTCCTGCATCCCTATATTAGCTGATTTTATTGTGTTCTATCCACTAATACTCGCCCATCCTCAACTTCTTCAGAACAGCCTTCTTCACTCTTTTCATAAACAAATCGAGCTTTGACTATTCTGCCTTTATATACTACTGATCTGTCTCAAACCTTACTTTGCTCTTAAAGTCTAAAACTATTCTAGCTTCAGATCTGTTCCCATCTTTAGTACTATTCCAAATTTGAATTTCTGCAATCAAGTTTCTTCCCCTGCCACAGCACTGAAACCATTGTAACCGAAGTTACAAGTGACTACTTTTGTATTTGTGGTAGATTAACCTTCCATGTTCTTCTTGAATGCTCTGCAACATTTTGCAGCCAATTACACCATTCTCTTCCAATGCCTATCCTCCATTGTCTAGATGCATGGGACAACCCTCATTAACCATTCCTGCCAATCCAGTCATAGACATAGAAATCACTAGATAATGGCTTCTCTTCCTATCATTCTGACAGCGTCATATGCAATGTCGTATGACGCAATATTTACACAACTAATGCCCAACTGTACCTCTACAGAATCTTGTGCTACCAGTATTGTTTGTCTGATATTGAGACCTCAATGGATTGATATTGCCCCCAGTTAATCATTGAGGTGACCTAAGCCATTGTTTTTGGTCTCCACCACAAACTTTGATCACTTACTCACTGATGCTATTCTCCTCCCAGAGGCAAAATCTCTGTTTGTACCAGATTGATCACAACTTCAGCATCAGCTGGCACTAAACCTCTTTCCCTGTCTGAAAATGAAAATGATATGAAAAAGGAACAGGAGTAGGCCTTTTGGTCCTTCAAGCCTGCTCCATTGTTTATGAAGATCATGACTGATCTGATAACAACTTAAATCTGCATCCAGTCGATCCTCAATAAATTATCACTTCCCTTTGCTTAGCAAGAATCAATCCACCTCTGCCTTAAAATTATGCAGACTCTCCTTTCACTGTCTCTTCAGGAGGAGCATTCCAAACTTACTCAATCCTCTGAGAGAATTAAATGTGACCCCTAGTTTGAGATTCACCAACAACACCGTGACTGCTTCCTTCCATCTGCATTAGATCTCTGCTCCTAGCTTGGCTCTTCTGCTGCTGAAACTCTCATTCATTTTTTTTATTTCTAGACTTGACTATTTCAATGCTGTATTTGCCAACCTCCCATTCTCCATAAACCTAAGGCTTATCCAATACTCGTTGCCCAGATCTTAACTGAATTACACCCGTTCTGCTTTGTGAACCTGTGCTCACTGTCCGTTATTAGCTATCCATCCCCCAACAGCCTCGTGTGCAAATAATTCCAATGACCTCAACCTTCCATTTTCTATAACCTCCTCCTGCCCTACAACCTTCGAAGATCTCTCCAAATGTTATCCAATGCAAACTACATTCAAACATTTGAAATTTCCTCCTAAAAAATTTCCACCTTTACTTTTTTCACTCCGTTAAGGCTTTGTTGAAAACTTGCCCCTTTATCCAAACGTTTCATCATTGCCTCTATTATCTTCAATCCTTTTAGTATGCTTTAGTGAAGCATTTGTGACATTTTCCTACCTGAGTGGCACTAGTTGTATGCGAGTTATTATAATTCAGGATACTGACTTTACGTGGCGATATCTGCCCTTTAATTGAATTTAAAGACCCCCGGCACCTGTGGAGTCCTCTCTTGCCTTAACTTTATTTGTCAACCAATATCACAAATATCTGGTCGTTATCTCACTGCTGTTTCTGGCACATTACTGTGCTCCGCATTTTCTATGATACTTCAGTCGCTACAAATTAAAAAAAATAAATTTCATGGAGATTCTGAGGTCATGAAAGATACTACATAAAAAGAAAACCTTACATTTATATAATGCTTTTCATATTAAAGCCAATTACTCTTTGTTTGTAGAGTAATCATGGTTATAAAACAGACAATGCAGCAGCTCGATAAACTCCCACAAATGGCAATGTGATAACCAGATTTTTGTTACGTTGATTAAGGGATAAATTGTGGCTAGGGAATAAGGATAACTGCCCTGCTCTTCTTGGAATATTGCTGTGAGATCTTTTGCATCCACTGCGACAGGCATACTTTGTGCGCTGCACTCTCAAACTGAGGGATTGGCAATCAATGGGCAGGGGTTAAATTCTTTATTGTTGGAGATAATCAGTTTCTGGCAGTTATATGGCTCAAATGTTCCTTCCTACTTATCACCCCAAGTCTGAATATTGCCCAGGTTTTATTACACAAGGGCACAGACTGCCTCAGTAACTGTGGTGTGATGATTGGAACCGAAATTACAATTATCAGTGAACATCTACACATCTGCCTTTACAGATGGAGGGAAGGAAGATCACTCATCAAGTAGGTGAAGATGGTTGGGGATATGACACAACCTTGCCACTGCTTTTCTCCTTATTTAATGTATCAAACCCCCTTGAAGTTTTGAATGCCCCTATTAAATTTTTCCCTAACCTCTTCCCTAAGGTTTAAATACATGGCAGTTTCAGCATATTTTAGAAACAAAGTAAGTGCTATTTTATAATATATTAGTGTCAATGACCTTAATAGGATTCATGAAGCACTAGGAAATAAGAAAATGAAGGGTGACATCCAGGCTTCAGTTTAGGTAATGACAGTAGACAGTGTTTATTGTATGGGGGAATTTGGAGCTGGTGGCGTTCCCATGCTCTTGTCCTTCTAAGGTGTAACGATCATGTATTTGTGAGATGCTCTCAAAGAAACCTTGGCGAATTGCTGCAGTGCACCCTTTGTGGATGTTTTAGAATGCTGTCGATGGAGAACGTGAATGGTTAACGTATTGAATGGAATGCCACTTGAATAATTGTGTCAAATTTCTTGCATGTTGTTCAGCTGTATTTACCAGACAATTGAAGAGTATTCCATCACATTCCTGGCTTATGCCTTGTCTACTATAATGCATATAGTTTGGAGAATCAGGGTGAATCATTCCCTTTACTTTTAGAGTATGAATGTGGCTAGTCCAGTTAGATTGTGCAACTCCCAGAATGTCAATGATGAGAATTCACAATGGTAGTGTCATTGTATGTTGAGAGGCGATGGTTAGATTCTGTCTTATCAGAGATGGTCATTGCTCTTCATGTGGCTCAAATATTACTTGTCAGTTATCATCCAAGACTCTATACTGTACAAATCTTGCTACATGCTGTTATAGATTGCTTTAGTATCTGAGAATTTCTGAATGGAATTAAACATTGTGCAGTCATCCATGAAAATCTCCATTTTTGACTTTGTATTGAAGGGAAGATCTTTCACCAAACAACTGAAGATCTTTGTGCCTTCAAAAACCACAACTATCTTCCTTTGAGAGTTTTCCCCCCAATTCAATTTTGCCAGGCCTCCTTGATGCCACACTTGGTCAAATAGTATCTTGGCGTCGAGAACAATCACCCTCATTTCACCTTCGAAATTCAGCTTTTTGTGAATACTTAAACGAAGGTTATAATAAGGCCTGGAGCTTGGTGGAACCCAAACAGACCACCAGTGAGCAGGCAAGTAAATGCTGCTTGATAGCCCTGTCAAAGACAGCTTTCTGCTGATAATTGAGTGGGGTGATAGGGCAGCTGTTGAATTAACTAAATTTGTCTGCTTTTTATGGACAAAAAGGCAGGGTTATTGTAGAATCATAGAATTCTATGGTGCAGAAGGAGGCCATTCAGTCTGCACAACCACAATCCCACCTAGGCCGTATCCCCATAACCCCATTATGGGGATTTACCCTTGCTAGTCCCCTGACACTAAGGAGCGATTTAGCGTGGCCAATCTACCTAACCCTGCATATCTTTGGACTGTGGGAGGAAAATGGACCACCTGGAGGAAATCCATACAGTCATGGGGAGAATGTGCAAACTTCACACAGACAGTGACCCAAGCTGGGAATTGAACCCAGATTTCTGGCAATGTGAGGCAACAGTGCTAACCACTGTGCTATGTGCCATCGCAATGGGCGATTTTAACTTCCCCAATATAGACTGGGATTCTTTTAGTGCCAGGGACTTGGACGGGGCAGAGTTTGTTCAGTGTGCCCATGAGTACTACTTGAGGTAAAATATAGATAGCTTCTTCCTGAATTGGACTATCTTAAATATGGTTCTAGGAAATGAATCAAAATCAATGTCTTAGTGAGGGACAGTATGACAGTATTAGGCAGGAGCTAGAGAATGTAAACTGGGGGCGGCTGCTTGAGGGTAAATCCACATCCAATATGTAGGACTCTTTTAGAAGTTAGTTGTTAACAATTCAGGACAAGTATGTCCCTGTAAATATGAAGAATAAAGATGGCAAAATTCAGGAATCCTGACTGTCAAGAGAGATTGTGAGCTTAGTGAACAAAAGAGACATACAAAGTAGCAGAACTAGAGGGCACAGCCTCAAAATAAGAGCGGGGGGGGCGGGTTGCAGTTTAGAACGGAGTTGAGGAGGAACTTCTTCACTCAAAGGGTGGTGAATCTCTGAAATTCTCTGCCCACTAAAGTGGTGGAGGCTACCTCATTTAATATACTTAAGTCACGGTTAGATAGATTTCTGATAGACAAGGGAATTAAGGGTTATGCAGAGAAAGCAGGAAAATGGAGCTGATTCACTTCAGATCAGCCATGATCTTATTGAATGGTGGGGCAGACTCGAAGGGCTAGATGGCCTACTCCTGATCCCATTTCTTATGCTTTTATGTTCTTATAGATTTCAGGAAATTGAAAATGGTTAATGTTCTTGAGGAATGCGAAGATAGCAGAAAAGAACTTTAACAGGGTCTTAGGAGGACAAAAAGGGACTATGAAATATCCTTGGCAGGCAAGATGAAGGAGAATTCAAAGGCTTTTTATGCATATATAAGGAGAAAGAGGGTAGCCAAGGAAAGGTCCACTTAAGGAGGGAATTCGTATGTGGAGCCAGAGTTGAGTGAAATCCTTAACGAGTACTTTGCATCAGTATTCACAAAGGAGAAAGATGTGGTGAATGGTGAGTGTGGAAAGGAGGATGTTGAGATAAAAATGGAGGAAATATTGGAGATTTTGCAAAACATTAAGGTGGTCAAGTTCTCAGGGCCAGATAGGGTCTATCCTAGGATAGTAAGAGAGGAAAGAAAAGACATTGCTGAGGTCTTGGCCAAAATCTTTCTATCCTCTTTAGCCACGGGCAAAATTGGAGAGTACCTAATATCATTCCTCTGTTTGATAACGGCAGAAAACACAATCTAGGAAATTACAAACTGTGAGTCAGTGATGGGAAAATTATTGGAGAAGTTTCTTAGGGTCAAGATGTACTCGCATCTGAATTAGTGAGAGGCAGTATGGTTTTGTGAAGGGGAGGCTATGTCTCATAAACTTGATAGAGTTCTCTGAGGAAGTGATGAGAAGAATTGTCCAAGGCAGAGCAGTGGATGTTGTATACACAGAATTTAGTAAAGCCTTTGATAAGGTTTCTCATGACAGGCTGATACAGAAGGTGAAATCATGGGATCTGAGGTGAGCTGTTAAAATGGATACAGAACTGGCTTGGGCATAACTCTAATGCAGAGAGTAGCAGTGGAAGGGTACTTTTCTAACTAGAGGCCTGTGACAAGTGGTGTTCCACAAGAGTCATGCTGGAGCCTCTGTTGGTTGTAATATATATAAATGATTTGGAGGAAAATGTAGGTAGTCTGATTAGTAAATTTGTAGATGATGCAAAAATTGGGAGAGTAGCAGATAGTGAGGAGGATTGTCAGAGGATAGAACAGAACAGAATATAAATCGGCTGGAAATTTGGATCGAAAGATGGCAGATGGAATTTAATCCAGACAAATGTGAGATGACGTGATTTAGGAAGTCTATTGTATTAGGAGAGTATGCAGTAAATGGTAGAGCCATTAGAAGGTGAGAGGGGGATTGTTAATCAGACTACCTACATTTTGACCAGAGATGTAGAAAATGATTGTTAACCTGAAACTAACTCATTAATGCGTAACACCACATGACCCAAGCTTTGGAAAGTTTTAATTTTACATTCCTGGACTTCCAGGGCAGTTTGTTAACACCCAACCTGTCAACACCAAAGCAGGACCTAGGCTGACAACAAAATCTGTCTCAAGTATAAACCTCCTCAAAAATTCTCTGAATAATTCCTGCTAATGCCTGCATCTGTATACTAACCTCATCTGGCTGCATCATAACCAACTTTGAAGGAATTCACACCTTCTCTCAGCTAGGTGAACCTGTCTGAGCTTTACAGGATGGAATCCTCAGAGGACTCTGATGTGCTGGACACTTTAACTTATACCTAGTTGTAAAGCTCTTTCTCTCCTACCTCCTTGTATATTGTGGTTGTGGATGCTGTTGTGATGATCATCCCCTGGGTTTGAATGTATAAATAAATTATACATCTGATTTAACTTAGAGATTGCTGTGAGTCACTTTAAAATTGACTTAACAAACATAGGGTTTGGGGAAACATATCGCAGCCTATTTTGAAAATTGAAACACTTTGATTATGGAAGAGAGTGAGAAAAACAAAGGAGTTTAATTTTCCCTCCCTTCCTTGCCATAGCAGAAGTGTGAGATTATTAATTTTGATCATTATAATGATCAAAAAAGGTATGAAACTTGGAAAGGATGATATTTAGAAGGACTTGTACAAGGAAGGGGAAAAGTTAGCATTCAGGTACAGCACACAATTAGGAAGCCTGATGACATGTTTGCCTTTACTGCAAGGTAAACTGGAGTTCAAGATTATAGAAATCTTTCTAAGGCTCTTCAGAGCTTTGGTGACACCACATCCGGAATACTGTATGCAGTTTTGGTCTCCATGTTTAAGAAAGGATATGCTTACCTACATGTGGTAGTACATTGAAAATTCCCTAGATTGGTCTCTGGAAGGAGCGGGTTGTCCAATGATGAAGAACCATCTAAATTGGACAATATTCTCTGACGAATGGTCATCCAGACTTGAAACAGTGACTCTATTTTCTCTCTACAGATGCTATTAGACAGTTTTATTCCAGACTTCATCATCTGCAGTATTTTGCATTCATGTTCTAATGAAGTTTGGACAAATGAGAGATGATTTCATTGAAACGCACAAAATTGTGAAGAGACTTGACAGACTGGACAAAGAGGTTGCTCCCTCTGGCTGGAGAATCTAAAACAGCCATGGGGACCAAATTCGCACCTCAATATGCCAACATCTTCATGCACAGGTTCGAACAA
Organism: Sphyrna mokarran; assembly: GCA_024679065.1. NCBI lineage: Eukaryota > Metazoa > Chordata > Chondrichthyes > Carcharhiniformes > Carcharhinidae > Sphyrna > Sphyrna mokarran. The sequence goes on from JAGIQG010000015.1 coordinate 62,032,121, forward strand.
GATTTCTTCACCGCATGGGATCTTCAACCGAGGCTATATACTAGATACATCGATGACATTTTTTTCCTTTGGACTCATGGTGAACGATCTTTGAAACAACTGTATGATGATATCAACAAGTTCCATCCCACCATCAGACTCACCATGGACTATTCTCCAAAATCGGTTGCACTCTTGGACACATGCATCTCCATCAAGGATGGTCACCTGAACACCTCACTGTACGGCAAACCGACAGACAGCCTCACAATGCTCCACTCCTCCAGCTTCCACCCTAAACATGTTAAAGAGGCCATCCCCTACGGACAAGCCCTCCGTATACACAGAATTTGCTCAGATGAGAAGGATTGTGACAGACACCTCCAGACGCTGAAAGATGCCCTCGCGAGAACAGGATATGGCGCTCGACTCGTTGATCGACAGTTCCGACGTGCCACAGCGATAAACCACACTGACCTCCTCAAAAGACGAACACGGGACACGGTGGACAGAGTACCCTTTGTTGTCCAGTACTTCCCTGGAGCGGAGAAGCTACGACATCTTCTCTGGAGTCTTCAACATATCATTGATGATGATGAACACCTCACTAGGGCCATCCCCACTCCCTCCCCCACTTCTTGCCTTCAGACAACCGCACAACCTCAAACAGATCATTGTTCGCAGCAAACTACCCAACCTTCAGGAGAACAGTGACCACAATACCACACAACCCTGCCACAGTAACCTCTGCAAGACATGCCGGATCATCGACATGGATGACATCATCAAACGTGAGAATGCCATTCACCAGGTACACGGCACATACTCGGCCAACGTTGTCTACCTAATACGTTGCAAGAAAGGATGATCCGAAGCATGGTACGTCGGGGAGACCATGCAGACACTACGACAGCGGATGAATGAACATCGCTCGACAATCACCAGGCAAAACAGTTCCCTTCCTGTGGGCGAACACTTCAGCAGTCACGGGCATTTGGCCTCCAACCTTCAGGTAAACGTTCTTCAAGGGGGCCTTCATGACACACAGCGCAGAGTCACTGAGCACAGACTGATCGCCAAGTTTCGCACACATGAGGACGGTCTTAACAGAGATCTTGGCTTCATGTCACACGATCTGTAACCCCAGTGACTTGCCTGGGTTAGCAAAAATCCTCACTTACTGGGCTGTCCGGGGACAATACACATCTCTCTAACCTCAGTGCTCTGTGTTCTTTTGTTAGCCACTTTAAGACTTGAATAGCAGGTTAGGTGTAAGGATTTGCATTCTAATCAGCAATCTGTAAACTGTCTGTGCTGATATGTGTGCTTTTGGAGACCAGAACACCTCGTTCGCCTGACGAAGGCACAAACGCCGAAAGCAAGCAGATTTACTATCAAATAAATCGGTTGAATTTAAAATTGGTGTTGCCAGACCTCTTACTGGAGAATCTAAAACCCAGGCACATTCACGGGATAAGGAGTCAATAACTGAGAAATCTCTTCATTCAAATGATTGTCAATCTTTGGAATTCTCTCCCTCTGAAAGTTGTGGGTTAAAGGTTGCTCTTTTGTTGAATGTATTTCAGTGTTGAGATGGACATATTTATAATATTTCAGGGAATTAAGAAATATGGAGCGGAGGCAGGAAAATGAATTTGAAGCCGAAGATCAGACTTGATTGCATATTCACTGACAGAGCAGGTTTAGTGGGCCCTGTGGACTGCTTTGCCTCCTGTTTCTTATGTTCTCACTACCTACTCCTAATCCCATCTTAGAGCTACATTCCTCAGTTATAAAAGATTTGGTTCAAGGAAGATGTAGACAGCAGTTTTTGATGTACTGACGTTCAGAAAGACTGAAGGATTGGACTGGGTGGTGTTGGGTTAGAGATGTCAAAGTCTTGGACAAGGGTTTCAACAAAATGGCTGAGGCTGGAACGGCGATGACATTGTGATAATTGTGTTAAGAAAGCTGATGGGACTCCCAAATCAGTTCAAGAGTAGAATGTGATGAACAGTCAGATTTAAACTGAGACTTTGAATGTTGAGGAGGATGTACATAGCAACAGGAGCAGGTTAATCCTCATCTTGAGTCTCTTCTACTGTTCATTTAGATTGTGTTTGATCTATGCCTTAACCCTGTTTACTGGCCTCGATTTCATGTCCACTATTACCTGTACCCAACAATCTTTAGGACATTTTCAATTTATCCATGGCATCAGCAGATTTTTGGGAAAAAAGTTACAGATTTCCACCACCCTTCATGTGAAGAAATACTTCCTGCTTTCACCTCTGAATACCTGACCTTTAATTTTAAACTTATGTCCCCTTGCTGTGGACTCCTCTACTAAAAGAAGTAGTTATTCTATCTTATCCCCAGGTACTAAAGCATTATCTGTCAAGAGTCACCAAGATCTGGAGAGTATTTACGCTTGGGCTGACAAGTGGCAACTGAAATTTGTATCACACAAGTGCCAGGCGATGACCATAAGAGAGAATCTAACCATCTCCCTTTGACATTCAATGATGTTACCTTCATTGAATCCCTTATCGTCAACATCCTGGGAATCACAACTGTCTGGAAACTGAAGTGGACCAACAGTATAAGTAGTGTGTTTTAAGAGCAAGTCAGAGGAATTTGGTGACGAATAATTCATCTACTGTTTCCCAAATCACATCTAGGACAAAGCAGATCAATGGTGTAGCACCTCATGCACCAGCTTAACCATTCTTTCACCCACCACATGATGCACTGTATATGTCATAAACATGATGCACTGTAGCTAGTCACTTTTAGCTAGTTAAAAGGAGTCACTCCTTTTAACAGTAATTTTCAAATCCATAACCTCTACCACCTAGAAAGACAAGGACAGCAGATTCATGGGATCACCAGCACCTGCAGTTCACTTCCAAGCAACGGACCATCTTGACGTTGAACGATATCACCATTCCTTCATAGTTGTGGGATTAAAACCCAGGAACACACTTCCCAGCAACACTGCGAGTGTACCTACACCAGATGGACTGCAGCAGTTCAAGAAGAAGACTCATAATCAACATTTCAGGAGCAATTGGTGATGGGTACCAAATTAAGGCCTTGCTAGTGATGACCACATACCATGAAAAAAATTAAAGTTACAATTATCTTTTAGCACTTCAATTAGATCACCCCTTTATTCTTCTCTGCAAGCGAATACAATGTACTGGAGTGAGCTTAGCAGTCTATTCTGGCTGAGCTTGAATGCTGCCTTTACTCATCCAAATCAAGTTTTCTTTGCTGGATCTTATGGTCCGACCCAGAAGTGAGTTTTGATGCTGAAATTTGGTTCTAGCTGAGCATGAGGGATCAGTATGAAATGGGTCCTAATTTAAGATCAGCTGTTGCTCAAATGGCACCAAATCTGAGAGGCTAGTATGAGTTGAATGGAATTATTCTAATATAAGCTGTAATGGGAGTGTTTGACATTGATATTGGGACATGAAATGTGAAAACGCATGTATATGGAACATAAAGTTCATAAAAACTGGATTTATTTTTTAAATTGTTCAGTTCTGTCAATAATGTTTTAGAAAAATCAACCTAAGTTCGTGTGATGTGTAGTGCAGAATAATCACCCTCCATGAAGAACAAAGAGCAAAGAACAAAGAACAAAAACAGCATGGGAAACAGGCTCTTCGGCCCAACGAGCCCATGCCGCCACCTCGATGTTCCCACTTCTACCCGTGATCCCTGAAATATGTCTATGGATTGAAACCAAATTTGAGACAATTTAGGGAGAATTTGTTCTGCCAATTAGCCTACGAGCACATCTTTGGGATATGGGAGGAAACTGGAGCACCCGGAGAAAACCCACGCAAGCATGGGGAGAATGCGCAAACTCCCACAGACACATGTATCCTATGTATCTGCACAGCACAGCAATAGTCACTGAGCTGTCGTGTTGCCCATCAAATGGTCCAGGTCAAGCGTACACTAACGACGTGAAGCACTAGGATACTCTCAAAATCCAAGAGCAGTCCTCTCACGACCCATCGCGTGTATGCCCCTCGTTAGACAACAAGGTGGACCAAAGCACCTATAGGATAAAAACAAGTACATCAATATCATCATCTATTTACACACTTCCCAGGGACTCCCAAGGCTCATGATCCCTATTTTAAATCAGTTTTCTATATCCCTCCATTCCCATTCTGTTCATGTGCTCATCTAAGTATCTCAAATAACTCCAGAGTGCCTGCCTTCACCACTTTACTTGGCAGCGTGTTTCATACCCCCACCACTGTCTGTGTGAAAAAACTCCCTCTAGCATCCAAATTATACCTTACCCCCCTCACCCTAAGCCAGTGACCCCTCGTGCTTTGAGTGAATATACTACTCTGGTCTATTCAGTTAGATTGGATGAATGAGAGTTGAAAGGTAAATGTTAGTTTCTGGTGATGCCACATTTTTCAGATTACAAATTGCTGAACTTGGAGATAACAACTGGCACAGTGGTAAAAGTACTACTGTGCAACATCCTTGCTACATGGGCATCATCTTTACAAGAGTCAGCCTTTTTTCTGATGCTGTTCATAACACAATACACACAAGTTTGGAGCAGAATAATGTGTCAATACTTCTTGTGAAGGATGAGGCTTGACAAATCTCATCTTTGAAATTCATGAAGCTACGCCAGCATCCATTTGGAAGCCTATTCCCATACAATTTGCAATTTGTCAGCCTCTCTTTCTTTCCAGAGTGTGTCTTCACGAATTAAGGTGGCTGCTAGCTTGTCTGCTGAGAACTGAATGTGAGCTTCTTCTCAATATCACCATCACCTGCAGTATTGGGATTGGGAACTAGCTGCGTAGGGATCGTAACACCCGTTAGGCTTGTGTTTTGTTCAATGATTGAGAGAACATGAATCAAAAGCAACATAGTACTCAGACATTTAAGACCCCACTTAAAACCTCCAAGCTGCTTCTTACATCATGACTTAGTTCTCTTTATATGTCAGCTAAGGTTCAGTGGTCGCACTGTTGCCTCTGAATCATAAAATTCTGAGTTCAAGATTCTAGATCTTCACCATAGAAATTAAGGCTGACATTTCATTGCAGTTCTGAGAGATCATTATGCTGTTGGAGGTGCCATCTTTTGGAAGAGATGGGAAACCAAGGCCCCATCTGTCTGCTGAGGTGGTTGTAAAAGATCCCGTGATAGGATGTTGAAAAAGTGTCCTGGTCAATATTCATCCCTATAAGAGGAATTTTCTGAGGTGTCCCCCTGAGGTCACCTGTATTTAGTTGACCTCACTCCACCAATGCATACACTTTGAAAGACAGTATATACTTAAAGAATAAAGAGGAATTTATTTATTAATGCATGCATCAGGAAGGAGACACAGTCAATGAGGATTGACTGTCCTCTCTGAGTGAATCTCATAAAATCCCTAAGTGCAGAAGGAGGCTATTTGGCCCATCAAGCCTGAACCAACAACAATCCCACTCTACCTCTGTAACCCCACATATTTATCTTGCAAATCCCTCCGAAACTAGGGTCAATTTAGCATGGCCAATCAACCTAACCCATACACCTTTGGATAGTGGAAAGAAACTAGAGCATCCAAAGGAAACCCATACAGACATGGGGAGAATTGCAAACTCCGCACCGACAGTCACCCAAGCTGGGAATCGAATCCAGGTCTCTGGCCCCGTGGAGCAGCAATGCTAACCACTGTGTCACCTTTCTGCTCAAAATTATAAAACTGTTTCAAAATTTTGCTCAGCCTTGTCAATCAGACTGGAGAGCCCAATTTCAATATTAAACTTTCTTACCTTAGCCAATAACTTTCCATCTGTCAACAGGAATAGGAGATCATTATCTGATTGCTCCTGTAGGTTCCTTTCCAATTAGGAAACCTAACCCATATCAGTTCCAGTAATACAGGATATTGCTTGTAGCTGTGAATTTTAATTGGCAAAAGGAATCATTCTCTGCCTGAACCTGACCTCTTTCTTTATCAGCTTGACAGACTTCTCCAGCCTTGCTGCCATGAACAAATCCATTTCCTTCCACTCTGGCTCTATTAAATTTGTTTTCTCATATCCAAAATCAGATAACAAAAACTGCCTTTCCGAGCTCCGAAATATTGAAATAATTTAGCCTGTCGATTGCTGTTTTCCATCATGTTACATTCAGAACAAAGTTGGCCGAGACAATACAGCACCTTGACCTAGTCTACTTATTACAGTAAAATTAAAATGAAGAGCATCACGCTAAGAATTCTATACTATCCCCATCAATCCCTCAATCACCATCACAAGAAACCCAGATTAACTGGTGATTAATATGTTGTTGGTTGTGAGGGTTTGCTGTGTATTGCATATTGGCTGCTGCATTTCTTAAATTACAATACTGACCACTTTTTGACGGGATGTAAAACACTTTGAGTTGCAGGTAATCATGAAAAGCACTGCATAGGTACTGGATTCCTTTCATAACATCCGAAATTAGGAAGGATTCAAAAACCAGTTGCATTCAAAGTTGGTGCCCTGGGTAGAAATTTGAATCAAATTTTTTTATTTTTTTTATTTTTTTAAGTACTCTAAATAAAAGGCCTACATCTGTCGAGCTCCGAGCTTCTGGGTTACATGGTCTGGGATCTATATAAACACACACCTTTTTCTTTCTGAATGTACCCTGTTTATACGGTAATCTTATTCATTTTGCCATTATTAATGCAAGACCAAGGGTGAGGGTCGATCCAAACCAACAGTGTCAAAGATTTGTCATTCATCTGTCTGAGTGAGCTGAGTGTGTGGTGGAGGCATGGCTTCATATTTATTTTGTGAAGTGGTGCATCCCTCTCTCTGGGAACAACCAGCATGTACTTATAGCATCTTTTTTATAGGAAAACAGTCCCAAGATTAACAGGCCGAAGGAAGATTGACAAATTACCTTAACAGGTGATTGACTCTTAACTGGATCAGGTTGGGAGCAATAAAGCTGAGTCCAGCAGGTGGCACTGTAACACTGCAGTTCTTGGTTTTTCTAGTCAGTATAGTTTAACAGCAAACTTCATGGAAAGCTGCAACAGTACTCCAGGGATTGTAAATTCTTCAGGTTAGAACTCATTTGTATTTAATTCTAATTAGTAGCACTAACATTAAGTTTATCAAGATAACTGTGGTCATTATTATTTTACCATGCTCGTTGTGTGCTAAAGGTTCATTGCTCCAACCTCCCCACCCAGTCAGCCACACAGGGCCCCAGTATATTGGGTTTAAAAGTTACAGTTTCGTAGAATCGTATCATAGAACCCTACGTATAGAATTGTTGTGGTAATAAATGATACAGATCAGAGGGTTCCAGGTCCCACCCTTTGCTTGTGTTGAATTTGCTGGATCTCAGCCTGGGTACTGTTTGGCATACTCCAGTTGGGCCTTAAGGGTTATTTCACAGGAGAATTTCGAGTGAGCACAAGGTCGGACTTTGCCTGGTCTTTCCTCCTTCCCAGCCCCTAGTCTTCTCCCCCAACAGAGTGGCCCAACCTGACTTGAAAGAGGTTTTACTCTGCATGAGTTAGCTGTCTCCAGAAAGGAAAGGATTGTAGGGCAGAATAAAATACTCAAAACAGTGTGCACCCTATGTGCATTTCTACCTCCAAGTTTTTATTTTGAGGATTTAGTATTTACTTGTTGATAGTCATAAAGATATCATTGTGAGCTTTACCGGTAGTGTTATACTGAAGTTCTGTGACTGCAATTTAAAGTTGAGAGTTTTTTTTTGTACTAAAACAACCCTCTCTTAGGCTATGTTCACTGTTTAGTTTTTCAAGATGGGAACAGTAAACCACACAAAAAACGATATATTTGTCCACTGCTAAATTGGATGTTGTGAATCCATGAATGCTATGGATACCACCAAAATATGTAAGGTATCAGCCATAGCACCTTGCATTTATAAGATTTGGCTCATGTTGTCCTATATCTACATGTAAAGTAGTGTGATCCAAAGATGCAATAGAATCGTCGCTCCACAGTGTCTTGAATTTGAAACTCTTTTTTTTCATTTGTATTTATTCACTCTCCCCAAAGGTTGACTGGGCAAACACCGGATGAGACCAGTCTCAGTTTGAATACTAAGCTTTTCTATTCAAAAATGCAGAGCAGTCGTTATGATCAGATTTAATCAATGTAATTTTATTCCACATTATCAACATCAAAATAATGTACATAATATAATACTCATTTAAAACAACTTTTTCCGAATCTTCTGATTGTGGAAAGGTAGTTAAAAAATCCTGAAATGTGACTCCATGGTTTTGATGAATAACTTATGTTAAGACTGGTTAAGGATATTTTGACAGGAGGTCAGAAGCTTTGCTTTGGTTGTTGGAAGGTCAGTTTATGAGCCTGCAGATATGGTGGCTGAGATATTTAATGTCCTGGAGTTTCTCCATATCATTGAGTGTTTATTCTCAGTTGACAATAAATTGACTTCTCCCTTTCTCCAGCCTTCTCCCCTTATAACCAAAACCTCTTCCTTGCATGCTCTCCCTTTTCCTTCTGTTCTCTGTTCACCCATATCTTTAATGCTGCCTTTGGGAGTTGTACAGCAAGCTCACTGCACTGAAGGAGCTCGTTTGCTTTTAGAGGAAGCCGTAAACAATGCAGGCTCTATATCTCGGCACAATTTGTAGCCAACTTAGTGAGTGATCCATGATTGGAGTTGCAGATGTAGGTATTGTATACAGCAGCAGTAATGGGTTTCATATGCCTGCACTTCAGTTAACCCAGGCAATTTAGCATGTGTGATGACAGCTGATTAGGTTTTTATTATCAAATGAATTACAGCTTGTGCTCAAGGAGAATTTATGCAACCTGCTATTGTCGCATGTTCGAACCAGACTGTACAACTCAAATGTGTTTCTCCACCTCTGTCACGTAATAAGGAGATTGCCAATTTTCTTTCCACCCTCTCATCAAGGCATTCGTTTCTTATAGAATCATAGAATACCTACGGTGCAGAACGCGGCCTTTCAGCCCATTGAGTCTGCAAAAATAATAATACTGCCCAGGCCCTACTCCTGTAACCCCATGCACTTAACCTCCTAATCCCCTGACACTAAGAGCAATTTATCAAGAGCAATCCACCTAATCTACATATGTTTAGACTTTGGGAGGAAACCAGAGAATCCGGAATGTAGCATCTGGGGGAACGTACGTGAGATGTGGGGATTCACAGAATCATATAATCTCTACAGTGCAAAGGAGACCATTCGTTCCATCAAGTCTGCACTAACCACAATCCCATATTGGCCCTATTCGCATAACCCCACATATTTACCCTTCAAATCCCCTGACACTAGGGTCAATTTAACATGGCCAATCAACTTAACCCGCACATCTTTAGACTGTGGGAGGAAACCAGAGCACCCGGAGGAAATCCACACAGACACGGGGAAAATGTGCAAACTCATACAGACAGCCACTCGAAGCTGGAATTGAACCCAGGATCTTGATGCTGTTAGGCAGCAGTGCTAATACTGTGTCATCATGCCATACCATCAGGTTATGACACAATTTTGACCACGCCACCAATCATCCAGTATCAGATTAGATTTGTAAGGCAGGAAATGTCATAGCACCCCCCAATCCCACTATGGCTCAATATCCGACTATAGGCATCTGTCCCACAAAGCGTACTGGACTGCGATCGTGATGGAAGCTCTGGCTAATTTCCCATGTTCACACAGCATTTGCAGGAACGTGTACTCCTGTACATCTGATGTTCTAATAGTCAAAGTTATTTGGCAGAATATCTCATTGTCAGAACTTATGAACTAGCACCAAGATGTAGCTTGGCTGAAGGCTTTACCAGTAGTGACAGTTTCAAAACTAACATTTTTAGTTAATATGTAGACAAACTGTAGCTGGGGGGACATACATGAGATGTGGGGATTCATAGAATCATAAAATCTCTACAGTGCAAAGGAGGCCATTCGTCCCATTGAGTCTGCACTAACCACAATCCCACATTGGCCCTTTTTGCATAACTCCACATATTTACCCCTCAAATCCCCTGACACTAGGGTCAATTTAACATGGCCAATCAATCCAACCCGCACATCTTTAGACTGTGGGAGGAAACCAGAACACCCAGAGGAAATCCACGCAGACAAGGGGAGAATGTGCAAACTCCACACAAACAGTGACCGAGGCGAGAATTGAATCAAGGTCCCTAGCACTGTGAGGCAGCAGTGCTAACCACTGTGCCACCATGTTGCCCCCTATTCACAAGTAGAGTGGTCAGTCTGACTGTAATGGTCCATAGGCACAACCAGGTTAGAGAATGGCTACAACAAGCGGTGTGTAGATCCTAAGTACATAAACATTAACTGTCACTCCATAATGAGATTCTATCTGTTGTGGTGTAGGGAAGGATGGATCTAGCCACGTCAGTTGCTGCAGTCAGTTGGACATTGCTACACCACCTGCTCTTTGTGGAAAGGACTACATGTTCATCAGGCAATTGTCTGGATATCACATCCTTAAGGCTCTGTGGGGAAAAAAAAAGATTGTGAATCCTAGCAGATGGTTCCCTGAGCAGACTGTCAAAGTTATTTGGCAGAATATCTCATTGTCAGAACTTTTGAACTAGCACCAAGAGGTAGTTTGGCTAATGGTGAGATGGGCACTCTTTGTCAGATCTTTCCTGCATGCATAGAATCTCACCCCACTCTGCATGTCATTCCCAAGGTGGCTGCTTGTGAGGTAGAGACCATCATCCATGACCTGGAATGTGCCTTTACAAAGAAGATCTGAGAAATGATGGAGTGACTTTTGTGTAAGATTCATCCCAAGCAGCTCCATAAAGCCGATCTCTGTGCTCTACAGACTGTTCCCAGGGATGCACCAAATTAAATATTAACTGCAGCCGGAGGACTGCCAGCCTATATTTTGACACACTTTGGTGTGTCCTAAAATTGTTCGTCTGCTGTGCAAAGAGCTGTTGACAACCAAATGTTGCAGACTGGCATGTTCCATATGTGCTCAAAGCTCATGGCAACTGTTGCATTGCTTAATGGGAAACTTGTCCATGGTATACTGACAGATTAGAAATTGTGTACAAATCCTCAGACTGTATGTTTGACATGGCAATATTCTAAATACAACCTGTAAGATAGTGAGGCAGATCCACATATATGGAAAAAAACTAATTTATTGCACTTTATGTAACAGTTACAATGTAATGTTATACAGTGTGCCTTGCAATATTTTATGAATAAAGAATATTTTGGGGAAAAAGATGGCCAGGCTGAGTGTAACAATTAGTGGGCAGGGCTGGATTCGAAATTAGATGTATACGTTGTCTGAATAGGGTCTGGTTAGAGACTGAAAACGGTGGTTTAACTGACAGGGCCAGATCGGAGACTGTCTACTCTCAGGCTGATTATTGTGGATCTTGATGCTGCTTTTTGTTAGAACAGAAGAGATTACGGGGTGAATGATGAAGTGTTGGGACAGAATGAATAAGAACAGGTCATTTCTATTCATTGATGGGGACAAGAGTAACAGGACAGTGACAAGGAGAATTTTTACCCAAGGGTTGAGAAGTTGTAGAATGTGCTGTCAGAGATAGTGATCCAGAGACTCGGTCCACATATATGAGGACAGATAATTTAGATGATGGAAGAAAAGATGAACAGAGGAACATGACGGCAGAATGAACAGATGGAATTAGCTCAGTTGCTGGTGTGAAAGATAAATACTGACAAAGACTGGACAAAACATGATTTGTAATTTGTATGTCATGTTATAAATACAAATAATGTCATAAAGTCTGGAGCAAAACTTGAAGTTTATTAAAGTTGTCTAAACATGTAGGTGATGTGGCTGCTTTGTGCATGTTCCAATGCACTGAGATGCTGTTAGTCTGTTCAGTTGGTTGTAGAAGATCCTGTACCACCATACATAGTGGAATGTACAAGCATACGCTCAAACATATAAGTCAAGAGCAAAAAAATGCCATTCAGCCTCTCAGCCTGCTCCGCCATTCAGTGTGATCACGGATGATCTGATTGTGGCTTCAACTCGATGTTTCACTTTTCCCGGATGACCTTTTGAATCCTTTGTTAGTCAAGAATATATCTACCTCTGCCTTAAAAATATTCATGGACCCTGTCTCCATTGCTCTGTGAAGCAGCAAGTTCCAAAGATTGATGACTCAGAGGAAAAGAAGTCATCTGTGTAAATGGAAGACCCCTTTTTTTTTAAACTTTGTCCTATAGTTCTAGTCTCTCCCATAAGGAAAAATACCCTTTCAGCAAAAACCCTGTCAGGTCCCCTCCAGATCTTGAATGTTTCAATAAGAGCATCTTCACAATACTGCCAAAGTTTATATCATCTGCAAACTTTGAAATTGTTAACATATATCAGAAATAGCAAGGGAAGCAAACACTAACCCTGGGGAACTTCCTGTACAAATCTTCCTCCAACACAAAAAACATCCATTAGTGTCTACTCTGTTTCTGTCACTCAGCCCATTCGTATGTTCCATGTTTTTAAGTTTAAAGTTTGTTTATTATTGTCACAGGCAAGTGTACATTAACACTGCAATGAAGTTACTGCAAAAATCCCCTAGTTATCACATTTTGGCATCTGTTCAGGTACACCAAAGAAGAATTTAGCACAGCCAGTGTCCTAACCCTAACCGTAACCCTCATCCTAACCAGCACATCTTTCAGACTGTGGGAGGAGACCAGAACACCACCCCCCCCCCCCCACCCCCACCTCATGCAGACACCAGAAACCAAGCATACTGTACACAGACAGTGACCTAAGCCAGCAGTTGAACCTAGGTCCCTGGCACTGTGAGGCAGCAATGCTAATTACTGGATCACTGTGCCGTTACTGTCTGTTTAGCGAACCTTTCTGTGCTCAACTTAGCTTCAGCATTTACCCACAAAATAATATTGACTATATTCCAGAAGTAATTAATTGACTTCAAAGTGTTCATAATGGCCTGATGAGGTGAAATCAAGTCTATTGTATGATTCCTGTAAATGTCACAGTCAGGCTTCGGTATGTTCGCTGACCATTGTGAACAGTACTATAGAAAATAAAAATATATTTGTATTTTGAGGATTCTGAAGTGGAATGTGGAGTACATATTGTTTTATTGGTAGCATTTTTGTCTGAGTTGGAAGAGTTGAACCTCACACCAAACAGATCCAAGTGAGCAGCCTTAAGAGCCCTAGCCTCTGAATGCTGGTTGACATCCAGCAGAATACTCGAGTCCAGCGGGATCAGAATGATGGCACTCCATCACATCCAGTTGACTCTCCTGGTGGAACATTGTGGGCTAAGCTAGTTACCCTGTTCATGTGAGAAGGAACTTTATTGAAATTTGAACACAATCTACTGCATGTAAAAGTGAAAAACATAGGTTATGTTATAAGCTGTGAGGCAGGGAAGGGGAAAAGAAGGCAGATGAATTTCACTTTTGGTAGCATTGTAAGTAATCATGAAGCAGTCAGTTGCTATCAAGTTCCAGCTGATTCGCTAATATCCTTTAAAGAAAGTACCTGTTTTTCCTGCGGTCTCTCTGTCTAACATGTTGAAACTCATTGGAATCCATGATGTGGAGATGCTCGCGTTGGACTGGGTTAGGCACTGTAAGAAGTCTCACAACACCAGGTTAAAGTTCAACAGGTTTATTTGGAATCACAGCTTTTGGAAGCTGCTCCTTCAAATTCCAGATCAACTGGAACTGCTACATACTTTGGTTACAAGAATGTGATAAAGGCTGGCTCTACTGCAAAGCATGGCTCACCTTCCGACTTTTCAAAATCTCCTACACCTATAAGCGACAATCCAGGGTTGTGATGGAACACTTTCCACTTGCCTGAATAGGTGCAGCTCCAATAACACTGAAGATAATGCCTGAGCAGCACTTAACTCATTATTGCTAAACCTTAACTCCCTCCACCACTGCCGTACCATGGTTACAGCATCTAGTATCCATTACACCTCATGATGGATTCTTTGATAACATCTCCCTAACTCGTGACCTCCACCATTTAGCTCGACATGAACAGTAGGTACATAGAAGGAGACCAGTACCTCCAAATTCCCATTTGAGGCACATATTTTCCTACACTGTCATGTATCCCTTTTTCTTCATTACTGGATGAAAATCATGGAACTCCTACATAACCATAGTGAGCTCCTCCACCATACAGTCTACAATTGTTCAAGAAGGCGAGGACAAATTGGAATGGCAAACCTTGACTATTGCACTCACATCACAAAGAATGATTTAAAAAATGTCCTTCCCTGTGGAACATTTGTGAAAAATTTGAGCTTTTTTTTAACAACAATCCAACAGCTTCATGGTCACACATCTACTGATACAAATATCTGACTGTGCAGAACCTGACCTGACAGTATTTGATGCTGACCCTGGCAATGCCAAAAGTTCAATTGCCTTAACACAAGTGCCTGTCTTCTGCATGAAAATGAAATTCATCCAAAAATTCAAAATATATTCTTTATGTTTCAGCATAGAGTGTATATTTTTTAAATTGAGGTTTATTGCAAGTCACTGGCTATCTGCCAAGCCTATGCGTGTGAGCCCCAATACAGGAAATGTCTGCATGGCATTTTGCAGTGTTTTGTACTTTTACCCTGTTTTCCTGTATATTTCTCTGGGGCACAAACTGATCATTGTGATAAGAGGATCAGTGATATGTTTAACCCCATCAATCCCTCATTACTCTCGATTAAACCTTGACAATCCTTTAACTTGCCATTGATGTTGTAGTTGAGTCTATGGGTGGAATTTAGTTCCTGTAACGGGATCCTGCTGCATTATCCCACATTCCAGTTGGAATTAGTGGAAGCCCTGTACCCCATTTGTTTGAAGACTGTACATTATTTAAGTGCAAGTGTGCATTTACTAGCCAGCGTTGGGCTGGGGCTTGAGATCAAGGCCTCAGTTGGGCAGAAATCCCCCATCCTGACCAGTTTACTCAGTGTTGAGAACTGGATATCCACTCTAATTGCTGTTCCAAAGTTTGCAGTAACGTACTATTGGGAAAATAGTTGTTTTGTTAGGTGATAAGTTCATCGATTCAAATAACAATTACAGCCCAGGTAGAGGTCAGTACTTCATCCAAGTGTTAAATATCTCATAACATTCTCCACTTGCTGCTTATTTAAGTGTAGCTATAAGGAAAGAAACTAATTTAAACCACTTTCTACCTGAAGATTGCTTATCCTTGACTCTTGTGTGAAAAGCTATGGGAGATCAATAAATACACAAGTCTTGTTCATAACAGGCACTTATGAAGAGGAATCATTAATCAGATGCTGCCAGACCTGCTGAGTTTAACGAGAATTTTATTTTATTTTAAGTGTCATGTTGATTGTTGTATCATACTTTGAGAGTGCTATAATTTTTTTAAGTAAGCACTTCCTTAATCTTAATTACCATGAACAATGCTGTGGAAACCTGCTAGTTGCATTATTATAAATGTTACAAGCTCACTATTACTCATTACTGAATTCTGAGTATTTCTGTGCAATTCACTTACTCCAACTTGGAGCATCACTGGTTACAATTGCATGATTTCTGTTACCTTTTTATTATAGATGTGTAGAAATGTTGATGCTTTCATTAATTTTGCAATTGGGGAAGAATTGAATAGAGGAACAAAGCAGATTAGTTCACAAAAACATTCATGACGCTTAAGATTTGCAGAGAGGAAGGAGGAGGATTCACAACCCAAATTCTTGGCACGCTAATTTACCAAACTCCAGCATCAGTGGCATCACACACCCCTGACATTGAGGGGAGACTCAGAAACAGAGAGCCATTTAAGAAAAGGACAAGATGAGAAAATTCTTTGAAAAGGAATATCGCCATTTTTTAAATGTTTTTTCTTGCACTGAGAGTTCACAAGTTCACGCAAATGATTGGAAAGTTTTTGAATTGAAAGATGCTGCATGAAGTATTTCTTGGTGTGAGTCAACTATCAGTACTAAAGTCAACATGAGCAGAAAGCTGGGAAGTGTCAACTTGCTCACTTTAAAGGGTAGTTAGTGCTGCTAGTCTTGGGGACAGAGTGGCAGTGGGAAACAGACATTTGAGTGTATCTCTCTCTCTCTCTGTTTCTCATTCTCTTTGCCTTCTCGTGGGTAATTAGAACATAGAACACTACAGCACAAACAGGCCCTTCGGCCCACAAGTTGTGCCGAACACATCAAAACCTACCCAGCCATAGACCTATCTATAACCCCCAATCCCATTGGATCCCATATACTCATCCAGAAGTCTTTTAAAAGACCCCAGCGAGTTCGCCTCGACCACCACCGACGGCAGCCGATTCCATTCACTCACCACCCTCTGAGTGAAAAACTTTCCCCTAGCATCCCCTCTGTACTTGCTTCCCTGCACCTTAAATCTGTGCCCTCTCGTCGCGACCATTTCAGCCCTGGGAAATAGTCTCTGAGAGTCCACCCTATCTATTCCTCTCAACATCTTGTAAACCTCTATCAGGTCGCCTCTCAACCTTTGTCTCTCCAGGGAGAACAGTCCTAGCTCCCTCAACCTGTCTTCATAAGGCATGCCTCCCAATCCAGGCAACACCCTTGTAAATCTCCTCTGCACCCTTTCAATAGCTTCCACGTCCTTCCTATAGTGAGGCAACCAGAATTCTGACACATGTTTCAAGGCATTAACGATCTTTAAGAAAATAGTTTTGTTTATTTTTTTAGAAGTTAGTGTTCCATTAGTGACTTGACATACAAGATCCCTGGTTACCAACAAATCTATTTTCAACCATGTGTGAAATTTTAAAAATGTGTATCTTTAAGCCAGTTCTCCTCAGACTCGTGCTTCTTTTCAGAACCATTTTCCCAGCAGCATGTTCTTCATGTATTGGTGCACTAATTGTAAGGTTCATCCCTCTTAATGGGACAGAAAGGAAATTCAATTATGAATCTACTTCTTTTGAAACAAAGTCAGAACAAGCTTATAAGTATAATAAACGTAGGCAGTGATTTGTAGTCTGAAATGGGTTATTTGTGTTCCATATAAGTTGTGGGTGGATGCACATGCTATTTCTCATGCAGTTTTTGATCTTCTTGTTCTTTATTCTTCCCCTGAGCTTCTGTTTGGCTCAGGTAAGTCAATCTGGGTCAGGTATCCTGGCCATCCTCTAACTGGAAGTCCTGTCTTACTGATAGAGGTAAGAGTAACTGAATCAGCCAGTCTGATATTGTTACCTGGAAAGGCACGCATGTAATCCAGTATAATTACAATCCTTTTTAATTCTGCATGTTTCAATCGCACTAAATCATTTCTATGGTTTTACTTGCTAGAGGGGAACTTACTTCAGATGCACAGAATGCAGACAATACTGCTGTTGAGATTTTTTGTAACTGAGATCAAGCAATGTTTTCTCCTAGTCATTTCTGATTTCTCTCATCATCCCAATACTGAAACCAACTACTTGGAGAACAATTGGAACAATCGAGTGGATTCTCACAACTTTTTCCTCTCTTTTCAAAAGCCTTTCACAACAGATTAATATCTCACTGTTCAAATTTTAGCAGGTGCAGCCCTATATCCTATTACTTTGTGAAGTGGAATGTTGGCCCTTTGGATGTTTGAGAATGTGTGGGAATCGTGGCCATTTTAGATGGACACTTTTTCTTCAACATAATGTCGCTGAGGTCAGATGATGAGATCATATCACCAGGGTTTTGACCAATTAACTCAGCAGAGATCCCAGCCTCTGTGCTGTCTTTGTCTACAGCAGATACGTTCAGCTATAGCTTTTGAAAGGAGTTGAGCTTTATAAGAGAATTGGAGACCTGCTTAAATAATGTGTAAATTCTAAGTAAATTTAATTGAAACCCTCTTGTAGTTACGTTGCTCGAGTTAGTACTTTTTGCTAGTTTTGGACTTCTCTGAAATAAAATTCTCCTCTGAGTTTGACTTTTAGAAACGATAGCTTGGAACCATTTTCACAAGATGACAAAGTCATACCTTTTTTCAGAATAAGAATTGAGCAAAACTGAGTATTAAATAGTGAGTTACTTTGGTTCTCAGTGTCTAGTCCAATTATCTTCAACTGCTCCGTCCATTACCTTCCTTTCATCGTAAGCTCAGAAGTTGTGATGTTCGTTGATGACTGCACGACATTCAGCAAAATTTATGACTCCTCAGATACTGAAGCATCTGTGGCATAAATATTCAAGCTGGGAGGTTTGCTAGTATGACAAGAAGGGGATTTAAACTAAGTTGGCGGGGGGGTGTGGGAACCAAAGCAAAAGTGAGTTAACTTAAAGGGAACCAGAGAGTAGGGCCAGTAAGACTCAGAAAGAGCAGGCAGTGTGTGGTTGCTAATCAAAGAGGGGCTGGTGGATTGTTTCAATGCAAGAAGTGAACTGGTAAGGTACTTGAATTTAGAGCTTGGATTAGTATTTAAAATTATGATGTTGTTGCTATTACAGAGACTTGGTTAAGGGAAGGACAAGATTAACATTCCAGGATACAGATGTTTCAGGTGGGATAGAGAAGGATGTAAAAGGGATGGGGGAGTTGCCCTCCTGGCTAAGGAGAATATCATAGCTATGCTGCAGGAGGACACCCTGGAGGGCTCATACAGCAAGGCAACATGGGTAAAGCTCAGAAATAGGAAGCATGTAGTCACAATGTTAGATGTTTACAGTCAGCGGGAGATAGAGGAACAGATATGTAGGCAGATTTTGGCAAGATGTAAAAATAACAGGGTTGTTGTGATGGGAGATGTTAACTTCCCCTTTATTGACTAGGACTCACTTAGAGCTAGAGGCATCAATGGAGCAGAGTTTGTAAGGAGCATCCAGGAGGCCTTGTTGAAACAGTATGCAGATAGTCCAACTAGGGAAGGGGCCATACTGGACCTGGTACTGGGGAATGAGCCCAGCCAGGTGGCTACATTTCAGTAAGGAGCAGTTTGGGAACAGTGACCACAATTCAGTAAGCTTTAAGGTACTGATGGATGAAGAAAACTGTAGTCCTCAAGTTAATGGTGCTAAATTGGGGAAAGGTTAATTACAACAATATTTGACAGGGACTGAAGAATGTGGATTGGGAGCAGATATTCAAGGGCAAATCAACATCTGGCATGTGAGAGGCTTTCAAATGTAAGTTGATAGAGATTCAGGACCGGTACATTCCTGTGAAGATGAATGATAAGTATGGCAAGTTTTGGGAACTTTGGATAATGAGAAATATTGTGAGCTTAGTCAAAGAGAAAAAGGAAGCATTTGTTAAGGATAGGAGGCTCGGAATTCATGAAGCAAGTGTGGAATACAAGGAAAGTAAAAAGAAACTTAAGCAAGGATTAAGGAGGGCTGAAAAGGGTCACGAAAAATCATTGGCCAGCAGGAATAAGGAAAATCCCAAGGCTTTTTATACATATATAAAGAGTGAGAGTGTAACCAGGGAGAGGGTTGGCCCACTCAAGGACAGGGAAGGGAATCTATGCATGGCACCAGAGGAAATGGGCAAAGTATTAAATGAGTAATTTGCATCAGTATTCACCAAAGAGAAGGACTTGGTGGATGATGAATCTGGGATAGAGCATGTAGATAGTTTGAGTCATGTCGAGATCAAAATGGAGAAGGTATTGAGATTCTTGAGAAACATTAAGGTAGACAAATCTCCAGGGCCTGATGGAATATACCCCGAAATACTGACGGAGGCAAGGGAGGAAATTGCTGGGGCCTTGAGAGAAATCTCTCAACAACTGTTTACCCCAGTCCAATGCTGGCATCTCCACATGACTACAGGGGAGATCCCAGAGGATTGGCAAATAGCCAATGTTGTTCCTTTGTTTAAGAAGGGTAGCAAGAATAATCCAGGTAATTATAGGCCAGTGATATATCAGTGATAGGGAAATTATTGGAGAGAATCCTGTGACACTGAATTTACTTCTTCCTGGAAATAAGTGGACATATTAGTGAGAGGCAGTATGGTTTTGTAAGGGGATGGTCATGTCTCACTAACTTGATCGGGTTTTTCGAGGAAGTGGCAAAGATGATTAATGAGTATAACGCAATGGATTTATCTACATGGGCTTCAGTAAGGGCTTTGACAAGGTCCCTCATGGCAGACTGGTGCAGAAGTTGAAGTTGCATGGGATCAGATGAGAGCTGCCAAATGGATACAGAACTGGCTCAGTCATAGAAGACAGAGGGTAGCGATGAAAAGGTGTGTTTCTGAATGGAAGACTGTGACAAGTGGTATTCCTCAGGGATCATTGCTGGAACTTATATATATAAATGATTTGGAGGAAAGTGTAATTGGTTTGATTAGTAAGTTTGCGGATGACACAAACGTTGGTGGATTTGCAGATATTGATGAGGGCCAACAGAGGATACAGCAGGATATAGATAGGTTGGAGGCTTGGGTGGAGAGATGGCAGATGGAGTTTAATCTGGACAAATGTGAAGTAATGCATTTTGGAAGGTCTAATAAAGATAGGAAAATTACAGTAAATGGCAGAACCTTAAGAATATTGGTAGACAGAGGGATTTGGGTGTACATGTAATACCAGTAGAGAAGATAGTCAAGAAAGTATACAGTGTGCTGGCCTTCATCAGTTGGGGCATTGAGTTTAAAAATTGGTAAGTCATGTTGCAGCTATATAGAACCTTACTTAGGCCAGACTTGGAATATAGTGTTCAATTCTGGTCGCCACACCACCAGAAGGATGTGGACACTTTGGAGAGGGCACAAAAAGAATTACCAGAATATTGCCTGGTAAGAAGGGCATTAGCTGTGAAGAGAGGTTGGAAAAACTTGGTTTGCTCTCAATAGAGCCATGGAGACTGAGGGGCAACCTGATAGAAGTCTACAAGATTATGAGAGACATGGACGGAGTGGATAATCGGAACTTTTTCTCAGCATGGAAGAGTCAGTTATGAGAGGACGTTGGTTTAAGGTGCAAGGAGCAAGGTTGAAAGAAAATGTCTGAGACACGTTTTTTACACAGAGGATGTGGGTGCTTGGAACTAGCAAGTGGTGGAAGCAGATATGATAATGAGTTTAAAGGGGCATTTGGACAAATAAATGAATAGGATAGGAATAGAGGGATATGGTCCCTGGAAGGCTGGGGTGGCGGGGGGGGGGGGGGGGGGGGGGGGGGGGAGCGGTTTAGTTCAGTCGCGCAACATGTTCGGTGCAGGCTTGGAGAGCCAAATGATCTGATTCTGTGCTGTAATTTTCTTTGTTCTTTGTTCATGTGCAAGATCTGGACATTTAGACTTGGGATGATAAGTGGCAAGTAATGTTCATGTCATAGAAGCTAAGCAATGACCATGTAAAAGACCAAGAGAGGATAACTTTTGTGTTGATAGTTAATGATATTTTCATTGCTGAACTCCCTGCAATCTACATCCCATGGGTTACCATTGACCAGAAAGTGAACTGTACCAACCACAAATAAAACAGCAGGTCAGAAGCTGAGAATTTTGTGGAGAAAAACTCGCCTCCTGACTCCGCAAAGCCTTTTCACCATTTTTGAGCACAAGTCAGGAGTGTGTTGGAGTATTTCCCAAATATATGGATGAGTCCAACAAAAACCCTATGCCAGGACAAGCAGCCTGCTTTATTGGCATCCCATCTGCCACCTTAAACATTCACTGATGCACAGTGGAGTTGTACATATTATCTTATGAGATTCACTGCAGCAAGGCTTCTTAGACAGCACTTTCCAAATTTTCGACGTCTGTTATCTAGAAGGACAAAGGCAGCAGATCCATGGGAACACCTGTGAATTCCTATCCAAGTATCGCTATCCTGACTCGGAAGTATATTACTGTTGCTGGGTCAAAATCCTCAAACTCCTTTCTTTTCAGCACTGTCGATGTACCTACACCACATGGGTTGCAGTGCTTTAAAAAGGCAGCTCATCACCATCTAGCAAGGGCTGTTAGGTATGAGCAATACATGCAGGTCTAGCCAATAACATCTATATCCCATGAATTAATGAAAAGAAGTCATCTCTTTATAATAAGTAGCACAAAGTCTTCTGTGAAAGATGTTTTGAAAAACTCAGATCACAATTTGGAATTATTGGTCTAGTCAGCATAACATTGATTGTGAACCACAGTGGTTCCTGAGATATCTTCCAAGGAGTTCATGATGCAGGGATAGCTTTACAGGTGAGGAAGCACCCAGGGTACAGGAGTCCAGAGTAAGCAACATGCTAAATACATTTCCTGATAGGTGTATGTACTAACTCATCATGACACTGATCCTGTACTGTAGTATGTTTGTCTATGCACAGTAAATGTTTTATCTGATTTGGATATAGTTTTTTTTTGTTTTTATTCCAATTCAATCAATTCAAGTCCAATTCAGAGTCTCAGCAAGTTTGGGAATGTCTCAATTTGTTGAAGCTCTGAATTGGACTTGAATTGATTAATTGGAATAAAAACAAAAAAAAAGCCCTGTCTTGTCCACTTGGATTGGAAATACAATTCTATAAGTAAGAAAGAGTTCTCTGCTTATCAATTGTAACAGATGGGACTTATTTTAAAACATAATTTGAGACTAATTTATGTTGTTACTTGAGAGCTTTACAACAGTGTAATCATTACTTTAGATTCAATGTGGAATTAAAGATAGGTTGCTAAATAAGCAGTGTTAAATAGACAGTGTAGGAATTTATTATAGACATACTTTTTTCATTATAACCAATATGGGATATAGATTATTCAGTAAAATAATCGCTTTAAATGTTTATCCCTACATTTAGTAATGTTATTCCCACCATCTCCCACCATTGCAGTTTGCTTGCTGCAGTGGCCACTTTTATCAGCTTAAAGCTGAAAGCCATAAACGCACCTGATCAAAACTAGTTGGCATTCATCATCATAAGTTGCCAAAGCCCCACTGCTGCACAAGTACTGGATAGCAAGGGATACTGGAACCCGTCTTTCCTGTTGTACAAACCACTTCCTTGAACACTTTTTGCCCACACATCTAGTCTGGCATCTAGTATGGGAAAAGCTTCTGTGTATGCACATCTTGAAGATAGCAAACAACCATGCATCCTGTTTATTTTGGCACACATCCCTCAATCCTGCTTCATCCTTTCATTTTTCCCCACCCATGCAGTATGCAATACTTCATCAGCAAAGAGGGGCATGAATGTAAAAATCCAATTTTGAAATGCTGAAGAGAAATTGTGGATCATGGAGTTAGGTGGGTGGGCTGCATGATCTTCCACCAATTTAGTATTGGTTTAGAATGGCAGGAAAAACAGGCCACTCTTAATTTATAATTTGATTTATATTTTAATACTAATTGAAATATTACAACAAAACCTCCTGTGTTTTCTAAAAGTTGTGCTTTCAGTTCCAAAATTACTATTTGGGCAGGAGTAGACTATAGTGGATTCATCTAGAAAATTAAAATGTCTTTGTGTTGTTCCCTGGAATCTGATACTTGGCCTCAGTCAGTCTATCAGTTACACTGGCAAATACATCTTTGGTGTATAATCTTGGTTAGACTACTTTAGAACATTGAGCACTGGTCTTGGCACCAAAAAAAACCTGCAGATGACACCAAACTTGATAGTAAGATGAACTGTGAAAAGGATAATGATAGATTTTAAGAGCACACAGACCAACTGGTGGAATAGATGGTCACATAGCAGAAGGCGGAGAAGTGTGAAATAAACATTTTGGTTTGGAGGACAAAGGAGAGGCAATATAAAATATATACTATAATTTTAAAGAGCTTGCAGGAAGAGAGACAACTTGGGATATATGTGCACAAATCGTTGAAGATGACAGGGCAGATTATGAAAGTAGTTAAAAGGAATTTTATAAATAGAGGGATAGGGTGCAAATACAATGAAGTTACATGAAGCCTTTATAAATTATTGGTTTGGCCTCGACTGGAGTGTTGTGTCCAATTCTCATCATTTCTACCAGGTTTATCAGGTACCTACCTGATTGTAAGGTTCTAATTCTGAAGAGAAATTGGATAGACTGAGATGGTTTTCCTTGGAGTAGAGGAGACTGAAGAGGTGGAGGGCATGATTGAGATGTATAAAATTATAAGGATCATAGAATAGATAAGAAGAAACATTTCGCTTTGTGGCAGGATGAATGACTATGGATTTAAGGTAAGGGGCAGCAGGTTTAGAGGGGATGTGAGGAAAACGTTTTCGCTCTATTATAAAACTGAAGTTGATTGCACACGCATGCATACACACACCCCTAACACCAAAACACCCAAAGAGGAGTACCTCACCTCATAACTTGTAAAAGTGTGGGAAATGGTGTGACCTGCACTTCAGCAACTTTGACTGATTAAATACAAAGTGACTTCTTCACACTTGCTCTAAAATCAACACGTAACAGTTTATTTACCTAACAGTGAACACATTAACTAAACTCTTAAGACAAATAAATTGCTTCTATTAACTATTCCCGAATAAAACATAACTCTAATGGTATGCTGTTCAGACGAATACAATTCCCACTCATTAACAAAAAATAGAATTTAGTCACTCCCTAAAATACAACCAAGTTTTATGTCTTCCGGAATATTCTGGGCCTTCTCTATTGATTCTTCTGTTTGGAACTTCTTTCTATTTTGCTACCTTTGCTTTCTCTAAGACATAGATGAAGCCATGAGAGCCAGCAATTTTCTCACTTTCTCTCTCTCGCTCTCCCTGAGAGTTATGAGCTGTTGCCCT
Source organism: Sphyrna mokarran (assembly GCA_024679065.1). NCBI lineage: Eukaryota > Metazoa > Chordata > Chondrichthyes > Carcharhiniformes > Carcharhinidae > Sphyrna > Sphyrna mokarran. The sequence continues at coordinate 62,056,851 of JAGIQG010000015.1, forward strand.
CTTTTTTTGTTTCACTGTCCACCTTCTTTTATATTTGTGATGACATATCAATATTTCGCACAATAGTATTGGTTGTCAAAAACATCAGATTTAGAATATAATTCAAATTGATTGATTGACTAAATTCAAAAGCCTATTCCTTGTTGGCTTGGTAAAAACTGCTGCTTGACCTTTTGATACTAATGTTTCAGTTTGGGGCTTGCTATGTACTTGCATTTTAAAAGCACCACCTTTTTCCCCTAGCATTTTACAATTTTACAAACACCAATTAACAATCTCTCTATCCAATTTTGCAACACCTCCCCCCTCGCCCACTCCCAAGACAAAAATGAGCCATCATCAGAAAAAAAAGCTCCTTTTTTTAAAACCTTAACTTCATTATATTGTTAGATCCGAGGCTCATTAATGTAAAAGTTTCACATTTTATACTAACTCTAATTATATAACATTGAACACTACAATTTCCACCTTGTATGAACATTTTTCTTTTAAACGCGCAATATAGCATCATGACAATATTTTCACGATTTGCAACACGAGCAATCTGTAAACTAAATGCTTGTGACATGAGACTCCAATATTATGGTGGTTGTGTCCTTAAATCTTTCCAGAAATGTCAAAGAATTGTGCTCAGTAAAAGCATTTGTCTCTGATGCATTGCTTGCAACGTAAACGTTAATGTGTTGTAAGGCCGTTACCAAATTCAATAACACTTTTTCAACAACTGAAAATTTTTTCTGGTGGATATTGAGTTTTTTTTTTGAAAACTAACTGATTGACCTTTCAATCTCATATTCATCCTTCTGTAACAACACAGTTCCAATACATACATCGCTTGCATTGATGGTGACTTTGAAGGGTTTCAAAAATTTTGGTATGCCTAAAATGGGTATGGTGGTTAACATTGCTTTTACATTCTCAAATGCCTCCTGGTATTGTTCTGTCCACTGAAATTTTGTATCCTTTTTTTAACAAATCAGTGAATGATGCCATTACAGTACTAAAATTTGGTGCAAATTTCTTGTAGAATCCCCTCAATCCAAAAAATCATAGCACTTCCTTTGAGGAATAAACTGTGTTCTTGGAATAGCCAAGTTTTCTATCACTCCCACTATTGCTTCCCCAGTCTTGATTGGACATTCTAACCTTGTCTTACTCAGGGGAACACTACTCCTCTTTCCATTTATTCCACAGATTATCACTCTTTGGGGCAATATTTCCGAAGGAGTTCAATTAATCTCTTACTATTAGAGACAAAGTAGCTCCTGCACCTCTCAATATTTTAATTTCTTTACCTACTCCCCTTATTCTACTGGAGTAAATCTTATTTGTAGCATCCATAGCACCCGCACAGTGCAGAAGGAGGCTATTTGGCTCATCGAGTCTGCACTGACCACAATCCCACCCAGGCCTGATCCCCATTATTCCACATACTTATCCTGCTAATCCCTTGACACTAAGGTCAATTTAGCATGGTCAATCAACCTAACCCACTTTCTTTAGACTTTGGTGAAGTCTTTGAAAAGATAGGATGCTATCTTACTATCCAGCACATGCCTAGGCTATGTACTTTCTTTCAGCTTCTCTACTTCTCTCGGGAATTCCTTCACTAGCTTAACTAATCCCACTGGTTGAGCCTCTTTTACTTTTTTGCCAGGGCCTTTCTTTAGCCACCAGCACTGTGACATTGTGTGTCCCACCTTGTTACACCTGGGGTTTTTCACTTCTTTTCTACACGTCTGGGTTTCTTTTTTCACATGTGGTAAACTGTTCCCGGTGTAATCTATTTTTTGTTTTTCATTGAAGGATCTCCCTCTTCCCCAATTTCTATCTCTTTCGGAATGAAATTGTGTTTGAAGCTGGATTTCAGTTTATGCGCTAATGTGTATTCATCTGCCATCTCTGCAGCTCTTCTCACTGAATTTTTTATTCCACAGCATGAATTCTTATCACTTCTGGAAGTGAGCTTTTAAACTCCTCCAGCAGAATAATATCTTTAAGAATCTCGTATGTTTTTTCTGTATTCAATGTTCTCACCTGTCCACCAAAGTTGTTCTGTTTAATTCTCTCAAACTTGATACAAGTCTGACCTTGTTCCCCTCTTACATTTCCGAACTGTTATCTATGTATTTCTGGTACCAATTCATAGGCATTCAAAATAGCCCTTTTTACTACTTCTTATTTTCCTGACAGTTCCTCTGAGAGCGCTGCAAATACCTCAGTAGCCCTGCTTACCAGTTTGGCTTGAATTAACATTACCTGCACCTCCTCTGGCCAGTTGACTTGTGTAGCCAGTTTCTCAAAGGAAATGAAAAATGCTTCTGCATCTTTTTCATCAAATTTTGGTGACGTTTGGACGTATTTGTATATATCCCTAGCAGGCAGTTGGTTATGATGAGTTTGCTGATCATCATTTCTATATTGCACTTCTACTTCTGTCATTTGAAATATTTTTGCTTCAACTTCCAACTTCATCCTTTCCAACTCAAATAATCTTTCCTTTTCCTTTTCTTTCTTCTGCGAGGGCCTTCCTCTCTCTTTCCTCCTTTCTTCTTTCTTCTTTCTTTTTCCTTCTCACTTTCTTCTCTCTCTTTTACCCTGTCTCTTTCTTCTGACTGCAGCTTTTTAAGTTCACTTTCGAACTCCACTGCACTTGACTGTTACCTTGATATACCTAAAGGCTTGGCTAACTCCGTACAATTTCAGTTTTCCTATTATCCCTGGTTAAACCCAATTTCAGTCTGTTTGCTAATTCTACACATGTCATCCTTTTCTCTCTTTCTAAACTTTCTTGGCAAATTTGGGAAGCATCTTTGACCCTCCCCAGAACCTCTTTACCCATGTTGAGAGCCATTTCCCCACTTTTGATTTAACCGACAACAAGCCACCAAAATTAAAAAGATTTTAACTTCTCACTTAAGGTTTATTCAAAAAATCTAGGATTGTTCATATCCTGGGCCTGAGCCCCTAATTTGTTATAAAGAGGAGGTTGATCCCCTTTGAGAACTAACACCAAAACACCCAAAGAGGAGAACCTTGCCTTATAATCTGTAAAAAGTACACGTAAAGTGCTGTGACCTGTGCTTCAGCAACTTCTGGTGATTAAATACAAAATAAATCCCTGACACTTACTCTAAAATCAACACATAACAGTTTATTTATCTAGTAGTAAACAAATTAATTCAAATGTTAAACAAGATTTTAATGAAATGCTGTTCAAGCAAAAACAATTCCCACTTGTTAACAGAAAATAGACTTTAGTCACCTTCTAAATTATAACTAGGTTTTGCATCTTCTGGAATATTCTGGGCCTTCTGTGTTGATTCTTCTGTTTTAAACTTCTTTCTTCTTTGATACCTTTGCTTTCCAGATGGTGCTTTCTCTAAGACATAGATGAAGCGATTTTCTTTCTCTCTCACTCTCTCTCTGTACCTCTCTCCACACCCCCCCCCCTCCAATCCACTTCCCCTCAAGTACCAATCTACAATCACTGTACCCAACTTCGCAACAAAAGGCTGGTGGGAATCTGGAATCACTGACTAAAAGATGATTTAGTGATGGCAGAGACCATCATAACATTTAACAAGCATTTAAATTTGCACTTGCGATGCCAAATCATATAAGGCTGGAAAATGGGATTTGAATGGTTGGGTGGTTTGTGTTTGACCGGCACAGATGTGATAGGCTAAAGAGCCTTTTTCTGTGCTTGGATCTCTATGATTCTGTGCGCTTTAGAAATGATGTGAAGGTTTTGGAGAGAGCGCAGAAAAGAGTTATGAAAGTGCTCCAAGGATGAGGAACTTTATCATGTAGATCAGGGGTCTCCAAACTACAGGCCTCATTCGGATCGGAGTTTGGAGACTGCTGATGTAGATGGACAGATGTGGAGATGCCGGTGTTGGACAGTAAGAAGTCTCACAACACCAGGTTAAGTTTGACAGGTTTATTTGGTAGCAAAAGCCCCTAGCTTTTGGGCCTCTGATCCTTCGTTAGGTGAATGGAGGGTTCTGATCACAAACAGGGGATGGAAAGACACGCGTTCAGTTTACAAAATACTGATTAAAATGAGAGAATTAAAATAGAAAACTTACTCGCATTCTAATGAGTATTCTATAAACTGTTTGTCCCTGTTTGTGATCAGAACTCTCCACTCAGCTGATGAAGGGTCAGAGGCTCAAAAACTAGTGGCTTTTGCTACCAAATAAACCTGTTGGACTTTAATCTGATGTTGTGAGACTTCTTACTGTAAATGGACAGAAGCAGAGGTTGTTCTCCATAAAGAAGAGAAGGAAAATTGAAGGGAGATTTTAAAGATGTAATCAAAATCATAGGATCTAAACAAGAGTCGGTAGAAAAAAGCTGCTCCTATTGACAAGAGTTAAGACAAGAGGACATTGATTGAAAGCAATTAGAGTATCAGTGAGATAGTAGGATATGTCGCTAAGATGATATAGGGTGAGAGGTGGCTCATGTTGAGCATAGACGCCAGTTTAGACCAGTTGGACTAAATGATCTACTGTAATTCCCACTTTAAATGTATTTTCTTTTTCCTCTCTATCTCTTGTTACAAATGTGAGGTTTGATAAATATGCTTATAGACACTTTTTTATTCATAGTAAAATGGGAGAATGAAGATGATCATATAATCTGCATCAAATTCTGCCCAATAACAAGACTGGATGGCTTAATGACCATATAGATGGGGGCCCAGATTGAAACTTACTGGAAGCCAGGTGGAGAATGTTTGCACCTGAAAACAAAAGGCAGGAGTGGCTGGGCTAATTGTGAACAGACCTAGTCCTCATTGGAAACTGGAAGTGACTGTAGATTATTCCCTGTAAAGACTATAATCCTGTGGCGAGCGTATGTGCGTGCGCGTGTGTATTATATATAAAACATTACATGCACCTTGGGTTTCTGGGTCATGTTACGACATTAATAGGGACTATTATTTCTGTAGTTCAGAGTATTAATTGCCTATTAAGTAATCTTTAGCCACTTTTGCTTTTCGTTCCTTTGTAATGGTAAGAGTGTTCAAACTTGTTATGCTAATCCTTTTAACTTAGTCACTGGGAAGTCAAATCTTGTCTTTAAAATTATTGGTCTCTGTGGGGATCATAACACTCTTAAGTTGTCACATAGTATGTCTTTCCTCATCAAGGAGTCATGTGGACACAAATACTGACAGGTTTCCAGAAAGCTTGTTTTTGAGCCAGCTAGGAACAGTCTAAGTAGAATTTTACAAATCTCTTTGTGACCTTAGTGTGCAGGTTTCCTCTGCCCCCCTCCCTCCCATCCTGCACCCATGACTGTAGGACGGCATTTTGAATTCCCTCTGAGTTTTTGCATGAGAATGTTCAAAATGTATCCTGATGGTGCTTTTGAAATTTTTGTGCTTGGATTTTGATTCTGTTTTTCGAGCTGTGGTTGACTGATGGCAGACAATGCGGGCAAATTCAGCATTGGAAGCTCTCCATCTTCTCCATTCCATTTCAACCTTACAATAAAACAGGCACACTCTCTCTGTTCTCAAGTGAGGTATGCAGTGACCAACCTGTGCCATCTGCCCCACAGCATAGTGAACAGTTTCTCTGTGGTTCAAAACAAGCAAGGATAATAAACCAATAGCACATGGAACACTGTTGGATTGCTGTGATTTCCTTATTCAAAACCACAATTGCAACCAGACTTTGCAGTTTTGTTTTTTTTAAAGTACAAATTTTAATTGGGTAAATCTGTGCTTATTCAGAGAATTATTAACCTTCTTATTTCCAGAGGCTGAAACTTCTCAGAGAGGTTGCTCAGAATTTTATCAAATGTAAACGCTAATTGGTAGTCGAGTCAAGCAGTGAAGTAGCAGTTTAGATTAAATCACTTTATTTATTAATAAGTCATAAATAAGTTTACATTGACACTGCGATGAAATTACTGTGAAAATCCCATAGTTGACGCCTGTTTGGGTACACTCGGAGAATTTAGCATGGCCAATGCACTTAACTGTGGGAGGAAACCGGAGCACTCAGAGGAAACCCTTGCAGACATGGGAACAACATGCAAGCTCCACACAGACAGTGACTCAAGCCAGGAATCAAACCCGGGTCCCTGGTGCTGTAGGGCAGCAGTGCTAACCACTATGTCACCATGCTGCCCACTTTAGCTTGTTCGCTTTCAGTGATTCACTCTGACTACTACTATAGGTACTTAGTAGCCACAATACAATCCCATGGAACCAAAAATTGAAGACTTTTTCTGCAACTTGATGTGAAACTTTGAAATGACTATCACATAACTGGCAGGATGCTCTACCTTTGGATCCTGCATTGTTAAGTATTGTGGGGAATTTGAAAAGGCAACCAATTTATGTTTAAAAATTTAGACTCTATTCAAAAAACTCACAAAAGGCAAAGTCTTCATTCAAAAGGCATAACAAAATTTATTTGAAATGTGAAGTCAAACAAGGCCATCAAAACATAAACATACAACCTTTCCAGAGACCTTCAAAGGGTTAAACAGCTCAGGTTCAGAATTGTAAAATCTCTTCAAGAGATCTGGGCTTTTAGCCAAATTACAAATCAGCTATAGGATTCTATTATCTATAATTCCACATTCCATTAGTTTTAGGATCGACTTCATTTAATAATTATACATCAATACACAGTTTGTCAGATGCTCTGACCACTCAATTTGCCATCCGGCACAATACTTTTTATTGGGACATTTAATACAGACATGACCCTCTATCTTGGCAAAACTAACTTCCTGGTTGCTAGGCACTCTCAGATGCTCTTCTCAGAGACCAAAATGAACTTTCCCGTTGGCACGTTGCCAGATGCATAGACATGTGAACCTTGGGCCCTAGGTACGTATCCATTCTGTGACTAGACAGTGAATGCCACTATTTATAGTTGTAACATTTGTTTCACGTGTAACATTTCTAATACCTTTCTCTGCTACTTAACCCTTTTGGCTAAGATGAAGTATAGTATCAATATGCTGTACTTAGTTGAATCATTAGGCTACAGTTTAGCTTCATTTGAAGCAATATTTAAAAGTAGTATCTTGGCCTTTTGGCTAAGATGCAAATGAAATCAAGTCTTGGAGGAGGAGCTATGCCTAATCCAATCAGCTTGGATCATGTAGATCAAGCCTAAGACAGAAGGTGAGAGCCCTGTCTTGGCTTGAATCAGGAGTGTGTCAACTTGTTGAGATTTTGAATTGGACTTGATTTGATTTTTTTGTTTTTATTCCAATTCAAAGGGACATCCACTCTATGGTTCTAACCTTTTGACCTAAACCATTTTACATTGTGGCATCTTGTTCTTGGCAATATATTCAATACTTTGAGGTATATTACTTTAAAATCATATTCATTATTGTTTTAGTACTGTTACTGCATTCACATACAAGCAAACTGTCCATGTGAGCTTGTTATAAAGAATCCTTTAACCCCTTCCTGTTATCCTGTCTCCTCAAAGATGACATCTGTCTGTGGATCTCACTCGCTGATTTGAAATTCTCTTCTGCACTGAGCTCTTTATCTCAAACTCAGCGTTGTCATCTTGCTCAGCTTGCCTGCTGCAGGGCAAAAAGGATTCATTTAAACTATTAATGTACCATACAAAGCTACATTTTATAATTTATTTTGTTCCTCTTAACAGACTAAAATCATGTTGTATAAATGTACTTTGCTAAATTGAACATGTATTTGTTTGTGATTGTCACCCGGCTGCTTGCAGCTGATCCTATCCATGTTGTGATGTTCCAGCAGTGGATCACTGGACAATATCAGGAACGTTTCCCAAATTGAGGCAATTGTACTATTCCTCTGGAGGCCTGCTGGAATGTCTGTCTTAAGTCTCCAGAGTCACAGTGCACACATGTCCACCCTGCGATGTGATTCTGTTCCCACTTGTTTGGGCTCATGTTTGACTATTCAGCATTTTAGTGAGTGTGAAGCCATATCACTGTATAGTTCACTTCCTTCAGGAGAAAAAGGACATAATTTTAAATATGAGGAGGGTGTAACTAGGATGATGTCTTCCTGAATTCAGTTTTGGAAATTAATTTAATTTGGCAGATATTTTGCTCCTCACCGTGACATAATCTTTTTATATGTGTCTTTGAATTTACAGATTAAGAAGGCATACAGACAGAAGGCTTTGAAATGTCATCCAGACAAGAACCCAGACAATCCCAAAGCAGGTGGGTTAATGGGGGAATCTTTCTCCCTTAGTGATGCCCATTTACTACTCTTTTGGTTTGATTTCTGAAGCTCTACCGAATAAGGCAGTGAGGCTGGCACACCAGCATTAATCAGCCTTGAAAATTTTCAGAGCTTCAGAGATTGACACTAAGTACATGGATAATGTTAAGGAAATGGTATCAAAAAGATTTTCTCGACATGGCTCACTCTATAAGCTGAGATTTAATTAAATTTGCAGTGGTATAGGATGCATGAAAAACACAGGTAGTGAGAGACGGGTGCAGGGCATGGCGGGTTGTTTCATATGCTGAGGATCACTTCAGCTTTCATTACAATCTCTTGTTAAGGTTGAAGTGAAAGCTTTGAGTTTGTGGTAACAATAAGTTTGAGAATGGAGTTAAAAAGAGACTTGAGCATGCAATCCAGATGATCTTGATTTTTTTAGCGTTACTAAGATTTGTAGTGAATATATGTCAGCAATAAATTTCAACTTTGCAAGGACCACTGAATGAGGCTGTATTTAAAATAGAACATAGAACATAGAACAATACAGCACAGAACAGGCCCTTCGGCCTTCGATGTTGTGCCGACCAAAATAAAAAGCAATGCCCCTCCAAACTAAACCATCCCCTTCTCTTCCATATACTTATCAATTAACCTCTTAAACGCCACCAAACATGGCGCATCTACAACAGCTGCAGGCAGGGCATTCCACTCCCTAATCACTCTTTGAGTAAAGAACCTACCTCTGATATCCGTCCTATAACTCATACCCCTTAATTTAAAGCTGTGTCCCCTCGTGCTAGCTTTCGCCATCCTAGGAAAAAGGCTATCACTGTCCACCCTATCTAAACCTCTAATCATCTTATATGCTTCAATAAGATCCCCTCTTAGCCGCCTCCTTTCTAACGAAAACAACCTCAAATCCTTCAACCTCTCTTCTGTTCCTCTGTACCCTCTCCAATGCCTCCACATCTTTCTTATAATGTGGCGACCAGAACTGCACACAATACTCCAAGTGCGGCCGCACTAGAGTTTTGTACAGTTGCAACATGATGCTGCGGCTCCTAAATTCAATCCCCCTACAATAAAAGCTAAGACTCCATATGCCTTCTTAACAACTTTATCCACTTGACTGCCTACTTTCAGGGATCTATTGACACATACACCAAGATCCTTCTGTTCCTCAACCCTATTAAGAGCCCTACCATTAGCCCTATACTCTACACATTTATTGTTCCTGCCAAAGTGCATTACCTCACACTTTTCCACATTAAACTCCATTTGCCACCTCTCGGCCCAGCTCTGCAACTTGGCCAAGTCACTCTGTAAACTAAAACACCCCTCTTCACTATCTACCACACCACCAACTTTAGTATCATCTGCAAATTTACTGATCCATCCCTCAATACCCTCCTCCAGCTCATTTATAAAAATTACAAACAGCAGGGGCCCCAAAACAGACCCCTGAGGCACACCACTCGTCACCGAACTCCACGATGAAAATCTCCCCTCAACCACCCCCCTCTGTCTTCTATCTGCCAGCCAATTTCTAATCCAATTAGCTAAATCACCCTCTATTCCACACATCTGCATTTTCTGTAGAAGTCTTCCATGGGACACCTTATCAAACGCCTTACTAAAGTCCATATATACTACATCAACCGCCTTACCCCCATCCACCTCTCGGGTCACTTTCTCAAAAAACTCAATGAGGTTAGTAAGGCATGACCTACCCTTCACGAAACCATGCTGACTATCCCCAATCAATTCATTTCTCTCTACATAACTATAAATCCTATCCCTAATAATTCTCTCCAATACCTTGCCCACAACAGAAGAACACAAAATAGCATGTGCAACTTAGGGCATCTTACCTTTAAAAGGGCATAGGTGCATTGTTGAGGATTAAGACAAGAGCACAACGTTGGTAATGGATTTTAGAGTTGGGAGGAGTGATGCACAGTGCTAAATTTTTGTTTTATTTGGAGGAAAGATGATTGAGATTCCATCCAGTAATTAACGTGCAGAGAGCACAGATTATGTAGAGACAGGGAAATTATTCGACTTAAACTGAAGGCAGAATAAGAGGAACAAGGTTCAAAATCAGCAAGCTTCAAATGATATTGGTATTTTCCCTCCACTGACCACCACAGAGAAATGGTAACATGAGACAGACCATGTCACCATGCTATCTCAACAAACTGCTTCAAAAATAATTAAGTATCAAGTTTGAAATGGAATAGAAGCTTACAGATTAATTGTGGGCTTTGGGTGGTTAATCAGTATTAATTTTTAGTTACGATGGAGGTTAGCACACTGTTCATTGTGTTATAAAGATAAGAGGCTAGGTTAAAAACTCTGAAATTTAGTTTTGATTATCTTTGATATTGAAATCCAGGACCGCCTTGGTCCTGAGGTTGTTGGTTTTGAGACACTGCATGTATAGGAAGAATGCCAAATTGCAAAAATGCCTAAAGTAGGACAAATATCACTGTAACTTCCTCCATCCCCCAGACCCTTTATAATATCTCTTGCACATCCTCCATACTTTCATCCTGCAGGAAAGGCAGTCTATCATCTTTATCTGGTTTGGCCTACATCTGACTCGACCCAGGCAATATGTTTGAGTTGAAACTACCTTCTGAAATGGCTGAGCAAGCTGTTCAGTTGTATCAAATTGTTACAGAAAAGTCAAAAATGGATAAAACTAGGTGGACTTCCCAACATTGACCTCAGCACCAGAATTGACAACAGCACATTCTGCCTGGTTGGCCATGCAAAATGCCCTTTGCTAATAGCTGTTGGCCTGTGTCAAAATCAGGAGAGCTATCCCACATACTAGTCAGACAGTCTGATATAGTCATATTCATCAAATTGTACTTACAGCCAATTTCCCGAACACCTCCATCACCATTCTTGGGTCTTTCCTACCTCACTGTCAGGACAGACACACTAGAGGTGGTGGCACAGTGGTATACAGTTAGGAGGATATTGCCTTTGGACTCTGGACCCCATGAAGTCTCATAGCTCGTGGTGAAATAAGGGCAAGGAAATTGCCAGCTATTGACCACCTACCAGTTCCTCAGTTTATGAATCCATGTTTCTCCACATTGAAAAACAATTGTAAGGAGCACTAAGGGTGAGGAAGGGCACAGAATTTACTCTGGCATGATGGCACACTGGTAAAGTGGTTAGCACTGCCTGACATGGTGGCACGATGCTACAGTGGTTAGCATTGCAACCTCAAGCACCAGGGACCTAGTTTGATTCTCAGTTTCGGCCATAGTCTGTGCAAAATCAGCATGTTCTCCCCGTGTCTGAGTGCTCTGGTTTCCTTCCATAGTCCAAAAAATGCACTCATTAGATGCATTGGCCATGTTAAATTCTCCCTTAATGTACCCGAACAGGTGTCAGAGTGTGGTGACTGGGGGATTTCCACAGTAACTTTCATTGCAGTGTTAATGTAAGTCTACTTGTGATAGAAATAAATAAATGAACTAAAAAAACTATTTAAAAAAAAAAACTACTGACTAAACTGGCCAAATCCTAAAGGACATACTTCCCACACCTGGCCTCCAGTAGATGATGAGGAAGTCAATAAGGGGAAAAACATGGTAAATTTTGCCCTCATTAATCAATTTGTTGCAGATGCGTCTATCCATGACAATAGTGATAGAAATGATCAGTGTACTGACCTTGTAGAGATAAAGTTCTGCCTTCACACTGAGGATATTATCAACCATTTTTGTGGGACTTCTGTGATACCAAATATAATACATTCAGACTGTCCATGAGATACACTGGGGCCCATCATCAGCAGTAGAATTTAATTCAACCACAATTGATAATCTCTTGGTCCAGCACATCCCTCACTATACTATTGCTACCAACCAGGGGATCAACCCCGGTACATTGAGGGGAGCAGAAGAACATGCCAGGAGCAGCACCAGATTTATCTAAAAATGAGTTGCCCATCTGGAGAAACAACAACAACTCTGGACTACTTGCATGCCAAACAAGGAAGCAGCATGCATTGAAGAGAGCTAAAAAAATGCCGCATCTAGACATAAATGGTAATAGGCAATTAAATAACTATGAAGAAGAGGAGACTCCACAAATATCCCAATACTCAATAAAAGGGCAGCCCATCAGTGCGAAAGAAACAGCTGAAACATTTGCAACCATATTCAAACAACAAGTGTTAAATGGATGATCCATATTAGTCTCCTCCTGAGAGTGCCAGCATCACAGATGCCAGTCTCTAGCCAATTCGATTGAATCCATGTGGTATCAAGAAATGGCTGAAGGCACTGTCAAAATCCTGGAAGGAGTGCTGAAGACCTGTGCTCCAGAACTAGCTGTGCTATTAGCCAAATTGTTCTAGTGCACTGATATTTGCCTGATCGTGTGTAAAATTACCCAGAAATGTCCTACAAAAAGCAAGATAAATCCTATCCAGCCTATTACCATTGCCATTACCTATTGTATAACAGTTTGGACTTGCTCTTCTTACATTCACTTTTTTTTTGTATTTGTAGTGGAATTATTCCATCAGTTATCCCAAGCTCTGGAAGTTCTTACAGATGCAGCAGCAAAGGTAACGTCCTTATGTTTGTATTCCTGATGTTATTGTTAGAACCACAGAATCTCAAAACTGCAGAAGGAGGCTGTTCAGACCATTGAGTATGCACTAATTCTCTGAAACAGCATCTTGCCCAGGCCCACTCCACCTATCCTATTCCCATACCCTGTGCATTTGCCACAGTGAACATATCTAACCTAAACATCTTTGGACATTAAGGGGCAATTTAGCCTAGTAACCCACCTAACCTGCACATCTTTGTACTGTGGAAGGAAAGCGGAGCACCTGAAGGAAGCCCATGCAGAAACAGAAAGAGTGTGCAAACACCACACAGTCACCCAAGAACAAAATTGAATCTGGGTCTCTGGCACTGTGACGCAGCAGTGCTAATCACAGTGCCACCATGTCATTGGACTATATTTGTGGCCTCTCAACTTTCAGCAATAATAACATTGCTTCCACAGTTATTCAATTAATTCTGAAAGAAGCAATTTATCAGAGACTACCACCTTTCCCCAAATATGACTAGGTAATTTTCCTACAACTGTGATAAGTTGTTGTGGACAATTGAATCATCCTTTTGGTTGAATGTAAGAATTTATAGTTCAGAAGAGCTTGCTTAGCTCAGGCATCCTGAAGCATTCCTAAGCTAAATACAACATGGGTAGACATTCTGCAAAGCACCTTCTATGTTGTTTCGTGAAGAAATAGCACTGTGTAGATGCGAAGTAGAGCATTCTAACCTATCCCACCAAGCATTGCAAAATATGGTAAGGCTTTTTAGATAGGGAAAAGCCTATCTCAAGAAACTTTCCCAGATCAGGGCAACATTGCTTAGATGCAGGGTAAACCAGCTTGTACACTGATTCAGGGGACAACGTAGTTTCTATGTGACAAGTATCCATTTGGCACATTGACCAATATATAGGAGCAGAATTAAGCCAGTTGGCCCATCGGATGTGTTCCACCATTCAATCATGACTGATATGATTCTCATTCCCATTCCCCTATCTTCTCCCTGTAATCCTGATCCCTTTATTGATCCAGAACCTATCTATCTCTGTCTTAAAGACACCCAATGAATGTCTCTGTGTGGCAGTGAGTTCCACAGATTCACTATCCCCTGGCTGAAGAAATTCCTTCTCATCTCAATCTTAAAGGAGTGTCCCTTCACTTGGAGGTTGTGCCCTCGAGTTCTAGTCTCTCCCACTAGTGGAAACATCCTCCCCATATTCACTCTATCTAGGCCTCTCAGTATTCTATAAGTTTCAATTTGATTCCCCCTCACCCTTCTAAACTTCATAGATCCAGACTCCTCAATCATTCCTTACATGACAAATCCTTCATTCCTGGGATCATTCTTGTGAATCTCTTTTGGATCCTTCCTTAAGTATGGTGCTGAAGACTGCTCAGGGTATTCCAAATGGAGTCTGACCAGAGCCTTATACAGCCTGAGCAGTACATCTCTGCTCTTGTATTGCAGCCCTCTAGAAGTGAATGCTAACATTGAATTTGTCTTCCTTACTGCCACCTGAACCTGTGTGTTAACCTTAAGAGAGTCCTGAACTAGGACTGCTAAGTCCCTTCGTGTTTCAGATTTCTGAAGTCTTTCCTACTAAGAAAATAATTTATGCTTCTATTTTTCCTATCAAAATGCGTAATCTCACAGTTTCCCATGTTGTATTCCATCTGTTACTTCTTTGCCTGCTCTCCTAACATGTCCAAGTCATTTGCAGCATCCTCACATCTTCAATACCACCTGTCCCTCTACATATCTTTATATACCATCCAATGACCTTGGAGTGAGATTTCCAATTTAGACCTTTTTTTCACATTCTTGTTAAATGTATATTGAAGTAGGTAGTTTTCAACTTTGTCTACTGTAGATGGGGAGTTTGTTCTGAATTATTTTTCATGCAATATTTTTTAAACATGTTTCAGCTTTCAACATTCCATATATGCAGAATGTACACAAGTTATACAGGATGTAACTAATAGACTTGATGAAGGGGAGACTCTGAATGTGGTTTATTTGGACTTCCAGCAGGCTTTTGACAAAGTCCCACATAAAAGATTAGTGAGTAAAATTAAAGCATATGGGATTAGGATTTGTATATTGAGATGCATACAAAACTGGTTGGCAAACAGGAAACAAAGTGTAAGAATAACAGATCTTTTTTGAAATGGCAGGCAATGACTAGTGTGATACTGCAGGGATCAGTACTGGGACCCCAGCTATTCATTATATATACTAATGATTTAGATTTTGGAACTAATTGAAATATCTCCAAATTTGCAGATGACGCAAAGTTGGGTGACAGGGCAATCTGTGAGGAGGATGCATACATCCTTTAATGTGATTTGGATGAGTACAGTAAGTGGGCAAATGATTGGCAAATATAGTATAACAGGGTAAACGTGAGGTTATCTACTTTTGGTGTCAAAAGCGGGAAGGCAGATTATTATCTGAATGACCATAAATTAGGAGAGGGGAATGTGCAACAAGACTGAGTGTCCTTGTACACCAGTCACTAAAGGTGTACTACAAATACAGCAGGCAGTAAAAAAATGCAAATGTTATGTTGACCTTCAAAGCGAGAGGATTTAAGCACAAGAGCAGGGATGTCTTTATGCAACTATATAGGGCCTTGGTGAGGCAATACCTGGAATACTGTGTGCAGTTTTGGTCTCCATATCGAGGAAGGATGCTCTTGCATTAGAGTGAGTGCAGAGAAGGTTTAGCAGACTGATTCGTGGGACGACAGGACTGTGTGTGAGGAGGGATTGTGTTGGATTACAATTGTAATTGCTGGAGTTCAGAAGAATGAGGGGGGATTTAAAGAAGCCATTAAAATTGTAACAGGACTCGACAGGGTAGATGCAAAAAGGATGTTCCCAATGGTTGAGATGTCCAGAACAAGGGATCACAGTCTGAGGAGTCAGGATAGATCATTTAGAATGGAGATGAGGAGAGATTTCTTCACTCAGAGAGTGATCTGCCTGTGGAATTCGCTACCACAGGAAGTAGTTGGGGCCAAAACTTTGAATGTTTTT
Organism: Sphyrna mokarran; assembly: GCA_024679065.1. Lineage (NCBI taxonomy): Eukaryota > Metazoa > Chordata > Chondrichthyes > Carcharhiniformes > Carcharhinidae > Sphyrna > Sphyrna mokarran. The sequence continues at coordinate 62,072,693 of JAGIQG010000015.1, forward strand.
AAGAAGCAGTTAGACATAATATTTGAGGCAAAGGCGATCAAAAGATATGGGGGAAAGGCAGGATCTGGCTATTGAGTTGGATGATATGCCAAAATCATAATGAAAGGCGGAGCAGGTTTGAAGGGCCAAATGGCCTCCTTCTGCTCCTATTTTCTCTTTCTATGTACCACAATTCAGGAATAAGATGGAATATAATTTACACCAGACGTTGGTTACAAGGATGATATTTACAAGTGTTTGCCAGTTCTTTGCTGGTGGAGAAGGAACACACTTGAAAATGTTTTCATAAGATAATTTGTTGCAAATTGGCATCAATATAAAGCCTACATTAACTTCCCCTTAACGGCTGCTCTCATTGTATTTCCATTGATGTTTCTTGCCAGAACAGAAAATATATCTTCACACAGAATGTCCAGTTTTCACTTAGTGTGGGATTGTGCGTCAGCTTTTGATTTAAAGGAAAGGAATTTTTTGTCATGAGATTCAGATGTGGAATTATAATAAATGTATGGAACTCCTTGCTTCAATGTCGAATTGAGAATTATGTATTTTCATTCCTCTGTAGAGCACCACAAAGGAGTTGGGGGGGGCTATAGTTGATCCTTTATTTTCAGGCTGCAGAGGGGAATATTCAGCTAGGCTTCTCAATCCTGAACAATGTCTCATGATCTCTTCTGAAAACCGCATGTGAATGAAGTCAAAATTGTGCTTTGCACCATTTTGAAAGTTTGCGGGTGAACAGTATATCTATGCTCACATATGATGTGATAAATTGAGATGCTGGTTGTCATTAGGTATCTGTGTAGGAAAAGCATTGTTGATAGTTTAACCCAACTGAGCAGTGTTTCACTTGTCCCACTAACTGTGAAATCTATTCCATTGTTCCAGATTATATCATCAATCTCACTTTCCCATTCTGAAACTGGTTGCTCGAATTTAAAACTAAACCACTTTTTTCTGGCATTGAGCACGAACATGTGATATAATCTGAACGTCACTGTAGGGTATGTTGCACACATGTTTTGATCCTAAAGGACTGCTTTTACCAGCTGTAAATAATTGCTGACATGCTGTCCATTGTACAAGTCTAACATCACAATAGAAACAAGGGATTGCTACTTAATCATCAGTCTCCCAGCCACCTTTTTCTTTCCTATTAATCAAGAGATTGAGCACAGAACCCGCCCCTACTTCTTCCCCACCCTAGCACCAACTTTTCCACAGTGCAGTTTGCGATCACTATCTTTGTTTTACATTGTTGCCAGTCTGCCTACCTTTTGGTCTTCATCCCAAGCAATAGATATTTTCAAACGTTTCATGACCAGTCAGCCCCAAGTGCAACTCTGCATAGAATACAAAAATATCGGTCTTAGTTTCTCAACTTACGACACAAAGATATGCATGTTGACATTCTACTATGCTCCTAGTACTGCGTGGGAACAGCACTAAAGCCCAGACCTAACGTTATGAGAATGTCTTGTTTTTCTAATATTGTGCACCTTGCACTATATATTGGCAGATTGAGGCCCATGTTTGGCGTTACTGCCACAGGCTCTTGGGGACCATGAAAATGTAGATCTAAGATGTTAGAGGCATTGAATTATATCTTAGAGTGCTAGCAGCAGAGAATACTTCAGAGGTGATGTGAGTGGTAAGTTATCACCTTAATTTACATCTGTGATAAACATGTTAACTTTCTCAATTTTCTCCCTTTTTTAGGCAGCCTATGATAAAATCAGAAAAGCCAAAAGGCAGGCAGCGGAGAGAAACCAGAAACTTGACAGCAAGAGAAAGAAAGTAAAGCTAGGTATGTGAAATAATAAATAGCATTACAAGCGATTGAGGTGGCAAATGAACCTCTAGGGAGTGCAGCTTTTCACAACATTGGAGAGTTCAGGGAGAACACCTGACCAGAAAGTAACATAAAAGTATGATACTCAAAGGATTTTAACCTAGTTCAAAGCTTTTCTGTGGTTGACCATAAAGACTTTGACAGTGCAGAGCAGAAAGAACATTCATTTGCATTGTCTTAGTAACTACCATTTCTGACATTAGAGGCAAAATGTATGGAACTGGTCCTTCAAAGCCCACATTGACAAAATCCACAATTACAATTACAAACATTCAACACTTCCTACAAATCAGTGAATAAGTGGCATGATGCACAGAAGTACGAAATATATTGTATTTAATACTGCAAGCAGAGAATAAAAAGTTCACAAAGAAATGCTTGAGTGTCAAAACTTGTAACATGTCTCCAAGGCCATTTTCAGTTCTATTCCTCTTTCACTTGTGCTACTTGGTAGATATGCTGCTCCATCTGCCATGACCTTCATTCACTCTGTCTGGATGTGAGGTGTTGGCTGATTGAGCCAAGGTTCAGTATTGTCTCCTCATCTGCTTCTCTCTCCAATAAAAGATTGCTTTTGGGGACTTAAGAGTTATACGTATATCTGTATAGTATTTTATAAAGTGTTGTTAAAAAGAAATGTTGCTGCTAAAGAGTTTTTTCTTTTCCCCTTTGTGACTGTAAAAATCATGGGAAATTGAAGAACCATTTCCCATTAACCCTTTGATAAGATATTTTGCTGTCCTCGTGAGAAGTGGAGATATAGAGGTTGGGCTTTGTGACCATCAACAAAATGTTAGTGAATGACAGTACCACATTTAAAGGACTCTCCCAGAAACCAGTTATTATCATAGGACAAGCACAAAACATGTTGCAGCCCCACTAAATGTTAATCTATGCTAATGAGATGTAGATTTGAACAAAGAACAAAGAAGAAGAACAGGGTTACACAATTCACTCATAGACTGACTTTGGTTTTCATCCATACTACTATTAGGAAATGCCAGATTCTGCCGCAAAAGGTGGAAAGGTTCATCATTGTATGTCTAAGCTTAATCACAGGTGAAACTGTTGTTCAATTTCAGACTTGGAGGCCCGTGAGAGAGAAGCCCAGCTCAACGAAGAAGAGGAAATTAAGATTGCAAAGAATTTAGATGAAGTGGTGAGTACAAGATCAGGTCAGAATCCTGCAACATATTAAGTTCATACCACTTGCCTCCTGCTAAAAATCAATTTGACATGCAAAAATAGCTACTTTGTGCTACATAAAGGTTAACATTGTTGATGAAATTGTGTGACAATGTAAGTGTGCTCAGAAGAATGGCAAAAGTAGACAAAATTTGGTTCACCTATTGCTGACCCATTGGATTGAAATTAGTATTTCTTCTGCTAACCTACACATCACTCTTCCAACTTGTTGTCAGTAAAAGGAATACAATCTATTTTTAGAGCTCAAGGGAAGTCATTACTCCTACAAATGAGACATCTAGCGATTTGTTTTCAAAAATACTTCATACATTATAAAAGTTCTGAAGAAGAATCATATTTGACTCAATGTTACTTGTCTCTCATCACACAGATGCTGTCAGACCTGCTGAGAGTTTTCAGCATTTTCTGTTTTTATTTCAAATCTTCAGCATTCACTCCATTTTGCTTTTATTTTAACAATAAAAGCATTTTAATGGTGTATTTTCTTTTGAATCAACGTTTATTCTGCAACATTGATGCATCAAGTAAATGCACAACTGCTGCAGTTTCATCCATGTGAGCTTTGACAGAGGAGTAAGATAGAGTAATGGGGAGAATTAAGACTGGACATGGAGAGTGAGATAGGACAGTCGTGGCCTGACTTGGGATTGTGCAGTAGAGTGAGGAAGTCTGTCTGCAGAAAGGAGGTAGATGATGAATGGTATCCGAGTGGGGATTGTGATGTAGGATGATGACAGGATAAGTGCGTGACAACTTAGTGATGGTGATAATGAGGTTTGGATAAGGGTGATGAAGTTGCATTGGTGTGGAACAATGTTGGAATACTCTAAAGTGTAATGCGGAGCAATGTTGGTAACTTGGTTGTGACAGTTGGCTTTAGAGTCCTAATAAAGTCAGATCAGAGTGTGACAGAATGAGAGTGAGTCATTTAGAATCAGTTTTTTGTTAGCTTATCTTTACATACGCATAGTTTTTTTTTAGGGCAATAGTGGGGGAAGTAGTACAAGGATTCTCAGGCTGATTATCAACTCTCCTTTCATGGCCAACAAGTCCTGGCGTTGGACTTGAACCCAGGCCTTCTGGTCCAGAGGTAGAGACATCACCACTGTGAGATAGGACCATAACAAGATTTGTGTAGTCATCTCAGATGAGGGTGGAGCATCTGGTGCAGAAATAATCACGGAGGGCCTTTGTTCAGAATACAGTATGGAATTGCAATTTCAATGGAAGAATAATTTTGAAGGTTAGCATGTGAAATATGTCTTTAATGTTACAGAGTTTTACTTGTGAAGATATTTTTATGCTGGAATGTCTTGAATTTTTTGCTTAATTATATATCACTTAGAAGAAGTTGAGACAAGGTTTGGGGCATTACAATTGCTTGCTATACCCCAGGAGTGTAAAGTTATATTGAATTTCATTCTAATAGCTGCCAAATGAGCTCCACCGGAAAGTGCATACAAATGAACAAAATATAAAGGCAGGATCAGATTAGGTTATATTATTCAACACCTCCACAGTTGTATAACCTGCCAACACCTTTTCTCCTATTTTGTGAATTAAGAATGGTAACTTGGATATGGCACTAGGAGAGAGTTGATCCCATGATCCCATGGAACTACGTGTCAGCTATTGCCAGCTTTAAGTGATGAAGGGAGAAGATCGTACAGTAAAGAGATTCATAGAATTGGGTTTTACTCTTCAAATTTTGTGATAATTTTGAGATATTTCCTTAACTTGTGAAGTGAAGAGAGTTTGCATTCCTTTGCATCTGGAGCTCATTAATAGAGATACAGCGATTAAAATTAATCATGATGCTATTTGTAACTTTCTTGTTTCATAAACAATACTTATACTCTTTGATTTGTAGAGATTTAGATACTTTTTACCTGGTTATCACATCCATGCAATATTTGGTTTGTGGCATCCAGTATTGAAAGACATTTAACGAAATACACTCCAAAAGTGCAACCTTTTTACTAAGACATTAAAATGTTGTCCTGTTTCCCCAGATTTTGACTCAAATCTAGTTAGAACTCTGAATGCTAGACTCTTTACTGGTACTGATAAGAGTATGAAACAAAATTGGTTCAGAAATTCCTTGGTTACTGTTACGAACCATGCTGATATTAAATGTGAGGGTATCCCAAACCCTAAAAGTGTAACTTGGAACACCAGTTCATACAAGTGTATGTGTTTTCTTTTTGGTATTAAATGAGGAACAATGTACAACCCAGTGAGGAAGAAGTCCATTTCTATGAACAAGTAATAAAGAATATTTACTAACTTAAAAGTAAAAGAAAAACAAAAACACATGACAAAAAGGACTGAAGAATTCTGCGATATTTAAGGATACTGATCACTATACACAATTTTATATGAAACTATCTTTTGGTCCCCAAAATTACCTACATTCACCTGAACTCTGGGACACTCCTTATCCTAAATAACACCTGATAGTGGATAACTGAGCTAAATCTAGCAAATAATTACTGCAACCAAAGTAAGGTCACCATGTCTGGGAATTAGTTCTCTGGTTCAGTAAAGACAGAAAATTATATCTTGAATGGTATTTTCTCTCTGCAACTCACTGCAGCTGTGATGTTGACTTGGATTTCAACCTTGTCTTTCCATTTTTTTGTAGTTATGGTTTTACAAATATATAATTTCATTCCCTTTGATTTTATTTCCCTGTGAAGTCAACTTTTGGCAGATACATGTCAATTTCCTTATCTCTCCATTTTGAAGTTATCAATTCTATAGCCCATTAGTCACATATTTAAAATACTTATTTCGCACTGATGGACTAATTCACATCTCATCATTTCTCAAGCCATCTGCCTCAAATTAACACACTATTTTGACTTTTTAATAAATTTTCCCGATTTTTAATATTACTTAAAAGCAGAAATAGATTCTGTTGATGTACCCTGCAAATTTTCAGTTTTCATAGAGACGGTTATATGTACAGGTACAGTGCCTCTTCATTGCCCTTGTCATGTTCTACTGCGGGTTAAAGCAGCATGAAACAGACAGGCGACGCTTTGCCTGCTGTGTGTTGAAGTTGCTTTAGTAACCTTGTACATAGAGAATGAAACTCATGATTCATGAACTCACCAATTGGAGTGTCGCCATCCCAACACTTGGCTCCCAAATGAAGCTTGGCCATTTGGTTGAACTGCTAGTGATTGTCCTGTTTCTGAATCTTTGCCAGGCTAGAAGGAGGTAGGGGGGGAGGGGGGGGGCGGGGCGGTGTGGGAGAAGCAGGGAGATACAACTTAAAAAGGAAGAGCATTCTATGCAGGCTAGTCTGTTTCTAATCAACAATACAACAGTTCCAAAGAACAGAACACTAGCTGGAAACAGCAGAGGAACACCACTAATAGCACAGATGTCTCAGTTTATAACATATGAGATTATAGGATTTGGTAGGATCTATTTCCTCATTTTAAGCAATGGCATAATATTTGGAAGGAAGGAGATGAGCACTGCTTCCATGCTGTGCACCTTGTTTTGTTCATTTTCATGCTGATTTTTTTTTCCTGGTAATTGGTTTCAAACTACTTAACCGATATCAAGTTTTTCAGAGGTGTTGTCCGCTGACTCATATCTTGTCACCAATGTAGGTTTAATGTAATTAATGTAATTCTCTGCATAGAAGTGGAACTAAAAAGAATATAACCATGGTGCAGAAATTAAAGGAATTGTATGAAATTAATATATTGCGGTGATTTCAAAGCAGTAAATCTTTGAATCTCAGGAATTTTATTTTCAAAATTTTAAATTCAGGTTCTTAGCTAGCCTATTTCTATATTACTTATAGATACATGACTGTCAGAGGTGTTGTCTTTTGCATGAAGTATTAGATTGAGACCCAGTATTGCTCTTTGAGTGGATGTAAAAACCCATGATACTGTCCCCAAAAGATCAAAGGAGTTTCCCTCATTGTCCTGGCTAATATTTATCCCTCAACCAAAATAACTGATCTGACCATTATCTTACTACTATTTGTCAGACCTTACTGTGTGCAGATTGGCTACCTGTGTTTCCTTGTGCTCACTTTTGCTCACTGTGTTTCTACCATTCAGTCTCACTTTCATGCTTTCGCTCTTTCTCCCTTTCTTTTCTTTTTTGTAACTGGCCCTCCTTGAAGGCAGCATGCTGACACAGTGGTTAGCATTGCTGACACAGTAGTTAGCACTGCTGCCTCAATGCCAGGAATGTGGAGATGCCAGCGTTGGACTGGGGTAAACACAATAAGAAGTCTCACAACACCAGGTTAAAGTCAACGGGTTTATTTGTAGCGAATGCCACTAGCTTTCGGAACTGGTTGTTCCTTCATCAGGTGGGTGGGAATTCTGATCACAAACAGGGCATATAAAGACTCAAACTCAATTTACATAAATGATTGGAGTGTGAATCTTTACAGCTAATCAAGTCTTAAAGGTACAGACAGCGTGAGTGGAGAGAGCATTAAGCACAGGTTAAAAAGATGTGTATTGTTTCCAGATAGGAAAGTTAGTGAATTTTGCAAGTCCAGGCAAGTTGTGGGAGTCACAGATAGTGTGGCATGAACCCAAGATCCTGGTTGAGGCCATCCTTGTGTGTGCAGAACTTGGTTATTAGTCTCCGCTCAGCGACTGTGCACTGTTGTGTGTCGTGAAGCCGCCTTGGAGAACGCTTACCCGAAGATCAGAGGCCGAATGCCAGTGACCGCTGAAATGTTCCCCATCAGGAAGTGAGCAGTCTTGTCTGGTGATTGTCGAGCGGTGTTCATTCATCTGTTGTCATAGTGTCTGCATGTCTCTTCGGATATCCTTTCCTGCAGTGTATCAGGTAGACAAAGTTGGCCGAGTTGCAAGAGTATGTACCGTGTACCTGGTGGATGGTATTCTCACGTGAGATGATAGCATCCATGTCGATGATCCAGCACGTCTTGCAGAGGTTGCTGTGGCAGGGTTGTGTGATGTCGTGGTCACTGTTCTCCTGAAGGCTGGGTAATTTGCTGCAGGCAGTGGTCTGTTTGAGGTTGTGTGGTTGTTTGAAGGCAAGAATTGGGGGTGTGGGGATGGACTTGGCATAATATTTGTCTTCATCAATGACATGTTGAAGGCTCTGGAGAAGATGCTCCACTTCTCCAGCTTCCACCTTAAACACGTTAAAGAAACCCCATGATGCTCCATTTCTTCAGCTTCCACGCTAAACACGTTAAAGAAACCATCCCCTATAGACAAGTACTCTGCATACACAAGATCTGCTCAGATGAGGAGGAGTAGACACCTCCAGATGCTGAAAGATGTTCTCATAAGAACAAAATATGATGCTTGACTCAACGATTGACAGTACCAACGCACCACACCGACCTCCTCAGTAGACAAACATGGTGGACAGAGTACTCTTCATTGTCCAGTACTTCCCCGGAGCAGAGAGGCTACATGGTACGTTGGGGAGATCATGCAGATGCTACCACAACAGATGAATGGACACTGCTCAACAATCATCAGACAAGACTGTTCTCTTCATGTTGGGGAACACTTCAGCTGTCACAGGCATTCGACCTCTGATTTTCAGGTAAGCGTTCTCCAAGGCGGCCTTCACGACACATGGCAGCGCAGAGCCACTGATAGCCAACTTCTGCATACATGAGGACAGCCTCAACTGGGATCTTAGGTTCATGTCACAGTATCTGTAACCCCATAACTTGCCTGGACTTGCAAAATCTCACTAACTTTCCTGTCTGGAAACAATACACATCTTTTTAACCTGTGCTCAATGCTCTCTCCACTCACATTGTCTGTATCTTTAAGACTTGATTAGCTGTAAAGACTCTCATTCCAATCATTATTCATGTAAATTGAGTTTGTGTCTGTATATGCCCTTTTTGCGATCAGAACTCCCACCCACCTGACGAAGGAACAGCCAATTCTGAAAGCTAGTGGCATTTGCTATAAATAAACCTGTTGGACTTGAACCTGATGTTGTGAGATTTCTTATCTTGAAACCCAGGTTCAATTCTGGCCTCATAACTGTCGATGTGGAGTTTGTACGTTTTCCTCACGTGCGTGGGTTTTCTCCGGGTGCTCTGGTTTCCTCCCACTCTCCAAAGAGTCTGAAGATGTGTGGGTTGGGGTGATTGGCCATGATAAATTGCCCCTTAGTGGCAGGGAGATTAGCAAAGTAAATACGTGAGGTCATCGGGACCAAGCCTGGGTGAGACTGTTGTCGCTACAGGCTTATGGGCTGAATGGCTGTCTGCTTCACTGCAGGGATTCCTTGATTCTATACAATGGTGCTGAAGTTGACTCAGCACTGGACATGAGTGTTCTTCTAGAGACTGTATCACCACTGGGTGTGGGAATGCCTTCAAAAGTTGTAGAATATTCAAACACTGTTTTAAAATTGAGAAGAGTTTCAGTTCCTCTCATACATAAAGTTTTAGCTTGATCTTGAGACTATGCCAGTGAAGTACTTTTTGGTATTCTGGAGAGCTCTTATAAACAAAATTGAAGAGGAAGGAAGCTTCATGGTGAGTACTTTGAACATAGAATATTTACCACCAGCCCTGTTCCAAGTGGTCTGTTTTTAGAAAAATCTAGCAGAGGCAGGTTGTTTAAAAAATATTAAAACCAGAATTCTGCTGTTTTGAAACAAATCGCTTACACGTTATAGAAATAAGGAGCAAAGCTGCCAGACCTGCAACAAGAACAGACGAGAAATGCATAATCAGCACCATCATGAGCCTTGGATCTTCACTGTAGCTTCTTAAAGTTGGTCAGCAATTAAAAATGAGCATTGACTAAGAAAAATTTGGAGGCTGATGGAATTGTGTTCATTCCCATCTAATTCTATTTCTGTGATACATGCATTGGAGCTAATTATAGCCATCCTGAATGGGATCCCTCTGCTAACATACTGAGCTGTTCATGCGAGAAGTTGATGTTTTAGAACATAGAACATTACAGCGCAGAACAGGCCCTTCGGCCCTCGATGTTGCGCCAACCAATTAGGAAAAAGCAATGACCCTCTAACCTAAACCATTCCCTTTTCGTCCATAAACTTATCTACTAACCTCTTAAAAGCCACCAAACTTGGCGCATCTACAACTGCAGCAGGCAGGGCATTCCATACCCTTACCACCTTCTGGGTAAAGAACCTACCTCTGACATCCATCCTATAACTACCACCCCTTAATTTAAAGCTATGTCCCTCGTGCTAGCTTTCTCCATCCTAGGAAAAAGGCTATCACTGTCCACCCTATCTAAACCTCTAATCATCTTATATGTTTCAACAAGATCTCCTCTTAGCCGCCTTCTTTCTAACGAAAACAACCTCAAATCCCTCAGCCTCTCTTCATAAGACCTGCCTTCCATAACAGGCAACATCCTGGTAAACCTCCTCTGTACCCTCTCCAATGCCTCCACATCTTTCTTATAATGTGGGGAACAGAACTGCACACAATACTCCAAGTGCGGCCGCATTAGAGTTTTGTACAGTTGCAACATGACGTTGCAGCTCCGAAATTCAATCCCCCTACCAATAAAAGCTAAGACTCCATATGCCTTCTTAACAACCCTATCGACTTGATTGCCAACTTTCAGGGATCTATGCACATATACACCAAGATCCCTCTGTTCATCAACACTATTAAGAGCCCTACCATTAGCCCTATACTCTACACATTTATTATTCCTGCCATAGTGCATTACCTCACACGTTTCCACATTAAACTCCATTTGCCACCTCTCGGCCCAGCTCTGCAACTTGTCCAAGTCTCTCTGCAAACTATAACACCCCTCTTCACTATCTACCACTCCACCGACTTTGGTGTCATCCGCAAATTTACTAATCCAATACCCTCATCCAGATCATTTATATGATCATTTTTGATCATTTTTGTGTCATCTAAGCCCAGGATTGAGGGATAAGTAATTTAAATCTGTAATTCAAATGCACAATTCTCTTGCTCCTTAAGGCATTAAGAAGAAAGAGCATAATGAGTACTGATAATGTGTGTTTTCAACTCTTCTATTTTATACTGAATGAGATGGGGAAGAACTCCCGAAACGTTAATGTGAAAATACTCTACCTGTGAAGAACTCATTTCAAACAGGAATCTTGATTGGTGTCAATGATTGACACGGTTCCCTGCATGGCTAAAAGTGTAGAAATTCTTATGAAACACAAAAAGACTTATCATAAATGTCAGGTTCATTATTCAGTAGAGAACCAAGCTGATTACAAATATGCAGGGAACACTGAGTAAGGAAATAATGGGCAAAGTGCATTTATGAGAATTGATTCACAGGAACATAAAAGGCAACCCAAAAGCTTTATAAACATTAATATTTTAAGATAACCAAAAGGATGGGTGTAGCCAAGTAAGAACCAAAAACAACAACAACTGGAGGTAGCAGGCATACCAAACATGTACTTAGCATCTGTTGTCACTGGAAGAAAAGTGTGATGCCAATATCACACAATAAAGGAAAAAAATAGATAAGAATCAAATAAAATGAATAAGATGTACATGAAAGATTGATGACATTCAAAACAATAAAATTACCTGATCTGGAAAGGATGCATTGTAGGTTGATGAGGAAATTAAGGATGTAAATTGTGGAGGCTGAAATCTTCTTGGATATGGGAGTGGTACCAGAGGATTGCAAATGCTACACCAGTGTTCAAAAAAGGGAAGCTTTTGATACATTAATCCAGGACAAAATTAGTTGTCAGGCTCAAAGGAAAGTTGACATGGATTTGTTGAAGGCAAATTGTGTTTGACTAACTTAATTGAGTGCTTTACAGTAACAGTGTGGATCATAGAATCATTGAATAGTGCAGTCCAGCTGAAGTTATGAATATGGACTTTCAAAAGGTATTTAATAAAGTACCACTTAACCCATAGATTTGTTGGAAACATTGAATTAAATGCTCATTGGCTGCACAGATACAAAATTAGTTCAAGAATTGGAAGCAAAATAATAGTGATGAATGGTTGTCCCTCAAACTAGAGGAAAGTGGACAATGTGATGTCTCCCAGCTGTTAGGACCATTGTTTCTTTTAATACATATTATTGATTTGGACATGGTTATACAAGACCTAATTTCAAAGTTGCAAATTAGCACAGAATGTGGAAGCTTAGTGGACAGTGAGAAGAATATTATCATACTTCAGGAGGACATAGATTGTGAAATGATCAGACTCATAGCAGATGAAATAGAATGCAAAGAAGTGATTGTTTTTGAAAGCATAAGGAAGGGTAAATATAGTTTTAAAGTGGGCGCAAAAACTTAGATTCTGGAGACAAATGTACACAAATCTCTAAAGGTGACAGAACAAGTTAAGCAAGCTGTTGGAATCCTTGTTTTTATTAATAGCAAATTAAATACAGAAGTAAGAAAGGAAAGTCAAGGGCAGAAGAAGTGCACTTCACAATAGCACAGTGATTAGCATTGCTGCTTCACAGCTCCAGAGACCTGCATTTGATTCCCAGCTTGGGTCACTGTCTATGTGGAGTTTGCACATTGTTCTCGTGTCTGCATGTGTTTCCTCAAAGTGCTCTGTCCAAAGATGTGTGGATTAGGTTGTTTGGCTGTGCTAAAATTGCCCCTTAATGTTCTGAGATGTGTAGCTTAGAGTGATTAGTAGGTAAATATGTAGGGATAAAGGGGTAGGACCTGGGTAGGATTGTAATTAGTACAGACTCAATAAGCTGCAGGGTTTCTATGATTCTATGATGAGAAGTTTTGCTAAACCTCTTATAAAATACTAATTCGACCCCGGTTGAGGTATTGTAATTAATTCTGGGCAAAGAATTTTTAATAAAGAGACTAAGGAGTTGGTACGGAGGAAATTTGTTAGATTGGTAGAAGGATAAAATATTCCAATTATGTGGCAAGGCAAGAGAAACAAAAGGTCACCTATGCATGCAGAGCAGAATTATAGACGTATTTAAAATCATGTAAATTTTTAGACAGTAAATTAGGAAAACCAGTATCATCCTTTCCACTATGAGAAACAATTTCCTGTAATGGAAAGGATGGTAACTAAAGGAGACAAACACAAAATAAGTTGACAAAAGAACTAGAGGTAAGAAAATTTTTTATATGCTGGGAGTTTTGAGCTGGAATGCATTGTTGAAAGGAAAGTGGAAACAGCTTCATCAATTTTCAAAGGGAAATTCAATTACTATTTGAAGGAGAAAACATGTGGGATTTTGGGGCAAGAGCAGGACAGTATAATTGAATAACAGTATCCAAGAGCAGAATCTTTCTGTTGTTCTAAATAAATGATGATTCAGCCCCAACTTGTTTCAGTATGGGATTTTGTACTGGACAGACCACCTTTATGGACCTGAGAACAAGATTTCTGATTCACCACCAGACTAGCTGGGACTGGCTCAAAAAACCTTCTCATCTTCAGTCTTTGAATGGCAGCCCATTTTCCTGTAACGGACAGTTTTAATAACAATATGTACGGGATGTGTCCAGGTTTCAAGGGACAGGACCTATGTAATACAAGTTAATATATTACCTTGCATAATTGTCTCTTTCAAAGGTGTACCATCTCAGCTCAAAGAAGGAATCTAAATGTCTATAGTACGCTATTGGTCGGGATATTCCCAAACATATCACAGCCAATGAAGTGGCTTGGAAGTGCACATTTGTTCTGTGAGCAAATATTAGCAGCCAACTTACACACAGTAAGGTGTTCCATAAACAATAAAGGGGATAAACAGCAAAGTTGTTTTGAGTGGTACATCTTGACCAGGATGCTGAGTGAACCTCTGATTTGATTTGATTTTATTATTGCCACATGTATTAGTTTACGGTGAAAAGTATTGTTTCTTGAGTACTATACAGACAAAGCATACTGTACATGGAGAAGGAAAGGAGAGAGTGCAGAATGTAGCATTGCAATCAAAGCTATGGTGTAGTGAAAGATCAACTTAATGCAAGATAGGTCCATTCAAAAGTCTGATGGTAGCACAGAAGAAACTGTTCTTGAGTTGGTTGGTCCATGGTCTCAGACATCTGTTTCTTTTTCTCAACAGAAGAAGTTGGAAGAGGCTATGTCCATTCTATTCTACATAAAGTGAAAAGCCCACCTTCACAGGATTTCAGTTTAATGCCCCATACATAAGACAATAGCTGAATTCTCCAGGTAACAAGTCCACTTTCAGGACTGACCCACATTCTTCTGAGTCAGTGTAAGATGTGCTGACTAGCGTACCAATTGAGTCCACAGGAATTAAAACTAAAATCTGGACACTGAACAACCGGGAGAAAAATCATAGGGACATTAATAAAAGATCAGAGATAGGGAAAATACTGTTTGATAGTCAAAAATCATCCAGTTGGGTAACAAAGAATGTTTGTTTGGCAACAGACATGAGATGACAGTGTGTCATGAGGGTGGACTGTTGGGTAACCAAGTGTAAAAATATGGGCATGGACTGGTTAAAGATAGGGACTCATGATTAAATCTCCAAGAAAATATCCAACCAGATTTGGTAAACATGGTGTTACCATGAAGTAAAACAGAAGCATGGCTATTATCTTGTTTTAAGTATAATACATATACGTTATAATGCATACTCTGCATTATAATGATCTTGTATATGTTATATATAGCACCTGTTATATATAACATTTACAGGATCATTATAATGCAGAGTATGGCTTGTTCGTGGGACACCATGTCAAATAAAATTCTGTTCTAAACAAAAAGTGGCAGAGTTAATCAGAAGAAATAAATTTGAGAATGAAAGGAAGACAGTTAGAAATGTAAAAATGGACGGTAAGAGGTATTTAAAAAGGAAGAGATAGGTAACATGAGTGATGGTCCTCTAGAGAATCATAATGGGGAATTAGATAATGAAATGGCAGATGAAATGAACAAATATTTTCCTTCTCTCTTCATTATAGAAAATCTGAGAAACATTCCAGTGTTAGCTGTAAATTAGAAAGAGGAACTTGTTGAAATTACAATTACCTAGGGAAGCAGTAGTGAGCAAACTCATGGAGCTGTAGGCTGGCAACTATCCAAGTCTCGATGAACTTCATCCTAGGGCCTTAAAAGTGATGGCTAATGAGATAGTAGATGCGTCCATAATTTTATAAATTTTCCTAGATTCTAGAAAGGTCTCAGACTGGAAAGTAGCAAATATAATCCCTCTATTTAAGAAGGGAGGGGGGCAGAAAACCAGAAACTATGGCAGTTCGTTTTGTGGGCGATGTTATGTATTTGTAATAATTCCTGTAACCTCATTGTGAAGCTTTCCTGTAATAATGCAAATGAAAGTGATGTTACAAGACATCGAGCAGGAAACAGAGAGAAGCACCAGTCATGCAAAAAATCTCACACCACAAATAAGGATTCAACTAGTGCTTCCAAGTGCCATGCAGCCAACAGGGAAGATGTTCAAATTAAGGATGTTATAGCTGGCACTTGGAAAACCTGAAGGTAATCAGGAAGTGTCAGTATGGTTAACCAGAAAATGGCTGCAGAATTCTGAGGTGCAGAGCATGAATTGCTCAGTGTATGAGTTGCAAAATTAGTCTGCTGGTTCAGTAAGTAATTAAGGAGGTTAATGGAATGCTATACTTTTCTACTTATTTTGTTCAGTTCTTCTCCTAATAATGTTATTCTTCAATCTCTTGAATAATGTTTGCAGTTTTGGTGTCCTTATTTAAGAAAGATTGATACTGAATGAAGATTGTCTCATGAGGAAAGGTTGAACAAGACTGGGCATGTTTCTGCTGGAGTTTAGAAGAATGAGGGGTGACTTGATTGAAGTATATAAGATCCTGAATGGTCTTGACAAGGTGGACATGGAAAAGATGTTTTCTCTTGTGTTGAGTCCAGAATTAAGATGCACTGTTTTAAAATGAGGGGTCACCCTTTTAGAACAGAGATGAGACGAATTTGTTTCTGAGAGTTGTGTTACTTTGGAATTCTGTCTCGTAAAGTGGTGGAGGCTGGGTCACTGAATATTTTTAAGGTGGAAGAAGGTAAGTTCTTGTTAGGCTTGGGAATCAAAGGTTATTGCAGTGTAGAAAGGAATGTGGAATTTGAGACACAAACCTTTCAGTCACAATGTTGAATAGAGGAGCGACTTAAGGGGTGGAATTACTTACTTCTGCTCCTATTTTGTATGAAGTTAATTCCATTAAACCATTGATTTACTTTATTCTTAAATATTTCATCTATTTGGTTGTAGCAACTCTGGCAACAGCTTTGCTTAGCATTTCTGCACAGTCACTTCCTGAGTCCCCCAGAAATCCATATGCCTACTTTTCTTTTTCCTTGTTTATATGTTATCCCTTAATCACACAGTAAGAAGTCACATATATGTGCTAGTTACCTCCAGCCCCATCACTACATCACATCTCTAAGCCATTCACTCCCTCTGCATCGTCAGACTGCATCCAATCTTCATTGGTCACAAGTTTTTCCAGCTAATTGCAACCTTATGCCTACACTATGAACACTACACGTTCGCCATCAATTTCTTAGTCCGTCATGTTCATCATGTATCTCCGGATGTGCCATGCTGAATATCCTGTTGAACCCTGAGTTGAGTTTCTGACCCCATTATCTCTCAACCACAAATATTGCTGACTTCTACCTCCATTGCGCTGTCCAGTTCAAACCATCTGCCACCAAATCCTGACTTATGTCTTTGATACCTGAGATTTAATTACTCCAATGCAATCCCTTCACATTTTCCAAGAACTTCAGCTGAGTAACAAAACCTTATCAAGCACAACTGTCCTGCTGCTCATCACACCTATCCTTGCTGACCTACGTTATTTTCCTCCCAGTTATCATATACTTTAAATATAAAATTCTCATCCATTTATGTTTTTTTTCCCATTCCTCCATGGGCTCGCTTCTCCACTTATAGATAATGACCTTCAGCCCTGCAACTCACACGAGACCAAACTGTTTCTTTGACTACAGCCTTTTGCAATTTATTAGCTGCTGTCTCTTCAGCTACCTAGACCCAGAATTTCTGGAATTCAAAAACCTCACTGCCTCTTTTTTTTCCTGGCTTTTACTTTATTTTGTTCTGTGTTTGTTTTTCCTCATGTCTCTGTGAAGCAATTTGGAGCATTTTAGTGTGTTAATGGTTGTACATAAAAGCAAATTGTTGTTAAATATCCCTACTGCATAAATTTCTAGAATAGCTGATAGAGATTTTCTGTTCTGGGTTTTATTTTTAGTTAACTAAGATTTCAAGTGCTGACTGCTTCATTGGGTTGCAAATTGGAAGATTGCCATTCCATCAATACGAAACAAAATAATTATGATTCTCTTGGCTAAATAACAAGATACAAAGAATAAAGGATAAATTGTTTTGATGCAGACTGATTGAAAGATGGAAATATAATTTGTTTACTGAAGGGTTTTGAACTAATTGCTGATTGTTGACAGCTCGATGATTGCTAAGCATTTAGAGGACTGTGATTTTTTTTGAATGTTGCTTTCACTTTCACTGACAGCAGTATTGCTTTAGGTAATTCTGTCAAAGTTGACTGGCAGACTTGGAATTTGTGCCTAACCTTTGGAGGAAAAATATATGCTATAATCAAGGAACACACTGTGGTCTTCAGGCTGTTATTCAGATAGTCACTTGATATAGAACATAGAACATAGAACATAGAACAATACAGCACAGAACAGGCCCTTCGGCCTTCGATGTTGTGCCGACCAAAATAAAAAGCAATGCCCCTCCTAACTAAACCATTCCCTTCCCATCCATATACTTATCAACTAACCTCTTAAACGCCACCAAACTTGGCGCATCTACAACAGCTGCAGGCAGGGCATTCCACTCCCTAAATCACTCTTTGAGTAAAGAACCTACCTCTGATATCCGTCCTATAACTCATACCCCTTAATTTAAAGCTGTGTCCCCTCGTGCTAGCTTTCTCCATCCTAGGAAAAAGCTATCACTGTCCACCCTATCTAAACCTCTAATCATCTTATATGTTTCAATAAGATCCCCTCTTAGCCGCCTCCTTTCTAACGAAAACAACCTCAAATCCTTCAACCTCTCTTCATAGGACCTGCCCTCCATACCAGGCAACATCCTGGTAAACCTCCTCTGTACCCTCTCCAATGCCTCCACATCTTTCTTATAATGTGGCGACCAGAACTGCACACAATACTCCAAGTGCGGCCGCACTAGAGTTTTGTACAGTTGCAACATGATGCTGCGGCTCCTAAATTCAATCCCCCTACCAATAAAAGCTAAGACTCCATATGCCTTCTTAACAACTTTATCAACTTGACTGCCTACTTTCAGGGATCTATTGACACATACACCAAGATCCTTCTGTTCCTCAACACTATTAAGATCCCTACCATTAGCCCTATACTCTACACATTTATTGTTCCTGCCAAAGTGCATTACCTCACACTTTTCCACATTAAACTCCATTTGCCACCTCTCGTCCCAGCTCTGCAACTTGTCCAAGTCACTCTGCAAACTAAAACACCCCTCTTCACTATCTACCACACCACCAACTTTAGTATCATCTGCAAATTTACTAATCCATCCCTCAATACCCTCATCCAGATCATTTATAAAAATTACAAACAGCAGGGGCCCCAAAACAGACCCCTGAGGCACACCACTCGTCACCGAACTCCACGATGAATATCTCCCATCAACCACCACCCTCTGTCTTCTATCTGCCAGCCAATTCCTAATCCAATTAGCTAAATCACCCTCTATTCCACACATCTGCATTTTCTGTAGAAGTCTTCCATGGGCCACCTTATCAAACGCCTTACTAAAGTCCATATATACTACATCAACCGCCTTACCCCCATCCACCTCTCTCGTCACTTTCTCAAAAAACTCAATGAGGTTAGTAAGGCATGACCTACCCTTCACGAAACCATGCTGACTATCCCCAATCAATTCATTTCTCTCTAAATAACTATAAATCCTATCCCTAATAATTCTCTCCAATACCTTGCCCACAACAGAAGTAAGACTCACTGGCCTATAATTCCCAGGAAGGTCTCTCTTCCCCTTCTTAAACAATGGGACCACATTCGCCATCCTCCAGTCCTCCGGAACCACACCCGTAACCAACGAGGACCTGAAGATCAGAGCCAGAGGCTCTGCAATCTCCTCTCTTGCCTCCCAGAGAATCCTAGGGTAAATCCCGTCCGGCCCAGGGGACTTATCCAACTTCAAACCCTCGAGAATTTCTAACACATCCTCCCTATCTACTACAATACTCCCCAATTTGCAACCCTGTACCTCAGTGCTCTCCACAGCTACATTTCCAGCACTCTGCGTGAATACCGAAGAGAAATATTTATTCAGTGCCTCACCAATCTCTTCAGGCTCCACGCACAACTTCCCACTGCTGTCTATGACTGGCCCTAATCTTGCCCTAACCAATCTTCTATTCTTAACATATCGAAAGAAAGCTTTAGGATTCTCCTTAATCCTATCAGCCAACATCTTCTCGTGTCCCCTCTTAGCTCTCCTCAATTCACTTTTTACCTCCTTCCTAGCTAATCTATAGCTATCCATTGCACTACCTGAGCCTTCAAGCCTCATCCTGACATAAGCCTCCTTTTTCTTCTTAACCAGCAAATCAACTTTTTTCGTACACCAAGGCTCTCTTACTCGTCCATTTCCTCCCTGCCTGACAGGGACATACTTATCAAGGACTCGCAGCAGCTGCTCCTTGAATAAGCACCACATTCCAGATGTTCCCAGTCCCTGTAGTTCCCTAGTCCAATCTATGCACCCTAATTCTCTCCTGATGGCCTCATAATTACCCTTCCCCCAGCTATAACTACTGCCCCCAGCTTCATGCCTATCCCTGTCCATCACTAAGGTGAACGTAACCGAATTGTGGTCACTATCACCAAAATGTTCACTAACTTCCAAGCCTAACACCTGGTCTGGCTCATTGCCCAGCACCAAATCCAATGTAGCCTCACCTCTAGTTGGCTCTCACCTCTATGTAAGGTAGTAGCTGGAGCTTAAGAATTATGTTTTGCTCTCACCTTATGTTGGCTCTCACCTCTATGTAAGGTAGTAGCTGGAGCTTAAGAATTATGTTTTGCTGAGACTTTGGTTCATAAAGGATTTACTTCACTTGTAACCTATGGCATGACCATGAAAGTGAGACTGAGATTAGGGACAAGCACAGATTTTAACAACTTAACTGGTCAATTATAGAATGTTCTCTCAAATTTCAAAGTCTAAGGGTTTAAATGCTTATGAGTTGTAGTCTAGCTTTGAACACACAAAAGTGGTTGTGAGAGTGCATAAATTGTAAAAAGTAGCAAAACAAAATAGTCCATTTCTAATGAAATAATATTGAAAAACAGAAGTTATGTTAAACTAATACAGAAAGTTTAATTACTGTATGTAGTTCTGATTTCCATATTATGAAAAGGTGAGTCACTGGGGGTGGTACAAAAAAGATTTACATTAGAGTACACTGATATGAAAAGGCTTTTCCTGGGCTTAGACACAATCAGACGTACTTCCCAATACTGCACACGTCAGTGATTCATTGTACAAATGCCGCTGAACCCAAGTTTGACAGAGGATTCAATGGTACAAAACTATGGTTGTACTGCTGAGGCGTCTCAGATTAAGGAAAGATTTTAAGGCACGTTTCAGATGGTGTGTACGATTGTAGAGAGAGTTTAACCCATGTCTTCTTCTTGCCATTCAGCTGGGTTGCAAGTATTGCATTTAATCTCAGCATCCATGAATTATGGAGAATTAAAAGCAGCCAGTGTTGTTCCTACTGGGAAAAGCAGAAGGGGACCTGTTAAGTAAAGAGAGAATGATTATTTGCTGTAATGCCCCTGTGATTAAATGTATCCTAACATTCAAAACAGTGACACTGTTTAGGGGTCAGTGGCTTCAGTACTCTGGAAAAAGTTGGAGCATTCTGGTGAGGAAGAACTTTAGAAATATTTGAAACAAAATACGTAGATGGCCTAGCAGTTTTACATGTGCTGTTATTTGTGAATAGGACATAAAATGTTTACAAAGGGATGTAGATAGGTTAAGTGGGCAAAGATCTGGTAAACGGGTATAATGTGGGAATGTATGAAATTGTCCATTTGACAGGGGTATAGAATACAAGAGTAGGAATCTGATGTTGCAGGTGTATAGAACGTTGGTTAGGCCTCATCTGGAGTACTGCGTCCAGTTCTGGTTGCCGTACTACAGGAAGGATGTAGAGGCCCTGGGGAGAGTGCAGAGGAGATTTACCAGGATGCTGCCTGGTATGGAAGGGCTGTCTTACGAGGAAAGATTGAAAACACTGGGGTTGTTTTCCCTTGAAAGACGTCGGCTGAGAGGGGATCTTTTAGAGGTATATAAGATTATGAGGGGTATAGATAGAGTAAATGGTGGTAAGCTTTTTCCACCATTAGAAATGGACAGAACGAGGGGTCACGGGCTCAGGGTGAGGGGGGCTATGTATAAGACGAATATTAGAGGGCAGTTTTTCACACAAAGGGTAGTGGGGGTGTGGAATGAACTGCCGAGGGAGCAGGCACGCTAGGGTTGTTTAAGGGTCTCTTGGACAGCCACGTGAGCGGTCTGCAGATAGAGGGATATAGCAGGACTGTTTGAATATTGGGAGGACCAAATAGTAGTAGACTATCTTTTAGTTTCGTCTCGGGAATGTCTTAGTTTTTTTTAGCATGTTTAATTAAGTCTTATTTGTTTCCGCAGGCAATTCGGTCCATGGGGCATGCATGCAGCATGTCGTGCGAGAGCTGCTCTTGGAGGTTGCTTCAGGAGTTGCCTAGTGCTTCACGTTGTCAGTGTATGCTTAAACTGGACCATCTGATGGGCAACATGACAGCTCAGAGACTATCGCTGTTGCTGTGCAGACACATGGATTTGGGCCTGTGTCTGCGGGAGTTTGCGCGTTCTCCCCGTGGTTGCGTGGGTTTTCTCCGGGTGCTCCGGTTTCCTCCCACATCCCAAAAATGTGCTCTTAGGCTGATTGGGTAACAAATTGTCCCTATATTGGTCCCTATATGGGAATCTTCAACAATAGGCATAGCCTAAAGACAAGGATATGTCATTAGGACGTTAGGATGGCGGTGTGGGCTCGTTGGGTTGAAGGGCCTGTTTCCCGTGCTGTGTTGCTCTTTGTTCTTTGTTGACAGGAAGAATATAAGTAGAATTATGTTATCTAAGATAAAAGCAAATCACTGCGGATGTTGGAATCTGAAACAAAAGCAGAAAATGCTGGAAAATCTAGCAGGTCTGACAACATCTATGGAGAGAGAACAGAGCTAACATTTTGAGCCTGGATGACTCTTCGTTAAGACTCAGTTTTTAAGAAAGGATGTAAATGTGTTGGAAGCAGTTCAGAGAGGGTTTACTGCATTAATATCTGGCAGATAGATTCTTGGTAAGCAAGGGAGTTAAAGATTATTAGGGATAGGCAGGGACGTATAGTCAAGATTACAAAGATCAACATGGTCTTATTTAATGATGGAGCAGGCTCTTGGAGCAAAGTGGACTGCTCCTAATTTGTATGCTCATACGCTTCTTTTGGCAGTCGTAAAGTTTGTTGCTGATCTCTCTCTTCATTAGAGGAATTGATAATTCCTGAATTATTCAGGAGCAAACCTAATTGAATTGTGTTGCTGGCATACATAAAACCATTTTATTCTCTTTGCAGATTGCCAGGCTCAGGGAGGAGGGCTCCAGACATTTAGAGGAACAGCAGAGGCTCATCAAAGAACAGATAATGCTGGAGAGAGAACAGAGACTGCAAGGTAAATTTGTGCCTATTTATCAGCATGCTTTCTTACCTAGGCACTCTTACTTCTACCTTTTTTTTTTGTCATTTCTCCCTACACACTTTGGGCAGGATTCTTCAATCTGGGGATTCCCACCCAACTTCAATGGACATGGTCCACCCCGCTGCCCACTAGAATTCCAATGGCAGGATGGAAGAATTGCAGCCTTTGTCTGCTTCAAGATTGGCCCGGTGGCTGTGACTGACTCTTCCCAAATTATGAACTTGACAGCTTGACCCCCGTCCTGTAATTCTTTGAAACGATAAATAGACATG
Organism: Sphyrna mokarran; assembly: GCA_024679065.1. Lineage (NCBI taxonomy): Eukaryota > Metazoa > Chordata > Chondrichthyes > Carcharhiniformes > Carcharhinidae > Sphyrna > Sphyrna mokarran. The sequence continues at coordinate 62,095,851 of JAGIQG010000015.1, forward strand.
AAGAGTCTTATTTTTCCAGGGATGGGTACTTATAGTGTGTGTATTAAAAGATCCACAAAACTACACATTTGGAATGGAGTCAATCATTTTGTTTTGTTGTAGGTGGGCAGTTTGCACAGTAAAGTATTACCACCCTTTTCTTTTCACTCCCCCACTCCAATCTCATCATATTTATAAAAGTAGGGCAGGTTGTTAAGCTTTTCTCATTGCAGTTGTCATGTTTGTCTTTTCTAAGGATCAAAGGCAGTAAAATTGTTAAGTCTGTGCGAATCATTAGTTCAGCTACAATTGAAATATTGACTTTGATTTTACCGACATGGCCACCCCAAAATCGGGGCGTGCGAGGCTTGTAGAATGGCATTCCTAGTTGGCTAGGACACGATCTTATGAGCCTAGGGCAGCTGTGTAAAATCCGGACCATAGTGCCCAGTTTTGGGCATCTCATTTTAACATGATACTCAGGTTTATGGAACTGTTGCAAAAAAGATTTATTAAGATGATATCAAGGATAAGAGTCTTCAGACCACAAGAAACTACAAAAGGTTGTGAATGTAGTCCAATTCATCACACTAACCAGCCTCCATCCATTGACTCTGTCTATACTTCCCACTGCCACAGTAAAGTAGCCAGCCTAATTAGGGACTCTGTGTACTTCAGACATACACTCTTCCAGATACAGCAGTCTGAGGTCACACATCAACTGACTCAAGAACAGCTTTTCTCCTGCTGCTGTCAGACTTTTGAATGGATTTACCTTGCGTTAAGTTGATCTTTCTCTACATTCGAGCTATGACTGTAATACTACATTTTGCGTTCTCTCGTTCCCTTTTCTATGTCTATATTGCGAGAAAGAAACAGTACATTTGACTGTTAATACATGTGACAATAATAATCAAATCAAAGATAACAAGAGACAAGGAATAGAATTTTGAGAGTATTTCAGAGCGCCTGCATGGACTGGATGGTGGCCTTTTGTGTTATAAGATTCTTGAATTTGCCAATCCATTTTTTTGGCACAAACAAATGTTTTGACGCTAGAAGAATGGTACAAGAGAGACAATCTCCTAAATTTGCTGTTTATGCGTGCAATCATTATTTTGTCAAAATCTTGCTCTTCTGTTGGAATCATCCAATTCAGTTTTGGTCTTCCACAACACCTTTGACTGGTTGAAATGCAATCAGAGGGAACAAGTTTTCATCCAAACATGGGAATACCAACACCTCTAAGTTTTCCTCCAAGCTATACCCCATCTTAACTTGGAATTATATCACCATTCTTTTACAGTCTGTGGGTTGAAATCACGTGGAACTCACGCTGTTAAAATGGCAATGCAGGCTCGTTGGGCCGAAGGGCCTGTTTCCCGTGCTGTGTTGTTTTTTGTTCTTTGAAATCCTGGAACTTCTTTCCTAACATCACTGAGCATATATGTACAACACACAGAATGCAGCAATTCAAGAAGGCAGCTCACCATCACTTTCTCAAGGTCGATTAGTGATGGGAAATAAATATTAGCGTAGCCAGCGATGCCCCCACCCCATGAGTGAATAAAATGAACATACTTTTGGCAAATTCCTCCTTCCTGGTAGCTGTAAGAGTAGTCTGTGGAAGGTGTTCAAAAGAATTCCAATGTACAATTTGCTGACTAGACCAGTGATTCATAAATTGGGACCCATGGGCCCCTGAGGGTCCTCAGACATCTTCCAAGAAGTCCATGACGCAAGGCTAGGTTTGCAGGTGAACTTCCACCCAGTATTCCAGTTCAAGAAGGTAGCTCATCACCACCACCTTCTCAAGTTCAACTGGGAATTGATAATGTACACTGGCCTAGCCAGCATTACCCACGTCCTTTGAAAGAGTAAATTTGGAAATCCTATGCCCTCCTCATTGTAACACACTGTTTCGCTGCTGTATCTTATTACAACAGTGCTGGTTGCTCTACCCTTCCAAATGATGCCTAATGTGTTTCCTGCACAACATTCTCCAAAAGCACCCAGACTTTTTATTTTGTATCCTACATACAATTGTTAGCAGGCCACCAGCCTTTCTCGTGGGTTGGCTTCTTGGGCTCTTTCCTTCAACGAAAAAATGTGTGGAATTCTGCACAACAGAAAGTATTTGAGGCCAAAGCATTGTATGTTTTCAAGAAGGAGTTAGATATAACTGTTGGGACAAGGGGGAATCAAAGGATATGGGAGGAAGTTGGGATTAGGCTATTGAGTTTGATATTCAGCCATGATCATAATTAATAGCGGAGCGTGTGTGAAGGGCTGAATAGCCTAATCCTGCTTGTATTTTTTGTTTCTATAAATAGCTGTTTAATTATCAAAAAGGGATTCTGAACAGGCAAACTTTTCTCAAGTTAATCCCTGCTGGAATAGTAATCCTGTTGGCTGATTGGGAATCCAGTGAAATCACCAGTGTTTTAGCCATTCTTATTTAACTAGATGGCAATAACGTCCTCCTGCTTGGTACCTGGGCCAATTGGAGAGGGGGGTGGTGGTGGGATAATGGATGAGATCTGCCATTGAAAGCTTTCCATTTAAAGGCTCCCCACTGATGGGCCTAACTGGCTGCAGGAAATCTCCAGAAAACACCTGGGCAATGGAAACAAGACATGGCAAAGCTACCCCCACCCAACACATGAGGAGCCGAATGGCCTACACCTGGTCTCAAATGACACCTGTTGGGTCTGGGTGCTTCACCACACTCCCAAGAATGAAGTAAGTCAGAGAATGAGTCACTCCATACTGCCTGGCTTGAATGGACTTTGGAATTCATGGAGAAAATATTGGCCCCATACACATCCTTCAGGGACAGAGAGCAGGATGGATAATCCAAGGAAAGAAACATTGTAAATTATAAGAACGTGTTTGAAAAGTACAGAGACTGGTTGGTGGGCATTCTTTTGGAAAGGTTGTATATCAGGGTGGAGAGCAGAAGGGGAACTTGGTGCAGAGGGGTTTTGGTGCTGGAAGAGCATTGGAGAGGTTCAGTGCACGGTGCAAGTTGGTGAAGGGAACTCAATGTGGGTAGAGCGAGTGGCCAGGTGAGAGGTAGATTAACATCTATTATTGGCAAGATGCTGATGTCAATAATCAAAGAGGAAACAGCTAATCATTTAGGAAAGCTAAATATAATCAAACCTGGTCAACCTTGTTTCATGAAAGCTAAATCATGTGTGATAAGTTTGCTCAATTCTTTGAGGATGTAACAGGGAGAGTAGTTGAAAGGGAACCTGTAGATGTGATTTATAAGTTTTTAAAAGGCATTTGACAAGATGATGCATAAAGCAAATGCCCATGGAGCTGGAGGAATTGTGTTAGCATGGATTGAAGACTGGCTGCCACATAGAAAACAGAATTTTGAAATAAATGGATTCTTCTCAGAGCGGAAAGATGAAACTAGTGGAGTACTACAAAAACATTTTCGAGCCCACAATTGTTCACTATTTATACTTATGACATAAGAACATAAGAAATAGGAGCAGGAGTAGGCCATACAGCCCCTCGAGTCTGCCCTGCCATTCAATAAGATGATGGCTGATCTGTAGTGGCTCAGTACCACTTTCCTGCTTTCTCTCCATAACCCTGAATTCCCTTGTCAATTAAAAATCTATCCACTCTTGACTTGAACATATTCAGTGAGGAAGCCTCCACCACCTCATCAGGCAGAGAATTCCAAAGATTCACCACTCTCTGCATGAAGAAACCCCTCCGCAACTCAGATCTGAACCGTTCCCCCTAATCTTAAGGCTGTGCCCTCTAGTCCTGCTATCTTTGTTAAGCAGGAAGAGTCTCTCAACCTCTACCTTATCCATTCCCTTCATTATCTTACATGTTTCTATAAGATCTCCTCTCAGCCTTCTAAACTCCAAAGAGCACAAACCTATCCTATTCAGTCTCACCTCATAATCCAACACCCTCATCTCTGGTATCAGCCTAGTAAACCTTCTCTGCACCCCCTCCAAGGCCAATATATCCTTTCTCGAATACGGAGACCAAAACTGCACACAGTACTCCAGCTGTGGTCTCACCAGCACCCTATACAGCTGCAACAGAACCTCCCTACTTTTCTATTCTATCCCCCTAGCTATAAAGGCCAACATTGCATTCGCCTTCTTAATCACCTGCTGCACCTGCATACTGTGTTTTTGCGATTCGTGCACAAGGACCCCCAGGTCTCTCTGCATCATCGCATGCTGCAGCTTTTCTCCATTTAAATAGTAGTCCTTCGTACCATTATTCTTCCCAAAGTGGATAACCTCACACTTGCTAACATTATACTCCATCTGCCAGGTCCTTGCCCACTCACTCAACCTATTCAGATCCCTCTGCAGGCTTTCCACACCCTCCATGCAATTTGCTTTTCCACTCATCTTCGTGTCATCAGCAAATTTCATCACCCTGCACTCTACCCCTTCCTCCAGATCAGCTATGTAAATGGTAAATAGTTGAGGCTCCAGCACCGAACCTTGGGGCACTCCACTAGTCACTAGCTGCCAATCAGAATAGCACCCATTAATATCTATCCTCTGCTTCCTATCAGACAACCAATCCTCTATCCAGTCTAACACCCTACCCCCGACTCACTGCACCTTAACCTTCTGCAGCAATCTTTTGTGAGGCACCTTATCATAGGCTTTTTGGAAATCCAAAAATACCACATCCACTTGATCCCCTCTATCTACCGCACTAGTCACTTCCTCATAGAACTCCAAGAAATTCGTCAAGCATAACTTCTCTTTAACAAATCCACGCTGCGTCTGCCTGATCAAACCGTTCGTATCCAGGTGCCTCATTATTTCTGCTTTGACTACAGATTCAAGCATTTTTCCTACTATAGACATTAAACTAACTGGCCTACAATTCCCCATCTTCTGTCTGCTACCCTTTTTAAACAGCAGCGTAACATTAGCCGTTTTCCAGTCTTCCAGCACTTTTCCAGATTCCAGCGAATTTTGAAAGATAATTATCAGGGCATCCACTATCACCTCTGCCATTTCTTTGAGGACCCTGGGATGCATTCCATCCAGTCCCGGGGACTTATTTGCCCTCAGCCCCATTAGCCTATCAAGCACCACCTCTCTAGTGACTGTAATCTTATCAAGGACCTCATCTCCTACCACCCTTCTATCCTTGAGTTTGGGCAAGCTATTTATGTCCTCCTCTGTAAAGACCGACACAAAAAACTTATTTAAGGTCTCTGTCATATCCCTATCATCCACTATTAAACCGTCCCTCTCATCCTCCAAGGGTCCTATATTAACCTGAAGGAAGGGACAGAATGTAAGGTTCCGAATTTGCAAGCAATATGAAGGTAGGTGCAAAGGCATGTTGTGATAAGGATATTGTGATTCTGCAACAGGATGTAGATAGATTGGGTGACTGGACGAAAACCTGGCAAATGGAGTTTAATGTGGAGAAATGTAAAATCATGCACTTTTATAGATTATTATCTAAATGGAGAGAGACTGCAAGTGGGTGAAGTAGAGAGGAATTTAGATGTCCTAGTGCATGAATCACAAAAGGCTAGCATGTAGATCCAACAAGTAGTTAAGAAGGAAATGGTATTCTAGCTTTTACTGCAAAGGGGTCAGAGTTTAAAACTAGGGAATTTTTTCTTGCAGCTGTACAAGTTGGTTGGCCTCACATAAAATATTACATACAGTTTTGATTCCTTTGCCTAAAAAAGGACATGGTAATATTAGAAGTAGTCCAAAGGAATTTGAGATGAGGAGCTTATCCTGTCAAGGGAGACTAAATAGTCTGGGTCTGTATTCCTTGGAGCTTAAAAGAGTAAGGGATGATCTCATTCAAACACAGAAGATCCTGAGTGGGCTTGACAGGGGAGGTGGTGAGATGTTTTCACAAGTGGGAGAGTCTTGAACAAAGGGACATAGCTACGAGATTTGGGGCCAGTCATTTGAAAGCAAGTTGTAGGGAAATTATTTCTTGTAGAGGGTGATGAATCTCAGGAATTCTCTGCTCCAAAGAGTGGTGGAGGCTGGATTATTAGAAGTATTTAAAGTGGGAGTGGATAAATATTTGAGTGGATCAATGTATGGAGGAACAGAGAGCTATGAGGAAATGGCATAGAAACTGAACTGAGGCTGGCATAAATCAGCCATGATCGTATTGAATGGTGAGGCTGGCTTGAAAGGCTTATTGGCCTCCTACTTTCTTAGGTTCTTGTGTAGGGCAGGTGGTATGAGTGTGAGGGACTCACAGTGACAGTGCAGTATAATAATGCATACATTCAAATGGATAAAAATCCCTCAACTTAGAATTTTAAAACTATTTTAGCTTCATTCTATTTTGTTGTCTTGAATTAGTTGCTCTGAGCGATATCTGCGAACAATGTGCAGTGGAAGATTGGGCAATGTTAGTATGTCATCCTATAAATGTACTTGTTATTTTTATGAAATTTAATGTTTTTCATTGTAATATTCTAGGCTCTGATGGCAAAACCGATTCCAAAAACAGCTCAACCCCTAAACTGAAAGTAAGTCTACCCAATGAGCTAATTCTCACTGTGTTGATGTGTACAGAATGAAACTGCTATTCAGGTCCACATTGTTGGAATATTTGGGAGACTTCTAAAGAGCACTGAGTCCAGACAACTAAGAATACAAATGTATATCCTGAGGATTTTCCTCTGTCATCTTTAAGCAGAAACCACTTTCCATTTGGGCACTAGTTCTAAATACATTTATACGTTTTCCTGACTTTGTTCTCAATTCCACTGCTGCTACCTTAATCCCCTGCTGAGAGCACAGACTCCAGTGGGACAAGATTGTAATAGTGTAATAACCTCCAACATTTTAGCAAGGGCATTTATTCTTGCAAGAACCTTGGCATTAATATTGGCGGGCTGGTGCATCGCAATCAACTATAGTCCTGTCATTACCTAGCTATGTGTGATGAAGATGAAAATTGCAGTTGATTTCTTTTTCTGCTGAATCCACTGAAGCCAATGGGTGTCCCAACTTCTCCCTATAGAGACAGAGAAATAGTTTTCTATTTTGTTCACAAAATTAATTTCGTAGTGCAATTGGATGATTGTCCTTCCGGGGATAGTTGGTTTCAAACAATGAACAAAAAAAACTAAGTGAAAGTCCTGTTAGATTGATGTGGGAGAGGTGATGTCATTGTTGGTATATTCAAATGCAGTTTCACACTAACCATGATATATTACTGATTTCAGCCAGGGATAGCACACAGCATTGAGTGAAGGCAGGATGCTGCCTTTCAAGAATGAAGAAGATTTGGAGTCAGCCCATTTTCTGTCAGTTATATATAGAATGAAGGGATTGTAGAGTGATAGGTAACAAAGAATTACCTTGTTGATCTAATCTCTGTCTTTCTCTGTCTCTTTGATAGCTGAAATGGAAGTCTAAAAAGGATGATGAATCAAACGGTGGTTATTCCCATGAATATCTCCTTTCAATTTTGAAGAAGGTATGTTGTTCTCTAGAATTCTCCATTCAAGAGGCCTTCCCTCACACTTTCCCCGATACCAATTCCTAGCATACACTCAAGTTTGCCAATTAAGACTGTGATCACTTTTTATGCTTTTAAAAAAACCTGAATAACTTGTTTAGAGTAATTTAGCACTGTCCACTTCTGCAAGTTTTTAAATCCATGCTATTTGTCTATCCTTGCATGGAATGTGTAGCATAAATAGAAGTCATTTAATCAATCTGACCCTTGCTGGTGTTAGTTCTATGTACGAGTTTCTTCCCACACATCTATTAGCTTATCCTTCTGTCCTTTCTTCCACAGGTTTAATCTCCCATTTTTAATGCATCAAATATACCGATGAGCCAGCTATATTGTTTGAATAATCTGGCAGTTTTTCCTGATGCTCGCCAACAAATGATCAACATAGAACAATACAGCACAAACAGGCCCTTCGGCCCACGAGTTGCGCCGATCACGTCTATATCTACCAATCCACAGATCTATCTATAACCCCCTATCCCATTCGTTTCCATATACTCATCCAGAAGTCTTTTAAAAGACGACAGCGAGCTTGCCTCAACCACCTCCGACGGCAGCCGATTCCATTCACTCACCACCCTGTGAGTGAAAAACTTACCCCTAACATCCCCTCTGTATTTACTTCCCTGCACCTTAAATCTGTGTCCTCTCATAGTGACCATTTCAGCTCGGGTAAATAGTCTCCGAGAGTCCACTCTATCTATTCCTCTCAACGTTTTATAAACCTCTATCAGGTCACCTCTCAACCTACGTCTCTCCAGTGAGAAGAGTCCCAGCTCCCTCAACCTATCTTCATAAGGCCTGCCTCCTAATCCAGGCAGCATCCTTGTAAATCTCCTCTGCACTCTCAATAGCCTCTACATCCTTCCTATAGTGAGGTGACCAGAACCACGCACAATACTCCAAGTGGGGTCTGACAAGGATCTTATAGAGCTGCATCATTACCTCCTGACTCCTAAACTCAATTCCTAGATTAATGAAGGCCAGTACACCATACACCTTCTTGACCACTTCCTCCACCTGCGAGGCTGATTTAAAAGTCCTATGGACCCAGACCCCGAGATCCTTCTGCTCTACAACACAGCTAAGACTCCTACCCCTTATATTGTACTCCTTCATCCCATTATTCCTGCCAAAATGGACCACTACACATTTATCTGTGTTGAAGTCCATCTGCCACTTCTCCGCCCAGTCTTGCATCCTGCCTATGTCCCGCTGCAATTTTTGACATCCGTCCAGACCATGCACAACACCACCAACCTTTGTATCGTCTGCATACTTGCTAACCCACCCCTCCACTTCCTCATCCAGGTTATTTATGAAAATGACAAACAGCAGAGGTCCCAGAACAGATCCCTGGGGCACTCCACTGGTTACCGACCTCCATGCAGAACAAGACCCATCCACAACCACTCTCTGCCTTCTGCCGGCAAGCCAGTTCTGGATCCACGAAACCAAAGCCCCTTGGATCCCATGCCCTCTCACCTTCTCCAGAAGCTTTGCATGGGGGACCTTATCAAACACCTTGCTAAAGTCCATGTACACTACGTCCACCGCTCTTCCTTCGTCAATGTGTTCAGTCACATTTTCGAAGAACTCAACTAGGCTCATAAGGCATGACCTGCCCTTGACAAAACCATGCTGACTATTTCTGATCAGTCTAAACTTCTCCAAATGTTCATAAATCTTATCCCTCAGAAGCCTCTCCATCAGCTTACCAACCACTGAAGTCAGACTCACTGGTCGGTAATTTCCTGGACTATCCTTGTTCCCTTAAAGATAGGAACCATATCCGCAATCCTCCGGAACCTCACCCGTTTCCATGGACGACGCAAATATCATCGCCAGGGGCTCTGCAACCACTTCCCTCACCTCCCACAATAACCTGGGGTACATCCCATCCGGTCCCGGCAACTTGTCTATCTTGATAGAATTTAACAGGTCCAACACATCCTCTTTCCTAACATCCACATACTCAATCTTTTCCGTTTGCCTCAAACAACCTCCCAGTACACTTTCCACCGTGAATACCGAGGCAAAGTACTCGTTAAGCACCTCTGTCATTTCTTCCGGATTCACACAGACTTTTCCCCCTTCACCTTTTATAGGTCCTATTCCTTCTCTTCTCATCCTTTTACTTTTACTTTTCACATATTTGTAGAAGGCCTTGGGATTCTCCTTAATCTTACCTGCCAAGGCCTTCTCATGACCCCTTCTGGCTCTCCTAATTTACTTTTTAAGCTCTCTTCTATACACCTTATACTCCTCTAGATCCCTAACATCTCCTAGCTCTCTGAACCTTTTATACACCTTTCTTTTCTTCCTAACTAGGTTTACCACAACCTTCGTGCACCACGGTTCCCGCGTCCTACCAAAACCTCCTTGTCTCCTCGGAACGTTGTCTTGCAGAGCCCCAGACAAACATTCCTTGAATATCCGCCACTTTCCTTCTGTACTCTTCCCCAAGAACGCCTCCTTCCAGTTTATATGTCCAATTACCTGCCTAATGTTTTCATATTTCCCCTTACTCCAGACAAACACCTTCCTAGCCTGCCTGATCCTATCTCTTTCCATTGCTATCGTGAAAGAGATAGAATTATGATCTCCGTTCCCAAGATGCTCACCTACTGTGAGATCCGACATCTGTCCTGGCTCATTAGCTAGCACCAAGTCAAGTACAGCCTCTCCTCTCGTAGGCTTTTCCACGTACTGTGTCAGGAAACCTTCCTGAACACACCTAACAAACTCCTCCCCATCCAAACCCCTTATCCTTGGGATATTCCAGTTTTATTGAATTAAACTTTACAGCTTGCCTGGTAGAATTTGAATTCAGAATTTCTCAGTTCTATTCATCCTCTATCTTATAATCAGAGCATAAAAAGAAAATAAGAGCAAGAGCAAATCATTTGGCTCTTTGAGCCTGCTGCATCATTCAGTATGATCTTGGCTGACCTTTGATCTCAACACCATATTCCTGACTCTCCCCCTATCCTTAGATTTCTAGACTCCAAAGAAGTCAATCTATTTCTTTTCTAAGTATATTGTGACTTGGCCTCCATAACCTTCTGTGGTAGGGAAATTCAAAGGTTCACTGCCCTCTGGGTGAAGAAATTTTTCCTCATCTCAGTCCTAAATGAACCACCTAATATCTTAAACTGTGACCCTTAGTTCTAACCCACAGCTAGAAGAAACATCCATGCACCTAGTCTGTCCAGCCCTTTCAGAATTTTACACATTTCAATGAAATCCCCTCTTATTCTTCTAAACTCCAGTCAATATAGACCTAGTCAACCCATTCTGTCCTCATCCAACAATCCTCCCATATCAGGAATCAGCCTGGTTCAGTTCTCTGCATTCCCTCTATGGCAAAATATCTTTTCTTGGGTAAGGAGGCCATAACAGCACACACTACTCTGCAAATATGTTCTTACTGAGGCCTTGTACAGCTGCAGTAAGATGCCCTTGCTCTTGTACTCAAATCATAGAAACTAGATACAGGTGTAGGCCATTTGGCCTTTTAAGACTCCTCCGATTTTAATATGTAATTTGCCCCTTTTTACCCCTTGCGAACCTCAGCCAGTTTTGTGATAATTTTGAGCTGCACTACAGGAAAACCGCAAGTGGTTAACATTGCAGCCTCACAGGGACCTGGTTTGTTTCTTGGCTTCCCAGGTCACTATTTATGCGGAATCTGATGTTCTCCCTGTTTTTGCGGTGGGGGGAGGTAGGGTGACGCTTCCTCTGGGTGCTCTGGTTTCCCCCCTCAGTCCAAAAAACATGCTGGTTAGGTGCATTGGCTTTGCTAAATTCTCCCTCAGTGTACCTGAACATGTGCTAGAGTAAGACGACTAGGGGATTTTCACAGTAACTTCATTGCAGTATTAATGTAAGCTGGCTTGTGACACTAATAAAAATTAACTTAATATGATCATGGCTGATCTTCAGTCTCGATGTTACATTCCTTCTTTCTTCCCATACCCCTTGATGCCATTAAATTTTGGATGGGCGATTACCTAGAAATACCAGGTGTTGTAGGCTTTATAAAACCTCCTGTGGCCTGATGGTATAATTTACTGAACTAATAATCTACCAAGCTAGTGCAATGACCTGGGGTCCATGGCTCAAATCTTACCATGGCAGATGGTTTTAATAAAAATTGTCCCATGACAGGCATGAGTGAGCTGAAATATTTACGCACTTTTCCTGTGGCCCAGTATCCTAGGTCACTGAACTGGTATGTATCCAAGTATTAACCAGATTGATTTCACTTAGCTTCCAAAATCAGACAAAATAGATTTTCAGACTTGCTGAGATGAAAGATCTGATTTTTTTTTTTCTTCAACTCTTACCAGTCAACAGGAATCAGTTCTACAGCACTGTCACCAATTGATACACCAATCACTGAAAGCAAGCATGCAGGTGCAGCAAACAGGTCAGAAGGCAAATGAAGTTGACCTTCATCGCAAAAGATTTTTGAATTCAGAAATCGAGATCCGTGAAATCCCTATAGTGCAGAAGGCCACTCGGTCTATCGAGTCTGCACCGACAATCCCAACCAGGCCCTATCCCCAAAACCCCACATATTTATCCTGCTATTTCTCTTGACACTAAGAGGGAATTTAGCATGGCCAATTAACCTGACTGGCACATCTTTGGATTGTGGGAGCACCTGCAGGAAATTCACGCAGACACAAGGAGAATGTGTAAACTCCGCACAGTCACCTGAGGCTGCAGTTGAACCTAACACTGAGGTACCAGTGACAACCACTGTGCCACCATGCCTCGCAACAACTGCAATTTTTACTAGCCTTGAGGAATTGGGATTGTAGGGGTAAGCATTTCATGTAAAGAGATTCAGATGTGAAACATCATTAAACAACTAAAATACGTTGATTCATAGGACTAGAAGTTATTTGTGAACAAAAAGAATGCAGATCACTTAGTTGATATGACACCTGAAGAATTTGTCTTTACTCAAGATTTTCATGTGGTAATGCTGCCTTGTAAGATTTATATAATGCTACAAACTGTAGGATGGCATGTTTGTCACAGTCAGGCAAAAAATCATTAGTCCCATAAAGGATAGAGTGGGTAGTGTGATGTGCTTTAAAAATTCAGCCATCTATAAAAGGCTCATTCTAATGTCGAACATCTTGCAGCTAGCCATCTGCAAGGAAATCACATTCAGGTTTTTTTTGTACGAGTCCATTTAATATGTAAATTTGACATCACTTGTAAGCATTCCATTCTAACAACTGTTCAACTATGAAGCTTCTGAGCACTGACTTTTTAAAGTCTGATTTTCAACTTTGGCCTGATCTTTCAGCGCTGCCTACTATCTCATTTTGAACTATCTAACTCTCGCAAACCGGGTCCCAATAGACCTCTTGATGTTCAATTACTATATGGTGCAAGACAGATGCTTTCTTTGCTCGATGCTAGGTAAACACACTACGTGCTGATTTGCTGGGTCAGTAAGAACAAGCTCAGAGGGAGAGCTGGAATCTGACACTTTCCCACATCAGTTTGTTGAAATGGTTTACATATGGACCTTGAGTGAGCATTATACCAGGCTCAAATATGATCCTCTGAGGTCAAATTGTTTGCTGAATCTTCTGTAGGCACCAGATGGCATTGACCATCACAGAATGCCATCCCAGAGAAGTACAGTGCTGAGAGAAAAAGGGAGAGATCCAAATATTTCCATCTAGGATTGATTTTCGAACCTCTCTGTGTGGGGAGGGTACCTCAGATGTTATCCTCACTCTAAGTTCCTTATCCCTATGTTTGAGAGGCATTGTTAGCTATCCATTACAGAAAAAACATTTGTTATTAGAACAATAGACATATCCGTCAAAAGCCTCCAACCTCTTCTGTGGCTGGGATTTTCCTGTGCCATGGCAGTGAATGGAATTTTGGCTGAGCACCAAATATTCTATTCTCATTGGCTGTGGGGCGTGTATGATGAGATCAGAGAATCTTGCCCATTATGTCTCAGTTGGCAAATATAAAATGATACTGAAATCTGATGACATCTGGGAGATTGGGCATTTGAGGTCTAGTTTGAAAACTGATCGATAACAGAAGACCCCATCTACAGCAATATAAATGAGATGTAATAATCAGTAGCCCACTTGAAGTAATGGATCACACCCAAAGCCCTTCAGCTTTTGCAGGATGGCAAAAGTCCTCTCATCTATTCACCTAAAGCTAATGAGCTTCTTATTTATTCCATGCCCAAGTTTATCAGACTCCAGGTAACAACTGCTTAAGAAATTATTCTTCTCCCACACTTCACTTTTAAAGAGGCTTAACTTTTAATATGTGCATTGCTTTTAGCAAATGCAACTTGTATCCTAAGTTCAGGAATTCCAAGGGGAAAGATGAGGAACAGCATGTTAGTGACCGGAGAGCACAAAACAAATAAATCAAAGAAAGGAATTCACAAACCAACCCCTCTCCCCTTCCATGCTAAAAATCCCCTTCCGCCCAACATTCCACATCAGAGACCACCCTGACACTAATAGTTTCCTGTGGAAGAAGCAGATTCAATGCTGTTTATAGTTTCATGGAAAGAGTAATACAATATTTCAAGTTCTGTATTTATTTAATTTTTACTCTTTTCCTTTTTTCATATTTCTCTCTCTTTTTTCACCCCCTCCCCCCCAAGTGAGCACAAGAACAAAGTTTTAACACTGTGCAAGCAGGAAGAAGGCATTAAGTATAGAGCAATATAGAGCAGCACTGACATCAAATCGTAACATTAATTTTTGTTTAATTGCCAACTCAATTCACAGGCATTTTCCATTGTTTGAATAGATATTTTGTTTAACTATTTGCCCCCAACATTTTCCTTTGTGTTGAAGTTAATGCTGCTTGAAAGTAACTACTGTTTATGCTATTGTACTGTTTATAAATGCTTTAATTTCCAATACTGGCAGAAGCTTAGACTAAACTGGCATCAAATACTAATCAAGGAATATTTCTTTCTGCAGTATGGAGAAGTTTTGAACTTGCTCATATCCAGTAAAAAGAAAGGCAGCGCTATCGTGGAATTCTCCTCGACCAAGACAGCTGTGAGTATTGCATCTATCTTCTTTTCATATGATCTATGTAGTTCTACTATAATCTTCCCATTCTCCATACTCACCAGAGACTTCAGTCAGTCTGTGCCATGCAGACAAAAAGATAATAGGCATAGCCAAACCACCACCAACATCTCCCTGTCAAAATCACCACACCCCCCCACCACTGAACAATGATAAGACTTAGCTAGCGTTAAGTTCTCAGTAAAATGTTGAAACATTTCAAAAAAGGAAATTTTGTTATAATTGCGCCTCTTGTATATTTGGTGGGATCTCATCTGGATATTTTGTACAGTTTTGGTCTCCTTACTTAAGAACAGGTATAAGTGTTATAGAAATCGTTCAGAGAAGGTTCATTAGACTGATTACTAGGATGAAGAGATTATCTTTTGAATGAATGACCCTCTATCCTTTGCTTGTCAAAACATATAAGATCCTGAGGGGACATGGCAGAATGGATGCAGGGAGGGTGGTTTCCTTTATGGGAGAGACTGGAACTAGGGGACACCTTTTAAAAATAAGGGGTTCTCCTGTTTAAGAGGTGGGAATGAGGGGAACTTTTTTCTCTGACGGTTATTAGTAAGTGGAATCCTCTTCTCCCGAGACTATTGGAGACGGGTCATTGAATTGTTTTAAAGTCAAGTTAGATTGATTCTGGATTAACAAGAAAGTTAGAGAATATAGGAGTTGGACAGGAAAGCAGAGTTGAGGCACTGTCTGGTTTATGCCAAGAGTGGAGGAAAGAATCAGCCAGAATTCCACCTCCAATGGGAGGCAATTGTCTAATAACATTATTGCTGACCATTAATCCTGAAATGCAACTAATGTTCTGGGGATCCAAGTTTGAATCTCACTGCAGCAGATGATGGAATTTGAATTCAATAAAAAATATCTGGAATTATGAATCTACTGATGACCATGAAATCATTGTCAATTGTTGGAAAAACCCATCTGGTTCACTGATGTCCATTAGGAAAGGAAATCTGCTGTCCTTACCTGATCTGGCCTCTGCATGACTGAAGAGCCACAACAATGTAGTTGACTTTCAACTGCCCTCCAAGGGCAACAAAGGATGGGCAAAAAATGCTGGCCAGCCAATGACGCCCATGAATGATTTTTTTTAAATTGCCATGGTAGCCATGTAAAAGTCCACATTGAATTCTGAATGAGCACAAGATCAGACTGGACTCTAGTGCTCTAGTGGCTTTTGTGTTCCAGTACCTCGCCCACTCTCACTGTTGAAGAACAGTCACTCTCAGAAGTTACTAGAAAAGTTGTGGTGCTGGGTAGTAAAGCTGAAACAAGTTGATGCTCTTAGAAAAGGAAGGGCCAAAAATAATAAGTATATATTGTTTTTGTCAGTGTTTATTGAAAATACTTTCATATTGAGTGACTACTAGTAGGATGGCTGCATTTAAAACTGGTAGGATGCAGGTATTCAGTCAGCCTGCTGTTCCCTCGCTATAGTGTTTGACGGGTGGACTAGAGGGCATAAAATAAAGCAATATCGTTGACCCTAGAGTATTCCCTCCTGATGTTCCTGTCTTAAGTTGATAGTGTCTATGGCTCCCAGCCATTCCTGACCTCTCCACCTTTGAAGGTGTTGCCCTGGTCCTTTATGACCAAAGTAGCCCACCTCAGTGATTCAGCCTGAAGAATCTGCTTTGTGTTTTGATTGTTTTGAAACAGATATAAAAAAATAGCCATTTAAAACTCCAGCATGCAGTTGTCCTAAGACATATTACAGACATTGTTCTAGTCTGACATAATCACATTTCTATTGTAGATAACATCAGTATCTAAACATAATAAAATGAATTTAAATGACCAATTGTAAACTATCAAACTTAAATAATATTGAACTGTGAATCTATATACTTCTCGAAACAAGCACATGATCCATTTTTGCTGCTGTCATATTTTATCTAAGATAATTCTTCTAATTAATAAAAAGAGAAAGCATAATCTTTAACAGAAATGTTATTGATAGCTCCGTTGTGAGATGTCACTTTACCGAGATTGACTCAATATATTCTAAGTTTCTGGAATATAGATAATATTATGAATTTCTGAGCCTGTAGCTGGAAGAGACAATCAGAATGGTGTGGGATGTAATGACAGTGCAAAAAAGTATTCAGTAGTAAAGGACTCTTAAGTACCCACCATCCATGGCTGGGTCAGTGTTGACCTCCCCTTCCTTGAGTCAATGGTGTTATGTTGCTCCCCCTTTTCCTGACAATTGATTCATAGAATGCCTTTCACAACCTTACAAAAGTACTTCTTTCAATTACTGTGAAGTACTTTCGTAGTCAATGCTGTTACATTGGGAATTCTGACACACAATTTGTACCTGGCATGATTCACAAACAGGACAGATGCTGAGGTCAAAACTGTGTTTTTGGGTCCTACATGGCCCTTTAAAGTTCTGCAGTGGAGTTTGTAGCATGTGCATGTATTTCTGATGCAAAGTACCAGATACCATAGCGATGATAATGGCCTAGAAACGGAAAAGACATGATTTTGAAAGAACCCATGATTTTGCTCCCTAGCCATGCAGGGAAAATCCTGCCTGTAAATATTTTTGCCATTAATTAATTGTACATTACCAGTGATTTCTCTATATCATAAGTTGCTACTTATGTATTGATCACTAATTAGATTTAAGTGCTATGTAACCCTTATCAGACCTTCGCGCACACTGAATTCAAACTGGACAAAGCTGTGTTTAAAACACATTAAAAACATCAGTGTCAGTTTACATGACCGCCCCCCTATAGACAATCGGTTGCACTAAATTAAATGATGAGGAAGCTCTCTCTATACACACACTCTCATACTCTCCCCTCTCCTCAGCACGGACTGAATCATGATCTGCACATTTACCAAACAAACTATAAGGGAGAAGTCCTGCTTTTTATAATTTAAAAATGGTGATACGATTTTATTTTAAGATTGAAGGATCCCACAAAGTGCCTACAGGACAGAAGGAGGCTATTCAGCCCATCAAGTCTGCACCGACAACAATCCCACATAGGCTCTATCCTTGTAACCCCACTAATCCCCAGACACTAAGGGGCAATCCCACCCAGACCTGTTCCCCATGACCTCAAGTATCTACCCCACTAATCCCCTAACCTACACATCTTGCGACACTGAGGCAATTTAATATGACCCATCCACCTAACCTGCATGTCTTTGGAATTTGGGAGGAAACCAGAGCACCCAGAGGAAACCCACGCAGACAGAGGGTGAACATGCAAACTCGGAGGCTGGGATTGAACCCGAGTCCCTGGCCCTGTGAGGCTGCAGTGCTAGCCATTGTGCCATCCATTTCATAAGATCAGCACATATGATTTTGTTGTTTTTGGACAAAATGAGTGAATGTTTTGTCCTCTGCAAACTTGCCCATTGAACAAATACAAAATAGGAGGAAATGGGAAGCTTAATTTAGCAACTTTGACTGAGTTATCATTCTCTCATGTGAAGCAATGTCCTGCAAATGCCACAGGCTTCCTCTCTGGAAAGGACGAAAGCCATTTCTATCTCACTTGCTAATTGTGAGGTCCAGTTGATTTATGACGTAAGGTAGAATTTAGGGTTAGGGCCTGACACAGCATAAAGAAGAGTTCCCTTAATGGATGATAAAATTGTTGTTGATTGTCATAAAAGCCCATCTGGTTCACTAATGCCTTTGGGCAGGGAAATCTTGCCATCCTTATCTGGTCTGGCCTACATGCGAATCCAGATCCACAGCAATGAGGTTGACTATTAAATGGCCTCAGGAATGGGCAATAAATGCTGGCCCAACCAGTAATACCCACATCTCATGAATGAATAAAAATATAAAATGATTAGTGGTTGCAGTCCCCTCACTGTAGACTTATCAATTGCTTTCAGCTCTAAAAAGTTATCAACGATAACCGACTTACTCTTCATCTTGAACAGGAGCTTGCATTTAAGAATGAGACGGGTCTAACAAGTAATCCACTGAAGATTTCCTGGTTAGAAGGACCATCCCCTCCAAACACCACAAGCAATGTTGCATCATCATCTTTGGAGACAAGAACACCTAGCCTGTTCCAGGTAGGATAATGTTAGAGACATATAAGCCTGGCTTTTTGTAGCAGATGGATATTGAGTGCATGCAGATATTGGATGGAGACAGTAATGAACTTGGCTGTATGACCCTTATTGGTAGAATTGCTGTGACATTTTTTTCTGGATTCAAATGGAGAATGGATAAGCAAGATACTGGAGGCAGATTAGCAGCATGGAACTATATCTTAGCAAAGTCAGTGCCTACAGGAGAGAAAGAGAGAAAACTGGAAAATTTTCTTTTGCTTCAAAAATGTTAAATGAATATCTGAAATGTCTGTGAGGGGCTCAGGCTTCATACACTTCAGGCAAAATGCTTCAGTTATGCTATAAACCTGTTCCATATATTCAAATTAGAGGCATTATTTAAACTTGGAATCCAAAGCTGTATTGGGCCCCTTTACAATATCAGCATTTTGCAAGAGAAAAACTCATCAGCCTTGTTTTTGATAGTAATGCATCTTAGAAGATTATTGGTTCGTTGAAGGACAGGGAGCTCTGTGTTTCTGTGCACAAGAATGCATATCAGTCTGTGTGCATTTGTTGATTCATGGCTACAGGAATGTAATTTACTTTTATTAAGCCAACCTTGCTTGTAGAGCCTGTGGGTTTCCTGAGATGATGGCTTCTCAAACACTAGGCTCTCCACATAACTCTTCAACCCAAAATGGCCATTATCACCTCTGAAAAATCAAGTCAAATTCCAGGTGCTGGATAAACATTTTTTATTAAAGACACTACGGAGAGGAAAGATCATGTGCCTCTGGATTCTTGAGCATTTCAATATTACCTTACTGAACTGTTTAGCCAGCCTGCTATTTGACAGCCACACAGAAGCAAACTCTGTCCAGGTTGGACCATTTGCCCATCTAACCTGACTCTGCTGGAAGATTTTATATCATTGCCTACAGAACTGACACCATCTTTGTGTACCTACTTTAACTTGCAACATCAACGTCACCTGAAAAAAGTGAACCTTACAACACTGGCCTCCAACCAAGCGACCTTTGAATGCCTACATGAAGGAATTTTTCATTGGACTCTGACTCTGAAACTCACATAAACCACTATTCATTTTCTGTCTTGTCTTCGTACTAGAAAATTCCCTTTTTCTCTATCCCTTCCTTACCATGTGAATGTGGAATGGGAAGTTGCAACCAAAAAGCATACCACTGCTTATTCATAAAAACAATTAATTTAAAACACTTTCTGTTTAAAGACAAATGGCAAATACTGTTTAAACTGATCCTCTCCTGTCTGTAACATATACATACCACATTCAGCAGATCCAGATTTATCCCAGTAGCGATGTATGTTGCATCTGTATGAATTCATGAGGTTTCAACCTTACAGAAAAAGCCTCTTAATTAACCTCCATTAAATCAACTCTACATTTGTAGCCTGAAAGAGGCTCACCACTGTACTTTATATAGTGTAATGTTTTCAATTTAATAAAGCTAACAATTTACAACCATCTGGTCACCTACAAAATTTCTCCCCCATAGCAATTCAACTTTGATTAGCCTGTAAATTATTTGGCCCACCACCCCACAGAGAGAGCAAATGCCCTAAAGGGAAAGCAAATTAATTGTTAAACATGTTCCAGACTCCCAGACTATGAACAAAGCATGAAAAATTGGCTAACTTGAATAAGTGTGCATACATTGCAAAAAAACAATACTAAAATTATGAGGAGTATTGATAAAGTAAATTTGGGGAAAATATTCTCACTGGTTGAGAAGACCAGTTATCTGGAAGGCAGAATTTTCCAGATATCACCAAAATTCAAAGTAGTTTTACACAGAGCGTTCTTAAGACTTAATAAAAATTAAAATTGGGTATCATGGGAAATAAGGGTGGGAATAGCTGTGTTTCTGTGAGCTCTGGCCCTGCTCATCTTTTATTCCTTTTACTTATCCTGATGCACAGCCCCAAATTATCTAATCCTGGAGTATATATTGTGTGCTGTAATCCTAGTAGATCGTGATTAAGTTTGGGTGTCGGTAAACTGAATAAAGTCACGAAAATCCTCATTTGATTAAGGTAGTCAGAGAACGCCCGGGGTTCTCTAGGCGGCACAATAGCACAGTAGTTAATACTGCTGCTTCACAGTCCAGGGACATGGGTTCAATTCCCATCTCGGGAATTTTCTGTGTGGAGTTTGCACAATCTCTTCGTGTCTGCATGGGTTTACTCCGGATGCTCTGGTTTCCTCCCACAGTCCAAAGATGTGCAGGTTAGGTTAGGGATGTGGGCGTAGGGCCTAGGTGGGATTGTGGTCAGTGCAGACTCAATGGGCTAAAGGGCCTCTATCTGCACTGTAGGGTTCTATGATTAAGCAGAGGAATGACTCCTGTCACTCAAGTTGGCAGTTTCCTCAGTGGAGGCTCACTTTCGATCCTTAGAAATGCTGCTACGTGGTAGCTTGGACATTCTGGTTAATTCAGGGAGATGGGATCAAAGAAGGAATGTTTGTGCACCCAATCTTCCAAGAGAAGCTGAGGAAAACTTCCTGGCTGAATTTGCAAACTGGCTATCATGCTTTCGTAATCTCAATTTGAAGGCTAGGCCTTTTGAGTTCGAAGAGCCTACTGTAACCGGTCTTTGAGATCTGGGGTCGGTTGTGTAACTCAATCACTTGTTTTATGCTGTCTTGACCTCAGTGTTCTTTGAGAGGGATTGGATGTAGCCGGATGTGATGGGACCTCACCACCTATCCAAGACCTAGGCCTTTCTCTGCCGGGGCTTCTGAGCAAGGACACAGTGGAGGTGTGACAACCTCAGTGAAACTAAGGGTGGATCCTTGATGTTGCTCAACAATCCTGGCTTTGGCTTTTTCAAGCTGTATTGATGGCTAAATTATCCTGAAGGTCATCATTAATCCTGAAATACTCACCTTGTGATTATAATCCTGATGTTGCAATGTTGTCTTTTAACCTGATAAGGATATTCGATATATGAGCACTGAGGCTTATTATCCTGTTATTCTTTGAAAGCCAGGGATATCCATTTATTTATAATGGAATTCATCCACCAGTATGCTCTGACAGTGAAATTAGGGTGACCTTAGCTTGAAGTATGTTGCCGTTTAATCTTAGTCTTTCCGTGCGGTCACAGAGAAGTAAGGTGGGAAAGAGATCAAGTGGGGCAAGGTCAGGAGTCAGTCAAATGTAGAAATAGTTGCCATGGGAAATGGCAAAGTCGTTAAATAGTCAGGCTCCACATCATGTCAGTGCTGCACCTAGATTTAAAAGAATACTAATTTCAAAACTGGGAAGAGGAAGGGTACGACAGGTGTTTGGGGTTGGGCAGAGAGAGGACATGTTCTCTTTTCTTCTTGCTCACGTCCAACCCTTGTTGCTCCTGTGACCAAAGAATTGGTTGAAGAGGTGGGTTTCAATCAGTCTTTTTTAAAAAAGGGGATCCTGTCGACTGGGTGATGCAAAGTTTGGATGGGGAAATTGCAGAGTGTATCACCTAGTTGCTGAAGGCTCTCCTGCCAATGGACAGACAAAAAAAGGAAGGATTAAGCTTGATTTGTTGTGCTTGTTCGCTGCAGCAGGCTGATTGTTCCCTTTGCAGGATCTCATGATGAACAACTGGACCACGCATTTATTGTATGCGTGACATTGACATTAAGGAGTTGAATTTCTGCCGCAGTCCATGAGAAATAACACAGGCAGATGTGTTAATTTCATATGACTTTCTGGATGTGAACATCCAATAACGTTGCTAATGATAAATTTGGGGTGATGTACTCTAACAAGAGGACCATTATACATAATGTGTTATTCCACTGTTAGCCTACAGATGTGCTTAGTTGAATCTGTCTCAAAGACACGTGTATAAATCAGATATCTCTTGGTTGATAAAGGGTAGATTACCAGCTAGAAAAGAAGTCTATAGATTAGAAACTCAATTTGTGATTACAGTATAAATTAACATTGTATAATAACTCCATGGATGTGAAAATCCCATCAACAAGTTACTTTATTTACACCATATATCTGTACACAGTTAGCGCTCCAGTTGCTCCCTGCTGAATGCAGGCTGGGAGTCTGACACACCTGCTTTAAATAGAGAGCATGAAGCTTCCAGATTTAACCAATTAAGAATCACCGGGTATTTCTTTTCATACCAAACAAGCTAACTCAATTAATTTTTCAGGTAAGTTTATTTTCTTCAATTAACACTCATGCATATTACATTATAAAAATATCTAATTTTTGGACATCTCTGGTTTTTGACAACTGGACTTGGGATATTTGGCTGTCTTTCTATAATCCAGGGTAGGTTTGTACAGGTGGTTCAGCCAATGAATAAAAACATAATTAGCTCAGTTAGAGTTAAATTCACAATTTGAATGGCATGTCGCTGCAGTCTTCAGTAAAACATCCTCTCTACACTCCAGTAAATAATCCAGCCCCAGAACCAGGGACCCCTGGATGACTTGGGATATTGAGGACCTGTTCAAGTAGAAGAAGGAGACACATGACATGCATAGGCAACTGGGATCAAATGGATCCCTTGAAGAGTATAGAGGTTGTAGGAGTTAAGACAGGGTTAAGAGATAAATCAAGAGACAAAAAGGGGGCGTGAGATTGCTTTAGCAGATAAAGCAAAGGAGAATCCAAAGAGATCCTATAAATACTTAAAGGACAAAAGATAACTAGGGAGAGAATAGAACCTCTTAAGGATCAACGAGGTCATGTATATGCAGTTCCACAAGAGATGGGTGAGATCCTAAATGAATATTTCACATCAGTATTTACTGTTGAGAAAGGCATGGATGTTAGGAAACTTGGGGAAATAAGTAGTGATATCTTGAGGAGTGAACACATAACAGAGGAGATGGTGTTGGAATTCTTAAAATGCATCAAGGTACATAAAGCCCTAGGACCTGATGGTGTATCCCAGGACGTTGTGGGAGGCTAAAGAAGAAATTGCAAGTCCCCAAACAGAGATATCTGAACAATTGACAGCCACAGGCAAGGTACCTGAAGATCAGAGGTGGCAAATGTTGTTCTTAAAACAATGGCTGCAGAGAAAAACCTGGGAACTACAGACCGGTGAGCTTAACGTCTATAGTGGGTAAGTTGTTAGAAGGTGTTCTGAGAGACAGGATCTACAGGTGATTAGAGATAGCATGGCTTTATGAGTGGAAAGTCAGGTCTCACAAATTTTATTGAGTTTTTTTGAAAGAGTAACCAAGAAAGTCAATGAGGGCAGCACAGCTGATGTTGTCTACATGGACTTTAGCAAGGTTTTTGACAAGGTACTAATTACATGGTAGGTTGTTGCATAAGGTTAAATCTCAAAGAATCCAGGTGAGGTAGCCAAATGGATACAAAATTGGTTGGATGACAACTGATAAAGGGATGTTTTTCAAACAGGGAGATAGTGCTGAGTCCACTGTTATTTGTTATTTATATTAATGATTTGGATGAGAATTTAGGAAGCTCGGTTAGTAACTTCGCGGGTGACACTGAGATTGGTGGTATAGTGGACAGTGAAGAAGGTTATTGAGAATTACAGCACAATCTTGATCAGTTGGGCCAGTAGGCTGATGAATGGCAGATGGAGTTTAATTTAGATAAATGCAAGGTGATGCATTTTGGTACCAGGGCATGATTTACTCAGTTAATGATAAGTTAGTGGGGAGAGCTACAAAACAAAGAGATCAAGAGCTAAGGTTCGTAGCTGTTTAAAAGTGGAGTCACAAGTAGAGTGGTGAAAAGGTATTCAGCATGCTTGGTTTCATTGGTCAGAATATTGGATACAAAAGTTGGGTCATCTTGTTGAAGTTGTACAACACATGGTAAGATCACACTTGGAATACCGTATACTGTTCTGGTTACCCAATTTTTTAAAGGATATTATTAAACTAGAAAGAGTGCAAAAAAGACTGACTAGGATGCTACCAGCACTTGATGGTTTGAGTTATAAAGAATGGCTGGAGAGAGTAGGACTTTTTCTCTGGAGCATAAGGAGACTTAGGCGTTGATGAGTGAAATTAACTGTGCTATTTCACATTAAGAAGAGCTTTTAGGGGTCTATAAAATAATGAGGGACATAAATCAGCTAGATAATTAATATCTTTTCCCATAGACAGGGGAGTCTAAAACTAGGGGGCATAAGTTTAAAGTGAGAGGGGAGCAATATGAAAGGGTCTAGCAGGGCAATTTTTTCACACAGGAAGGTGAGTATCTGGAACAAGCTGCCAGAGGTAGTAGTAGTAGAGGCAAGTACAATTTTGTCTTTTAAAAACTATTCAGACAATTACATGGTTAAGATGGCTATAGAGTGATATGGACCAAACACGGGAATTGGGACTAGCTTAGTGGTTTAAAAAAAAGTGGCAGCATGGACAAGTGGGCCAAAAAGCCTCTTTCCATGCTGTAAACCTCTATGACTCTATCAAAGAACGTTGTCCCTTTAAAAATCCTGAAAGCAATGATGGGTGGGTGGTGACTGTACCTCTTCCTTTCCTGTGCCCCACCCTGGCTCAATGTTTCCTTCCCTGTTATTGTATAAGGCAAGGTTGCCCTGCATTTCCTTGTTTTCTTTTCAGAAATAAATTTGCTGTGTTTTAAGGCAGAATAAAAATAGAATTTCTGGAAGATGTTCAAAGTGCTTTCAAGTTTGAGTGCTGCACCAGCTGTATCTATAGCTTTCACACTGACGGATGCCTGTTCTGGCTTTCATCAAGGCATGTGACGGTCTCCTGCAAAAGTGCTCCCTTTACAGTGTAAGGGAAAGCTGGAAAGCACCAGTCTTTAATTTGGGGATAGTGTCTTCAACTGAAATATCACAGTAAAAATGAAAATAATCTTCAATCTTTAACTGAAATATCTGCCACCTAACCAGATCCTTCTTGACTAGCCCATCAGTGTACAATTGTGTTTTTTAAAAAAAAATTACGGTCAACAGATTGATGAGGTATTCTTCCTTGGCCAGGTTGGATTTGCTTTCATGCTATCAACATTGAAGCAACATACTGCACAATCATTAAACAGTTTACAACATCTTTATAGTGCAATCTTATTTGTTCAAATATTCATTTTTCCATCAATTCCATGCTAAAACATTTATCGTAACAGCCCAAGAATCTGTTCAACAATGATATGCTTAAAGGAAAAGCACAGAATTCATGTAGCGATCTAGCATGTAACTTGAGCCATGTTAGACAGAGCAGGAAGACCAGTGTTCAATGTGCTGAGTTAGTCAATATTTTTCAGATTAACCCTTGGGTGCTGAAATATGCCTTGATCTTTCAGTTTGGAGTCTATAATCAATAATGTTTCAACAGTTGATTGCTATCTGTTGATTCTTGAGCAGATCCTCTGAGTTGATGAGTGAAATTAACTTAATACTGGCAAATACATAGGGGGTGATCACTGTGCTGTTTCACATTAAGAAGTAGATAAATGTGCAAATTCATGCATCTCTAACAATTTACAACCATTTTCATGGTTTTAAGGAATTCTGCTTATCCCCAAACACCAGCCCCCATCACAATATAAGTTTCTAAAATGGCATTAAATGAAGGTCTGATGCCATCACTATGTAGGTGAAGGAAGGTTAGCACACATTTGGAACTGCACTTGCACAAGATGTTCAAATAACTTGCACATGTGCAAATGCAGCCTGTCATCTGAGGATGCCTTCTCAAAATGTCACAAAGTGTGAGAAATTCTGCCAGTACAATCTGCAAGTGTATATTTAAAGCACGCATTTTGGGTGCATTACTCGGAGTCACTTTGTCAGAAGAATGTTCTTTTGAGCCAAATTTGGAAGAGCGCTCAGCTCACACGGAGAATGACCACCACAAGAGTTGGGAGAAGGAAAACACACACTCAGCTTGATTGCCAGTGTGGTGGACTCTCATGAAACATTTAGCAAAGTTGGAATCATTGTGAGAAGGATTGGTGCTATAGGTTCATTTACATTTCACATGCTACAAATCTGGAGGTCAGCCATTGTAAAGTGAACTTGAGCGAAAGATGAACTCTGTAAAAACAAAAGGAAAAATGCAAAGCAACCTATGAACTAATGGGAAGAAGCCACAACTTCAGCTGGGCTGGCAAATTCACAAAGAATTGCTCCCCTGTGAGTTGCACATTTATCCATTTTTTTTAAATCTAAATATGTCTGAACTGAGATAAATATTGATTTTGGTTATTATCTTTGAAGTCAATGAATTATGAGAATATAACAGCCTCACAGTGGGAGCTGGAAATCCAGACTTCAGAATGTTTTTATTTCACAAATGTTCTCTGTGCAGGATATCTGTTTCTCCTTTCAGCATCCCTTTTATTTTGAAAATGTGTCCTAACCCAGCACGAAAGACAATGTTTTTTTTTATTGGATTCTGCAGCTGGTTTTTGGACAGTGCTTGCTCCCTTCCAACTTAATCAAATTAAGTTCATTCCATACAGTGCCAGTTCAATCACCACTTGATAGTAACTGAAGTGATCATAGCATGGAATCCAACAGCTTTAGCATCCCTCATTTCCAATTCATTAACAATTTGTGACCATTGCCTCGATTGCTCATGCTTTGTGATCATAAGTGTATTCAAAGTCATATATATTTATTTTATAATTAAATGATCCTGTGTGGTTTTTGCAAAAACCAATTGCATTATCCAGGTGAAGTGGAATTGGAGATAACATAAAATTTGGCACTGAGGCACATAAGATATTAATGTAGCTTGATCAAGGAAGTAGGATTAAAGAAGTGCCTTAAAGGAGGAAAGAAAAGCAGATAGCTTTGAGAGGGAATTCGAGCCTTGTCAGCTGAAGACATGGTCACCAAGGATTGAGCAAATAAAATTGAGGCTGGAATTAGAAGAATTCAGATATCTTGGAGGGCTGAAGGAGTTTACAGTAATTGGAAGGTGTGAGGCTTTAGAGAGATTCAAAAACAAAGATAGGAATTTTTAAATCGAGACATTACTTTGACTGGACCCAATGTAGGCCACTGAATACAGAGCTGGGATAACAATGGGCGAACAAGACTTAATGTGGTTAGGACATGAACAACAGAAGTTTGTGTGATATTTAGTTTCAAGAGCTAAGACCTGGGAAATCGACTAGGAATGCATTGGAATAGTTGAGTCTACAAGAAACAAAGGAAATAAATGAGGGCTTCAACAACAGAAGTAGGAGCAAAATCAGACAAAATTAGGGATAGAAATAGATCTCTGATGGCCTGGATATCTGATTGGAGCTCATCTCTGGATCAAATACATCCCCAAGGTTCCAAAGAGTTTAGTCTTCAGGCGGCTTCCAGGGAGGGAATTAAGTGAGTAACTTGGGAATGAAGTTTGTGGCAGGAACTGAAAACAATAGCTACAGTCTTCCTAATATTTCTACTTGTCCATTATTGAATGCCAGGCAAGCAGACTGATAATTTAAAAGCAGCAGAAAGTTCAAAAAAGGTTCTGGTGAGAGACGATTGGGACATTATCAGTGTAGAAAGTGATACTTTGTTTTCAGATAATGTTGTCAAGAGGCAGCATGTGGAAAAATAGGAGGAGGCCAAGAGTATTATGGAATACCTGAAGTCATGGTGAGGAACTGGGAAGAGAAGCATTGCAGTTAATTCCATGGCTACAGCTGGATAAATGAATATGGAACTAGGTGAGTGCAATCCCATACAGCTGGATGACAATGTTTGTATGCTCAAAGGCACTGTCATCAGCACTTGCTCAGCAATAATGTGCTCAATGATGCTCAGTTTGGGTTCTGGTCAGGAATACTCAGCTCCAAATGTCAGTATGGTCTTGGTTCAAACATGGGCAGAAGAACAAGATACCAGGAGTGAAATGAGTGAGTGCCCTTGACTCCATGACAAGGGCATCAGGAGGCCTGCAAGATTTGAAGTCAGTGAGAATCAGGGTGGAGGGCTTTTTTAATAAAGTCATACCAAGCCCAGAGAAAAATGGTTGTGATTGTTGGAAGCCACAACCATTTGAAGATGCTTCTCAGGACATTTGATCCTAGGCCCAACCATCTTCTGCTTCACCAATATCCTTCCCTCCAACATGAGGTCAGAAGTAGGGATGTTTGCTGACGTTTGCACAGTATGGCCACAGATGTGTATGTTAGGGGGATTAGCCGGGTAAGTATGTGAGGCAACGGGAATAAGGCCTGGGTGAGATGCTCTGCCGAAAGTTGGTGCAGACTTAATGGGCTGAATTGCCCACTTCTGCACTGTATTGATTCTATCCATCAGGAGTCTGAGGGAATACTGTCCACTTGCCTGGACGAATGCATCTTTCTATGGTAACTAAGTTTCTGTTCCCACTGCTTTTCCCAGTTTTGGTGATTTATGCAGTTATGGTTTTTGATTTCACTTATAGGTTCTGCAAATACTGAGGTTAAAAACATAAATTTATTTGTTCATGGACAGATCTAATTTCTGTGTGGGCTGTATTTTAATTACACATATGTGCAGCAAAGTCAAGATAATGAGGTGAATAATCTAGGCAACTTCCTCAAAGGAAAAACATTGGAGAAAAGATGAGGTGGATGGAAAAAATCTTAGATATATATAGCAACTGGACATAATGCGCAGGATAATCCAAATAATAAATAAACTTCAAATTATATTCAGTATTAGATAGGGAAGTATGGCAGCCAACTTGTATGCAGCAAAGAACAGTACTGCATCGAAACAGGCCCTTTGACCCACCAAGTCCGTGCTGACACAGATGCTGCTCTAATCTAATATTTTCTTGCCTCTCCATGATCCATCTCCCTCTATTGCCTGCCTATTTATGTATCTGTCCAGATGCTTCTTGAATGTTCTCATACAATCTGCTTCCATCACCTCATCTGCAGCCTGTTCCAGGCATTCACCACCCTCTATGTGGAAAAACTTGCCCCTTACGTTTCTTTTAAACTTTCCCCCTCTCACTTTCAACCTATGCCCCCTAGTAATTGACCCTTCAACCATGGGAAAAAGGCTCTGACTATCCAAGCCTGTCCTAAGCTTGTAAACAGCTATCAGGTTCCTCTTCATCCTCCTCCACTCCAGTAAAAACAATCCAAGTTTATTCAACCTTTCTTCATAGTCCATATTCTCCAAACCAGGCAACATCCTTGTAAATCTTTCTGCAACTTTCCCAGTGCATCAACATCCTTCTGGTAGTGTGGCAACCAGAATTATAAATAATACTTCAGATGCGGTATAACCAAAGTTTTACACAGTTGCAATATGATTTTCCAATTCCTATACTCAACGCCCCAACCAATGAAGGCTAGCAAACTTTACGCCGCCTTGACCACCTTGTTGACCTGAGTTGCTACATGCAGGGAACTGTGGATCTGCACTTCTAGATCCCTGTGCATGCTAATATTTCTAAGGACTCTAACATATATTGTATGCTTTTTTTGTATAGTAGATCTTCCAACTCACATCAGCTCATGTTTGTGCAGGTTAAATTCCATTTGCCATCTTTTGGCCCAGGTCTCCAGCTGATTTATATCCTGCTGTATCCTCTAACAATCCTCCTCACTATCCACTCCTTCCTCAATTTTCGTTTCATCTGCAAATTTCCTAATTAAACCATCTACGTTTTCCTCATATGTACATATTACAACCACAGAGGCCCTAGCACTGATCCTTGTAAAACATGCTTGTCACAGACCTCTACTGCTACTCGCTATGTCCAAGCCAGTTTTTTAACCATTTTACCAGCTCAGCTTGAATCTCATATGATTTCAACTTCTATATCAGCCTGCCATGTGTAATCTTATCGAAGGCTTTGCTAAAGTCCACACATACAACATCTACATCCATGCCTTGGTAATTTTTCTTGTCACTTCCTAAAGAACTCTATCAAATTTGTGAAACACAACCTCTCTTTCACAAAACTATGCTGTCAATCACTAATAAGCTTATTTTCTTTCAGATCTGATTACATCCTGTCCCTAAGAACCTTCTCCAATAATTCCCCCATCACTGATGGAAAGCTCACAAGTCTGTAATTTTCTGGATTGTCTCTTCTGCCCTTCAGAAGAGCAACGTTATCTGCTGTCCAATCCTATGGTACTTCACCCGTGGCTAAAGAGGATACAGAGATTTTGGCCAAGGCCTCAGCAGTTTCTTCCCTGGTCTCTCTCAGTACTCGGGGATAGAGTCTATCTGGCCCTGGAGACTTGTCCACCTTAATATTTTTCAAAAGCTGCAACACCACCTCCATTTTTATCTCAACATATCCTAGAATGATAACATCCTCCTTTCTATACTTCCTACATCACCTCCTTGTCTTTTGTGAATACTGATGCAAAGGATTCACTAAGGACCTCATCCTCTCATCTGGCTCCACACACAAATTCCCTTCACTGTCCTATAATGTACCTACCCTTTCCTTAGCTGCCCCCTTCCTCTTCATATGTGCAGAAAAAGCTTTGGGCTTCTCCTTAATTCTGCCTGCTAAGGACATTTCATGGCCTGTTTTTGCCCTACTCAGTCTCTGTTTAAGTCATTTCTTGCTATCTTTGTATTTTTAAAAAACGTAATCAGTTTTCAATTTTCTGAAATTTATGTATGTCTGCTTTATCTCTAAGCTCGCAATCTCTCTTGTCATCCAGAATTCCCAGATCTTGCCACCTTTATCCTTCATTTTTACAGGGACATACTTGTCCTAAATTGTTAACAACTGACTATTAAAAGATTTTCACATATCGAATGTGGTATTACCTTCAAACAACTGCCCCCCCCCCACCCCCGCTTCCCCCAGTCTACATCCTCTTGCTCCTACATAACACTTCCTCCAGTTTAGTATTATCACTCTGGGATTACTACCATCCTTTTCTTGAAACTTATAGAATTGTGATCACTTTGGTCCAAAATGGTCCCCCATTGAGACATCAATCACCCGTCCAGACTCGTTTCCCAGAACTAAATCTAACATAGCCCCTTCTCGAGTTGGACTATCTACATATTGCCTCAAGAAGCACTCTTGAACATGCTGAACAAACTCTGCCCCATCCAAACACCTGGCATTAAAGGAATTTTAGTTTATGTTGGGGAAGTTAAGATTGCCCATCACAAACAACCATGTTGATTTTATATCTTCCTGTAATCAGTTGACATATTAGTTCCTCCACTTCATGCTGGCTGTTGGGACATCAATAGTATAACCCCAACAGTGTGATCACACTGGTCCTGTCCCAGAGTTCTACCCATTTGGCCTCACTGCATAATCCCACCAAGGCTTTCTACCTCTGTATAGCTGTGACATTCTCCCTAATCAGTAAAGCAACACCTTCATCTTTTATCACCCTCTTTATCTCATCTGAAGCATCTAAATCTTGGAATGCTAAGTTGCCTATCCTGCCCTTCCTTTATCCAAGTATCCATAATTGCCAGAACATCATAGTTCCATGTAGTAATCCAAGCTTTAAGTTCATCTGCCTTACCTATCATACTCCTTGTATTAAAGCAAACACACCTCACACCATCTATCCTGTCATATTTTGTACACTCTGTGTTTTATTTCTCTTAGCCTTACTGAATCCATTCACTGAGTTCTCCATTGTCTCTACTTTGTATTGTGGTCCTTTTTGATTTTTATCTTTGGTTTCTCTGCCTTCCACTTTTCCCAGGATTCTACATAAAAGTAAATAAAGATGTAATGTGCTCTTGATTGTTTTGTTTAATGGATAAATGATTGACCAGGACATCAGGAGAACCGTTACTCTTCCTGGAATGTTTAGTGACCACCTGTTCAGGTTTCAGATCCCATCCAATATGCAGCATCTCCAGAAATCCCTCTCCATTACACTGGATTATCAATCTAGATACCTAAATAATGTGCTCATCTTGCAGTGGGACTTGCATACATGTCTTCTTAGCTTGGGGGCAGTGAATTGAGCCAACCGAGGAAGAAATATTGTTTTTTTTTTTGTAAGGAACTTGAGAGTTATTGAGAAAAAAGTGTTTTGCTCTAAGGCAAAAGCTGAAGTGAAAACTGCAAGGTTGTTAAACCACCAGAAGGAAACAGAGGCAAAACACTTCAGCAGAAACAGCTGCATGACCATTAATACTAGCTACATGTCTGAGATGTAGATAGAAAATGCCTCCTGATAATTATCAGCAGAGCTAGGGACAGTCTTATGTGAATCAATCAGCAAGAAATATATAATGGAAAGGGCAGCTGAGGGCAGAAACAGCAGGGATAAATCATGGTCAGACCTGAGCTGCTGCATTTTGGCAAATTAATATTTATGCTCAAAAGGAATCTTATTCCTCATCCCTCCCCTTCCTCTCTCAATCTGATTAGATTTATGAGTGTACGTGCCAGCTGGAGGATATGCCATGCCCTGTAAGTGGGGCAGGAAAACTCATAATGGGGTGATGCTGCTGCCAAATGGATTTCATTGCCAAGTTATTATCATCTGTCTTTCAGCTGCTGGCTAAGAGGAAATTGGCTGTGTTGTGGAAACTAGGTGCAGAAATTAAAAAGGTAGTGCTTCTTGTGTACATAACTCAATGTCACCAACTCACATTAAGCAACAGAAGGGCAAAGGAGAAAGCTTCTCACCTTGTTTCTGTTCCAGCATAACTGTGTAACTACATTCAGAGTTATAAATTCTTCACTGAGCCGGTTGCATTCATTATCCAGAGTACACATAGGAATTTTTAAATGCCATGATAAAATCTTTAGAAGGTAATTGAGAACTGGAAGTGATTACAGGGTATTAATCTCACTTGGAGTTTCTATTTATTTTATGAACTGCAAAGAGAAAAACTCCAGCTGTATTGTAGTTGTTATGCTAACCTGTCAATGAGATATATTTCATTATAATTTGCCATCTATCATTTTTTCATAATATGTACATTGAGGTGCTTTGTATTTTTTCAGCTAGTCTGTTCATATGATTGATCCACGGAGATGCCCACCTTGATGGATGTGGTATAAACACTGCAGATTTATGAACTGGTTTAGTGAACTGACAATTCAGACAATTCATTACAATAAAATGTTTACTTTCTTAATGGTTTAGTTTGCAAAGGTATTGAGTGACTGAAACGTACAGGTCAATAGTAGTTCCTATGTTTTATCTGTGGTAGTTGATGATTGCAACTGGTATGGCAATTATGGAATTATAATTCCATAATTGGGACAGAGAGGAGAAAATCATCTTGGCTTTATCCTTATGGTGGATGATGACAAAGGTGTCATCAGGTTTAAGTATGCTGTTTTCATTATGTCAAATAGCCAGCCAGAAAAGTTTAAAAACTTTGCAGTTTATTAGTATCTCAAGTAGGCTCACATTAATACTGCAATAAAATTACTGTGGAAATCCCCTTCTTCCCTCAGTTTAATACACTGAAGGAGAATTTAACATGGCCAATGCACCTAACCAGCATGTCTTTCAGACTGTGGGAGTAAACCAGAGCACCTGGAGGAAACCCACGCAGACACAGAGAAAGTGCAGACTCCACACAGACAGTGAGTCGTGCAGGGAATCGAACCTGGGTCCCTGGTGCTGAGGCAGTAGTGCTAACTACTGTGCCACCATGCCCAACTCTATCCATGATTATATGAATCCATGCTGCATCTTAAATTAATGTTTTTTTTAGAATAACTGAGGCTAACAGTTTTCTTCATATAATGTAAATTGAACAGCAACTTCTGGAGTGTGCCCATGTAATGTTAGATGCAGAAATCAGCAGGTTGCTGTCTAAAATTACTCTGTCTATCCAGAGGCTGCATTGTATCAATGTCTCACCAAAAGACTGAGCATTAAAATTCTTGTAAAGGTGTGAAGTTGTAGGACTTCATTATTCATTAAATATGCCAGAAAATATTTGGGCTTATAGATCAAGTGTAAGTGAATTATTAATCGTGTATTACATCATTAATACTGTCAATCTTACCGGCACCTCACCTATTAGTCCCACTATGTATTGACCCCTTGGACCTTTGCCTATTCATATTTGCCCTCTGGACTAAGGTCCTAGAGATGGAAGATGTTTTTGTAAGGTTTGAAGGATTGCCATCCGCCAGTTTATCTGTCCTTTTGTCTCCTCACCTATTAGCCACAGTCACTCTATACTTGGTGATCCAGCCAAAATCAGCTGGTGAACATACAATTGCAAATCTCAGCCATGGCAGTGCTTGGTAATTCCCTGGAGTATAGTGGCCCTCCCTGGGTCAGGTTGCAGATTACTGTCTCAGCTAATAAGTGTTGGCTCTGAACTTCCATCACAAGGTGTATCATCTTGAAATCACCTTCAGCACAGAGACCTGCTCAGCTGTGCCCAGCCAAAAAGAAGACAGTTGCAAGCTGGCCGTTAGTTGAGAGGTTGGCTTATGAGGATCCTGAGTAAATTGGGACTATACTTGAATTTAAAAGAATGAAGGGGGAATCTTATAGAAACATATAAAATTATGAAGGGAATAGATAAGATAGAAGCAGGGAGCTTGCTTCAGCTGGTGGGTGAAACTAAAGCTGAGGGGCATAACTCAAAATAAGGGGGAGAAGATTTGAGGAGGAATTTCACCCAAATAGTTGTGAATTTGTGGATTCCCTGACCAGTGAAGTTGATGCAGCTATCTCATTGAATGTTTTTAAGGCAAGGATAGATAAATTTTTGAAAAATAAAGAAATTAAGTGTTATGATGAGCAGACAGATAAGTGGAGCTCTGTCCATGAAAAGATCAGCCATGATCTCATTGAATGGTTGATCCAAGATGGCCCACTCTTGATCATAGTTCTTATGTTCTTAAACCACTGATCACAAAGCTTTTGCCCGATAACTCATGCCTGTGATGAAAGTGTCACAATTGGCTGCATTGCCATCGAATGCCGTTACACAATCGTACCTACAGTAATGCTAAATGAAGATAACTGCAGCTATAATTTAAATGTAAGTTTTAAGTTCAGAAATATTTCCACATAAAAGAAAGCATCAGAAAACCATAACATTACGCTCATTTTCTTTCTACTTTCTTGAAGGCACTCAGCTCCTTGATGAGTTAAAGTTTTAAAGGCGCTGGTCTCTATCCAATGCTCCATGCACATGTCTATTCTATCTTTGTGAGTAAAGGCAGTGAATAAGAGCTAACTGTTTGACTGTGGGGAAGCATCTGTACTTTACAGCAGGTATGAGCAGCAAGTATCAAGGGCCCTGGCTAGTGTCCTTCTCTTTAATCCTAGCCAAATAATTGTAGTGCCAATTACTGCCCAAAATGTGTTTTAGTAACTGTGTAGGACCTATCAACAGACAGGACCTGCAATCCTCTAAAGAGAAAGAACGAATTTGCATTTCTGCAGAGCTAGAGTAGGTCCCAAAACACCCTCAACCAATGGAGAACTTTTGAATTGTGGTCAGTGTTATTACCGTAGGCAAATGGGGCAGTTAATTCTTATGCAGCAAGTTCCCAAAAAGAACAATGAAATAAATGATCTGATCGTCTGGTTTAAGTGTTCTCCATCGGTACTGTCAGCCTAGATTTTATGCTGAAGTTTCAGAAATGAGGCTTATACCCATGACCTTTTGTCACGAGAGGCAAATGTGCTACCTATAGAATCAAAGCTAACACTATTCAATTAAATACACTGACTTTACCAGTTCACTCACCATGGGAGTTTGAATCTGCTGCTTAGTGCACAACTTATTGAGTGCCATGGACCTACTGTGAGCTGTTGGCTGGAGATACCAGTACAATTTTTATTCCATTATTTTGTGAAGTGCTTAGTGTTTTTTTTATGTATCTTTGAGCTAAAGTGTTTAGTGTATTATTATATGGTCTGTAATGCAGCAACGCACCAGCTGGAGAACAAATGTTGTGTCTTTACTCCTTGAAAAAATATTGTACGCATTCATACAATTGGAATCTGATTTCAGGGACTCCTGTGGTAAACACTGTGCAGTTGAGTGTGCAGACCTCAGG
Source organism: Sphyrna mokarran (assembly GCA_024679065.1). Lineage (NCBI taxonomy): Eukaryota > Metazoa > Chordata > Chondrichthyes > Carcharhiniformes > Carcharhinidae > Sphyrna > Sphyrna mokarran. The sequence continues at coordinate 62,132,448 of JAGIQG010000015.1, forward strand.
TCACCTTCCTGATTCACTGGGGTGCCAGTATAAAGGCCTGATTACATTTACTTGAATACCAGTCCCTGCACTAGAATGTAGAACATAGAACAGCACAGCACAGTACAGGCTCTTCAGGCCTCGATGTTGTGCCAAGCTATGTCCAAATCCCCAGATCAAGCTATTCCACTCCCTGTCATTCTGGTGTGCTCCATGTACCTATCCAGTAACTGCTTGAAAATTCCTAAAGTGTCCAACTCCATTATCACAGCAGGCAGTGTATTCCACACCCCAACCACTCTGAGTAAAGAATCAACCTTGAACATCCCTCCTATATTTCCCACCATGAACCTTTTAGTTATGTGCCCTAGTAACAGCTACTTCCACGCGAGGAAATAGTCTTTGTTCATCCATTCTGTCTATCCCCCTCGTTATCTTATAAACTTCTATTAAGTCACCTCTCATCCTCTTCTGCTATAAAGAGAAAAGCCCCAGCTCCCTCAACCTTTCCTCATATGAGCTACTTCCAAACCAGGCAGCATCCTGGTAAATCTCCGATGCATTCTCTCCAATGCTTCCACCTCCTTCTTATAGTGAGGTGACCAGAACTGCACACAATATTCCAAATGTCTCATCAAGGTCCTGTATAGTTGCAGCATAACCCTACGACTCTTAAACTCAAACCCTGTGTCAATAAACGCTAACAAACTATAAGCCTTCTTCATGGCTCTATCCAATTGGTGGCAACCTTCAGAGATCTGTGGATATGAACTCCAAGATCTTTCTGTTCCTTCACGTTCTTCAGAACCCTGCCGTTACCCTGTAATCCACATTCAAGTTTGTCTATCAAAATAAATCTTCATCAATCATTTATTTTGTGAAGCACTTTGAGGGGCCTAAGGTAGAAAAACAACACAAACCATGTTTTTCCATATGCAGTGGCATGGTCTACAAGACATAATATGCTTCAAGATGAAAGCATATAAAATCGCCAGCACCAACACATCCCTCCTTGATGAGCTCAATGCAGCCTATGCCCATTTTGGGCAAAAGATCAGTGAGAGTACAACCTCCACCCAGAAGCCTTGGATGTATCTGTATATGACATCACCATTGCATGTGTCAGAGCAGCCTTTTCAAAGGTGAACCCACGGAAATGACTGGCCAGAATGAAGTACCCGGGCAAACACTCAGATCCCGCAGGGACCAGCTGGTGGGGATATCTACAGTTCACTAGATATGTTCAAGAGGAAGCTGGATAAGGTTCTTGTGGCTAAAGGGCTCAAAGGGTATGAATAGAAAGCAGGAATGGGATACTGAATGTACATGATCAGCCATGATCAAATTGAATGGTAGTGCTGGCTCGAATGGCCAAGTGGCCTACTTCTGCATTTACTTTCTATATTTCAATGTCAATCTTTATTTTACTATTAATATCAAATTATTTATTTAATTATCCTAGGAGCATGTTTAAACACAAACTCATTAGGTGAGCTACCTGTTGTACACTCTGGGGTTATTCTATAAGAGAACCAAAAAAAAAATCAAGCTTGTGTGAAAGAGCAGCATAAAAATGATGCCTGACTTGTCATCTAGCAAATACTTCTGCAATGTCTGTTTATAATCTGCACGCTTCTTTCTCTAACACCATTTGATGCTGGTGGGGAATTTGTGGCATCAGAATGTGTTTGACTGCATTCTTATTCAGAAATATGTCAAACACTGATAAGGTAACTGTGAGCTGTTATCTGACACCCTTGGCAGCCCATAAACCGTAAACCAATTTCTCAAAATCTCAGTGGTTTTGGCACTTGTGGTTTTGGGCTTAGACTCAACATTTATCCACTTGACCAAAACAAAGCAATCATTTTCCTTCCGCTTCAAAGAAATCAACATATACTCATTCCCAAGTTTTTTGTTTCTGTTTGACCTTAGAATGAAAGGAAGTTTGGATCATTTCTTGTTCTGAGACTCATTTCACAACTTTACACTAATTCCTCAATGTCCTAGTATTTGGTACCAAAAATACTTTCTTACTCCGACTTTCATCCAGAATATCCCTGTGTGCTCATGAAGTTTTCTAATAATCTCTCTCTAAATTTTGGTGGAATAATGGCCGTGATTCTCCTGAATAAAAAGTAATATCAACTGCCAGTGGGGAAACCAAAGTATTTCCTGCTGACACTAGCAATATCTGTCAGGTGAAATTAATCCACCTTAGTATGTTAGAATATGCAGAAATTAAATTACAATGCAGTGACTGGAAGATTTGGGCTGTCAACTCTTAAACCAATAGGAAATAGTCTGGATATACACTCAGTTAATTTCTGTGAAATAGCCTTCCAGTTTCTCATAGTCACACACTTCAGGCAAGCCATTCATAATATTGAGAACTTTTATTGAGCACCACATCAAAGAACAAATAACAAAACAGCATGGGAAACAGGCCCTTTGGCTCAACGAGCCCGCGCTGCCACCTCAGTGTTTATAAATCTATGGATTGAAACCAAATTTGAGACAATTTAGGGAGAATTAACCTAAGAGCATATCTTTGGGATGTGGGAGGAAACCGGAGCATCTGGAGAAAACCCACGCAAGATTGGGGAGAATGCACAAACTCCCACAGACACAGGCCCAAATCCATGTATCTGCACAGCACAGCGATAGTCACTGAGCTGTTGTGTTGCCCATCAAATGGTCCAGGTCAAGCGTACACTAATAACGTGAAGCACTAGGATACTCTCGAAAAATCCAAGAGCAGCCCTCCCATGACCCATCGCGCGTGTCCGCCCCTTGTTAAACAACATAGAACATAGAACATTACAGCACAGAACAGGCCCTTCGGCCTTCGATGTTGTGCCGACCAAAATAAAAAGCAATGCCCCTCCAAACTAAACCATTCCCTTCTCTTCCATATACTTATCAATTAACCTCTTAAACGCCACCAAACTTGGCGCATCTACAACAGCTGCAGGCAGGGCATTCCACTCCCTAATCACTCTTTGAGTAAAGAACCTACCTCTGATATCCGTCCTATAACTCATACCCCTTAATTTAAAGCTGTGTCCCCTCGTGCTAGCTTTCTCCATCCTAGGAAAAAGGCTATCACTGTCCACCCTATCTAAACCTCTAATCATCTTATATGTTTCAATAAGGTCCCCTCTTAGCCGCCTCCTTTCTAACGAAAACAACCTCAAATCCCTCAGCCTCTCTTCATAAGACCTGCCCTCCATACCAGGCAACATCCTGGTAAACCTCCTCTGTACCCTCTCCAATGCCTCCACATCTTTCTTATAATGTGGGGACCAGAACTGCACACAATACTCCAAGTGCGGCCGCACTAGAGTTTTGTACAGTTGCAACATGATGCTGCGGCTCCTAAATTCAATCCCCCTACCAATAAAAGCTAAGACTCCATATGCCTTCTTAACAACTTTATCCACTTGACTGCCTACTTTCAGGGATCTATTGACACATACACCAAGATCCTTCTGTTCCTCAACACTATTAAGAGCCCTACCATTAGCCCTATACTCTACACATTTATTGTTCCTGCCAAAGTGCATTACCTCACACTTTTCCACATTAAACTCCATTTGCCACCTCTCGGCCCAGCTCTGCAACTTGTCCAAGTCTCTCTGCAAACTACAACACCCCTCTTCACTATCTACCACTCCACCGACTTTAGTGTCATCTGCAAATTTACTGATCCATCCCTCAATACCCTCATCCAGATCATTTATAAAAATTACAAACAGCAGGGGCCCCAAAACAGACCCCTGAGGCACACCACTCGTCACCGAACTCCACGATGAATATCTCCCATCAACCACCACCCTCGTCTTCTATCTGCCAGCCAATTCCTAATCCAATTAGCTAAATCACCCTCTATTCCACACATCTTCATTTTCTGTAGAAGTCTACCATGGGCCACCTTATCAAACGCCTTACTAAAGTCCATATATACTACATCAACCGCCTTACCCCCATCCACCTCTCTGGTCACTTTCTCAAAAAACTCAATGAGGTTAGTAAGGCATGACCTACCCTTCACGAAACCATGCTGACTATCCCCAATCAATTCATTTCTCTCTAAATAACTATAAATCCTATCCCTAATAATTCTCTCCAATACCTTGCCCACAACAGAAGTAAGACTCACTGGCCTATAATTCCCTGGAAGGTCTCTCTTCCCCTTCTTAAACAATGGGACCACATTCGCTATCCTCCAGTCCTCCGGAACCACACCCGTAACCAACGAGGACCTGAAGATCAGCGCCAGAGGCTCTGCAATCTCCTCTCTTGCCTCTCAGAGAATCCTAGGGTAAATCCCGTCCGGCCCAGGGGACTTATCCAACTTCAAACCCTCGAGAATTTCTAACACATCCTCCCTATCTACTACAATACTTCCCAATTTGCAACCCTGTACCTCAGTGTTCTCCATAGCTACATTTCCAGCACTCTGCGTGAATACCGAAGAGAAATATTTATTCAGTGCCTCACCAATCTCTTCAGGCTCCACGCACAACTTCCCACTGCTGTCTATGACTGGCCCAACAAGGCGGACCAAAGCACCTGTAGGATAAAAACAAATACATCAATATCATTGTCTATTTACACACTTCCCAGGGACTCCAAAGGCTCATGATGCCTATTTAAATCGGTTTTCTATATCCCTCCGTTCCCATTCTGTTCATGTGTCCATCTAATATCTCTTAAATAACTCCAGGGTGCCTGCCTCCACCACTTTACCCTTGAGTTTTTTTCAATAATTCCTCTGGCAGACAAAGGCATGTCATTTGGTTATATAAAGTAATTCAAGGTTATATATTAGCTAAAAATAAATTGGTCTTCACATGACATCTTGAAAGAACATCTACATTCTCATGATCTGTTGACTTGGGGTATTTAATATTGTACCAATGGTTAACTTTATCATTTAATCTTCTTTACTTAAAAACCACTTTCTGCTTCTTAGCAGTTCTTCAAAGTCAGATATAGTCTTACTGAACTCTTTGTAAATATCACGGTCCAGTTTAACTGTATTAAGCTAATTCCCTCCTGTCTGGAAGATTTTGTTCTCTTCTATCACAACGAATAGCAATTAATAGGATACATCATCTTATTCCACTCTAGCTTTAATTTCAATTAACATAGGAATACTGTTATTGGAACAACTAATCAGTTTCACACCAGTTTTGCATAAGAAAATATGACAAGAGGGCTTCTTTTATTCTCCTAACAAGAAGACATACTGCTTCAGCCTTATCAATAATGAAAGTAAAATATGACTATCCCATATCCATTTTTACTATATCCTTAGCCCTTTAACTCTCATTATTTATATGCTGTTTTTCGTGTCCTTTGTGTAACTCTTGACATCCCTGCTCAATAGCATTTTCATGTTTATTATTTACACTTTTGTTGATTGCTAGACTCATGAACTACCTTTCAACTGGCCACGACTTTGATCTCATCCATGACTGCAACCTGGAGCTTTCTCATAACTGGAACATTACTGTTTGCACCACATCTGCATTCCATCCACATATGACTGACTTCCCACAGAAAAAGCACTTTGACTGGAAATGGGGGTATTTAAATAATTGTGGCTAACCTGACAGTGGCAGCATTTAAATTTCTGACTGTGAGACTGAACTTGGCTGTCAAAGCCTGTCTCTTGCTGAAATCTGATGGACCTCTCCTGCTGGCTTAGAATAAAAACTCCCTTGCAGCATTCTCTTTCTGCCATTTCCAGCACTGTGGCTTCATTGTAGACCTTGTTTCATTTCATCATAATTTCTTTGCTCCAAAGCTTACCCTGCATTTATTTTTGTTTTCTGACTGTTTCTTTATTTCAAGAACATAGTCTGCAACAATCTTACTTAGCTATTGTTTCCTTTCATAGAGTACAGCTGTCAGAGCAATTTCATTCCTGGTTGTGCCATAATATGAGTCTAAAATCTTCTTAATTTGAGAATAGTTCCTATTACTGAGGTCTCACACAACTTTGGTTAGGCATCACCTCAAAATTATCTTGCTCCACTGGGATGAAAACATTTACTTAATCCTAATTTCCTATTTTATTTACTTTCAGCCAAATATCTAACCTTCATGCATAATTATCAGTCCAGTTTGAGGGTTATTTGTCCCCAAATGTGCCTTCAGTGCCATTTTTTCAATTACAGACTGTGCTGACTTATTGTGTATCTGAATACGATGTGCACACACGGTACAATCTTTTGAACAGCTCAAACCTCCTCACAGTCAAATTTAGGATTTCCAAAAGTGTCTTCGTGTTCTTCAACCCTTAATTTCTCAAGGAAAGTTTAAAATTCCACCCCAGCTCCCCAGTGCAATACACAACAGCAAATGACTAAGACTTGACACGTGCTCAGCTGCAGACAGCCTTAATTGAATTAACTGTATTTACACTTTACCAAAAAAGAGGGCAGCAGTGAAGACAACCTATTATGTTTGGGCCTAATTATAGAACATAGAAAAACTACAGCACAAACAGGATATAAAAAGACCATGAGGTTTGTCAGTACAATTCAAACAAGGAACGGTTTATTGAACTTGTTAACAGTAGCACTGTCAGTCCACAAGCTCACCCCGGGTCACCTGACCTCTCTTAAAGGGGCACACACTCCAACTACACACAATATCAAAATGCTCAATATGCAGAATTTAAAATACAATGCCGTGACTGGAAGATTTGGGCCATCAACTCTTAAACCCAATTAGAGACAGTCTGGACCTATACTCAGTTAATTTCAGTACACTATTCATAGGAACAGCTAAGCGAGTGGCATTGTATTTATCCCATCAGTGGAAAGTAGAAAGAACTGATGTTACTATCTATTACAATTAATTGTAATCTAATCATAGGAATTTATCGCCCAGCAGCAAGCACACAGTATTTCAGTTAACAATATGATAAAAGTACTGCAAATCTCTTTATGGTACCTCCACTTTAACATTTTCTTTTCTGAGATCTCAAAACAGTGGAGTTTCTTTCCTCGCAAAGTTCTTCATTCTTGCTGAGATCAGGCATTTGCAATTCAAATTTAGCATCATTAATCCCTTAATCTTTACTCTTTTGGTTTACTTCATTTTCGTGCTTTCGCTCTTGATGGAGTGTTGTGTTTAACCATTCGTCTAGGTTCCTCCATTGGAAATGGTACAATCATAGCAGTCACTAATTTCTGCTTGACACATTCAATAAATTGGGAGCTGGAACAGTGATGATCAAAATTATTCTTTTGGTGAGGGCACTGGTGTCATGGGGTATTATAATTAATTTAGTGAGCATTTATCAAAAGTCATGCTGGCTATTTTCCAATATCTGTAGAATTATCCAATAGGCTATGGTTGTCATGGATGATTCCTATATGCTCAGACACAATGCTGTGAAAATTGTCAAGGCACTGACTAATCACAAAGTCAACTATGTTCAGCTGATGGATCAGTAACTGTGCTGTTGAGAATAGTTACTCATTACCATTCATTCCAGGCATCTTCATTCTGACTCCATCACCTTTCCCAATTGCTCAAGTTAAGCTATTCCTCAGATAAATATGTTCTCTGATTTCAGAGTATTGTTTAAGCATTGTAGCTAAGTGTGACATTTCAATCCTTTCATTAGCTGAAGACTGAGCAATTTCCTATAATAACATAGCCTTGCTACTTGTCACAAGCTAATTTGTTATCCTTACCAAAGGGAGGCAATGCATAATTATCATCGAATCCCTACAGTGCAGAAGTAGGCCATCGGCCCATCGAGCCAGCACCGAAACAGTCCCACCCAGGCCCTATCCCTGTAACCCCACATATTTACATGCTAATCCCCTGACATTAATGGCAATTTAGCATGGCCAATCAACCTAACACGCACAACTTTGGACTGTGGGAGGAAACCGAAGCACCCGGAGGAAATTCATACAGACACGGGGAGAACGTCCAAACCTCACAGTCACCTGAGACCAGAATTGAACCTGGGCCCCTGGCACTGTAAGTTGATGCTAACCACTATGCCACCATGCTGCTCATAATGTATTTATGAAATTTGTTTAGGCATTTTTTCCCAAGTGCTCTTAAATCAAAGATGAATCTAAAAGTTCATAAAAGCAGTGTAAAAAAAATTTCTATTTTATGTCACTTGCCATTTTTCTCCTACAGGCCAATCTTTAATTCTTGAGAAATGGGGATAACACAAGGACAAAATGTCACAAACGTTTTCTTCACTAAGATTGGAAACAAAAGCAGAGAAAATGAGGTTATGTAGTAGGCAGAGAAGTCAAGAAGGAAACACCAAAGGGGATATAGTACAGGCAAAAGGAGATGGAGTCAGGAAAATAACTGAAAAATAGAAGGGAATAGCATTGGAGAATGGGACAGAATCGGAGAGAGAGAATCTTGTGTGCAAAGATGACAGGCTTGGAGTCAGTGTAAAGAGAGATGTTAAGGCAGAAAAGGTATTCAGGTTTAGTAAAGAGAAAATAGATGAAGAATAAAACAGATAGAGTTCCCTTCTTTCTATTTTTGGACCTGTGACAGTTGCAAAGTGCAGAATTAAAATACAAGAAGGAAAATTACAACCTTCAGGAAAAGTCAGATCAGAACCTGAGAGCGCTACTAATCCTGTAAACGTAATGTTGACCTAGGTCATCAGACTAGCTATCCCAATTAAAAGAATTTTTTAGTAATACACACAGTGGATATTTTTCTCTCAAATATTCAAGCATAAAATCAATATAGACTTGTGTTATGAATCTTTATTTTAACACTTGACATTTAACAAGTTTATTTGATTCATCAGTTGCACATAGTATTAATATGAAGGTTTAACATATTAATTACATTCCAATTTTCAAGTGAGCTTTTGTAAAGGGCACAATAAACTAAAATGACCATGGGAAATAAGTGATTGACATTTTTGAAATGTTCATGTCCTCTTTGTTGGCAGTGGCAGCATCTTCCCATCCATAGGAATGATGTACCAAAGCCATTGATGATGGAATAGTTTCATATGATGCACTTCCATATGCAAGATCAATGTATGCAGGACAGCTGCACACATTCAAGTGGCGTAAAAGATGAGGTTATCAGGGTTTCTTTTTGTTGTTGGCACCTGTTGTCAAGCTGCCATAGGCACTGATCATTATGGTGGCACACACCAGCCCACAGGAAATGTTGCTATTTTCCTCTGTAGCTGGCTACCTCGCCATTACAAAATATTGTTGGGCAAACGTCCATTTTCCATTCTATGAATGCACCCAAATTATCAAAGTGGCTTCTGCTTACTTGGTGCTTCCTTTGAGAAGATTGTCACATGTTTGATTTTGTTCTTCTATGAGATACCAAGAAAACACCACAGATATTGAAGACAAAATTTGTTGATTTTTCCTTCTTAATAGTTGTAAGTGATTCATGCTTCAGGACCATAAAAGAGGGTGCTGAGAAATACAGGCATTATAAACAAAGGAGTGGGTCAGGAGGTTGGCTAATGAATATGGAGAGAGGCTTGGGACTGGGTGGGGATTCAGATTGGGGATTGGTTGGAGATGTGAGGATTTTAAGCCAAGCTGTTAATCATTGAATTACACAAGTGATTAAACCATGTAAACACTTAAGTGTCTGGGTAAGTAACTTGCATGTAATTCAACTCCATAGCAATTGATGTAAGAGACATTCATAGAAGATCTTAGGCAACTCAAATCAGCAGGTAATTACTGTGCCCGTTCGCATCAGGACTTCCTAAAATGCAACAGTGACAAATACCTCAATATTCACTGCTGCTGACAATGGAAGATCTTGACCACAGTTTTCTTGACAGTTATAATGAGGGAGAACATATTACACACTTGGAGAGATAATGTGTGAGTATTTGTAGCTGATTTTCTATGTCCTGATAAACGATGGTTGGAACGGAGGATTGAGCGCTCTGCTGTAGTAACAGTTTATTTACCACTAGAGGTCCTCTGTGTGCTATGGAAGCACAGTAAGAAGTCTCACAACACCAGGTTAAAATCCAACAGGTTTATTTGGTAGCAAAACCCATTAGCTTTCGGAGTTTTATGCGTTTGTTTCCTCATACTGACTTGTTCAGGTTCCTAGCTGCCCTCGTAAGAGGGAAGCAATTTTTTTGTGCTGGTCCTTAGCAGATGACTTTCAAGTCATTAGGCATGTTTTCAACATTCCGTTGCTAGTTTCAATTATTGCAAAAATTCTTGACTTTAAAAATAACCTGCAAAAGTTTCAAATTCATCAATAATCACAACATGTAATATTACAGGTTATCACAAGTGAGTGGGAGTTTTGTTCACAAACAGGACATATAAAGACATAAACTCAATTTACAAAATAATGGTTGGAATGCGAGTCTTTACAAGTAATCAAGTCTTAAAGACACAGACAATGTGAGTGGAGAAAGCATTAAGCACAGGTTAAAGAGATGTGTATTGTCTCCAGACAGGATCTGTTGGACTTGAACCTGCTGTTGTGAGATTTTTTACTGTATTTACCCAGTCCAATGCTGCATGACTGCTATGGAGGCATCAGAGTTCCTCCACAGAGCTCTCAACTAGTGCTGTGTGGCGCAGTTCATATAAAACTGTAACCAAGCAAGTCATCTCAAATAATGATGTGGAGATGCTGGCTTTGGACTGGGGTAAACACAGTAAAAAAAAAACTAACAGGTTAAACTCTAACCAGTTTATTTGATAGTAAACAGTGGTAGCACAGTGGTTGGGACAGCTGCTTCACAGCTCCTGGGACCTGGGTTAGATTCCCGGCTCGGCTCACTGTCTGTGTGGAGTTTGCACGTTTTCCTCGTATTTGCGTGGGTTTCCTCTAGGTGCTCTGGTTTCCTCCCACAGTCCAAAGGTGTGCAGGTTAGGTTGATTGGCCATGCTAAAATTGCCATTTAGTGTCCTGGGATGCTTAAGTTAGAGGGATTAGCGAGTAAGTGTGCAGGGCTATGGGGGTAGCGCTTGGGTGGGATTGTGGTCGGTGCAGATTCTTTCTGCACTGTAGGGTTCTATGATAAACCCTCAAGCTTTCAGAAACACTGTTCCTTCGCAAGGTGTGTGGGAAGTTCTGATCAGAGAAGGGCATATAGAGGCATACAGAGTTTACAGAATACTGATCAGAATGCGAGTCTTTACAGCTAACCTGCTATTCAAGCCTTAAAGATGCAGATGCGAGTGGAGAGGGCATTAGGCAGAAGTTAGAGATGTGTATTGTCTCCAGGTAGATCAGTAAATGAGATGTTGCAATTTCAGGCATGTCATGGGGATTACAGATAATGCGACCGTATTCTGTAAACTGTGTGTGCCTCTACATCCCCTTCTCTGATCAGAACCTTCCACACACCTGATGAAGGGACAGTGTTTCTGAAAGCTTGTGGGTTTACTATCAGATAAACTGGTTGGACTTTAACCTGGTGTTGTGAGACTTTTTATTTTCTCAAATAATGGCCAGGATTTTCCCAGCCTGCTGCACTGATCGAGTAGCTCAGCAGATGCCTCTAGCTGTCATCCGGCCAAGAGTCTCCCAGACTCTTTTTCTTCATGTAATCAGCCCTGTGCCGGAAATCAGCGCAGGGCTAATTACCTCGCGATGAGTGAGTTCAAGACTATAATATCCGGGTCAGCTAGCACTCCCCCAGCCACACAGCCAGGAGAGATTCCCACCAGCAGGGATTACAACTAGCCCCATAAACAGGGACATGTGTAATCACCCCACTGGTGGGGACAGAGGCCATTGAGCAGGAGGTTTGGGGTTTGCCCCAGGGGTGGGTGCTGGCCATGCCAAGCTGGCGATTCGGGGCTGGCCTGGGGGAGGAGGGGGGTGAAGTCAGATAGGCTGTCTCTCAGTAGTGGGGAGGGAGGAGGCAGTTTGGCTGATGTACAGTGACCCACTCAGCACTCTGCTGCCGACCTCTCCAATGGGATAAGGTCCCACCTCCCCCTTCTTCCCGGCATTAATCTCCCTGAGCACACTCTGATGCGCAGAGTGCCGGGGATTCTTTCAGGTAAGTGCACCTAAAAAATGAATGGGAAAACCTCCCATTTTCTTGTCTACTGAGCACTTAGTTTTTTTGGGAGAATCTGGATCATAATCTGTTGGAATTTTCAATGCCAGGTGCATAATCCTTTTGAATGTTTAGAATAGTTCAGTAGTTACTTTCATCATTGTGTAAACCATGCCATTTCATAGCAAGTTAAGTAAACATACTCAGTCATTTAGTTTAGTTTAATTGTACTAATGTGCTATGGGAAAAAATTACACTCTACCTTTGTGTCATCACTTACACTCTGCACTAATTTTAAATTATGCTACCACTGGCAGCACCAGATCTATCAACAACAACTTCACCTTTATGATCTGTAACTGAGACCATTGTCTTCAGAAAAATCAAATTGGAAGGGCTGAATCAATAAGTAGCCACTGATTGTTTTTCACACTCTGAGTGGGATTAGTTTTTCATACTGCATTGTGCTACAATCTCTGCAACAGCATTTTAAGCCCTTATCATAGAATCCATACAGAGTAGAAAGAAGCTTATCAAGTCTGCACCAATCCTCTGACAGAACATCCTACCCAGGCCCTATACCCGTAACCCCACGTAGTTACCCTACTAATTGCCCTAACTCACATATCCTAGAACACTAAGGAGCAATTTAGCATGGTCAATCCACCCAGCTACCCAGGTCCCTAGCACTGTGAGACAGCAGTGCTAACCATTGTGCCACATTTGAACCAAGTTGTTGAGTAGTGGACCCACCTGTAGGTAAATAGATGGCATAAGTTAATTGTCAGCACTCAAGTTCCTTTCTGAAAATAGTGGCTTTTTATTATGAATATCCTAATGCCACAAGCTACCTCATTGTAAGAAGGGAAAGATACCAGACATAATCTCTGGAAAATTATTTTTGTCACAGTGAGAACACAATATGGTTCAGCAGTGGTCACAACTGTAATATATTGCTGGTTATTGCTCACCTTATTGAGTGGCAGCTTTTTCCACTCATCTTCGTGTCATCAGCCCCCTCCTCCAGATCATCTGTTTAAATGGTAAACAGTTGACATAGAACATAGAACATTACAGCGCAGAACAGGCCCTTCGGCCTTCGATGTTGCGCCGACCAATTAGGAACAAGCAGTGACCCTCTAACCTAAACCATTCCCTTTTCATCCATAAACTTATCTACTAACCTCTTAAACGCCACCAAACTTGGTGCATCTACAACTGACACAGGCAAGGCATTCCATACCCTTACCACCCTCTGGGTAAAGAACCTACCTTTGACATCTGTCCTAAAACCACCACCCCTTAATTTAAAGCTATGTCCCCTCGTGCTAGCTTTCTCCATCCTAGGAAAAGGCTATCACTGTCCACCCTAACTAAACCTCTAATCATCTTATATGTTTCAATAAGGTCTCCTCTTAGCCGCCTTCTTTCTAACGAAAACAACCTCAAATCCCTCAGCCTCTCTTCATAAGACCTGCCCTCCATACCAGGCAACATCCTGGTAAACCTCCTCTGTACCCTCTTCAATGCCTCCACATCTTTCTTATAATGCGGGGACCAGAACTGTACACAATACTCCAAGTGCGGCCGTGCTAGAGTTTTGTACAGTTGCAACATGACGTTGCGGCTCCGAAATTCAATCCCCCTACCAATAAAAGCTAAGACTCCATATGCCTTCTTAACAACTTTATCGACTTGATTGCCAAGTTTCAGGGATCTATGGACTATACACCAAGATCCCTCTGTTCTTCAACACTATTAAGAGTCCTACCATTAGCCCTATAACTCTACACATTTATTATTCCTGCCAAAGTGAATTATCTCACACTTTTCCACATTAAACTCCATTTGCCACCTCTCGGTCCAGCTCTGCAACTTGTCCAAGTCTCTCTGCAAACTATAACACCCCTCTTCACTATCTACCGCTCCTCCGACTTTGGTGTCATCCGCAAATTTACTAATACAGCGTCAGTTGTAGATGCGCCAAGTTTGGTGGCGTTTAAGAGGTTAGTAGATAAGTTTATGGATGAAAAGGGAATGGTTTAGGTGAGAGGGTCACTGCTTGTTCCTAATTGGTCGGTGCAACATCGAGGGCCGAAGGGCCTGTTCTGCGCTGTAATGTTCTATGTTCTATGTTCTTATCCATCCTTCAATACCCTCATCCAGATCATTTATAAAAATTACAAACAGCAGGGGCCCCAAAACAGATCCCTGAGGTACACCACTAGTAACCGAACTCCACGATGAATACCTCCCATCAACCACCACCCTCACCACCGGTTGAAGCTCCAGCATGGATCCCTATGGTAGTCCACTAGTCACAAACTGCCAACCAGAAAAGCACCCATTGATTCTAACTCTCTGCTTCCTGTTAGATACAGTAAAGTTTCACAACACCAATTTTAAATCCAACCAATTTATTTGATAGTAAATTCACGAGCTTTCAACACTATGTGCCTTCGTCAAGCAAATGCAGTGTTCTGGTCTGCAATAGCACTCATACCAACACAGACAGTCATAGTTTGCTGATTAGAATGTGAATCCTTACATCTAACCTGCTATTCAAGTGTTAAAGTGGCTAACAATGTGTGTGAAGGGAATCCTGAGCGTTGGTTAGAGAATCGTGTATTTTCTCCAGACAGCACAGTAAGTGAGGTTTTTTGCTAACCCTGGCAAGTTATGGGGGTTACAGATAGTGTATCATGAAGCCAAGATCCCTATTAAGACCGTCCTCGTGTGCGGAACTTGGCTATCAGTCTCTGCTCAGCGACTCTGCGCTGTCGTGTGTCCCGAAGGCCCCCTTGAAGGACATTTACCCGCAGGTCGGAGGCCGAATGCCCATGACTGCTGAAGTGTTCGCCCACAGGAAGGGAACTGTTTTGCCTGGTGATTGTTGAGCGATGCTCATTCATCCGCTGTCGTAGTGTCTGCATGGTCTCCCCAATGTACCATGCTTCGGGACATCCTTTCTTGCAACGTATTAGGTAGACAACGTTGGCCGAGTTGCAAGAGTATGTACCGTGTACCTGGTGAATGGTATCCTCACGTTTGATGATGTCGTCCATGTCTATGATCTGGCATGTCTTGCAGAGGTTGCTGTGGCAAGGTTGTGTGGTATTGTGGTCACTGTTCTCCTGAAGGTTGGGTAGTTTGCTGCAAACAATGATCTGTTTGAGGTTGTGCGGTTGTCTGAAAGCAAGAAGTGGGGGGTGGGGATGGCCCTAGCGAGATGTTCATCGTCATCAATGATATGTTAAAGACTCCAGAGAAGATGTCGTAGCTTCTCTGCTCCGGGGAAGTACTGGACAACAAAGGGTACTCTGTCCACCATGTCCCGTGTTCGTCTTCTGAGGAGGTCAGTGCAGTTTATCGCTGTGGCACGTCGGAACTGTCGATCGATGAGTCGAGCGCCATATCCTGTTCTCATGAGGGCATCCTTCAGCGTCTGCAGGTGTCTGTCACGATTCTCCTCATCTGAGCAAATTCTGTGTACACGGAGGGCTTGTCCATAGGGAATGGCTTCTTTAACGTGTCTAGGGTGGAAGCTGGAGAAGTGGAGCATTGTGAGGTTCTCTGTCAGTTTGCGGTACAGTGAGGTGCTGAGGTGACCGTCCTTGATGGAGATGCGTGTGTCCAAGAATGCAACTGATTCTGGAGAATAGTCCATGGTGAGTCTGATGGTGGGATGGAACTTGTTGATATCATCATACAGTTGTTTCAATGATTGTTCACCATGGGTCCAAAGGAAAAAGATGTCATCAATGTATCTAGTATATAACCTTGGTTGAAGATCTCGTGTGGTGAAGAAGTCTTGTTCGAAGTCTTGTTCAATGCTCAGGATTCCCTTCACACACATTGTTAGCCACTTTAACACTTGAATAGCAGGTTAGATGTAAGGATTCGCATTCTAATCAGCAATCTATGACTGTCTGTGTTGGTATGAGTGCTATTGCAGACCAAAACACTGCATTTGCCTGACGAAGGCACATAGTGTCGAAAGCTCGCGAATTTACTATCAAATAAATTGGTTGAATTTAAAATTAGTGTTGTGAAACTTTACTGAGTTTACCCCAGTCCAACGCCGGCATCTCTACATCATCCTGTTAGATAACCAATCCTCAATCCACGCGAACATCTTATCCTCAACTCCATAGCAGCCTTTTGTGAGGCACCTTATCGAACGCCTTCTGGAAATCTAAAAGCAGCACATCCACCGGTTCCCTTCTGTCTACCACTAGTCACATCCTCGTAGAAATCCAATAAATTCGTTAAACACAACTTCCCCTTCACGAATCCATGCTGTGTCTGCTTGATCAAACCGTTCTTTTCTAGGTGTGTTGCTATTTCCTCTTTGATGATGAATTCTAGCATTTTTCCAACTATAGATGTTAAGCTAATGCTAGCTGTTTCATTGTTAATCTACACCAACCTTAATATACCAAATGTACAAGATAGAAAAAGCTAGTTATGCTGTCCTGTTTGTCTTTTTGAATAATTGAAGGGGGCTGTGGTTTGGAAGAGAGTGTCACCTACTCCTTTTGGAATGTGTGCCTATGCAACAAAGACTGGGAAGAAATGGAATGGTTTTTGTTGATGTTTATCCTGAGTAGTTCCATATCACAGAACCTGTACCATATAGGCTGTTCCCAGATATAAATACTTGAGGTAGACATCAGCTACAGTTGGAAGACCGTCTGGGGAGATGGTGGCACAGTGGTATTTCCACTGGACGAGAAATCAGAGATGTTGGGTAATGCTCCGGGAATTCAGGTTTGAATCCCTTCAAGGGAGATGATGAAATTTAAATTCAGTTAAAAAGAAATCTGTGTTTAAAGGTCTGATGATGATCACGAAACCCTTGTCAATTGTTGTTAAAAACTCATCTGTCCAGTAATGTCCTTTAGTGTAAGAAATCTGCCATTCTGGCTCACATGTGACTCCAGATCCACAGCAATATGTTTGATTTTCAATGCCCTCTAAATTGCCCCCAAATTGAAGTAGCCTAGCAAGCTGTTCAATTCAAGGGCAATCAACAATGAGCAATAAACGCTAGCCCAGCCAGTGATGTCCAAATCCCTTGAATAAATAAGAAAAAAACTGTGAAAGACACACTTTCACCTGCCCTATATCTGTTGGTCTTCCAGTGAACCAACTGGATCACTGGAACCAAAGAATCGTCAATTATCGTGTTACAGGCTGGCACGTTCCAAGATCTAGGCTACATGCTAAGGCTTGGGGCAACTGCTGCAAATTCATAATGGGGAAAGATCACTGTTTAAGGTCTTTCAGGCATAGCACACCAAAGGGCTGAATACTGAATATCCCCTTCGGGACATGGAATCAACATTGTGAATATTAATTGTCACTAAATATAATAAGTAATCTGCAATGTTAGAGTTGTAATATCAACTTTGGTCATGTGATGTGCTTCAGTAAATTTTACAAATAAAGTAGGTTTTGGAATGGAAAAATAGGTAGGAAAGAAAGTAACAAGGAGGACATCGAATCTACAAAGAGATATGATATCTACAAAGAGGCATGAACCTGGGGGCAGTAGTTATAGCTGGGGGAATGGTAATTATGAGGCTATTAGGAGAGAATTTGGGTGCATAGGTTGGACTAGGAAACTACAGGGACTGGGAACATCTGAAATGTGGAACTTATTCAAGGAGCAGCTACTGCGAGTCCTTGATAAGTATGTCACTGTCAGGCAAGGAGAAAATGGTCGAGTAAGGGAACCATGGTGTACTAAAAAAGTTAATTCGCTGTTTAAAAGGAAAAAGGAGGCTTATGTCAGGATGAGGCTTGAAGGCTCAGTTAGTGCACTGGAAAGCTGGAGATTATGATGTAGAGATGCCGGGCGTTGGACTGGGGTAAACTCAGTAAAGTTTCACAACACCAATTTTAAATCCAACCAATTTATTTGATAGTAAATTCGCGAGCTTTCAACACTGTGGCCTTCGTCAGGCAAATGCAGTGTTCTGGTCTGCAATAGCACTCATACCAACACAGACAGTCATAGATTGCTGATTAGAATGCGAATCCTTACATCTAACCTGCTATTCAAGTGTTAAAGTGGCTAACAATGCGTGTGAAGGGAATCCTGAGCATTGGTTAGAGAATTGTGTATTTTCTCCAGACAGCACAGTAAGTGAGGTTTTTTGCTAACCCAGGCAAGTTATGGGGGTTACAGATAGTGTGTCATGAAGCCAAGATCCCTATTAAGACCGTCCTTGTGTGTGCGGAACTTGGCTATCACTCTCTGCTCAGCGACTCTGCGCTGTCGTGTGTCCCGAAGGCCCCCTTGAAGAATATTTACCTGCAGGTCGGAGGCCGAATGCCCATGACTGCTGAAGTGTTCACCCACAGGAAGGGAACTGTTTTGCCTGGTGATTGTTGAACATCGCTCAACAATCCAACCTGTGGGTAAATGTTCTTCGAGGGGGCCTTCGGGACACACGACAGCGCAGAGTCACTGAGCAGAGACTGATAGCCAAGTTCCGCACACATGAGGACGGTCTTAATAGGGATCTTGGCTTCATGACACGCTATCTGTAACCCCCGTAACTTGCCTGGGTTAGCAAAAAACCTCGCTTACTGTGCAGTCTGGAGAAAATACACAATTCTCTAACCAGTGCTCAGGATTCCCTTCACACACATTGTTAGCCACTTTAAAACTTGAATAGCAGGTTAGATGTAAGGATTCACATTCTAATCAGCAATCTATGACTGTCTGTGTTGGTATGAGTGCTGTTGCAGACCAAAACACTGCATTTGCCTGACGAAGGCCATCGTGTTGAAAGCTTGTGAATTTACTATCAAATAAATTGGTTGGATTTAAAATTGGTGTTGTGAAACTTTACTAAGCTAGAGATTAGCCAGGAGGGAGCTAAAGAGTGAGTTGAGAAGAGCTAAAAGAGGACACGAAAAGACTTTGGCTGATAGGATCAAGGAGAATCTTAAAGCTTTCTTTAGATATGTTAAGAATAGAAGATTGGTTAGGGTAACATTAGGGCCAGTCAGAGACAGTAATGGGAAGTTATGCGTGGAGCCTGAAGAGATTGGAGAGGCACTGAACAAATATTTCTCTTCGGTATTCATGCAGGGAGACATAAATGTAGTTGTAGAGAACACTGGGATACAGGGTTGTAAACTGGAAAGTATTGAAGTAGGTAAGGAGGAGGTGCTAGATATTCTTGAGGGTTTGAAAATAGATAAGTCCCCTGGGCCGGATGGGATTTACCCTAGGATTCTCTGGGAAGCAAGAGAGGCGATTGCAGAGCCTCTGGCTCTGATCTTCAAGTTGTCATTGGTTACAGATATAGTGCCGGAAGACTGGAGGATAGCGAATGTGGTCCCATTGTTCAAGAAGGGGAATAGACACTTTCCTGGGAATTATAGACCAGTGAGTCTTACTTCTGTTGTGGGCAAAGTATTAGAAAGAATTATTAGGGATAGGATTTATAGTTATTTAGAGAGAAATGAATTGATTGGGGATAGTCAGTATGGTTTTGTGGAGGGTAGGTCGTGCCTTACTAACCTTATTGAGTTTTTTGAAGAAGTGACCAAAGAGGTGGATGGGGGTAAGGCAGTGACGTGGTATGTGTGGACTTTAGTAAGGCATTCGATAAGGTTCCCCATGGAAGCTTCTGCAGAAAATGCAGATGTATGGGATTGAGAGTGATTTAGCTAATTGGATCAGGAATTGGCTAGCTGATAGAAGACAGAGGATGGTGGTTGATGGAAATTATTCATCATGAAGTTCGGTTACAAGTGGTGTACCTCAGGGATCTGTTTTGGGGCCCCTGCTGTTTGTAATTTTTATAAATGATCTGGATGAGGGTATTGAAGGATGGATTAGTAAATTTGCAGATGACACTAAAGTCGGTGGAGTGGTAGATAGTGAAGAGGGGGTGTTATAGTTTGCAGAGGGACTTGGACAAGTTGCAGAGCTGGGCCGAGAGGTGGCAAATGGAGTTTAATGTGGAAAAGTGTGAAGTAATTCACTTTGGCAGGAATAACAAATGTGTAGAGTATAGGGCTAATGGTAGGACTCTTAATAGTGTTGATGAACAGAGGATCTTGGTGTATATGTGCATAGATCACTGAAAGTTGGCAATCAAGTCGATAAGGTTGTTAAGAAGGCATACAGAGTCTTGGCTTTTATCGGTAGGGGGATTGAATTTCGGAGCTGCAACGTCATGTTGCAACTGTACAAAACTCTGGTGCGGCCGCACTTGGAGTATTGCATACAGTTCTGGTCCCCACATTATAAGAAAGATGTGGAAGCATTGGAGAGAGTGCAGAGGAGGTTTACCAGGATGTTGCCTGGTATGGAAGGCAGGTCTTATGAGGAGAGGCTGAGGGATTTGAGGTTCTCTTGGTTAGAAAGAAGGCGGCTAAGAGGAGACCTTATTGAAACATATAAGATGATTAGAGGTTTAGATAGCATGGACAGTGATAGCCTTTTTTCTAGGATGGAGAAAGCTAGCATGAGGGGACATCACTTTAAATTAAATGGTGGTAGTTATAGGACGGATGTCAGAGGTAGGCTCTTTACCCAGAGGGTGGTAAGGGTATGGAATGCCCTGCCTGCTGCAGTTGTAGATGTGCCAAGTTTGGTGGCGTTTAAGAGGTCAGTGGATAGGTTTATGGATGAAAAGGGAATGGTTTAGGTTAGAGGGTCATTGTTTTTTCTTAATTGGTCGGCGCAACATCGAGGGCCGAAGCGCCTGTTCTGCGTTGTAATGTTGTTGTAATTGTTCCTTGGGAGCACTGTGGAGAGGCAGCAATTTGCGAGTGGAGAGCTTGTGAGTGAGTAGAGCGATTTTTTTTTTTAAGTCTAAATTTTACTAGTTTTTTTTAAACTTGTAAACCCGGAAGGTGTTGCAAAGCACCTTGGGTAGTGTAGTCTTTTTTTCAACCTCACTATAAATTGGAGTGGTGTGGAATCCCAATACTTTACACAAGTAGAGTATCCCAACCCCCCTCCTCCTCTAACCTAATAAAGAGAGAGAGAGGAGCTCTGAGAAGGAGCAGGTAAGTTTGTTTTTGTGTGAGCTGCAATGTCCTTGGCTCACAGGGCCTAAGCAAAAAGGGGAGGCAAGTAAGTTTTTTTTTTAATCTTTCTTACTTTTTTTTTCTCTGGGTTACTAAAAAGGGGCAAGCATGGGTGTGAGACCAGCATGTTGTTGCCAGTGTAACGTGTGGGAGGTCTTGGAGGCTCCTGGTCTCCCAGATGTCCATACCTGTGATCGCTGTGTGGAGCTGCAATCTCTATGGGACCAGGTGAAAGAACTGAAAATGCAGCTTGAGGACCTTCGTCTCATTAGGGAGAATGAGGAGATTATTGATAGGAGCTACAGACAAGTAGTCACACCAGGGCAAAGGGAAGAAGGCACATGGGTAACTATTAGGAAGGGGAAACCTCCGGTGATGGAGAGTACACCGGTGGATGCCCCCCTTCAAAATAAGTACTCTTGCCTGAGTACTACTGTGGGGGACAGCTCATCCAAGGGAGGCAGCGGTGGCCAGCTCCCTGGAGCTAAACAAAAACCTAAAAAACAGAGTAAAAAGGCAGTGTTTATAGGGGACTCCCTAGTGAGGGGGGCGGACAGGCGTTTTTGTGGACGCAGACGGGAGTCGCGGATGGTGGTATGTCTCCCTGGAGCTGGGATTCGGGATGTCTCTGGACGCGTCCCGGGACATCCTGAAAGGGGAGGGTGAGGAACTGGAAGTTGTAGTACATATAGGTACTACTGACATAGGCAGGAAGAGGGAAGGGGACATGAAAAGGGATTATAGGGAACTGGGTAGGCAGCTGAGAAAGAGGAAAGCGAAGGTAGTAATCTCAGGATTGCTGCCTGCGCCTCGGGAGAGTGAGAGCAGGAATAGTATGAGGTGGAGGTTGAATACGTGGCTGAGGGACCGGAGCAGGGGGCAGGGATTCCGGTTCCTGGATCATTGGGACCTCTTTAGGGGCAGGTGTGACCTGTACAGCAAAGACAGGTGGCACCTGAATCCCAGGGGGGGCTAATATCTTGGCGGGAAGACTGGCTAGGGCTACTGGGGGGACTTTAAACTAGAAAGGTTAGGGGGAGGGAATAGTGATGTGGAGACTGGGAGCAAGGAAGTTAGCTCCCAGGTAGGGAAGGACTCTAGGCAGGATGAGAGGCAGGTTAGACGAGTGGGGGAGAAGGGAAATGTTCAGTCTGAGGGGCTGAGGTGTGTCTATTTTAATGCCAGGAGTGTAGTAAATAAGGTGGATGAACTTAGGGCGTGGATTGCTGCTTGGGATGGTGATGTGGTGGCCATTAGAGAGACTTGGATGTCTCAGGGACAGGACTGGGTACTACAGGTCCCGGGATTCAGATCCTTCAGGAAGGACAGGGAGGGAGGCAAAAGAGGTGGTGGAGTGGCACTGTTGATCAAGGACAGTGTCATGGCTGCAGAGAAGGTGGATACCGAGGAGGGAATGTCTACGGAGTCTCTGTGGGTGGAAGTTGGGAATAGCAAAGGGTCGGTGACGTTGCTGGGTGTATTCTGTAGGCCGCCCAATAGTGACAGGGAAGTTGAGGTGCAGATAGGGAAACAGATACTGGAAAGATGTAGAAATAACAGAGTTGTTGTGATGGGAGACTTCAATTTCCCAAACATCGACTGGAATATCCCAAGGGTAAGGGGTTTGGATGGGGAGAAGTTTGTTAGGTGTGTTCAGGAGGGTTTCCTGACACAGCACATGGACAAGCCTATGAGAGGAGAGGCTGTACTGGACCTGGTACTAGCTAATGAACCAGGACAGGTGATGGATCTCTCGGTAGGAGAGCATCTTGGGGATGGAGATCATAATTCTATCTCCTTAACCCTTGCATTGGAAAAGGATAGGATCAGGCAGGCTAGGAAGGTGTTTGTCTGGAATAAGGGGAAATATGAAGACATCAGGCAGATGTTGGGGCGAATAAACTGGAAGGAGGTGTTCTTGGTGAAAAGCACAGAAGGAAGGTGGCAGATATTCAAGGAATGCTTGTCTGGAGCTCTGCACGACAACGTTCCGGTGAGACAAGGAGGTTTTGGTAGGTCGAGGGAACCGTGGTGCATGAAGGCTGTGGTGAACATAGTCAGGAAGAAAAGAAAGGTGTATAAAAGGTTCAAAGAGCTAGGAGATGGTGGGGATCTAGAGAAGTATAAGGCTTATAGAAGAGAGCTTAAAAAGGAAATTAGGAGAGCCAGAAGAGGTCATGAGAAGGCCTTGGCTGGTAGGATTAAGGAAAATCCCAAGGCCTTCTACAAATATGTGAAAAGTAAAAGGATGAGAAGAGAAGGGATAGGACCTATAAAAGGTGAAGGGGAAAAGTCTGTATGGAACCGGAAGAAATGGCAGAGGTGCTTAATGAGTACTTTGCCTCAGTATTCACGGTGGAAAGTGATCTGGGAGGATGCACTACAAGTTTGCGGCAGACTGAAAAGATTGAGTATGTAGATATTAAGGAAGCGGATGTGTTAGAACTTTTAAATGCTATCAAGATAGACAAGTCTCTGGGACCAGATGGGATGTACCCCAGGTTTTTGTGGGAGGTGAGGGATGTCATTGCAGAGCCCCTGGCGATGATCTTTGCGTCGTCGATGGAGACGGGAGAGGTTCCGGAGGATTGGAGGATTGCGGATGTGGTCCCTATTTTCAAGAAAGGGAACAGGGATAGTCCTGGAAATTACTGACCAGTGAGTCTGACCTCAGTGGTTGGTAAGCTGATGGAGAGGCTTCTGAGGGACAAGATTTACGAGCATTTGGAGAAGTTTAGGGTGATTAGAAATAGTCAGCATGGTTTTGTAAAAGGCAGGTCATGCCTTACAAGCTTAATTGAGTTCTTCGAAAATGTGACTGAACACATTGACGAAGGAAGAGCAGTGGACGTGGTGTACACGGACTTCAGCAAGGCATTTGACAAGGTCCCACATGCAAGACTTCTTGAGAAGGTGAGAGGCCATGGAATCCAAGGGGCTTTGGCCTTGTGGATCCAGAACTGGCTTGCCTGCAGAAGGCAGAGGGTGGCTGTGGATGGCTCTTTTTCTGCATGGAGGTCGGTCACCAGTGGAGTGCCCCAGGGATCTGTTCTAGGACTCTTGCTGTTTGTCATTTTCATAAATGACCTGGATGAGGAAGTGGAGGGATGGGTGAGTAAATTCGCCGATGACACGAAGGTCGGTGGTGTTGTGGATGGTCTGGAGGGATGTCAAAAGTTGCAGCAGGACATCGACAGGATGCAAGACTGGGCGGAGAAGTGGCAGATGGACTTCAACGCAGATAAATGTGTTGTGGTCCATTTTGGCAGATCCAACGGGATGAATGAGTACACTATCAAAGGTAGGAGTCTTAGCTGTGTGGAAGAGCAGAGGGATCTTGGGGTCCGGGTCCATAAGACTCTCAAATCGGCCTCCCAGGTGGAGGATGTGGTTAAGAAAGCTTACGGTGTACTGACCTTCATTCATCGAGGGATTGAGTTCAGGAGTCAGGAGGTAATGCTGCAGCTTTATAGGACCCTTGTCAGACCACACTTGGAGTACTGTGCGCAGTTCTGGTCGCCTCACTATAGGAAGGACGTGGAAGCTATTGAAAGGGTGCAGAGGAGATTTACAAGGATGTTGCCTGGATTGGGAGGCATGCCTTATGAAGACAGGTTGAGGGAGCTGGGACTGTTCTCCCTGGAGAGACGAAGGTTGAGAGGCGACCTGATAGAGGTTTACAAGATGTTGAGAGGATTAGATAGGGTGGACTCTCAGAGACTATTTCCCAGGGCTGAAATGGTCGCGACGAGAGGGCACAGATTTAAGGTGCAGGGAAGCAAGTACAGAGGGGATGCTAGGGGAAAGTTTTTCACTCAGAGGGTGGTGAGTGAATGGAAGCGGCTGCCGTCGGTGGTGGTCGAGGCGAACTCGCTGGGGTCTTTTAAAAGACTTCTGGATGAGTATATGGGGTCCAATGGGATTGGGGGTTATAGACAGGTCTATGGCTGGGTAGGTTTTGATGTGTTCGGCACAACTTGTGGGCCGAAGGGCCTGTTTGTGCTGTGGTGTTCTATGTTCTATATTGTTCGGGTAAGTGAATGAGTGATATATTATAATGTGAAAAATGTGATGTCCGTCTTGATGGAAAGAGTAGCAAGCAGAATATAATTCAATGGGAGAGAGTTTGCAAAGTGCTGTGTCACGAATAAGTCGTGCATCCTTGTACATGAATCACAAGAAGTTAGCATGCAACAAAAAAACTGGATGGCGTGGACAAGTTGGGCTGAGGGGCTTATTTCCACGCTGTAAACCTCAATGTTTCTATGTACAGCAAACAATTAGGAAGGCCAATCGAACTTGGTCCTTTTATTGCATGGGGTTTTGAGCATAAAGGTAAGGAAGTTTTGCTATAATTGCAGAGGGCATTTGTGAGACAGCACTTCGAGTACTGTGTACAGTTTTGCTCTCTTTATTTAAACAGGAACATAGCACTGGAAAGTAATTCAGCAAAGATTCACTGGACAGATTCCAGAGATGATGAATGAGGATGGATTGGGCACGTTGGACCTATACACATTGGAGTTTAGAAGAATGAGAGATGATCTTATAAAACTTAAGATTCTGAGGAAGCTTGAAAGGATAATTCTGAAAGGATGTTGCATCTTGTGAGGCAATCTTGGACTATGGAGCATGGTTTAAGAAAAGGATTATCCATTTAAGATGGAGATGAGGAGAAATTTCTTCTGAGGGTCATTAGCATTTGGAATTCTATTCCCAGAAAGCCATGGAGGCTGAGGCTATTGAATATACTTAAGACTAAGTGAAACAGATTTCTGACCTATAAGGAAGCCAAGGATTAGGCAGGAAAGTTGAGTTAAGAACACAATTGGATCAGCCATGATCTTACAAAATGACAAAATAGCGTTGAAATATTGAAAGGTCTCCTCCTCCTATGTCTTATGTTCTTATAATCATAGAAGCATAGAAGGAGGCCATTCAATGCCAGAGATAGCTCTCTCAATGAACTATCCAACTAGTCCCATTTCCCCGTTCTTTTCCTTACCATTTTCTCTTCTTACAGGTAATTATCCAATTTCCTTTCGCTGGTTACATTGAATTGGCTTCAACCATTCTTTCAGAGGCATCACATTCCAGATCTCGTATCTCACCACATAAAATTGAACCTTCACAACTCACCTCTGCTACTTTTGCCAACTACCTTAAATCTGTGACCTCTGGTTACTGGCCTGTCCGCCACTGGGAGCAATTTCTCCTATTTACTCTTATCCAAATTTGTCATGATTTTGAAAGTCTGTATTAAACCTCCCTTTAAGTTTTTCTTCTTGAAGGAGCATGGTAACAGGTAATTCATCCCTGGCAACAGTCTAGTCAATTTTCTCTGCATCTTCGATACTTTGACATCCTTCCTAAAGTGTGGTGCTTGGAATTGGCCACAATATTCCCCACTAAGTGTACATTTAATTTACATTACATCTTGTTCATTCCTCCAACCGAAATGTATCACTTTACAATACTCAATATGTCATTCTAAAATCTTTACTGCTAACTACATTTTAGAATTTCTTATCACCTATCAACTTTGACATAATGGCCAGTGTATTGTATAAAACATTGATCCTAATGTCAGTCGAGGGGCGAGGGGGGACACCACTTTATATGTCTTCTGTTCTGAAAAACAGACTTTCACTACTAATCTCTGCTTTCTGTCCCTTAGCCAGTTCCTTATCTATGCCAACATTGCCTCTTTAGTCCTATAGGCTTCAATTTTGCAAATAAAATGTCAATTTGGTAAGAAAACGCAAATCTCAGAGGGCATCCATCTTGTGCTTGTTGTTGAAATGACAGCAGTCTCTATGAAGCATGTGAATTCTGTTGCAGTGCAAGAGAACATGACACTTAGGCTAATTGCTTTTACATCTTATATAATTTATCCTCTTCAAATTACATGAAAGAATCACCACGTAACCTTAGTCAAGAGCTATACAGTGCAAATTACAGCAGATTAGACTTCAGCATAAATTAATTGGTTGTAAAGCACTTTGTGAATTCCCAAGGTCATCAAAATGTTATATGAATGCAATTGTTTTTCTTTTTACGTGATAGCAAGTGCTTACTCTAGATGCAAGGTTAAGGTGACACTGTCTGCAGCTGTACTATCGCATGTCTCTCACAGTCCTCCATGCTTGCTTCACTAGAAGCTTTGAGCAAAATGTGGTGTAATATTATTTGTAATATTTATATTTTGACAAGGTCAACTATGATATTTTGAAGGTTAAAGATCAGGAACATTGTACAGAAGAATAAATTGTATAATGAGTGTGAAGTGTATGCTCCATATATGTCTACAAATCACCCTGATATTAAGCCTCCTCTTTTCAGGTTAATTTAGGTTTTAAATGACAAAAGAATTCAAAATTGTAAAAAAACAAGCTATTTTTTTTCTGTAGAGAAATCTCACAGGGATCTGTTTAGTGACCTATTTTATTTAATGTTTAAAAATGACCCAGAATTAGGAGTCAGATGCACAGTGGTTAAACTTGCAAGGTTATACTAGTTTGGTATAAAGGTAGTAGATTATAAAACTGAACAGGTTGAGCAACAGGAGAGGCTGAATGAACTTGGGGAAATAAGGCAAGCAGATGCCGTATTAAATTCAATGTGGGGAAAAGCAAAGTATTTCATATTTTGGGGAAAATATCCTAGCAGGGACTATTACTTAAATGGAAAATAACATGCATGACAAATGAGAACTGAAGGTTCTGCAGAACAAAAATTAGAAGTTTCTGCAATATGCCAAAATAGTGAATTTATCCTGCCGAGTTTTAAATCTTCAGTGTAACTGCACTCCAAATGCTGAAATGGTCTGCTATAGATAGCATATTGTAGTTATTGAAAACCTACAAGAAAGAGAAAACAGAATAATTGGGCTGTAGGAATTGGATTGTGTAAATTCACCATATTCTCAATGGAAGATTACATTGATATGATAGATTATTTTCAGATTCTGAAGATCTCGATAAATATAGAGTACAATCAGTGCTCCATCTTGTCTAGCTCGTGGAACCAGAGGAATTCACCTGAAATGGGTAAATTTATAACACATTTGCAGAAACATTTCAGTAAACTGGTGGTCCATCTGTGTAAAGAGTTTCTTTCTAAGGGAGATGGTTCAAGCTGTTAAAATAGCTGGATTTCTTTCAGAAAATAATGTTTTGGGATATGACTAATTTGAGGCATGACAACTGAATAATAGATGATTATTGATCTATAGTTTCTAAAGATCTTCACCACTAAGGTTTTCTTAATCACGTATTTTGGGTTTACAGCAGATCAAATGATAGATTGCTAGTTAAGTCGACAGTCATATTATCATGTAACTATCAGGATGATCAAAGGTGAACTCACAATTCCTATGTTCCTAATCTAGAACAGACGGACAGAGTCTTGAAATTAGAGCAACTCCATTCAGAAGTGAGATCAGAAAATAATTGTTCATATGAAGATTAGTAGAAATCTAGAACAATCTGCTGCAAAAAGCTGTGGATCTGGGATAATTGAAATTTTCAACACCTCAATTAGTCATCGAGGAATATGGCCTAACAGTAGATAAATGGAGACATAATGCAGATCAGCCATGTGGCCCAACAGGGATCCAGATTAGCTGTAATCTAATTGAATAATACAAAAGACTTGAGGTATGAATGGCCTCTTCTTATTGCTATGGAATTTGCATCATCATGTAGGATAAGAAGGTTTGTGTTTTGAAGTTCTGAATTATATAAAAAAAAGTTCTATTTTGCAGGGTGTAATAGTGTTGCTGATGCATTAACATGCTGACTAGAATTTTACTGGCATGCCCACCCAAGGCTCGTAAGATCGTGCTCGAGTCCAATGAGAATGCCGTTCTGCAAGCCATGCCCGCCCTGATTTCTCCAATTTCTCAGCAGGTATGCCAGTAAAATCAGGGCCATTGTGTTACTACACAAGTAGACAGTGCTAGCAAATAAAAAAATGTGACTTTCCTCAACAAACACACTGTCCAATTTAAATAGAACCAAAGTGTCAAATTATGCGAATAGGCTGCACTTGAGAGTATGGAAGATTAAATGATGATCAATTTGAAGTGTTTAAAATGATTTAATAGT
The DNA here is from genome assembly GCA_024679065.1 of Sphyrna mokarran. NCBI lineage: Eukaryota > Metazoa > Chordata > Chondrichthyes > Carcharhiniformes > Carcharhinidae > Sphyrna > Sphyrna mokarran. Next base: position 62,161,632 of record JAGIQG010000015.1, read on the forward strand.
TGACTCTCTGTCAACCCTATCTGCAAGGGGAATCCAGAAAAAGGGCCGAAAACTTAAATTTACACCTTGGTCTTTCGAAGATGATACCAGAAAGCATTTCTTTGTGCAGAGGATAGTGGAAATCTGGAACCCCACTCTTCTTTCCTCACTTCAAAAAAAATCTATGGAAACTGTAGTGCCATTCAACATTTCAAAACTAAGATTGGCAAACTTTTTCTACACAGGTATTGAGAGTTAAAGGACCACTTTTGGTAGATTGAGTTAGGATACCAATCAGTGGTGATCTAATTCAATAGTGAAAAAGGCTCACGGACCTAAACGGCCCAATCTTATGTTGATTTGTTGACTAAGCCATCAGCAAAAGGATTCAAATGGAAGTCGGAGAACACTGAAAGATGAAATTTCTCCCTTGACTGTTATGAACTTCCATTTTCAGAAATTTGGGAATTATTAGCTGTCACCTTACAACTAGGAACTCAAAACCGAAGGGTAGCAGAGGTGGATCAAAGTGCACTAAAACTGATTCTGTTATATAGCTCGCTATAAATGAGTCTCAGCTGCATATTGCTCTCATTCCTGTGAGATAGAAGATTACCCTTAGTCCATTTTATTGCAGACTGCTTAAGAATTTGGTTTGATTTCATACATTTGTGATAATGTTTATGTCTAGTTACAACTTTCCAGCCTTGCATATTACTAAATAAACCACATTCAGTGCCTTTGGTGACTGGATGCTTAGGGTGCCCTCAGCCTACCTAAAGGCAAGTTGACACTCTTGTGCCCAATATACAAAGACCTTGTAATTCATTACCATTATCTTAACAGTTAATGAAGTAACTAGTGTGAAGTCTTAGGATTTGTGATTCTCCATGACTTTGAGGATATCTTCCAGTATCGAAGGTCCCAAATCCACTTTAAATGAAAACATTGATTCTAATGAACTGAATGAAGACTCATTTTCCAATGTCTCAGTGGGGCATTGTTGATCTTCTAAACCTTCATTTTGTTGGTGGTTTTCATCAACTGTCTGACTGTTGCAGGGTAGTACTTCCTGTAAACTCACTGATGGGATGTGCTGGATGGTGCTTAATTGATCAGTTGATGGTTGATTATCCGTAGCTTTGGTCATAGCAGGCATGGGGTAGAAAGTTTCAGCAGCTAGATTATCAGACTCCCCTAGGTGTAGTCGAGGGGGTTTTGGGGGTGCCCTGCCATCTGACTCTTTTGCTTTACTCAAGGTTGACAGAAGGTCACCCTGGCCCTGGAGAAAAGACACGTCACCGAATGTGTCACTCTCTCCGCTCTTGCCAACGTGTGATCTGTGGCGGAAATCTCCAAGCGGTGGGCTGATCATGTCTGCTGATAGGACATCTCGCAGTTTTACCTTCTTGCTCTTTTTTGGAGATCCAGTTTTGAGGTAGATGGGTGTTTTGATGGACATTTTCAGATGGTCCTACAGTTTTCTCTTGCAGGCTTAATTATTGTAGAAAAGGCTTTGAAAAGATGGAGTAGCTTGGTGGAGAGGATAAGTTGGCTTCTGGTGGCTCAATTCTGTGGAAATGGAAAGAAAACTCTTAAACATGAGTAAATCTGAAATGAATTGAACTTGATCATGGGTCTGACACTGCAGATTTCTGTCCTGTCTTGAAGGTGGCAACTGCTCAGTGAACTATGTGTGTTCCCTAGCACACAGCCCTCTTCCCCACGTATTCTTTATGTGTGGGCTTTAGACTATGAAAAAGATTGTAATAAAGTCCAACACTGAAAGCAAAGATGTGCTTTTAAGGAAGAGGCAAGGATTGAATCAGGAGTGGAAACTCTGTGTCTGATTTTATTTCCTGACTCGAGGCAATTGTAATACTCCTCCCATTGCCCTAGCTGAGACCAGGGCGGATTAGGTCCCCAACCTCAGACTTTCCCAGTCAATATGTTTAAGTTGCATATCAAGCAGTGCACTTACCAATTAAGTTTTCATCAGTGTAATTAGGACTACAGTTTATTATTTTGGAGTTAAATCAATGCAGAGATCAAGCACTTTGATCTTTTCTCTTTCTCCTTGCCTATCTCATTCCAGTTAATGTTAAGTTCAAATGCTGCTTCTCTTAACATTCACTTAACTTTAGAACTGAATGTAATTCTTACAGATTCACTCCAGGTACCAGTCCCAAGTCTGGAGCAGCACTAAACCTTTCAGCTGGAATGAGGCAATTACAGAGGAGAATCGCAAGTAGCTCTCACATTGATGATCTTTGTTGCCAGATAAAATTAAGTGAGATCAAAGGCTGTTTTGGGACATCAAATCAATCTGTTTATTCATCCATGAAACCAGGATTATACTTCAGGTCAGAGAGATAAACTGCAGCTATGCTGAGAATAGCAAAGCTCTATGAATAAAATACAGCATGAATCTTATCAAAGATCCAATGGGTTCTGAGGTCATGTGGCCCATCATGCCTGTACCAACTCTTTGGTAGAGGTATCAATTAGTCCCTTTCATCATAGCTTTGAAAAGGGGTTTGGATAAACATTGAGGGGCAAAATTTACAAAGTTATTGCTGAATTACCCTTCAGGCAATGCATTCCAAATCATCAACAACTCTTGGCAAAAGAACAAAAGACAATGCAAACACCTTAAATCTGCCTGCTCAGGTTGCAGTGCTGTCTGTAACTGGAAGAATATTTTCCTTGTTCCACAAAAATGGATTCGTGATATTTTAACACATCTATCAATATTTTTTCTTGAGCTTCCCTAGTCTAAGGAGAAAACCCCACGTTTCTCCAGTCTCTGCACATAACAGGTGCTATTCTAGCATACTACTTCTCCATTTTTTCTAAAGCCTCACTGTTCTCCTAAGGTGTTCTACCCAGAGATGAACAATACATGTTAGTGAATTACAGGTATGAATATAATTAGGATGCAGACATTTAACAGACATTGTGGGCAACAAAGTGGCACAATAGTTAGCACTGTTGCCTCACAGTGCCAGGAACCCAGGTTCAATTCCTAGCTTGGGTCACTCTCTGTGTGGAGTTTACACATTTTTCCCATGTCTGTGTGGAGTTTCCTCCGGTTGCTTTAATTTCTTCCCATTGTCTGAAAGATTATGGTTATGTGATTGACCTGGAGTGTGGCGACTTGAAGAATTTCAAGTAACTTCTTTGCAGTGTTAATGTAATCTTTACTTGTGATGAATAAATAAATTTATTCATTTATTTGAATAAATTTCAAATAAATATTATTATAATTATAATTTATCTCTCTGTTATAGCTGGAAGAAGTGAAGTCTTTCCCTTTGAGCTTCCTTCCTGGCTCATCCCCCATTCTCCTCACCAGATTATAAACACTATTCTCTTGCCGCTGATCCCTCCTTTTCTGTTGTCTCTGGCTGTTGTGCTTGACATTGAACTGAGCTTCCAACACAATATCTTCTCCAATACAAACACCAACTATTTCCAGCCCCATGATCCTGCCAACCTCAACCTCAATTAGCCCACCAGCTGCTGAAACTTGTTTTTGTCAATTCTAAATTAGACTATTTTAATCTCTTCCTATATAATAAAGACAAAAGCAAAATACTGTAATCCTGGAATCTGAAACAAAACCAGAACATTCTGGAAAATCTCAGCAGGCCTGACAACACCTGTGGAGACAGAATAGAGCCAAAGTTTCAAGTTGGGATAACCCTTTGTCAGAGCTCTGACAAAAGGGCAACATGACTCAAAACATCGGCTCTATTCTCTCTTCAATCTCTTCCTAGCCTTGCTTTCTTTCTTAAACTTTGGATCTAACAGAGTCTTAAAGGGCATGTACTTAATTTAAGTCAATACTTTCTATTCCAGAGATTAAATTTTAAGGTTTGTGTTGGCTCTTTGATATTTATATAACTTGTATACTGCTTTCATTGTGTTTGGGTTTGTTTGCATTTATATCGTTGCAATAACAGTACAACTTTTTCAATTTGAAAGGAACCTGCAGCTCGCTGGTAATTCAAGTCCACTATTTATCTTAGTTTTGCTGTAGTCTAAAAACTGATTTATATTCTGGAGTAGCTGTGATTAAAAAAAATAACTGAATGCTGAGAATCTGAAAGAAGGGCGGCACAGTGGTTAGCATTGCTGCCTCACAGCGCCAGGGAGCAGGGTTCAATACTGGTCTCAGGTCGCTGTCTGGGTGGAGTTTGCACATTCTCCTCATGTCTACATAAATGTTTCCTCCAGATGCTCCGGTTTACTCCCACAGTCCAAAATATGCAGGTTAGGTTGATTGGCCACGCTAAATTGACCCTAGTGTCAGGGGGTTAGCAGGGTAGATAGGGGGGTTACAGGAATAAGGCTTCGGTGAGATTGTGATCGGTGCAGACTCAGTGGCCAGAACGGCTCCCTTCTGCACTTTAGGGATTTTAAGATCATTCAGCGTGAGAGAAGTCTTGAGATGTCAGATGAGATCTTCCATTTCAACAGTTTCTCCTCCCTGATGCAGCTTAACCTGCAAATTGCTGGCATTTTCTGCAATATGTCATGCAGTTAGTCTTAATTATGGATGACTATTTCAGACAAATGTGTTTGCATGTGGCTAATATTGGTGAGGCTATCAGAGGCAGTGTACTTGAGAGACCCTGTTGCTTTGTATTACTATCACAATATGTTTGATGTTTATCAGCAAATGTAGGAGGTCAGGCAGCTGAGTTTCAGAACATGATATAACTTGGGTTAGTTCAGTGTGTCGTCACTTTGGATGGACTTCGCTGGTGCGATGTAACAATTCACAACCGGAAACGGTGCTTACACGTCAAGGCGAGGAGAAATGTGTGATTTATCCTCCTTCGCCTGTGCTTTTTGGCAGCTTGGCACCTTCTGTCATAGCTGCTATCTTTTACGCAAATTATTCAGACGTGGGGATTAACCAGTGGAGCTTATGATTTCAGTCCAGCTGATGACAGCATCGAATTACATCAATCAAATGCTCAAAAACAGGCCATTTGGCTCAGCCCATTAATGCTGATTCTTGTGCTCTTCCCATCCCTTTTCATCTTGCCCTAGCGGCATAACCTTCTGATCCTTTCTCCCTCCAGTGTTAATCTAGCTTCCTGTTAAATCTATCAACCAGATAAACAGAAAAAGCCAGTAGCACCAGCTGAGCCACAATGTGCACTGACCCAGTGTAGAATGATGCACTGAATAACATTCAGGCTTTTGTACCATTGCTGTTTGCCAGCAGATCCCGATATTTCCACCTGTACCGGTGGTAACAGCTGGATCTGATGTGCTGTATCTGAGGCCAGAATTCTCCATTCACCTGACGAAGGGCAAACCTCAAAAACTTGCGAGTTTACTATCAAATAAATTGGTTGGACTTAAACCTGGTGTTGTCAGACTTCTTACTCTGATTAGACCAGGGCTGTGAATTTTGAATAGCTGTTTTTAACCACTTATTGTTGTTTTATTGTTTAGACTAATTTCCAGGTAATTAATTGCACTTTAACTCGCTGCGAATCCCTCCAGCCATCAGCAGGTTCATAAGGTGCAAGCCAATTTGAGGCAGTGAAAGGAATAAAGAGTGGGCTGAGCAAACTAAACCTATTTACATTCTCAGACTGTAAAATCTTCTTCAATATAACTGTACACATCACTACTGTAACAACAGTCTTTCAAGTAAAGAAATATTACCCTACCCCAACACTGGCACTGCAGTACATTTGTTATATTAATGGACTCTGATTTTAAAAAAGTACAAACTTTCAAATACCACATGGTATACTGTGTAGAAAATTTCCCAACAGTTCAAACAATGAAAATCGCCACACTAACCAACATAGAAAAGTTAATAAATCCAGAATCACTCACTTCAGGCACCCAACTAGCTGATGGTGGTACTTAACATTTACAGAGGAACAGATGCTGAAGCTGGTGCTGACATCTCGCATTGAAGCTGTGCAGTGCTGGTGCTGCAGAGCGTGCTTTACTTGCTACTCAGCTGTTTGGGAATCATCATCTGCCCTGAACAGTCATGAGGTCAGAGAAAAGCTGCCTCAGGAAATGTAAACTGTCACTCTGCTCCTCGCTCCAGAACACACACTGATGTGAGAGAGGTACAAGTTGGGCAGTATTCCATTTAAAGTGACTCTGTACCTGGCGTCTGTCATGTGAGGGTAACTATATCTTATTTCATACTTTCATCTTTTGCCCCGTTAATCCTCCTCTACTTTCTGCACAAAGCCTGAGGAAGCTCACTGCTGCCCACATCTTTTTGGGAATTGTGCATATGAGAGTAATTGTGGTCAGCCTTTGCTTATTTTTTTATCCTCTCTTTACACAGTGAACTTCTGACCTCAGCTAAGCATACCCCACATCAACCTGTTTGAGATTCAGTGACCCAGGGGATTGCAGTCACATTGTCCAGTGTTCACTCAATTCATAGACAGTGAGGCTTCTAAGCAATGCTTATTTCTCTAATCTTTATTTGACTTGCCTTTACAACCCAGCAGGTCCTGTCAGCTGATGCATTGTATCTGATTTTATACTGTGAGTATTGATAAGTTGTTCCATTTACCTAAGGGAGGCTAGAGCAGGTAATTGCAACTCTAGGAATGCATCCCATCCATCGGCCACATATTTTAAATATACAGGGACTGGTGCAAGATTAATGTGCACAATGATGAAGCAGAACTGAAAACCCAGAAGAATTGAAGTTACATAGAGACCTGAGTATTGTATCTAAATAGACCTGCCATTTTGGGACAAAACAATTATTTGGTTAAAAGAGTGATTCATAATTGGCCCAAATGAGTTATTCATCTAACCACATTATGCCCAAGTCTCCTCATTCTTTTGCATCCATTTATCAAACCCTCTCCCAGCAAAACTAGTTACACTTCAATCCTTAAATGCAAATATTTGCAATTACACTTGTTTGAGTGGTTTCTCAAAGTTGTGACTAGGTTTTCAGATGCAACAGGAATCAGTAATTTTTCTGCTGTCTAGTTTTGAGTATTGTTTAAAATTTTATCCTCATTGAGATCTTCTCTATGTTTTCTGCTTCCTAAATGCATTTTAATGGCAAAGTATAAATCGCATTAAAACTTGAAAAGTTTCAGGATTGTAGGATCCTATGCTGTGTCTGTGGTGCCATGAATGGTCAATAAATGAATCTGAAATTTAAATTTTTGTACTTAAAGAAGAATAACCTGTGTGCAGGTTTGGTAGATCGGCCTTGCTAAATTGCTCCTGAAAGTCCAAAGATGTGTAGGCTTAGCCATGGTAAATGCACAGGGTTATGAGGATAAGGTAGAGAGTAGGGCCTGGGTGGTATTCTCTTTTGGAGAGTCAGTGCAGACTCGATGGACCTGATGGCCACTTTCTGCATTGTATGTATTCTGTGTCTCAATGCTGTTTCTTTTAGCCCTTATTGTTTACGCTGATTTCTGACCATTTTTACTTTGAGTGTACTCTAGAGAATTTGGTAAAATATTTGGATTAACTTGACAACAACATTTATGGTGCATTTATGGATCCAATGTCACCCCAGGATGAAACAAAAATTTCTCACGTGAGTCTCATGTCAAGAGTAGGGAAACTATTGGAGCAAATTCAGAAGGAAAGAATTAATCTTCACTTGGAAAGGCATGAGTTAATTAGGGATTGTCAGCATGGCTTTGTCAAAAGGAGGTCATGAATAATTAATTTGATATAATTTTTTGAAAATATGAGTGAGCCTGTGGATGAGAAATGCAGTTGATGTAACTTATGTGGATTTTAGTGAAGCCTTTGACAAAGTCCCACATGGAAGACTGACAGAGAAGATTGAAGCACTTAGAATTCAGAGAAACTTGGCGAAATGAATCTTAAACTGGCTTACTAAAAGTGGTGGTACAAGGCTGTTTGAGTTATTGGAGACGAGTATCCAGTGGCGTACCACAAGGTTCAGTGTTGGGTCTTTTATTTTTTATATATATGAATGTTATAGATGATAATGTGGTTTGAATGATAAGCAAATTTGTAGATGACACCAAGATCAGTAGGATGGTTAATAGTGAAAAGAAGATCGTAGTTTACAGTAAGTTATAGATGGATTGGTCAGATGGGCAGAACAGTGGCAAATAGTATTTAACCCTGATAAGTGCGAGGTGATGCACTTTGAAAGAAGTAACAGGACAAGGGAGTATTTAGTGAATGGTAGGACACTAGGAAATTGAGAAGAACAATTGGATCTTGGGGTATTCACAGATCTCTGAAGGCAGCAGAGAAGATGAATAGGCTGGTTAAAAAGGCATCTAGGACACTTATTTTCATCAGTTATGGCATAAAGCCATAAAATCAGGGAGGTTATGTTGGAACTGTAAACAATGTTGGTTAAACCACAACTGGAATACTGTTTACAGTTCTGGTCACTTCACTATAGGAAGGACATGATTGCACTAGAGGGGGAAGAGAGGAGATTCACCAGGATGTTGCCTGGGAAGGAGCATTTAATCTAGAAGGAGAGACTGGATAGGCTTGGATTGTTTTCTTTAGAGCAGGGAAGGCTATCTGCTGTCTCGGGCTCAACCAGACTGTTCACAGCCATGGCATTTTCTTAATCTCAGTTTTGGATTTTGTATCCTCTCTGTCATCTCGTCTCTTTGTCTCAACCCATTAACTATTGAAAATCTCATCTATACTTTTGTCGCATCCAGTTTCAGTTATACCAAGGACTGCCACTGTCCATGTTTTATAAATTTAAGCTCATCCAATGTTCTGGTGCGCCTATTCTATGCCACACACCCATCAACCATGTGCTGTCTGACCTCAATGAAACGTGATAATGTATAACAACCTTGTGAAGATGCTGAGCGAGAAGCGGATAGTTTCTTTGCCTTAGCTGTTGCCACCTTCTTTATCCAAAACAATCTTACTGCGTTGTGTTACTCATTTTTAAAATTGAGAGAGAGAGAGAAAATGAAGAAACAGAAGAGACGAGAACAAGAAAACAGGCACAGTTTAGTCAATGTATGTGTCTAATATGTTTCACAATCTTTTTTGAAAAAGCCATTATAAATTCCTATGTCCGCATTTATATTGGGAACTCTATACGTAAACATCACACAGTAATTGAGTTCTCAACAAATTGGAGAAACCACAGCATTAGCACCAACTGGAGGCTGTAATTGCAAAGTTCTAATTTGTTTTTAAGATGTGAGTGATGCAAGCAGATATTAACCTAGTGCCACTAGCTGAATTACTTTATCCATGTCAACATAGTTGTGAATTGGAGATGTTAATGATAATTGGCACTAATACTCATCATCTTACTCTAATATGTGGTAGAGACCGCAGAGAGGGAACTGCTGTTAAAGTAACCTTGGAGTTGCTGCACTATATCTTGCAGATATGCACACTCCAGCCACAGTGCACTGGGAGTGAAGGGGATGGATATCAAGTACAGGAGCTGTGGCTCAGATGATAGCATACTCAGCCCTCAAGTCAGCCATTTCAGAGACTCAAGTGAAATTTTGGATACTGATGCAGTACCGATGACATGCTGGGCTGTTGGGGAACTGCTTTTTGGACGAGACGTGAATCTGAAGTAGATGTAACAGATTCTAATAGGCGGTTTCAAAGAGCAAGAAATTATATCCCATGTTCTGACTAATACTTACCATTCAGTTTTTTCTTTTATTCACTTAAGGGACGTGAGCACAGCTGGCTGGGCCAGCATTTATTACCCAATACTAACTGCCCTGCATTTCAGAGGGCATTTAAAAGTCAACCAAGTCAGCTGTGGATATAGAGTCGTATGTAGGCCAGCTCAAATAAAGATGGCAGATTTCTTTCTCTGAAGTATGTTAGTGAACCTGTTGGGTTTTTAAGACAATCAACATTGGCCACATGGTCATCATTAGACCTTCAAGTCCTGATGTTTTTATTGAATTCAAATTTCACCATGTAATGAGTATTTCATTACATTCCTGGACATTATAATTGGCAGTCTCTATCATAAATATGGGCATTCATTCATTTATTCATGTATGTTCTACCTAAGTGCAGGTTCATTGTCTATTGATTCTAAGGTATTTTCTTGCAGTTTTTGTCATTGATAGTTTTCCATTGCCTTGGCTGGGAGGCCCCAATGTTGTTGGCATTATTTCGAAACATACATCTGGCCAACTGAGCTTCCAAGCCATCCCTGTATATTGACCTAGGAATTAATAAATTCAAAAATAAGAGCAATGTGTCATTTGAAACTTGGGGAATGAATTATATCCTTGATCATTTATTTACCCCCTCCATCAACTTCACTTGACCTGATCACATCTGGATTTGACTTCTGATGTGATTTATCATGGCAGATTGGCTAATAATTTATAATAAACCAGTCAGGACAAACAGTAACTGTGTCTGAACAATCTCATAACTGCAATGATGTCACAATGGCCATGCATTTCCACAGCTTATATCGTAGAATCCGTGCAGAAGGAGGCCATTCTGCCCTTCAAGTCTGCATGATAGCAATCCCATCTAAGCCCTACACCTGTGACCCCACTAATGTCTCTAATCTACACGTCCTAGGACACTAAGAGGCAATTTAGCATGGCCAGTGCACCTAACCTGCATATCTTTGGACTGTGGGAGGAAATTGGAGCACTCAGAGGAAACCCACGCCAGCACGGAAAAATATGCAAACTCCACACAGACAGTCACCTAAATTGGGAATCGAATCCCAGTGTAACCACTGTGCCACCATACCATCCCTATCTAGCTGTTTTTTAGCATTGAATGGCACTAGAGAGACAGTTACTTCCAGAAATCACTAGACTGTTACTTCCAGAGATACTTGGCCCCCTTCTCTTTTTTATATTAAGCTGTCTGCCCCTCAGTGACATCATTCAAATTCGTAACGTCAGACCTCACCTAGTTCTATCTCCCCGCCATCTCTCAGCCTGTTGACTACTGCTTTGTCATGCTGTTTGTCAGACATATAGTGCTGGATGAGCCACAATTTCCACCAATCAAATATGTATGCCTCTTCCTTAGCCCATTTGCTGCTGAATCCTCATCCATGTATTTGTTACCTCCACTGTTCCAATACTGCCTGGCTAACTTCCCATTTTGCAATTTCTGAAAACGTGAGCTCATCTAAAACTGTATAAATTGGCACCATAACATTCACCTATGGTCGCCAACATACTTTGACTCTTGGTTTGGTAACACCAAAATTTTAAATTAAATTCTCCTCCTTGTGTTGAAATTCCCCCATGGCCTTGCCCCATCCTACCTCTGTGGCCTTCTTCAGATCTCTGCAGCCCACTGTCTGTAGCTGTGTCTTCAGCCACATAATTCCCAAAAAATGGAATTCAGTCCTAAACATCTGGGTCTTTGGCTCTCTTCTCCCTTACCACTCCCTATAAAGTTTTTGGTCATCCATTCTAATTGCTCCTTTTTGGCTCAATGTTAATTTCTATCTGTTTACACATGTTTGCCTACGTTAAATGCGTTATAAAGGTAAAGTCACCGTAGTGCCAAATGATCACAGGCTGTTCTCCCCTTTGAGGGGACGATGCTGAGAAGGCTGGCCTTCAAGAATAACCTTAGCCAGTACAGGAATTAAACCCACACTATTGGCATCATTCTGCATCACAAACCAGCCATCCAACCAACTGAGCAAATCAGCCCCTGGTTGGCATTATCCTATTTCTGTGATATTTAACTTCCATGCAAAACAATTACTTATGCCTCCAGGTTTTAGAGACAGAATTGCAAACGAGATCACTAAATTATTTGATGCCATCAGTTATGTGACTAAAAAGTAGGAAATTACATTGGGGGTTGATTAATGATAGTCAATACAGTTAATATGTGGTGCTCCTAATTCTTTTGGATTGCTCCCATCTTTACCAGCAGCACAACTTCACCCTTGCATTATGCAGAAAGCTCTTCAGGCACAGACATAATGCTGCTGACCTTCCTTTATGTTTCATGGCTTGTGAAATTTTCACCTACCTGCTCTTTGATGAAATCTCAGTTACTTTGCTGGGCTGTGACTGTTCAGATTGCTGTCCAGGTATGAGGAGCTGGCGTTTCAGGTGAAAATGAAGCTATTTGGATTTATTAACTACCAGAAACAGACCTGGGCTAGCTCTGAGTATTGAAAATAATTATGTCACTGTAATCGCATGCTATAATACTAAGGATAAACACAACTTTGCCAACAAAATGCTTCCAAACCAAATGAACATGCATTAAAATCACTAACCTGCTTTCAGCATTGACTGCGGTATCTGGTGTGTTGTGTCAAGGTGAATAGTGCTGCTATTTTGAGCTCACTGCTCCCAAAATACACTACTCTGGAGTCCGAGACACATTTGCTGTATTCTCTGGCTCTTTTCTCTGACTACAGCAACAACTCCAAAATTAATGCTTATTACAGGAATGTTGCTCAATGATATTGTGGTGAATCAAAGGTTCAGCCTCTGGAGCCACATAAAGCAGACAAACCAGTATAGTGAGAACCAGCTTTACACTTGAGTGTGTATGTAATTAGGAAGTTGCACAGAGACCTGTGAATCATATCTTATCCACCCACCCACTGATTGGAGTAGCTCAGTCAAGGATTAACTTTCATACTGCTAACATTCAGCCATGTCCACTTGCTCAGTAGATTTCACCAAGAAATCTGGCATTGTTTAGGAACAGAGCATTTTTCTGTAAAAGTAAAATGTCTTAACACATTATCAACTCAATGAAGTCAGCTCTCTAATTAACGTTCTGCTCTAGCAAATGCCAAATTTTCCCAGCACTGGTTTGTTGTGCTGTTGCATATTATCATGTGACGGCGTGTTCAATTCTATCGTTCAAATCAGGCAATGTTGAATCACTAATCAGATTGGACTGGGTTAGTTCAACCTGTATGAGAGGTATGTACATGGGAAACAGAAAAACGTCAAGAATTTCTAGTATAGCCTGGCCTATTGAATATTTCCAGTATTTTCTGATTTCTACTGAAGATTTCCAGCATTCGCAATATTTTGCTTGAAGCAGTGCCAAAGACAAACCTGCAATCATTCTCAGCAGCAATGTAGAAACAAATCCTTGGATTATGGTTCACAGAAGTGTGCATTCAGACCTCGGACACTTCCCAGCACATTGCAGATACCATCTCGAGGAAGCGTACACAGCATTGTAGATGCAATTCCTAAGCAGTGCTTAAAAGAGTATAGAACAAAGCCCAAGCAGTTCCCATAACTATGTAGATACAAACCCCAGACAGTGCTCACAGCATTCTAGATACAAACCCCAGACAATGCTCACAGCAATATAGACACAAATCCCAGACAATGCTCACAGCAATATAGACACAAATCCCAGACAGTGCTCACAGCAATATAGTCACAAATCCCAGACAGTGCTCACAGCAATGTAGATGCAAGCCCTAGACAGTGCTCACAGAGATGTAGATTCAAAACGTAGAAGATAGGAAAAGGCCATTTGGCCCTCGAGCCTTCTCCACCATACATTACGATCATGGCTGATCATCCAAATCAATAGCCTAATCCTGCTTTTTCCCCATAATCTTTGATCGCATTTGCCTCACATGCTATATCCAGCTGCCTCTTGAATGCATTCAATGTTTTGACATCAACTACTTCCTGTGGTAATGAATTCCACAAGCTCACCACTCTTTAGGTGAAGAAATGTCTCCTCACCTTCATACTAAATGGTCCACCCTGAATCCTCAGACTGTGACCCTTGGTTCTGGACACTTGCACTATCAGGAACATCCTCCCTGCATCTATGCTGTCTAGATCTGTTAGAATTTTATAAGTCTCTATGAGATCCCCCCATTCGTCTGAACTCCAGAGAAAACAAATCTAATCTAATCAATCTCTCCTCACACATCAGTCCTGCCATCCCCAGAATCAGTGTAGTAAACTTTCGCTGCATTCCCTTGAGAGCAAGAATATCCTTTTCCTCAGAAAAGATCAAAACTGCACACAATACTCCAAGAGTAGCCTCACTTGGAGGAGGGATAGTTGCAACAACACATCCCTGCTCCTGTACTCAATCTCTCAGAATGAAGGCCAACATGCCATTTGCCTCCTTTACCACCTGCGTGCATACCTTCAGTGATTGGTGCACAAAGACACCCAGGTCCTGCTGCACACTTGCCTCCCCCAATTTACAGCCATTCAGATAGTAATCTGCTTTCTTCTTTTTGCTTCCAAAGTAAATAACCTCTCACTCATCCAAATTATACTGCATCTGCCATTGATTAGCCAATTGACTCAACCTGTCCAGATCATTCTGAAGGATCTCTGCTTCCTTGTCACAGTTCACCATCCCACCCAACTTGAATTATCTGCAAACTTTGCGATGTTTACATTTTGTTCCCTCATCAAATCATTAATATATATTATGAAAGCTGGGGTCCCAGCACCGATCTATGTGGCACCCAACTAGTTACTGGTTACTGCCTGTCAATTTGAAAAGCACCTATTAATTCCCAGTTTTTTTTTCCCCTGTCTGCCAACCAATTTTCGATCCACCTCAATACACTTTCTTCAATCCCACGCATTTTAATCTTGCACGATAATATCTTGTGCAGGACTTTCTCAAATGCTTTCTGAAAATCCAAGTATATCACATCTACTGGTTTCCTCTTTTCAATTCTACTATTACATCTTCAAAGAATTCCAACAGATTTGTCAAGATGATTTTCCCTTCATAAATCTGTGCTAACTCTGTCTGAAACTGCCACTGCTTTCTAAATGCTCTGCTATAGAGTCCTTGACAATGGATTCGAGAAGTTTCCCCACCACTGATGTTAAGCTTACTAGTCTATAATTCTCTGTATTCTCTCTATCTCCCTTTTTGAATATTGGAGTGACATTTACTACTCTCCAATCTGCAGGGACTGTTCCAGAGTCTATTGAATCCTGGAAGATGACCGCCAAAGCATCCACTATTTCCTTAAGTACTTGGGATGTTGATTAGCAAGCCCTGGGGATCTATCCACCTTCAATCCCATCAATTTTCCCAGCACCATTTCTCTACTAATATTGATATCCCTCAGTTCTTCCATCTCACTAAATCTTGCATTCGCCAACATTTCTGGCATCTGATTTGTGTCCTCATTCATGATACGTGTCACGTTATTGCCCATTCTAGTTGCCCTTGAGAAGATAGTGGTGAACTGTTGCCTTGAATCATGCTGTCCATGTTCTGTGAGTTGACCCACAATGCTGTTAGGGAGGGAATTCCAGGATTTTGACCCAGCGACCACAAATGAATGGCGATATTTTTCCAAGTCAGGATGGTGAGTGGCTTGGAGGGGACCTTTCAGATGGTGGTGTTCCCATTTATCTATTGCCCTTGTTGTTCCAGATGGAAGTGATCGTAGGTTTGGGAGATGCTGTCTAAGGATTTTTGCTGAATTGCTGCAGTGCATCTTGTAACTGCTGCAACCGAGCATCAGTGGTGGAGGAATTGAATGTTTGTAGATTGTGGTGCCAATCAAGTGACCTGCTTTATCCTGCATGGTATCAAGCTTCTTGAATGTTGCTGGAGCTGCATCCATCCAGGCAAATGGGGAGTATTCCATCGCACTCCTGACTTGTGCCTTGTAGATGATAGGCTCTGGGGAGTCAGGAGGTGAGTTACTCGCCGCAGCATTCCCAGTCTCTAACCAGCTCTTATAGCCACTATATTTATGTGATGAACCCAGTTGAGTTTCGGGTCAATGGTAACCCCAAGAATGTTGATAGTGGGGGATTCTGTGATGGTTACACCATTGAATGTTAAGGGGCGGTGGTTAGAGTGTCTCTTATTGGTGATGGTCATTGCCTGGCATTTGTGTGGCGCGAATGTTATTTGCCAGTTGTCAGCCCAAGTCTAGATACTGTCGAGACCTTGATGCATTTGCACATGGACTGCTTCAGTATCTGAGGAGTCATGAATAGACTGAACATTGTGCAATATGAGCAAACATCCCCAGTTCTGATCTTATGATAGAGGGAAGGTCATTGATAAAGCAGCTGAAGATTGTTGGACCTAGGACACTACGCTGAGGAACTCCTGCAGAGATGTCGTAGAGCTAAGATAACTGACTCTCCACAACCACAACCATCTTCTCACATACCACGTATGACTCCAGCCAGTGGAGAGTTTGCCCCCGATACCTGTTGATTCCAGTTTTGCTATAACTCCTTGATACCACACTCAGTCAAATGCGGCCTTGATGTCAAGGACTGTCACTTTCATCTCACCCCTGGAATTTAGCTCTTGTCCATGTTTGAATCAAGCCTGTAACGAGATCAGGAGCTGAATGACCCTGGCAAAATCGAAACCAGGTATCACTGAGAGGTTATTGCTGAGCAGGTGTTGCTTGATAGTACTGTTGATGACCCTTTCCATCACTTTAATGATGATTGAGGATAGTCTGGGCAGTAATTGACCGGATTGGATTTGCTCCGCTTTTTGTATACAGGACATATGTGGGCAACGTTTCACATCATTGGATAGATGCCAATATTGTAACTGTACTGGAAGAGCTTGATTAGAGGAGCAGCAAGCTCTGGAGCACAGGTCTTCAGTACTGTTGCTGGGATGTTAACAAGGCCCATTGCCTTTGCAGTATCCAGTGCCTCCAACAGTTTCTTGATATCACGTGGCGTAAATCAAATTGGCTGGAGACTGGCATCTGAGATGCTGTGGACCACTGGAGGAGATCAAGATGGATCATTCACTGAAATTGCTGTGAATATGTCAGCCTTATCTTTTGCATTGATGTGCAGGCTTCTTCCATCATTGAGGATGCGGGTATTTGTGGAGCTGCCTCCTCCAGTGAGTTTAATTATCCACCACCATTCTTAACTAGATGTGGAAGGACTGCAGACTTTAGATCTGATCCGTTGGTTGTGGGATCACTTAGCTCTGTCTATCACTTGCTGTTTTTGCCATTTGGCTTGCAAATAATCCTGTTTGGTAATTTCACCAGGTTGACACCTCATTTTTAGTTGTGACAGGTGCTGCTCCTGGCATACCTCCTGCATTCTCCATTGAACCCGGGTTGATCCCCTGGTTTGATGATAATGATTAAGTGGAGGATACACCGGGCTATGAGGTTGCAGATTGTGCTGGAGTACAATTCCACTGCTGTTGTCGTCCCACAGCACTTCATTGATGCCCAGTCTTGAACTGTTAGATCAGTTCAAACTCTGTTCCATGTAGCACAATGGTCGTGCCGCACAATGGTCGTGCCACACAATAATAGAGGTTATTCTCAATGTGAAGGCGGTCCTTTGTCCCCACAAGGACTATGCAGTGGTTAGTCTTACCAATACTGTCATGGATAGATGCAACTGCAGCTGGCAGATTGGTAAGAATGAGATTAAGTATGTTATTTCCTCTTGTTGGCCCCTCCACCACCTGCTCCGGATCCAGTCTTGTAGTTATATGTTTTAGGACCCAACCTGCTTGATCAGTAATGCAGAGCCACTCTTGGTGGTGGACATCGAATCTCCCATCCGGAATACATTTTGCATTCTTGCCATCCTCAGTGCTTCTTCCAAGTGTTGGTCAGTGTGGAGGAATACTGATTCATCGGCCAAAGGAGGACAATATGTGGTAATCAGTAAGAGGTTTTCTTGTCCATATTTAAACTGAAGCCATGAGACTGAGTCAATGCTAAGGACTCCAAGGGCAACTCCGTCCCAGTTGTATACTATTGTGCTGCCACCTCTGCTGGGACAGGACATATCCAGTCATGGTAATGGTGGAGACTGGAGTGTTACCTGTAAGATGTGATTCCGTGAGAATGACCATGTCAGGCTATTGCTTGACTAATCAGCGAGATAGCACTCCCAATTTTGGCACTAACCCCAGATGTTAGTAAGGAGGACTTTGCAGTGTGACAGGGCTGTCTGTTTTACCATTGTCTTTTCCAGTGCCTAGGTCGATGCCAAGTCATCCGTCCAGTTTCATTTCTTTCTTGAGACTATGTAGTGATTGATATAATTAAGCAGCTTGTTAGGCCATTCCAGAGGGCAGTTAAGAGTCAGCCACATTGCTGTGGCTCTGGAGTCGCATGTAGACCAGACCACGTAAGGACGGCAGATTTCTTTCCCTAAAAGACATTAGTGAATCAGATGGGTTTTTCCTGACAATTGACAATGGTTTCATGGTTATTGGCAGACTCTTAATTCCAGATATTTTATATTATTTCATCATCTGCCATGACAGGATTTGAATCCGGGTCCCCAGAACATTATCTGGGTTTCTGAATTAATAGTTAAGTGATAATATCACTAGGCCATCGCCTACCTAGCCATTTTATTGTCCCTGTCATACATTTCCCTGTTTCTGTTCGTAGGGGACCTACATTTGTCTTCACCAATCTCTTTCTCTTCACAAAAACGTGAAAACGCTTTGTGTCAATCTTTATGTTCCCTGCAAGCTTGCTTTTGTACTGTATTTTCCTCCTCTTAATCAATCCCTTGGTCCTTCTTTGCTGAATTCTAAACTGCTCCCAATCCTTAAACCTATTATTTTTCTTGGCCAATCTGTATGCTTCTTTAGATTGGGTATTCTCTTCAATTTCCTTTGTAAACCATGAATTGGCCCTCTTACCCATTTTGCTTTTGTGCCAGCTAGGAATAAACAGTTGCTGCATGTGTTCCTTGAATGTTTGCCATTCTCTATCCACAGTCATCTCTAAGTGACCCTCCTAATGTATCAAGGCCAACTCACCCTCATATCATCATAGTTTCTTTTATTAAGATTCAGCATCCTCATCTCTGAATCAACCACTTTACTCTCTGTCTTGATAAAAAAATTTCTATTATGATAGGGTCACTCAGCCCCAAGGGGTCTCATACAGTTAGCTTGGTAATAATTCTCTTCTCATTACACAGCACCCAGTCTAAAATGGCCTGCTTTCTATATGGTTACTCCACATATTGGTCAAGAAAACTATCCTGTATATACTCCAAGAATTCCTCCTCTACAGCATTGTGGCTAATTTGACTTCCCCACTCTATGTGCAAATTAAAATCATCCATGATCACCAATATTTCCTTATCATATGCATCACTAATTTCATGTTTAATGCCATTCCCAACATCACCACTGCAGTTTGGGGATTTATATATGACGACCACTAATGTTTTTTTACCCCTTGGTATTTCTCACCTCTACCCATACAGACTCCACATTGTGAGAGGTAGTATCTTTTCTTACTATTGTGTTAAATCCCAGATAGTGTTCACGGTAGTGTAGATACAAAACCCACGTAATATCTTCAGACCACAGAACCTCAGAGAAAGGGACTTATTTTCTGGCAGATCCCAAACAGCAACTGAACCGGCTTTCTCTCTAAGCCTAGCCCTATTCAGTCACGTTAACTTTCCTGTCAAAGCCCTAATCAAACCCCATTCTGAAAGTTGCCAGTGGAAAACATTAAAATAACAATCAGTCCAGATTAAAACAAACATTCCAGCAATTAGGATCAATTGTGTTGCTGCAGTAACAACAGGGGATGTTGGCTATAGACAAAGCAGCACTGATAAACAGAAGTGACTGCTTAAAAAACTAAAATCCTGCACAAGAAACATGACACAAATACCTTTCTTAAAGGCACAGAATCATCACAGTAGATACAAACCCTAGATGGGGTTTCTCTCCTTATTGTCCTTGGGACATTTTCTTGTGTTAAAGGCATTATATAAATAATAGTAGTTTTTGTTGTTGTTGTAAATGATATAATTGAAGGAACTCCATTTAAATCCAGCTTGGGCAATAGAGCTTATAACAATAGATTGGGATATTTGGATTGGCTAAAAGGAGAGTGAGTATCAGTCTATGTTGCTTCGGTGTAGCTCTGTAAAGACCATATAAGTTTTAAATGGCGTGTATAAAATAAACAAGAACACATCATAAACACCTTTGCATAGTTTAAAGTGTTTCTTAGTTTTGAGTGATAAACTGAATATGACCCCATGTGAAGATTGAAACTCCAGAGTAGTTATGTGTGTTTTGCATTCCGGAGAGGTTTGTATCTTTGTTCAACTTCTGGATGGGCACATCTGTTAATCTGCTCACCGCCCAGTTTCCTCAGTAAAATGTGTGGAATTTTGGCTTAGTTATTACCTATGGAACGGCCACAATAAACTTTCAGGTCTGATTTTTGATTGGCTGGGAAAACACACCGTAAACCAGTCTTTAGCCAACAGAAAACCATTTTTTTGGATCTCGAATATAGGTGACAGAAATCCAAAGACAAAACAAAGGAACCATAGAATCATAGAACCCCTACAGTGCAGAAGGAGGCCATTCAGCACTGACAACCATCCCATCCAGGCCTTATCCCCATATTTACCTGCTAATCTCTCTAACCGATGCATCCTAAGACACTAGGGGACAATTTATCCTGGCCAATCCACCTAACCCGCACATCTTTTGACTGTGGGAGGACACTGGAGCAGCTGGAGGAAACCCACACAGACACAGGGAGAATGTGCAAACTCTGCACAGACAGTGACCCGAGCCAGGAATCGAACCCAGGTCCCTGGAGCTGTAAAACAACAGTGCTAACCACTATGCTACCGTGCTGCCCAAGAAGTGAAAGATTTTATGCTGATTTTTATATACAAAGAAGAAAACATTAGGAAAACGAAAATGAATTAGAATAGGAAGAAAAATGTAAGAAAATATTAAAATGAAACACAAAGGATGAACCAGCGAAAATGAGCAACTTGAGGCAACTGAATAAGAAGTAAACTTTGCCTTTTATTTCAAGTTGTCATTTATAGTTGTTTCAATTCTACATTTTTAAGATCAATTCGAATGGATTTACTAATGTTATGTACTCATTTCAGCATCACTGTGGATGAACCAAGTACAAACAAAACTAGCTGGTCAATGAAGGCACTAATATCACTGGATCTAATAGTTGAGTTGATGGCTTTGTTCAGTTAGAAATTAAATGGTTGAACTAAATGCCCGTTTAGTCAACTTGGAGTGTAGATTGATGTTGGACTATTGAGTGCACCATGGCTGCGTATCATAAACAATCAGTATTGTGAGTTTAGGCAGAGCCAATTATGGCACTGCTTTGCATCCAAACAAAAAGAGAACGTTCCAGAAATTCTTTTATAATACGTGACTAAAGCAAACTGAAGCGATGGAACTTTGACCCACTGATCATGAGTACTTCTGTTTTCTGTGTAATCTACGGCGATGGTAAACAGTTCGTATGAAACTTATCCAGACCAAACATAACACAACTTTCTCAAACGATAATAAGTGAGCAGTCATTCTCATGAATGTGGTCCAAATATATCATTTTGGACATGGGTTGGGATTTCTGTAAGACTGCACATTTTAAAAATGAGGCACTTTGCAAATGATGGGCCATAGGAAGAGATTCGGTGACTGAATCTAAACTTGGTCAACCAACACAGATATTGCTACTTCTTCCAAAAACGGGATAAAAGCATTGCACAGTGTTATGTGAATGGAATGACACGTTCCAGGTCACTTCCACATTCCAGCAGTTTATGTTAGATCAATTATAAATTTTAAAGCTAAAATTATTGGTTTTTCTTAACCTAAAATATTAAGGGTCATGAGGCAGTGGCCAAAGGGAGTTGGGTTGTAGATTATCCATGACCACGTTGAATTGCAAAGTGCATTCAAGAGGCTTAAACAGCTGCTGCTTATTCACCCTGTCCCATATCCCCTCATAATCTTATACACTTCAATCATGCCCCCCTCAGCTTACTCTGCTCTAAGGGAAACAATCAAACTTATCCAGTCATTCCTTATAGTTTAAATGTTCCATCCCAAACAACATACTGGTGAATCTCCTTTGTACCTCTCTAATATAATCACATCCTTCCAATAGTGAGGTGACCAGAATTGAACACAGTACTCCAGCTGTGGCCTAACCAACATTTTGTACATTTCCAACATAACCTCCATGCTCTTGAATTCTATGTCATGACTAATAAAAGCCAGTGTCCCATATGACTTCTTTCCTAGCCTATTCAGCTGTTCTGTCGCCTTCAGGGATCTGTGAATAAGTACCCCAAAATCCGTCTGTTCCTCAGAGTTTCTCAATGTCCTGCCATTCATTAAATACTCCCTTACCTTATTATTTCTTTTAAAATGCATCACCTTGCACTTATCAGGGTTAAATACCATCTGCTACTGTTCTGCCCATCTGACCAACCCATCGATATTTTCCTGTAATCTAAGACCATCTTCTTTATTATTAACCACCCTACCTTGGTGTCATCTGCAAACTTACTTACCATTCCTCCCACAATATCATCCATACCATTTATGTATATAAATGGGCCCTTTAGGAGAAGGAGAAAAACATGGGGTCATTGGCTGCCCTGTTAATATACCAGAGTTAATCTATCAGAGACCTTGTTTTGTTTGGTTATCATTCAGTAAAGTAGGAATGTGATATGTGGCCATATTTAAATCTGTGCTGCCTTTCAATAATAGCCACTTGAAAATAATATGCAAGATATTCTGAAGGATGCAGTGCAGCCTTGTACATCTCACGCTCATGTCTGTCTGGATCTTGAGTAGAGATAACTGTCTCACAAAAGAAAAGGTCTGCTACTGAATTTTTCTATTATGTTGAAATAATGAGAATAGTCATCAATGACTGGGAAAGATATGAATTTCCAGCATGACAAAGGAGAGCTGAAAATGGAGTTATTAACCATATTAGAAAATAAATCTGATGCAACTGTGACAAAAGTAAACTTTCTCTACTTGTTCTTCTCAACCTGTCAGCAGCTCCTGACGTGGTTAAGTACACTACTCTCTACCAATATCTTTTATCACCTGCATGGAACTGTTCAGATTCTTATCCATCTAATCATAGCAAGAGAATCACTTGCAATGGCTTTTCTTGCTGTTTCCATACTGTTGATTCTGGTATACCCCCAGTGATCTATCCTGGGCTCCCTCCTATTTCTCTTCCTATTTCTCATCTACATGCTGTACCTTGACAACAATATCTGAAGGAACAGCGTTGTTTTCCAGCTCTCTTTACCACCATACCTCTCGACTCTTTAATTGTTGCTAAATTAGAAGATTGCTTATCTAACAGCCTTTCCACCTCATGCCTCCTTAAAATCTATCATTCTGATCATATTCTTGGTCATTTTATAATGCTCCTATGAATCCTTGGGATGTTAATTAGATTAAAGGCAGTATATAAATATACGTTGCTAGCAAAGTTTGGATGATGAGTATGAAGAAGAAGGAGAAATCTGTCGATTACTCAGGAGTTTGTCAATGCAGTGGATTAATACATATTGGGTGGATATTCATTCACTTCTTCCTTGGCAGGCCCTCAAGGTCAAGGATGACTTGTTTCCACCGCAGAGGGGTTGTGTTCTGCAATGCCTGAATAGTCCAATCCTGGAGTCGTAGATTCTCTCTCAGGTGGGGCAGGTGGTGCTTGATGAGGTGGATGGGAGGGGCACTTTGGATTCTGCACACTCTGTCCACAATTTGTGCTTAGCCTCCAGATGTTCCATCTGGGGATGCTCGAGATAGCCGGTGCCTTAGTGAATGCTTCTCCTCCAGTTTGTGCATTACAGATCAAGCAATTCCCACTTGCCAGTGGAGATGTTGTACTTATCTAGAGATGGTCTCAGATTGTTCTTGTAGCGTTTCCTGCCCCCTCATGGCTTGCCATTGTGGAGCACAGTGTGGAGCACAGTGTAGAGCACTTGTTTAGGGAGTCTTGTGTTGGTCATGCAGGCAATGTGACCCACCCATCGCAACTGTTCAAGGGTGACATACTGGGGATATTGGCCTGGGAGAAAATACTTTCATTAGTACACTTGTCCTGTCAGCGGATTTGTAAGATTTTGCAGAGACAAAACTGGTGATGCATGGACTTAAGGTGTCCATACATTATCCATGCTTCTAATGAATACAGGAGGTGGAGACCATGGCTGCTATTATATACCCCATGAACTTGGTGCTGGGTTTGAAGTCTCAGAGCTTCGAACACCCTGTTCTTCAGGTATCCAAATACTGTTGGCGCGTTGGATTTGATGCCAGATTTCATCATCAGTGTGGGGCGAGCAGACATTATTCACTGCCTGAGCAGCAGTCTGGCCAGATGTGCTGGAGAGTCTGGCTTGAACAGATATTAATGCAGTGCAAATCCACTCAGGCTCTGTAAAGACATGCAATCTGACTGTGAATAGAACATCCAATTGGTGATTTCAAACATCTACTCCAGTTTTTCCACCTCTGAAATGTGGGTTTGAATTGCACTTGGACTAACGCCAATAACCTTATTTGGTGATCATAAATAACTACGTAATTTCTAATGAATTTGAGCTAAGAAGAATGAAAAATCCCCAGATTTAGCAATCTGATTCAAAGAAACACATGAGTGGCTTGTGAAAAAATGCCTCATAGGATCATTAAGGAGTTTGAGCTGCAATTTATTAGCAGCCGGAATCGAAGGAGCTGTTTCTCTGTATTGATTCATTCTGTAATTGATGTAATGTTGTTTGATATTAACACTGAGTGCCTGAAGTGGAAATATCTTCCAATTCCCAACACTGATCTCCCTCATCTTGAACAACACATATTTAATTGACAATGCCACAGAATTTGATCTGCTTGATGTTGACCACTAGCAGAATAGATAGTAAGCTGGTACGAAACAGAGTTATGGTTTTGTTGTTCAGACTGACATAAGGTAGGCTGTGGTTTTCCACAGTGATTAGTGCTGAGACTGCTGTTGTTTATCATTTACATTAATGATTTGTACTTGACTAGTTAATATCAGAATTTACAGAGAAATCAGATTGGGGGTTGATGGAGAGAATTGCAACAAAACACATGAAGATATTAATAGACCTACAGAACTGATGTATAACTGGTAATTCATTTCAATATTGAAAAGTACGAAGTGGTTCATATTGGTAGGAATAGTAAGGAGGCCTTTTTGGAAAATAGGAGTTTAAAAGGGGTAGAGGTACCTGTCTGATGATCTTGTGATTAAAGAGGTTGGGAGTGCTGCTCTTTTTGGTGTTTTTGCTGTGTATAGTTGAGCTTTGCCAGTTTCATAATTACTTATTCTCCTGATAACTGCTCAAATCTGATGGAGAATTTCTGAGATTGCTCAGAATATATTTGATGTTTCACAGAGCCTGACAATTTTCCCAGTTCGTCAGTCTGCTGACAGAACGAGGGGGCCTTTTGCCTTAAATCTCAGTATTGCACAGAACTTAAAGCAGGACCAAATTATTATTGTGTACTTCCTAATCACTAGTGTGATAAATTCTGTATTCAGTAGTTTATTATTCAGTATTCTGTCCATGCTGATGTAAAATTGTTTATACAATGAAATATACTTTATATTACAGTCATTTGTAACACAAAGAACGTGTTAATACATCAGATGCCTTGAGATGAAAGAATTTGTTCTCTCAGAAGCACTGTACCTACTATTTTGAAATCCTTTAGAGTTATAAATGATGGACAAGAATAGACACAAAAACACCTTTTTAGTAAATGGTTAAATCTTCTTTCTCCTTCCTGCAAACCATTTCGTTTCCCATTGACCATCACCTTTTCCTTCTACCTTAATCTCTGATTCTTTCTCACTCTCACTCATCTATCCTCTCACATTCATGAACACACACACATATGTGCATGTGTACATATGTGCACACATATATGTATGACCTACAGGTATTTTTAGATTGATTTCACAGCTGTTCATCACTTAATGCTTCCTTATCTCAAATGGTGTTTCTTACACCCCTGTCCTTCACTCACTTTCCAACATACCGACCTTAAATGCATTCATAGGTGAAATGTAGATTAATCATGCTGATTAGAAATTCAGATTAATATTGAAGTAATTATTAACTTGTTCAGTTTTTAACATAGTTAGAGGCACTTCAACATGCTAAATGGTATCTAGGAAATTAACTGTGCCGCATTCTTAAAATGTTAAAATGGAAGAGCAGGACAACAGCATGAACACAGCATAATTTTACCAGCTTCTTACTAATCTTCATATGTCGTGACTTCAGTAATTAAAAAACAGTATTAAATACTGTGTCTGCTTACTGACAGTTCAATGCAATGGCTTGTATAATGAAGAACACAAAGAAATGAAGTTAGTTAGGCTGATGTGGTAATTTACTAAAAGACAAGTGTGTTAACCAGGATTCACGGTAAGCACATTCCTTTTAAAGTGAAGAACAAGGCTGGTAGAAGTAGCTGAGTAAAGTTTTACAACACCAATTTTAAATCCAACCAATTTATTTGATAGTAAATCCGCGAGCTTTATCAAATAAATTGGTTGGATTTAAAATTGGTGTTGTAAAACTTTACTGAGTTTACCCCAGTCCAACGCTGGCATCTCTACATCAGAAGTAGCTGAATCAAGTGGAACCTTTGAAGAGTATAGGGAGTCTAGATGTAGAGATAAAAAAGAAATCAGAAGGCAAAAAAGGGAACATGGCATTCCTTTGACACTTAAGGCAAAGGAGAATCCAAAGGGCTTCTACAAATACATAAAGGGGAAAAAGAGTAACTAGGGAGAAATAGGTCCTCTTAAGGATCAACAAGGTCATTTATATGTGGATCCACAAGAGATAGGTGAGATCCTAAATTAATATTTCTCATCAATATTTACTGTTGACGAAGGCATAGATGTTATTTGGGAAATAAATAGTGAAATCTTGAGGGGTGTTCGTATAAAGAGGAGGCAGCACTGGAAATGCATCAAGATAAATAAATCCCGAGGACCTGATGAAGTATATCCCAGGACATTGTGGGAGTCTAAGGAAGGAAATTGTGGGTCCCCTAGCAGAGATATTTGAATCATCAACAGCCACAGGTGATGTGTCTATGAGCATTTGGAGAAGCAAGCACCAATTAGGGACAGTCTGCATGGCTTTGTGAATGGAAAATCATGTCTCACAAATTTGATTAAGTTTTTTGAAAGGGTAACCAAGAAGGTAGACGAGGGCAGCATAGTCAGCATTGTCTATATGATTTTAACAAGGCCTTTGACAAGGTACATATGGTAAGTTGTTGCATATGATTAAATCTTGCGGGATCCAGGGTGAGGTAGCTAAATGAATACAAAATTGCCTGGATGACAGAAGATACAGTGTTGTTTTTCCAACTGGCGGCCTGTGACCAGCGGTGTGTCTCAGTGATCGGTGCTGTGTTCATTATTATTTGTCATCCATATTAATGATTTGGATGAGAATTTAGTAGGCTCAGTTTGTATGTTTGCAGACGACACCAAGATTGATGGCATCATGGACAGTGAAGAAGGTTATCTAGGATTGTAACAAGATCTTCATCAATTGGGTCAGTGGGCTGACGAATGACAGATGGAGGTTAATTTAGATAAATGTGAGGTGATGTGTTTTGGTAGTTTGAACCAGGGCTGGAATTATTTAGTTAATGGTCAGGAGTTGGGGAAAATTATAGAACAAAGAGATCCAGGGGTACAGGTTAAATAGCTTCTTGAAAATGAAGCCACAGATGGATAGAGTGGTGAAGAAGGCATTTGGCATGCTTGGTTTTGTTGGCCAGAACGTTGATTACAGGGGTTGGAACATCTTATTGAAGTTGTACAAGACATTGGTAAGGCTACACTTGGAATACTGTGTACAATTCTGGTCACCCTATTATAAAAAGGCTATTATTAAACCAAAAAGAGTGTAGAAAAGATTTACTAAGATGCTATCAGAACTTGATAGTTTGAATTATAAGGAAGGGCTGGATAAACTGAGACTTTTTTCCTGGAAGTTAGGAGGCTTAGGGGTGATGTTATTACAGGCTTGTAAAATAATGAGGGGCATTGTCAACATCTTTTCCCAAAGGTAGGGGAGTCTAAAATTAGAAGGCATACGTTTAAAGTGAGAGGGGAGAGATACAAAAGAGTCCAAAGGGGTAATTTTTTCACACAGAAGGTGGTGAGTGTCTGGAACAAACTGCCAGAGATAGTAATAGAGGCAAGTACAATTTTGTCTTGTAAAAAGCATTTAGACATTACACGGATAAGATGTATATAGGGAGATATGGGCCAAATGCGGGCAACTGGAATTAGTGGTTAAAAAGAAGTGCAACATTGACAAGTTGTGCTGAAGGGCCTGTTTTAACATGATAACCTTCTCTGACTTTATAAGTAGCTGAATAAACAGTCAACAAGTATATCCAAGTGCTAGAAATAATATGCATATTTCTTTGTTAATAAATTACATAATTTAGTTATTTCTAAGTTTATATAGCCCTGATAGCAGCAGTATTTGAAGCTTACTTCCCATTGTTTGAGTAAAGTGCCTCAAAGCTACTATATAACAAATGGCTTGCTCAATATAAGAATCAAATATTTTTGATATAACATTGGGTATTGTTTTGATCAAAATGTACAAAGTAACACACACACCTCTAATTCCTAGAGAGACTGCAACCAAAGAGGTTACATACCTGGATCATCAAAAACAAGACACCTTTTCTATAAAATTTAGATTGAATTTAGTCACTTGTGAAAATGTGTGGCATATCTGATACCAAAAACGTAATCAAGGTGCACAATTGAAATACCACCTATATATCCAGTGATAATCAAGTGGGCCCCTTCACTGATGGTAGCTTCTTCTAGTTAGATGGTACATCTCAGTTCTTTAGAAACACAAAGTTTCATATTGAACCTTCTTTTTATATTTGGCATGAAAGGTGTATTCAAATCATAAATGCCCCATTTCCCAATGCATTGCGTGGAGTCCTGTAGGTGCAAACCCGTGTCTGTCTGTAGGCATTTTGGGTCTTTAACATACCTGACATTCCCTGCTTGGGAATGAAGATTGTTGGATGATTTTTAATACAAAATGAGCATGGGTGAATGATCATTGAATTCTAAGAACTGTGGAAGGCAGTCAAAAAGGGACTATTTGGAAACCAGTGCAAAGTGAAAGTGATAACAACATCAAGGTAATGTTACTGGACTAATAATCCAGAGGAACAGACTAATAATGTGGAAAGTCAAATCCTGCCATGGCAACTGGAGGAATTTAAACTCATTTATTTAATTTTGGAATAAAATGCTTGTCTTGTTGATGATGATCATGAAACTATCAGATTGTTGTAAGAAACCATCTTGTTCAACAGTGTCCTTTGGGGGAAGAAATCTGCTGTCTTTCCTTGGTGTGGCCTCGAGGTGACAGCAATATGGTCAACCCTAACTACTCTCTGAAGTGGCCTAACAATTAAACCACCTGGAGCAAAGCACTGTGTGTGTACCACATGGATGCCAGTGGTCCAAGATGGTATCACCACCTTCTCAAGGACAATTAATGATGAGAAATAAAGTTGGCCTTGTCAGCAATATTCACATCCTATGTTCACTTAAAAAGAAATTTTTAAATGTTTGTCTGCGGTGCTTTAAAAATTTCCTCACAAATCCCCTTTGCCGTGTCAGGCATACTCTGTAATGCAAGTTTATTTACATAAAAAGTAGGAGAGCAAATGATACTGATCATCTAAAGATCCATGAGATTATGTACTAAAAATATATTTTCTACAATGTAGAATGCTATTTTTTTCTGGTCCCAGACAGTCTGTATGTCCTTGAGCTATGGGAGTGGCGATACGAATGAGAATGGATTCCAAGCACTATGAACTGATTGGGCATATCATTGAGAAAAGAGTATTGCAGGTTTAAAGTTCACAGTGTGTGAACAGACTTTCTTTATATTCATTCTCTGTGTTGCTGGCAATTTTAGCATTTATTGCCCATCCCTGTTTGGCCTAAAACGGTTGAACCATTGCAATCTGTATAGTGAAGGCACTTCACGTTGCATTTGGGTCAGGAATGCTAGTATTTTGACCAAGGAGGCTCTGTGAAACTGCAGGATGATCAAGGACCCAGAAGAGAAGTGATCAGCTGCATTTGCTCTGGAATTCTTTCGACAGATATAGAATTAAAGGGCTATAGTAGCTTAATGGTAATGTCGCTGAATGAGTAATCCAGAGGTTAATGCTGGGGACGTAGGTTCAAATCCCACCATAGCAGCTGGAATTCAAAGCTAGTCTCAGTAATAGTGTTGATTATCGTAAAAGCCCATCTTTTAGGAAAGGAAGTCTGGCATCCTTACCTAATCTGGCCTAGATGTGACTCCAGACCAACAACTTACTGGTTAACTTTTAACAGCCCTCTGAAATGACCATGCATTTCAAGGACAGTTAGGAATGAGCAACAAATGCTAGCTTTGCCTGTGATGCCCACACTCCATGAAAAAAGAATCAAAAACACGATAATCTCTGGATTATTACCTGAGCTATGAGCTAATTGGCTTAATCAGTAGGATTAAGGAGATAAATGTGTGGTTTAAAGATTGGTATGGGAGGAATGGGTTTGAATTCATGGGAAATTGGCACTGGAATTGGGGAAGAGGAGACCTGTTCCACTGGGACGGTCTTTATCTGAATCATGCTGGGACCAGAGTCCTGGCAAATAGTATAACCAGGACTGTAGATAGGGCTTTAAACTAAATAGTTGGGGGGAGGGTTCAGTTGTATGGAAAATTAGAAAATCAAAGTTAAAGGAGACGGTAGAGGTGCAGCTTAATGACGAGGACTTTCAGTAGTTAAAGAAGCTAGGGGCTCAGGAGAGGTTAGTACATTTTTCAGACCATGTAATAGAACAGACAGTATAGCAGGTTACAGAAATCTAATCTCAGGCAGAGCAAAAAAGATGATAAGTATGAGAAAGGAGGTGATTAATGCTCGACTGAAGGTGTTGTACATAAGTGCGTACATTTTAAGAAGAACGTAAATAAGCTTGTTGCGTGCATTGAAATTAGCTGGTACAATGTGGGCATCACAGTAACATGGCTGTAAGGGGATCAGTGCTGGGATCAAAATATTCAAGGATATGTGTCCTATCAAAAAGACATTCAGATGGGCAAATGGGGTGGAGTTGCATTGTTAGTACGGAATGAAGTTAAATCAATAGCAAGAAGTGATATATGATCAGAAGGCACAGAATCTCTGGGATAGAGTTGAGGAATCGCAAAGGTAAAAAGACCTTGGTAGGAGTTATGTACAGACCTCTGGGATGTGGGATAGAAAATAGAAGGTGTAATTACAATAATCATGGGGGACTTCAATATGCAGGTGAACTGGGAAAAGCGAGTGGATGCCAAGAAAAGGAATTTGCGGAATGGCTAAGAGATGTTTTTTTGGAGCAGCTTGTGATAGTGCCTATTAGGGAACAGGCAATTCTGGATTTGGTGATGTGTAATGAGGCAGATTTGATTGGGGAACTTAAGATGAAGGAACCCTTCGGGAATAGTGACCACAATATGATAGAATTTACTCTGAAATTTGAGAGGGAGAAGCTGGAATCAGATGTAACGATATTATAATTAAATAAAGGTAATGACAAAGACATAAGGGAGAAGCTGGCCAGAGTTGATTTGGAAGGCAGCCTAGCAGGGAAGACAGGAAGACGGCAATGGCAGGAATATTTGGAGTTTATTCAGGAGTCACAACAGAAATCCTTCCCAAGAAGGAGGCAATATGTTAAGGAGAGGACTAGGTGTCCGTGGCTGATGAGGGAAATCAAGGATAGCATAAAAGCAAAAGAAAAAGCATACAAAGTGGCGAGGATTAGAGGGAAGCCAGAGGATTGGGAAGCCTATAAAAGTGAGCAAAGGACAACTAAAAAAACAATAAGGGAGGAGAACATTAAATATGAATATAAGCTAGCTAGTAATATAAAAGAAAATAGGAAGAGTTCTTTTCAATATATAAAAGGTAAGAGGGAGGCAAAAATAGACATTTGACCACTGGAAAATGAGGCTGGAGAAAAAATAATAGGAAACAAAGAAATGGCAGAGGAACTGAATAATTACTTTGCATTAGTCATCACGTTGGATCCAGGAAGGGTTCCAAAGGACTGGAAAGTAGCTAATGTAACACTGCTGTTTAAGAAGGAAGGGAGGCATCAGAAGGAAAACTGTAAGCCAGTTAGCCTGGTTTCAGTCATTGGCAAGATTTTAGAGTTAATTATTAAAGATGAGGTCAGAGTAGTTGGCAGTGAATGATAAAATAGGACTGAGTTAGCATGGCTCTGTCAAGGGAGAGTCATGTCTGACAAATCTGTTAGAGTTCTTTAAGGAGGTAACGAGGAAAATAGATAAAGGAGAACCAGTGGACGTGATTTATTTAGATTTGCAGAAGGCCTTTGACAAAGTGTCGCAGAAGAGATTGTTAAATAAGAGCCCGTAGTGTTAAAGGTAAGATCCTGGAATGGATAGAGAATTGGCTAACTAATAAAAGGCAGAGAGTGGGGATAAAAGGATCTTTTTCAGGATGGCAGCTGGTAACTAGTGATATGCCTCAGGTCAGTGCTGGCACCACAACTTTGCACAATATGCATTAACGATTTGGAAGAAGGAACCAAAGGCACTGTTGCTAAATTTTCAGATGATACAAAGATGTGTAGAGGGACAGATAATATTGAGGAAGCAGGGAGTCTACAGAAGGACTTGGACAGGCTTGAAGAGTGGGCAAAGAAGTGGCAGATGGAATATAATATGGAAAAGTGTGAGGTTATGCTCTTTTGAAGGAGGAATGGAAGCAAAGATTATTTTGTAAATGGGGAAATGAATAGGAATTCAGAAGCAAAAAGGGATTTGGGAATCCTTGTTCACGATTCTCTTAAGGTTAACGTGCAGGTTCAATCGGCAGTCAGGAAGGTCAGTGCAATGTTAGCGTTTGTGTCGAGAGGGCTAGAATACAAGAGCAGGGATATACTTCTGAGGCTGTATAAGACTCTGGTCAATCCTATTTGGAGTAATGTGAGCAGTTTTGAGTCCCATATCTAAGGAAAGGGTCCAGAGGAGATTCATAAGGATGATCCCTGGAATGAAGAGCTCGTCATTAGAGGAATGGTTGAGGACTCTGGATCTGTACTGATTGGAGTTCAGAAGGATAAGGAGGGATCTTATTGAAACTTACAGAATAGTGCAAGGCTTGGATAGAGTGGAGAGGATATTTCCATTAGTAGGAAGAACTAGAATCAGAGGCCACAATCTCAGACTAAAAGGACAATCCTT
This sequence comes from Sphyrna mokarran, assembly GCA_024679065.1. Classification (NCBI taxonomy): domain Eukaryota; kingdom Metazoa; phylum Chordata; class Chondrichthyes; order Carcharhiniformes; family Carcharhinidae; genus Sphyrna; species Sphyrna mokarran. Next base: position 62,194,748 of record JAGIQG010000015.1, read on the forward strand.
TAAAACAAAGATGAGAAGGAATTTCTTCAGCCAGAGAGTGGTGAATATGTGGAACTCTTTGCCACAGAAGGCTGTGGAAGCCAGGTCATTGAATGTCTTTAAACTAGAGATAGATGGGTCCTTGATTAATAAGAAGATCAGAGGTTATGGGGAACAGGTTAGAGAATGGAGATGAGAAAAATATCAGCCGTGATTGAATGGCAGAGCAGACTTGATGGGCCAAAGGCCGAATCTGTTCCCATATCTTATGATCTTACGAAAGGATAAATTAAAATTAATCAGTTAAGTTATAAGTCTGAATATAAGCCTGTGCAGGACATGATGGGAGTTCTGCTTTGGAAGTGGTAGCTTATTGTTTAATATCGCATTCAACCCCATCATCCCCAATCCCCTCATATGGTCACATGAAAAGATTGTCCACCTTGAAACCTATAAAGTATAGTTCAGTGTGAGATTTTTCCAGACAATTGGTGGAGAAAGGCCCTTAAACAAAATGGTTACTGTAAGATATAGCATCCTACATATTTATCCCTGATGCCATGGCAAAGCATTCATTTGTAAATTCAGGTTGCATCTCGATCTAAGGAATGAGGAAAATTATATTTATCATTGTAGATCTAACTTTCCATGTCTTAATGATTGCGCATTTCTTCACTCTGTGTTACCTACTTAAACAGGATTCTTTCACTATCTCTCTCTGTCTCTGTGGCCTGGTGCATCTTGGAGCTTAGTGTTTTTTTTAAACTTTACCTAAATTTCCTAAGTTGTGCTTTTATGCTACCCCTTTTGAACAAAAGCCAAGGTATCTTGTGTGAGAGTGGAAATATAGAAATGCTATGTAATACAGCAAATGCATATAGAATAATGAGAGACAAAATCAAATTTTGAGAGTTATCAATGTAAACAGAATGTGGTTGAACTAGGCCATTTAGCAGGTAATCTTGCATTCCATGTGATGCACTTTCATCTTGTTTTTGTCGTTGACTGATCCTCTGCAATAAACCTGGGTGCATGCAGGAACTTCACAAGATTTAAGTCATCACTTCTGAATGTGATTGTGCCGTTCTTTTAGTCTTAACTCCCTCCATTTTACCTACTGTGAAATTTTCCATTCATTTTCTCTGTTTTCTGTCTTTCTAGCCTCTCCATTGTTCAATTCTCTGTCTTTTAACTCATTTCTTTTCCTCTCTCCTCAACTCTAAGGCCCCAATTTTACCAATAATTTGCATTTGTTTTTAGGCGTGAAATCATGGTAAAGTTGGATGTAAGGCCTTTATTGCTATCTGCACCTAAATCCACATAGATAGCCATTTACTGAGACCTGTGAATCTTTTCCTCGGATGGTAATGGCTAACACGAGGAGACGTAGCTTTAAATTGAGGTGTGATAAATATAGGACAGATATCAGAGGTAGGCTGTTTATTCAGAGGGTATTAAGAGGATAGAATGCCCTGCCTGCAGCAGTAGTGGACTTGCCAACGTTAAGAGCATTTAAATGGTCATTGGATAGATATATGGAAAATATTGGAATAGTTTAGGTTAGAGGGTCATTAGATTGGTTCCACTGGTCAGTGCAACATCGAGGGCCTAAGGGCCTGTACTGCGCTGTAATGTTCTATGTTCTATGAATGGTGGGGATAATTTAAATGCATGCATTTAAATTAAATTAATGAACTGTCTGCCCACCTCTATCAGTATTTCCCCCTTTACCACACCATTCACCAATCCAGAACCGGACTTTTAGTGCTCTCCTGAATAAAAATCTGAGTCAGATGTTCCACCCTGTGAAGAGAGTGTTCAGTGTTTCCAACAACCCTCTGACTCAGATCAGTGGTGCAGGTGAGACAGGTCATCCTCCGGTTGGAGGGGAAAGAGGGGAGTGAGGCCAGATCATTGGCTTGGGATGGGGAGGAGGGAAGCAAGTCAGATGGATCTCTGGTGGGGGGTCAGGGATTCATTGCCACTCTACCGGTGATTGTGGTGGGGTGGGGGGGGGGGGGGGGGTAGCGAAAGCGAAGGGCAGGAATGGCGATTTGGTCTGGGTAGTGGGGGAGTGGTAAGGGGAGGAAGTGATCCAGCCCCCCCCACTCCACTACCTCACCCCACTGATCACCCACAGAGTGGCAGCAGATCCCCCTACACACTTTACCAGAGATCCATCTGTCCGCATTCCCTTCCCCCCCCCCCCCCCCCCTACCCAAACTACATCTTGCCCACCTCCTTCCTTACACTTCCACCCCACCACCCCCCCTCAAGATACACCACTCCCACATTTAGCTCCTGGGCCACTTTTTCCACTTGCTATGGCTCAGGAGCAATCTTTCACAGGTGTGCTTCTTCCAATTATGTACGAACGGCGCATGTGCAATTCAGAGCTCCGATTGTTACGGCAGCGCTAAGCCCCGCTCACGTGTGTATTGATTGACGATGACTGAGAGCATATGGAGGCACCTGAAAGCAGATTTCTAAGTCAAATCTGTACTACGCCCAGAATACGCACTTAGAATCACAATGATAAAATCGAGCCCTAAATGTCAGAAAAACTCTGATATATTTTACACATCTCACTGTGGCTCTGTGCTTATTCCTTAATATCTCTTGGCTACAGCAAGAATGGGAAATTATTACTGCTCTTCACTGGTTTCATTTTACAATTGCTTCAAGTAAATTTCTGTTTGCCAACAGTTTCTATACTATTGTTGATAGTCTGATAAATCAACATTGTCCAGATTATCTGACCTATATTAGCCTTCACTAAAAATGATTCTAATGTGATTTATACTTGATTTCCTAATTATTTTTCCCCAAAGATTCATTTTGATTCAAGTTATTATAAAACAAAAATGCTGCCAGTTCCATGCTGTGCGGAAGTAGTTGTGTAGTGAGGCCCAATGTAGGTTGCAGAAGGTTTGTTATAAGTGGCCCCTGTTCTATTTCAGTGAGGCGTACCCACAGATTGTTTTGTTAGCCTGAGATGATGTGCTGAAGTCTTGCTCCAAGTTGAGCAGAGTTCAAACATTTCAGCAGGGCAGATTGTGTGTGTTTTAAAGGAAGTTGTTTTATTTCCCAATTCTCTCTGGACTGTCAGCCCATGTCACCATTCTCTCTGACTGCAAACATGGCTGAAAATTGCCAGAATCAGTCACCCTCTTTCCCAGTCTAGCTGAGAGTCCTAACTAAGAGATCTGGTAATTTAGGACATTACAGAATAGTTGAACAGTCCATGTAGGCCTTTTGCAAAAGCCCTGTACCTTCTTTCTCCTCAGGTTCTTATTCAATTGCTTTTCACAAACCTTGATTGAACCTGCCTGCTCTGCACTATTAGGCAGTGCATTCCAGATCCTAACCACTTGCTGTGCAAGACTTTCCTTATGTCACCTTTGCTTCTTTTTCCATTCATGTTTATATCTGCATCCTCTGGTTCTCATTGCTTCAGCCAAAGGCAATAATTTCTCTCCATCTACTATTTCATCCCCCCTCAAGATCTTGAACACCTCTGCCAAGTTTCCATTCGACTTTGTCTTCTCTCAGGATGTTGCTCTAGTGACGCCAATTATTGAAGAGACGGTACACGGTGATTCAGTTCACTGGCAGCCTGGGCACTGGGAATAATTTGGTTCATTGGTAGTCTGCAAACTGGAAGTGGTTTGGTTCACTGGCAGCATATGCACTGGGAATGATTCAGTCACTGGCAACTGTACACTGGGATTGATTTGGTTCACTGGGAGTGATTTCGTTTACTAGCAATCTGTACACTGGGAGTGATGTAGTTCACTGACAGTCTGTATACTGGAAGTGATTTGGTTCTAAATTTGTCTGAAAGAAAGATAGATTTGCATTTCTTCCAGCACAGTCCACCATCTGAGGACATCCCAAAGCATTTTATAGTCAGTACAATACTATTCAAGTGTATTTACTATTGTTATGTAGTAAACATAGGAACAATCTGTAAGATCCCACAAGCAGCAGCATGGTAATGACCAAATAATCTCAGAATGATGACTGATGGCTGAATTTTGGTGGAATAGCCACCTACTATTCTTCAAAATAGTATCATGGGATCTTTTAGGTTCAGCTGAGAAGAGAGACATGCCTTGGTTTAATCTCTGCAATGGCACTTTCTCAGTAAAGGAATGTCAGGAATTAGATTTAAACAGAAATTAGATTCCTGTTTATTTCTTTGAAGTGAGCATTGGTTTTCTCCTTGAAGAAAGGTGTGAACTAAGACTCTGTTCTCTATTCTCACCTGTTGGAAGTGCAACTCCTGTTGATACAACAGAATCCTGAAATTCAGGGAGAGAAACCAAATTTTCACAGCCAAGATTAGGCCAGAGTTTATTGCTTATCTCCTGTTGCCCTTGAAAAATGGTGAGCTACCTTCTTGAACCACTGCAATCTATGTGATTTGGTTCTGTTAGGAAGGGAGTTCCAAAATTCTTTTACCCAGTGGTAGTGAAGAAACAGCAATATATTCCCCAGTCTGGACGGTTGTAGTTTGGAACTTGTAGGTGATGTTGCACCTACGCATCTGCTGCTCGAGATTGCGGGTTTGGAAGACGTTATCTCTTAATGAGTTGCTACCATTGTGCATTGTTGTTGGAGGGAGTGAATGCTTAAGGTGATGGATGGGTGCCCATCACATGGACTGTTTTGTCAAAAAAAGATAAGATTTATTTATTAGTCACAAGTAAGGCTTACATTAATTAACACTGCAGTGAAGTTACTGTGAAATTCCCCTAGCCGCCACAGTCTGATGAATGTTCAGGTTAATGCATCTAACCAGCAATCTTTCAGAATGTGGGCGGAAACTGGAACACCCGGAGGAAACCCATACAATTATGGGGAGAATGTGAGACATTTGCACAGACAGTGACCCAAGCCAGGATTCAAACAGAGGTCCTTGGGAAGCAGCAGTGCTAGCCACCCATGCTACCAAAGAACAAAGAAAACTACAGCACAGAAACAGGCCCTTTGGCCTTCCAAGCATGCACCAACCATGCTGCCTGACTTAACTAAAACCCCTCTCTATTCCTATCTCATTCATGTACTTGTCAAGACATCCCTTAAAAGTCACTACCACTTCCGCTTCCACTACCTCCCCTGGCAATGAGTTCCAGGCACCTACCACTTTGTGTAAAAAATCTGCTTTGTACATCTCTTTCAAACTTGCCCCTCACACTTAAAGCTATGCCCCATAGAAATTGACTCTTCTATCCTGGGAAAAGCTTCTGAATATCCAATCTGTCCATGCCTCTCATAGTCTTATAGACTTCTATTAGGATTCCCCTCAACCTGCATCGCTCCAGTGAAAATAAACTAAGTTTCTCCAACCTCTCCTCATAGCTAATGTCCTCCATACCAGTGCCGACCCAAGGCTATTGTTGGAGCCACACTCATCAAAGCAAGCAGGAAGTATTTCATCACTCTTCTAACTTCTGTTTTGTAAATAATGGGCAGACTTTGGGAGACGGGAGGTGAGTTACCCATCACCGAATTCCCAGTCTCTGACATGCTCTTGTAACCGCAGTATTTATATAGCTTATCCAGTTCATTTTCTGGTCAGTATGTTAATAATGGAAGATTCAGCAATGTAATGCCATTGAATGTCAAGGGGAGATGTTTGGAGGTGGTCATTACCTGGCACTTGTTAGGCTTGAATGTTACTTGATTGCAAAGTGTATTGAACTATCCAGAGATTGTGAAAGGCACTATATACTTTTTCTCTTCCAAAGCATTAAGACACAGAAAAGGGCTGGGAGAATGGCACAATACTGGTGATTTAGAAATTAGGTTGTCAAGAAAGATGACCCTTTGTGAGAAAGTGTAATCTGTTCACTATTTTATTGTCTTTTTACAAAGAAAAGCTGCATTGACTAAATTAATCTGACTGTGACTGGTGCCCTGTATGAGAAACCTATTTGCTGAATGCTGTTTATCAAGCCTGAAATGTTGGCTCAGTCTGCCTTTGGAGAGATTGAAGGTCTATACCTGTAGAAGAGATGATTTGCTGGCTCAGGTCACTGAGATACTGTTGTTGCATCTCTGGATTGCAGCGTTATACAAATACATTTAGGCAATGTGTCAGCCCCCTTAAAAGAATAACATCTCATTCAGGAGTGACCAATACCAGTAAACCCGAAAAGGTTTTAGTTTGCAATTTTGTGTGCTCAGTACTGACCATGCATCTTTGCTTTTCCAGAACACAGCACGCACAGAGCGGGATTATGAAAGCCTTGTGATGATGCGGATGCGACAGGCAGCAGAAAGGCAACGGCTCATTGAACAACTTCAAGAGGATGACTCTTAAATTTGCCATTGGAGAATGCTTCAGATTCTGTTTAATTTTCTCTGAACTGGAATAAATTCTCTTTATTTTTATTAATCTGCATTAACTGTTCTTAGTGTGAGCCTGTGCTTAAGATAACCTCATGGACTATCAAGGTAGTTCTATAAGGAGATATGTCAGCAGGTAATTCTTTGCCTTGAGTTGCAGAGCACAGTACCAAGTTTCCATATGGAAGATATACATTCAGCAAATAAGTCACTGACCTCTTGTCTCTCACTTCAGTGCTCCCCAGGTTTTAACCCATCAGACTTGAGATCAGACATTCCATCTGAAAACTGACAGAATTAAACCATGGACCAAAAGGCTGTTTTTTTTTTCTCTCTCTCTCTCTTTCAGATGCGGATCCATGATTACTGAGGTTTTTCAAACTTTTTATACTTAACAAAATGATCTACATGCTCTCAGAAATATAAACCAGAGAGTACAAAGCAACCGAATTGTTAAAAATTTGAAGTAGAAACCCCAAGTACACAATTGACAGATCAGCATCAGAAATAAAAAATGAGTCAACATTTAGCAGTGACCTTTCTTTTAAATGGCGACACTGGGATTTAATTAACTGTTTTCATACTTATCCACTTCAACCATAAATAATACCCAGTAGCACCATTATACTTTGTTTTCCCAAAGTTGTTAACTGGTCAGGGATTAGTATAATTGGGAGTGAAAGCATAGTAGTTATATCGTTGGGCTAATAATCCAGAGGCCTGACTGAATGATGTAGAGACATGAGTTCGAATCCCAGTGTAGCTGGAGAATTTAAAGAAATCTGGAATAAAATGCTAGTGTCAGTAAGGACACTTACTGACCTTACTGTTGTAAAAAAAATAATCTAATTCATGAATATCCTTTTAGGAAGGAATCCTGCTATCTTTTTGCAAATATATCAAAAGAGACTTAGATTTTTTGATTTCTCAAGGAAATCATGTTTAACTAACTTGCAAAAGATTTTAGAAAAGATCTGTATTGGGACCCTTGCTTTTCCTGATACATATTAGGTGTGCACGGGACAGTTTCGAAATTTGCAGATGATACAAAACTTGGAAGTATTGTAAACTGTGAAGAGGACAGTGTAGAACTTCAGAAGATCATAATCAAATTGTTGACACGGGCAGATTGATGGCAGATGAAGATTAATGCAAGGAAGAGTGAGGTGATGCATTTTGGTAGGAAGAACATGGAGAGACAATATAAAAAGGAGTACAATTCTTAAGGGGCTGCAAGAGCAGAGGGACTTGGATGTATATGTGCATAAATCATCAAAAGTGGCAGGACAGGTAGAGAGAATAGTTCATAAAGCATGTAGTATTCTGGGCTTTATTAATAAGAGCATAGAGTACATGAGCAATGAAGTTATGTTGAACTGATACAAGACACTAATTAGACCTCAGCTGGAGTATTGTCTACATTCAGGGCATCATAACATAGAAAGGATGTGAACACATTGGAGAAGTTGCAGAAGAGATTTACAAGAATGGTTCCAGGGATGAGAAACTTCAGTTATTAAGATAGATTGGAGACATTGTGACAGTCTTCTTTGGACTGAAGAAGGCTAAGAGGAGATTTGACCAGATGTTCAATGTCAAAAAGGGCTGGACAAAGCATACAGGGACCAACTGCCCTGGCTCATAAAGGATTGAGAGCGATAGAGTACAGACTTAAAATGATTCGGGAAAAACAAATCTCGTGAGAAAAAAACATTTTCATACAAATGGTTCAGAGCTGGAATGCACTGACGGGGAACGTGGATGAGGCAGGTTCAATCGATATATTCAAGGGGACATTATTTGAATAGAAACAATTATCTAATGTGCAGAGGTACTGGGAAACAGCAGAAGAATGGCATTAAGTTAATGATCAATCGGAGAACTGGTGTGGACACAATGGATTGAATGGCCTCCTGCACTGTAATGATTGTGTGAAGGAATTGAAGGAAATGGGGAGCAGGCTGCAAAGTGAGGTGAGATAAAATATCAGCCATGATCATACTGAATGATAGAATAATCTCAAGGCGCTGTTTATCTACTCCTGCTCCTATTAGTTTTGTTTATTTGTTCTTGTGGTTGATTCTTAACTGCTCTCTGAAATGGCCTAGCAACCGACTCAATTCTCAAAATGTGATCCAGCAGCTTCTCCAGAATAATTAAGAATGGGCAATAAATGCTAGCTTTGCTAGTGACACATACATCCTGTGAAGGAAAGCACTTGAGTGAAGATATTGGCTTCAATACAGTAAATGACAGAACCCTTAAGAGTATTGATAGGCAAAAGGATCTGGATATACAGGTACACAGGTCATTGAAAGTGGGAATGCAGGTGGAGAAGGTAGTCAAGAAGGCATATGGCATGCTTCTTCAGCCAGGGCATTAAGTTTAAAAATTGGTAAGTCACATTGCAGCTTTATAGAACCTTAGTTAGGCCGCATTTGGAATATGGTGTTCAATTCTGATTGCCACATTACCAAAAGGAAATTGAGGCTTTGGAGAAGGTACAGAAACGATTTACCAGGATGTTGCCTGTATGGAGAGCATTAGTTATGAAGAGAGGTTGGAGAAACTTAGTTTGTTCTCACTGGAACAACAGAGGTTGAGAAGGAACTGATTGAAGTCTACAAGATTATGGGAGACATGGATAGAATGATAGTCAGAAGCTTTTTCCCAGGATGCAAGAGTCAATTATAGAGGGCACAGGTTTAAAGGAGATGTACGAGGCAGATTTTTTACACAGAATAATGGGTGCTTGGAACTCGTTGCCAGGGGAGGTAGTGGAAGGAGATACGGTAATGACTTTTAAGGGAGCTTCTTGACAAATACATAAATAGGATGGGAATAGACAGATATGGTCTCCAGAAGGATAGGGGGGCTTAGTTCACTCAGGCAACATGGTTGATGCAGGTTTGGAAGGCTGAAAGACCTGTTCCTATACTGTAATTTTCTTTGCTCTTTAGTACAATTTTTCTTGGTACTAATATGCTAAATGACCACATTGATTATGTCATCTGTATTAATGTTAAGTTAAACGTTATTATTGACTATCTGTGACTAAGTTCCAGTTCTCAAATGTCAGTTGTTACTGTAAATTTTCAGTGAAGACAGTTTCATTATCCATCCTTTAGTCACATTCCATCCACAACATTCCAAGTCACTAATGTTCCCTATTATGATACAAACACACAAGGTGGCTTTGAATATCAAGAAAACATTGTGCTACTGAAAATCTATAATTCATATCATGAACCAAGCTATGAGATTTATACATAGATGCCAAATCGTAGGAAGATAGGAATAGGTGGTGGCTAGTCATGCTTCAAGTCAATTACATCATGAATGATTTATAACTCTTGATTCCATAACCCTTTCCTTTATTCTTGTGGCATGTGGATGTCACTTGCTAGGCCCTTTCTGAGGGCATTTATAAATCGACCACATTGCTGTAGGTCTGGAGTTATATGTAGGTTAGATGGGGTAAGGCAGATTTCTCTTCCTTAGACAACATTAGCGGAACAGATGATTTTGTTTACAATGATCAATGTTTCACAGTCACCATTACTGAGACCAACTTTTAATTCCAGGTTTATTCACCAATTTCAAATTTTGGCAGGTGCTATGGGTGGGATTTCAACCCTGTGTCCAGAGAATTAGCCTGGGCCTCTGGATCACTAGTCCACAGTATCACTATGCCACTATCTCCCCTTCCAACCCCAGCCAAGCAATAGCCTGTCAATCTCAATGTTGAAGTTTTGGATGGACCAGTGGCTTTTTGGGGGAGTTCCACATTTTGACTTTCCAGTGTGTGAGTTGTCTTGATATCACCCTGTGAACACCCTAACTCTAACGTTCAGATTATGTCATCTTGTGCTGGTCTCCTCAAAATGAAGCATCTCAATTAGAGCATCTCATGAACTTCTACACTCAAGGAAACACAAACTTAGTGTATGCAACGTGTTCTTTCAACATAATCCATTTATCCCTGGCATAACCTTGGTGAACTGTCATCGCAGCCCTTCGAAGGCCGGTATACCCTTTTTAAGGTGCAATCTCCTGAACTGACCACAGTAACTAGCACCAGAGAAGAGTTTATTGCTGAGTAAGCGTCTCTTGTTAGCACTGACAACCATACCTTCCATCAATTTGCTCTGATGACTTAATTCATAGGTTTGTAAATAGTATGTAGATGTTTGACTGTGGAATTGCTATCTAAGATACAAAGTATTTTTTAAAACTTATTCTGTGGCTTGAGCCCACTCAATAAACAATTTTCTTTGATATAAAACAAATTTTTGTAACAATGTAGCTCATATAAGTACTCGTGTGAAATAAGGCTACAGATCATGAGCTCATAAAACTGGGACAAGAATGTGGATGTCAAATATATAAACAAATTTTTAATATTTAGTACAGTGCCATTGTTTATTGGACTACTGAAGGCATCAAAATTAGACTCCTTTCCCCTTTCATTCCAAGTCCATACATATATAAGTATTTTCCTGCAGTATTTTCCAGCAGTGTTTACAAAGTAATGAATGGAACAGAAAATCCTGAATAATGTTCCCCTTGTTCCTGCATGGGCTAGTTCCCCAACTGCTGCAGCAGCTGAGATCAGTGAACATGACAGACTTACAGAATTGATCTCTTTGGGAAATAGTTTCTCTGTGCTTACTCTTTCACAACCAATCATTTTATCAAAGTTTCTCTCTTCTCTGCTTTAAGGAGATAAACACAGTGTCAATCTATATCAGTCACTGTCAAAACGTTGTTTTATAAAATTTGAATTAGTAGGACTTGTAAATGATTTACGGTAGTTGTAATGGTTGGCATATGCAAAAATGACAGACAATGCAGATTCATGAAGTGATCATTCTCTTTTTTAATAGCCATTCACTCAGGAGAACATTATGAAACTGAATAATGAATGTCAGCAGAAAAGATAAAATTTGCATTTAAATGGCATCTTATCACATCAGAAAGTGAATCACATACAATTCTATAACCACAGTGGGCATCAGGGAGAGTCTAGTCATGTCATTGAAAATTAACTCACATTCCCAACAAGGATCACAGACTGATAAATTGGAGTGGAACCTCTAATTCAGAGTCTCCTCCCTTGCTCTAGGCGTGGCCGACAGCAAGGGATAGAGTCTGGGAGTTTCCTATGCCCATCTTAGAGTCAGTTATATATTGGTCTAACCTTGGTAAGAAGCTCCTTGATGCAATAGGATTGCAACATTTGGAGAGGGGTGTTGGGGCGGGAGGTTGACATTGGAGTTGAGTAGAATTCCAGTAAGACCACATCAATTTCAAACTGGTTGTGTACTGGTGGTGCCAGCTTCTCTGTTAGCTCATTCTTCATTGTACCTTTCAGTGTGACAATGAGCATTTGGATCTCTTGATTTCAGTCAGTCACCGAGCTAGCTGATCTCAGGTGACCATTTGGGATTCTGTGACCAGTACTAGGAAAAGGGGAATAATTAACCTGGAACCAAGCTCTTGATCACTACAGCATGCATGTAGGATGGTTCCTCTGAGCGTACAGTCTGCTTACTAATATGCACACGAGGATGGTTATAAGGTGAGGTCTGAAATATTAACTATATCCCAACAAGAAAGCAAGAGTTAGCACCTTCTGGTGAGATAAAAAGAAAAAAGTTGGAGGCCTTCACTGAATCTTCAGTCTTTGAAAAATTTCTAATGAAATGTAAATTGAATGCTAGTCTCTAAGTAATACATGTGATAATTGGGTTCTTCTCTTAATATCCAATAGTCTCTAATATTAAAGAAATGGTAGAAATTCCATTTTGCTAAGATTTATCCAAAGCTTTGTGTAGACACCAGACTAGGGTCTGTCCCAAGCCAGTCATGCTGATCACATTATAGCCGATTATTTCCAGTTTGTCCAGCACCATCCGTGGAGGGTATTTCACACGATACTCTGAACTGTGAATACAAATATGAATTAATCTCTGAAATCAACAACTCAATTTATTTTTTAAATCAATATTCGCACTTGAAGATTTTAGTTGTAAAATACATTCAATGATTGGGCCTGTTTTCATAGCAGATTAGATTGGTCACGGCTTTGGCAACCAATATCACCTTAAGATGAGCATCCAACTCCATGTGCATTCAATTACTAACATTGCCTCCTGCTACCCTCTACCATACACAGCCCATTTGCTCTGTGATCCCTAAGTGGTGGAGGCAGGCACGCTGGAGTTATTTAAGAAATACTTAGATGGGCACATGAACAGAATGGGAATGGAGGGGTATAGAAAACTGATTTAAAATAGGGATCATGAGTATTGGGAGTTCCTGGGAAGTGTGTAAATAGATGATGATATTGATGTACTTGTTTTTATCCTACAAGTGCTTTGGTCCACCTTGTTGTCTAACAAGGGGCATACACGCGATGGGTCGTGAGAGGGCTGCTCTTGGATTTTTTTCGAAAGTATCCTAGTGCTTCACATCGTTAGTGTATGCTTGACCTGGACCATTTGATGGGCAACACGACAGCTCAGTGACTATCGCTGTGCTTTGCAGATACATGGATTTAGGCCTGTGTCTGTGGGAGTTTGTGCATTCTCTCCCCATGTTGTGTGGGTTTTCTCCGGGTGCTCCGATTTCCTCCCACATCCCAAAGATATGCCCTTAGGCTAATTGGGAAAACAAATTCTCCCTAAATTGTCTCAAATTTGGTTCTTAATCCATAGATCTATAAACATAGACAGGGATCACAGGTAGAGGTGGGAACATCGGGGTGGCTCGTTGGGCCGAAGGACCTGTTTCCCGTGCTGTTTTGTTCTTTGTTCTTAATCAATGCCTTTATCACCAACAGTCTCCATCATTCTATCACTCAACTGGCTAGGCTCCTGAGCCTCCACCTTCCAAAAACTTCAGCTGATTTTATCCCATCCTGCACTGTCCCCCGCATCTATCACACACTCCCCATGAACACCTCAAATTTAGAAGTTCCTATCCTCCTGTTTAACAACCCACCCCTCTGCCCCCATTGTATCATTGTCTTATCCATCCTTATCTCTTTAATGATCCAGTGCTACAATTCCTCCAACCAGAATTCTTTATTTCTGTAAAAAAAATGCTATTGAAGATTTTCATCTCGTAATCCTCAGGCCAAACAAAGAATTCCAAATCTCAAAGGGACCAACATTGTATATGCATGAGAAGAGGGCAGTAATTAGTTGATAAGTGGATTCATTGGTAGAGCCCTTTTCATGGAGAATGCATGAGAGGAATAGTTAACTGCCAAGCCTTTATTTAAATTCAAACTAGGCAAGTTGACTGCTCCAAGTTGGTCAAAGCAGGTTAGTCAAGGCAGCCTAAAAGAAGAGTTTATAGACCGTATCCACGATAGCTTCCTTGAACAGTATGTAATGGAACCTACGCAGGAGTAAGCTATCCTAGTTCTGTTCTTGCGTAATAAGACAGGAATAATTAATGATCTTACTGTTAAGGATCACAGTATGATTGAATTTAAAATACAGATGGAGCATGAGAAAGTAAAATTCAATACCAATGTCCTGTGCTTAAACAAAGAAGGCTACAAAGAGATGAGGGAGGCATTGGGTAAGATGGAAGAGCAAAAATTTTATGGTGGGACAATTGAGGAACAGTGAAGGACTTTCAAAGCCCTCAGCAAAAGTATATACCACTGATAAGGAAGGATTGTGGAAAAAGAGATAATCAGCCATGGATATCTAAGGAAACAGAGGAGGGTATCAAACTGAAAGAAAATGCATACAAAGTGGCAAAGATTAGTGGGAAATTAGAGGATTGGGAAACTTTTAAAAGTCAACAGAAAGCCATGAAAAAAGCTATAAAGAAAGGTAAGATGGATTGCAAGAGTAATCTAGCTCAGAATACATAAAAATAGCAAAAGTTTCCACAAATATATAAAATGAAAAAGAGTGACTAAAGTAAATATTCAGAAGAATATTTCAGAAGATGACAAAAAGGATGTAATAACAAGAAATGGCTGAGGCATTGAACAGGTATTTTGTGTCAGTCTTCACAGTAGAATACACAAATAATGCCAAAAATTGATGTCAAGAAAGTTATGGCAGGTAAGGACCTAGAAATCATTAGCAAGAAAGAGGTAGTGTTGGACAAGCTAATAGGGCTAAAGGCAGACAAGTCTCCTAGCCCTAATGGATGCATTTCAGGGTACCAGAAGAGATGGTGGAAGAAATAGCAAATGCACTAGTGGTAATTTACCAAAATTTGCTGGACTCTGGAGTGATTCCTGCAGATTGGAAAACAGCAAATGAGATGTTAATGTAAAAGAGGAAAACAAAAGGCAGGTAACTATAGGCTGGTTAGTTTAACTTCTGTAGCAGGGAAAATGCTTCAACCGATCATCAAGGAAGAATTAGCAAGATTTCTGGATATAAATTGTCCCATTGGTAAGACACAACATGGGTTCATGAAGAGCAGATCATGTTTGGGCCAGGTCTGGAGAGAGTGCAGAAGAGGTTTACCAGGATGCTGCCTGGTATGGAACCACTGGGTTATGAGGAAAGATTGGACAAATTGGTGCTATTTTCCTTAGAAAGACAGAAAATGAGGGGAGATCTAATAGAGATGTATAAGATTATAATGGGTATAGATAGAGTAAATAGTAGTAAGCTTTGTCCTACATTGGAAACAAATATTACGAGGAGCCATGGGCTTAGGGTGGGGGGGGAGAGTCACGAGGTATAATTCGGATGTTAGAGGGAGGTTTTTCAC
The DNA here is from genome assembly GCA_024679065.1 of Sphyrna mokarran. Taxonomy (NCBI): domain Eukaryota; kingdom Metazoa; phylum Chordata; class Chondrichthyes; order Carcharhiniformes; family Carcharhinidae; genus Sphyrna; species Sphyrna mokarran. The sequence goes on from JAGIQG010000015.1 coordinate 62,209,835, forward strand.
ACAGACGGTTGTGATGGTATGAATGCACTGCCAAGTAAGGTGGTGGAGGCAGGCACGCTGGAGTTGTTTAAGGGATACTTAGATAGGCACGAGCGGAATAGAGATGGAGGAATATAGGAGAATGTTTTAAATAAGGATCCAGAGCCTTGGGACGTTCCTGGAAATCAACTGATTGCTATGGACCTTCCAATATATTTTTCTGGCTCACTTGTTTTACTTTTGAGCTCCTGGGGATTCCCTTGAATATTTGCAAAAGATGTGCAGGTTATTGATGTTTTTCTTTTTTAAACCACATGTGATTTGGTCCGCCTTGTTGCCCAACAAGGGGCATACACACGGTGGGTTGTGCGAGGGCTGCTCTTGGATGTTTCGAGAGTAGCCTAGTGCTTAGCGTACGCTTAAACTGGACCAGCTAATGGACAACACATTCAGATGGGCAACAGTTCAGTGACTATCACTGTTTGCTGTGCAGATACATGGATTTGGGCCAGTATCTGTGGGAGTTTGTGCATTCCCCCCGTGCTTGCATGGGATTTCTCTGGGTGCTCTAGTTTCCTCCCACAACCCAAAGATGTGCTCTTAGGCTGAGTGGAGTAACAAATTGTCACTAAATTAGTCTCTCCTCAATCTGGTTTCCAATGTGGAGTGCCATAAGCGTAGACAAGGGTCATGGGTGGAAGAGAGAACTCACAATATTAAAATGGTGGTGCGGGCTCGTTAAGCCAAAGGGCCTGTTTCTTGTGCTGAGTTGTTCTTTGTTTGACTAATTTGTTGGAATTCTTTGAGAACATTATATATACAGTGGACAATGGGAAACTTGTGGATGTGATGTATCGGGATTTTCAGAAGGCATTTGACAAGGTGCCACACCAAAGGCTGCTGCATATGATAAAGGTGCACGGTATTACGAGTAATGTATTAGTATGGATAGAGGATTGATTAACTAAACAGAAAGCAAAGAGTGGGGGTAAATGGGTGTTTTTCTGGCTGGCTATCGTGACTAGTGGTGTGTCTCAGGGATCAGTGTTGGGATTGCAATTGTTTACATTTTATATAGATGATGTGGAGTTGGGGACCAAAGTGTAGTATGTCAAAATTCAGAGATGACATTAAGATGAGTGGCAGAGCAAAGTGTGCAAGGGATGCTGGAAGTCTACAAAGGGATATAGATAGTGGGCAAGGGTCTGGCAGATGGGGTACAGTTGGTAAATGTGAAATCATCCATTTTGGTAGGAACAACAGCAAAATGGACTATCATTTAAATGGTAAAAAACTGCAGCATGCTGCTGTACAGAAGGACCTTGTGCAGGATCTCAAGGAGTTTGCAGGTGCAGCAGGTAATTAAGAAGGCAAATAGAATTTTGTCCTTCATTCCTAGAGGGATGGAATTTAAAAACAGCAAGATTATGTTGCAACTGTATAAAGTGCTGCAAGGCCATACGTGGAGTACTTGCACAGTTTTGGTCTCCTTATTTGAGAAAAGGTATATTGGCACTGAAGTGGGGTGCAGAGGATATTCACTACAGGATATGATTTCGGAGTTGAGAAGGTTGGTTTATGAGGAGACACAGTAGACTGAGGCTATAATCATTGAAATTCAGAAATATGAGGATAGATCTTACAGAAACATATTAGATTATGAAGGGAATAGATAAGATAAAAGCACCAAAGTTGTTTACATTGACTGGTGAAACTAGAACTACGGAGCATTGCCTTAAAATAAGGGCTGAGTTGAGGAGGAACAATTTCACATAAAGGGCTGTGAATCTGTGAAATTACCCGCCCAATGAAGTAGTTGAGGCTACCTCATTGAATGTTTTTAATGTAAGGATAGATATATTTTTAAACAGTAAAGAAATTAAGGGTTATGGTGAGCAGACGGGTAAGTGGAGCTAAATCCATGAAAAGATCAGCCATGATCTTATTGAATGGCAGAGCAGGCTCAAGGGGCCAGATGGCCTATTCCTGCTACTAGTCTTATGTTCTTATGAATGATTGTGCCTCAAGCTTTTGTTTAGTCGAAAAATGTACAGTGTGTGGACACATTGTTTGCAAATGATAGGTTCCTATATGTGAATATATGTAGCTTCTAGCATGTGTAATCTTAAACTATTTGTTAGTATAATTTTTAAACACAATTGGGATCATTGTCATTTGTAGAATCACATATGAATTATGGCTAGTTGAATACGGTCAGTGTTTTGCATGTTGCAAACAGCCAAAGGGATCTGTTTTTTGATATAATCCATCCACTTGTAGAAATGAAGGGCCTGACATCACACCAGCAGTGAAATTCATATTCTACATTACTCAATTGTGTGGTAGCATGGCTGCTTCTTGGCTTGATGGCAGCATCCTGTTATTGGAAAACACCATTTGTGTTGCTACTGTATAGGCTGGCTTCTACTGTTGCTCAAATTTTTCAGACACTTTTCCTTTCCGGACATAAACCGGGCACTTTTCAGGATCAAAAGTGGCAGGCAGCCTTAGGCTCTTTCATGAGTTTGTATGATATTCAGCAAGCAGTGATCTGAGTGGGCTAGCCATTAGCCTGCTGGGTAGCTCTGCACTCTATTTTGACATCAAAATTGCACAGAGCAAATGGCTTTGGCCCTATTTACTAAGTTGCAGAAAAGACCAATCTTAAGGCATGTGGAACAATAGGAATCTCAACAAACACACTGACTAATGAAGGTGGGCTTGTAGTAGATAATAGCAGAGCACTCATTAGCTGATTTCTCAAAAAGAGGAAATATAGCTTGTTTGATTGTTCTATTTCAAATGTAAATTTGAGCACAGGATAGAGCCCATTAAGGCATGAGCAGGAATTCTTAAGTGCAGCTGCAGTTCTAAATAGAGCAAACATGGCACTGACATATTGGACATATGCAAGGGTTAGGAGGCTGGGGTTATTCTATTGACTATGCAGTTCTTCTGGAAACTGATGAAGATATTAGCAAGCTGGGCTTTGAAGGGATCTCATGGCAACACCAGCGATGGGGGCGTATACGATGTCATTAAATTGAATTGTGCAGGCTGCTGCATTCATTAAATTCAAAGCACATACATTCAGATTTAATGTCAGGCTGCTCTGGATTGACTTCCATTCTCCCCTAATCCACTTTGAAATGTCCTACAGAAACAAAGGCATTAAGAAACTGGACCCAGAATTCCTGGAATAATTTCAGCTATGTGATTGAGTGGAGATCAACACAGAGGTCATGAAGAATGTAGCTAGCTTGGGGAGAGAATATTTTTCTTCATCATATCATAAAAGCAGACAAAAAAGAAAATTAACTAGAAAGTTGGAGCAAAGTGACAAAAATGTAGAGAACTACATTCAGCTCAAGTAGCAAAGGAGTAGGCTTAGGCAAAAGTTCAATGCTCAAAGGATTCAAATTGGGCAAAGTGCCAATACATTAGCCAATCTATTCCCCAACACACTTGGCCTCATTTCATTTCTATACTCTTCAGCACACTTTGTATACTATAGGAGTCAGTCTGACTGGCAATCAGGTTAATGATTATGACAAGGACACAATGAGACATGGGGACCATGGATCAACTCTCCTATGTTGTCTGGAGTTCTTGAAGAGTGTGTTCTTTTTGCCCCTGTTGTGAAAGGTCATTGAACAAAAAGGGTAGGGCAACAGGGGCAGCACAGTGCCAAGGACCCAGATTCAATTTTGGCTATGGATGACTGTGTGCAGTTTGCACACATTCCCCACATTTGCGTGGGTTTCCTGTGAGTGCTCCGGCTTCCTCCCATAGTTCAAAGATGTGCGGGTTAGGATGATTAAGGGGCAATTTAGCATGACCAATGTCAGGGGGAATTAACAGAGGTTACAGGGATAGCGGCTAGGTGGGATCGTTGTTGATGCATGCTCAATGGGCCAAATGGCCTCCTACAGTGTAAAGATTCTTTGATTCTATTTTCTGCTCTTATTTCATTTCCAACCTCCCTATCCTGGGGATTTGAACTTGGCTATTCACAAGCTCATGTATTTTCCCTTAGAGGTTTTGCCTGCTTGAGTGAAAAACTTGCTTGTGAAAAACTGCATCCTGGGCTGCTTCGATGTGTTAATAGTTTACTAACATAGCTAAATCAGTTGTAATGGATCTCTCTCGAAGTTTGGGAGCTCCTTAAACCGAACTGTTGTCAGAATTACATAGGTAATAGGCAATCAATTCCATTATTCACCTGACCTTGTCATTTGTTCACAGTTGGATTTAGGAGCCATAAATGACCTGTAGCACCTCCTAGTGGACAGGTGGATCAGACTCACAACAACAGCCAGTATACTGAATGTATGGTTTACAAGCTCTCTGTATACATGGGATCTGGTCAGATGAGGAAGACACTGAAAGATGCCCTCGTAAGAACAAGATATGATGCTCAATGCATCAATCGACATTTCCGACGTGCCAGTGAAAAACCACAGGCCTCCTCAAAAGGCAAACATGAGACGTGGCAGCCAGGGTATCCTTCATCATCCAATACTTCCCTAGAGTGGAAAAGCTACGACATCTTCTCCGGAGCCTTCAACATATTATCAGTGAAGATGAACATTTCACCAAGGCCATCTCCATACCTCCACTATTTGCTTTCAAACAACTGCACAACCTCAAACAGACCATTGTATGCAGCAAACTGCCCAGCCTTCAGGAGAACAATGACCACAACACCACAAAACTCTGCCAAAGCAACCTCTGCAAACATACTGGATCATCAACATGGATGCCATCATCTCATCTGAGAACACCATCCACCAGCTACATGGTACATACTTTTGTGACTCAGCCAACATTGTCTACCTGATATGCTGCAGGAAAGGATGTCCCAAGGCATGGTACATTGGTAAGACCATGCCAATGCTACGACAATGGATGAATGGACACCGCTCAACAATCACCAAGCAGGAATGTTCCCTTCCTGTCAGGGAATACTTCAGCAGTCAAGGGCATTCAGTCTCTGATCTTTGGGTAAGCGTTCTCCAAGGAAGCCTTCACGACACACGACAATGCAGAATCACCGAGCAGAAGTTCTGCACATGAGGACAGCCTCAACCAGGGTCTTAGGTTCATGGCACACTATCCATAACTCCCACAACTTGGTTGGATTTGCAAAATCTCACTAGCTGTCCTGAATGGAGACAATTCACAACTCTTTAATCTGTGCTTAACCATCTCTTCACTCGCATTGTTTGCATCTATAAAGACTTGATTATCTATTAAGACTCGCATTCCAACTATTATCTTGTTATTCAGTTTGTCTACTGTTTGTAAACTAAGCTTGTGTTATCAAATAAACCTGTTGGACTTTAACCTGGTGTTGTGAGACTACTTACTATAAATGTTCATAAGGTTGAGTGAATATTTTGTTGCAATTGAAGTTTAGAGAGGTAAGTAAAAGAGAAAAAGACATATTTATATATGGCTGTTTTCGTGACCAGACATCTCAAAAATCTTTACAGCCAATTAAATAATTTTTGAAGTGTAAACACTTGTATAGCAGGAAACACAGCAGCCAATAGGCATATAGCAAGCTCCCACAAACAGCAATCTGATCATGACCCGATAATCTGTTTTTATAATGTTGAGGGATAAATATTGGCCAGGACAGCAGGGATAACTGATTGCATATATACATCTGACTGTACCTTCAGTCATTTAAAACTGAGGTGCGTAGAAATTTCTTCTTGCAGAGGATGGTGAATCTCTGGAATTCTCTGGTCCAAAGGGTAGTGGAGGTTGTATTATTTGAAGTATTTTAAGTGGAGGTAGATAAATATTTGATGGATTGAAGAAGAGGATTATGGAGAAATGGTACAGTAAAGGAGTTAAGGCTGGCATAGATCAGTTATGATCATATTGAATAGCAGGGCAGGTTGAGGCCTGATGACCTGCTTCTACTTCTTGTGTCCTTTGTGTACATACCCACCTACTCCCAATAGCCTTTTACCCCCTTGCTAATCAAGAATCTATCTAGCTCTGCCTTAAAAATATTCTAAGACTGTATCCATTGCCTTTGAGAAACAGAGTTCCAGAGACTCATGATCCTGAGAAAAAACAATTCCCCTCACCTCGATCTAAAATGACCAATGCCTTATTTTAAAACAGTGACCCTAGTTCTAGATTTTCCCACAAGAAGAAACATCCTCTCTAAAGCCACACTGTCAATACCTCTTCAGATATTAAAAGCTTAGATCAAGTTGGCTATTTCTCTTCTAAACTCCAGTGAAGCTCAACCTAACCTTCCCTCATAACACAACCCGTTCATTCCTGGTATTAGTCTAGTCAAACTCTGATCTTTCTTTAAAAAAATAGATCATCAAAAATGACCTAGATGAGGGAGTAGAAGTATGAGTTAGTAAATTTGCGGATGACACTAAAGTCGGAGGAGTTGTAGACGGTGAGAACGGATGTTACAATTTGCAGAGGGACATAGATAAGCTGCAAAGCTGGGCAAATGAAGTTTAATGTGGAAAAGTGGGAGATGATTCACTTTGGAAGGAGTAACAGGATTACAGAGTATTGGGCTAATGGAAGGACTCTTGGTACTGTGGACGAGCAGAGAGATCTCAGTGTACATGTGCATAGATCCCTGAAAATTGGCACCCAGGTTGATAAGGTTGTTAAGAAGGCGCACGGTGTGTTAGCTTTTATTGGTAAAGGGATTGAATTTCGGAGCCATGAGATCATGTTGCAGCTGTACAAAACTCTGGTGCGGCTGCACTTGGAGTATTGCATACAGTTCTGGTCGCCGCATTATAAGAAAGATGTGGAAGCATTGGAAAGGGTGCAGAGGAGGTATACCAGGATGTTGCCTGATATGGTGGGAAGGTCTTATGAGGAAAGACTGAGGGACTTGAGGTTGTTTTCATTAGAGAGAAGATTAAGAGGTGACCTAATTGAGGCATACAAGATGATCAGAGGATTAGATAGGGTGGACAGTGAGAGCCTTTTTCCTTGGATGGTGATGGCTACCATGAGGGGACATGGCTTTAAATTAATGGGTGATATATATAGGATGGATGTCAGAGGTAGGTTCTTCACTCAGAGAGTAGTAAGGACGTGGAATGCCCTGCCTGCTGCAGTTGTGGACTCGCCAACTTTAAGGGCATTCAAATGGTCACTGGATAGACATATGGATAATATTGGAGTAGTTTAGGTTAGAGGGTCATTAGATTGGTTCCTCTGGTCAGCACAACATCAGGGCCGAAGGGCCTGTACTGCGCTGTAACGTTCTATGTTCTGTATCTCTAAGAATACTGTACTCCAGCAGTGGTCTCATTAATGCCCTGTACAACGGAAGCATAACTTCCCTACTCTCATAACCTAATCAATTCTCTTCGCAATAAACAATAAGAGTCATTCAGCTTTTCTGTACCTCTATACCAGTGTGCTGCAGTGGAGGCAGTGACAGACACAGACACAGACACAGACACAGACACAGACAAACATTTCCCAGAGTCGGGTGGAATCTATAAAATGACTTATTTGAGGTGAGCCAATCTATGAAGAATGAAATTTCAGGCAGGCTGTAAATAGAAATATTTTAGCAAATAGGCAGTGTGGCAAGTGTGAAACTCCAGCGGTTTTAGCAAATTGTATTGACTAAACAATGAGAAGAATGGGCCATGTAAGAAACGTAACTTCAGGGAGCGGACTTATGCTGCAAAGGATGAGGCTTCAGGGAGGAAAGATAGACTTGTTAGATCACTTTGACATCTTGTCACAACCTACCACCTTCCTCCATATTTGCACAAAGACTGAAAAAACAATGATCTTGAAAAACTGTTGGAAGAAGGACTAACATAAAATTCCTTGATCCCTGCTGAAGAGCTCTTAATGCCAAAGGCCAGAGAAGGTGAACTGATGTAGGTTATTCTGTGGAGTACAGATGAGATAATTATGGTTTTTCATTATATATAACACAAGTATTATTTAAATTGAGGTGCAGAAATGAAATAAGTTAGAGGAGAAATTATTCAGTGAGATGACGAGTTCAGTCAGATGGAGGAGTGTGGATGGGAATTGTTCAGGCCTCTGTTCAAAGAAGAAGCGAAGAGCCCTCAGACCATCCTGGTGTGGTTGTTATCACTGGTCTCTATTTAGCCCCAGCTGCTATCCCCCTTTCCCATCACACGCACATATAAATTTCATTCTATTTCCAGTTTTCTTTAGCTCTGACAAGAGATATCCAGACTCAAAATGTTGGCTTTGTTCTCCCTCCAAGATGTTATCATACCAGCTGAGATTTTCCAGAATTTTCTGTTACTGTATGATTTAAAGTAAGTTTAAGTATATTTCACATTCAAGTAAATCAGACTGTACATACACAGAGAAATTTACAAGTCAGTAATGTACAGGCATGTGGAATTAACTAATTAACTCAGAGAATAGGATATCAAAAGAGGAAATGCTGGAAAATCTCGACAGATTGCTTCTCGGCCTTTTGGCTAAGATCAAGTGTAGGATTGACATGCTGTGCTTAGTTGAAGTCATTACATTACATTTCAGCTTCACTTGAAGCAAATTTTTAAAAGCAGCATCTCAGCCTTTTGGCTAAGATGCAAATGAGATCAACCCTTGGAGGAGGAGGTGTGCCTACTCCAATCAGTTTGGATCATGTAGTTCAAGCCCAAGACAGGAGGTGAGAGCCCTGTGTTGTCAACTTGGATCAGAAATGTCTCAACTTATTGAGGCCCTGAATTGGATTTAATTGGATTGAATTGGAATAAAAACAAAAAAAAATCTCAGCAGGTCTGGCAGCATCTATAAGGAGAGAAAAGAGCTGACATTGCGAGTCCAGATGACCTTTTGTCAAAATGCTTTGCTGAGATTTTCCGGCATTTTCTCTTTTGGATTCAGATTCCAGCATCCACAGTATTTGCTTTTATTCAGAGAACAGGATAGTTACTGACTAGTTTTTTTTTAAATTTATCCCATCACTGTAAACAATAGTCACATTTAATTGGTACCTGAGGGGTTTCAATGTTACTGGACAACTGAATGCAGCAGGACAGAATCTGAGGCAACTCCAATCTGGGAAGGGTGCAGGCCTGACAGCCAAAAGCGTTTCTTTTAAAGCAGTCCTAGAGTAGCTACAATATACTGGCACTCCATGAAATTTTTATAGACAAAAACCATTCCTTATATTTTTTCTGGGCTCAGAAGAACAAAATTAACCCCATGCTCTGCCCTGGAAAAAAACATCAAGAATCCTACTATTATTTGTGTGTGACTAGTTCCAACACTATTTGTCTTTGGATCCACAGTATTGCCTTTATTACATTTTTCATTGTGGAAATATTTGGTCACAAAGGCGACAACGTGCAACATGTGCTAATTAAATTCTGAAAATTTCTCGGTGTTAGTATGTATGGTCTGATTACTTGTTCCAACACTAATGATTTACCCACAAAGATTTTGCAAAATCTTCAAAGAGAATGGAGATGTAAAGATGTGAAACTTTAAGGAAAATGGATAATTTGGGGCAAAAGGAAAAGGAAAGTGGGTAATTTGGGACATCAGAGAAGATAGCAGTGTGTAAAAGGACGATATCAGTGAAGAGTGCACATATTCCAGAGAGGGCAGCAGGGCTGTAAAGAGGTTTCAACACAAAGTGTGGGATTGAAAGAGTGAAACTTCATCGAGCAGAATGGGACTGTACAGGACAAGGTGTCAGTGTGCTGAGAGGGGTGGAATTCAACGGGGGAAGCTGAAGTGCAAGCGTAAAGCTTCAGCAAAAGAACCGGCTAGAGTAGCAGGATTTTGGTGTGGAGAGCAGGGATTTAGATAGAACATGTCCACCAGAATCTAAGTGGGTGCACAGTGGAATTGTTTGTCTCATTGAAGTGTGCCATGAAAAGATTGGAAACCATTGTATGCAAACTTTTAGTGATTCGTGCACTAGAACACCCAGATTCCTGTATGTTCTCTCACAGTTTAGCTAATAAGCTTCTATTTAATCTTCTTGTCAATTTTACATTTGCCCACATTGTACTCCATTTGCAAGATTTTTGCCCACTCACTTAACTCTTTGTAGCCTCCTTACATTCTCATCATAATTACTTACCTATCTTTGTGTCATCAGCAAACTCAACTACCATACCTTCAATCTCTTCATTCAAGTCATTTACATAAATTATAAAAAGTTGAGGCCCATTTGACAAAATGTGACATGTTATGTGCCAATCAGAAAATAACCTATTTATGTCAACTCTGTTTCTAGTTAACCAGCCAATTTTCAATCCATGCCAATATGTTATCTCCTATACCAAGAGCTTTAATAACCTTTGATGTTGCCTCTTATCAAATCTCTTCTGGAAATCGAAGTACACCACATTCACTGGCTCCTCTTTATCCACAGCACGTGACTTCTTTAAAGAACTCCAATAAATTGGTGAAAGGGAAATCATGTTTAACAAAACCAAGTTGACCTGGCCTGATTGCTTTGAATTTTTCCAAGTGCTCTGTTATAACATCTTTAATAATTGCTTCTAGCATTTTCTCTATGACAGATGTTATACTAAATGTTTTGTAGTTTCCTGTTTCTTGTCTCCCTGATTTCTTTTAGATGAAAGAGTTACATTTGCTATCCTCCAATCTAACAGAACCTTTCATGAATCTAACAAATTTTGGAAAATTAAAAACAATGCATCAATTATCTTATTAGCCACTTCTTTCAAGATGTTAGGGTGAAGTCCATCCAGACCTGAGGATCTGTCAGCCTTCAGGAGCTTTACTCAATGGAATTCAGAAGAATGAGGGGAGATCTTATAGAAAAATATAAGATTATAAAGGGAATAGATAAAGATAGAAGCAGGAAAGTTGTTTCCACTGGCAGATAAAACTAGAACTAGGGGGCATAGCCTCAAATTAAGAGGAAGCAGATTTAGAACTGAGGCGAGGAAGAACTTCTTCACACAAATGGTTATGAATCTGTGGAATTTCCTGCCCAGTGAAGCAGTTGAGACTGCCTCATTGAATGTTTTTAAGGCAAGGATAGATAAATTTTTGAACAGAAAGGAACTAAGGGTTATGGTGAGCATGCGCGTAAGTGGAGTTGAGTGCACAAAAAGATCAGCCATAATTCTTCTCTGAAGACCTATTTATCCTACAGGGGCTTTGGTCCACCTTGTTGTCTAACGAGGGGCATACATGCGATGGATTGTGAGATGGCTGCTCTTGGACCTTTTTTGAGAGTATCCTACTGCTTCACATCGTTAGTGTATGCTTGACCTGGACCATCTGATGGGCAACACGACAGCGCAATGACTATAGCTGTGCTGTGCAGATACATGGATTTGGGCCTGTGTCTGTGGGAGTTTGCGCATTCTCCCTGTGCTTGCGTGGGTTTTCTCCGGGAGCTCCGGTTTCCTCCCACATCCCAAAGATGTGCTCTTAGGCTAATTGGCAAAACAAATTCTCCCTAAATTGTCTCAAATTTGGTTTTTAATCCATAGATCTATAAACATAGACAGGGATCGCGTGTAGAAGTGGGAACATAGAGTGGCGGCGTGGGCTCGTTGGGCCGAAGGGCCTGTTTCCCGTGCTGTTTTGTTCTTTGTTTATAATCTTACTGAATGGTGGAGCAGGCTCGAGAGGCCAGATGGCCTATTCCTGCTTCTAGTTCTTATGTACATGCTCAATATCACTTCCACGGTGACTGTAATTTCCCCAGGTTCCCTCCTTCCTCCATTTTCTAATTTAGTTATTTATGGGATGTTACTTGTGTCTTCTATAGTGAAAATACCTTCATTTGCCACTGATCTGCTTTCAATCCCTTTCCTACTCACTCCCTACTATCCAAACTCCCCTTCTATTTCCCATCAGTTCTCTGCCATCACATTTGTTTACATAGTAGGTTTTCCTGCAATCCAGCCTCTGAGGCTAAGGTGTTGTAAAATCAACAGACAAAAGAATAGGAATGGATTTGAAGTTCATGGGTGTGGTGTATGCTGTTTGTAGGAGCAGGAAAACTTAAATCAATGAATGTTAAAAAATGGTCTAATTAATTGCATTTACCCACAACGAGTTTGAGCTGCTACTTCTCTCCACATTTTGACATTCCCAGTACCAGCAACTACCAAAAGATTACAGCACTGGGGCTTCAGTCAGGATTTAAGTTTTTTTTGGCTGGGGAAGAGCTGGAGTCTCTTTCATACCAGTTTAAAACCAACTGTTATTGATGCATCTCACTCACAGAAACAAACAGAAAATGTTTAACAGAGTTTATAATTTGTCTTACTCGACTGAATTCTGAATCCAACCCCAACAGTCGCTGGCAACGCTGGGAAATAGCACAATGCCAAAAAGGTCTTCTTCATAATTAACTGGGCAGCAAGCAGGAAGAGAATTGACATATGTTAATGGTTTGTGCCATGGAGTGTAGAGGCAAGATATTATCTCTGAGAAATTCTGGTGAAATAAGAGCAAAAGCTTCCTCCAATAGAAAAAGAGAGAAAAAAATCACCAACAATTTCTCTCACACTATTGCTGTGTCGGGCTGGGCCATTAATAGAATTTGGCAATGAATCAGCTCTCAGTTGCGGTATGGAAAGAACTAAGACTTGGGATAAAATATATTTTTAAAAAACAATGAGCAGAAGATACATATATTTGCCCTGTTTCATGGTGCTCTGATGCAACCTACTTACAAGTTATTTCCTAATGCCATAGTTTTCTCAGCTCCAAGGTAATTCATAAGGTCCTTGTCTGAATGTTCATCCCCCACAATCGTTGGCCCAGTTTCCTGTAAAACAAAGATATCTTGTATTATAACATTTTAAATACCTTAAGATCTGGTTCATTTTCTCTCACCTCACCAAGTCTCAGCAAAGCACAGCAATGGGTGTAATCAACCTAAATAATACCCAGAAATATACCTCCTATCTCTACACAGTGCAAACTGTTTTGAGACATTTCCCACACTGACACACCCATAACTCTATGCAAAAAACCCAGATGCTCCTATCCCTGACAGTTGATACTCCATTTTGTGAAAGCACCATCCATATTTCACCATCCCTTCAAGGTGTGACTCACTATCACATTGCAATAACTAGGGGACATAAAGTTATTACCCAAGAACATAGAACATAGAACATTACAGCGCAGAACAGGCCCTTCGGCCCTCGATGTTGCGCCGACCAATTAAGAAAAAGCAATGACCCTCTAACCTAAACCATTCCCTTTTCATCCATAAACTTATCTACTAACCTCTTAAACGCCACCAAACTTGGCGCATCTACAACTGTAGCAGGCAGGGCATTCCACACCCTTACCACCCTCTGGGTAAAGAATCTACCTCTGACATCCGTCCTATAACTATCACCCCTTAATTTAAAGTTATGATGGTGGCACACAGAATGAATGAGGGAGATCCAGAATTAATTGGGCTTTACCTTCTTCTTAGCAAAAACTCAGTTGGAACAGTCATGTTCACAGAAGTTAATATTCAAACAATAACAAAAGCAAATTGTATGTTGGCTTCTAATACATGAGAAGCCATGAGACCAAATTTGCACCCCAACATGCCAACATCTTCATGCACAAGTTCAAACAAGACTTCTTCACCACACAGGACCTTCAAGCGATGCCATACATTAAATAAATCAATGACATTTTCTTTCTTTGGACTCATGGCAAACAATCACTGAAACAACTACATGATAACATCAACAAGTTCCATACCACCATCAGACTCACTCTCCAGAATTGGTTGCATTCTTGGTCATGTACATCTCTATCAAAGACACTCACCTCAGCACTTTACTGTCCTGCAAGTCTATGGATAATCTCATGATTCTCCACTTTTCCAGCTTCCATCTTAAGCACATTAAAGAAGCCATCCCCTATGGACAAGCTCTCCATACACAAAGGATGTACTCAGAAGAAAATTGCACACGCACCTGCAGATGCTGAGAGTCGCCCTTGTAAGAACAGTATATGGTGCTTGACTTATTCATCGACAGTTCTGATGCACCAAGCAATAAACTACACCGACCTCCTGAGGAGACAAACATAGCATCCAGTACTTTCCTGGAGTGGAGAAGCGACATCTCTGGAGCTTTCAACATGCCATTGATGAAGACTAATATCTCGCCAAAGCCATTCCCACATCTCCCACTATTTGCCTTCAACAACCGCATAATCTCAGACCATTGTACGCAGCAATCTACCCAGCCTTCAGGAGAACAGCGACCATGATTCTACACAATCCTGCAAGACATGCCAAATTATCAACACAGATGCCATCATCTCATGCAAGAACACCATCCATCAGATACACAGTACATACTCTTGCAACTCAGCCAACACTGTCTACCTGATATGCTGCAGGATATCACTGGCAACACCATGCAAGTGCTACAACAATGGATGAATGGACACTGCTCAACAGTCACCAGGCAGGAGTGTTCCCTTTCTATTGGGAAACACTTCAGCCTCAAGGGCATTAAGCCTCTGATTTTCGGGCAAGCACTCTCCAAGACGGCCTTCAAGACACATGACAATACAAAATCACCAAGCAGAAACTGATAGCCAAGTTTTGCAAACACAGGTGGCCTCAACCAGGATCGTGAGTTCATGTCACACTATCTGTAACCCCCATGACTTGCCTGAGCTTGCAAAATCTCACTAACTGTCCTTGCTCGAGACAATTCACACCCCTTTAACCAGTGTTTAACCCTCTCAACACTCGCGCTGTCTGCATCTGTAAAGACATGATTTGTTAAGACTTACATAGCAACCATTATCTTGTAATTGAGTTTGTGTTTATATATGCCCTGTATGTGAAACAAATCCTGCATTCACCTGACGAATGAACAGTACTCTGAAAGCTTGTGCTAACAAACAAACCTGTTGGATTTTATCCTGGTGTTGTGAGATTACTTACTGCGGCTTCTAATACAGTATTGGGGGGACAAGATTAAGGACATAATGCTGCAATGATACAAATCTCTGGTGAGATGTACCTGGAGTACCCAAGAATATAAATGAGATTTTTTTTTAAATCTGAGGATTATTACAATATGGAATTCCCTGCCAGAAACAGTGACAGAAGCAAAATTCAAAAAAGCTTTAAGAGTGAATGACATCTGTGTCTAAAAATCTAGGATCCTCCAAGCCACTCCTGCAATCACTCAACGGGAGTGAGTCACTTGTTTATGGAGTGGTTTCAGTCATGCTGAGAAATACAGGTTAACCTGCTTCCATCGAAGAGATAGATTTATTCTACCCTTTGTCCTTTAAATGAAAGCCAGCCTTCCAATTACCTGCTGAACTTTCATGTTAGCTAGTTGTGATTTATGCACAAAACCCCCAATCCATCAGTGCTGCATTTTCTGCAGTCTTTCCATTTTTAAACATTACTCAACTCCTTTGTTCTTTCTATCAAAGTACATATTTTCACATTTTCCTGCATTACATTCCATCTGCCAAGATTTTGCCAACTCACCTAACCTGTCTGTATTCCCTCTCCGGACTGTGTCATCCTCATCATTTGCTTCCCACCATCCACAATTTTGGCAATAGTACATTCACTTCCCTTGTCCAAGTAATTTATATTGTAAATTATGTCCCCAGCACAGATCCTTGTGACATTCAACCAGTTACAGGTTTCCACCCTGAAAATACACATTTCATTTTAACTGTCTTCTTTCAGTTAGCCAATCCTCTACCTATGCTAATACACTACCCACAACACCAAGGGCTCTTATTTTATTAAGTACCCTTTTGATCAAATACTTTTTGAAAATCCAGGTATATTACGCCAACTAGTTCCCCTTTATCCTATTTGTTACCATCGCAAAGAATTCTAATAAATTTGTTAGGTATGATTTCCCCTTCATGAAGAAACCACGCTGAGTCTGCTTGATCTTTTTATCTATTTTTAAATGCTCTGCTATTACATCCATTATAATGGGCTGTAAAATTCTCACAACAACAGAATTTAAATTAACTTGTTTTTTTCCTCTCTGTTTTTGAATGAAGGTGTTACATTGGCAGTTTTCCAATCCCCTGGAACTTTTGTTCCAGAACTTAAGCATTCTTGGAAGATTACTACATGTCTCAGTAAGGTGACCTTTCAAACTTTTAAACTCCAATGAATGCAGGACCAACTGACGCAACCTCTCCTCAAGAAAATTCCTCCATACCTGGGATCAACCTAGTGAACCTTTTCTGGACTGCTTCTAATGCTAGTATATCTTTTCTTCGACCAATGCATCCATCATCTCCATTGCTACTTCCTTTAATATCCTAGAACGCAATTCAAGAGATCCAGAGAATTTATTGGCCTTTGGCCCTATTAGTTTCCCTAGTACTTTTTCTCCAGTGACTGTTATTGTATTTCTGTCACCTAGCCCCATCCAATTCTGCCCTTTGATTTAGTATTTTTGGAATGTTATGACTGTCTTCCACTACAATGCAAAGTATTTATTTAATTCACCTGGTATCTCCTGATTCGCTATTATTTCCCCAATCTCATTCCCCAAGGATGCATGTTCACTTTATATATTTAAAGAAGCTCTTGATGTTGTTTTTATATTACTTGCTGGTTTATCTAGCCCCTCTATTATTTTTTGATTATCTCTTATTGGTTTTAAGGCTCTCTCAATCCTCTGGCTTACCATTAACCTTTGCCACATCGTGGTATGAATTTTCCCATTCTGACCACCATGGGAATTGTAGCGGGCGAGGTGCAGACCATGGAAAAGTCTGTAGACCTTAGATGGAATTTTCCAATTTCAGAATGAGCACAGCTGGAATATCCAGCCAAGATGCTTTTTTCTTTCAACTTAAAACTGTCCTTAATTTCATTGGTTAACCATAGTTAGAACCTTGTTAGAATCCTTCTTCCTCATTGGGATAAATCTTAGTTGAATCATGAACTATTTTCAAAAACATTACTGGTAACCATCTTTGCTGCTAAACTCCTTTCCCAATCCACTCCAGCCATCTTTGCTCTTATTCCTGTACATTGGACAGCATTTTCCAGTTGTGCTTGCCCCACAACTGGAAAATCCCACCTGAGGTCAAGGGATCTTCACATGGTCCTTCCATTGTGGACAGGACACGAAAATCCCCCCCTTTACCCTTATTTAAATGCAGCAGTCTAAGAACAGACCAAAGCTTCTCACACTGAAACTGAATCATTTCAATCTGGTGACTCCAGCTGAAATTTGTGTCATGATCAGCCAATTGTCACACAAACATTACGCAGTTCACAGTTTTTGTCATCTCAACATGAGTGTAACTATTGGAAATTTCTTCTTTACGTTTTCCTTTATAGAGTTAGAGTGGTAGAATTTCTGCCTTTTCTCTTTTACTTCTGTGGAAGTTCCAGCCTGTACTAGGGCAGTTCCACAATCAGGAGTATTGATCCAAGACAATGCCTTTCATATAAAAGTCTAGATAGTGATTACTGGTTAGCTTTTGGGCCATGGGGGAGGGCAACACTGCCATGCCCAATTTTGTCTTCATTCCGCATTCACACTTGACAACAGGGAGTTACCAGAAAGCAATCAGCAGCAGGGATATTGGCTTATTCTCTACTCCAAGTTCCTGCCATATTAAAATTACCACAATGATGCCTGAGCTGTGACTGACTAGTGCGTAGAAAACAACTTTTGGATTGGCCTATTGCATGCAAGGCTAAAGGCAGAAAAGTTAAACTTATTGACCCTCACAGGATTGATCTGAGAGATTGAGAGCAACCCACTTAGAGATAATGTGCAACTTTCTATTAGAAAACTCCACCATGATTAATTTTGGAACATTTTATATATCTAAACATCAGATCCCAGGACATGTTTTATTAAGTTCGAGGTCACTTCCATCAAGACTGAGAGTGGGAAGACATATTGTAGGTAAAATTAATATAGAAGTAATTCAGCCTGAACTAGTATGCCAGTACAGTAACTGACTTCATTAGTAAGTGCGTAGAAGACTATGTGCCAAAGAAACAAATCTATGTGTTCCCCAACTGCAAACTATGCATGAACAGGGATACCCACTGCTTGCTGAAGTCCAGGTCTGAAGCATTCAAGTCAGGTGACACTGACCTATACAAGAAAATCAGATATAATCCTAGGAGATCCATCAAAGATGCCAAAGACAATACTGGACCAAGGTAGAGTCACAGGATAGCCACACTGACACCCACCGACTATGCAAGATCTGCAAAACATAACAGGCTACAAGATGAAAGCACGTAAAGTCACCAGATTTAACACATCCCCCCCTAATGAGCTCAATGCATTCTATGCCCATTTTGAACAAGAGATCGGCAAGACCACACTCTTCACACTGGAAGCCCTGGGGAAACCTGTATCTGGAGTCAACACTGCAGATGTCAGAGCAGCTTTCTTGAAAGTCAACTCTTAGAAAGCAACTGGCCTGGCTGGGATACCTGGACGTGCACTCAGATCCTGCACAGATCAGCTGGTGAAGGTATTCACAGTCATCTTTAACCTCTTTTTATAACAATATCAGATCCCTATTTGCTTCAAGAAGACGATCATCATCCTGGTACCTAAGAAAAACCAAGCAGCATGTCTTAATAACTATCAGTCAGTAGCTCTGACGTCCATATTTATGAAGTGCTTCGAAAGGTTAGTCATAATTCAAATCAATTCCAACCTCCCAGACTGCATGGATCCATTACAGTTTGCCACAGGTCCACAGCAGATGCCATTTCCCTGGCTCTGCACTCAACCCTGGAAGACCTAGGTAAACAAGGGATATGTCAGATTCCTATTTACTGACTATAGCTCAGCCTTCAATGCTATTATTCCCACAAAACTCAACTCCAAACTCCATGGCCTGGGCTTCGGCACCTCCCTCTGCAACTGGATCCTGAACTTTCTAACCCAGACCACTGTCAATAAGGAAAGGCAACAGCACCTCCTCCACAATCATCTTCAATACCAATGCCTCACAAGGCTACTTTCTCAGCCCCCTACTATACTCCTTATAAACCTATGACTGTGTGGCCAAATTCCCCATCAATTCAATTTTCAAGTTTGCTGACGACACCACCATAACGGGTCGAATCTCAAAAGGAGTACAGGAACGAGAAAAATAATCTGGTGAACTCATATGGCAACAATAATCTCTGCCTCAATGTTAATAAAATGAGGATCGTCATAGACATTAAGAACCGTAAAAGGAGAACATGCCTCGGCTACATCAATGGAGACAAAGGAGAAAGGCTCGAGAGCTTCAAGTTTTTAGGTGTCCAGATCACCAACAACCTGCCCTGGTCCCCCCAGGCCGACACTATAGTTAAGAAAGCCCATAATGTCTCTACTTTCTCAGAAGACTAAGGAAATTTGGCACGTCAGATAGGACTCTCACCAACTTTTACAGACACACCATAGAAAGCATTCTTTCTGGTTGTATCACAGCTTAGTGTGGCTCCTGTTCTGCTCAAGACTGCAAGGAACTACAAAAAGTCGTGAATGTAGCCCAATCCATCATGCAAACCAGCCTCCAACCTATTGACTTTGTCTACACTTCCCGCTGCCTCGGCAAAGCAGCTAGCGTAATTAAGGACCCCACGCACCTTGGGCATTCTCTCTTCCACTTTCCTTTGGGAGAAAGATACAAAAGTCTGAGGCCACGTACCAACCAAGTCAAGAACAGCTTCTTCCCTGTTGTCAGACTTTTGAATGAACTTAACTTGCATTAAGTTGATCTTTTTCTACACCCTAGCTATGACTGTAACACTACATTCTGCAGTCTCTCATTTCCTTCTTTATGAATGGTATGTTTTGTCTGTATAGCATGCAAGAAATAATACTTTTCACTGTACATTAATGCATGAGACAATAATAAACTAAAATCAAATGAAGCACCGTGTTACATAATGGTTGAATGATGAATAAAGGGCACCAATATTAGGGTCAGTGTTACAAAGAACAACTTGTAATTTCCTGCTAGTTTTTAAAGGAAATGAGGTTCCCTCCTATTTGTGGATCTCAAAAACATATTTTATGGAAAAATGCTGCCTAGCACCTTTTTAAAAAGTTTCATAGATTAACCACTAACATTTTGAATTGTTACCTGTGAAATCTCAGGTTGTTGGCGATCTGGACACCTAAAAACTTGAAGCTCTCGAGCCTTTCTCCATTGATGTAGACAGAGGCATGTTCTCCTTTACGGTTCTTAATGTCTATGATGATCTTCTTCATTTTATTAACATTGAGGGAGAGATTATTATTGCCATATGAGTTCACCAGATTCTTTTTCTCATTCCTGTACTCCTGAGTGAGATAGAGAGATGTCTTTCCCAGCACGTGAAGACAGAGTCCGGTAGATTGAGCAGACAAGACCAATGGAAAGACCAACAGTCAAGAAGACAGTCTCTGCAAGTGTCGTGGAATGAGAAGAGCAGGACAAGATATGGAAGATGTCCTGGTCATCCACTGCGCCTAGTCCCATCTCCAGCCATCATGACTCTTGTCTTACATTGGATCCAGATGGGAATTGGGGAGAGCGAGGCTGACGATGCGCAACTCTCCCTCACTTTAATCCAAATCAAGCGCTAGTCTCGATGCTATCATCGTCATCATCCTGTGACGATGGGCGAGCAAATAAAACAGCAGCAGGTGCAGATACATTGGGAGCTGTAATCACGGATCTGCATATAGGTGGCTTAGGTCTAATGGTCGTTTACGGCTGACTGAAGCAGCAATGAAACTCAGCACCTACCTGGGCGACTGAGCGGTCCTCTTCAGGAACACACTGCTCACTTCTATAGAATGAGGAAGGGGCTAGAAAAGGTGCCCTAAACAATGCCTACTTCACGATACCTTGGCCAGTTTACTATGACTGGCGGAGATCCCATCTTGCAGTCGAATAAACAAAACACAAGGTGACGCCCCTCACTATTGGCACTTGGAATATGTGCACGCTTCTGGACAACCTTACAGCAGACAGACCAGAGAGAAGAACAGCCTTAGTTGCCAGAGAGCTTGCAAGATACAACATTGACATTGCAGCTGAGTGAAACTCGTCTTGTCAACGTAAGTCAATTGTCTGAAACTGGAAGCGGATATACTTTCTTTGGGAGCGGTCACGACAGTGATGAGCTTATTGATGGAGTTGGATTCGCTGTCAAGAGTCACCTTTTTCAGAAACTTGCTAGTTCACCCAAGGATACGAATGACCTGTTTATGACATTGCAGCTTCCACTACAAAACAGAAGTCAAGCCACCCTGATCAGTGCCTATGACCCCACAAAGAACAACCTGGACAGAATGAAAGACAAGTTCTACCCTATTATCAGCAGTGAGCAGTACCGACAAGTTGATCTTGCTTGGCAATTTCAATGCAAGAATAGGATGTGACTCTGCAGTCTGGCAGGGAGTCATTGGGAGGCATGGAGTGGGCAAGTGTAACAATAACGGCCTACTCTTAAATGAAGACCTGTGCAGCACATAACCTCCTCATCATCAACACAACCTTCCGTCCGCCTACCCATTACAAGACCTCCTGGATGCCAATTCTAAGCATTGGCATCTTATCGACTGTCATTGTCAGGAAAAAAGACAGGCAAGATGTCAGAGTGACTAAGGCCATGTGTGGTGCTGACTGCTGGACAGATCACAGGCTCACTATCTCCAAAATGAGGCTCCACATCAGACCCAAGAGGTGACCATAAGGAAGCAAGGTTATGAAAAGAATCAAAGCGGCCAAGCAAAAGAACTCCAGTATAGCTTCAGCACTCGCTGAAGACTTAGAAATCAAGCTTGCTGCCCTATGCCTCGCAGGCAGTGCGGAGGACAACCGGGGACGCTTCAGGGATGCCGTCCATTCATCTGCACTGAAGTTGCTTACGCCCTCTATCTGCAAGCAGCATGACTGGTTCGATGAGATTGATGAGGAGATAGTCTCTACTTGTTGAAAAGCACCATCTTCGAGCCTGTCAGAATGACCCATCATCAGCTGCCAAAAAAAAAATGCTTTCACCAGTGCTCGCAGGACAGTCCAAAATAAACTGCATAAAATGCAGGGTGCTTGGCTGAGCGCCAACGCAGATGAAATACAGGGACAGAAAAGACTTGAAATGATACTATGAAGCCCTCAATCTCTCGGGAGTCCCCCCTCCCAAGTACAGTTGGTACAACTCTCATTACAGAGAGATGGGCTGAATACTTTGAAGCCATCTTCAACTGACTGTCATCTATTAAAAATGAGGCAATAGACAGGATTTTCCAAGTCGAGATCAACAGCGCCATAGGTGACCCACCGGTAGTAGCCGAAGTCACTGTTCTTTGTCGATAACTGCGCCTGTCATCAGAGCCAGAGATGTAAGTCGGTATGGACAAATTTTCCACAGCTTGTGACAACTTTGGACTCACATTCAAGCCATGCACAGAACCCATAATCACAATCAAAGGGCAGAAACTACAGGCATTGCACCATCTTGGCAGCATCCTCTCCCAAGTAGTGACTATTAATACAGAAGTTAACTGCAGAATAGCAAGGGCAAGTTCTGCTTTTGGTAGACTGTGTTCCACTGTATGGGAAAGTTGAGAAATCAGCCCAGCAACAAAACTGAAGGTGTACAGCGCAGTGGTACTCACAACTCTCCTGTATGCCTGTGAAACATGGACTGCGTATCGAAGGCATACAAGACAGCTCAATCATTTCCACGATTTGTCCTCACAGATTACACATAATGGCAAGACAAAGTACCAGATCCTGAAGTTCTCTCTAGAGTAAATCTTATCATCAGTCCACACATTGCTAATGAGAGCACAGACTCGATGGACAGGTCATGTCATCCATTTGCCAGATGAACACGTACCCAAGCAGCTGCTTTTTGGGGAACTCTCTGCTGGAAGACGCTTGTATGGAGGGCAGAAGAAAATTTACAAAGACACTATATTGCTTGACATATACATGACCAACTTGAAAATACTGGCACAAAACCACCCTACCTGGCATGCCTTATCCACAAGGGCTGTCAAGCTTACGAAGCAAGGTGCATCGCTGAAGCACAACTTTATTGAGAGCTGTACAAGTCCAGAGCCACCACTACAACAACTACAGTGCCTACACAAGTCTGTCCAACATGCGCCAGGACATTCCATGCCTGAAGTGGCCTGATCAGTCATCTTCAAACACATCGCATCCAGCCTCAAAATGACTAATGGTATCAAGGTCCTCATCAACGACGATGGACAAACAACAAAGGGAGTACCGATCTGACTGTCGCTTACTATGTAAATAAATCTAAATCTTGTGAAGGGACACTAGCCTCAGAGAAGACACTTCATCAACAATGTGGTGATTTTACACTGAGGCAGGCAAAGCCTTAGATGGTAAGCCTACCCTTGATGTAACTGGGACCATTAGATGGTCAATTAGTGGCCACTTAAGGGCAATTCCTGACCTCAATTTTTAGGCTGCGGGAGGATTGACCTTGCATGAGTAAATCCTGAAAAAGATCTGGCTCCCTTCTGAAATTGGGTGTCCATTCTTTAAGCTCGAGTGACCTCTTGATTTCCTGCCCCCTCCTGGCATTTCCCCCCACTAAGCCCCAATTGCCCCTTTCACACTGCCCCAGGCCTTGGCCTTTGGTGATTGGACTTAGTCTCAGGTGTCCTTATGCAATTCCTCTTCAACTTCTGTCATTGCAGAGATTGGAGAGCTACCTGCTGACAGTTCTGTAAGGTGGGACTTCTTTGAGGGCAAGATCCTGTTTGCAGCTACTGAAGGCTGTTTCGAGCAGCATTCAGATTTGATGAGGGTGTGTTCCCTAGTGATTCTTCAGATAATGGGAAGCGAAAACTCACGATTCAAAAAATGCAGGCCATACAAACATGCAGCAACAAATGCTCAGCTGCACACAGATCCACATACACAGAAACAGGGCAAAATAGTTATTTACATATTTAAAGATACAGCAGCCATTCACCTCTGTTTAGCTCTATAGATAACCAATCAACGAAACCACAGAAGTTCCAACTCAGAAGACCGTACAATAGGAATCAATCCCAGTGATCGGATCACAGATTTCTTTTTGAAAGGATGTGAGCATCCATTTTCTGCTATTTTTAACTGCTGCACCACGTTCTTGAACTGTTGAGGTCCATCTGTTGTAGATTCAGTGACAGTGGTGTCAGAAAGGGAGTTCCAGGTTTGTGACCCAGCAACCGTGAAGGAAAGGAAATATAGTTTCAAATAAAAGGAAAATAGTGCAGATTCTGGAAATCTGAAATAAAATCAGAAAATGCTGAATAAACTCAGCAGGTCTGGCAGCGTCTGTGAAGAGAAATGGAGTTAACACTGAATCCATACGACCCTTCTACAGAAACGAAGAGAGATAGAAATGTTATTAATTATGTAACTGGAGAGATGGGTAGAGGAGGTGGAGCAGAATAGGACAGGGATAGGTTGGAGCAAAGGAGAGATTGATAAAAGATGTCATAGACATAAAACAAAGCGGGTGTTAATGGTACCAATAAGGATTAAATACTGCTAAGTGTGGCACACGGTAAGGTAATAGAATGTGTTATAGGGAGAACAAAGGTCAGTGCTCAGTGGGAGCAAAACTGAACAAGGACAGCTAGCCATGTAGGGGAGAGGTGAGGTTGTGTTGGTGTAAACCAAAAAAACAGAAATTGGGTGGAAGGAGAGGGGACAGCAAGATGGAGGGGAAAGTTCCAAGTCATACTGGTGTATAATTGGATGGGAACTTTCAGAAAGCAACATAGAAAATAGGAGGAGGCGGCCTGCTCTCTGAGCCTGCTCCACCATTCATTGTGATTTTGCCCACCACCACCACCTCCCTCCCACCACTCCCATCCTTTGATTCCCCTTGCCTCAGGCTTTTTGGATAACAGCAAGCATCAGATCAAGTCCAAGATGGGATGCAATCCTTACCTTGTCAGCTTGGATCTTGTTTGTCTCCCACGAATTTGATTCAGCTTCAACAACACTCAAGTAATTTGACACAATCCCAGATGAAGCAGTCCACTTGATTGACACTCCATCCACCAATTTAAATACTTACTCCCTCCACCACTGGTCCACAGATAATCTACACCAAATATGGGGGGTTGCGTTGCAGCAACTCAACAAGGATCCTTCGAAAGCACCTTCCACACCAGCAAACTACCTCCTAAAAGAACAAGGTCATAGATTGGATTTTTATTTTGGCTTCTGGAGCAAGCAAAGAATGGATTTGGTCCATTCTGAAAATTGGTTATGTAATTTTAAGGATGGAATAAAAAATTTTAAGATGAGTTATATTTAATTGCTTCTTGAAAACATTCAGTGTTTTGACCTCAGATATGTTTTGTGGTCATGAATTTTGTAAGCTGACCACTCTCTGGGTGAAGAAATTTCTCCTCATCTGTTCTAGTCAATCCCGTATCCTCAGATGCTTCCATTCCATAAATCTATTGACCTTGTTTTTTTAGGAGATAGTTTGCTGGTTTGGAAGGTGCTTTTGACAGATCCTTGTTGAGTTACTGCAGACTGTGGGCCTATGGTAGAGGGAGTAAATGTTTAAGATGGTGAATGGAGTGCCAATCAAGTAGATTGTCAAGCTATTTGAGTGTTGTTGAAGCTGCACTAATTCAGATGAATGGAGAGTATCTTCTCACACACCTGGATTGTACTTTCTGGAGATGGATGAGAGGTTTTGTGGAGTCAGGAGTAAGTTGTTCACTGCAGAATTCCCAGCCTCGACCTGTCTTTATAGCCACGTGTCTTGTAACTGGACAACCCACATTCTTGGTCAATGGTCACACCCAGAGTTGCTGATGGCAAGGGATTCAGCTTTTGAAGGTAAAGGGAGATGACTAGGTTCTCTTGTTGGAGACAGTCACTTCCTGGCACTTGTGTGTCAGATGTCACTTGCCACTTATCAGCTCATATCTGAATAACGTTCAATCCTGTTGCACATGGGCCCAGAAAGTTTCAGTAACTGAGGAATGACAAATAATACTAAACGCTGTGCAATCATCAGTAAACAGCCCCATCTCTGGCCTTATCATGGAGGAAAGGTCATTGATAAAGCAGCTGAAGATAGTTGGGGCTAGGACACTATCCAAAGAAACTCCTGTGTTGATGTCCTGAGTTGTTGGGGATGATTAATCCCCAACAATCACCACATCATCCTTTGTCCTCAGAATGACTCTAGCCAGTTGAGTTTTCCCTTTGATTCTCAACTGACTTCACATTTGCTCAGGCTCCTTGACTCAGTCAGATGCTGCCTTGTTGTCAAGAGTACTCTCATCTCACCTCTTCAAGTCATCTCTTTTATTTATGTTTGGACCAAAGATGTAATGAGATCAGGAGATGAATGGCCCCGGGGCAACCCAAACTGAGCATCAGTGAGCAGGTTATTGCAGAGTAAGTGCCACTTCACAACCCTGTTAATGACACCTTCCATCACTTTGCTGATGATTGAGAATAATTGTACTGTAACAGCGTGGTTGGGGATGTAGCTAATTCTGGAGCTTAAATACTATTGCCAGGATGTTGTCAAGAAAAAAGCCATTGCAGTATCAGTGCTGTCAGTTGTTTCTTGATATTGCTCAAAGTGAAAGAAATTGGCAGGGGATAGATACCTGCAATGCAAAGGCTTCAGGAGGAGGCCAAAATGATACATCCATTCAGCAATACCAAGTGAAAATGGTGGGAAATGCTTCAGCCTCATCTTTCACACTAACCTTCTGGGCTCCCCCATCTCTGATGTTGGGGATATTTGTGGGATCTTCTTCTCCAGTTAGTTGTTTAATTGTCTACCACCTTCATGACTGTATGTGGGAGGATGCAGAGCTTTGATCTGATCCATTAGTTGTGAAATTGCTTAGCTCTATTGTATGAACATAGAACAATACAGCACAGAACAGGCCCTTCGGCCTTCGATGTTGTGCCGACCAAAATAAAAAGCAATGCCCCTCCAAACTAAACCATTCCCTTCTCTTCCATATACTTATCAATTAACCTCTTAAACGCCACCAAACTTGGCGCATCTACAACAGCTGCAGGCAGGGCATTCCACTCCCTAATCACTCTTTGAGTAAAGAACCTACCTCTGATATCCGTCCTATAACTCATACCCCTTAATTTAAAGCTGTGTCCCCTCGTGCTAGCTTTCTCCATCCTAGGAAAAAGGCTATCACTGTCCACCCTATCTAAACCTCTAATCATCTTATATGCTTCAATAAGATCCCCTCTTAGCCGCCTCCTTTCTAACGAAAACAACCTCAAATCCTTCAACCTCTCTTCATAGGACCTGCCCTCCATACCAGGCAACATCCTGGTAAACCTCCTCTGTACCCTCTCCAATGCCTCCACATCTTTCTTATAATGTGGCGACCAGAACTGCACACAATACTCCAAGTGCAGCCGCACTAGAGTTTTGTACAGTAATGCTATTTAGCATATATGTAGTGTTGTAGCTTCACCATGTTGACATCTAATTTTTAGGTATTCCCTTTGCAAACATCTCTGCTCTCTCCATCAACCGAAGTATATTTCTTAGTTTGATGGCAATGGTACAGTGGGGAATAAGAACTCAGTAAGAATTTAGCAACACCAACTTTAAAATCCAACCGATTTATTTGATAGTAAAATTGCGAGCTTTCAACACTCTTGTGTCTTCGTCAGGCAAATGCAGTGTTCTGGTCTGCAATAGCACACATCCGCACAGACAGTCAGAGATGTGTGCTATTGCAGACCAGAACACTGCATTTGCCTGACGAAGACACAAGAGTGTTGAAAGCTCGCAATTTTACTATCAAATAAATCGATTGGATTTAAAATTGGTGTTGCTAAATTCTTACTGAGTTCTTACCACCCCAGTCCAACGCCGGCATCTTTACATCATGACAGTGGGGAATAACCAGGCCACGAGGTTACAGATTGTAACTGAATAACTACTCTGCTGCTGAAGGCTTTCAGCATCTCATGAATGCCCAGTTGTGAGTTGCTATAACCAAATCATTTGGCATGATAGTTGTCCCATACAAACCAGTGAACAGTATCCACAGCGTGAAAATGTAATTTTGTTTCCCCAAGGACCATACATTGGTCACTCCCACAATCATGGACAGCTATTGGTATTTCGGTGAGGGAAAGATCAAAAAGTGAAGCAACATGTAATTCAGCTTCAATTTATCTGCAATGCATCCCAGAGTGGTTATAGGAGGAAATGCAAGGCTTTGGCTGTTTAAAACAAAGAGTTTAACATTGTATTATCACTGGGTTTATTCACCGTGTTGATAACAACACAACAGGAATAGGTCACATTTCAACCAGTCAACTTTGAATCATAGAATTTTATACCAAGAGACCATTAAATCCAATAGGTGGAATTTTCCTATCCTGCCCACCACGGGAATCATAGTGGGCAGGACACAGACCATGCAAAGGTCTGTTGACCTCTAGCAGAATTTTCCAACCTTGGGATTGAAGACAGTGAGAGGGAATAAAGGGCAGGTTGTCTGTCTGACAGGTTGCGATTCCCCCAAGCAACTCTAATTTTTCATCGTATTTATCAATGGCTTGGATGCAGAATAGAGGACTGTATGTCCATGTTTTCAAATGGCATTTAGTAGGTTAAATGCAGAAATAATGCAAGTGGAAACAGCGAGTTGCAAATGAACAGAGCACAATTAAGCGAGTGGGTAAAAAATTATGGCATGTGGAATTCAATGTCGGCAAGTGCACGATCATCCACTTTGAATCATAGGAAGATAAATCAGAGTACTTTTTAGATAGTGAGAAATTCAGAATTGTACAACAGCAGTGAAAAATGGGAGCTGAAATACAGAAGAAGTGTTAAAAGTTAGCAGGTAAATACAAAAAGCAATCAAAAAAAGTGAAAGAATTTTGCCTGAGGAACTGAATGGTCTGTTCTTATTCCTATTTAGTCCCATTCCTCTGATAATTCTTTTATTAATATTTTCAGTACCAAAGTAAATGAATTTTAGATGATGCTTTCATTACTATGCTTGGTTAGGCATGAAATCCAAAGAGTGTCTTAAATGCATAATTTTACTCCATGCACAGTGGTACAGTAGTTGACACTGCTGCCTCACATGACAGGGAGCCAGGTTCATTTGGGCTTGGGTGTGCATGTGGAGTTTGCACATTCTCCCCTCTGTCTGCATAGGTTTCCTCCCACAGTCCAAAGATACGCAGATTAAATGGATTGGCCATTCTAAATTGCCCCCTAGTTTCCAAAAACGAAAGCGTTCGGCTTAATGGGGATGGTGAAGGGGCTGGGGCAGGCCTGGTTAAAATGCTCTGTTGGTGAGCCAGTGCCAACACCATGGGCCAAATGGCCTCCTCCTGCACTGTGGAAATTTTATGGTTCTATGAAACAAGGCTTTGTTTTAGTGCCAATATTCCCATTTTTACATCATAGATCCATTCCCTCAAATCCCAGTCACTGCAAATCTTTAAATTCTGGGTTGACACACAATGGAAGCCCCCTTTCTTCTTTGTGCCAATTCACAAGAATCCTCCCATTGTACTGTATTGATTGTGTATGGATGGTTATGACTATATGAGAATTATTCATGTCCAGTCTGTCAAAAATCTTTAATCAGCCTCCAAATCCTTTCAATACTTCACGGTACTAGTTTGAAAATACAAAACAAAGAACTGCACTACTTCAATTGCTCACATCACTGCTACTACCAGTGACAGATTTTAAATTATCTAAAGTGAAGCTGTTTCAAATCTCCAATTGTCACCTCTCTCTA
This sequence comes from Sphyrna mokarran, assembly GCA_024679065.1. Classification (NCBI taxonomy): domain Eukaryota; kingdom Metazoa; phylum Chordata; class Chondrichthyes; order Carcharhiniformes; family Carcharhinidae; genus Sphyrna; species Sphyrna mokarran. The sequence goes on from JAGIQG010000015.1 coordinate 62,239,582, forward strand.
CTGTTGAATATACTGTTCTGAACAACCGCAGTCCATTTCCACCCTGCCTTATATTTCTGAAAGTCATATCCAATTTTCCTCTATCTCCATGCTTGAAACCCACTCATCAGGTTTCTGTCCCTGCTACAGCACTGAAACAGCTCTTACCAAAGTCAAAACATGACAAGCTATGCGAATGTGGTAAAGTGTTCCTCCTCATCCTTCCCAATCCATCAGCCATTGACACAGTTAATCACATGCAGTTAGCTAGTCTTCCTACTCCCTGCACTGTTACATTTGGTGTTTTGCAAGAACTTATTTTGATCTTCTATTAATCATTTGTTTTGCCCCTTGGCAATATCATTCAAAATACAAAAGATATCAGGTTCCACGTGTAGACTGACAACACCCAAATCTCTCTCTACCACCCCCTCACTATTTTAAGTTGCCAGCTTGCTTGTCCAATATCTAGCACTGGAGAAATTAAAATTTCCTCCAACTAAGCATCAGCAAAGCAAGATCAAAGCCTTTATTTTTGGTTCCTGCCACGAACTCCATCCCTCTCTCTGCAATTATCCGAGGCTGAACCAGACCATGGTCTTGTATTACATATGACATTAAGATAACTTTCTGACCACATATCCACAAGCTCACTAAGCTTGTGAGCTGTTTAAAACAAAGAGTTTAACATTGTATTATCACTGGGTTTATTCACCGTGTTGATAACAACACAACAGGAATAGGTCACATTTCAACCAGTCAACTTTGAATCATAGAATTTTATACCAAGAGACCATTAAATCCAATCTGCTGCAGTGGCCACATCATACATATGTTGCCTCTAAACTTGATTCTCACAATAAAACTGTTCATCTATCACTCCTTATGTTCACGGACCTTCCTTGGCTCTTAGTTCAGCAGTGCCTTGATTTTAAAATTCCCATTGTTTTCAAATCCCTCCCTGTCTTCAACACCTTCCCATCCCTAATACCTCCTCCACACCTCCAATTCTTCCAGTTATCTAAGCTCCTTTAATTCTGTTCACTTGCACATTTCCAGTTTTAATCACTTCATCCATAGACAGCTGTACCTTCAGCTGGATTAACTCCAGACAAATGTGAAGTAATGCATTTTGGGAAGTCTATTAAAGATAAGAAATATGATGTAACTAGCAGAATCCTTAAGAGTATTGATAAGCAAAGGGATCTGGGCATACACGTACACTGGTCACTGAAAGTGGCAATGCAGATGGAGAAGACAATCAAGAAGGCATACAGCATGTTTGCCTTCATCAGCTGAGGCACTGAGTTTAAAAATTGACAATGTTGCAGCTTTGAAGAACCTTAGTTAGACCACATTTGGAATACAGTGTTCAATTCTGGTTGCACACTACTGGAAGGACGTGGAGGCTTTGGAGAGGGTAGAGAAAAGATTTACTAGTATGCTGTCTGGTAAAGAAGGCATTAGCTATGAGGAGAGGTTAGAGAAATTTGGTTTGTTCTCACTGGAATGACGGAAGTTGAGGGGCGGCTGACAGAAAGTCGACAAGATTATGAGAGGCATTGATAGAGTGGACAGTCAGAAGCTTTTTCCCAGGGTGGAAGAGTCAATTACTAGGGAGCACAGGTTTAAGGTGCAAGAAACAAGGTTTAAAGGAGATGTACAAGGTGGATTTTTTTTTTTTTTTTTACAGAGTAGTGGGTGCCTGGAACTCGTTGCCAGGGAAAGAAGTGGAAGCAAATACGGTAATGACTTTTAAGGGACGAACTGACAAATACATGAAAAGGATGGGAATAGAGGGATATGATCCCCAGAAGGGTAGGGGGTTTTAGTTCACTAAGGCAGCATGGTTGGTGCAGGCTTGGAAAGCCGAAGGGCCTGTTCCTGTGCTGTAATTTTCTTTGTTCTTTGACTTAAACTCTGGAATTCATCCCTTAATCTTTCCACATCTCCCTCTTTAAGATGTGTCTTAAAACCTATCTTTGATCAAGCTTTTGGTCTTCTGTTTGGATATCTCCTTATGTGGCTTGGTGTCAAATAATGTCACACGTGAAGCACCTTGGGTTGGTCTTAGGTACTATATAAATGTACATTACTGGATGTTTTAATTTTCATTTGGATTCCATTTGTGAGCTGAATTTCTACACCCCAAGATCCATCCCATTTATGCCCACAGCAAAGCTATCAGTTTTATATTTGAAATCGCAAAAGACAATCTCAGATGGATGGATTTATATATCACTGTTCTTGGCCTCAAAATATCTCAGAATGCATTACTGACAACGGAGTACTTTAAATATAAACATCCAAAAAGGAAGATACAAGAAAATATTACCAAGCAATCCATCTAGCCTACCCTCAAAGTTATGATGTGGCAAAGCATCCTGCCTCCCAGCATACCCTCCCACTTATAGTCAGTCTCCTGGGATAGGCAAAAGAAAGAAAACCTACACCAATTTAGGGAAATTCCCTTTTGTCCCTGAAAGGCAATCCAAAATGAATTCCGATGACCATGGTGTACATGCTAACCTACCTACTATATAAAGAAAAGGCTTAATAGCTTTTTGAAATTAGTACCAAATGTTAGAGTCATAGAGGTTTATAACCTGGAAACAGGCCCTTCGATCCAACTTGTCCATGCCACCTTTTTTTTGAAACCCCTAAACTAATCCCAATTGCCCACATTTGACCTATATCCCTCTATACCAATCATACCCACGTAACTATCTAAATGCTTTTTAAAAGATAAAATTGTACCTGCCTCTACTAACTCTAGCAGCTTGTTCCAGACACTCACCACCCTCTGTGTGAAAAAATTGCCTCTCTGGACACTTTTGTATCCTTCCCCTCTCACCTTAAACTTATGCCGTTTAGTTTTAGATTCCCCTACTTTTGGGAAAAGATATTGACTATCTACCTTTTCTATACCCCTCATTATTTTATAGACCTCTATCTATAAGGTCACTCCTCAGCTTCCTATGCTTCAGAGAAAAAAGTCCTAGTCTATTCAGTCTCTCCTTGTAACTCAATCCATCAAGTCCAGGTACCATCCTAATATATCTTTACCGCACTTTTTCTAGTTTAATAATATCCTTTCTACAATAGGGTGACTAGAATTGCACACAGTATTTCAAATGTGGCCTTACCAATGTCTTGTACAACTTTAACAGGACATCGCAACTCCTGTATTCAGGGTTCTGACCAATGAAACCAAGCATGCCTAATGCCTTCTTCGCCACTCTGTCCACCTGTGATTCCACTTTCAAGGAGTTATGAACATGTACCCTTAGATTACTTTAGAACATAGAACATGAACATAGAACAATACAGCACAGAACAGGCCCTTCGGCCTTCGATGTTGTGCCGACCAAAATCAAAAGCAATGCCCCTCCTAACTAAACCATTCCCTTCTCATCCATATACTTATCAACTAACCTCTTAAACGCCACCAAACTTGGCGCATCTACAACAGCTGCAGGGAGGGCATTCCACTCCCTAATCACTCTTTGAGTAAAGAACCTACCTCTGATATCCGTCCTATAACTCATACCCCTTAATTTAAAGCTGTGTCCCTCGTGCTAGCTTTCTCCATCCTAGGAAAAAGGCTATCACTGTCCACCCTATCTAAACTTCTAATCATCTTATATGTTTCGATTAGGTCCCCTCTTAGCCGCCTCCTTTCTAACGAAAACAACCTAAAATCCCTCAGCCTCTCTTCATAAGACCTGCCCTCCATACCAGGCAACATCCTGGTAAACCTCCTCTGTACCTTCTCCAATGCCTCCACACCTTTCTTATAATGTGGGGACCAGAACTGCACACAATACTCCAAGTGCGGCCGCACTAGAGTTTTGTACAGTTGCAACATGATACTGCGGCTCCTAAATTCAATCCCCTACCAATAAAAGCTAAGACTCCATATGCCTTCTTAACAACTTTATCCACTTGACTGCCTACTTTCAGGGATCTATTGACACATACACCAAGATCCTTCTGTTCCTCAACACTCTTAAGAGCCCTACCCTTAGCCCTATACTCTACACATTTATTGTTCCTGCCAAAGTGCATTACCTCACACTTTTCCACATTAAACTCCATTTGCCACCTATCGGCCCAGCTCTGCAACTTGTCCAAGTCACTCTGTAAACTAAAACACCCCTCTTCACTATCTACCACTCCACCAACTTTAGTATCATCTGCAAATTTACTGATCCATCCCTCAATACCCTCATCCAGATCATTTATAAAAATCACAAACAGCAGGGGCACCAAAACAGACCCCTGAGGCACACCACTCGTCACCGAACTCCACGATGAATATCTCCCATCAACCACCACCCTCTGTCTTCTATCTGCCAGCCAATTCCTAATCCAATTATCTAAATCACCCTCTATTCCACACATCTGCATTTTCTGTAGAAGTCTTCCATGGGCCACCTTATCAAACGCCTTACTAAAGGCCATATATACTACATCAACCGCCTTACCCCCATCCACCTCTTTGGTCACTTTCTCAAAAAAATCAATGAGGTTAGTAAGGCATGACCTACCCTTCACGAAACCATGCTGACTATCCCCAATCAATTCATTTCTCTCTAAATAACTATAAATCCTATCCCTAATAATTCTCTCCAATACTTTGCACACAACAGAAGTAAGACTCACTGGCCTATAATTCCCTGGAAGGTCTCTCTTCCCCTTCTTGAACAACAGGACCACATTCGCTATCCTCCAGTCCTCTGGAACCACACCCGTAACCAATGACGACCTGAAGATCAGAGCCAGAGGCTCTGCAATCTCCTCTCTTGCCTCCCAGAGAATCCTAGGGTAAATCCCGTCCGGCCCAGGGGACTTATTCAACTTCAAACCCTCGAGAATTTCTAACACATCCTCCCTATCCACTACAATACTCCCCAATTTGCAACCCTGTACCTCAGTGCTCTCCACAGCTACATTTCCAGCACTCTGCGTGAATACCGAAGAGAAATATTTATTCAGTGCCTCACCAATCTCTTCAGGCTCCACGCAGAACTTCCCACTGCTGTCTATGACTGGCCCTAATCTTGCCCTAACCAATCTTCTATTCTTAACATATCTAAAGAAAGCTTTAGGATTCTCCTTAATCCTATCAGCCAAAGTCTTCTCGTGTTCCCTCTTAGCTCTCCTCAATTCACTCTTTAGCTCCCTCCTGGCTAATCTATAGCTATCCATTGCACTAACCGAGCCTTCAAGCCTCATCCTGACAATAAGCCTCCTTTTTCCTTTTAACCAGCAAATCAACTTTTTTCGTACACCAAGGTTCTCTTACTCGACCATTTCCTCCTTGCCTGACAAGGACATACTTATCAAGGACCCGCAGCAGCTGCTCCTTGAATAAGCTCCACATTCCAGATGTTCCCAGTCCCTGTAGCTTCCTAGTCTAATCTATGCACCCTAATTCTCTCCTGATGGCCTCATAATTACCCTTCCCCCAGCTATAACTACTGCCCCCAGCTTCATGCCTATCCCTGTCCATCACTAAGGTGAACGTAACCGAATTGTGGTCACTATCAACAAAATGTTCACTAACTTCCAAGCCTAACACCTGGTCTGGCTCATTGCCCAGCACCAAATCCAATGTAGCCTCACCTCTAGTTGGCCTATCTACATACTGAGTCAAAAAACCTTCCTGCACACTTTGTATAAAAACTGACCCTCTAACGAGCTAGAGCTATAGCTATTCCAATCAATATTAGTAAAGTTAAAGTCCCCCATAACAATTACCCTATTACTTTCACTTCTGTCCAGGATCGACTTTGCAATCCTTTCCTCTACCTCTCTAGAACTTTTAGGAGGTCTATAAAAGACTCCAACAGGGTGACCTCTCCTCTCCTGTTTCTAATCTCAGCCCATACTACCTCAACAGACAAGTCCTCATCAAACTTCTTTTCTGTCACTGTGATACAGTCTTTGACTAATAATGCCACTCCTCCCCCCTTTCTACCTCCTTCTCTACTCCGACTAAAGCATTTGAACCCCGGAACCTGCAACATCCATTCTTGTCCCTGCTCTACCCAAGTCTCTGAAATGGCCACAACATCGAAGTTCCAGGTACCGGTCCAAGCTGCAAGTTCCTCCCCCTTATTGCGAATACTCCTTGCATTAAAGTATACGCATCTCAAACCATGCCCCACCCCACCCGTACGCCGCTGTGTTTTACAACTCTCTTCTATAACCCCCTTACTCTCATCCCTCTCAGCACCCCAACTACTTAGGATCCCACCCCCCTCCCGAATCAGTTTAAAGCCCCCATCATAGCCTTAGCAAATTTAGCCCCCAAGATATTAGTCCCCCTCTGGTTCAGGTGTAGACCATCTCTCTTGAAGAGGTCCCACCTATCCCAGAATGAGTCCCAATTGTTAAGGAACCTGAACCCCTCCCTCCTGCACCATCCACGCAGCCATGAGTTCAAACTGTCCCTTTCTCTGTTCATCTCTAAACTATCTCTTGGCACAGGCAAGAGTCCAGAGATAACCACTCTGCCTGTTATGGACCTAAGCTTCCACCCTAACTCCATAAATTTCTGTTTAATATCCCCTTCCCTTGTCCTACCTACATCATGTGTCCCCCCATGAACTATGACTTGGGGCTGACTCCCCTCACCCTTAAGAAATCTTAAAAACCCGATCTGCAACATCCTGGACCCCAGCCCCTAGGAGGCAACACACCAGCCCTGAGTCCCGTTTATTACTATTTACCCTCCTATCTGTCCCTCTAACTATGGAGTCTCCTATAACTAGGCCTAATCTCTTATTTCCCCCACCCACCTGAGCATTCTCAGCAGACTCACCCCCAGAGACCTGCTCCCTTTGGTCAGCTCCAGTTGATTCTTCCTCAACTGTAGCCTCCAAGACAGAAAATTTATTTTGGAGGGGAACAGCCCCATGGGATTGTCTCCCCGATTGCTTCTTACCCCTCCTCCTAATAGTTACCCAATTATCACTTTTAGGAGTTACAATCTCTTTGTTACTCCTGCCTATATCCTCCTCAACCTCTCGAATTACCCTGAGCTCCTCTAATTCCAGCGCCAGCTCCTTAACACGATCCTCAAGGAGCTGCAAATGTGCACACTTCCTGCAGGTATAATCAGCAGGAACACTACTGGTGTCCCTCACCTCATCCATACCGCAGGAGGTGCAATGTACTACCTGCACTGCCATCACTGTTACTTTAATTTGCAGGAGAGAAAAAAAAAACTACACACACACTTTTATTATTAGGTTAGAGGAGGGGGGAGGGTGGGATACTCTACCTGTATAGAGTATCGGGTTACCTCTCTGGACCAATTTATAGAGTCAGAGAGAAAAACTACAACTACCGGCAGCCCCTAGTGACGACTTCCGGTTTCAAGTTAGTTTAAATAAAAAACGGCAAAAACTACTCCCGCTCGCTGTTTTAAACAAAGAGAAAAGTTAAAAAGCTACTTAACAATCGAACTTCTCGCTCTCCCAAATCGCTGCCTCTCCGTGCTGCTCCAATGGAACAAATGCAACTTTGTTCTGTAATTCTCCCCAACACCCTACCATTAACTGACCAAAAGTCCCACCCTGGTTCAATCTACCAAAATGCATTACCTCGTATTTGTCTAAATTAAACTCCAACTGGCATTCATCAGCCCACTGGCTCAATTAATCAAGATTCCACTGCAATTGGAGATAACCTTCCTTACCGTCCACTATGCTACCAATCTTGGTGTCAGCTGCAAATCATGCCCCCTATATTCTCATCATTAATATAAATAACAGTGGGCCCAGCACCGATCCCTGAAGCACACAGCTGGTCACAGGCCTCCAGTTTGAAAAACAACTCTACAACCATCCTCTGGCTTCTGTCAAGAAGCCAATTTTGTATCTATCCATTTACAGACGTCATCTGGATCCCATGAGATTTAACTTTATGTAACAACCTACCATGTGGTATCATGTGTAAAGTGAAACCTCCTGACACCAAACCTAGTCCTGTACTATACTTACACAGCTTATACACACGATCCCAACCTGTCTAGTTTAAAATAGGCTATCAACATGGATAACAGAAAACAATGGAAATAGTCTGGCAGCATCTATGGAGAGAGAAACAGAATTAACATTTCAGGTCTGTAATCTTTCATCATAGATTGTGTTTCCTATATTACAACACCTCAAAAGTACTTCATTGGCTATAAAGAATTCTGGAGTGCCTGGTGGATGTGAAATACATTATATAAATGCAATGTATTTTCTTTTTAAATACATTTTTACTGAAATCCCAGTAAATGCCTTAACAAAGAACCTGCATTGATATAGCATCTTTCATAATCTCAGGATGTCCAAACATACTTTACAGTTAATAAAACAATTTCTTCAGTATAGTCCTTTTATTATGTAAGAAACATGCAGCCATTTTGCACACACGTTCCCATAAACAGCAATGATTTAACGAACAAATAAAAACAAAAATGCTGGAATTATTCAGCAAGTCAGACCAATTTCTGGACAGAGAGGGAGAAAGAAAAGTTTACGTTTCATCGTCAACCTGAAATGTTAGCTGTTACCTCCTCCAAATTTCTGTCTGATTTGTTGAGCATTTCCAGTTTTTATTTAAGTTTTTCAGCATACTATTACACTGAGGATAGGCATCTCATGGAATATATAACATATTTATATTGTGGCATTTACATAATAAAATGTACTACGGTGCTTCAAGAAACATTGTAAGACAAAATATGACACTGAGTCATATAAGGAGATATTAGGTCAGATGATCAATTTTAAGGAGCATATTAAATGAGAAAAGTACAATACAGAGACAGAGAGAGGTAAGGAGGGAACTCAAAAGTTCCAAAGCAACCGAATGTCTGGCCACACCAATATGGAGCAATAAAAACTGGCAATGCTCAAGAAGCTGGAATTAGAGAAGCAAAATAATCTCAAAGTTATAGAGCAGCACGGTAGCACACTGGTTAGCACTGCTGCTTCACAGTCCAGGGATCTGGGTTTGATTCCCAGCTTGAGTCACTGTCTGTGTGGAGTTTGCACATTTTTTCTGTGTCTGCGTGGGTTTCCTCTGGTTTCCTCCCACAGTCCAAAGATGTGTGGGTTAGGTTGATTGGCTATGCTAAAATAGCCCCTTAGTGTCCAGAGATGCATGAATTAGAGGGATTAGTGAGTGGATATAGGGTAGGGCCTGGGTGGGACTGTGGTCGGTGCAGACTCAATGGATCAAATGGCCTCTTTCTGCACTGTAGGGTTTCTATGATTCTATGAAAGAGTTTGAGAGAGATAGGGAAGGGCAAGACCATGGAGGGATCTGAAAAAAGTGGATTAGAATTTTAAAATAAATGTTGCTTCACTAGGAGGCAATACACATCAGCGAGAAAGGAAATGGGACTTGGTGTGAGTAAGATATAAGCAACAGAGTTTTGGATGATCTCAAATTTACTCAGGATGGAATGTGGGAGACCACACGAGTGGTTTGGAATCATCAAGTAAAGTAATTAAGCGGTGACAAAGGCATTAGTGAGGGTTTCAGTGGAAGATGATCTGAGACAAATTTGAAGTCTAACTGTTAGAAAGCTGGAAATAAATTGTTATGGAATGTCATGAATACAGGAGAGGTTTAATAATTCAAATTATGAAGGGTTTTAATAGATCATATAGGAAGAAATTGCTTCTGCTAGCTGAAAGGTCAGTAACTAGAGGAAACAAATAAGATAATTGACAAAAGAAAGCCAAGGGGAGATGAGTTTTTAAATGAATCCAAATTGTTTCAATCTAGAATGCACTCTCTCAAAGGGTGATGGAAGCAGATTCACTAGGAACTTTCAAAATTGGTTAAATATTTAAAAAAGAGAAATTTGCTAGGTAATAGAGGAAAAGCAGAGGAGTGGTATTAATGGTAGTTATTTCAAAGAACTGGCATAGCACTATTAAGTCAAATAGATTCCTTCCGCAATGTATGATTAACATCCAAGTAAATCCATACCCAGTGCAGCACAAACCTGCACTATGTTTGACAAGCTAACTAAATTTAAAGGTATGCCGGTTTACGTGGTGGGTGAATCCACTATATCATTTGGTCAGTGCCAGCTCAGTTGATTTAGCCCAGAAGGAACTGGAGCCAGACAGAGTACTTGGAAGTTTTACATTTTGCAAGGGGTCCTAGAAGGCATCATCTTGAAAGTTTAATCTTCTTTTCATCACTGCCTAAAGGCATGCATCTGACAGGTGCCAGCTACACCTAATGCATCACTTCTCTCAAAATTTCTATATTATTGCAAAATCAAACCAGTCCTTCTTTAGAAAGCAGATAAGTTTCGTTCATTGAGCACAGCACAATAATTATGGATGTTCTTCCAGACCTGGTCAGTTCCACAATTCAAACAGTAGAAACAAGTTAGGTAGGATTGTGATTCTGAATATTCATTGGGCTACTGCAGTGAATAGTAGGATATTGATAAACCAGACACATGCATCTGGAAATTGGATTTTGCGCTTTGATGTCTTTTTTTGCCTGATAAGTTTTTTTTGTTTTATTTGCTTTATTTAAATGATGAGATCAATGATAGAAATATTCTTTGGGATTTTATGGCCTTGCTCATCCCAAAACAGTAAAATCCTGCCAATGCACCTTTCCACGACCTGCTCCGATTCCCGTGATGAGCAGGGCAGTAAAATTCTGGCAGTTATTTCGATTTGAACATTATTGTGAAATTCGTATTTAAAAATACACCTTCTGAGGTAGTTTTATTTGTCTGGCACCTCCTATACAGTACTACCCCCACACCAAAATATAAATTCTGAATATGTTTTAATTTATTTGTTAGTGTT